>CM075773.1:32934579-34262079 GCA_037974665.1 Ehretia macrophylla | reverse complement strand
CGACGTTTTAAGCAAGACTCGTAGTCCTTTGGACTTATGACAGTGAGCCCCCTGCAAAAACTTTATAGAACAGCAAAGAAGACCTTGGTTTGTGTAACACTTCATCAGGATCAAGAACCTTGTGTTGTGACACGAGAAACGCACATATAAGAGAGGGATATGGCTGGTACTGACTAGAAAAGCTTTTAGCAGCTTCCTCAATGATGCGCTCGAAAATAACCCGACCTAGATTAAAGTTTACCCTAATGCCTATGGAGTACAACAATCGGCCCATTGTACTGCTGAGAGTAGTAGAGTGCTTAGTCGGATACCAGTTTGCCATAGCCATTTTGTGCAAAGCAGCATACTTAGTTGTGAGTCTATTCCCTGGCAATCTGGAATTAGAGTTCCACTCAAAAGGCTCACCTATGAGTTCCAAAGCAATAGTAGATAGAGACCCATCTGGTATAATCTCGGTAACAAGCATACATCCTAAGAAATTATTTAGTGCAGCAGGCGAAAATTCAAACACATGTCCGCGCACAAAAATCTGATGATAATATTTTGATGTTGCAACACCGACATTGATATGCAGATTTGAGTAAAACTCATAAACCAAATTGCTAGAAAAAGACTTTATCAAAGAAAACGAGCCTAACAGATTCCTTTCCCTCAGTAAGGCAAGTACCCCTGTTCCCTAATATAATTTCTCATTCAGTGGTTTCTCAAGAACAAACTTCCGCTGTGACACGATTTGAAACTTTTTCTTTTGATTCAGAAAAGAAAAATTGTGAAGAATAGGAAATGGAATGATCATACCCTGGACATGATCGTTTTGCCGTCTTGGATGACCTGGGTCATGAAGACTCAGCAAGTTTAGCCCCTTTGCGTTTGAAGCTACCAATGTGTTTCTTCCTTTTGGTCATCGAATGCCGACCAACTTTGTCAGGTGGTGTTTTAGTTTTAGATGGTGCACTCGACGCTGCAACATTATCTGGGACAGAGACAGGTGTGCTCTTCGACTACGCAGTGAGTGACTCAGTAGCAGCATGACTCGTCCCACTCTGTTCAGCCGTTGCCTTGAAGGAAGATGATGTTGTGATAGTAGGTGCAACCTTGGACATTGCATCAGAGTCTGACGATTGTGTGTCCTGATTGTGGTGAGATAGGGTTTTGGTGTGAACAACCACATCCATGCCTGTTGGAGTCCATTGAGGGTCAATGAATGGCCCTTTAGCCCTCGCTTTGGTTGTTCGTGGTCGGAGTGACCCACTAGTGCTTGTGTCACTGGATGATGTTGCATCACCGCCTTCAGTCGCTGGTGGAGGAGATGGTTCATCAATGGTGATAGGTTGTAACAACACACTTCTATGTGCTCCAGATTTGGGGGTTCCCCAACGTCTTCCGCCTGATCGCGTTTTCACCATGGTTGTGTTGCAAGAGTATAGATAGCACAGATCTCGAAAAAAAACCACATAGAAGATGAGAGAGAGAAAACAGTGAAAGTGATACACTATTTGAACATGAATGGCAGAGTAACGGAAATACAAAGAGGCGAAAATTACTCAATTAACTATGCCCTAATCGTGGGTAACTGCCCTGCAATTTAGCCAAACACACGATCTTGGAAAATTCAAAAATTAAATCAGCAAAAGTACGTTAACTGCCAATCAAGGATATCCAAATTTCCCGCTCAAAACAGAAAAGCCCATGTCTTATACGAAAGTTGCAACATTTTTGACATAAGTTAGCACAACCTAAACATGATGAGTTTTAAAAAACTTTTGTTGCAACCGAAAACAAACTAGCAATATATCTCACAGTTCTTAGATTCACCAGGAGTTTCTTCCCCCCTTTTTTAAAAAAAAAAATAAAAATTTAAAGACAGTAACATAAAAAAATGACATGAGTCTAGTCAGTATGAATTTACTCAAGAAGCTTTATTTATCAATACTCATTTCAGTCAAGGATTTAATTAATGAACCATGTGTATGTGTGAGAAGTAGATATTTTAGATAGCTATTACCTTCAAATATGCAAGGTGCAAGTGCTCTTCTTATCAACTCAAACATACCTGATCATCTCAGTCATCATTACACACATTTTCTTTCAGCCCATGTTATGACAGCACAGAGTGTTCTTCTGCCTTTCTTTCATCTTATGTTGCAACTGATAGCTTTCACTCTAATCTCTTTTATTTTGAATTAGGTAGCTCTTTTCAGTGCCTGAACCTTGCATTTTTTTTTTTTAAGATGAAAAGAATTCAGGAATTGATTTAGAGAGACTTCTCCCTATATCCCTAGTCATCTGATAGATCAAGCTCTTGCACTCACAGATAGTCCGGATTAGCTTCCTCAACCTCGATTTTAGGGTGCACAAGAATATATAGTTCATAAATTAAATCACCAGCTGAATTGAATATCCAACTTTCAGTTTTCTCAAGTTTATTCCATGTTACTGATGTACGTCATTTTGTAACTTTAAATACTACAAATTCCTATAGCTTTTCTTAGGGTCTCAAATCTTAGAGTATCCAAAGCTTTGGTGAAAATATCTGCCAATTGTTTTTCTGTTGCAACATATTCTAAGACAATAACTTTGGTTTCAACAAGTTCACGTATGAAGTGATGCCTTATGTCAATATGTTTGGTGCAAGAGTGCTGAACATGATTCTTGGATATGTTAATGGCACACAAATTATCACAATAAACAGTCAAAACCTGATTTTCAATTCTATAATCATCTAGCATTTGTTTCATCCAAAGAAGTTGTACACAACAACTTCTTGCAGCTATGTATTCGGCTTCCGCTGTTGACAAGGAGATTGAACTTTACTTCTTGCTGTACCAGGACACCATGTTGTTGCCAATGTAAAAGCATCCACCTGTTGTACTATTTCTATCATCTGCATTGCCTGCCCAATCAGTATCACTAAAACCAACAAGATTGGTGTTAGTGTCATTTGTAAACCATATTCCAAGACGTACTGTACCACTCACATATTTGATTATCCTTTTTACAGCAAGTAAGTGAGATTCTTTTGGATTTGCTTGATATCTTGCACATACTCCAACACTGAAACATATATCTGGTCTACTTGCTGTAAGATACAGCAGGCTTCCTATCATACTCCTATATAAACTTGGATCAACAGATTTTTCATTCTCACTCCTAGTCAGTCTAGTGGTCACACTCATAGGAGTCCTAGAAGACTTAGCAGATTCTAACCCAAATCTTTTAACAAGATTTTTGGCATATTTCTCTTGAGCTATAAAGATCCCATCTTCACATTGCTTATCTTGCAACCCTAAAAAGTATGTTAATTCTCCAACCATACTCATTTCAAACTCATGTTTCATATGCCTAACAAACTCATCAACCTTATTTTCAGATGTTGCACCAAACACAATGTCATCAACATAAATTTGAGCAATGAGGATACCTGAACCGGACCTTTTGATGAACAAGGTTTTGTCTACTCCCCCTCTCTGGTGGCCTTTGTCCAGCAAGAATTTCGTCAATCTGTCATACCAATCTCGTGGAGCTTGTTTCAATCCATACAAGGCCTTTTTCAATTTATACACATACAAGGGATAGTGAGGGTCTTCAAAGCCTTTAGGTTGCTCAACATAAGCTTCTTCATTTAAAATGCCATTCAAGAATGCACTTTTTATATCCATTTGATATAATTTAACCTTTAACACACATGCAATGGATATTAACAATCTGATATATTCAAGCCTAGCAACTGGAGCAAAGGTCTCATCAAAATCCACACCCTCTATTTGTGTATATCCCTGAGCTACAAGTATTGCCTTGTTTCTAGTGACATTACCACTTTCATTAGTCTTATTTTTAAAGATCCACTTAGTTCCAATTACATTGGCATTTTTAGGCCTAGGAACTAAAATCCAAACATCATTCCTCACGAACTGATTCAACTCATCTTGCATGACATTTATCCAAACTTCATCTTTTAAAGCTTCAGTTACATTTTTTTGGTTCAAGAGTTGTCGTGTAACACACAAATCTTACCATGTCTCTATAGTTCCTCCTGGGTTTACCTCTGGTTTGAATTATATCATGTATTGAGCCTATAATATCAGTTGGAGCATGATTTATGTGGACATGTGGCAGTTCCACTTGAGTTCCTTCACTACCATCCTCTGTAGTTCTGTCACAAGTTGTACCATCTGGTGAGACATCACCCGACTGCTCAGCAATTCTGCCTGATGTTTAATCTGTCTGGGTCACACTGGGTCTTGAAGTTCCTTCTTCCTTCATTGTTGCAACTTCTTCTATCTCGTTGGTATTTGTTTTGCTACCACTGAATTCTCCCGTCGGTTCTCCTGCAAATTTTTCCACTTCGTCAACTACCACATTAACATATTCCATTATCGCTCTAGTAGTTAAATTGAAAACTCGAAAAGCACGACTGTTTGTAGCATAACCAAGAAAAATGCCTTTATCACTTTTAGCATCAAATTTCCCTCTTTGTTCTCTGTCATTCAAAATGTAACATATATTCCCAAACACATGAAAATACCTCAATGAAGGTTTCTTACCTTTCCCAATCTCATAGAGTGTTTTAGAAGTACCTGGACGCAAGAGAACTCGATTTATAGTGTAACACACAGTGTTAACTGCTTCTACCCAAAACCTGTGAGAGAGTTTTTTATCATTCAACATTACACGAGCCATTTCTTGAATGGTTCTATTCTTTCGTTCAACCACACCATTCTGCTGTGGGGTCTTTGGAGCTGAGAATTCATGTGTTATTCCATGCTCGTTGCAAAACTCAATGAATGAGTGATTCTCAAATTCTCGGCCATGATCACTTTTTATTCTGATGATTTTCTGAATATTGCATCCTTTCTCATTTTTCAATTTTAAACACAATTTCTTAAATATACCAAAAGTATCAGACTTTTCTCTGAGAAAGTCCACAAATGTATATCTTAAAAAATCATCCACACAAACAAACACATATCGCTTACCTCCAATGCTTTCGGTTTGCATTGGACCCAAAAGATCCATGTGCAATAGCTCCAAGATATTCTTGGTTGACATATGTTGCAACATCTTGTGGGATGCTTTTACCTGTTGACCAATCTGACAGGAGCTACATATACCTGACTACTTGTTTTTCAATTTTGGCAATCCTCGGACTGCACTTACATTCACAATTTTGATCAGCAAGTCATAATTTAAATGTCCCAATCTTTGGTGCCAAATCTCAACATTGTCACAGGAGCTGTTGTAACATGTCACTGGTTGTCTGTGATGGTGTAAGCAAATAACAGTTGTCAGACGACCTTTTACCTGAAAGCACACAATTGTTAGTAGTGTCTAGCACATGACAACCATCTTTAGTAAATTTCACATGTAAACCTTGATCACACAGTTGACTAATACTAATAAGATTAGCTTTTAAACCATCCACGTGCAGTACTTTCTTGAGTTTTGGAAAACCTTCAATATCCAAAGTTCATCTCCCAAGTATTTTTCCTTTAACACCATCACCAAACGTAACTTGTCCTTCATCTCGCTCCTTGTAGCTATTCAAGGCTTCTCGCATTCCTGTCATATATCTAGAACACCCACTATCAAAATACCAAGAGTTAGTAGTACAAGAATGCATCGAAGTATAAGCAACACAACAGGCTAACTCAGTTTTCTTTACCCATAATTGTCTTACCTTGTGTTTTCGAGAAGCATGTGAGGATCTTTTCTGCTTACTATGAGACTTACCTTTCTCTTGCATTCTTTGAAGTTTGAAACAATGAGGTCTGATGTGGCCCGGTGCGAAACAGTAGTGACATGTAGGAATGAACCAATTTTTCTTTTTCCCATATTGCCTCTGTAATGTTGTTGCTGCTGTCGCAACATTAGACACCATGGCACTTTTTCTGCTGCTCTGAGCAGTTGCATCTTCATGTTCAAATTCTGGGTAATTTGAACCTTTCACAAAGATAGTTGTACCAGAAGATTCTCCTTCATAGAAACCAAGTCCACTATGATCTCTACTTGACTTTTGAATGGGTAACATGTGATCCAATTTTTTAGTTCCTGAGTTTAGCATTTTTACATTTTGTTGCATCTACTTCAAATCATGTTGCAGCATCTGTACTTCACACAGTCTTTCTTCAGCCAGTTTTTCTAGTTCAGCCTTTTGTTTTTCCAGTTCAACAATCATGAGTTCTAGTCCTTGGTTTTTCTTACACACTGCCACCCACTTTTCGTAAATATTCTTGTATGTTTTCATGACTTCTTCATCATCTAATTCACCATCACTATCAGATTCATCACAGTCAAACTCAATTAATTCCCCATAATGATCATCTGTTGTTGTAACAGCAGTACCTGCTCCCTCATCCATACTAATCTTGCTTGGTGCTGTTGCAACAGTGAACGCAACAAAGTTCCCAGTGTGCTCTCCTTCACTTTCTGAGGAGTCTTCTGATTCTGTATCACTCCAGGTAACCTTCATAGCTTTTTCCTTCTTTTTCAAAGTGTTTGCACATTCCGCTTGAATGTGACCAAACCCCTTGCATTCGCGGCATTGAATACCTTTGCTCTTTTTCTTCTCATCAACTGATTTCAAGTTTTGCTTTTTAACAAAATCAGTTGTTGTTGCAGCCTGAGGTTTCTTATCAAAGTTTGATTGTTTAAACCCTTATCTTTGCTTATCCCATTTTTTCAGAACTCTATTGAAATTTTTGGTGAGCAAAACTAAGGATTCAGTGATTTCAGATTCCTTATCATCAGAAGAGCTATTCCTCTCCACATTAGACTTTAACGCAATGCATTGTTCTTTCTTCTTTTGCTTAAACTTCATTTCAAAAGTCTGAAGGGACCCTATTAGTTCATCAATTTTGATTTCATCCACATTTTTTGATTCTTCTATGGCAGCCACCTTAATTCCAAATCTATCTGGAAGAGAGCGTAGTGTTTTCCTTATTAGCTTGTCATCAGAATATTTTTCCCCCAAAGCAAAAGATTCATTCGCAATGTCGCACAATTTTGCATTAAAGTCTGCAATAGTTTCATCCTCCAACATCCTTAATTCCTCAAATCTAGTAGTAAGCATCTGCAACTTTGATCTTCTAACTGACGATGTTCCTTCATATGCAGTTTATAATATCTCCCAAGCTTCCTTCGCAGATTCACATGTTGAGATTAACTTGAATTGATTTAAGTCGACAGCATTGAATATTGCATTCAACGCCTTAGAGTTCTAACTTGCCGAAAGATATTCATCCTTAGTCCAATCTGTTTCAGGTTTAGTTGCAACATTGCCCTGAGCATCTGTTTTGGTAGGAGATGTCCAGCCAGTAAGTATAACTTTCCAGGCCTTTTCATCAATAGACTTGATGAACGCCCTCATTCTAGCCTTCCAGTTGGAGTAATTAGCACCATCCAACAGAGGTGGTTTAGAGATCGAACCTCCCTCACGTAGAGTGTCCATACCTATTTATGCAAAACAACTTTCTCCCAAGAATCTAACCGAATTAGTTCGTAACCTGCTCTTGATGCCACTTGTTAGAAGTTATGCAGCGTAAGTATGGATAAATTTCAAGATAAAATGGCAGAGTTGTTCAATAGACTGAATTTTGTGACACAAGAAAATAATTATGGGACTACTTGGTGAAAAAGAAAACAAAAACAAAAAAAACTGTTACACGTGATGTTGCAACATTAACTGAAATATCAATTCAATCACAGACCATTAGGAATTTGTTTCTTGTCAGGTCAGTTTGTTCTACTTAATGTTTCAACATAAGTAATAATAGTAAGCAACAACGGAAAGATAAAACTTGTAAGTAAAACAAAGAACACCAAGATTTAACGTGGTTCAACCGTGCGGTCTATATCCACGGGACCTCCCCTGGTCCAACAAACCTATTCATTAAGAAATAACAAATTACAACATCAATGGACTTACGCAAGTAAAGACTCCCTCTTATCCTTTGACGCCTAGATGAAGAACTCCTTAACGAACTTTGGTTTGACGAGCTCCCCTCGACTTGCAGCGTTCTCTCCCAAGAACTACACCTTCTTCTCCCGAAGATTGAATAAAAGAGACAGTAAACTAATCATTCAGAGACTTATATAATTCGCTCATGACTCACTGTCATAATAAACAAAATTGCAACACTTATTACAATCAAAGACTAGAACACAGATCGTGTTGCAACATCTCTTGGAACACTGGACAGAAAACCTCTCTCGTATTTTCACTTGCAGCTCTCTATGTCTGCCTTTATTCTTTTCTGCCTCTCTTCACTTTTTTCCACAACCCAACTGCTTTTGGATGACAAGTATATATGATGGATCACCAACCGACTTAGGCCTCAAGACATTCTAAAACAATGTGCAATAAATGCTTTACCAAACCAGTACAAGCTTTATATGGTAACATGCCAAAATATGGTTCTTGTACCTAGCATGGTAAGTTGCCGAAAATATATTTCCTGTAACACAAAAATAAAGCCAGCATATATATGATAAAGATCATAAGATTTTTGTAAAAACATAGCCAACCAAATTAGCATAAGGTCACGACCTCAACAAAAAAAAACCAAATGATCAACCTCAGTCATTTAAAATCAAGTACTAATACATATAATTACATTCAACACTTACAAAAGTAACGAAATTGACTTATAAACCTATTAGAATCAAAATCGTGAAAAGAACAACTTGCTATTTCTTTTAATTTCTTCTTTCCTCCTTTACCTTTTTGGTGCAATAATTATTTGTCTTTCCTCATAATTTTAAAATTGATTACTACTAAATATATTACATCCAATGCGTACAAAAGTAAATTGAAAACTATGCTTGATTGAATGGCAATTAAAGTGAGACTATTTGAATGGGGTATTTCAACTGATATCAATTGCGTATCATGCGGATTGGGTATGGATTGTAAGGTGCATTTTTTTTGTATGGATTGTAAGGAGCATTTGTTTTTCGACTACCCTTTCACTAAGCGCATTTGGAAGTGGTGTTCCAGGAAGCTTAGATGTGGAGATTTGAATGTCTGTTGGGATACTTTGGTGGACAAACTTAACACATTTTGCAAAGGCCGAAGCTTGAAGGCCATGTCCGGGCTAGAAATGCATTTAATTCTTGTGTGTACAATATTTGGCTTGCGCGCAATAGAAGAGTCTTTGGAGCCACTCTGCAAACGAAAGACCAAGTTATTGCTAAAATCTTTTATGATGTTAGGGGTTAAGTTAACTTAAAACGTAAACATTACAAAAAAAACTGGATTTTGCGACGAGGCGTTGCCATCCCGTCACTAATATGGCGACGGCTTGGTGAAGGGAAAAATTGACAGCAATTTTGTGACAGAACAGTGACAGCATAGTGTGAGACAGAAAAAATCGTCACCAAGCCGTCACTATTAGTGACGGCATATTTTGCCGTCTCCAAAATTGGAGACGGGAAAGCCTCCCGTCTCCAATTTTGGAGACGGGAAAAGCCTCCCATCTCCAAAATTGGAGACGACAAACGTGCCCATCTCCAAATTGGTTATTTTTTTTTATTTATTTTAGGAATTTTTTTTTTATAATTTTTGAAAATAATATTTTTTTTATTTAATACTTAATTTATTTTAATCTAAAATTTAAATTAATATAAATAATTAATTATTAAATTTTTATTAATAATTTATCTTAAAATTATAATTTAATAAAAATTTTGGAGACGGGAGGCGCTCCCCTCTCTAATTTTGGAGACGGGAGCGGTTTCCCGTCTCCAATTTTGGAGACGGGAAACCAATTTTGGAGATGGGAGCACCTAGAACCTTTTCCAAAGTTTGAGACAGGAGGCCTAGGCCCGTCTCCACTAATTTTTTTTTTTAAAAAAATTAATTAAAGGACATCAACCCTGGGGCTAATGTAAGTTGGAAAACACACACCAGCGGAGTTAGAGACAGGAGGCCTAGGCCCGTCTCCACTAAACTTTTTAAAAAAAAATTAAATAAAGGACATCAGCCCCAATTGGAGCTGATCTAATTTGAAAAACACACATCAGCTACTAATGTATATATATGCACATAATATAAGCTATACATATATATATATAGAGAGAGAGGAGATGAATCGAAGGAGGACGGAGAGTCCAGTGTACTCTAGGCAGTGGAGTGGGGAATCGAGCAGCATGGGGTCACCGACGCATCTGAAGTTGAGGTTGCCGCCGACTGCGACAGGGATATCTACTATCAAAAGGACGCATAACGTGGTCACTAAAGCTGCGGCGCAGCATTTAGCGCAAGTGATGGTGTCTTCGCAGGCTCTGGCTGATGACGACGACGACGACGACGAAGACGATGATCAAGGGTTCCGGTTTGGTCCTCCGCCGGTGAGTTCTGCTTTGTCCAGTAATTTGTAATTGAATTTCATTGTCGTTGTTGTTAATGATCTTAGGAACTTGTATAAATGTTAACGATCTTAGGAACTTGTTTATGTATATGTATCTATATATACATATGTATACATACATCTATATACACTAAAACCAAATCCTTTTTACTTTACTGTTTTTTGTTTCAATTTAATATATTGTGTAATTTTTTGTTTTTTATTTAATTTTCTGTTAAAAAATTTAATAGCCTGAAGATGAAGAAGAAGAGGAGACCGATGATTCTTCATCGACGAGCACTATGGATTGGAGCCAAGTGAAGGGTTGTAATCAGAAGCTTTGGTTTTGAAATGATAACTGTGGATCTAATATAGTTAGATTTATTGTGTAATGTGTTGTAGGATGATAACTGGATTCATTCTTTGTACTGAATTGAGTACTAACCTTAAGTTTCCTTATTTGGCATGTTTGTAAATTGTATGATTTGAACCCTTGAAATTGTTGATCTTAGCTAATTGAATCACTGTAATACAGAATTGCAGCTAATATAAAATTAAATTGTTATCTTCAATGAAATGTGTATACGCGCTTGTTACCTTTACCTATCAGAACAAAGGTTAAAGAGTGTTTCTAGAATTGTAGGTCGGCAAAATAGAATCTTTTATTTAATTTTGACTCTGTCTGCATACCTGCAATGTGAGTACAACTCAATATGTAAATCTTAAAGAAAATAGATTACTATACAAAATTTCAATAAAGGGAACACTCAATGACAGACTTGGGTATTTCTTTTGTAGTATTAATTGGTGCTCCCATGATTTGTAGTTATTAGTGTCTTCTATGTAAAAGATGAGACAGCCCCATCTTAAGGACATATGAGATAAAATAGATGGTAGGCTGAGAATCAGATAAGGATCATGCCACGTTTATATATTTAGTTATAAATCTGCAACAGATTAGTAATCTTTCTAAGGCTACATACTGGAGTAACTCTATTGATATTATATTTTAGCTTAAAGTCTACTAACGTTTTGAAAGGCAAACCTGGCATGATATTTCTTCATTTTAGGCCTTCTCTTTTCATTTGACTTCACAGATGAGATTAGATAAGAGAATGAAAAGATTGAATCAGTGGCAAGTCTTCTCATTTTTACTTCAAGCTATGAAATTAGATAGGAGAAGGCAAAGAATTAATCAGTGGTTGTTTTCATTTTCTTCCCTCCCGTCCCTTCTTTGGTTCTTCCAGTTACTCATTGCCTCTTAATTTACAATAACTAAAAGTTCTGTGTTACTAGCAGAAGCAAAGTGACATTTGGATATTTGTTCTTAAGTATGCCTGAAGAAATTTATATTAGCTTTTTTATTCTGGCTCTTTTTTTTTTCCATAATAATTCTTACTTTATTAGATTTGAATGCACATTCGATTTCTCTTAATTTTTTAGGAAGTATATACTAAATGGATAATAGATCTCTTGGTTTTGATGGGGTCAGATATATCTATGTATGCTAGGGGTGTATTAAATTGATGGTAGCATAATAAAAGTACAGATTTCGCATGTGTGGAGTGTAAGAATGAAGCAAGTTTTGTGTGCATGTGTGTGCGTCTACCGTGAATGTTTGCTTATTACAAAAATTTGGACGTTCAATTTGAGGAATTTTACCACTTAGCCTTTGAATTTGACAGATCGATAAGATGACTAGAGATGATTAGTCTTGAAATAGTCAAAGAAGATAAAGGACAAAAGAAAATGTCTTGTTTCTCTTTTGTTATTTTCTTTCTCTCATTGAAAAGAAATAGTATTAACAGGAAGCAATGCAGCACGCTGGTACTTTAGCTTGATGATTGGATTGGCTCTCTACGTTGGTTGATTGAAAAAGGTATCCTCGTTTTCTTGTCTTTCTGTATATGGATATAGGTGTGACATCCCGTCCCAGATTGATTCTGTAAAACATATGTGTTTAATTTATAATGACTTAAATTCATTATTACTGGTAACATAGATATAAGACTTTAAGTATTTTGAATTACATATGACCTCGATTGAAGGAGGAGATGTAGCTAGTGCCAGTTTCTTACTAAAAGAAAAGAATAAAGGGATTATCAATTGCAGACAATATGAACAAGGTTTAGGCATTTGGGGCTAATGATGAATTTTCATTCTCAGGAAACATTGTCAGGGATTTATAATTTGGAAATATATGTTGAAAGCATTGAAAGGCTTGTTTGTTTGCCAGTTACAAATTAAAAAAAAATTATTATCCTTTTGTATGTAGAAAAGTCTGACTCAGGGAGATGATGATGTTGGTATAGTCTACAAGGTCTGTGGGACTCTGCAACATCTTTTGTCCAATAATGCATCACAAGAAGAAAAAAAGAAAAAGAAAAAAGAAAGATGTATCCGCCCACTCACCCACCTTCATGTCACCTCTCTGACTCCAATAGGTGTGTTGTCAAGAACAATGACCAATCAATCCGGCTATATCAAATCTGGAAAGGAAATAATGTATGCCTTCTATCTTCTTCATCATCTTTCATCCTTCTTTCTTAATCTCTTTTTTCTTCCTTTTTTCTTTGTCAAATTCCTTTTTTGTTTTTTTCTTTAATTTTGTTGATTACTAATTATAAAGAAGATATGATAAGTGTATAGTATATACTTCCATACCTTATGCACCGAAAGACCAAATATTTCAATATCACAACTTGTTTGGTTGTGTAATGTATATAACTAAAATAGCCACCCCAATGAAATGAGTAATATATATATATATATATATATATATATATATATATATATTAAAAAAAATAGACTTTCAAAACCATGATGCACAATTTCTTATTTCTTCCCTTTTTCTTCAGACTGTCGCACCACTGCGCCAGACTAGGAGGATGTCACTAAAATTTGGAAGCATTTAGGATGCTTATCGACGTTGCATAGTCTTATTCAGGAGCAAGCTTCGAAACATATGATTTTTTGAGTTAATCAGACGAAGATTTTTTGAGTATTCAATTTCCACATATTAGCATTGGACAATGCAGCGGCTTTTTTTTTATTTCTATACGTTCAAATGTGTCAGTGCGTGAATTCTTCATCATTTGACCTATGGTTCAATCCCCTATGTTATTCCAAGCTCACATTTAAAATATAGATTTCAAATGGCACCTTGGACATATTTTTTACTTGCAAAAGCTGGCGAAAAAAACTAATTCCTCTTTATCGCTGCAGAGATTCTTGCTTGGAGGCAGACTAGTATTTGGTCCAGATATCAAGTCCCTATTGCTGACATTGTTCTTAATTTTCATAGCTTATCTTCGAGGTTTGTTGTGTATTGAATTTATCTTATAATTTTATTTTGTTATTTATGGCTATAGTCCTCTAGGATCAGTTATGTTGAGTGATAAGGGAAGAATAAAATGAGGTGAAACTTCAATCTGAAAGGCTATCAAAAGTTCATCAATGACAAGAGCTTATGGAGATTCAAAGCTTATGAATAGTTTCGGAGAAGCCACAAATGCATAAGGTTAGGTTAAATTTGTGGGTAGTCAATTTGTAATTATATATGTAATTAAAACATTTTAGAATCATATATGTAATTAAAATATTTTGTAATTTAAAATTTAAATTGAATTTTGATTTTCAAATTTTAGTTAATTTATTTCTTATATGATTTTTATATTTGTAAATTCTACCATTTAAATATGTTATTCTAATTATAAAAAGTTTCAAAAAAAATTATTTAAAAATTGACGATGGTTAGGCAACGACCATCTTCGGTGATGGTTAGGTGACAACCATCTTTGGTGACAGCAAAGGTTGGTGACAGCTTGGCGACAGAAAAAGTTGGCGGGGGCTTGGCGACGATAATTTTAGTGATGGTTTGTGATGTATTCATATTTTCAGGCCTATTTCTTTGTTTTTTAGAATTAATTATGTACATTAATTATAATATTTGATCAATTTAATTGTATTTTTGTGCATATAGGATCGTGATAATAAAAGAGCATATTTGAGCAAGTTTGGAAAGAAATTGAATAAAGAAGAAGATAGTAAAAATTTGATCGTGAATGATGAAACATAGTGAGAAAAATTGCGAAGGAAAAATAAAAGGAAAAAAATAAAAAAATAACGTTTGACCAACCAAGTCCTAATTGGACTTGGTTTAAAACAAACAAAAGAAAAAAAACAAACAGCAGCAAAGCAAAAGGCCAAGAAAGGCCACGTAGACTAAAATGCCATAATAGGCCCTGATTTGAAGTCTGCGAGTCAAAGGCAGTCGTTTGTTGTCTTATAAAAAGGACATTCAGCAGTAAAAAAAGGGGAGATCAGGGAAGGCAGTGTGGCGCAATAGGAAAAAAAAGGAGAAGACGAGAGAGCTTTTGCGGCGCAAGAAAAAAAGAAAGACAGGAGCTGTGCATTGGAAATTCTGGGAGCACAACGTAGGAAAAAGAAATTTGCAGCAGCAAGCCTTGGTGATTTTCTGCAATTCTTCATTGATTCTGATTTTTGTTCAAGCTTTGTCAATTAATTGGGATTCAAATTGGATAGTTTGACTTATTTAAATTATTTTATGAGGAAGTTTGAAATAATTTCTTTTCATAATTTTGATTTAAATTTGTTAGACATGCGTAGCTAAATTATTGTTTAGGGTAGGATTACTATGCAATAATTTAATTTTATGGTCTTGAACTTGGTTGGATTATTTTGATGCTAGTCTTATATATTTGATTTACATGCTTTATTATTTATTCTATTAATTTATTATGCTTGTAGCTAGTAATTAATAGGAATTCATATGGTAGATCAAATATATAAATTGGGCTTGATTGTGAAAACTATAGGTTGTACTATAGTTTTCCTTCACTTAATTAGTTAATGTGTTTGCCTAGGATTTTAGGATAAATCTACACTCCAGCTAGATAAGGGACTTGGAGATAGCGTTGCACTTCTAAACTAGGTCTAACCCGTTAATTAGTTAACTTTAGGTGATTATTTAATTAATTAGGCTTGTAGTATAATTTTGCATCAAAATAAGAAATCCTAAGTTTGAGCCTAGAATTCAACTTTGCATAGGAATCCGATCCCTAAACCTTTCCCAATAGTGATCAAACTTCAATTTCAACTTTCATATTTAATTTTACTTTTCGCATTTAATTTCACTTTTATTTTATTTTTAGTTAACTTTTATTCAAATCACACAATTTACAATTTAATTTAGTTTAATTACTTAGGCACTTTACTTACACTTTTCTACAAACTTTCAAATAGCCTCCTTGTGGATTCGACCTCGCACTAGCACACTATGCTACAATTACTCGTGCACTTGCGAGTTAAAACTTGGCTTAGAATTGACCTTAATTTTATCCTAAGCTAAGCACCCATCAAGTTTTTGGCGCCGTTGCCGGGGAGGCACAGTATTGTTTTTGGACTACTGTAGTATTTTGTTTAAGTGTTAGTTTTTAGTTAATTAGTTATTTTTGCAAAAAAAAAAATTATTTTTCTTGTTTTACTTTATTATTTTTAGATTACTTTATTAGTTGTTTTAGTTTAAATAGTTATCTTGAATTTTTTTTTTATTTGCTTTATCTATTATCTTAGTGATTTTATTGCTTTTTATTCATTTAGTAATTCATTTATTTTACTTTTCGTTTATTTATTTATTTATCTAGTTTTCTAGTTGATTATTTTTCTTAAATAGTTTATTTCTAGTTTTAGGTTTTTATTTCAATTTAGTAATTTCCCATTAGCTAGGCTTCTTGTGTATGCTTGGAGGTCGGTCTTTAGGATTGCCTTTAGAACCCTTTGACCCTGAGCCACAAAAAATCCCACACAGTAGGAATCAGAAGGGCTTAACTATAATCATGGCGGAGCATGAAGGAAATCTGAATGTGCCTCAAAATGTTAATAATCCTCAAATTCCCTATCTTCCCATTGTCTCCAATAATCCTGATCCTCATGATATACCTCTTAGGCAGCATTTTCTCCCGACCACATATCAGCCGAATATTGCTATCCGACCACCTGCCGTCCATAATGTGGACTTTGACATGAAACCTGGTACGATAGCAATACTTCCATCATTTTACGGGAAAAGCAATGAAAATCCACATGCGCATATTCGTGATTTTCTTGAGATATGTACCACTGTGCATGTTCCAAATGTTACTCAAGAAAATATCCGATTGAGTTTCTTCCCACTTTCTTTTAAGGACAAAGCCAAAGAATGGCTTCATTCCCTTGAAGAGGGAACCATTACTTCTTGGGAAGAACTGTTGACTCAATTTCTGTTTAGATTTTTTCCTATGACCCAGACCTCATCTCTTCAAGAGAACATCATGACTTTTTCCCAGTCCGATCTAGAGTCATTTCATGAAACTTGGGATAGGTTTAATGGACTCATTCGTCACTGCCCACACCATGGGTTCGATAGGCCTAGGTTGCTTCAGTATTTCTATAGAGGTTTGACACCACAGCAGAAAACGATGGTGAATTCAATGAGTAATGGAGGGTTTTATAACCTCACCCCAAATGAGGCATGGGCCCGACTTGACAGTATTGCCAAAGACTCATTTCAAGACTCAACAATGGATAGAATGGGTAAGCCCACTTCTAGGAGGACACTATATGAGGTGAGCACAAATGAGGACTTAAACTCACAAGTGGCAGCTTTGACCAAGAAATTTGATCAGTTTATATCTTTAGGGTCTACTTCTTCACCTGCCCTACCAAATGTTCAATGTTGTGCCTTATGTTCTACAGTGGACCACCCCACACTAGGGTGTCCTCTTGCCTCTCAGTTCCCTGAATTTATTCAGGAACAAGTTTGTGCTGCCCAGGGTTATTCTCGCAATTACAATCCATATTCGAATACATATAATCCTGGTTGGCGAGATCATCCAGCTTTTTCACGGCGTCAAGGAAAACCTAACCCTTCATTTTCGCAGGCTCAAGTGCAAAAGCCTCAATCTAATCCTCCTGGATACTATCATGTGTCTAATGGGCCTCACTTTAAACCGCAACCAGGGAATCAATTTCAGCCTTGCCCTCCTCTTCTTCCTAACAAGCCTGATGATAAGTTTGACAAGTTACTTCAAGTAATTCATGCTCAGCAGCAATCTATTGCTAAGTTGGAAACTCAAGTTGGGCAACTGGCCCAACAAATTACTATGAGGGATGAGGGTAAGCTCCCTGCTCAGACTGTCGAGAACCCATGTGGCCAGTGTAGCAATGTCCACAATGAGACCACCCATAAGTAAGCCAAAGCTATTATCACCCTTCAGAGTGGTCACAAGTTATATAATCAGGTATGTGAGTCTAGTGGAGCAAAAAGAGTGAGTGACAAAAGTAGGGATACAAAAGTGGTTGAGGATAAGGTTGAGAGAGTAGGAAGTGAGTCGTGAGATGAGATAGAGGATAGTAGAGAAAACACCATTCTTTCATAGAGAGATGAGAAGTAGTTTGTAGATCACAGTGATGATAGTCCTTCTAAGGTGCCTTATCTTGCTGCTTTAGATCGACCTAGGAAAAATGATAAGCAGTCTTGGGTATTAGACCATTTGAAGGATATTAAGATAAACTTGCCTCTTATTGAAGTTATCCAGCAGATACCAGCTTATGCCAAATTCCTCAAAGACTCGTGCATTAGGAAAATGCGGATCCCACATTCCGAAGAAGGTGAGGCTCACAGAGAAAGTGAGTAATATATGCACTAAGGGCCTTCTGCCCAATTTTAATGACCTTGGAGCCTTCACTATTCCTTGCATCATTCAAAATCAAAAAGTGGACCATGCCCTCTTTGACTTAGGGTCTAGTGTGAATCTCATTCCATTTGCAGTATATGAGCATTTAGGTTTGGGGGAGTTGACTTCTACAAATGTTACACTTCAGTTGGCAGATTGATCTGAGAGACGACCAAGAGGGATAATTGAGGATGTCTTAGTTAGAGTTGGTGAATTTCTTTTCCCAGTTGACTTCATTATCTAAGACATGGACTCAGGACTAGACACTAGGCATGCGACACTAGTTCTTCTAGGGAGACCTTTTCTGGCCACAACTGATGCGGTGATATATTGTAGGACAGGGATGATTGAGTTAACCTTTGGGAATATGAGAGTTAAGGTGAGGGTCACAGATGCGGCTAATCGAGTAAGTAGACATTCTGAGGATGAGTGCTTCATGGTTGATATCATTGACCCTTGTGTTGAGGAACACGCACATTCGATGTTGACTGTCGATGATGAGCTCGTAGAGCTTGAGACAATCTTGACTCAATTTAACTCTGATTGATTCGTGAAAGAGCTAGTAGCTTCTACTTCTATTGTTTCTGATCCTAGTCCTGGCAAGGCTAATGATAGTCTTAGCTCACTTCCATCCAAAGTTTGTCTTGATCCCCCTCCGGTTGAGTTTCTTCCAACTTTAGAACTCAAACCTTTGCCTGCTCATCTTAAATATGTGTACTTAGGACCTAATGATACCCTCCCAGTAATTATCGCATCAGACCTGACCACTGAGCATGAGGAGAAATTGTTAGGAGTCCTTCGTGATCATCAAAAGGCTATAGGGTAGACCATTTCTGACTTACGAGGTATAGACCCTTCATTGTGTATGCATCGGATTCACTTAGAAGATGGTACTACTCCTTCCCGCGAGATGCAAAGGAGGCTGAACCCAAACATGAGTGAGGTTGTTTATAAGAAAGTCATTAAACTTCTCGATACAGGTATCATTTACCCGATTTCTGATAGTTCATGGGTCAGTCCAGTGCATGTGGTACCAAAGAAGTCTGGGATCACAGTAGTCCCTAATGATAAGGGTGAGCTTATTCCTACACGCACCACTACTGGGTGGCATGTCTGTATTGACTATAGAAAAAATAATGCCAAGACCCGGAAAGACCATCTTCCTCTACCCTTTCTTGACCAGATATTAGATAGAGTAGCCGGACAGGGCTACTACTGCTTCTTAGATGGGTATTCCGGGTATAATCAGATCCTAGTCTTCCCCGAGGACCAAGAGAAGACCACCTTCACTTGTCCATATGGGACCTTTGCTTATTGTCGTATGCCATTCGGTTTATGCAATGCACCAGCGACTTTTCAGAGGTGTATGATGGCCATTTTTTCTGATATGATTGAGAAGTTTCTAGAGGTCTTTATGGCTGATTTTTTAGTTTTTGGAGCTACATTTGATGAGTGTCTCACACACATTTCCCTAGTGCTAGAGCGTTGTGTTAAGATGAATTTGGTGCTTAGTTGGGAGAAAAGTCACTTCATGGTTAGACGAGGGATAATACTTGGTCATGTTGTATCTCAGGATGGTATCCATGTGGACCTAGCCAAGGTTGAGTTGATAGAGAAACTCCCAACACCAAAAACGGTACGTGACGTTAGATCATTCATTGGTCATGCTGGTTTCTACCGGCGTTTCATCAAGGACTTTAGCCACATTACTCGACCTCTCTCCAGTCTCCTGGCACATGATACTCCATTTTATTTCGATGACGAATGTGCTAAGGTATTTGAGAATCTGAAGTCCTTACTGTCCTCCACACCTATTATTCAGCCTCCTGATTATAGCATCCCCTTTGAGATTATGTGTGATGCATCCAACTACACAGTGGGGGCTGTTTTGGGACAACGTAGGGATAAGTTTCCATATGTGATCTACTACACTAGCAAAACCTTAGATGATACTCAAAAGAATTACACCACCACAGAAAAAAATTACTAGTTGTAGTCTTCTCCCTTGATAAGTTTAGACCATACATCCTAGGGTCGAAGGTGATAGTATATACGGATCATGCTGCCCTGCGTTACCTACTTGTTAAACGGTATGCTAAGCCCCGTTTGATCCGGTGGTTACTATTACTTCAGGAATTTGATTTGGATATTAGAGATAAAAAAAAGGGGAGTGAGAATTCTGTCGCAGACCATTTGTCACGTTTAGTCCTTGAATCTCCCACCGACTCCCTTCCTTTTAATGATACCTTCCCTGATGAGCAACTTTTTGTTGTCTCACATAGGATCCCCTGGTATGCCCATTTTGTTAATTATTTGGCAGCGAGAGAGTTGCCTGCTCACTGGGGGCGGGGAGAGAAGGATCGTTTCATGGCTCAAGTAAAACATTTTATTTGGGAGGATCCCTATCTCTTTAAGGTGTGTGCTGATCAGGTTATCCGACGATGTGTGCCGGAAGAGGAGTTTGATAGCATCCTTAGCTTTTGTCATGGGGAGGCATGTGGTGGTCATTTTGGAGGTAAGAGGACAGCTGCTAAAGTCCTTAGTGTGGGTTCTTTTGGCCTACTTTGTTTAGAGATGCTCAACAATTCTGTAAGAAATGTCATCGATGTCAACAATTTGGGTCTATCTCTAGGAGAGACATGATGCCCTTATCACCCATTTTAGTTTGTGAGATATTTGATGTGTGGGGCATTGATTTCATGGTTCCTTTTCCCCCTTTGTATGGGTCCACTTATATACTTGGGGCTGTAGACTATGTGTCCAAATGGGTGGAGGCGGTGGCAACTCGAACCAATGACCACAAAGTTGTGGTCAAGTTCATTAAAGAGCACATCTTTTCTAGGTTTGGGGTGCCACGTGTGCTTTTGAGTGATGGAGGACAACATTTTCGCCATAGGACACTTGAGGCATTATTGAGAAAATATTCAGTCTGGCATAAGATTGCAACACCTTATCATCCTCAGACGAGTAGACAAGTGGAGATGTCCAATAGGGAAATAAAATCCATTTTACAGAAAACAGTTAGGCCTGATCGCAAGGATTGGTCATGTTGTTTACACGATGCATTATGGGCCTATCGCACAACTTTTAAGACTCCCATAGGCATGTCTCCATATAGATTAGTCTACGGTAAAGCTTGCCACCTCCCTGTTGAGCTAGAGCATAAAGCTTATTGGGCTATTAAAGCCCTGAACTTTGACATGCAGCAGGCAGGTGAGAGTAGAAAATTGGCTTTGAGTGAGTTGGAGGAACTTCGTTTTGAAGCATATGAGAATGCCAAGCTTTATAAGGACAGGATGAAGAGAATCCATGATAAATCTATTCTGCGCAAAACCTTCTTCCCTTCAGATAAGGTTTGGTTGTTTAACTCTAAATTGAAGTTTTTTCCAGGAAAATTGAGGACTAGATGGGACGGACCCTACGAGGTACTCGAGGCATACCCTTCAGGGGCTATTAAAATTAAACACCTCAAAGATGGGCAAGTCCTTACAATTAATGGTCAGTGTTTGAAACATGCCCTTGATCCGAGTTCGGTCCCTCACGAAGTTGAATCTGTAGAGCTACGGGACACTTCTGACCTTACACGAACAATGACATTCGCCTGGCTATCGGCGTTAAATGCAGCGCTTCTAGGAGGCACCCTAGGAATAATTACTTTATTTTACTTTCTTTAATTATGTTTCCCAACTTTTCGGTTGGACCTCCACTGGGTTATAGTGGGCTTTACCATTTTCTCAAAAATGGATTATCTTGTGTAATAGAAGTCTTGGGGTTAATTATGATGGATACTATGAAAGTAAAATCACTGGCCCAAAGGGTAATTCCTGGCCTTCTCTCTTAAATATGGGAAGATGTTTGGGGTTTGAGTATGTTGGTGGTTTGAAATTAATGGCCTCTCCCCCGCATTTTTAATGTACTTAGTTAACTCCATTTCTGAAGTTTCACAAGATTTGTCTTACTGGCTGACATTAAATTGATCCAGGTATTTGCATTCTAGCTATCTTTATTGTTTCATTGTGCTTATTTATTTTTAGTGAGTCGGCTTTAGTGTCTCTCAGAGTTCGGAGCCTTTGTATGGGGATGTAAATATGGTCGGCCAACAAAAAAAATATAAAAAAATGAAAAAGTAAAAAATATTTTTATTATTTTATTGTATTTTCATTTTATTTTGCCTTATCCTCTATTGTTTTGCTCTTGAGCTTAATTACAAGTTGTAGATGTAAAGGGTTACCTTTCTTTTCATTATCGATGACTTCAGGTATGTCCATCTACTCCCTCTATTTCTCTTAATTGTTTTCTATTCATGCATTTTTACTATTGGGTTCTCATTATCTGATATTTTCCCCTTTCCATACCCCTAACATGTTTTAATTTTATTTGCTTGAGGACAAGCAAACTTTAGGTTTGGGGGTGTAGGTGTTTAATTGTGTCTATTGTTGTTTTAGGGAAAACTTGAACAAAATGTGAAAAAAATTGAAAATGTTTTTGATCTTTATATTTATTTTGTGGATTTGTGGTGAATTTTCTGGTAATTGAGGAATTGTGATGATGTATTGATTAGCTCTTATGAAGTGATTGAGGAGAGAGGTTCTTGATTTTATGAGGTAGTTTTGAGTTGAACTTTTGGGATTGATTTTGATGAATGCGAGGCGTGGGGACTATGAGATTATGCCTAGACTATTGTGGTCCCATAACTTGGTTGTAAGATGACGAGATATAGTGTGATTGTGATATGCGTACCCTCGTTTGAGTAGTCTTGTTTGCGTGCCTAAGCCTTTATAGTAAAATAAAATCAAAAACAAAAAAAGAAAAAAAAATGATGAAAAAAAAAGAAAAGCAAAAGGAAAAAAAAATTAATTAAATTATTTACTTATATCTCTTAGCACCACTATCCTTGTTTTCATTGTTTATTTTTTGGGATATGTGCTTAAGGTGTACGGTGTTTCGGTGTTCAACACTTCGAGCAAGTAGGGTACGTATGGGGCCTTTCAAAGCCTATCAACCTAAGTCTTAAGTGGCTGGGATTGATGACCTCGAAAGCTCGTTACATGGGGTGTTGAGTTGACCGTTTGGGACCAAGCACCAAATAAAAATAGAGATGAAATATGTTTACTATTATGTTTTAGGATGAATAAAAGGGGTGAAAGGCATGTATGGAGGATTATAAAGGCAATGGGGGTGCAAGTATTATGATCTAGCTATATTGAGTTGTCTTGTTGCTTAGCTACGTGGAGACTTAATAGTGTTTAGTGTAGTCTTGTAGTAAACATGTCTTGCCTTTAAAGAGAGAAATCTGAATGAGTTTGCTTCACAACTACACTATATGATCAATTGTTCCCCGAACCTTGTCATTTTATTAGAGTTTA
Organism: Ehretia macrophylla; assembly: GCA_037974665.1. Taxonomy (NCBI): domain Eukaryota; kingdom Viridiplantae; phylum Streptophyta; class Magnoliopsida; order Boraginales; family Ehretiaceae; genus Ehretia; species Ehretia macrophylla. Next base: position 34,238,631 of record CM075773.1, on the reverse strand, counting down.
TTGATTCGTTAGAGCAACCTCTTGAGAACTTGAAGATTTGCTTAGATCCTAGTCTTGCTTGGAGACAAGCAAGAGGTAGGTTTAGGGGTGTTGATGTATTCATATTTTCAGGCCTATTTCTTTGTTTTTTAGAATTAATTATGTACATTAATTATAATATTTGATCACTTTAATTGTATTTTTGTGCATATAGGATCGTGATAATAAAAGAGCATATTTGAGCAAGTTTGGAAAGAAATTGAATAAAGAAGAAGATAGTAAAAATTTGATCGTGAATGATGAAACATAGTGAGAAAAATTGCAACGGAAAAATAAAAGGAAAAAAAGAAAAAAATAATGTTTGACCAACCAAGTCCTAATTGGACTTGGTTTAAAACAAACAAAAGAAAAAAAACAAACAGCAGCAAAGCAAAAGGCCAAGAAAGGCCACGTAGACTAAAAGGCCATAATAGGCCCTGATTTGAAGTCTACGAGCCAAAGGCGGTCGTTTGTTGTCTTATAAAAAGGACACTCGGCAGTAAAAAAAGGGGAGATCAGGGAAGGCAGTGCGGCGCAATAGGAAAAAAAAGGAGAAGACAATAGAGCTTTTGCGGCGCAAGAAAAAAAGAAAGACAGGAGCTATGCAGTGGAAATTCTGGGAGCACAACGTAGGAAAAAGAAATTTGCAGCAGCAAGCCTTGGTGATTTTCTGCAATTCTTCATTGATTCTGATTTTTGTTCAAGCTTTGTCAATTAATTGGGATTCAAATTGGATAGTTTGACTTATTTAAATTATTTTATGAGGAAGTTTGAAATAATTTCTTTTCATAATTTTGATTTAAATTTGTTAGACATGCGTAGCTAAATTATTGTTTAGGGTAGGATTACTATGCAATAATTTAATTTTATGGTCTTGAACTTGGTTGGATTATTTTGATGCTAGTCTTATATATTTGATTTACATGCTTTATTATTTATTCTATTAATTTATTATGCTTGTAGCTAGTAATTAATAGGAATTCATATGGTAGAACAAATATATAAATTGGACTTGATTGTGAAAACTATAGGTTGTACCATAGTTTTTCTTCACTTAATTAGTTAATGTGTTTGCCTAGGATTTTAGGACAAATCTACACTCCAGCTAGATAAGGGACTTGGAGATAGCGTTGCACCTCTAAACTAGGTCTAACCCGTTAATTAGTTAACTTTAGGTGATTATTTAATTAATTAGGCTTGTAGTCAAATTTTGCATCAAAATAGGAAATCCTAAGTTCGTGCCTAGAATTCAACTTTGCATAAGAATCCGATCCCTAAACCTTTCCCAATTGTGATCAAACTTCAATTTCAACTTTCATATTTAATTTTAGTTTTCGCATTTAATTTCACTTTTATTTTATTTTTAGTTAACTTTTATTCAAATCACACAATTTACAATTTAATTTAGTTTAATTACTTAGGCACTTTACTTACACTTTTCTACAAACTTTCAAATAGCCTCCCTGTGGATTCGACCTCGCACTAGCACACTATGCTAAAATTACTCGTGCACTTGCGAGTTAAAATTTGGCTTAGAATTGACCTTAATTTTATCCTAAGCTAAGCACCCATCAGTTTGGTGACGGGTTAAGTTGGCGAGGGTTTGGTGAGGGGAAAGATTGGCGAGAGCTAGGTGACGGCAATCATTGGTGACGGCCTGGAAATGGGAAAGAATGGCGAGGGCTTGGTGACGGAGGATTTGGAGACGGGATGGAGATAGTTTGGTAGCCGTCGTTAAATTGGTGACGGTTTGGTGAGGGGAACGATTTTGGCGACAACTTCGTGTCTGACGGACGTTTCCCTTCACCGTGCAGTCGCAAAATCCAAATTGGCGACGGCATGGTGAGGGGAACCGTCTCTCGCAAAATCCAATTTTTTTTGTAGTGAAATATCCCAATACTTTAGATCAAAATCGTGTAAAGAACAAATTGGTCTGTCTATTTCTTCACTCTTTCTTTTCTTTTTCTTCTTTCTCTTTTTCTTGATGCAACATTAATGTATTTGTCTTCTTTTCATTTTTTCTTTTTTTGGTGCAACGATGTATTTGCATGTATATGCAAATCACCACATCAAAATAGCCGTGGTTCTCTAGCTTCAATATCACATCTTTTATATTATATTTTTTTCCTTAACTTCACATACGCGAAGTACATATTAAGTGTGTGGGTCTGTGTTAAGGCATTAATTAAGCTAAGAGTAGCAAGATGAAAAATAGGTGGTCTTTCTTTTTCATATTTTACTATGAGAAATTCACTCTATGCAGTTCCACAATGGATATTTTATCTAAAGCTTATAAATTTTATGATATAACAGCGTGTCTCAACACATGTTTCACATTAGTTAAGAACTAATTAAATAATAATATTTGTAATGAGAGTATATAGATTAATTGGACAAGAGGTTAAAAAGCATTGTATATATCTGGAGAATAACATACTGAGAATGCAAGGAATAACAAATATTAAATGGATAATTTGACAGCTGATACTATGGATAAACATCTTTTGGCGAACCAATTGAAAATCTTTAATTTGCTTAAGATTAATCGCCCTTTTCTACATTGATCTCAACGTTGCCAAGTCGATATGCATAATCCAATTTCCTGAATCTACCTTCTTAAAAAATTCATCCTAGTGGTAAGGTTAACGCGAGAGATTGAAAGTTCGAATCTTGTTAATTAAATTATACGGCTTTAGAACTCTCATAAATAAAATAAAAAACAAAAAAAAACAAAAATTCATCCTAGATAGTAACCTTCAATGACAGCTTGTAAAGTGCCGGTCATTGTTGACACCTCAGTCCGCTTTATTATTATATTTTTCTCTACTATGTTCCTCTCTCGCCTACACTATATATATGCAATGTTCTTGGAAATGAATCACTGCAAAGCATAAGATCTTGTAATTAATTGATCACTATGGAAGACAAAAAGCCATCAGCTTTGAGAAGAATGATTCTTCTTTTCATTTGCACTCTTGGTTTCTTTTCAGCCATTGCTGAGGAAATTGAAATAGAAGCTCAAAGCAAGTTAGAAACTTACATTGTCCATGTAAGTTTGCCATCTGACCATGTTTCTACTTCATCAGATGGCCTGGAAAGGTTTTACAAATCGTTTCTACCAAAAACCACTGAGAGCTTGAATCAGCGAACTCGCATAGTTCATCAATATCGCAATGTTGTCACTGGCTTCGCGGCCAGATTAACGCCTGAAGAAGTTAAGGAGATTGAGAAAAGGGAAGGGTTCGTGTCAGCGCGGCCCCAGAAAGTGTTCGCGTTGCACACAACGCATAGTCCTTCTTTCTTGGGGCTGCAACAAAATCTAGGCTTCTGGAACGGCTCGAATTATGGAGAGGGTGTAATAATCGGAGTTTTGGACACTGGGATTACACCAGGCCATCCATCTTTCAACGATGAAGGCATGCCGCCTCCTCCGAGTAAATGGAAAGGGAAGTGTGAATTGAATGGCACAACCTGTAACAACAAGCTCATTGGTGCAAGAAATTTTGTTGACACAACTACACCACCTCTTGATGAAGAAGGCCATGGCACTCACACGTCTAGCACGGCTGCTGGAAACTTTGTTAAAGATGCGAATGTATTCGGCCAAGCGAAAGGCACAGCAGTCGGTATAGCCCCTCGGGCTCATGTTGCCATGTATAAAGTTTGTGAAGAATTTTGTGACGAGAGTGCTATCTTGGCTGCAATGGACGCTGCTGTTGAGGATGGTGTGGATGTGCTGTCATTGTCTCTTGGTGGAGGCTCATCTCCATTTTATGCTGATGGGATTGCTACTGGTGCTTTTGGAGCTATTCAGAAGGGTGTTTTTGTGAGTTGCTCAGCAGGTAATGACGGACCATACAATGCTTCATTGTCTAATGAAGCGCCATGGATTCTCACAGTTGGTGCTAGCACCATTGATAGGAACATAAGAGCAACAGCAGTGCTGGGAAACAACGAAGAATTCAATGGAGAGACACTTTTCCAACCTGCAGATTTTCCTTCTACATTGTTGCCTCTGGTTTATCCAGGCTTAAACGATGAAGAAGCCGCGCTATGCGCTCCAGGATCATTGATGAACAATACCAATGTCAAAGGTAAGGTGGTCGTGTGCGTGAGGGGGGGTAATATTGCAAGAATCGATAAGGGAAAAGAGGTGAAGAACGCTGGTGGCGCCGCGATGATTCTCCTGAACGCCGAGGCTGATGGCTATAGCACTTTAGCTGATGCTCATGTCCTTCCAGCTGCACATTTGAGTTATGCTGCAGGGCAAAAGATTATAGCCTATTTGAATTCAACTTCGACGCCAACAGCAACGATTGTGTTCAAAGGAACGATTATTGGAGTAAAAGATGCTCCTGCAGTGACATCGTTCTCCTCCAGGGGGCCTAGTTTGGAAAGTCCAGGGATATTGAAACCTGATATCATAGGCCCTGGTGTAAGCATTCTTGCTGCTTGGCCTGTCTCCGTGGAGAACAACACGGACGCGAAATCCACCTTTAACATCATTTCCGGAACCTCAATGTCTTGTCCTCACCTCAGTGGCATCGCGGCCTTACTCAAGAGCTCACACCCTGATTGGTCACCGGCTGCTATTAAATCCGCGATAATGACCAGTGCTTATACTATGAACCTCAACGGTGATCATATCATTGATGAAAGATTGCTGCCTGCAAATGTATTCGCAGTTGGTGCAGGCCATGTCAATCCATCAGGAGCAAATGCTCCAGGACTAATTTATGACATTCAACCAGTTGATTACATCCCTTATTTGTGTGGTTTAGGCTACACAGAGAGCGAGGTTGCGCAAATTGTGCAGCACACGGTTAACTGTTCTCAGGTACCGAAAATACCTGAAGCGCAGCTGAATTATCCTTCATTCTCTGTCAAACTTGGATCGACTAGTCAGACTTATACGAGGACAGTGACCAATGTTGGCGATGCTCAATCAACTTATAGCTTTCAAATTTTTGGTCTGCCATGGGTTGAAATAAGTGTCAAGCCTACAACACTTGTCTTCACAGGGGTAAAACAGCAACAGACATACCAAGTTTCCTTTATCAGAAGAGCTAATGCTCCCAGTTCCATCTTTGTTGAAGGTTCTATCGCCTGGTCCTCAAACAAGTACTTTGTTAGAAGCCCAATCTCTGTTGAATTTGAATAAATTTGCGAACAGCGAAGGAACTAGATAAAGGCAAAAGTATTCTATTTGACAGGGTCGGATGAATGTGGGACACACCTCTCATACTCAATTGAACCGCCTAGTTATTGGATGAAAGTGCTACCCCTAGATCAAGTGACTCTAATTTTTTTTTTTGTTTTTTTGTTTGTTTTTAATATCAAGAATAATGAGCAAAACGTGATTTACTTCACTGTCCTGATCAATAACTACTTGTTCTCAATATTTATAGTTGACAACAAAGAAACTTTTCACTTTGTGGTACAACACTTGCGAAGCATTGCAGCACATACATGTAGATACACCTAGCAATAAAGCACAAGCACTACACACGACAATAACATTGAAGTTGAAATTATTTCTAATGTATCATTTGTGGCCCTATAAATGACTTAGAGGTCTCAGGTTCAAGCCGTGAAAAATATTACAGTACAATTAGATTGCGTATAATAAAACTTAAGGCGAGTCAATCCTTCCTAACAAGAAAAAGAAAAAAAAAAGTAAAATCCTTCCCGAACCCCGAGCGGCATTAGACTGCGCTTTTTTCATGATATACCATTTTGTCATTTGGCGTTAATTGGTTAGAGTGTACTGTTTCATATATTTATATCATCAAAGACCACATCAGTTGTTAGCATTCCGACCATCACTCAGGGATCAAAAGGGGGTGGAGGAAAAATCATTTTAATGAAAGCAAAACAAACTAATTTTCCGTACAGAAAAGCAAAAACGTTTAAACTCCAATATGTTGGGGAATTTAATTGGTTTTAAAATAGAACTTGAAGTTGTTTAACACGGTATCTAAACTGGGCCTTGGTTCTATGTTGTTCATCCACATGTGATCCATTTGTATTTCAAGCTTTCTTTAATTGTGCATTCAACCTTCAACATTTGACTTTTTGGAGCTCTTTTAAATTTACTATTTTTTCGACCACGTCAATTAGTTAATCATGAATAACACATAAAGGGAAGTGTTGAAATATCCAATTGTGTCATATGGATAAATCAAAACATTTAAAATCAGTATATAACATCCTCTGGTTATACAAATGGTGTAGAGATGGAGACTATATATTAACTGTTAGTATTATAAAGCTTCATTTTCTGTAGAGTTGTTAGCACCCATGAAAGAGCTTATACGAAATGTACACACCAATGGATAATAATATGGTACAATCTAGCCTACATGCCTAAGGTGAATCCAATACCATTATATGTAAGGTGAGTTCTTTGTCATAAAAAAAAAAAAAAAAAAAAAAAGTCGTACTGAAGACAAGCCCATTAATTATTTATCTATTGCAGTATAGTTTATTGTTATATGTTGGTGATTGAACTAATTGTTTGTAATTATTTTACTATCATCGAGCGATTAAGAAAAATAAGGTGCGTATATAAATTTCTAATTAATTCTGAGTGTCACTAATTCAACACACTTATTACACTATTTTTAGTGATGTAAATTAATGTGATTAATCACAATATTTCCTGGTAATTTATATTTAAAATATACTAGACATGATTATGAGATGAGATCTTTATCTTCTGATCAAAAGATATTCCCTCTTATAAAGCAATTGCATTAGTTAGAGTGTATAATATCTCGATATGTTCTTTTTTTTTTTTTTTCCGAAAGAAAATATCATTTCATTAATTCAAAACCATCTGGAGACCTTGAAGGTACTAATACCCATCAATATTTAAAAAAAAAAAAAAAAATCAGCTGCCAAAAGAAGAAAAAGGGAATTAATATTAGATGTCATATATATATGTATATGCCTACTTTAACGAGATCCGTTCTTTATATTCTCTCTCTATTATTTTTCTTCCTTTGGAGAAACATTTGTTTTTGTTTTTGTTTTTATTTTTTATTTTTTAAGGTCCGAAGGCTAGAAGGCAATGGCGGATCTAGCCTTGGGCCCAAAAAACCGTTTAAAAAGTTCATGTGTCTTCAAAAAAAATTAAATAATATGTTTTAGCCTAATTGGAGAAGAAATGTATCTATATAATTAAAAAATAATGTGTTTTAATCTTTACTGAGAAATTTTTTTAATCCGTCATTGCTAGAACGGGTTCTTTTTTTGGTCCAAAGGCAAGTAGATTTTTCTTTTTTTAATATTTATTTATTTTTTTGAATTTGGGTCTAAAAGCAAGAAGGTTTGCTAACTAAACAATAACGAGTTAAAAAATGAAGAGAACTATATGGACCAAAAGCACGTGTTTAGTCATGTAGAAAAGTTCAAAAAGCCACACTTTTCTTTTGAAATTAAAAAAAAAAAAAAAAAAGTATAGAGGTTTATTATCACGTGGCAACATATAAAAACTTTAATATGTTAATTTATTAAAGTTAATTTATTGCATTGGCTCACTTCTACCCATCTGAAACACCACTTTCTTGCACTCTTAACATTCACCAACGCCTTATCATCCAATATCTAACGTAGTCCACAAAGTATGCTTTCATACACTGTTACACAGGTGTCGAATTGCTATAACCAAATGGATTCAACGCCGTCGCTAATGATTTGGTGCAGTGGTGAGGTAGGGATTAAAAGTTTTTGAATTTATATTTATATTTTTTTATCATAAATATTATTTAATTTTTAATTATTTTGGAGTCGGATTATATAGTCTTAGGATAAATTTAATATAGTTTTGCCTATAATAAGTTCTTCGTTATAAAAAAAGAGTATAATAAAAATAAAATAAAGAATTCAATGTCGCCCCATGATTGCGTGAATAGGTCAAGTATTGTTGTGATTAAAAATCTCAGACTTTAAATCTCTGTTTTACCATTATAAATGTTATTTAATATTTGACTAATTTAAAAACATGCATTAAACTATGTTATTATAACACGAAATGTATAATTTTATGTTGTATTGAGAAAGATTTTACAAAGTTTGTGTGAGTTTCTCATTATCAAAAAAAAAAAAAAAAAGATATGGATCCAATGCCAGGTTTGATTCATCGGCGTATCTACGCGACTCGATTTGAAGTTTTCAGTTGGTCCCCACTTCCATGCAAATTGTCAAAAAATGAAAAAGAGAGAAAAGATAGAAAATCTTTTAATTTGTCCTTTTTCCATATATATTAATGCAACTTACAAGTTGGCAAAAAGGTTTCCACAAGACTAGATTGCATACAGACATCCCACAACATGAATAATTGATTGACTCCAAGGTGCCATTCTAGTGATAAGTGGGAAAATATGAATAATTGTAAATGTGAATTTAAGTCTTCTTAATTGTTATTAAAGATCGTATTCTTTATTAAATTAGTATATGTTTTAGATCGAGTCGTTGTATCTTATAAATTTTGATTCACATCCAGTCATTAAACTTGACGGTGAGATGTTGATATATCCATCGTTGGGGTTAACTAATTTAAATAGTACTATGCCTCTTATGAATTATATCGCGAAATGTGAGAACCTTAATGTGAGTACGAAGAAATTTTTGTTGGGAAAGATTGCGATTATTACTCCAGTGAATAGAAAGCTGCACGTGTTGTGACCTAGTAGAAGTTGTAAAGACATGATGGATGGTTGCTGTCTAAGTGCTATGGAAGTGCATACATCTAGAATTTTTCATGGTAAAGCACTTATGATATTGAATTTATTTAAAATAAGGGTGTTGGCGGTAACTATTGTTTCAACTCCGTACTCTAATCTAACAGCTAGCCTTCCTTCCTTACCAATCAACCAATCCATTAAAAGCGGCCTAGGAATTGCTAGCCTAGTTGAAACTGTTGGTCCCTTGTCTAAAATGTTTATTTCATACCCAGAAAAAGGCAACCCAACCTACTTTGAAGCAATTAAGGTATCCGATCACTAAGCACCCGCCAAAATGGATGAAATTGATCCCTACTCCAAGCTATCCTCTTGTTTCTACTCCTAATTCGACTCATTTTCCTGCTAAGGAATTTAGTTCATAGACCATTTACATGGCATCAAAACTCAATTATCAAAAGGACATTGAGTTCGAGTCTGATCTGTATTATCAGGTGCATAGCTTAAAATAATCTCCCTTACACATAAGGGGACATATTAAATATATTAAATAATTAAATATGCAATTTATAACAGTTTAAGCTTTTATATCAAATAATTAATTAGTCACATTAGTTGCATGGAAATTAATTATAATCACTCTCCATTATCAGCTTGATCTAGTGACCTTGGAGTAGCTTTCACTTTTTCTGGAATTTTCAGTTAATACCTCCTTCAGTTATAGTGTGCCCGGAATTGGTCAATATGTCTCTAAAAAACAGTGGCAGACAAACAAACACACAATTCACCTTTCTAATAATTTTTTTTTTCTTGTTCATCTTTCCAAAATGGGACCTATCAAAATTTTGACTTGAGCGATTCTCTGAAAATTTTAATGACTATTACAGCAACCTTTAATATAAAAGTCTCTCCACGTGGCAAAGCAAGACAGTAAAAATTTGTTTATTTGAAATTATTATATTTCTCATCTATTACTCGTTTTTCAATTGGTGATAACTGCTCCAAAAGACACGATTCACATCTCCGTCACCATCTATATAGGAACATCTCGTCCCAAATTAATTTTGTAAAGAATTTGTTCAATCATCTCGTTTCATATTGATTCTGTAAATAATTTATTTAATTTATAATAATCACTTAAAATTTTGAATTCTACCAGTACAGACTTAAATATCTTAAATCAGTTGATTAAGTTCAATATGTTAGCAGATTATTAGTTGGATCTAAGTCGTCGTTACACCTATGTGGTCCACTATTCTATTTTCTGCGTTGTGTTTTATGCATCATGATTTTACTGAATATAAAACTTGATTATCACTGTCCATTAATTATGGTATTTTCTAAATTATTTATTTTGCTACAATTCTTATATTTCTCATGTATAACTCGTTTTACAATTGGTGATACTGCTTCAAAAGACATGAATCACATCCTTCATCACCATCCCTATGCTGTCCGTTGTTCTATTTTCTGCATAGTTTTTTATGCATTTTTTTCACTGAATATAGATTTTTGTAATCAGATCTAATGCCGATTGCAATGATGAAACTTTTCCAATAGCTTTTTTTTTTTAATTTAAATAGAAGTCTAACTCAATTTTACATCATTTACAAGGATATGATATTACACATTTCAAAAATTGATCTCGAAAAACCTATCACACTTAAAACAAAAATCATACAACTAGACCAATAGCTTTTGGCCTCAATAATGATATAGATAATCATAGATAAATGTTTATCATTTGAGGCCAAACTATAAGTTTAAAATGTGAAAGTCTTGATCTAAACACATCAAATGCCTACAGAAATGCTATAACGGCTCCATACTAAATTAAACACATTAGATTTAATCAAATACTTAAGATCATTGTAACAGAAATAGAGAATCTAACCAATTATAAATTAAACACAAATCTTTTACGAAATTAACATGAGACAACGTGATACAACATATCTATAAATCTTTTGGACCATCCTATAGTCTATTATATTCAATACATTGCAGAATGAAAATATTGCTTTCGGCATGTTATAAATAATATTGGCCCTCAAATAAATAGTACGCTTAAATTAATAAACAAGCCTTGACAAAGAAAGGTCACTCGAGAACAATTTTACAAGAACTTCTCGACGTCTACCAAATCATATTTTGACAAATAAAAACAGTATTGTCTTGCTTCCATCGACTATATATATATATTCATATACAGGACAACAGAGAGCAAACAGAAAAGCTCAAATATAGAGACATGGATAATCATGATACTTCATTGTTTTCCTTTGATCATCAGATTGAAGAACTCTTAGAGTTGTCTTCTTCTCCTTTCCAGAAACATGATGTTATTCAGCAAAATGATCAGTTTGTGATTCCTCCTCTGCAAAACACTGGCCCTAGTGAGCCAGTAGGTACCCAAAAGCCACACTCTTCTGCTGCACATGATAATGTTGATCATCATTCAAGAGCTCATCATAAGAAGCTTACACATAGAGATATAGAGAAGCAAAGAAGGCAAGAAATGTCCAGCCTTCACCGTTCTCTTCGATCTTTACTCCCCATTGAGCGTCTCAAGGTTAAGCCATGCGAATAGAATCTTCTCGAATCCTTTTTTTTTTTTTTTTTGGCTAAGCAAGTAAGTTATTTCGTTCCATTTCAAAGTTCGGGACTAACAAAAGACGTCCTATACTGATAGTCTTGTTAGATCATGATCATGATAAAAATCTTCTCGAATCTTTTTTAGACTATTATCAATGTATTCTGAATCTTTTCTGGCAATATATTTGTGTCTAATATAGCATGATCATGATACTCACAGGGAAAACGGTCGATGGCAGATCATATACATGAGACGGTGGGCTATATAAAACAGTTGCAGGAGAGAATTGAGAGGCTCACTGAAACAAGAGATCAATTCAAACAATTGGTGAATCCTAGCTCTTCTTCTGCTGCGACATATCAGTCAAGTTGCAGCCACACGAGTGTAGCAGTTAGAGTTTCTTTGGCAGGCCTGGAAGTGGTCGTGAACACTGCCTACATAGGAGGGGTAAAACTTTCCAGGGTGCTAAATATTCTGATTCAAGAAGGGTTGTCAATAAATAGCTGCATTTCCACCAGAGTAGATGGAAGACTACTTCATAAAATTGAGTCTGAGGTATCGTGTAGACGTTAAAATTCACAATCAAGATCTCGGGTTACATTTATATCATTCTTTTTTCTTTTATAAGGGTTGCCAATAATATAAATGTCTATCATATGTTCCGTTTTTTGTATGTTTATAGCATTTCTGAAGTAGAACTAGTTCAGCTTGTAAAGAAACGAATAAACGCATAGTAATTCGTACTTTTTTCTTTTTTAACCCCCACCCCCACAGGCCCTTACTACCACGTGTCTCTATCACATGAGATTTGAATCCTGGTCTTTCAATTATCAAGGAAAATAACCCACTATTACACTACATACTCATAAATCTCTAGTAATTCGTTCACACAATACCGACCAATTTTCACACTATGAAATGAAACACGGAGAATGAATTCGATGTACTCATTATTAATTTTATGCACAGGTAAATGAGGGGAGGAGCATTGATTCAACTGAACTACAACAAAAGTTGACAGAGTACTACTGCAGTGGAAATTGGCAAACCAACAACGATCCTTGATCTCATTTTCTTTTTTCTCTCCTCTTTTGTTAATTCATATATTATTTGTCATCGCTTGTTCTTGCTCGAGTGAGAAGCAGCTTTCAGCTAGATAGTCAGCGTGTGAAGTATCGCTTTATGTGCTACTTTAGCAAAGTTTTAATGATTTTTTGTCCACTTCTTTTTTTTTTATTCATATAATCTTTGCCAATAAAGTAAAGCAAAAATCTGGAAACAGACAAATGAAAGAGAAAATTCTTATGAGATCAGATTATATCTATTATTTCCACATCAAGATCTATTTACTGCTTTCATGTGAACTTATGGAACAAAGTTATGTTTGACAATTACGTATTGCTATTTCCGTTTTAAATTGAATGTCCTAGTTTGACTTGATATAAAGATTAAAAAAAGATTTAAGAGGAGTGTATAATATGAAAATAAAAAGAATATAATTTTAACACCTAAAAATGCTATAGACGCAAGAGTTTAAAACAATAAGTTTACCAAAAAAAAAAACACACGTAGACGATGGTTTTTTGGGTCAAAATCAACAGTTTTAAACTGTCAACTATGAATAGGCGGTGGTTCTGAAACCGCCATATGACTGTCTCCATATCTAAAGCCGTTCAATAGAATAGGGGGCAGTTTCCGATTTCTTTTAGTACTTAATATATTTTATTTTTTAAAATAAAATATAAAAATTCCTATTTTCAAAAATGAAAGACATTCAACTTGAAAATTCTAATTACAGCAAATATGCTACAGGTTTTCATTATCAAATTTCCAAAGCTTTTGCGACTATCATCAAATAGCAAAAGACAAATTCAATTTCATTAAGCAAAAGGTTTTGACTATGGTCCCTAGTAATAATCAGCTTAACGCTAGCTAATAGAATTAACTGATAAACATGAGTTGCAATCAGTCGTAAGGGATGTAAACTTTTCTTTTATGGTGACGGACTGTCGTTTTTGATAATTTTTCTTGTAATATATTATGTATAAGATCTAAATTTACGTAGTCATATTTCTAAAAGTTCTAAGTAATTGTGGTTAATACTGGTTTATGCAAATTAATTCTTCATCTCATTTTTTTTTTTTGGCTTAGTAGTTTTTCATCTCATTACAGTATATGTAAATCCATTGTTTTCAAAGAATTGAGAATTTATTCATTATTAACATGGTGTGGTGAAAAGAAAAATATTTCGAGGGAATTCTTTTTTTTTTTCTTTTTTTTTGTTTCTTTTCACGCTAGTATAACTTCATGAATGGTCGATAAACAATCAAAAAATTTGTAAATTTAGTGGCAGCCCCTGCTGGTCCGAGAAAACTTTAAAAATTTTATGTATTTTTCATGAAGAAATTTATATATTTATGAACACTTAGTTTAAAAAAACTTTAATTAGTCTCCACTGAAAAAAATATATACATATAATTAAAAAAACTATGTATTTTAGCTCCATTGAAAAATATTTCAGGATCCCCTGTTTGTAATACGATAAAATTTGTTAGAGAAAACCAATCTAAAATTAAAGAATCCTTAACAACTTACTAGGGCTATAGTCTTTGAGACCTAACGTCTAGGTGAGGCCTTATTTGGTAACTAAGCTAAGTTTTCTTAAACCACTCGTGAAATTAAAGAAAATGAGTTAACATCAATGACTCAATATCACATTTAACAAACGAGCTCGTGGGATATAATTACCCTTAATGACTATACTAATTAGGATTATCAGTAAGGGAGCATTTAATTTGGTCCGCGGATTCGTACAACATTTCCAGAAATGTAAAGTTTGAAATATAATATTCTCATTTTGGTTCGCGGAATAAAAAAATATTCGCGGGCATATTACATTCCTAGGAATACATTATTCTCATAAATAAAAAATCAATCCGTAAACCAAACGTCCCATAAAGATAATTTGTCTTAGAAATAATAAAGCATTCATATTGTATCCATTGCTATTGTAATTTCCGATGGAAGATATAATATAATAGTAGTTTATAAAGTCGTGTTGTGAGTTTACATAATAATTAGATTAACTATTTTAAGTTAATAAATTTAAACTCCAAATATTATTCTCATTTTCATATAATAATATTTGTCTCACTTCGAGGTTCGAAATTTATGAGTACGTCACGTGTCGTCTATTCAGAGGTAACTAACGTAACTATTTAGTAAGGGTGGACCACAAGCATGGTTTACTTGCGGATAACCTTTAATTAAATTAATTAACATAAAACACCAAATAAACAATTCATATGTTTGCAACGTGCCAAGTAAAATATAGCAGTATTGAGTTACCATATTCACATTTTCAACATGCATTTGAGTGCGAAAACTACATACAAAACTTTGGAACCTGACTTGATTCTCTAAATTATTTTAAGAACAACTTTACTTGATGCATTTGTCACTTTATGCATTATGTATAATGAAGAAAGAACACGTGCAATTAGGGTTAAATAAACCTTGTTAGGACCACTATTCCACTAACAATTAACAATTTGCAGCAAAAACTTAAATAATATTCTTCTCAATTTCATTACAAAAGATAAATCCCAACTGGCCTATGAAATACTTACATGAGATAAAGGGGTATAATTTTATATTGTACATTAATTATGATTGGAAAACTGGTACAAAACGAATTGAACGTGTCTCTTGACAGTCGTATTTTCAGAAATAATATTGATACTCACAAGAATCCTTTTTTATTTAGAGAGGAAAATATTTATTTCTACAATCACAAGTTTTACATAAAAAATGCGTACGTTACAACGTTTTCATTTGAATAACAAAAATTAATTTTTTCTTAACCATGGCCTCTGTGCCATTTTTTGGTGTGACGACATCGAAGGGGTTGAGTCATCCTAAATTACTGAAGAGTTGTTCGACTGAGATCATCTATTTAGAAAAGTAGGAATTCCCTCTAGTTGTTTTCCATCAAAGTAAGGCGATAGATTCACATGAATGAATGAAGAAAAAGCATTTTTACAATTCAACATTTTTTATTTTTTTTAAATGTGAGAACGTGCAGAACGTATGCTAGAAGCAAGTGGGCCTCTGTCCACACTACCAAACCTCCTTATGGCTTCTTTTGAAGCTCTAGTTCTCACGTTTTCTAGCTATTCATTCCATTCCCAAGCGAGCTCCCTAACATTATCTGTTCGTGGGATGAAGAAGTAGATCTTAAATCTATTCTTTCCTATTTTCTCATATATCATTAGTGGCATTTGTAAATGCTAGATAATTGAAGCATAACTTTTTTTTTGATGAAGACAATAAATAAATACAATAAATTCCTCTCTAACATCTTAAACTTTTAAATAAGGTAATCACTTAATATTTTCTAATAAGAGAGTTTTACTCTAAACATGATTGATTATATTAGATCCATTCTTAAAACTACAAATTTTATAATATAATAATGCGTCTCAATATATACACTAAATCAATCGAAAAGATATTCAAACTCACGCTCTTTGATCTACGAACTAACATTATGCTGTGTATATTCATTCTTGGTGGCTCAAGCAACAGTTTAAGTGTGATGAAATGCATTATACATTAAGGAAACGAGTTACTGGAAAAGATGCCATTGAAGACCTATCAGGTGTTAAATGCCGTTAAGCATGAATTTTAATGTAGTATGCATACTTTAATGATATATTTATTTATTTATTTTTGTTGGTTTCTTCGTTACGTGAAGGAATTGTATGTAACAAAAGCACGTGTTTGAATCATGATTGACAACATGGTACCGTACGAGGTCCATTTTTTCACGTGGTGGAATGAAAAACCTTTTTTTTTTTGGGTCAAAAAAACCTTAAACTTGCTTAATATGTATGCGTCTGTAATCTAGCAAGAAAAGATTGATCGATGGGTCGGCTTACTTCCACATCCAAATAACCCTACGGTCCATTTCAGACGTAAGTTTCTTCCACTCTACACTCTAGTACAAATTAAGTAGAGAGTATTTATCGGATTTGAATTATTCCATAATGTTATAATGTTAAATATTTCGAAATAGATCTAAATGCATTACTTACCAACCACTCGCTAATGTATTTGCAGTGCCAAGTAAATGGTCTTCATTGTTGGAATATACATTCCTCCCATATCGAAAAATCAGAAACTCTTTCACGTGTGACCCATCTCAAATCAGGTCACACATGAGGGGGAGTGTTAGAATATAACACTTGTCCCATATCAGAAAATCACCAACTCCAAATCTGCCATATAAGATCTTGGGCCACTCAACTTGTTACCAATTGGTTTTAAGTTGGAACCTCAGGTTTCTTAACATGGTATCAAAGCTAGGCCCATGGTCTAGTCTTGTTCATCTTTCATGTCTTGTCACGTGTGACCCATCTGCTCTCGCTGACAGTGTCAGCTCTCGTTTTCAAGTTCTCTCCAGGTCACACATGAGAGGGGGTGTTGGAATATACATTCCTCCCATATCGAAAAATCAGAAACTCTTCTACGTGTGACCCATCTCAAATCAAGTCACACGTGAGGGGGAGTGTTAGAATATAACACTTGTCCCATATCGGAAAATCACCAACTCCAAATCTACCATATAAGATCTTGGGCCACTCCACTTGTTACCAATTGGTTTTAAGTTGGAATCTCAAGTTTCTTAACATTCATGATCCATGAATTTCACCCAAATAAATATCATCGAGGATGATTTCCTATAGGTCATATGAATGATAAGAAGTGTGTGATTTTATCTTAAAATTAACTGATATTAGGTAGAGTAATCTAGAACTTTATATGTTAATACTAAAATTCGTGATTACTAATACAAAATAATTATATTATCTAACACTGATTGAAATTTTCCATGTTCTTACCTGCAAACGAAGTGTTCTTTTTCTACTAGGTCAAATTAAAGTTTTTTGCTTGTCCCTACCCCCAATAGTAAAGATTGAAGATCAATAAGAAAAATGAACAGTACAACGAAAAACAAATTAAACTAATTGTTTCTCCACCATGACCATGAGCTTATAAGTTGGTAGTAGATGATGACTTTGCTTAGATGAATTATTGATGAACTCTTTACTTGGTCAACAATTCTGATGGCTCAAACAATGCGTGTCATACTTTGGATTGAATAATACGAGGGAAATAGAGTATTATAAAGGGTTATGATGAGTGTCTTTTGTTTAGATTAGGAAGAAAATAGGAGAGAGGGATAAATTTTATGTATAAAATGACTTTTAAACCCTTCTCTTACTTTATATAAAACTTTACCAATTTTAAACATTACCTTCATTATTTTTTTTCTTCTCTTCCTCTATCTTCTTCACGCCACTTACAGCTTTTGACAACCAAAACAAAAAAACAAAAAAAAAATACTTGAAGCTTTACGGCCAAGTCTTGTTTTTTCCTCATGTATTCTTACTTATCTTCTTTCCTCCATTAACACAACTTGTTGTGATTTTAATATTAAATTAATTATCATTTATATTCAATGAATTATGAGTATTTATGTATATTTTAATTTTGGAATATGAAGAGATTATGCATTAATTTTGTATTCATGAATATATTAATTTTAGAACTTGAAGAGTTTTTTATATTTAAAAAGGTTTTAAATTCATGACTTTTCACTTGTATGCAATTTATTATGGTGGGTTCTTAAGAGCCTATAAATAGGCATCTTTCTTACTTCAAACAGAAAAAACAAAAAAAATATATTTCACTATCATATTGAGAGAGTAAGTTAGAGAGATTCTCAGCCAAAAGAGAAAGGTGTTCTTGAGAAGAAGCTTGTGCTCAATCTTCTAATGCAGAGTTGATTCGAGTAGTACGACAACAAGTCGGGCTATTGTATCCTAGAGGGGACAAGCCATATCAAGACTGCTGCATCGGTTCTTTCTACCGCAGGGGGCTTGAATCTCCTTAAAGATAGCGAGATTCCCGCGCCTCAGTCCGATCAAGTTGTCTCCAACAAAAGTGTTTGTACTTTAATTATTGTTTCATTTTCAATTATTATTGTACAATTTCACCAACAATTTTAAGGAGATTCAAATGGAACCAATGGTGGAAAAAACTAACGTTGGAGACCTCAATAAGCCGTTCCGTTTTGGTGGAACTAATTTTAAACGGTGGAAAGGCAAAGTTTCATTCTACCTAAGTCTCTTGAAGGTAGGATATGTACTCACTGAAGATGATCCAACAAATGTATCAACCGATAACATGACTGAGGAAGAACTTGCACAACATCAAGACTTGGTGGATATATATGTCAATGATGAGTACAATTGTCGGTACTATCTTTTAAATTGTCTTACTGACAGTTTATATGATTACCATGAAACTAACTATGACTCTACAAAGAGCATCTGGGAGGCTTTGCAAAGAAATATGATACTGAAGAAGCTGGAGCTAAGAAGTATGCTGCTAGCCGTCTTTTTAGATTTCAAATGAAAGATGGACAATCTGTGGTGCAGCAAACTCAAGACTTCCAGATGATTGTAGCTGATGTTAGATATGAAGGCATCAGGATTGAAGAAAATCTAGTTGTGGCTGGCATCATTGATAAACTTCCACCTACTTGGAAGGAATTTCAAAAGTCTATGCGCCACAAACAGAAAGAAACTTCTTTGGAGGTTTTGATCACTCGCATTTGTGTGGAGGAAGAGGCAAGAGGACAGGATGCAATGATCTTGGACAACAATGAACATTCCACAAAGGTAAATTTAATTTCTGCAAATTCTAATAGTGTGCCCAAAGGTCAAAATTCTAAGAATGCTCATTTGAAGCCAAATAAGAATCAAATGAAGAATAAAGCATCTTGTTCTGTTTATATGCTCTCTTCTGTGAATTTTTGGCATGCACGTTTATGTCACGTTAATAGCAGATATGTGGGAATCATGAGTAGTTTAGGATTAATTCCAAGACTGAATAAAGACTTTGAAAAATGTGAATCTTGTAGCAAAACAAAAATCAATAGAAAGCCTAATGAAAATGTTGTTAGACATACCGAATTGCTAGATTTAATTCATTCAGATCTTTGTGAATTTGAAGGAATTTTAACTCGTGGAGGAAATAGATATTTTATCACTTTCATTGATGATTTTTCAAAATACACTTATGTTTATCTTCTGAAAAATAAAAGTAATGCTTTTGAAAAATTTAAAAATTTCCTTCACGAAGTTGAAAATCAATTCGGTAGAAAAATCAAAAGATTGAGAAGTGATCGAGGCCGAGAATATATTTCTTCTGAATTCAGTTCTTTTCTTCAGTCTTTGGGAATAATCCATGAAACTACACCACCTTATTCACCTGAGTCTAATGGTGAAGCTGAGAGAAAAAATAGAACTATTATTAATTTAGTGAATGTCATGATTGTGGAGTCAGGTGCTTCCAAAAATCTTTGGGGTGAGACTACTCTGACAGCTTGCCATGTTTTAAATAGGGTGCCACATAAAAGGACAAAAACTACACCTTTTGAACTGTGTAAGAGATATAAGCCTAATTTGGGATATTTGAGAGTTTGGGGTTGTTTAGCTTTTGTGAGGCTAACAACTCCAAAGAGACCAAAATTAGGTGCTAAAGCTATCACTTGTGCTTTTCTTGGCTATGCGGTGAATAGTACAGCTTACAGATTTTTTGATCTTGAAAATCAAACAATTGTTGATTCAGGTGATGTTATTTTTCATGAAGAAAAATATGCTTTTAAACTTCAAAATAGTGGGGATAAAGAAATTTCTGAAAATATATCTTCTAAATCTCCTTCTACTTATTTTCAAGATAATGAAAATATTTTCTCTGAACCAAGAAGGAGTAAAAGGGCACGTATTGAAAAAGATTTTGGTCCAGATTTTTATGTTTTCAATTCAGAAGAATGACCACTTACTTTAAAAGAAGCTTTTTCATCTCCTGACGCCATTTTTTGGAAAGAAGCTGTAAATGATGAATAGATTCACTAATTTCTAATAAAACTTGAAAATTAGTTGAATTACCACCAGGTTGTAAAACCATAGGCTACAAGTAGATACTCAGGAAAAAACTTAAACCTGATGGATCAGTAGATAAGTTTAAAGCTAGACTTGTTGCAAAAGGCTTTAAACAGAAGGCTGATCTTGACTTTTTTGATACTTTTTCTCCGGTTACCAGAGTTAAATCTATTAGATTGCTAATTGCAATTAGAGCTATTTTTAATTTAAAAATTCATCAAATGGATGTAAAAACAGCCTTTTTGAATGGGGACCTAGATGAGGAAATATATATGGATCAACCTGAAGGGTTCGTGGAACCAGGCCAAGAAAGCAAAGTGTGTAAGCTTATTAAATCTCTATATGGCTTAAGGCAAGAACCTAAGCAATGGCATGAGAAGTTTGATTCCTGCATGATTGAGAATGGTTATAAATCTAATGAAAGTGACAAGTGCATATATCATAAATCTTGGAAAAATTCACATGTGATTATTAGCCTTTATGTGGATGATTTACTTATTTTTTACACAGATATTCATGTTATAAATGAAACTAAGATTATTCTTTGTAGTCATTTTGATATGAAAGATCTTGGTGAGGCTAATTGTATTTTGGGGATAAAAATTACCAAAACGCTTGATGGTATTTTTCTTGATCAGTCGCACTATATTGAGAAAATCTTAAGAAAATTTAATTTTCTTGAATGTAAACATGTGTCAACACCTTTTGATCATAATGTGCATCTTTTTACTGTTGAAAATGATAATGAGATAATTAATCAAAAGGAGTATGCAAGTATAATTGGTAGCTTGAGTTATGCGACTGACTGTACTAGACCTGATATAGCTTATGCAGTAGGAGTACTTAGCAGGTTTACGAGCAAACCTGGAAAAGAACATTGGCATGCCATCCAGCGAGTCATGAAATACTTGTCTGGAACAAAAAACTATGGTTTGTTTTATAGAAAATATCTTGCTGTACTCGAAGGTTTCAGTGATGCAGACTGGAACACATTATCAGCTGACTCTTACTCTACTACTGGTTTTGTTTTTACGATGGGTGGTGGTGCTGTTTGCTAGAAATCTAAGAAGTAAACGATTATTGCTAACTCAACTATGGAGGCAGTGCTTGTTGCTTTAGCTTCTGCTAGTGAGGAAGCAAACTGGTTAAGAGATTTGTTGCATGAGATTCCATTGTGGGAACAACCAATCCCACCAGTTTTAATACATTGTGATAGCACCGCTACGATTGGTAGAGTTAAAAATCATTTTTATAATGGGAAGTCCAGATCCATAAGGAGAAAACACAGTATTGTGAGATCATATTTGAGTAATGAATCTATTAATGTGGATTATGTCAAATCTACTGACAATTTTGCAGATCCACTAACTAAGGCCTTATCGAGAGAAAGGATCTGGAATACATCGAAGGGGATGGGATTGAAGCCAATTTTATCATGAACCACATGTGAGGATACCCAACCTAATGATCAGAGATCCTGAAAATTGGGTTCAAAGGGAAAAACGAATCGCAAGGTGGACGACAGGAATACACTAAATATTATCCCTCCCTATGATGTGAGTATATTCATCCTATAATGTTTTAGAGGTTGAGTTCAAACTCTTAATGAAATCTGTAACTTTTTTGAGTTGGGTGTCAGTATTACAGGAGCACCCTTGACAGATTTCACCTATATAAGTGTTGAAGTTGTGGCCGCTTCATATGAGTTTTTGGTTAATTCTCATATAAACACTTATGAAAACCAAGAAAGCACATGGCCGTAACGTGCTAAGTCTTTAAGCTCATTTTATTACACCTGAAGCATTATGTGTGAGCAGTGACTCTTTATTTCCCTCAAGCAGTCATAGTTCAAGTCGGAGACCACTACTGACTCTGGAGTAGAGGTCATTGTTTCGCTAAGTAAAGGTTCAATGCATAGCACACCTTTATTAAGCATAATGATCCCTTTTGGCTGGAATATCTCTCTTATAACTTTAATTTAATATTAAAATAAGTGGGGGAATGTTGTGATTTTAATATTAAATTAATTATCATTTATATTCAATGAATTATGAGTATTTATGTATGTTTTAATTTTGGAATATGAAGAGATTATGCATTAATTTTGTATTCATGAATATATTAATTTTAGAACTTGAAGAGTTTTTTGTATTTAAAAAGGTTTTAAATTCATGACTTTTCACTTGTATGCAATTTATTATGGTGGTTTCTTAAGAGCCTATAAATAGGCATCTTTCTTACTTCAAACAGAAAAAACAAAAAAAATATATTTCACTATCATATTGAGAGAGTAAGTTAGAGAGATTCTCAGCCAAAAGAGAAAGGTGTTCTTGAGAAGAAGCTTGTGCTCAATCTTCTAATGCAGAATTGATTTGAGTAGTACGACAACAAGTCGGGCAGTTGTATCCTGGAGGGGACAAGCCATATCAAGACTGCTGCATCGGTTCTTTCCACCGCAGGGGGCTTGAATCTCCTTAAAGATAGCGAGATTCCCGCGCCTTAGTCCGATCAAGTTGTCTCCAACAAAAGTGTTTGTACTTTAATTATTGTTTCATTTTCAATTATTATTGTACAATTTCACCAACACAACTGCACACAACACACACATTTGCATAAATAAAAACACACATACACACACCAAAGCAAGCAGATACACAAGCTGCAAAAATATATAAACACACTTCCACACATAAAAAGGGCAAATCTCACAAATAGTCCCTATTGTTTATAATTTTTTGACAAATAGTCCTCATTGTTTTAAAAGTTACACAATTAGTCCATATTGTTTGTAAAAGTTTTACCAATAGTCCCCATTGTTTCACAAATCATTCGGTTAGTCCCTATTGTTTGTAAAAGTCTCTCCATTAGTCCTCATTATTTACAAAAGCCTCTCCATTAGTCCACAATATTTGCAAATGTATTTGCAAACATTGGGGACTAACTAAGAGACTTTTGTAAACAATAGAGACTAACTGGGTGACTTTTGAAACAATAGGGACTATTGGTGGGACTTTTATAAACAATGGGGACTAACCACGTTACTTCTAAAACAATAGGGACTATTTGTCCAATTTGTCCACATAAAAACACAAGTAGACACAAATGCACGCATACACAGTTGCACGCACAGGTCTTTACAAGGTCAAAATTGGTATCAAATTTTTTTTAGCTCCCCTTCCCCCCATTTTACCCCTATTTGGGAGGAAAGAAAAATGGTGTATATGGGGGGTTGTTTTGACCCCTCTATTTCTCTCCCCCTTAAAAACCTTTCAAAACAAACAAGGGAGAGTATCTTTTGGTCCCTCTCCCTACCTCCCTTTCCACCCATTCCCCTCAATCTAAACACACTGTAAGACCTAAAGTGATGATCTCAACACCAGACACGATGGATTTATAATATTTTATCGATAGAGATTAAATAGGTCTGGTAATTAAATTTAGTAAAACTTTGTTACATGATTTTTTGTGACTAGATTTAGTGAATTTTTGGAAGTTGAGTGGTTTTGTTGATGAAAAGTCCTATAAAAGTATCTCAAATTATTTTGTAAGATCAATAGAAGAAAAACTCTGAGACCCTTAAAACAGATTCGCTCAATATGCGGGATTTTTAGTTGATCATCAGATCTTTTGGGAAGCTTTTGGAATTCTTGGAATTCAAAGAGCTATTCGCAAAGAAAGAAAGCTTGGGCTGATTATACGGATATTAGACGACATTGGGACCGCAAGTTAAGAATTAAAGTTATGCAAATTTGAGTAGGGAAGTTTAATGATCTTTGTGATTAACAGAAGAAATCTGGTAGAAACCCAAGCCTCAAAATCTGATTCCAGTATAGAGAAGATCTTATTGGCTATAATTAAAGCAACCTTCATTGCATCATATCCATTTCTTAATTAATTTCCATATTTGTCTTGTTGTGTGCATGCATTTCTCTTTTCATCAGATTTGGTAACTTGTATCTGACTCTCTACCTTGTATGTTCAACAACCAATGTATAAAAAACATAGCTAAAAGATTTAGTAGATCTTATCAAACTTGTCTTATTGATTAATAAAGAAAACTTGCAACTTCTACCTTTAAAAATCAATTCTTTAAGGATAATATATAATTTATGATATTGAGTCAGTTTTAATTTAATCTTAAGCTTTACCTTTTCAAGAAGTTTCCAAAAAAAGATAGTACTTGTTAAAAGCAGCAATTGTACAGAGCAAAGGCTGAAATGGTCATGGATTTTAGTATTCAAGCTAATAAATTACAGGAAAAGATGTTGAGAATGAGAGTTTTTCCCGGATGAAATGAAAATTGATACTCATCATGAATTTTTATACATTGGATGCTAAGGAGCCAAATATTCAATTCTGCTACAATAAAAATTAGTAAAGTATTAAAAAAACACTATATAAAATGATAAATAAAAATAAAAATAAAAAATAAGTTATATGAGCTTGTCTAATTAATATGCTAATAAATAAAAAATAAAAAATCTAATTACATCACCATTAACTTTCTTAAAAAATTTCTCATACCAATAAATTAACAATATCATCAAGTTCAAAATCTCATAAATGAACATTCACATAATTCATATAATTTTTGTCAACATGACCAAAAAACAAATTCACAGCCAAACTCAATTTTATTGCATTTGGAAAATTCACACTTACTAATCAAATTCATCATGCTTATCAAACAAATCTAAATGCCTAAATTAAATTTTCAACTTTGTACAAATTAAATTCGCTATTATCAAACAACTTCGGCAATTCAAAGATATAATATCCTCAATAAAATCTTAAGCATCAAATCAAATAACTTAAGTGATAACAAAATCTAACGCACTCTAAATATGTTGACTTGTTCAATAAAAAACCAACGCAACATCATTCAAAGCAATAATTTCATCAATTACCTATCAAAGCAGTAATTTCTTGAATTATTAAAGCCTCTTACTTGATTGGCTATGAAAATAATCTATCAACATCAAAGCAATCAAAATCTTGCCCCTCAAACTAACTCTTGGCTGTGACACACAAGACCCATGCATATAGTATCTTATATAATTAGTAGGAATCCCATGCAACTTAGGTTGACCTGCGCCCTATCTAATAAAATAACTAAACCTAATAATAAAAAACAAATAAAGTCACTAATGATAAGAGTTTGGTTTACTAGCCAACAGTGGAGAATTTTTTTTTTGGCTAAGTAAGCAAGTGACTCTATTCATATCCAAAAACTTTGTACAAATGAGCAAGGCTCGAACTAGCAAAGGATCCCTAAATCAAGATCCCAAGCAGTACAAATATATCTATTGAGGTTACAAAATCAAAAGGTAAATTTTCTACTTTTTATACGAATTTGAACGCATAATTTAATAGAAATAAAAATCTAATCTTCCATATGGGCCCCATTAGCAAATAAACAATGATTTCTTTCAGACCATATAGAATAAGTCGCAGCTCCCAGCATAATGTTGAATAAACAATATTGGAGAGTTTTCTTGTTTGCAGCATTCTGAAACCAGGAGCAAATTGAGTCCCAAGTGCAAAGATTTGAGGCAATGTTAGTTAAATTATGGGATTTTTCAAAGAGCAAGGACACCTTGTGCCCATATAAAGTCGCGTAAATCTACCTTCCTCGTACCCTACTTTTGCGAGTCCCTTCAATCTACTTTCCTCGTACCTTACCCTTTCAAGTTGCCTAAATCTACCTTCCTCTTACCCTATTTTGTGCAAGACTTTGTGTGCTAAGTACTTTACTTATATCAGTTTAGTTGCAATGATGGACAAGTGTGCATCCTTTTCAGTTGTAAATATTGAAGATGCTTTCACTTTCTAGAATCTAAGCATATAATTTGTCTTTCTAGTGATGATGTGATGGAATATTAGTTCAAGAAATTTCCTTAAACAATTTTAGAAACGACACACATAGTTCACTTACCCAATAATTGCTCCTCGTGCTCCTATTTCCTAGCAACTATGATTTCAGCTTGCTCCCTTGACCATAATCTTTTATTACATATAATTGTGTCCATTATCAAATAATCCTTCAAACTATAACTTTTTCTTTTCTTTTCCTTTCTGAAGTTGATGAAATCCATAACACTAGAACCTTGGTGCCACACAATTAATTGATCTGATTAATGCATTATAACATATGGAATTATAAAAGTTAATTTCATTATTCACTTTAGAAGTTTCTAGTAGCTTTTCGAAGAAAGTTACATACCAATTTGACATAAATTTCAAGATATTTCTCATAATTACTAAACATGAATGTAGAGGACAAGGGTTCAAATACATCATAGTACCAAGAGAAGCATCATTTGAAAAAACAAAATCTCTATATCTTTGATTGCTATTTTGCTACTTGTGAATTTATATAACTGACTCTACTTGACATATAGAGAGATTCCAATATATATCATGGAGATATCTCTTCTTATTAAGATAACTTCATTATGGTGCTATACATATATAGGTTTTTGAAGATACATATGTCGCATAATCATCATACATTAGGTTAAAAAAATAGTAGTATCATGAAATGCATTTGTAAGAACAATAAATGAACTTAGTTTGAATATCACTAACGTACATGAACTTCAAGTACACAAGTTTTAACAAGAAAGTAGAATTTGATTTTGCTAATAACCCGTTTTCCAATTGAGATAACACTATTCCAATCTTCACCAATGTCTCTATGCCTTCCAATTCTCTTATGCATCAAAGTGTTAATATAGATGTGACGATTGCAATGACGAAAATTTTGATTTACATGATTATATTAAAAATGATTGTTATCAATGAGTAGTATTGCATGTTTTGAATGGGATAGTCTTGATCTCACCACACCAAATTTCTATAAAAATATTATTACCATCATAGCTATAAACTATATATGATTGAATGAATGAATGAATTGTTTTTCCCTCACTCGATACTTTCTTATTCACACTAGCACCATCCTAGCTATAAACTATATATGATTCAATTATCTCCATATCATGACGAAGATATTGCTTTTGAGATGCTAATTTTTTGGATCCTCGAAATCTATTATACTTATAAATTAATAATTTTGATTACATTAAGGCGTTGTCATTGGATAGCTCACCTAAAATACTTGGACCATCCAATGGCCCTAGATATTGTATATATATATATATATATATATATATATCCATTTCAAGAAGTAATTTGTTCTTTTCCACATGTCAAATATTTCAGGCTTTTCAAAGCTACCCTACTTCAAAATCTATAAGCTTTTCAAATAAAGGTCACTTAGAACATTTTCTCCACAATATACTATATATATAAAAGACTTTAAAGAGGGCCACAGAAAGAGCCAAAAGGTAGACAAAAATCTATAGTGTCATGGATTTGTTATCTTCAATTTTCTCATTTGACCAAATCAATGAACTTTTAGAGTGCTCTCCTGATCCTTTCCAGCAACAACATATGATCCCAAAGAATAACAATAATAAGCCACCTGCAGATCCTAGCCAAAAGCGCAAATTTTCTACTGCTTTTGATGATATCGATGATAATGCAAGAAACTGTAAGAAGAAGCTTATACATAGAGATGTGGAGAGACAAAGGAGACAAGAAATGGCTAGCCTTCAGCGATCCCTTCGATCATTACTCCCCATTGAGTGTCTCAAGGTTACGGCATTTTCTTACACCATAATGACCAAATTTGTTATGATGATTGTCTGGTGTTTCATTATGTTTTTTTTAATGACAGAAAACTCTTTCTGAAAAGTTTTTCCGGAATTCCCGGGGTCTTTTTCTACATATATGCACCTTATTTTTCGTGATATTTACAGGGAAAACGGTCCATAGCTGATCATTTACATGAGACAGTGGGCTATATAAAACAGTTGCGGAAGAGGATTGAGAACATTAGTGAAAAAAGAGATAAACTAAAGCAGATGATGAATCCAAGTTCTCTCTCTGGTGCAGCAGAATGTTTACCAAGTTGGAGCCAGACAAATGTGACTGTTAGAACTTCCAGGGCAGGAATGGAGGTGGTTGTGAGCACCGCCTTCATAGGAGGCCTGAAGCTTTCCAAGGTGCTAAACATTTTAACAGAAGAAGGGTTGTCAATTACTAGCTGCACTTTCACCAAAGTAGATGGAAGACTACTTCATACAATTGAATCTGAGGTACTTCCAAGAAACTCTAATCCATGTTTTTTTTATAAAACAAATAGAGAAATGCTAGATGTCATCCTTTATTATTTTCCTTGTGTTATTTTTAATTGGAAAAATCTCACATTTAGTCTCTATTGTTTGCAAAAAAATTTAGTTTGGTCCCTATTGTTTAAAATATCTCAATTTAGTCCCTATTATTTTCCTAAAAGTTTCAATTTCATCCCTATTATTTAAAGTTTTTCATTTTTGTCCTTATTGTTTGCCAAAAAATTTCAGTTTCGTCCTTATTATTTTCAAAAAAATTCAAATTTGTCCCTATTGTTCTCAGAAAATTTCAATTTAGTCCTTGAATAAGAGGAACAAATTTGAAACTTTAAGAAAATAATAAGAACGAAATTGAAACTTTTTAAAAATAATAGGGATAAAATTAAATTTTTTTTATAAATTATAAAGACAAAATTGAGAAATTTTAAACAATAGGGACGAAATTGAGATTTTTTTACAAACAATAGGGACTAAATTGAGATAAATAAAATAATAGGGACTAAATTGCAACTATTGAGTAACAACAGGGACTATTTGTGTAATTTTTCCTTTTTAATTAATGCGTACATACCGAGTTCACTAGTGTGATAAAGGTTTGATTTGGTTTGGTTTGATTAACGTATGATTCTTGCAGCCGAATTATAAAATAATTAGCAGTTTTGTGCACAGGTGGGTGAAGGGAGGAGCATTGATTCTGCTGAGCTACAACAGAAATTGAAAGAGTACTGCATTCAAAATTTATCAACCGGCAAAAAGGATCCTTAGGCTGTTTCTTGCTATCTTCTTCTTCTTCTTGCATTGCGTGTGCCAACTAATCTTGCTTTAGTCAGAATAAGCTCTAAAGCAAGCGATATAGGTTATGAAATTGTCTCAGTTATGTGCATGTGGGGCTTCAGCCTCAAGAAATGCTATAATTTCGCAGAAATTTGATGTTTTTGTTTACTTGTTTAGAAATGTAGGGTTACGCTAACAAAAGATAGTCGGATGTGTTTGACTGTCATGTGTGTGGGTTAACTTCACATGCGGACATGCGGGTAAGACCCACATTCCCTCCTTCACACACTTAATTATTTCAAAACGATAGCTCGTTTTGTAACATTTTCCTAGGCGTGTAATGTTGGCCTATAAACTTGGAGCAAAGTCAGAGAAGAGACAAATGAAGGAGGATCTCTTCGTGAGTAAGGGTGATATCAGCAATGATTGCACTCATTCTTTAATAATAATTAAAACATTGCAAATGGCGTTGGCCATCAGGTGCGCATGGTTAATATAATTGTGTTACTTGTAAAGAATGACCAAGACCTAACTGGTTGCTAACTGATCAACTATCTAGCTGGACTTATCCTTTAGTCACTGCAGTGTTTTCTTTTCTTTATTTTTTTACCCCACCCCTATTTGTCCTCTACCCCATAAATTTTGAACCTTAATTTTTCAACTGTTAAAAAAAATAACCCGTCACTAGATTATTCCTAAATTTTCACTGTAGGTTTTTCACTGAAAATGGGCTAGAAAGTTTTTTTTATCACAGAGTGATATATATGGAGGAGGGAGATTAACCCTTTGGCCTTCCATGTTGCAAGAAGAAAAGTCACATCAACCATTAATGGCGGCCATAAAAGTTAGTTCTCAGCATATCCCTACTAACATGAAGAGTTAAGCTTAACTACAGGTTGAGGGTGGAGACCAGGTGAGGCCTTCATTGGAAAGCGGTAAAAGTCAAACCACTCTACGAGTTTATGAGTATAAATCTCAAACTCCATCTCCATATCATTGAACTCTTCAATATTGTTTCACTCCGTTGATATTTTTTCGGATTTGACTTTTCTATAATTACGTTTTGTGATGAGCTCAACACGTCAGCAAATCAAGAATGATGATGTGGTTGGGGTAGGGTCAAGGGAGGATGTGGCAATTGAAGAGCATGTTGAGCATGAGCACAAGCAGTTAGACAGAGGCATGAGAGAGAAAAAGATACCCCAACGATTCCACGAATTTGTTATGCATTGAGTGGAAAAGAAGCCTTGTTTTCTATATAAGGCAGCAACAGTGATAGAAATAGGCATCAAAAAATTGTAATCATCTTCTTAAGTGCTCTGCTCTTCTCTACTTCTATGGAGCTCACCAATTGCTCGAAAATTGGATTATCTTCGTAATTTCTTTTCTGCAAATTTAATACAATCAAAGACACTGCTCCTTTTGGTGTCTCAATTCTCTCTATTTTAGTTCTCTGTTCATTACAAAGGTGCTTTCATTTTCGAACTATGGCAGATGGTACACGCTTAAAGGTCATCGATGAAACTCTTCGACAACAATCCCAAATTCTCGATTCGTTACAAGCAGCAATCTCTGCACAACAGCAATCCATGGAACAATTGGCGCTGCAGTACACCACTCTAGATGGCAAAGTTAGTCAAGCGTTACGTGTGGGTGAGTCTTCTTCCTCGAGCTCCCTAAAGGGTTCCTTCGGATCCAGCAGTGGGCCACCTTCCCTCGCTCATACGTTGCGCCTTGACTTTTCCCGTTTTGATGGATCTGATGCCATTAGGTGGATTTTCAAAGCCGAGCAATTCTTTGATTATTATGCCATCGAGGATTCGCAGCAACTTTCTATTGTATCGTTTCATATGGATGGCATGGCTTTGCAATGGTATCAATGGATGGTTCGTAACAATCAACTTCGGTCGTGGTCTAATTTTACCCGGACGTTGGAAATTTGTTTTGTACTTATGAAGTTTGAAAATCCTCATGGTTCTTTAGCTAAGCTCCAGCAAACAAGTTCTGTGGCAGATTATCAAGCCGCCTTTGAAGCTCTAGCTAATCGAACCACCAACTTACCATCAGATTTCCTTATCCATTGTTTCATTTTCGGGCTCAAACCTGAAATCAAAACTAAAGTATTAGCATTTCGGCCCTCTTCTATGAACCAAGCTACAGGCCTAGCTCGTTTACAAGAAACCAAACTCACTGAACTTCGAAAATACCAAGCCAAACCAACACCATTTCACAATTTTGGCCCTTCCTTCTCTAGTGGGCCTCACCCGATACACTCACCCAACCCCATTCATTTTTCACCCTCTTCAACCCCATTATTACCTACACCCACACTTCCCAGCTCACATCGATCCACCACAACCCCACTTTCACCTTTCCCTATTCGTCGTTTATCCCCAGCTGAAATTTTAGCCAAAAGAGAGAAAGGCTTGTGTTATAGTTGTGATGAAAAATGGAGTTCCTCCCATAGGTACAAGGTTGCCCCAAAACTGCTTCTCATGGACTTCGATACAGAACCCGATCCACCACCTCTTACGGAATCGGAGCAAGCCATTGACAATGATACCCCAGAAGCAGTCACCGAGATTTCATATCATGCTATGGCGGGTCACAAATCACTCACTACCTTGAGACTTAATGGTATGATTCTCAGAGCCCCGGTACGATTATTGGTGGATGGTGGCAGCACTTACAACTTTGTTCAATCCTGTGTAGCTCGATACTTTGCTTTAGTCGTAGAACCATCTCCTGTCTTTGCTGTAGTGGTAGGCAGTGGTGAACGAATTCGAACAGAAGACTGCGTTAAGCAAGCTAAAATTGAGGTGCAAGGGCATCAGATTTGCACTGATTTGTATGTTTTACCTCTGCATGGGTCAGACATCGTACTGGGCATTGCTTGGTTAGCCACTCTCGGCAACATCCAGTTGAACTACGGCAAGCTCACTTTGGGATTTTGTCAAAATGGTCAACACATTGAGTTTCATGGAGAAGCTTCACCTACCGTGGAACATATGCAATTTAATAGCTTCCGTCACCTTCAAGAAACTCATGCTACTGCAGCTTTGTATAGACTTGAGGTTCAACCACTTGATGAACATGCTTCAAAAACAACTTGCCCAGAATTAACTCATCTTCTGGATCAGTTTGCTTTAGTTTTTACTAAGCCTAAGGGTCTGCCCCCAAAGCGTCCACAATTCCTTTGCAGCCCAGGGTAGCACCAGTCAACGTGAGGCCACATCGTTACCCCCATTTTCGGAAAAATGAGATCGAACGAATGGTGAAATAAATGCTGGCCGATGGTATTATTAGACCAAGCATTAGCCCGTACTCCTCTCCGGTTCTTTTGGTAAAGAAGAAAGATGGCACTTTGAGGTTTTGCACAGATTATCGAGCTTTGAATGCTGTGACAATCAAGGATCGATTCCCTATTCCCACAATAGATTAGTTATTCGATGAACTATATGGGGCTAAAGTGTTCTCAAAATTGGATTTGTTGGCCGGATATCATCAAATTTGGGTTCGGGAAGAAGACATTCCAAAGATAGTTTTTCGAACTCACGAAGGCCACTATGAATATTTGGTAATGCCGTTTGGCCTTACTAATGCACCAGCGACATTCCAAGCCACTATGAACGAGGTATTCAAACCTTATCTTCGCCAATTTGTTCTTTTTTTTTATGACATCTTAGTTTACAGCTGCAATTGGGCTACACATTTAACTCATCTCAAGCTGATCTTAACCATACTACAAGAACATGGTCTTGTCACCAAAAGATCAAAGTGTTTATTTGGATAGTCCGAAATTCAATATTTGGGGAACGTAATTTCAGAACAGGGGATATCTATGGATGCCGACAAGACAAAAGCTATGTTAGATTGGCCTTGTCCTCAATCTGTCAAGAGTATTTGTGGTTTCTTAGGACTGACAGGCTATTATCGATGCTTTGTTCGCAATTATACGCACATAGTTGGTCCATTAATTGACCTATTGAAGAATAATGCATTTGAATGGAATCCTCAAGCACAATTGGCGTTTGAAAACCTCAAAGCAGCAATGGTATCGGCCCCTGTCTTAATGTTGACAAATTTTTCTATACTTTTTACTGTTGAGACAGATGCATCGAGCTCAGGAATTGGTGTCATTCTTCAGCAACAAGGCCACCCTATAGCTTATTTCAGCAAGCAGTTGTCTAACCGTTTACAATCCACCTCGACGTACAATAGGGAAATGCATGCTATTGTTGTTGCCGTGAATAAATGGAGACAATACTTGTTGGGGCGCAATTTTTTTATCAAAACAGATCAGAAAAGTTTGAAAAATTTAACCAGTCAAACAATTCAAACTCCTGAACAACAACAGTGGCTCTACAAGCTCCTTGGCTTTGAATTTGAGATTCTTTATCAGCCAGGTCACGACAACAAGGTGGTTGATGCATTATCTCGGGTTTCCACTGATTGTTTTCTGGCATTTACACAACCCCGCTTTGGTATTTTGGAGGAAATTAGGCATGAAAATCAGTCTCATTCCGAGCTTCGTCAATGGCACCACCAACTTAATGAAGATCCACTTCTTTCCTCAGATTATGCTATTCGTGAGGGAATTTTAGTTTGCCGCAACAGAATTGTCATTGCCTCAGATTCTTCCCTTCGTTTGAAGTTAATAAATGAATTTCATTCTACTCCTTTGGGAGGCCACTCTGGCACCTTAAAGACCTTCCAACGTCTTGCAGCCGGGTTCTATTGGAAGAATATGAGAAAAGATGTTCGCTTATTTGTCAGCCATTGTCGAGTTTGTCAGGAAATGAAAGAGTCTCAATTGAATCCTACCGAGTTGCTGCAGCCATTACCTATTCCGTCCCAAGTATGGGAGGATATAGCCATGGATTTTTATTACGGGGTTGTCGAGTTCGGAGGAAAAATCTATCATATTGGTGGTGGTTGATAGGCTCACTAAATATGCCCACTTTTTTGCCCTCACCTCACCTCTCACAAGTACAAAGGTAGCTGCTTGCTTTACTACAGATATTATTCGATTGCATGGCTTGCCTCGATCCATAGTAAGT
Organism: Ehretia macrophylla; assembly: GCA_037974665.1. NCBI lineage: Eukaryota > Viridiplantae > Streptophyta > Magnoliopsida > Boraginales > Ehretiaceae > Ehretia > Ehretia macrophylla. The sequence continues at coordinate 34,204,290 of CM075773.1, read as the reverse complement.
GATCGAGATCCTATTTTCTTGAGTTCTTTTTGGCAAGAAATTTTTAAGTTGCAGGGAACTACACTAGCCATGAGTAGTGCTTATCACCCATAAAGGGATGGACAAACAGAGATTGTTAACCGTGGTTTGGAGCTGTATTTGCGATGCTTTGTAGCAGATAAGCCCCACAAATGGTCCAAGTTTTTAGCCTGGGCAGAGTACTGGTACAACACATCCTACCATACCTCAGCAGGCATGACACCCTTCCACGCTCTACATGGTTGACAACTACCAATCCTCATCCATTATATTCCCGGAGAATCGAACAATCAGGCCATTGATCATGACCTGCAACAGCGAGATGCTCTACTCCACCAGTTACATGACAATCTACAAAAAGCACAAGTGCGCATCAAATATTATGCTGATAAAAAAAGGCGTGAGGAACAATTTGTTGTTGGTGATTTGGTTTGGGTGAAACTGCAGCCATGCCGCCAACTTTCAGTTCGAAGATCAGTTTCTACTAAGTTGGGTTGACGATTTTGCGGGCCATTTCAGATAACAGATTGTATCGGTGCTGTAGCATATCGTTTAGAACTGCCAGCAACTTCTAAAATCCACCCAGTCTTTCATGTGTCACTGTTGAAGCGTTTCAAGGGTCCAACTGATGTCCCACCTCAACCTCTGCCTAAGCTATCCCAGAACTCTTCTCCTCTACTCAGGCCAACTCCTGTTATTGCTCAAAGAACTATCCAACGACAAGGTCAATCTATTGCACAAGTTTTGGTCCAGTGGGAAGGTCTGTCTCTTGAAGAAGCAACTTGGGAAGATAGCAAACATACTATGAACCTTGAGGACAAGGTTCAACTTAATAGAGGAAGCATTGTGATGAGCTCAACACGTCAGCAAGACAAGAATGATGATGTGGCTGGGGTAGGGTCAAGGGAGGATGTGGCAATTGAAGAGCATGCTGAGCATGAGCACAAGTAGTTAGACAGGGGCATAAGAGAGAAAAAGATACCCCAACGATTCCACGAATTTGTTATACATTGAGTGGAAAAGAAGCCTTGTTTTCTATATAAGGCAGCAACAGTGATAGAAATAGGCATCAAAAAATTGTAATCATCTTCTTAAGTGCTCTGCTCTTCTCTACTTCTATGGAGCTCACCAATTGCTCGAAAATTGGATTATCTTCGTAATTTCTTTTCTGCAAATTTAATACAATCAAAGACACTGTTCCTTTTGGTGTCTCAATTCTCTCTATTTTAGTTCTCTGTTCATTACATGTTCTCTCAATTCTATACAATACTCATTCAGATTAATGACACGTGTCACTAGACATTATCTATGAACTATATTAATCTTACTAAACTAATTTTTCAACCATAATTAAAAAATATTAAATGTCAAATCTAAACTACCATATTTAGCTAAAAACAAATATGATATGATTCTAAAAACAAAAAATAAGCAATTTTGTAAAGAAAACCACAACGACCCCAATTTCATTGGTAAAGAACAATTAGATTCTACCATTCTGGAACATGAAAAATGAATGTTTGGGATTCATTGCAGTTGATTTCCATTATCCTGCAAAATAAAAATAAAAAATATATTTGAAGCATGAAAATTTTCACTTGTGTTCTATCAAGGTTTTTGGTCATCTCATCATATATCTGTGGTGCATAGAAACTATTACAGAGTTTTATTCAAATATATAGAGCAGAGCAATCCAATAATTTATTCTCTATGTGCAATTCTACGGCTTCTTCTTTGTTTTATTTTTCCCGTTCTCTGGCTTCCTTTTTTTTTTTTCTTTTTTTTTTGTTTAGAATTGTATGATTTCTCTAAAATTGTTTGTTCTTTTTTTTGTTTTTACAATCATACCATAATTGTTTTGCTAAAATGATAGTTTAAATCTTAGTATTTAATGTTTTCCAACCATGGTTAGAAGATTAATATAGTCCATAGATAATATTTAGTGACATGTTCAATTAATCCGGAAAAACATTATGCCTACAGCACAAATATGTATTTTCTTCGCTTATACTTTTAATTCAGTAACATAAGTTCTTTGAGATTTTGAAAATTGTTGTATTCTCTTAATTGAATGTTTTTGCAAACTATATGGTTTTTGTTAGTTTTATTTATTTTGTTCCTAATTTCTCATATCTAGCAATTTATTTTGGTTTGCTGCAAGATATAGTTGAATTTAATTTGTTTGTTATCATCATGTTCTTTTAATCTAGAATTATATCTTTAAATCTTGATACTAAAGTTCATTTTTAAATCTTTTTTAAATTTTATGTAATTTTCCATCCCTCCATCCTAATATCTCAATTAAACCCCCAAACACCAAAATAAAATATCTTTTTCCAAAAAATAAGTTTGATCTTTAAGCACTAAAAATTTCACCAAACTTAGTTACAAGCACACCAAATGTTTCCAATCTTTGTGTGTGTGTGTGTGAACACGTATCCCAAACTCCCTAAACTCGAATACATGAGAGTTTGTGGTTTGTCATGAGTATGTAAATATGGTGTGTGTATGTGTGTATGTGTGCATGTGTGTATGAATATGTGTATATGAGCGAATTAGAAGGGGGGAGAGATGATTTATTAGTTTTTTTTAGATAAAAAGACAAAAATGTTCTTCGTATTAAGGCATGTTTGGTATAAGGAAATTTGGGTAAAACTATACTTCATGATTTATGCAATTAAACTATAATATTGAAATTGTTGCGAAAAATAATCTCATAAATAATTATTAAACAAAAAATAATAATAACACTACAAAAAAATTGATAAAATATACTTACCTCTATAGCCTTTAATATGGTCTTTGTATAATTGAGCAATATGTTCAACATTATCGTCCTTAATTCCAATAATATTAACTAATAATAATACTTTAGAGGACCTATATGTACTTGAATAATATATATCACTACAAAAATATATATATATTTGATATAACATACTTACTTTCATCACCTTTGATATAGTCCTTGTATAATAGAGCAATATATGTATGATATTATATTGTTAATCCCAACAATATTAATTATTAATACCATAGAGGGCTTATACAAAAATTTTCTAACATACTGTTTGGAACAAATGAATTCCACAAAATTTTGTGAAATTCATTTGCAAATCTAACTTTTTGTATTTGGAAGCACCTTTTTAAAAAATTAGAAATCCAAGATTTGAAAATCCTGAATTTACTCAAGCTTTAATCAAATCCTTGCTCAAGAGGTAGAATTTGCAATTCTAAGTCACAAAATTAGTCAGTTATCTTTTAAAGACTAAATTGTCCTCAATTTTTTTTTTTTTAATTGCTCTTAGTCTTTTGCTCTCATTTCCTATGTAATTATTTTTTCTTATTCTTATTGCAAGCTTCTTCACGATAAATTTATTTTCTATATTTCTTAATCTAGACTTATTTTTGGTCTTCAAATTAAAAGCCCAAATTATAAATTATTTATTCATCCATTCTTAATTTCATGTAATTTTAACATACTTAATTAGTCATCTAAACTCACAAATTATACTTTTTTCGTGTTATTTATTCATCTATCTATTCGTATTATTTATTCATCAATATTAATTAATTCAATTTAATTTTAAAACTGATTAATGATATTGATGGAATATATTTTCTTGTCAAAGCTTCAAAATATGGGGGCATAAAGGAATACCAATAATAAATATATTTACAAATCTTAGAATTGACTTAATATTTTTTTTTCCAGTCCCAAATAAGGGAATTCATTTTTAAATACAAATCTTCACGGAATTCATTTATAAATCAAATGAATTCCACACCACAAAGTTTCCAAACACTCTGTAAATACTTATATTCCTTTATTGAGTAATTGAGTAATATGTGCAACATTACTACCAATACCTTAAAGGGCCAATATGTACTTGAGCAATACACTACAATTTTTTTTGATAAAATAAACTTACTTCCAAGGACAAATTAGAGATTTTTGTTCAGTAAGAGCCAAAAACACATAATTTAAAACTCATGTACAAATATACGTTGTTATTCTATAGGGAATAAATTGATTACTTCTATCACCTTTAATATAATCTCGGTATAATTGAGCACTATGTGCAACATTATTGTCGTTAATCCCAATAATATTAACTAATACTTCAAGGGCCTATATGTACTTGAATAATACTACTACAAAATAATTGATAAAGTATACTTCATTTTATCACCTTTAATATATTCTTTGTATAATTGAATAATATATGCAACGTAACATTGTCGTACTTGACTAATATACACAACAACAAAAAAATAATAAAACATACTTACCTCCATCGATTAAGTTTAACTAATATACATAATATTAACTAATACTTTAGAGGACCTTGTCGTACTTGACTAATACTACAAAAAAAAAAATTTGATAAAATATAATTAACTTTATCACCTTTAATATGGTCTCTGTATAATTGAGCAACATGTGCAATATTATCATCATTAATCCTGATAATATCAACTAATACTTTAGAGGGCCTAAATGCACTTGAGTAATAATATAATTCACTACAAAAGATATATTGATAAAATAGTCATTGTATAATTGAGCAACATGTGTTAGATTATTGTTGTTAATATCGATAATATTAACCAATACTTTAGAGGGCATATATATACTTGAGTAATATAATACATTAAAAATAAAAATTTGATAAAGCATACTTACTACTATCACTTTTATTATAATCTCTGCATAATTCAACAATGTGTGTAACGTTATCATCATTAATTTCGAAAATATCAACCAATACTATAGAGGGGTAGTAAACTAAAAAAAAAAGTGATAAAACATACTTACTTCTATCGGCTTTAATATAGTCTCTGTATAATTGAGCAATACGTGTAGCATTATAAAAAAATTTCCTCTCCTTTTGATTCTTGTTGCAATCCAAATGAAAGAATCACTTTCTTTCCCTTTCCTTGATCATTTTTTCCCCAGAAAATGGCGTAAATGGTCCTTCTTATTTTTCCCAAATTTTAATTTATCCATATCATTTAAAATTAGTTAATTCAGTTTCTATTATTTAAAAAAAAAATTAAAGTCATACTTACTATTTAAAATTAGTCAATTAGTCTCTATTTTTTTCAAAAAAACTAGTCCATATTATTTTTATATAAAATTCAATTTAGTCCTCACTGCTTAGTGAAAATTGTGATTAAATTGATTTTTTTTTAAAATAATATGAACTAAATTGACTAATTTTGAACAGTAAGGACGAAATTAAAATTTTGAGAAATAATAGAAACTAAATTGAGTGATTTTGAACAATAGAGACGAATTTAAAATTTTAGAAAAACAATAAAGACTCCGTTTACTCCTCTTACTTTGCTTTCCTTTTCTTTCTCTCACGAATCAAAACATAGTGTTAGATTCGTGCACAAAATAAAAAATGGTAAAACATACTCTGTTTAATCGCCTTTAATATATATTTTTATATACTTGAGCAATACGTGTAGAATTATCTCGGATATTCCAATAATAATTAACTAGTCTTATGCCTGTGCGATGCACAAGTGTAGTGAATATACTAAAAATAACCATATTATCAAAAGATTATAATATGTACCTACTCTAAATACTATACCATTACATAAATTAAATAAATAAAATAAGCACATATTTTCTCAAAAATGTGATAGTAAGAACCCTTTTACAAAAATCAAGTCTTTTAAAAGACACATGTATCTTCTCCTTTTAAATTGTTGTCTTTACAAAATTCATGTCATAGGGTCCTAATTATTTGACTTTATTGTTACTCCTTGCACAAGTGATATGCTTACAAAATTATTCTCTAGCATCAGAAGTTCAAAGGATCCAATATCCTGCATTACACAAAAATCTATTATTTGAGTATTTAACCATGAATAACATGAACAGGATCATATTGCATATTAAAACTACAATCATTCATCCTATTTAAGAAGAATCTCCCAACTACTGTTAATGCAAACATCTCTAAAGTTACAATTAATAATATGAAAAATATTTGTTGAATATATAAGGAATAATAATTCCATTATTAGAGGTTTAGAATTACCATTATTAGTATTCATGATTGTATAGTTATCATTTTTCATAGAGTCACTTGTTACAAAATTCCTCTTTATGCACTTCTTACTAACATGATATCCTAATCTTAATTGGTCAAATCCATCATATTGTTCCAATGAAACCAGTTAAAAGAATAACAATAATAAGGATACTAAATAAAAATGCATTAAAGGAAAGTAAAAGTTTTGTTAAACGAATCAATTGAAAGGCAGTGATAGTTTTAGAATGACATTTATGAATATTTGTAAATAAAAAATATTCTTTGAAAAGATGTTCAAAATTGAAGTTAGCGCCTTTATAATGAAGATTTCTTATTCTATCAATTTTTTATAACTTTAATTATGTAGTATATTTATTAGATTTGTTAAGCAATATTTTACAACATGGGATATGCTTATTTGAAATAAAGGTGTTTGCTTCAAAAATAAAAATTAATCCAATTGTTACACCAAAGTAGCCAAACACATCTATAGGAAACTGATCAAGATTGGAACATTTAATTCATCATTCAGTTATCCATCCATCTGGGACAATTAGCTATATAAAAGGTGAGACTAATATTTTTTTTTCTTTTTAGTTTCTTAGAAAGTTTACTTCAAAAACATCCTTCATCAAATATCGGTAGAGAAAGAACATAATATTATATAAATGATGTTTAAATAAAAAACAACTCGACTGTAGATTATAAAACATCATATTTATATATAAACTATCATTAACAAAAAATTGCATAAAGGCATCTTGACTTTTAATCATTGTCTTCCTTAACCCCCTTTTTCATCTTAGTACAAGATATATCACGTCAAAGTTTTGTATCATTTCCATCTATTACTTCATCCATACCTCTTGAAAGAATTAATACACAAACTTGAACTTACCTCCCCAACAATATTTTTAAAACAAAATTAGTGATAATTAGTCGGATATAGAATTGGTGGTCGGATTTAGAATTGATGCCATTATATTAGCAACTATCTTATTAGCAATGTATGCGAAATTCTACTCCATTAATATCTGATATCTTAACTAAAAAAATAACAAAAATATGCAAACAATAAATTAATTAAAAATTAAACAAAAATAACTTTAACTCATTAAACAAAGAGACATGGTTTATTTGATGAACAATTAAATAACCTTGTTTTACAAAGTTAATAAACAAATATGATCTTTTAATCTCATTTTTACTAAAAATATATATCACCTAAATTTGTTTCATTTCAATATAATCTACATGCAAAAAGTGTCATATGTCATTTGACACATAAAAAATAACATATGAAGATAAATACGAATCAAATATTTAATTTTTTTAATAAAAGTAAGATTCCTTCTTTTTTGTGCAGGAGGGGTGATTATTGGCTTACACATGCCATTATGGTTGTTCTCAAAAGGCTTTGTCATTTAAAAACTGAAGATGAGTTTTTTTCTCGCTTACTTATGATTTTTTAATTTAATTTTTAATATATGAATTGAATATCCTACATTAATCAATCTTTTAATTGAAAAATAAAATAATTTTATGAAGGAGGCACTGTGATTTAGAAAACAAAGGTGGAGCTTTCTTTTATCTTATTTATGATTTTTTTTAATTGATTTACTATATAAAATAAATATTCTAAACTAATGAAACTTTTAATTAGAAAACAATAATTTAAAGTCATTGAACAAAAAGACCCTAAGATTTATTTTATTAACAACTAAATCACCAATTTTACAAAAAAAAAAAGAAAAAAAAAACTGTAGATCATATATATATACATCAGGATCATTTGATCTATAGAGATAAATGTGTTTAAATACATATAGAATATATTTCTAAATACACAGAATACAAACTAAAGATACAATTTGATTTAATAAATAAACGAGTTAGTTGTGAATATGGATTAGATTTTAATCGATAGATTTAATAAAATGTCACAAACCTTACATGAATCGTTGAAGTTACAATTATTAATGTGAACAACATTTGCTAAACATGAAAAAAAATTAAAAATTCTATTATTGGATATGTAAAATTGAATATCTATAATTGATCGAGATTAGTGTCATTCAATAGACTATCCTTTAGAAATGATTAAGATATAAAAATAATTGTAATTTTTTTTGATTTGGTGAAAGTTTATTTAAAAAATATTATCCAAAAAAGTTGACATAGACAATATGTAATATTATATAAAAGAATAAAATAAAGTTCAAAAACAACTTTGTAGTTGATAATAAAATACATGATATATAAACCATCAAACAACAAAAACTGAACAAATTCAATAAATGACTCTTGAAGACTAATCCCTATCTTTTTTAATCATCTTCTTCGTTTTAGTATAATACATCTCAAATTCAACTATAGTATTCTCTCTATCTATTGCTTATCTCAAACCCTCTTTGAAGGCGTGATGCACAAACTTGAGCCCTGCGACAGTATTTTCAAAGCACTGGGATATTACACGAATTTCCTGCAATATCAAAAAAACAATAGCGTTAAGTAAAAATAATAAGCAAGCAAAATTAGTATTAGTAATTAGTAATAATTATGAAAACGATTAGCATAAACTTGATCCTTCTGTCTCGGCTCTACATTTGTGCAAATTTAGTTGAAATATTAAATTGTTTCCTATGATCACTTTTTTTTTCTTTTATATATATATTTTTTTGTTGAAAACATTACTTTATATTTCTTAAAGGACATATTCTATAACATAAACAAACTCATCATTTTCAAGAAGTGTCACGACTTTATCCAAAAAAGAAAAGCAGTGTCATGAAATCAAGCACATTTCCTTGGGTTAAAGAAGCAACAACTTTTCTTGAGACATTTCTTTAATCCTAATCCAAACATTCCCTTTCTATTTCTTGAGATACAGACCTTCCAACTCCTTTTACTTTATATTTTCTAGGGCTTTCTTTTTCATAATTTTCTTATATTTTCTTTCATTCTTTTTCTTTCTCTTCTTTTATTCCATCCCTGATCTATAGCATAACACTACTCTTATTTCTACCTCCACCATTTCTTTAACTTCTACCCACTTAATATCCGTTACTCACACCAAAAGCATTTTTAGCTATATAGATTCTCATACACGAATTTATTCTTTGAGTTCTGGGATACTAACCTTACAAAATGCTTTAACATATTATGCATATTCTCAAGAATAATTTTTTTCATATATTCCTGACCGATCAATAGATTAATGTGCCCTTATAGTTTTAATTTGCAAAACTATTTTATTTTCGATTAATATATCCCTAAATCTCCATTATATAAATCCAAAAAAATAGCTGAAATTAAATAATCTCAGTCTATTATAGTCTAAGCCTTACACACATATACATAGTAGGAAAAAAAATATTTTTTACCAAGTGATAGCCAAATGCCAAGAGTGTTGTGGTTTCACAAATTTTAATTTTATTTTCCACCCAAAGTGGGGAAGAGAAAAAAAATATAAATTATATGTCCATCACCTTTGACAAGACCAACTAAACAAAATTTTGTACTAAATGCAGCAAAAGGCAAACATCCAAAAAAGAATAAAACTTGTATGTAGATAAATTCAATATGCATACAGAATAAACGGAGCTGCAGATACACAATAGACAATATTTTTTTTTTTGGTCTAACAATAGGCAAGATTCAGAGGATCAAGGTTGATACCGTGTCAGAGAATCAACACCAAGAGCAGCAAACTTTGACTCTCTGGTCACTGCAGAATCTTTAAGAAGATTAAGTTGCTTCTTCACGATTTCACTCACTTTTTCCACGGTTTGTGATTTGGCTTGTCCAAAAGCATTATCCTATTGAATTAGTTATATCACAGTTTGTCTAATATAAAAGATGAAATGGAGCTTCATATCTTTATGAATCATAATACATGTTGAACCTACACTATAAAGTTGAATACTTGGTACACACCTAGCAAGCAACACAGAAGCGAAAAAGGGCCTGCAATTTAAGAGATAGGAAGCTTCTATTTTTTATTGAAAATGAAATAGTATTCAAACTCGAGAATTTGTTAAGTGCCTGCTCAAATTCAATATTGATTAATAAACATGATGTACCTCTAAATAAAAGGGAAAAATCCAATAAAACTAGTATAGATTAATGAGAGAAAAAGAGAGGCTTGTAGTTCAAAATTGATTTTGCTTAATCATAAAGAATTAAACCCTATATTTTCTCCTGAAAAACCCTTCTCGTTTAGCAACAATTTGATCGAACACAATCAGAGTGAGAAGATGATATAGTTATTTATCTAATTTTTTTAGATTTGTATATAAAATAAAGATTTGTACAAATATAGATTAAAAAAAATTAAATTTAAATGAAGATAAGGTAGAGTCCTAAGATAGATAAGAAAATCATTTAAAAATATAGGATATAAAATTAAAATAACATGACTTGGATAATACTGCATCTAGCAATTTTTTAGAATATAATATATAAATTTAACATAACATGATTTGGAAAATAATGCATCTAATAATTTTTTGGTACATCTATTTATCTAATTTTTTAGATACATATATAAAATAAAGATTTACATAGATAAAGAAAAAATGTTTAAATTTAAATGAAGATATGATAGAATTCTAAGATAGATAGGAAAATCATTTAAAAATATAGATATAAATTTAAAATAACATGATTTGGATAATAATTCATCTATATTTTTCTGGAATATAGGATATAAATTGAAACTAACATAATTTGAATAATATTGCATCTAATTTCTAGAATGTAGGAAATAAATTTAAAATAACATGATTTTGATAATACTACATTTAATAATTTTTTGGTATATTTATTTATCTAATTGTTTAGATACATATATAAAATAAAGATTTCTACAAATAGAGAAAAAAAATAGTTTAAATTTAAATGAAGATATAATAGAGTGTAAGATGGATAGGAAAATCATTTGAAAATAGAGGATATAAATTTAAAATAATATGATTTGAATAATATTGCATTTAATAATTTTTTGAAATATAGGATATAAATTTAAAAAATAACATGATTTGGATAATACTATATCTAACAATTTTCTGGTACATTAAAATTATAACTTGTAAAATTATTTCTAAAATTAATTAAGATACTTATAATACTTACATGTGGCATGATAATTTAATGACATGTGACATAATAATTGTTCTCTTAAAATATTAATAGATTAATACTTCAGAGGACATATATGTACTTGAGCAATACACTAGAGTGCTGCAAGACGCTTACATCTAAACATATGGCTTCCCTCCAACATCACCAATCCCAAGACCCTCCTAACCGTCCACTTTTCCTCTTTCACAACCCCCCAAAATTCAAAATCCCATTTCTACCCCTACTCCAAACCCGGTTCAGCATCATAGACCCAATTAAACGAACCGGACCCATCACTCCAATCTCTATCCTAAAAAATGTTTCTCAAAAGCTAGCATATCCGGCTCTTAGATAATGTGGACTTGGGTAAATCTAGGGATGACAATGGGTATCCGCTATATTCAAAATCGACGGGTAACCGCCCGATAACAAAAACCAATAAGGAATCCGTTAGGGTATGGATTTTATAAGGAGAAACCGATGGGTAAACTAATAGGTTTTGATTTTTTATATTAAAAAAAACCGAAACCCTAAACTTGATTAATAATTTATTATATAATATATATATGTATATATTTATATAAACAACCCAGGGGACATACAGATAAAATAGTCATAACAAAAAGCGGAATAAATAAGGATAGACAGATAATAAAATAATGGAATACAAGAAAGATGAAGATAAAAGGAGACGGATGTCTCTTACTTGTTATTAGATGAACTGGAAGGTAGATGTGCTATACTGTGGGTTGTACAAGAGTACAATGTAAAAGAGTGATCTGGATAAAGAAAAAAGGGAGAAAGAATATCCGGATCCTAAATAGGATCTTGAAAATCTTAACTCTTAGAGGGGAAGAAGAAAATCCGGATCCTATGTTCTGAAGCAGACTCTGCCTTAATATAGGATATCGACTATGTGATTACAATAGTGAAATGTAAAAAAGAAAAGTTAAAAGTAACTTTTCCTAAAGTGAACAGTAAAAAGTTGTCTGGCTTTTACTGTGGCCGAATCTTGTTTTGTCTTGACATGTTGATCTTGTCTGGCTTTTACTGTGGCCGAAAAATCTTTTGTCTTGACATATTGATTATGTTTCTGACTGGATTACTTTCACTGTGACCGAAAGTAATTTCGTCGTCTTGTGATGATGATGTCTAATAGTTGAATCTTGACTGGAGTCATCTTCTTCTTCTCTGAGTATGATCTTGGTTCTGTGCTGAAGACGTATGAATACTTCTTCATGTCTGGATCAGCTGACTAATACTAAAAACATACAAGTATATTGAGTGGTGAATATTTCCCTCAAATACAAAGAAAATATAAACTAGTCTATTTTACCTATACTCTTTTCTGTATCTAACTTAGTCTTACTATATTCGAAGTCTTACAATCTTCGGAGTCTTACTATCTCTCATCCATCTGCCAGGCAAACACGGAGTCTTACGTCTTCTGCTCTTCAAACCCATGGTCTTACGATCGGAATCTTGAGGTAAGTTAACTAATGGTTTAGGTTCATCTATTTGAACTGTTTTTGGTTTAGTAACAAGGGGCTGAAACTTGTTACTTACTGGAGTCTTGGATGTACCTGCAAAACCTGTATGAATCCCGGTTAATTGTTTATGTGGGGTCAAAGTTCCCAAAACTGTGAGGTTTCTACTCAGGGATGACTGGGTAGATATATGTGTATGGGTTATCTGTTTATCTTCAATCTTGACTGGGGTTGAAGATGATGATGCCTGGGGCACTAGAGTGAGGGCTTTCTGTGCATAAGAGAGGACCTTTGCCTTGCCTTTGTCCTTCTTGGGTGCCATTGCTTGCTAAGTCAGGAAGAAGTGATGGTTGATCCTGCAAATGGTTAAAAGCAATATATAGAAAGAACTGTGAAATTGAAATGTTATCAATTCTGCTTCTAGATCTGAACACTTGTTTCAATCTACTTGATGTGGTGGACTTGAAACTATCCATCTGAATTCACTAAATGAATTTTGGTATCCGCCTATGTGATCTCTAAAAAGACAAAATTGAAAAAGGTATTCCCTAAGGAATCCTATGTGGTTGGCACATAGCCTGTTAAGAATTCTCTGGTTAGAAAATCAGGGATAGAATTATCCTCTCCCTTGAATTTCTTAGTTAGTATATCTTTTGCTGACTGGCAGTCAACACGTACTATGAATTTCTGATTCATCTGGATGGGCCGAGCCTTAGTAGGAATATTCTGTTCTGAAAAGTCTTTCTCATATGGGAGAGAGACAATATGTTTCTTACGAGCCCAAAAAGCCGTAGGAAGATCTGAACAAACTTCTTTTTCAAGTTTGGTCTAGAAATCTTTGATGGGCTTTTGCTGTTTAGCGATTTGCTCATCAATTTTGAGACTCTGGATATCCTATTTAAGAAAACTGATTTGGTTTTCTTTTTGTTGGATTGAGTTAATATCTCTTCACTGTGAAGGATAATAAAACTCAAACAGGATTGGTTTACCCAACACATCGGTGGATATACCTTGTTCTGTAATAGTCATAGGAAATAACTGTTGAAGGAAAGGATTCCCGAGAATAACCTGGGAATTCAACTGTTTGATAAGCACAAAGCTAGTCGGGAAACAAACACCTTGATTGCACACATGTGCATTAGGTAATTTGTACTGAATTTGAAGTCTGGTAGAGTCAGCTATTAAAAGCTTCTCCTTGGTTTTCTCAAAGTATCTGGAAGGTATCAAACCATCTTAGATGCAGTTCATATCTGCACCTGAATCTAATAAGGCAATGGTTTTAAATTGGAAATCATTAACCTTGATGGTTAGTTGGACATACCATTTCTGGTACGTGATTCTGTTTAGAAGTTTAAGGTAAACTTCTGTGGATTTGGAGGTACTAGCTTCTTCTGTCAGTTTGCCAATGGCAATCTGAGTCTGTGTGTCAAGTTGATCATTCTGAAAATGCTCTTGATGATCAAGCCGAAGATTAGCTTGAAGAATGAAAACTTCATTATGGAGTTGTTCATGATCAACTCTGAGATTATCAATCTCTTGATCATGCTCTCGTCTGAGTTGCTAAATCTCAACTTTCAGTTGATGTATCTCCCTTTGGAGATCAGAGATCCCAATTGGTTGGGATTTTCTTTTTGGAAATGACTGAGGACATCAGAATAATTTGTATTCTTGATATCAATCTGATGTGTTATGGATAGAGGCTTCTTTTCCTCTTTCTGATCCATAATTTTTTTGAGTCTAAGAAGATAAGCTTGCTTTTCTTCTGAATCATTAATCTTACAGATCATATCAATCATAAGACCATGAGAATCTGTGAGGACGTTGAGTCCTTTCTGACAGAAACATGTTCCTTTGGAAGGACATGCACACTCCTGTTCGGAGTTGGAAGAACTACTGGAATAGTAGTCTATTTCAATCTGATTAATGTTATCTTCGTCAGAACATTCTGAAGATCATCTATGGACTGGAGTATTTTGGTCTTTGTGGCTTCATCTAATTCTAATTATTGAATTAATGATCTGACTCTGCAATCTTTTGTAAAGTGTCCTGGTTTACCACATTTGAAGCAACCTGTGGTTTTCTGTTCCTTATTATGTTTATGTGGTTTCCAATTTCTTCGTGGAAACTTCTGGTAATGTTTATTCTTAGTGTATGGTTTGTTGCCATACTTCTAGTTATACTTTTGTCCTATGGACTTGAAGTGATTCTTATATTTTCTGGATTTATGTGTCTTCTGAGTATGGGGTGGTCGAATTCTTTCCATACCATACTGTTCACACCAATTTCCTAATTCTTTTCTGTTAGACTGTTTCTTTAACTATGCTTTAAAACGAAGATTAGTGCAAATATTCAAAGCAGTCTTGTTTATATGGGATATAATATCACCATATGTCATTAGATCGTAATCTAGTCCTGGAAATTCAAGTGAAAGGGTTTCATTCACTTGTTGAGCAAACAACTTTGGAAGTCTAGATAGAAATCTTTCTTTCCAATAACTGGCGTTGTTGTCAGATCTTTGGTATAGTTTACTAAGAAAGACATCCTTATACCA
Source organism: Ehretia macrophylla (assembly GCA_037974665.1). Taxonomy (NCBI): domain Eukaryota; kingdom Viridiplantae; phylum Streptophyta; class Magnoliopsida; order Boraginales; family Ehretiaceae; genus Ehretia; species Ehretia macrophylla. Next base: position 34,189,060 of record CM075773.1, on the reverse strand, counting down.
TCGGAAGTCTTGGAGTGTACGACATCTGAGGTTCTGTAGGATTTCAGATGTTCGTTCCTGATAAACTGTAGGATCACCTATGAAATGGTAGGTGATATCGTAGACTAAGGCTGATAGAGCACATGACTCTGTCTGACCTTGATGATTAAGAATGGGTTCACCATTCTCATTGGTTTTCACCATGTTAAGGATACTATCTTTGGTGGCCTCATTGAGGTGATCATCCCACCATCCTTTGAGTTGGCCATTGAAGCCTAGAATGATATTTCTGGTTGCTGCTCTCTCAGTAACAGCTTGTTTATATATGTTACCTATGATGATCATCTGTTTGGTAACATTGAGAATCTGGTATTCTGTCATTCCATCAATGTTCCATTCATAGATTTGAGTGCCTGAATAGGCTCTCAGGGAATGGGACTCTTCAATTTGAAGATCTAGAGGTGAAGGTCTGGGATAGAAATTCCTTGTATCAGGAAAAAAAATTATATTAATGTGGATAATATTATTATCCTTCCCGGAATCTGGTGAAGATGAGGACTCACAATCAGAATTACTATCTGACTGTTTTAATGTTTGGAGAGCTGGTTGGCTCGATGAAGGAATGTCTCCAAGGGGTTTATATGGAGGTTCTGATTTCTTAGATCTAGAAATAAGTTTCTGGAGAAGTTTGGTATTCGTCTCCTCTGTGGATTCCAATTTTGGAATGAAATTGGATGTCTTAAAAGGTAAAACCATAATCGGAGATTCTGGTTTATCTTTTGAACTGGTTAATTTAAGAGAATCAAATGGTTTTGTCAAAGAGACAGGTGTCTGTTCTTTTGACTTCTGGATTGATTCAATAGGTTTAACTGAAGTCTGTTTTTCAAGAATATCTTCGATATTCTGAACTTGTTTCTGTAAAGTAACAATTGAAAGATTAGTCCAATTATTTTGTTGAGCTAAATCTTTTAGTTCTGGTTCCTCCGTGAGGATAACTGGTTTTAGGTCTACTGTTCCTTCCTTGGTAGAAAGCTGGGTATGTTGAAACGGAGGGTGCTCCGATTCAATTATTTGTGTGAAATTGGATAAATTCCATTTTCTTGTTCTTGCAGTAAAAACATTGATATTCATTAGTTTATTTTTGTGTCTAAACCAAAGAAAGAATGGTACATTCGTTCTGACAATTTGCAAATATTGGAGCCATTGGTCCTTAAAATCTGCTAATTGTTTATTGGTATGAGATGTCATATACCAATTTCTAATAGTTTTGTTCTCTTCTGAAATAAATTCTTCTTTCAAAGCTTGAACATCCCTTTCAAATACTTCTGACAGCATATTGATGCCAAAGTCAGAGGCTGAAGGGTTGAAGGGTTGAAGTCAACAGACATTGTATCTATTGGTTCAAATTTTGGATAGACTGGGCGAGCAGTCTGTTCTTCAATCCTAATTCCCATAGGAACAGATTGAGTCTGAGTTCTACTTGTTGATGGTAAGTCAACAAAGCCTGGAGTAGGGTCAAAAATACTGATCCTATAGATACTGGAAACTAAACGGGATAGAACATATTCCCTATTTCCTCTATCAATTTTAATTGAAACAGTACCATCCTCATACTGGACGATCTATTCAATTCTGGAGTTCTGTACATTCTAGTCCTGAACAACTGGTTTGGTGGCATTTTCTATATTCCACTATTCTGGAAGTGAAACTTCGCTCTACTTAATGGTTCTGGGTATATTAATTATTGATCTATTTCTGTCCATATTCCAAAGAAGAGTTTCTCCTTTCTTCCTAGGTCTATTTACAGATCTGGAATTTAATCTCGTAGTCATCAATTTATAATTAAGACGATAAATAACTTCATATGCATGTGTACCATAATCAACATAATAGTTATATGTCTTAATATCTAATCGAAGTGTTTTCATGACATGAGGACATGTAAGCGATATGGTATAATCTGGAAAGCAATTAAAGAAAACTGGATCATTACATAGACTAGTTTCAACTAATCCTAGTAATAAGTCATTGTATCTAAGTAATCTACAATCTCTAAGGGCTAGATATATACCGGTATCTAGACCTTCTCTGATAAGAAGCTTAAGTGCGACTTGCACATGGCCAATATGAAGAAATCTATAGCCATTTCTCTTGGCTCTATCTAATGATTTCTGTGAAAAGAGTCTAATACTCTGTTGATCACTGGTCTGTGGCACAATTTCTTCCTTACATCTAATAGTAAGTAGAGATTTTAGGTCGATAAGACCTTTCTGGTAAATCTCATTTATATTCATCTTAGGAGGTTTCCAATTATTTAACTCTCCTACTGTCCATATCTGTTCTATTTTTGCTACGGTATTATTATCCGTACCTTCTGAAGCATTACTGCTACTAGAAGCCATTACAATTACTGGATTAATCTTAAACTTACTATCTTCGAATGTACTTACTATCTTCGAACCTACAGCGCCACAAGGGAAACCTGGAGTTTACTGCCCTTCCACAGGTCTTACTTGCTCCCTAACCCTAGACACGAACTACTGTAGATAAAGGTAAGTTGTATATAAAGGTAAGTTGTTTAAGACTAACCTAGTAGTTGCTCTAGCTCTGATACCAGAAACAAACCAGGGGAGATACAGATAAAATAGACATAACAGAAAGCGGAATAAATAAGGATAGACAGATAATGAAATAATGGAATACAAGAAAGATGAAGATAAAAGGTGACAAATGTCTCTTACTTGTTATTAGATTAACTGGAAGGTAACTATGCTACACTGTGGTTTGTACAGGAGTACAAATGGAAAAGAGTGATCTGGATAAAAGGAAAAAAATTTCAAAGGGAGAAAGAATATCCGGATCCTGAATAGGATCTTGAAAATCTTAACTCCTAGAGGGGAAGAAAAAAATCCAGATCATATATTCTGAGGCAGACTCTGCCTTGATATAGGATATCAAATATGTGATTACAATAGTAAAATATAAAAGAGAAAATTTAAAAGTAACTTTTTCCTAAAGTGAACAACAAAAAGTGATTTTTACTATTCATGAATAGTGTATTAGCTTTTACTGTGGTCGAATCTTGTTTTGTTTTGACGTGACGATCTTGTTTGGCTTCTACTATGGCCGAAAGATCTTTTGTCTTGACATGATGATTATGTTTCTGACTGGATTACTTTCACTGTGACCGAAAGTAATTTCATCGTCTTGTGATGATGATATCTGGTTGAATCTCAATTGGATTCATCTACTTCTTCTCTAAGTCTGATCTTGGTTCTGTGCTGAAGACATATGAATACTTCTTTATATCTGGATCAGCTGACTAATACTAAAAACATACAAGTATATTGAGTGGTGAATATTTCCCTCAAATACAAAGAAAATATAAACTAGTCTATTTTCCCTATACTCTTTTCTGTATCTAACTTAGTCTTACTATCTTCGAAGTCTTACTATCTCTCATCCATCTGCTAGGCAAACACGGAGTCTTACGCCTTCTGCTCCTCAAACCCATGGCCTTACGATCGGAATCTTGAGGTAAGTTAACTAAAGGTAAGTTGACTAAGCAAAATACAAATAAAATACAGGCTAGAAGATAAACAAGTCTAAGACTTTCTTTGGCTTATTGGGAAAGCCACACCCATCAACGGACTTGAGATGTCTTTACCAGTTGCCTTTTAACCTGGAGTAGCTGAAGTTTCATGGAATTTTTTAGTAACCATCTGTCTTCAGAGAGGGGAACTCTAACCCTTGCATCTTAGTTTTTGAACGGAACTTAGAAAAACAAAACTCTATTCTTTTCACCTTTAGAAGGGAAGTTGCACCCTTATGTTCTAATGTTTTTTGGTGAAAACATCAGAAAACTCATTTGTTTTGCGTTTTTGACAGAGAACACAAAGAAACTCATGTTACTAGATTTTTGGTGGAGAACCTAGTGAAATTCCACTGTCATCTACAGTAGGGTAAATATGCCGTGGCAATCATCTTCATTGTCATCAGCATAGTTTGTGGAAATGGATGACTGATCTGAGGGAAGCTCTTTGAGTTGCAGCATGATGGTCTGCATCTCATCGTAACTTTTAGCAGCTGCGAGCTGGGTCTGGAGGTGATTCTTGAATAGCAGAAACTCCTGTTGTTTTGGTTGAATCGTCTTTTTTTATTTCTGATTGGCTTCAAGCCATGCTTGGACCTTGGTGGTAGAACAAGTTTCATTCTTCATCTTATCCCACCATTTTACCAAGTAGTTTATTCTGAAAGCTGGGACTGTAATGTGGCTTCCGTAAGAAGTCTGTTTGAATGTGAATTCTGATTTGAAAATCCACGTTGCAAAGAACAATCTGTAAAACACAAAAATTGGGGAAAGATAGGCTAAATGATCTGGTGCCTTCCAATTTTCTGTGAAATACTGGAATCCTTTGAATACTAGTTTTAGAAGAATGTCTGAAATTGGTCCATATGATCCCCATCACTGGACAAACCAATTTGGTACCTCAACTAGGAAACTGGCCTTGAAGAGGAAAAACCATGACAAATTATGCTTATCATTTTGGCAATAGAAACATCTGAACCATGCCATAATGTAATCATAATATGTATAGTCTCTGAAAACAGCTGCATCTGCTAGAAGCAGTTTGATTTTATGTGGGGGTTGTCCCCATTGATCAAGGTGATCACTGTATGAAGTTTAACCTTGATGTGGCTATACTCACCTGGTTGGAGATCTCTGTTGTTCGGACTGAACTCAATGGAATTTGTTGCTATGAGAATGGCCTTATAGTAACTCTGGGTTTTGAATGTGTTGTCTAGAATATAGTTTGACTGGGGATGGAGAAATGCCTTAGCATATTCATCTGGTGTTATGTTTGGGTTTTGTTTAAAGTGTTCTGGTTTTGTTATAAGGATCTGGTCAAAGACGTCCTTGTAATAATATGGAGATGATGGTTTAGATTTATCTGTTTGAATTGTTTTTGGTTTAGCAACATGGGGCTGAAACTTGTTACTTACCGGAGTCTTCGTGGAAGACGATGCACCTGCAAAACCTGTATAAACACTGGTTAACTGTTTCTGTGGGGTCAAAGTCCCCAAAACTGTGAGGTTTCTACCTAGGGGTGACTGGGTAGATATCTGTATATGGGTTATCTGTTTATCTTCAATCTTGACTGGGGTTGAAGATGATGATGTTGGAGCCACTGGTGTGAGGGCTTTCTATGCATAAGAAAGAACGTTAGCCTTGGCTTTGTCCTTCTTAGGTGACATTGTTTGCTAAATCAGGAAGACGAGTGATGAGACCTGTAAATGGTTAGCAACAATTTATAGAAAGAATTGCGGAATTGAAATATTATCAATTATGTTTCTGAAACTGAAATCTTGTTTCAATCTACATAATGCGGTGGACTTGAAACTGTCCATCTGAATTAACTAATTGAATTCTTGATGTCCACCTCTGGTATCTGTAAAGAGACAAAATTGAAAAAGGTATTCTCTAAGGAATCCTATGTGGTTGGCACATAGCCTGTTAAGATTTCTCTGGTTAAAAAATCAGGGATGAAATTATTCTTTCCCTTGATATATTCTATATCAAAATCGAAAATAGACAATATGGCTTGTCATCTGGCAAAGATCTGTTTGGATGCTATGTTCTTAACATCCTTAGTTAGTACATCTTTGGCTGACTGGCAGTCAACATGTACTATGAATTTCTGATTCAACAAGTCATCCTGAAATTTTGAAATACATTTGACAATGGACAAAATTTCTTTCTTAACTGTTGAATAGTTCTGTTGGGCCTTATTCCAAGTTCCTGAATGGAAACGAACAATGTGTTCTTTTCCTTCTAAAATCTGCTTTGAAATACTACCAAATCCTAATTCAGAAGTATCTGTCTGAACTATTTTTGGGGTGTCTGGTTGAGATAAAGTCAAAACTGGTAAAACCTTAACTTGACACTTAATTTCCTGAACAGCTTGCGTATGGACTTCAGACCATGCTGGAGGATTCTTTTTAAGACGTTCGAAAAGAGGTTTACACAAGTGACGGATGCCAGGATAAAAATATGCAACATAGTTTAGAGATCCTAAAAATCTCTGTAACTGTGTTTTCTCACGCAGAATGTCTGGGAATTTTTCTGCAAAATCAAGGGTTCTTTGGATAGGGATGATTTTCCCGAAAGAAATCAAGTTTCCAAGAAATATGATTTTTGTCTGAAAAAGTCTAATCTTGGGTGCCGAAACCACAAGACCGTTTTCTTTAATGATTTTAAAGAAAATATGCAAATGCTTTCAATGTTGATGAATGTCATTACTAAAGACTAAAACATCATCAATGTAAACAATTGTGAAGTCTAAAAACTGATTAAAAATCTGATTCATAATGTTTTGGAATTCTGAAAGTGCATTCTTGAGCCCAAAAGGCATAACATTCCACTCATATTGTCCAAATGGAACGGTGAATGCTGTTTTGTACCTTTCTGGTTCTAACACTTGGATTTGCCAAAATCCCGATTTTATGTCAAATTTACTGAAGATATGGGTCTGGTGTAATCTCTTTAGGATATCATTTTTGTTGGGTAATGGGTATCTGATTCATTGTAAGACCTTGTTTAAGGGCTTATAGTTAATGACTAAGCGAGAGACTCCTCGTTCCTGTTCTGCATGTTTATTAACATAAAAGGCTGCACACGACCATGGGCTTTTACTGGGTCAGATTAGATTTTTATCTAATAAACTCTGGATCTCTTTTTTGCAAAGAGAAAGATATTCATGATTCATCCAGATGGGCCGGGCCTTAGTAGGAATATTCTGTTTTGAAAAATCTTTCTCATATGGGAGAGAGACAGTATGTTTCTTACGAGCCCAAAAGGCCGTAGGAAGATCTGAACAAACTTCTTTTTCAAGTTTGGTCTAGAAATCATTGATGGGTTTTTGTTGTTTAGCGATTTGCTCATCAATTCTGAGACTCTGGATATCCTGTTTAAGAAAACTGATTTGGTTTTTTTTCTGTTGAATAGAGTTAATATTTCTTCGTTGTGAAGGAAAATAAAACTCAAAAAGGATTGGTTTACCCAACACATTGGTGGATATACCTTGTTCTATAATAGTCATTGGAAATAACTGTTGAAGGAAAGGATTCCCGAGAATGACTTGGGAATTTAACTGTTTGATCAGCGTAAATCTGGTCAGAAAACAAACATCTTGATTACACACATGTGCATTAGGTAATTTGTACCGAATCTAGAGTCTGGTAGAGCCAGCTATTGAAAGTTTCTCTTTGGTTTTCTCAAAGTATCTGGAAGGTATCAAACCTTCTTGGATACAGTTCATATCTGCACCTGAGTATAATAAGGTGATGGTTTCAAATTTGAAATCATTGACCTTGATGGTTAACTAGACATACCATTTTTAGTATATGATTCTGTTTAGAAGATTAAGGTAATCTTCTGTGGGTTTGGAGATACTAGCTCATTCTCTCAGTTTGCCAATAGCAACCTAAGTCTGTTTGTCAAGTTGTTCATCCTAGGGAGGATGCTCTTGATGACCAAGCTAGAGATTAGCTTGAAGAATGAAAACTTCATTATGGAGTTGTTCATGATCAACTCTGAGATTATCAATCTCTTGATCATGCTCTCGTCTGAGTTGCTAAATCTCAACTTTCAGTTGATGTATCTCCCTTTGGAGATCAGAGATCCCAACTGGGTAGGATTTCTTTTTCTGGAAATGATTGAGAATATCATAATAATCTGTATTCTTGATATCAGTTTGATATGTTATGGATAGAGGCTTCTTTTCCTCATTCTAATCCATAATTTCTTTGAGTCTGAGAAGATAAGCTTGCTTTTCTTCTGAATCATTAATCTTACAAATCATATCGATCATAAGACCATGAGAATCTGTGAGGACATTGAGTCATTTCTGGCAGAAACATGCTCATTTAGAAGGACATGCACACTCCTGTTCGGAGTTGGAAGAACTACTGGAATAGTAGTCTGTTCCAATCTGATTAATGTTATCTTCGTCAGAACATTCTGATGAAGAACTGGATGATGATTCAAGATCATCTATGGACTGGAGTATTCTGCTCTTTGTAGCCTTATCTATTTCTAATGATTGAATTAATGATCTGACTCTGCAATCTTTTGCAAAGTGTCCTGGTTTACCACATTTGTAATAACCTGTGGTTTTCTATTCCTTATTATGTTTATGGTAATTTAGTTTCCAATTTCTTCATGGAAACTTCTGGTAATGTTTCTTTTTGGTGTATGGTTTGTTGTCATATTTATGGTTATACTTTTGTCTTATGGACTTGAAGTGATTAATGATCAGACTCAAAGAAGAAGCAGAAGAATCCAATCGAGATTCAACCAGACATCATCATCACAAGATGACGAAATTACTTTCGGTCACAGTGAAAGTAATCCAGTCAAGAACATTATCATCATGTCAAGACAAAAGATCTTTCGGCCACAGAAAAAGCCAGACAAGATCGTCACGTCAAGACAAAACAAGATTCGGCCACAGTAAAAGCCAATATACTATTCATAAATAGTAAAAATTACTTTTTAGTGTTCATTTTAGGAAAAGTTACTTTTGACTTTTCTTTTTTATATTTCACTATTGTAATCACATATTCGATATCATATATTAAGGCAGAGTCTATCTCAGAACATAGGATCCGGATTTTTTTCTTCCCCTCTAGGAGTTAAGATTTTCAAGATCCTATTCAGGATCCGGATATTCTTTCTCCCTTTGAAATTTTTTCTTTATCCAGATCACTCTTTTACATTGTACTCCTGTACAACCCACTGTGTTGCACAGTTACCTTCCAGTTCATCTAATAACAAGTAAGAGACATTCGTCTCCTTTTATCTTCATCTTTCTTGTATTCCATTATTTCATTATATGTTTATCCTTATTTATTCCGCTTTTTGTTATGACTATTTTATTTGTATCTCCCCTGGGCATATATATATATTATATAATATTTAAAGTTGACAAAAAATATATAAATAATTTTTATACTATAACCAAATGTACTAATATCTAAAATTACATTAATAAAAATAGATTATATTTTTTTAAAGATTTGGGCTAAGCCCAATATTACCATTTTAAAAATAATAACTAAGAAAAAGTCCAACATTTCCTTATTAATGTCAGCCCAATCTCTTTAACATTTTAACTCTAAAAGCCCAATATACTGATGATCTAATATATCATTCTCATTCTTTAACGTTTAACCCTAGCTAAAAGCAGTAAAAGTGAAGCTCTTTCTTGCAGTAAAGGTGAAGCTCGTCATTTTCTTCTTTAACGTCAGGTGCTCTAATCTCACTTTCTCTTCAAGCTTTAGCCACAACAGCGGAGAACAGCCTCGTGCAATATTTATTTATTTATTTTTGGTTGATTTCGTTTCTTGATATTGTATTGTATAGTGTTTCTTGATTTTTTTACTCTTGATCTTAGTGATTTGTGTTTAAATGAACACCTCATTATTAAAGTTTTGATTTTGTGGTGGTTAATTGTGTTGCTCATAGCTGAAATATGAATGAATCTCATCCGATAAAATTGAAAATATGATCATCTTTTGTATTAATATATTGTAATTTTAGATGAATGTTGACTTTGAGTTAGCTCAGATTTTGTGTTCAAAGCAATTCTTTTTTTTTTTAAATCACATATTCTTTGAGTTCAAACTTTTTTTTGTATTAATATACTACTTTTTTTTGTATTAATTTTTTTACTACTTTTAGAGTTATTTTTTATTTAAATATATATATTTTTTACATTAACGGTTTTAGTTTCGGTTACCCGCAATTTTTTTTTGTCAGTTTTGATTTCGGATAATGATTTTTAAAACCGTCGAGTTTCAGTTTCGGTTTCGAGTTTAGGTTATACTAATCAGTTTCGATTTTGATTTTTACAAAAATCACGGTTAACTGACCCGCTGCCATTTCTAGGTAAGTCAAATTTGAGGGGTCAAAAACGGGTTGAATTTTAATTTTAAAAGTGCGTCTAGATGCATTCCTTACAAATCAACCTTTACTGTCACCACACCGAGCAGTTCTGACCCCTAAATCTTTTTTAGAAAATTTTTCAAAAAATCTAACTGATCGGTCAGTTAGACTTTTTACACATAAAATATTAGGATCAAATATATGTGGGGACCATTCATTATGAATAAAAAAATACCTACCAATCAGACTTTTTTTAAAAAAATTCGTCTTTTGAAGCATTGCGGGAAGTAGTAATCGACAACCTAGATGCATTCCTTTCAAATCAACCTTTACTGTAAGAGGTTGAGCTTGAATGATCAAGACTCGTAGATTTCCACACACGCTTCAACAGTTCGGCGTAATGCTGCTACATGCAGATCTTAAACTTTGCTCCTATTCGAGGTCTTTGTTGACAACATCAACCAATTCGTTGTGCTTCATGACCAAAGGAAGTGATTAATGTCGTTGTTCCATAGATTGTGCAGATCAAGTTGGACTTTTAGCTACTTGGAGCTAGTTGAGTACTTCACGAGCTGCTACTAATAATCTAAAAGGTTTACGCTCAAGTTTGGTCACCTTTTTGCCTGAGGGGTTTGTAGTTGTAAAAAAACTTATTGTCATGGTAATCAGTTTATGTTGTAGAATTGTACCTAAATTTCTTTTCCCTGGGAATTTATAGCAATCTTGATGTCCTTTGTAGTCATCCATATTCTATTTCACAATCGCTGGATGGCTGAATAGAAGTATTTTTTTAGATAGAAAAAAAGAAAGAAAGAATAGAATCATTTTTCCTATCCAAATGGTTGGTTTAGCTCTGTTTGTTTGTCATAAAATAACTTATTTGTGAAAAATATTTTTCTTAAAAATAAAATATTTTATAAAGTTTTGTTTGTTTGTCGTAAAATAACTTGTTAGGAGAAATTTTTTTTAAAAATAAAATATTAGAAAATATTTTTTGGTGTTTGGATGTACTGTGAATTTCGTAAAATATTTTCTTCTCCCAAAAAAATTGAAAATATTTTTCAAAATTTTGTACTAGCCTCAATTGTTGACCGAAAAATATTTTATAGTTAATCAATTTTTTAATATTATCAAATACTATAAAATTAAATAAAAACAGTAGTAATTTTTAACCGAAAAATATTTTATAATTAATTAATTTTTTAATATTATTAAATATCATAAAATTCAAAAAATATTTTACTGCAAACAAGGAGCTTTAAATCTTTCTTGGTTTGTATGTATCGGAACTTTCTACAACCTATTGGGCCCCACCTTCATGCCACGTGCCAAGCTAGTGTGCACTTCATTTTTCCACGTGTCAGCAACTCCAGATCCTTTTTCTTCACAAACTGACATGCTGACTTGGGAGATCGTGTAACATCACAAACAGGAGGGAAGCAAGTGATTTTCTTGACATCAGACAACATCTTCAACCATCAGTTGCATTCCCCTCCACATATTTCTTCACTTGCCTTATCCGGATATATAGACATGACCCCTCATTCAAATTAAAATAATTAAATTATATTTATTTTAGATGTAGGTTATTTAATATCACCTCCCATTTTTTATTTTTTATATAAACTTTAAGATCGACACTGTGTCAAAATCACTAACGCGGAGCGAGTTAAATAAATGAATGTAATGCCCGTGCCCGAAAATCAAATTGCACCCATTACTTCCCTAAGCCTTGGCCACCATTTCAACCTCTCCATCAAAAATGGCAACCAAAATTGGCTTCACCATAACAACTCCGCGTTTCTATACTGCAACTCCAATTAGAAAACCTTTCATTTCTGCCTCATCTTCTGTATCTAATGCTTCAAGGCTTGTGGAGTCCTTTGATTTTATTGCTAGGCAATTACCTAGTAGGCCAGGACTATTGGTTTTTGCACCCAAGGCTACTACTGATCAACCAGGTTAGCTTAATGATTAAAGTTCGATTTTGAAGACCCTTTGTGAAGTAGTTGAAAATATGAGAATTTAACCAATGAAGTTATCATTTCATGATCATTTTTTACTTTGTGATGATCTGTTTTTCCACTAGTTGGAAATTAAAAAGATGATGTGTTAGCATAATGTATTCTATGAGAGATGAGAATATTCTATACTGAAATTCGAATTACATTATCTGAAAATCGAAGTCTTGTTGAATAAAAAGGAAGAAAAGAAGACAAAATTCTTGTTGAAGATGACATATATCTATTAAGGACATAGCTTTTGCAGTTAAGTTGTGGTTTATGCATGAAGTAAGATTTATCCATTCGAGTTTTGCTTCTCTAGAGGAGATGAGAGTCTAAAATATGAAGTGTTTGTGACACATACCAAAAGGGTACTATTACGCCGACCATTAATGACTAGTTTGAACACCAGGACTGCTCTGACCCTTTATTTGATCTTGGTATTGCAACGTGGCAGAGAGTGCTTTAGTGAATTTAGGCATGAATGAGGATGAATATGAATACTTCTCTTTCGACATGATAAGTAAATATTGCGAATTTATAAGAATCAGAACAAATTGTAAAATGGAGTATACCGTGGATGCCTCAGCTATTTCTTGAGCCTGTATATTTATTGTGATAATTTCGGCTAAGTTTGCACTCTACAACCATTTGGTTTGTGGAAGCTTCACCATGTCTGCACATATTTGTTTCTCAAGATGCTCCTTTTGAACCATAGCTTCTTTGTATTCGTTTACATATCTTTTAGTGCTGGAGAGGCATCAAAGCATTGTGAGAAGGTAACACAAAGCGGTAAAGACATTACGGTGGAAACTGGATGCCAAGCACGATCTGACCTTATATCCTTCTTTTTCTTTTGGTAAAATTTAAGTTTGTGTCAGATTGTGATATAATGGAATGATTGAGCACTCTCTTCCTTGATCCAAAGTTTTGGCATCACTGATCGTTTGAGTTTCGTTTGGAAGAGGCTCATTCATGATCTTTGTGGAATTCACCAATTCTGATCTCCTTTCAGGTCAAGTCCAAGAAGACGAAGTTGTTGACAGTAATGTTTTGCCCTACTGTAGTATAGACAAGAAACAAAAGAAGTCTCTTGGGGAGATGGAACAGGAATTTCTTCAAGCCCTGCAGGTCTGGAAGCGGGACTGTTCATTTTACTCTTTTGTTTAACATGTATACTAACATCTATATCCTGCTTACTTAATTGTTAATCTCTTATGCGCTTCTGCTCAGTCATTATCTGAAGATAGATATAGAGTCTTATTTATGTAGAGTACTTTCTTTCTACTGTATAAATCGTTATTCCCTTTCTTGCCCATTTCCCTAAAATATATGTGTTCTCACATCTGCTGTATGCCACAGGCATTCTATTACGAAGGAAAGGCTATCATGTCAAATGAAGAATTTGATAACCTCAAGGAAGAGCTAATGTGGGAAGGGAGTCAAGTTGTCATGCTAAGTATGTTCAATTTTCATCTCCTGAGCCTAATCTAACATTTATAGTTCATATCATCCTAATCAATCATGGAGTTACAGTTCATATAGTGTGTTACAGCACCACTTTCTTATCTCACCATACAGATCCTGATGAACAGAGGTTTTTGGAAGCTTCAATGGCTTATGTAGCTGGAAAACCAATAATGACAGATGAAGAGTTTGACAAACTGAAAATGAAACTTAAGGTAGGTGGCATAGAATTTTACTCGTGTTGATACATTTCAAAGAAGAAAATAGGACATTTTTAGTCAAACATATTCATTAGCGATGTAATGGCCCTCCTTGTCTCATATGGTGTCCAAAAGAAATTTGTATTTATTGACGTCCAGAATGCTATCTTCATGTTGGTGACTTCGATACCATCTTTTAAGTCCGACTACTAGGAATCTCGATCCAGCCTTCCAATCATTGCTATGTCGCTGATAATTTATCTTTTCATATTACCTCTGAAACTAGATGTATCATCTATTTTTCAGCCACTGTCATCTTTATTTGTCTCTTCCTAGTGCTTCTAGTTGCGAGCCTTCTCACAGATTTTTATCTTTTAGATGGATGGGAGTGACATTGTGGTTGAGGGTCCACGATGCAGTCTGCGCAGTAGGAAGGTTTGCGCTTCTTTTCTTTCCTCGTTTGCATCCTTTGATTCATTTTGTTCTTTCACTTCTATTGCTACATAATATGCCTGCTTGTAACTATGGTTAAATTTTCATAAACTCCATTATATTGTCTTATCTTCTATAAACTAGCTTCTTAGAGAATTTGTGTAGTCGATTCTTATCATGTCCATTAGCTTTTTTGTCATTATATAGAAATCTCTTTAAAGGCCGTGCTTGGTGCAATGATCAAGTGATCATTTGTTGAATACCTGATCTTGGGTTTTAGTCTTGGAAACAGTCTCCCTGGCAACAAGGTAAGGCTGCATAGATTTCCCTTCCCTAGACCCTGCTATTTTGCAAGAGTCTTGGGCACCGGGTAAGACCATATACAAACCTCTTTGGTAATACTCTCTCTTTCTCCATTTCTCAGGGTGCATGATAATGTTCCTACAATCATACAACACATTGATTTAATTTCGTTGTGCTGGATCAGTCAATAAAAGTTACAAAAATGCTTTACCTAAAATCTTATTCTGATAGTCTGATGCCATAAATCATGCCATCCTTATCCCTTAACGTAACTGTCATATATTCAGTAAGTTGTAATAAATTTTCAGGTTTCTGCTTGTATATAATTTTTCAACAATAAACTATTATCGTTTTACATAGATATAGTCTGATTTTAAACTCTTAACATATTTTTAGAAGGGTATACTACTTGATACCTTTTTGTTAGCTAAACAAATATTCCTTAACCTATGCCTTCTTCTGGATTGGACTATTGATAATATCTTTAGTAACAAATTTTCTTGTGCTAAATAATCCTTCCTCGTGCAGGTTTACAGTGACCTTTCTGTTGACTATCTGAAGATGTTCCTGTTGAACGTTCCAGCCGCAGTGGTTGCATTGGGATTGTGAGTGCTGTTTTCTTTTCGTTGATGAATGTTTAGATAATTCATTAATCACTAGTAACCTCGGCTTCTTTTATGCTATAAGCATGACTAGTGTCTTACATATTCAAGTAACCATCAGAAATTTTAGTCACCTGATCTCCAATTATACTTGAAGCTTAACATTATTATTTTATATCTTTTTTTTTTGTTAGGTTTTTCTTCCTTGATGATTTGACTGGCTTTGAGATCACTTATCTTTTGGAGGTAATGGAATATCATTTTCCTTGAAACTATGATGGAATTGGTGCAAAGCAAATTATTCCGTGTCATGATTATCTTTTAGTCCTCAAACTTCTTCAGACCTTTCCCATTGCTCATCGAGTCAGATCAGATTTTGTAACTACCTAGGATGGAAGAGTTGATTTGGTGAAATGAAGGGGACATGAATGCATCTTATGGGACTTGTTCATTCTGATGTAGATCTATCAACTTCAGTTTCCATCATGATGATCTTTCAATGCCCTCGATTTATATAACCGGGTAATCTGATACATTTTACAGCTTCCGGAGCCATTCAGTTTCATATTCACGTGGTTTGCAGCTTTGCCCTTCATATTGTGGTTATCCTTAACAATTACAAAGCTCATTGTGAAAGACTTCATCATATTAAAAGTAAGATCTTTCTCGACTTAAAATCCTATTTTATACTGAATAAATTTTCAATTTTTGAATGTATTACTAAATAGATAAATTTGAATGTCATAGGGCCCCTGTCCAAACTGTGGTACAGAGAACACATCCTTCTTCGGGACCATACTCTCAGTATCTAGTGGTGGTTCCAGCAACACGGTTAAATGCTCGAAGTAAGTTTACCATCTTCACATTTATAATGGGAAATTTGGATAATTTCCTGTGCTTATTCAGTCAAAACAGGAAATATTACTTCTGCCTTAATTTGACCGTCACAACATTCTTTTGCAGTTGTGGGACAGAGATGCTGTACGACTCGAATACACGCTTGATCACATTGCCTGAAGGAAGTGAAGGATGAATCCAGGTCCATATATTCTTCACTCTCCGCGAGAAATTCAGGGAAATACAACTTTGATGCCAATGACACTTTTTCTCTCATATCTGCTCCCATTTGAATTACTTGTTTGAACTCGAGGCATCCTCTGGCTTCTTTTCGATTTATATAAGTTGCATCAAATTTCCCTTCTTGTCATACTAAGAAAGAACTTCGGCTTGTCTATGCAGGTATAGGTTATCTGCAGATATCTGCAACCTGACCTGCAGTCATGCGAATTGCACGTGAAAGATGTCAGTTTTTTGTATATTGGTGCCATTCTGTCAAAGCGGAAGGAGATCTCTCATTGCTGAAAATGTGGATTTTCTCAAACTTGTTTTTATATTAGTCATATGTAGTTGTACTATGCTCTCTGTTAATATGTTTACTTTTTACGGACTTTTTCCAGAACACTATAGAGTTAAATACTTATTGATCATTCTCTTGATAGAACTACAGATGTTTCTTGTGTAACAAAGTAAGCTTCCCTTTAATGATGTAGAATACACGACTTTGATTTTGTGTGCTTGTTCATGTCATGCAGTAGTTTGTATTGGGGTAGATTTGATGAAGGCCTAGGTTTAAAGAATTTTTGTGAAAACCACGTGTAAAGGTAGTACCAAATATTGTAATAACTAATCTTTAGATGTAGTAAAAACAACGTCAAGTGTATAAAATCAGCTTGTGCCTTACCTAACTATTCCGATTGTTCATCCTCGTATAAAACTCAATTACAAAGTAATTAGTCAAGCAAGCAAACTGTGTGTTTTTGGAAGTGATTGTAATAAAGGACAAGGGATTGCAAAAATTTTGTTCGGATCAACATTCTTAATTTCCCCTTCTACATTTGTACATTAATTACTAAATTGATTCCTTTACTCTTTTCATGGAATGCTAACTTAATTCTTGGCATTAACCAGACTTCTACTACACCAATAAATTGTAGTTAATTGCAAGGCAGTAGGTGAGGCAATTCTTTCCAGTAGTAGATGTTATAAATCAGAATTTAATTTATCTTTTTAGAAGCGAAGTCGTAATTAATTCGACGAGTAATGGATATTAGTAAATCATGGTCAAATCTATTTTTTTCAAAACGAAATTCTAACTCGACCGATCTCATCCATTTGAAAATTCGTGTAAACATTATTATGAGTAATTGGTTGCATGCATGTATACTTGCACGCACGTTTGTAAATTTTATATAGCAACCTATTTTATATATAAGTGCTACAATATAAGTTGGAGATCGTTATATACGATCTTTTATATAATATTTAATATATGAGTTGACTATGAAAAAAACATGTTCGTGAGGATCACTAAGCACAAATTCTAATTCTATCAACAAAAAAACTTATACAAATGCCAAATGGTGCAAATTCATATTTGCATTTTAGGTTGTGATACACATCAGAAAGAGCTTGTAGCTACCAAGATTCAACATCCATGGCTTCTTTTTGCCAATCATGGAGATTCTTGAGCTTCGTTTTGATAGGACTCTTATCGGCCATGGTCAAGACGAAGGCTGCTTATTATGCACCTGCACGAGGCTTCACGGCTGGCCCTCTGAAATATGCTCATGCCACTTTTTATGGAGATGAGTCTGCCTCTGAAACCATGGGTACGTTTTTTTTATACACGTGCAAGATTAAAAAATAAATTTTATTTACATGTGTGAAAATATGTTAAAAATAATAAATAAGTATAATAAATTCCTTTATAATAATTTAAATTTTTAAATGAGATAGTAATTTAATAGGATTATTTATTAACTGAGATTAAATTATATATTGAGTAAATAGCTCCATACTTTCTTTAATTTGTCAGTTGAGTTTAAAAAGTTGCAACAATCTCTCTCCGTTAATATTTTCATATTGGTGATATATAATATTTTAGAAAGTTAAGCGACTAAAAATTAATTATGGTACTAGAAGCAATAACACGCATTTTTTATAAATCAAAGAGATGTAGTTTATTGTTTAGCCTTTATTATTTATCATTACTAGATGGTCTACCTTGTGTCACATCAATCCCTTAGCATTCGAATTTAATGCTAGAACAATTTTGGCTACTTAATTTTTCCAAATACAACGAAATTTATCATTTTAGTTTTTTTAGTCCTTTTTTTTATTTATTTATGGTCGTAGTTTTTATAGTGAAGATGCAAAAAAAAGTTGAAGGTTTTATCTAAATGGCAAAGCTTTTTTTTTTCTTTTCTCACTCTATTTACTTTTATCAATCTCTTGTTGTTGTCAATATGACTACTAAAAATGATAATCCCACTCATGAGTTGGGTAGAATAGTCGGATGGTGATCTATTGTAATCAGAAATTCTGTGTTTGAACTACGATTTTAGTTTTCATTGTAACGAAGAAGAAAAAACGAAAGAAAAAATGATAGATCCCTGTGGTGATTGTGATCGCAGGAGGAGCTTGTGGATATGGAAATTTATTCAACAATGGTTATGGAACAACAACTGCAGCTTTGAGCTCAGTGCTATTCAAGAATGGATATGCATGTGGGCAATGTTTCCAGATTCGTTGTGTGAATTCACAATGGTGCTACAAAGGGTCACCAGCCATCACAATAACCGCTACAAACATCTGCCCTCCTAATTGGTCTCAGGACTCCAACAATGGCGGTTGGTGCAACCCACCTAGAGAACACTTTGACATGTCCAAGCCTGCATTCATGACGATTGCACAGTGGAAGGGTGGCATAGTCCCTGTTGCATACCGCAGGTAATGGTCTCAAATTCGAATTTAGATTATCTTGTAACGTTATTTTTCATAACATTATATAAGGTCAACCAATAGCCGCGAACAGTTCAAATGTTTTTTCATTATAATTGCTACCTCGTTACTTAAGATTTAAGGTCCTCAGACTTGTTCGCTAGACAAAGAAAAGTGATTTGAAGCGTCCAACATTATAAAGCTGGGTGGACAAAAAAAACTCTTGGGCTAAATTTAGGACACAAGAAAAAATCTACAAAACAATCAATCTTGTTGAAACAATCGTGTATTGTGAGAAAAAGAATGTAAATCCAACCTGCACGTGAAACCCACACGCATAGAAGTGGGACCTATCGTTTCATAGCCTGAACCCATGATACTATCTATAGGCCAGTGAGGTGTATGCTGGCGCATAAATCGACCTTGCACCACATGAACCTCTACACCACACCACCCTTTCAAAAATAAATGAAGAAATGATAACAAAACAGGAAAAATATAAAGAGTCAATTCTCAATTAGTTCCCTCGACAATTTATTAGTTGTCACAAATTTTGCACATTTTCGTGTAGACGTAATTTCGATCTATTTTCATGATCCAGTCTATTGCCTTTTCGTTGTGCCTCTTTTGTTGTAGGGGGTTTATTGACAGGTACAACCTTTTCGAAAATTTCTTTAAAAAGGCAACTATTTTAAACATCTATTATTAGTATTGCCATGTGTACCAAATGTTATAAAGGCAGCCTCAAATAATATAATTCTTTAATAAAAATAAACTTTTAATTCAACAAACGACTTAATTAACGCTTCCATGCTAGTAAATACTATTCAGATTTTGTAAATGATGATGACATTGTTCATTATCTGCCGTTTACAGACATTTTAAACCACTGTTGTTGGTGCTGTCACTTGTACCAAATGTAAAGGCAACACTAAATATTATAATCCCTTAATAAAAACCAATTTTCAATCATGCAAACGGCTGTCGTTACATGATTAACCCTTCCATGCTAGTATTGAGATTTGATAAATGCTGGCATTGTTCCTTCTCCACCATTTACTGCCATTTTGAAAAAACTGTCATTGGTGTTGGCACGTGTATCTAATGTTGTAAAGGCAATACCAAATACTACAATCCCTTAAAAAAATCAACTTATAGTCTTACAAACGATTGTCGTTTACATGATTAACCCTTCCATGCTAATAAATACTTTTGAGATTTGATAAATGCTAACATTGTTTGTTAATTATATCGTTCACATGATTAACCCTTCCATGCTAATAAATACTTTTGAGATTTGATAAATGCTAACATTGTTTGTTAATTATATGGTCGATCACTGCAGGGTATCATGTGTGAGAAAAGGTGGAATCAGATTCAGCTTCCAAGGAAATGGCTACTGGTTGTTGGTGTATGTGATGAACGTAGGTGGAGGTGGTGATATTGCAACCATGTGGGTGAAGGGAAGCAAAACAGGTTGGATTAGCATGAGCCACAACTGGGGAGCTTCATACCAAGCATTTTCATCTCTTGGTGGGCAAGCCCTTTCTTTTAAGCTAACTTCATACACATCCCATGAGACTATCATTGCTTGGAATGTTGCTCCTTCAAATTGGCAGGCGGGAATGACTTACCAAGCCAATGTCAACTTCCATTAATGTGTAACTCAAGGTGTTTATCACATATTTGACCTAGCAGAGTTGACGATTCTTGATCGGTATTTATCTAACCGACTCTATTTAGTGAGATAAGACTTTATTTGATTTGATTTGATTAAACCTCAAGGTGTTTATCATATTTTTATCTTTTCATCTTTCATCTGTAGAAATTTTATTTTTTCTACTTTATCTTGTAAGTGATGTTAAAGAAATGAACATTTCGTATACTATGATGAGGCAGAATGCTATGGTTACAACCCTATTTTTGCTAAATTCAGTGAACGAGTATAGGGTAAATTGCATTTTGCCCCTTATATTTAAGTTTAAGTGTTTCGTTACTCTTTTCTGTTTTCAAAATAATTAAACTTATAACTCCCTATACTTTTTAAAAGTAAAGCTCGTTACCCTCCTCTATCCATTTTTTTTTTTATCACTAATAACAGGGGCATGTGATGCACGCAGGAAATTTTCGACTTTTGTGAAAAGCGAAACAATCTTACATAAATATTATATAAATTCAGTGAATCAGTAAATAATCAAAGGAAACTCGATTTTCATTATAAGCAAAAATAATATGGATTCTCTGAACTGTGCCCATGAAAGAATATTTTAGATAAATTTCTTGTTTGGACACCTACACAACAATAAACAAAATAGAACAAATAGGTTGTTGTTGCAAGATTCCTCACTAGATTTAATCATGAGAAATGGTTGGTCTTAACATCACACATCAATAAATAAATAATTATCAGGAAGGGGTGTTCATGTATCATGTACATTGCTTTGGAAATACCAAAATTGTTAGGTTTTGACTTAAGTTTTAAGCCCAATTTTCTTCTAAAGACAAGTGAAAATTAGTATAAGTACTCCACAAGATAAGAACCCTAATCTAAGCGTAGGGTTTGCACTTATTTTTTATAAATGGGACATTTTAACTTATAGTTATTTGTCACACACCGTAAGGAGGTTTGAGAGATTTTTCATATGTACTGTATTTTTTCCTTCCAACTTGCAACCATGTGATCAGGGTTTAGATTTTTTTATGCATAAAGTTATTCATGTTGTATTACTATTATATTTTAATATATTCAAGGTGTGAAATCGTGGACTTCGATTAGAGGGATCAACCACATTAAAAGTATTACGTGTTTTTGCTGATTTAATGTGTGCATATGTCCTTATCCAACAAAAATCAGCCTCCCATAAAGGGAAATGCAGAGAATACAAAAAGTGAAAAAGTCTTTCATCAAGTCAACGACCATCTAGTCCTCTAATACATATAAGTAAATCCTACATCATACGAGTCCCACTACTTATGTCATAGAAGGGTTGCCCGTTTGGTTAATGTAAGAATTTTTCTACAAAATGTATATAGATAGGCATGTAGAAGAATATTACAAACCCAAACAATGAATAACTGGCCACATCTACAAAGTCTAGCTACATCAATGGTTTTCTTCAAATTTACATTATCCATAGAATAATATTGCATGCGGAAGGATGGGGACCCCATTAAAGAGAAGAAATATTGATGCATGCTAGCTAATAAGAACCCACAAGGTAGTTCGAGTGGGAGACATGTTATTGATGCACAATAGTGAGTGTGTTGAGACCTCCCAAAGCAACAAGACTTTACTTGCCTTCATTTCCATTCCTTAAGCACGCCATCCTCTTTACATTTACCTTTTGACAAGAATTGTCATCATCATCTCACGCTCCAAATCATTTCCCCCAACCTTTGTCACTTGACCCCTCTTCCTCTCCACCTCATGTATTTTCATTTTAAGGCAAGAATACTTGAAAGTAATCCAATAGGTTCAGATAAAGAACTCAAAGTAGCTTCTCTTTTGTTTTTTTTTATGTCGATAAATTCACTTTAATTAGATATAATCAAATTGAATATATTCTCAAGTTGTAAGCTTTGTGATGAAGTGACGTGCCTAATATATGCTTCAAATTAATTAAGGACTAATGAATAGGAAAAGTCTTGAAAATATTAAAGTCGAACGTTCGGTTGTGATTATGAAAGCGTGAGCCCCTCTCATGTTAGAGTCGGACATTAGGTTAACGTCTTTTAAACTTTTTCTAAACAAAGTAGGCATGCATAAATTCAATTAAACTCAAAACTTTTAATCATAACATGTTGTTATTTAACCACTCTACCTAACTTGGGAGCAACTCAAAGAAACTTGAATATTTCTTTTTACTTTGTAGGTTGACTGATGTACAAGTACAGTGATCATGCTCTGGGCTCTGACAAGATAAAGAAACAAGGAAAAAAAATTTATGAGGTATATGGCAAATCAGTCACAGTCACATGTCAAGTTGTTATTCTATGAGATTAATCTACGGTAGTCTGTATCGTGCAGACATGCTATGTTAGAATATCATAAGCTTCTTTTTTTTACTAATTTGACGTTACATAGTTTTAAATAAATTACTATGATACTTTCACTTATGACAATTAATTGACATTTATCAATTACTTGAAGCACTTGTTATCCATATAATTATGACAAATTTACTACATACCTTGTAAAAAAAAGAACCCGTCAAATTCCAGTCTCCTAGAATAATTAAAAGATTGTACACAAATTTGACAGCAATCCTAAAATTAACCAAAAATTGATCCCAGACTCTACAACTCTAAAAGAAAGTTGAATGTACGAAAGCTTTAATTATACACGAGGTTTAGAAGAAAAAAAAAGATAAGACATACTTTAGAATTTACTTTATATTTTTACAAAAAGTTGTTAAACAACTCCACAACTCTACTTGGGGCAAGGCCTATTATTCTAGAAGGCTCTTGCATTCATTCTCCTACATCATTAGGAATTCTCTCCAACACAAAATCTAAAAAACCCAACTCACATATATGATTATATCCTTGTTGATCATACCACATACATAATAGAAAGCTTCCTTACTTCCTCTCAAACATTTTTGACCTATTTGCACTAAAAACTCACCCTACATGTCTATATAGCTTTCCTATTTGCAACTTCAGATCATTTTGTGCATATAGGTAACAAAAGCTGATCAACACACAGATCTAAGCAAATCATATCAAGCCCTTCGTTTAATGTTTAACTCTCGAAAGAGGAGAAGAAATCACATTGCAGAGCTAACAAAACTTCCCAGATGGGCTCTTTTTCTCTAACTCTTTTACTATTTTTTTCACTGGCATTTGCAGTATTATTTTCCATGAAGAGTGAAGCTCAAGGAATAAAATCATCTCGTCTTCTTGATCTTGTCATCAGAGATTACACATTCAAATCCTACAACAAAAACTTCAGGACTGGTAAATTTCACACTATAAATTTACCAGCAAATCTCTCAGGGATTAAAGTTGATACCATAAGATTTCGCTGTGGAAGTCTTAGCAGATATGGTGCAAAAGTTAAAGAATTCCATTTGGGTATCGGTGTTGCAGCTCATCCATGTGTGGAAAGAGTTTTGATAGTGAGGCAAAATCTTGGATCCAATTGGTCATCTATATATTATGATAACTATGAGTTATCAGGCTATCAGTTGATTTCACCTGTGTTGGGCTTGCTAGCTTACAATGCTGGTGACAACATAAACTTCAGTACACCATTTGAGGTCACAATCCAAGCTGGTGAAGATCCGATCAAGATTGATTTCAGCAATTATTCTAGGCATAGTAATAGTACCACCTCGTCAGGAATCATACCGTTGTGTGCGAGTTTTGAGCGTGATGGGAAGGTTACATTGTCGAATCAGGCATCGAAAAGTGTTTGTGTTTCAAGAAAGCATGGTCATTTTGGGTTGGTGGTGGAATCGCCATTGTTGCCTTTGAAGAAGAAGGCGAGCCGGTGGAGGATCGCTGTTGTATGCTCGATTGGGTCTGCACTGGGTGCGTTTCTACTAGGGCTTCTTTTGGTTGCCATCTTTGCCAAGGTGAAGAAGAAGGCAAGAATGGAGGAGTTGGTTAGGAGGGCATATGAAGAGGAAGCTCTTCAAGTTTCAATGGTTGGGCATGTAAGAGCTGTTACTGCACCTGTTACTAGGACAGGTCCCATGATTGAGCATGAATATCATACACCTTCTCCTTCTTGAATTAGTACTTCTTTCATCTCTACAATTCTTTCTGTAGGATTAATCGGAAGAGAAAAATTATTGTTCGACAGTCGTATCATCTGGATGTGAGATATTCACCCGGTCCTCACAACTGGATGACTGTCGAATTAAAGCAATTTTCTTCGATCTTCATAGAATGGAAGGCTGTAATTCAATTTTGCATAGATTCCAACAGAGAATATTAGGGTGATCAAATTGTTGTATGTGTCCTCTTGATCTGACTCTCTCTTGTTGTACCATTAGTAACTTAGGTTGAAAGATTTTTTTTTTTTTTTGGTGGCCTTGTGATTTGATATTGAATTCAGACAGCAAGATCTTGTCTATATACATGTTCATTGTGTAGTAAATTTATATAGTCCACTCCGCTTGCCTGATGAGATTTGATTTGGTTTATATAAGCATTGAATGATTTTTTAAGAAATCCAAAAGTATTATATTGTGGGTGTTGTTACAAAGTTTGTGAACCACATATGGATGATGATGGTAATGTAGTCTTTTCTCTTTTGTTTATCTGTTTTTATGAAAAACATCTAGCTTAACTAATCAAAAAACTAAAGAAATTTTCATTTAATTCATACAAAATGCTAAAAGCAAGAAGGTTGTGAATTTGGTTAAAATGTGTGTTTAAGGGTTATCCATTTTAATTTGTTTTCTATTTTGTTCTTCAATGAATAATCTTTTGAGCTCAGCTACTCAAGGGTAATGAAAAGTTCCATTTAATATGAACATAAATGCTAAACTTGCAAAGGTTGTGATTATAGTTTGAATGTTTACACTACCCAAAAAAAATGCATCTTTTTTTCATACCAAAAGGGTCTAGGCAACGGCAAAAGAACGAAAATCGTCCGTCTCCACTATAATTATAAATTTTGCTTACTTGTATGTAGCTAATTGAGTTCATGATAAATTTTGCCTAACTTTTTACAAAATTCGGAACTAATATTAATGTTATCAACAACAAAAGTGTTTGTCTATTAGACCATGTGATTTATTAAATACATTATAATTGTATATTCTTCGTATAAAGTGAAACCTAATTTTTTTTTCTTTTAAGTTGTTTTAATCCAAATACCTAACTTTTTTTATAAAAAAAAAAAAAAAGAAAAAGAAATTCCCAAACATATATTTTACGTGCAAGTAAATCTGAAATGCAAAAATATGTAAATTACTTTTGAAAATACATAATAAAGGGAAAATAATCTTTCTACCTAGTGGGACACCAAATTATACTCTCACCTCACTTTTTAATTTTCTCGTACAAGCCTCCTATGTCTCTTATTTTTCCCGAAAATTTAACCGCAAGCAACACATATATGTATATACATAACCCAGAAAAAGAAAAATTTTACTCCATTCATCAGTCTCCTCTTCACATCACCATACCCCGTATGAACTTGTCGTATTCAGACCTGTTTCTTATGTTTTCTTTATATTTTGTAAATTTCCTCGATTTATAAAATTCCTTTTCTATTTCCTTCTTATACTTGTAATCATTTAATCCAATTGTCATAATTTTACTCTAAATCTTTAAACTAAATTATAATCATTTTCTTCAATTGTCATAATTTTACTCTAAATCTTAAAACTAAATTATAACCATTTTCTTCAATTCTCATAATTTTACTCCGAATCTTAAAACTAAATTCCAGTAATCCCATCACTTATAGGAGCAAGAGACGAGATAGAGATGAGAGATGAGAGATGAGAGATGAGCAAAGATAATAGGAACAAATCAGGTATTAACTCGGATAAATTCTTAGGTAATTAAACGAGGCCAAATAAATATATTTTTTTCAAAACTCATCCTATTGTTATTACTACTTAAGTTTTTCTAATGTGTCGATTCCACATGTTGAGAAGTTCCACATCATTAGGATGAGACAATCAAAAAAAAAAAATTTAATTAAAATCACGAGGTGTTTTTATATTGAAAGATATAGAATTAATTTTCACTCAAGACTCGAGAATATTTTTAAACACAAACTAATTTTAATAAATTTTAAAACCTAACCTTACAAATAAAATCTGTTTATTAATAATTTATTTACTATCTGCACCACAGCTCGTGATTGTCACGGACAAAACTTCAATCCCTACTAATTAAAAATAACCCCCACTTTCCTAATTTTCCCGCACAACCGCCCTTATTATCTCTTATATTTCCCGGGAAATTTAACCGCAAGCCAACTATATCTCTCTCACACACACACATATTCTTGAAAAAACAAAAGAAAAACTCGATTACTCCTTTCATCATCACTCTCAATAACAACCCCCCCCCCCCCCCCCGGCCCCCCCAGCCCAATGGACACCCCCACCCCTTACACCCCCAAAACCCCATCACGGACCATCTACAGCGACCGCTTCATCCCCAGCAGATCTTCTTCAAACTTCGCACTCTTCGACATCTCACCACCACCCACCACCACCACCTCATCTTCTTCTTCAGATGATTCAAACAATGCTTACAACACCCTTTTGCGTGCTGCTCTTTTTGGCCCTGATTCTTGCCCTCCTCTCCCACCATTCACCCCACCAAAATTGGGTGCTCACAACAATTCCAAATATTTGCAGTTTAGTCCTCCTAATTTTAATATTTTTAAATACAAGACCGAAACTAAAAGGTCTTTGCATTCCTTGTCCCCTTTTGCTTTCGATGATCAGCTGCCTGGGATTAGTCCTAGCCCTGTTAAAGCTCCCAGAAAAGTCCCCAGATCGCCTTACAAGGTTAATCTTTTTTTATTTATTTTTTAAGCTTTTTTTTCTATTTATTTTGTATGGATAAATAGCATATTATCCCTGTATTTTACTAAAAATGCATAATACCTACTCCTATATTTTGCTAAAAATGTACAATAAACTCCTGTATTTTAAAAACTAGCTAATTACCTTTTGTAATTTACTAAAAGTAACTTATTATTCTTTGTATTTTATAAAAGTAACGGATTATTTCTTATATTTTTTAACAAAAGCGTTAATTTTTAAAAAGTATAGATAATTAGTTATTTTTATAAAAAACACAAGAATAATCAATTAATTTTTAAAACACGGGAAATTGTGCACTTTTAGTAAAATATAAGTTATTGTGTATTTTTAGCAAAATACTGGAGGTAATATGCTATTTAATTTAGTAATTTTGGTTTGTCCGATGAAGTTGGAATCTTTGGTGATTTTTTTGTTTTAGTTGGTGATTTGATGATCTGGGTTTGAGTTAGAATTTTAAATGCTGCATTGTGATTTTTGTTCTTTATTTTTATTAATTTTTAGCTTTTCTTGGATTTGTGTGTAATTTATTGCGTTGGATTTCTGTAATTTTTGGTATAAAGTTTGAACTATTTAGAGAATTTTTGGGTTTACTGTGTGATTTGGTAATCTGGGTTTGTGTTAGAATTTTGAATGCTGAATTGCGTAATTTATTGATTTGGGTTTCTTCAAGTTTTGGTTATAAAGTAGGAATTTTTATTAACGTTTTTGTTTTAGTTGGTGATTGTTGACCTGGGTTTATGTTAGAGTTTTAAATGCTGCATTGTGATTTGGATGTTCTGAATTTTGTTTTTTAAGTAAGTGGGTCAATATTGTGATTTTTGTTAGTTTTGAGGTGATTTTGTGGTTTGTTTTACTGATTTGGCTAATTTGGTACGCTTTGCTACCCTTTTGTGTGGTTTGGGTTGTTTGAGCTTATCGGTTTTTTGTTGTGTTCACGGCCAGGTTTTGGATGCACCAGCATTGCAAGACGATTTTTATCTGAATCTTGTGGACTGGTCCTCACAGAATGTGTTGGCTGTGGGATTAGGGAACTGTGTTTATTTATGGCATGCTTCAAGTAGTAAGGTGAGTTTCTCTTTTTACACATGATGCTGTTTCGTGTTAATTTTTCAAATATTGAGCTTCTTGTCATTGAAGGCTTTAATTTTGTGCATTCGTATGGTTTTGCAGGTGGTAAAGTTGTGTGACTTGGGAATTGATGATAGTGTTTGTTCAGTTGGCTGGGCACAGCGTGGTACACATCTTGCTGTCGGAACTAGCAACGGGAAACTCCAGGTGTGATATGATACTTTCCTATTTTACTTTTTCCATTAAAGCAAAACTATCATATTAGCACATCCTAATCGTTTATTAGTGGTAATTTGCAACTTTTGCCTGCTGTTTTTCTAAAAGGTATGCTGATTTTTAATGACTAGGTTGTCATCACAAAATAGCACGTCTCTTAACTAAACTGTTCTTCATCAACTTTGATTTCTCCTATCTAAACTCAAAGAACATAGTTAGGCATTGCTCGTCTAAAGTTCTTTCTCTATGGTACACATTATGACCCATGTTGTGTTATGGTTGGTTGAAGTTTATTGCAAACAACAAATTTATGCAGAACTTAAAGATGCATCTTACTAAGCTATAGAGGCCACCTAGTGAATAATAGAATCACTTGTGGGATATGTTGGAAGCTAAGTGAAGAATGTTGGAGTTCCTAAGTGCATTTTGGATATTGGTTGTGGTTTTAGACTGTATCCTGGATCATTACCAATTCAACTTCATAGCGAAGGGTTCAAACTTTCTTCTATGGGTAGCTTGCATATAGGTCTTCAAAATGAGGGACACGGTTATATATGGATGTTTAAAATTGAGAAGTTGATATTTCTGCATACGATTGTAACTCGTGATGACATTTTAGTGCAAGAATGATGCTAAAATCAAGAAGCTGATAATTTCCTGGCATGCAGTATAATAATGTTAATTCTGATAGTTGGACTTTAGATATACTCTGATGCTAAGACTCAGGTGGGCTTTTGAATTATAACGCTGCTGTTGACACTGCAGATCAATGAAAAGACAAACAACCTATAAGAGCAGCCGAGAATTAAAAATAGCTTATCAAATGACCATGGAAATCAAGAAGCGAAAGTGTATAATTTATATTAGGCTTCTCTATTGGAGCAGCTAGACATTAGTTTCACTTTTTAGATTGTATGACATCCCTTTTCTTAGGAGTACTTCTGTTGAAATATGAAATATTATATTAGTTTATACTACTTTAGTTCCCTAAAATTAGGCCTATTGTAAGGAGTAATTTCCTCCATAAAATTAGGCTTATTGTCTTCCCTATTTTGCTCCTTAATATTAAGAAAAGTTGTCTTCCCTATTTTCCTCCTTAATATTAAGAAATGTTGTCTATCCCTTTTAGGGCTATATAAACTACTATGTAGTGTCAAGAGTTGAAATCAAGTGTTGTAATCATATATTATGATCAATGTTGCAATCTATGTATTCCATTGTTTCACCTTAGTTTTCTACTTGGTATCAGAGCCAAAATGTTTTAAAAAAAATCCGCTACTGTTCATCGTATGCACTGTTCATCAGTTAAAATCTTATACTGTTCATCGTCTGCTCCACCATACGACACTGTTCATCAGTTAAATTCTGCTACTGTTCATCGTCTGCACTGTTCATCAGTTTTAAAAAAAAAAAAAATCAGAAATACGGGAAAGCTTCCTTGGGCTTCATCAACCAAAAACAATGTCATCTCTTTATTGTCATCGTAGCCAAGTGTCCGGCTGCCTTTGCTTAGTTCCCTAAAATTAGGCCTATTGTAAGGAGTAATTTCCTCCATAAAATTAGGCTTATTGTCTTCCCTATTTTGCTCCTTAATATTAGGAAAAGTTGTCTTCCCTATTTTCCTCCTTAATATTAGGAAAGGTTGTTTATCCCTTTTAGGGCTATATAAACTACTATATAGTGTCAAGAGTTGAAATCAAGTGTTGTAATCATATATTGTGATCAATGTTGCAATCTATGTATTCCATTGTTTCAACCCTAGTTTTTCTACTTGGTATCAAGAGCCAAAATGTTTAAAAAAAAATCTGCTACTGTTCATCGTATGCATTGTTCATCAATTAAAATCTTATACTGTTCATCGTCTGCTCCACCATACGACACTGTTCATCAGTTAAATTCTGCTACTGTTCATCGTCTGCACTGTTCATCAGTTTAAAAAAAAAAAAAATCAAAAATACGGGAAAGCTTCCTTGGGCTTCCTCAACCAAAAACAATGTCATCTCTTTATTGTCATCGTAGCCGAGTGTCCGGCTGCCTTTGCTCTTGCCATCTCTTTATCGTCGTCATAGCCGAGTTTGTCCAGCTACCTTCATCTCCCTTGTTTGTTCATCTCTCCCAAATGATGGTTCTTTTGTTCAATTGTTGATGGTTGCTAGGCTATTGTGGTTAGATATGGGTTAGAGTGCTCACCAACCATTTGTTGCCGGTCTCTTTCATCGTTAGTCCACTTTTTGACTGTGATTTTCACCATTGTTTGTGGAAATTTGTGTGAAGGTTTTTTTGGTGGATATGTTCTCCACCTTTCTTGGCTTGAGACTCAATTTGTTCTCTCAGCTCTCGGGGTTGGTACGTCTTCTGTCACGTACTCGGGGTTGGTACGTCCTCTATCACGTATCTTTTGTTGTCCGCCTGTTGCTTTCAGGCGCCTTGCCATGATTTCATGGTCTTTCCAGTCACTGGTGGTGCGCTATCGATGTTGGGGCTTTGGTCCAGTCATAGGTGGCCTTTGGCCTTGGGTCCGCACATGGCTTACATGCAGTCATTTGTTCTTCTTGATGGAAGCTATCAGTTCATCGTAATATCAACTATCACTTCTCCAGTCAACTCTTGTCAAGTTTGGGTTCGTCGATATCTTCGCCCCAACTTGAGGGGGAGTGTTGAAATATGAAATATTATATTAGTTTATATTACTTTAGTTCCCTAAAATTAGGCCTATTGTAAGGAGTAATTTCCTTCATAAAATTAGGCTTATTGTCTTCCCTATTTTGCTCCTTAATATTAGGAAAAGTTGTCTTCCCTATTTTCCTCCTTAATATTAAGAAAGGTTGTCTATCCCTTTTAGGGCTATATAAACTACTATGTAGTGTCAAGAGTTGAAATCAAGTGTTGTAATCATATATTGTGATCAATGTTGCAATCTATGTATTCCATTGTTTCACCCTAGTTTTCTACTACTTCAAGCAGATGTTAAGCTATAGAATGGATTTTTGGAGCTGCATGTGCAAAGCATCTTCTATGCAGTTTCTCCAGGCTATCTATGACTAAATATCTAGTTATTTATTTTATGTGCAGCGGCTCTTATGTAATCTCAAAAGGTCCAGTAAAAGCTTAGGTCTCATAACTTGCTTCTAGATTGGTTAATAGATTTCTAAACATTTTTTTATGCAGATATGGGACGCCTCTCGCTGTAAGAGGATAAGAACCATGGAGGGACATCGATTGCGAGTTGGAGCCCTTGCCTGGAGTTCATCTCTATTGTCTTCAGGAAGCAGGGACAAGAGTATTCTTCAACGTGATATAAGAGCTCAGGAAGATCATGTTAGTAAGCTAAGCGGACACAAATCAGAGGTCAGCTCCCTTCTCATTCTGCTTAATCAAATGTCTTAATATACTAAAAGTGGCTAGTTCTGTTAAATTTCTTTTCTGGATAAATTTTCATTTTGTTTCTCATTTATTTTCATTAGTCTAAAAGACTTGTGCTGTTACAGGTTTGTGGACTTAAATGGTCTTACGACAATCGTGAATTAGCATCAGGTGGAAACGATAATCGAGTATGAACTTGAACTTCCTTTCAAATCTTTTGAATTCTGATGCCCCTTCATTGCTAATTACTGAGTGTGTATTTGCATCATCTATCATTAATGAGAATCTCGTGTCTCTATTCAGCTTTTTGTTTGGAACCAGCATTCCACGCAGCCAGTGTTGAAATACTGTGAGCACACTGCTGCTGTCAAAGCAATTGCATGGTCCCCCCATCTTCATGGGCTTCTTGCTTCTGGTGGTGGCACCGCTGACCGATGCATTCGTTTCTGGAACACAACCACGAATTCACACCTGAGCTGCATGGACACCGGCAGTCAGGTATATCAGTTTTTCATTTGTTTATATAATATTTCTGGAATTAAGTTTTTTGTCTTTTTCTTCCTTTGGGGGGGTGGGGTGGGGGGAATCATGATTGTTAGTTGCTATCAGTGGTTTTATTGTAGAAATCTTTTCCGAATTGATGTATTTATAATATATCAGAACTGTCAGAGAGTTCTATTCCTGCATCGTTTATTATCTTACAGATAACTATCTTATCTAGTTAAGGGAAAATCTTTGCTTGTGTGCTTAAAAAAGCTGAACAAGTATAGAAGTGAAAATTTTAACTACTGGATATCATAACGGCCAAAAAAAACCAGAGGAAAAGAATCAGCTAAGGATCATCAGTGAAAATAATCATTTACCTCAGTAAAAAAATGTAATCTTTCAATGTGTTTCATATTTTCTTCTTTAATCATTTGTATGGTAACCATAGGAGTTTATTTCATGAGCGTGCAACTAAGAACATAAGGTTTCATCCGCACATGAAATCTGGTACCCAAGCGTAGCACTACTTATGTTGCCCCCTTATTTTGGAACTCTGGATCCACCAGTAAGCACAATAAACATGTTGGGACTAGGGATTAGTCTAACATTTTCAAGAACACAAAAACAAGAAAGAAAAAATTGATCACGACAACTCCTAGTTCCTATTTGTATTTGTGGTATACACATATTGAATATTGTGGTTCACACGGTCTATTAGCTCTACAAGTTTTGCCAGGTTACAAAATCATGTATTAGTTTGAACTCTTCTTCTGTCAATAAATTTCTAATTTTGAGTCATAATTACTGTCAAAAAAATTGTTGTGCATCACTTATTTGCCTTTTCCCGAACAAAAGAATGAAAAATGAAATTGTTGTGATAGATCGAGAAAAATCATGACCTTGGACAAAGCAATATAAAAAGAGAAATCATCTAGCTTGCAACAGCTGGTTGCATAAAGATACAGAAGTTTTAGTTGAGCTTACTCAGCACTTTAATGTGGCAGTGACTCCACCCCACAAGTATTGAGCAGGCCAAGTACATCTTCTTATGAACCAACTGATACTCTCTGAGTTTGCCAATTTCTATTTATAGGTTTTACGATATTTACTGATATCCCAAAATTGCAAAATGTTGCTTCCATGGGACTTTTGAGTCTCCTATAATGACCAAAAAAAAAAGTGTGTCTCCCATATTTGATAGTCTCATGAATTCACAGTGGCATTTACCATAATGACCACGTAAACAGAAGAACATTTAGAAGGTTTCTTTGTCTTGGGTATTGACATATATTCAATTGTATGGCTCCTTGTCTGATATATAGGCATTGAAACTAAATTTCGGTCGAGTACCCTAATTAAACTTTTAGCAGGTCCCCTTAATCTGGTTCCGTGACTCTGTGGTTGTTCTGAGGATTTGCATTCTATAATGATAAAATCTATTATGTTCATTGCAAAGTAACGCTGACTTCTGTTGTTCTAACGCAGGTTTGCAATCTTGTGTGGTCTAAGAATGTCAACGAACTTGTCAGCACCCATGGGTACTCCCAAAACCAAATTATTGTTTGGAAGTATCCTACAATGTCAAAGGTATTGTCGTCTTTGCTCGACTTTATTGAATAATATATCTGTTACTAATGTTTTATTGATATCTGAGTGGGTCTCTTAATTTGTTGATGTTACTTCAAAATAATGCAGTTGGCAACTCTCACGGGTCACACATACAGAGTACTTTACCTCGCCATATCACCAGATGGACAGGTACTTCAGTTAAACTACTCGTTTGTTGACATACATGTGTGTGTACTTTTACACTATATTTGTGTTGGTGGCTTTGTGCGTGTGCTTTGGATCTTTATGTATACCGATAAGCAACTGAAGTGCCCTTCTCTAATTTCCATCTCGTTTGCATAAGTTCCTTATCTCATTCTCTTTTATTTGTTGTTGCAGACCATTGTCACTGGAGCTGGAGATGAGACACTCAGATTCTGGAATGTGTTCCCTTCACCTAAATCTCAGGTAAGCAAGATTTCTAGATCAAAGAAATCCTGTGTCACTCCTTTAATTCTCAGTTCTTGATCGAGAGATATAACTGGTAGTGTTCCACTGAGTATGGGTAGTATCGTTTTGGGAAAATTTTCCTATTTAAAAATTGCACTGGAGCAGTATGAAAAATTTTAGTTTGGCAATCATGAAACGTTAGCTCTCGAATAAATTATGCTAGAGACCTTGAGCTCACCAACTTAAGCAAGCCAAAGTAAGTCGAGGACAAGATATATAGAAGCCAAAGTAAGTTGAGGACAAGATATATAGAAATACTCATTAACTAGCCTTCTCTTTTACCATTTTGGAGGAAGATAACAAGTATCTAATATTTATGTGGAAATGTTATTGCAGAACACGGAGAGTGAAATTGGAGCGTCATCTCTGGGAAGAACTCAGATACGGTGACCCTTCCACGCTGTTTATTGACCCGCCAATCATTGTTATTTATCACGTGTTGCAAGGTGGAAATTGTGGCTTTATCATCGAGTAGAAGGAAAAGCAATGAAGGTTCATAACATTGATCTCCTTGGACGTTCACATGCTCCAGAGCGAAAAGGACTATTCATATATGGAGAGAGACGACCCTTGCTTCTTGCAAGTTTAACGATTTTGAATTATTTATATCTGCAGATATCTCAAATTTGTACAGTGGGAGACGTTATATATTGCTCGATAACTTCTCCCTCGCGTTCTGTAATATATAGAGGGAGAAAACTATGTAAGATGAGATGAAATTGTTATGTAGCGCGATGTTCATTTGTAAATAAATTAACATCTCTTACAGAATTTGTCTGCTCAAACAAGTAATCTTACTTGTATCAAAGAGATCTTGAAGAGCTTGAGATGTCGAAGCTGCTACTTGGAAGCATAATATACTCATTTAATAGAGTAATTCCACTTGTATTTAATTTTCACGGTAAATACTATATTTTTATATGTGCTAGAAATTAAGCTGGTTTAATTTCTTACGTTTCAAGAAAGAGAGGTTCAAGTCTCTCAATTTTATTGTATTTTAATTTGCGGATTTTGAGGCTTCAAGGAGGAGTTTTTATTTGGAAGAAAAAAAAAATGTATATGATATTGTACATTTGGAACAACAATTTAATTAACTTCAAGTATGGGGCATGGTTCCTTTGGAATGGTCTGCTCAATTTTCCACCCCTTAGTTTTGTTTTGCTGAAGGGGAAATTCTTCGGACTCATATTAAGGATGTCGAATCTTGTAATGCATGACTTTACTTAAAGACATGGTTCAGATAGTTTATTGGCACTAACTTTAAGATATTTAATTTCTTGTTTTGTTTAACTCGAAATATAAGTAAATCTCTCTGTTGAGTATCATGCGATCTATCAACCGACATTAACTTTAAAGAATTTAACTTTTTGATTTATTTAAACAAATCTCTCACATAAATCCCACGTGCTCTATCACTATGTTACCCCCAATGTAATATCGCAGGGTGTCCTCGTGTACTTGGCAATCCACATCCAAAACGTTGTTAGGATTTGAACAGAGTTCATTCATTGCAAATCAAACTATACTTGAAGCTCAGCTCGCGTTTGATCTCAAGCCAACATCTAACATAATTTAGAGCCCGATAATTTAGTAAGCTTGACTCGAGAACCATGTGTGTATATTATATTTGTGTTCATCAACTTAGACAAATCTTTTTTTGGCTCCGCTTTTTGTGACATGGGACACATGTAATTCCAAGTTTCGTAAAGTATCGTTGTTTATTCCGTCATTGCTTTATAAATTTTAAAAACAAAATTCCTCGATCAAGTTGAGTAATGTTTATTTCTATTTTAGTTCGCTGACTTTCAAAAGTTCACAGAGCACAAGCTAACCACAGAACTTGAATACAATTTTTTGATTGGAGATTCATGGATAAACCAACCTTTAGTCTAAAAGAGCCCCACTTCCATCTTTGCGACCTCATCACTTCAATTCAAGAGCAAACTCATTTCTTAGTCACCAGGCTGAGCGTTACAACGTACCTTTGATACTTCAATAAGGCGAGCACTTTAATAGTGAAGACTACTTCTATCTAGGAAACAACTGAAAACTCCAATTTGTTTTGGGATAGTCAATTCTAATATGTTTTTGTTATGAATTTGTAAATTTAGACTAGCTCGAGTTAGTTCACATATACACTTTGCATTAAATATATATATATCAATTGTTGAATCTCAACACATATCTCATGTTGGTAATTAGAATAGAGCCAACTCAAGAGTTAAAAATAATCACACAAGTAAAAAAGCATGAAAACAATGCATCATTATATTTATCAGAAGTCAAAGCTGTGTGGTGTGGTGAATGATGAGCTGCTGCAACTCAAGGAGGTCCTATAAACAATTGCGTCTCTACTTCTGGGACTTGCCTCAGTGGTGCCACTTGCTGAGCACTTAGTGAGAGCTTCAGAGGTTGAATCTCACACTGAAAAACACCAATTTTACACACGAAAAAAAAAAAAAAAATTACCATTAGTAATAACCTTTGAAAACTACAATATATATCACATTTTACTTCATTAATAACTTATCATATTGGCCTATTCCATAGTATCGGATCAGATTTGAATCCCCTTATTTAATCTTTACACTTGATGGTCTATAAATTATTTTATCGTAATTGCATTATTACTCTACCACTATTAATTTCCTTAATAACGTAACAACATTATTAGGAGATTCAAACCTAAGCCAAATCTATGCAATTGTGCAATTGTGCACAATTGCAATTTTCGCCGGCTCCACGAAATCTCTTTATTTTTTTTTAATACTGCCAATGGCTTTTTTTCTTCCTTAAATTGAGTTCCATTGACCTCTCTCGTGACATGGCAAGCCAATTTAATTTTGAGGTGGAGCTTTGATTAAATTTTACTCAATAATTAGTTAACCCCTATTAATTTTGTTGTTAAAATTACTTAATCCCTTTTAGTTCCCAATAACAAAATATTTTAGATCCGTTGCTGTTATAGGAGGATAACATAACATTAGTTAGCAATACAGGAAGAACTTAGTCATGAATACGAAAATCATTAATCTTAATATAGAATATGCAGAAGCAATAGACAAAGAAATTTAAGCAAAATAAATTAAATCCCACCTTTTTGCGCAGTTCTGCATTTTCTTTCAATAGGGTTTTCTCCTGAATAATGTCAAAGAAAATGGTCATTTCAATTATCAGAAAGATATATATCTTATATATGTGAAAAATTCTTGGGTCAGTCGAGACTGATCAATCATTCTCTTACATTATTGGCAGGATCTATACGTTTAAGTCTCACTTATACGTGAGAGACTGATCTCAATCCGGACTGACTAAAGAGTTTCCCGGAAATATATGCCTCTTGCTCAAATATACCATTACCAAAGGTCAAAGGTTTACCTCTTTTTTCAACTTCTCAATCTGCTCCCTATATAACTGGTTCTGAGAAACAAGTGAAAATTGACAATCAAAATCTGTTAATTCGATCAATTTCAACAATTATGAGTGGCAGAAAAATGTGATTAATGAACCTTTCTTGCTCTAATTTCAAATAAACTTTTCTCCAACTGGTTTTCTAGCTGTTGTAGCTCATCAGTCGAGCAAGAATCTAAACCATCTCCCAAGAGCTTTCTGTAATACGTACGAAATTCCAGAAAATTTATTACCAAGTTTCGGTTGTAATGCGTACGATAATAATCCAGAAAATATAATAATCCAGAAAATTAAGGATGAGATTATGAGAAGAGATTGCTTTCAAAACCGCTTAGAATGTTCAAGAAGCTCAATTCTCTTCTTCAAGTTGTCAGCTTCGTCTTTCAAATGCTGCACCAAAAGAAAATATACTTAATTGTGATGTTTAAATTTTTTTTATATTTTATTCAAGCAACCTAGTCTAGTTAAGATACAAATTCAATTAACCATTTGTTTGTACTATCTTTTTCGATGGTTCCAAAGGAAAATATAATTTTCTTCAACAAATCAAAACATAGGGTTTCATGTGGTGACACAACAAATACAACATAGGCAGTATCCACTATCATCACGTTTATGACACGGGATATTTTAGAAATATCAAACTAAGTATACGCTAAGCGGACAACATAGACAATCAATATGTTCCTCGGCTATCCTTTAAGATGTAAAATCTCTAATTGTGCGCTTCTATCTCACAAAATGGAATAAAACCTAAAGTTTAGGACATGATTTCTTACTCAATTCATTTTTTAGAAGTTGCAGCTCGAGAAAACATTAATAGTGCAAGATAGCAAGCATATATAAACCAAGCGAATCAAACCGAGTCTTATCTAATTAGGTACATGGGGTCGACTAAGCAAGCATAGAATATACGGAAACAATTCCGCTAACGAAATATTCCATAACGAGTAAAATTAACTAGAGAAAGCAGCCGATTAGCAGTTGGGAAAACAATTTTGGGACGAAGAAAAAGCACTGACCTCTATATTTTCTTCAGCTGTTTTATTACCCATTGCTAGGTTCTTGGCATTTTTCTGGTAGCGATCTATTATCTTGTTTGCACTGGAAGCATTACAGAAATCAAACCATGAAGTAATATTACTTATTATATAATTCATCTAAAACAAAAGCTTCTACTTCTATGGAAATTAATGTAACGTATAACACCACAAAAATAAGATTAAGTGTTACTACATGTCACGTAGGTTATAGACAAGAAA
The DNA here is from genome assembly GCA_037974665.1 of Ehretia macrophylla. Classification (NCBI taxonomy): domain Eukaryota; kingdom Viridiplantae; phylum Streptophyta; class Magnoliopsida; order Boraginales; family Ehretiaceae; genus Ehretia; species Ehretia macrophylla. The sequence goes on along the minus strand of CM075773.1, from coordinate 34,149,959 downwards.
TTTCGCTTTCTTTAGAAGCATCGTCTGCTGCAAAGAGTAGGTAAATATGATCTCGAATCTAACATATTGAATGGTTTTTGGCAAGTTTTCTAAGGTTAGACGGTTTTTATTTTTTTTTCCCCCTTTGATTTGAAGGGAGGACTAGCTGATTATATCAGCTGATGCCGGGAGTAGTGCAACCAAAAACTTAGGAATCCATATCCATTCTCACCCATCGGTTAGGTCGTTTTGATTCGTCACTCATATCCAAGAGTCATTTCTGGCCATCAGGTTTACTATTTGTCAATCCAGGGTCATTACAGCATCCTATATGGTCTAACATGCCTCTTTACTTGGTTATGCTAAGGAAATGTATCATCATCAATGTTGGAGGCCGAGATGCGTACAAGCCCGGGTTCTTTTTTCTTTTTTCTTGTCAAGATCGAAAATTTATTATTCAATCTCAAAATATTTGTAATCCTACCTAATAAAATAAGGCTCGACATGATTGAAATTCATAAAATACCAACAAACTACAAACGCAAACACTCAGTAACTACCCATGCCCTCTGTTCTAATCAATGGTAACAATCTATTTATCCCTACCAGGCACCAAGCTCAACTGAAGAGGCATGTGGTAGAGCTAATTTTTTTCCTCCACGTCCTCTACTAAATTTTCATGAAGCTGAAGAAGAGAGACTCCTCATTTTGCTTTGCCTTTTTAGGTGTAGAGGTTCTCTTAGACCTATTTAATAATCCAATAACCAATGAACTCGTCTTTTTAGACATTTTGTGCATTAAGAAACATAGAGATGTCCATGTTTAAGTAGCTAGACACCTTAAGAAACCTAGGCCTACTTTGAATTCACAAAGGAAACATATGAAAAACCATAAAAAGAAGGAAAGGAAGAGAAAGTAGATTGTTTGAATTGTAGAAAATCATCAACAAAAGTAACATTAACAGTTTTGTGTTTTCTCTATTTGAATTATAAAAGAAATGAAGCAAAAGATGATTTTTAGAGAATCTCCTCTCTTTAATTAATTTTGAGAGGAAAAAGGAAAGAGGAAGGGGGGAGTGGGGAGAGTTGGGAAAGATTCTTTAATCTTAGACCCCAAATTTTAATCCCCTCAATTTGGGATCAAAAGGGAAAATTGATTATATATTTCTATGACCATTATACCCTTATCTTTCACATTATTTACAAAAACTAGGTATTCAAACCCCAACCCCTATTAGTAATAAAGGGCATATACGTCAACTTGTATATAAATTTTATTTTTTTCTTATATTCCCTTTCTAATCCAAACAAAAAAAAAAATCACCCCATCATAAGAAATCCTCCTTTTCTTTCTTTTACAATTCTATCCTTCTTTCCTTTCCTTTATTATATTTTTCACCTCAATCTAAACTAGGTGTTAAGGTAGTCCTCCAAGCTATATCTACATGTGCAATATCAATAATCTTATTTCCTAGGTTTGCAAGCAACTCACAGCTAAATTGAAAGATCTTATAGGGGTTCAAATGAAAAGATTACAACCTCACTCAAATGGTAAGGAGCACGGTGGATTGGGTTTCAAAGACTTCTAAGTAATGGATCTTGCTTTAAGTGTAAAATAGTCTTAGAGGATCCTAAAAAACCCCTCATCTCTTACAACACATGTCTAAAAGGCATTTAGTTGAGCAACTTTGATTTATGGAATGCTAGAGATTAAGTAAGAATATCATGTATTCGAATATTTTAAAAAGGGAAATCAGTGTAAAAAGTACACCCTACTATGCAAAAGAATCTAGCAACTCTTAGTTAAAGGTTAGCACATGGATAAAGGCACTCCATGCTATCAATACTAGCGATCTATGAAAGACGATTTAGAACCTAAAAACTCCAACCAAGATAAGGAATTTCATGTGGAAAGCTTTTAAAAATGGCCTTTCCACTTAGGAAAATAAGTTCAAAAGAAATTGTGATGTTCATCCATTATATAAGATCTATAGTGAAAAGATGAATCTGTGGAACATATGCTCCTATTATGTCCTTGGAATAGGAAGGTATGGTTTGCTTCCCCCCGTTCAATATAACATTAATCCTAATAACATTTCGAGATTTGAGGTATAATTCCTAAAACTATCACCTCTATGTAGAAATGTTGGTTATTTGAAAGAGGAAGCGGAATCTTTAATATCCTACATCTGCTGGAATATTTGGAAAGAAAAAAATCTTTTAACTTCGAGAAAACGTATTATTAGTACTTCAAATATCATCCTTCAGGTAAATAGATGTCAAGGAGAGTATGTCGGAATTAGGACTTGTTAGCCCCAGCCCTCCTTCTACTAGATGGCACCCTCCACCTCATGGCATGTTCGAACTTATCTATGAAGCAACTTTCATAAGCTCCTCAAAAAGTGCTACAATATAAGTTTGTAGGAATCACCACGGAACTTTAATCAGTGGCAATGCTTGGAGGTTCCGGTGTAGCTCGATCCCTCAAGTCAAAGAGATTGCAGACAGAAATGCTTATGTCTTTGCTTTTCAAAATGGTTTTTAGTACACCATCATTGAAAATGATGCTAAAACCATCATCAAAGCCATCTCATCTAATGGCTTTGCTTCAAGTTGGGATATCCAACCAATTATTGTAGACATTAAGTTCATTGCTACAAATATTGCTCGAGTTAACTTTCAACTAGTGTGAAGAAATGGTAACAAGCTAGTTAATTGGATTGCTAAAAGAGCTATTAAGGATATTCTACCTTTGGAGTAGTTATCCAATTTGTATTCGAACTTTTAAAGTTTACTTTTGTTTCATTTCAATCCTATTGGTGTAGGATAATATAATTATTGCTTTTTTAAATTGTGATGATTAATGAGAGTAACCTTTAGAATGAGGAAGGTCTTCTCTTCACTTCCCTTTGTCTTCAAACCTTTTTCAACAACGAAGGGGAATAATTGAGAGAATCCTCAATCTCTACCTTCCCATTCCCTTCCCAATTTTTACTAACCGAAACAAACTTATGATTCCTCAAAAAAGTTTTCCATCAAGAATTTGTTTCATTTTTTAGCTCTTTTTGTTAGAATTCCTTAGATGGCAAGAAATCTAGTTCATTTGCAACTCCGTAAAAATATACTTAGACAACTCTAAAATCTTCTTACTAGGTAAACTTAATTTTCTCCTTAACAATTTTACTTTTTTGGGACTTTACATCTCTAGATTCCTTTTCCTTTTAAAAATGATAGAACATCTTCCATATCTAGAATATTTCTTTATAGAAGATTTCATCATTAGAAACTTTTCTTTTTTGGGAAGCTTTCTAATTTTAGGAATCTGCTATATATTTGGAAAATTATTTCTTCTTCCTCACTTCTAGTATATGGATTTTCTCTTTTACTATAAAATCCTTAAGGGATTCCAATTCCAGACTTGTAGAGATTCATGATTAAAAAATTATAGAAATTTTGTGATTAGTAGCTGAATATAGATTTCTTCATTCAAATTTTCAAGAACAAAAGTCCCCTTAATTACATGTTTATAAAGGTTTCACCTGTATTTGGATATAAAAATTTGGTATAAATAATTAGTTACATTTCATTCCTCCTTCTACAACTTATACTTAAGAAGATCTCATATGAGCAAAGATTTACCATCCCTGATGATTGGATAGACAATGAAACCTATTTCACGGCGTACGTTGGATTTTTCCTTCTGTTTGAAGGTACAGTTTTTGCACCTGACTTAATCTAATTTTCATAGTTGTTGTATTTGAAACTAAGTGTAGATATTATGCTCCTGTTATAGTGGTTCTCTTTCATACTCTTCTTTGTTTAAATGTCATGTTAAAGACTTGCCTATTCAACTATTGACTTTTCTCACTTGTAATATATACCAAGCTTCCTTATACCATGAATCATATTCTATAAAACTTATCTCATAGGATGAAACTTCCTTGTAAAGGAATAGAAACTTTTGAGCTTATAATAAGCTTATAGCTTCTTAAATAAAAGGTACAGATGATATACATTGTAGATTTAGACATACCCATACAAGCTTGTTATATAATCATTCTAGAAATATTCCATGGAAAACCTCCCAAGGTGAGCAATTGTACGAGTGTTTACTCAATAATCACATCAATCAACTTCCCAATTTTGCCCCAAAGAAATAATTGCATGACTTATGATCTGTCATTGTTTTGCTATATGGAAATGGGCCATTTTCATAGTCCCCCAATATAATTGTTTCATGACTTACAATGGTTGGAATTAAATTAATTTTAATAGTCTATGAAATAATTTCCTAGAGCCAACTTATGAAACTATCTAAAGATTTAAGCCACCATTTAAGATTTCCAACTTATCCTATCACATGTGATCAGACTAGCAATAAAGCTTGATCCAAGGATCTCCTGAGTGTCTAAAAGCTCTAACTCTATTATTTTTTGCCTTCCATAGCTAGTTGAATCTATTGTGGCTTAGCATATTTGAGTTTGAATAACATTCAATTAACATTAAAAAGAAAAAGCTTCCCATGGAAAGACAAAATATTTAGGTTAAAAATTCATTAAATTCTCCCACATAATAACGACGTGTGAAACAAAATAAGTAACATATCCAAATATGCATATGTATATTGCTATATGTTAACCATTGAGTCAATTATAGTATTATACAATTATAAGAATTTTTCAAGTACTTGCTAAAAATTCATTTTATATACTTCCTAAGAATAATCAACATATTCATAAAATATCAGTGGCTGAGATGAGAATGTTGAAATGAATGTGTGGCAAAACTAGGAAAGACAAGATTAAGAACGAGGTGATACGTGAAAGAGTAGGAATGGCCCTGATTGAGAATAAGATGAGGAAAAATTATTTGAAATGGTTTGGCCATGTCAGGAGACGAGGCGCCTGTTAGAAGGTGCGAAGGTTTAGAAATAGTACACCAGAAGAGGGGTAAGGGTAAACCTAAGATGACTTGGACAGAAACAATTAGACGAGACCTTGCGTGTATCGAGCTTATAGAGTAGATGGCTCTTGACAGGAACGTATAGCGTCGCATGATCTATATAACCGACCCCACCTAGTGGGTCAACGCTTAGTTTGGTTTGGTTATATACTTTCTAAGAATTCATACACTAATTGTTCATCTAGCCTTATGATGAACCACAACATTTCTGTTTAGTTATTGAATTAAAGAAAGGTTTCAAATCTCGAGATACTATATAAGTAACTCCATTTATCCATATAAGCATTTGTTAATGATTTCATAAGATGACATTAGGTGTAAGGTTGCATTCTTGGAAGCAAGAAAAGAGAGAAAGACAAAGCTTATGGTTAAGCAAATTGAAAAACTCTTAGTTAGGATGATCATGTCGATGATGCTATTAGTGCATTGTTCGTGTAGTTTCTATATAATTAATTTTAGAAAGTAATTTGGGCAGATGGATATGTAATGTTGGATTATATGCCATAAATGTCAATTTTAGGACATAACAATTATATTATTTATTTATTGTGGACAGTTTATTTAAATATCATTAATGCAATTAACTATTTAAATAAAAGTCCTTAGAATAATATTCATAGATTCTAAAGATATCATTGATAATATATATTCATGAATATATTCTAAAATAGTCCCCGATCGTAGGATAAATTAATTGGGCGTTAATTTATCCGAAAAGATCGGATTACAATCTACCATCCAAATAATATGAGATATTGATTTGGACAATTAGTCTCATATCGTAAGGGTAGATGTACAAGTGCTTGTTGGGAACAAGTGACTGGACATGACCACTAGTATAACAAATTACATGGAATAGTCAATAATTCGTTGTACTGTGTAATAGTGTAATTAGTCTTCAGACCTGAGACACCACGGTTATCTTATGTTAAGGATAACGTAATTTGCTAATGCAATAAAGCCAGTACTCATCAAGGATTGGATAATGTACTTAGTGGTTACGATCTATCCCGGCATGGAGATAGGTGTGTGTAGATATAGAATCTGTCAATTAGGGATCCTATACAATCTATTAATTAAGTAACTAGAACTCCTTAACCAAGGTAGAATAGTGAAAATCGTTCCACGTATTATTCATAAGTTACTGATTAAATAGATTTGGACGTATGATTGAGTAATGGAGTTTGACGACTCTATCCATGTAAATAGATTTGGACGTATGATTGAGTAATGGAGTTTGACGACTCTATCCATAACTCTGGCTCAATCGGGATGATTCAGACTGAAGGAATTGGTTGCATGATAATTACTAAGGATTCGTAGAATTTACACTTCATTATTAGTTGGGTAGTCGTGATATACTGCTAGATATCACTCATGACTTGCGAGAATTAAATTAGAAGAGTTCTAATTAAATATTAATTGGATTAATATTATTTCGCTGTCAATTAATTATGAACACGAGAGGTCACACACAAATGGAATTTGCAGATTAATTGGATTAGAGAAAAGATTAAATTAAATTTAGAATCGTTCTAAATATTAATTTAATTGGACTCGTAGTAATTGCATGATGATCTGGTTATTATGAAGCCCAAGATTGGTTAGTTTAAGTCCAGTCCACATGTGGCCCTAGGTCATATGTGTTTCTTATATATTGTACTATTCTGACAGGTTTAGCTAGCACAAAAAAAATCATAGTCAAAATAATATGTAGGATTTCTCTAGAAAACCTAGTGGGGGTGAAATCCAATTAAGGGTGCAGATTTTGAAAGAATACTTTCGGAGGCTTCACATTTGGAGAGTTTTGGATCGTTCAAGTCCTACAACAGATTCATCAACAAGGAAAGGTAATCCTGAAATCCTTTAATGCGTAATTAATGTCGATTATTATGTATATATGTAATCTATATAAATAGTCATGAACGGATGCATGAGTATTAATGTTTTCCTCTGCGTTTATTTAATTATAAAGTTTTAAATACCATGCATCATCTACAACATGTACAAAAGGGAAAAGTAAATTCAATTGAGATATGCGTATGTATGTCATTGAAAAATGAAAGAAAACCCAATTTGCCTTCTTTATTATTTTAAGGATTTTAATGAAAAGGAAAAGGTAAAGACAAAATGTCAATAAGAGGGTGGACATCATAGGAATAATTCATTCACAATGTTGAGTTTTCTTTTTATTCATGAAGAAGTTCCAATATTAAAATGCAAGTTATTTTCTATACGATAACTTTCAAAAAAGTTATTTTGCTATGATTTGTTCGTGAATTACTCTTAGAAGTTACTCTTGAAATAAAAGAGGAAAAATTAGGCATTCCTCACTGAAAGAAAGTAGTGTTAATTAGCCATGACTAACTTGCTCTATATATGTTTGTTAATTAATCACTTGCAGATAATAAAAATAGGTAATTTTCAATTTGACATTACTCTTAGTAGTATGAGACCTCATATTAAGCACCTCTATGAAATTTGGACATTGCAATGTAATTAACTGTGAGTACATGCTTGCTTGAGTTCATAATATTAGTATGTTCTATGTAATTTTTGTGAGCCTAAAATAACAATCAATACCAAGCATCAAGAGATTACTTTGGTAACATCTGACATGGACAAATGGAATTTTATTTTTTCACATTTTCACCTATATCTACAATCTAAATTGCATGCATTTCCACTTAAATTAATTTCAACTCACACTTCAACAACTATAAACAATTGACTCCCGAATTCAAACCGGTACCCTATTATCATCTTTGACTGATCTGATGATTGTATTAGGACGTATCGTTGCATGTAATCCTAACTAAGATGAATTCTTAGTAATTAAAAAAAAAAAAAAAGGAAAACTATAATGGTCTAGTGGGTGAGGGTACATCTCTGAAGTCTTGAGAGCAATACATCATCTGAATGCCCATTTCTCACGTGAAAACACGTCAGTTTATGATGTTTCCATCTGCTTATATTTGGTACAAGTTATATGCCAGTTAAAAAGTAGGTGGAGTAAATTAAGATTCTCTCGTAACACTCTAACAATATGAGTGTAATTCAACGGTTATAAATTATTCACATCTTTCATTATAATTGTATTAATAATTCATAATTATTGAATCTCGCTAGTGACAAGAAGTACATTACCAGTTGGCTGGGGACCTGGGGTACTGATGACTAATGAATGGCCTTTTAAGCAGTACAACCTACTTTTTTTTTTTTTTTTTGGTCAAAGTACAACCTACATCTGAATCACCACTATTTGATCTAATCAGCATCTCCATTCTCTTCTTACAAAATGATGGACACCTTTGCCAGTTTACAGATCATAAAAGGACTACTAGATATGACCTCCTACTATGATGTTATCAACAAAGCAAACATCAACTGTTCCAAGCTTCTTCTCACGGACTTCAAAAACTTTTTCCTTTCTTGATATAAAAACATAAACTTAGCTATATTTTTGGATTTAAGGGAAGCCAAGAACCATATTACTAGTCCAAATAGTCAGTGGTTTAAACTTAAAAGATATTACATACGAAAATGAATTTTGAGACCTAGTAGCCCAAATGACCAGTGGTTTAAACTTAACTATATTTTGTGCACACAAATTGCTCTAAAACAAATACAAAACCATCTAATCGAGGTTGTGAATTGCAATAAACATTTTTTAATGCTTATTTTATGTATTGAAATTCACATCAAAATCATCAAAACCCATAGATACTTCATGTGGAAATAGCTATAGATGTCTTGGGTATTTTCATTCTTCCTCAGTATGTGTGATGTGTGTTTCTTCACTTTCAGAACCAAATATGCAGCAGCAACAAAATCCATTTTTCAAGATCAACTGAAAATATGAAAATTCAGTGAAACAAATCGGCAGGTAAGATTTGATTTCCTCGAAAAGTCAATAAAACTTGTAAGAAACTGACCCTTTTTGTAGAGGAAAAGCCTGAGATCATTGTACTTGATGGTTGTTAAATTAATGGAAAAAAACCATCAAAAACTTCCATAAATTAAGCTTCGCACATGGTGAGTTCGTGCTTTTTTTTTTTTTTTTTTTTTAATACAGGTTGAAACCGTGATTCGAACTTAAAATTTTTAATTACTTTATGAATTCATACTTCTGCAGCTTAAATAATGTATCTTTTAAGCAACAACCCTTCACTCTATGTTGCAGTAGAGTGTAATATAACAAGATTAACAAGAAAAAGAGTCTTCAGGTGATGATCTGATCATGGAAAATTAACGAATTCAACAAAAGAAAAAATTTACCTGGTACTTGAAAACTCATAGAGCTTGCCTTTAGAAGAAAATATAATAAGTGCAACTTCAGCATCACAAAGAACTGACAGCTCAAAGGCCTTCTTGAGCAGCCCACTTCTGCGCTTTGAGAAGGTCACTTGTCTGCTTGTTGCATTCTCTATCCTCTTCATCTGAGTTTTTCCTCGCACCATTTTCGCACCTTGAGGAATAAGAATGGAAAAAGATGTCAAAAAGGGAAAATTCTCCAAAGGATCAGTTGTAAAGAAAATTGAAAACAAAAAAAAAGAGGAAAATTTTAATAACACACGAGTGAGTTTCTATAAATAGTAAAGATCTAGAAGGCAAAAGGAAAAGACTGCTAAAAATAGGAAGCACGAGACAAAAACCTTTCTGTGGGTGTTTTTTCAGATCTGTAAGATTTGAGAGAAGATGAACAAAAGAGGAAATTTTGGTAGGTGAGATAGATAAAAAAAAAAAGGAGTGAACAGAAACCCTAAAGAGATTGTGTTTGTGCACAGTGGAATTGTTGCAAAGTCTTTTGTGAGTTTGTGAGTGTGTGTGTGTGTGTGTGTTTTTCTTCCTTTTCTTGAGTTTCAACCAGAGAATTTTATTGGCAACAAAGCAATGAATGATTTATATAGGAAACACCATTGGGGTAGACTAATCCTCATCTGTTTTCTTCTTTTGGTAAACTCACTAGAAGCACTAAAAATAGACAACCCCCCAAAAAAGAAATGGGAGGAATCATAGAGTAACCGACAAGTGGAAAACAATCAGGATCACTAATATTATATTCAAAAAAAGATGCCTTTGGGGACCATTAGGGGTTCACTTGCATCAGTATTTATCCACTGCCTTAATTCACTTAGGCTATATCCGCCCCTTTTATACACATTCAAATTGACACCTACTTTTAACAAAAAAAAAAAAATTGACACCTACTATAAATGAAAACTTATTGCACCAAAGGGAAAGGATCTTGAATTCTGTTAGACAATTATCCTTCATATTGTTTATAGTTAAGGAAAGAAAATTATCATCTGTCATATTCTTTTGTCTCGTTTTTTATTTTTAAAATTATCATCTGTTATATTCATTAAACTTTAACTTATTATTGTACGATAACTAACTTGATCGTCAAAACTTATTTAACTAGATTGAGCCACATTTCTTCTTATAGGTCAATAGTGTATGTATTTTACCAAGATACTCTATCACATATAATCAACTTCACTTATAATAAGACATTATTCGATTTGATTTGATTTAGTTTGATGTCAGTATGACTAAGTAAGAGTATTTGTCGAGTTGAATTTATCAATTTGTTATATCAGCAACCCACTGTTTCCAAGATTCATATGATCACCTCGTTTTTTTTTTTTATTCTTCCAATCCATATAATTATGTGTCCCTATTGGGTGAATAATATATTTCCCTGTCGAAAATGGTTCATGATCTGTGCTTGTCACACTCAAAATCTGTAGACTAAGATAGAAATCTTTGGACAATTACATATCAACACTGTTTACCTAATGCTGCCCACTTGTAAATTTTTTAAATAAGTATACTTGACCTAATTATAAAGTAGTTTATTATTTTAAGAGCAATTAAGCCTAAGCTGCAGATATGGATCATGATAAGCTAGCATCTAATGGGCTCCTCGCAAATTAGTTTAAAGGCTAAGTCAAATCTAGACAAATAGAAACAAGTTAATGAGCAATGATATGAAATGCACATTGTGGCAAAAAACTTCAACAAAAATATGTTAGTGCACTATTTCATGGTAGGGATTGTAACTCGGCTTCTACTATAGTGGAGGTTGTTATGATTTTCTTAGTTCAAATATTAAATATCATAATTAGTTAATTAGTTCACTATGATTTTGTAGGCTAACAAATCTAATATATATAGGTAATTTTTCTGTAATTAGATATTAAAACTTACAATTTATAAGTTATCTTTTATTCCAAAACAAATGTTTTGATACGCCTAAATAAAATATCTTAGCTCATAAGGGTTGAGAGGAGAGATCATGCAACGACTTGTTATGATCAAAAATTTTGAGTTAAAATTTATGTCATTCCATTATAAATATTATTTGATCATAAATTAACATGAATTATGCATTGGGACACGCTGTTAGACACACTATTTGTAGCTTTCAGATGAATCTCAGATGATTATGCTTAACATGGGTGGAGCTACCCTTGATTCAATATGGATTGGAGTCCCTACTAATTTTAACTTCTTTTTCTTTTTTTAAATTTGTGTATTGTGAATATATTTTTAGACTAAAATATTAATTTAGTCTCGACAAAAAAAAAAATACTAATATATTAGTATTAAATTATATAATTTTAATTTTTATTGAATAAAAATTTTAAATTTGTATATACTATCTAAAATGAATTTATCGTTATCAAAAGAATATCTGAGTTCAAATATTAAAATTCCAAGATTTTGAAGAAAATAAGGTTTAAAGTTTTAAGATAATTAAGATGACACATTCTTGTCAGTGGGCCACCGCACAGGTGCATGAAAAGTTTACGGGAAAATGGCTTGTCCGTACAATGATATAGACGTCAATATGAATCCGTACGATTACGTCATCTCCTTGTCCAATGGAATGCTTCCATGTCATCACATAGCAGACATTGTCACGTGGCTCTTCCTTGTGTAGCGGGTCATCGAGCCATGCTCCTTTTATTTCTTCTTTTGCAATTTTCTTTTTACTTTTTATTTTTAATTTTGTGCTTTTTTATTTTTGTTGGAAATGTGGTTCAATTTAAAAGTTTACTTGGCTTTATAGTTGGCAGCCATTAGTGATAGTGTGGTACGTTTGATTTTAATACTCTCTCTAGGGTCACGCCCGCAACTTATGAAAAAACACTTGGTTGACAAATGAACCCGTGTGATCCGTACGATATATGTTACAATTAAAGTTATTTATCATACCAATGCAGTATATTCAACCTAGGTGTAATAAAGAGTGTTAATAAATATACACAACTTTCCTTTTTTTTTTGTTTTTGTAGGTACGTGTTCTATTTAGGTAAGTAAATTGATATTCTAGTGGAGGTTAGGTAATCAATCGAGAGTGACATAAACTTTTATGGCCAAGCAAGAATGAGATAGTATTATTACCTTAATTGGTTAGCATAGGCATTTTATGATTCGATAGTTTGCAATTTGCTTTACATATTTTTTTGTCTGTGGATTTTATGCATAGCCATTTATGATAGTTATTATATATAATAGTGCGAATTTTTCACACACACGTGTGTGTATATTTATATATAAGATAAATTATGCATATAATTCCTATTGTTTATATATTTTTTTAAATTAGTATTTAATATTTTTTTAAAAATATATATTAGTTTCTAATACTTATAAAAGTAACTTAAAATTAGTCTATATTGTTCAAAACTAGTCAATTTAGTCCTTACTGTTTCTATAAAAAAAATTAATTTAGTCTATATTATTTCATTAAAAAAATTAATTTAATCCCTACATGGAATCTCTTTTTGGGATTAAATTTAATTTTTTGAAAAAAAATAAAGATCAAATTGACTAATTTTGAATAATAAATACCTTTTTAAATATTATGGACTATTATGAATCTCTTGAAATATTAAGGACGACAATAAAAAATATGTAAACTATAGGGACTAAATGTGATTTTTTTTTTGTTGCTAATTTAGCAAGTGTTTCAATTAAGCTCAATAAACCAAAAACCAAGTTTACAAACATAACCACGGCACCTATCAATAATCAGTCATTTACAAGTAGGTTGCCGTCTAAATTTCAAAAAGTACAAATAATAAAATTTGTAAGATTTCTTCTAAATCTATAAATGTGAAATTTACCCTTTATATATATGAAAGATGTGTAGATGGGTGGCATATTGGGTATACAAAATGTGTTAACATACATGTGAAAGTTTTAATGTTGAAATAAATTTATATATCAAGGTCCTCTTATAATTAATATTTTATTTTTATTTTTTAATATTGCATCTCAGCTGTTTATTTTATCTAACAAAAATATTTTTTCATATTTTTTGTAGTTTAAAAATTAAATAAACGATTAAGATACAATGTTAGAATAAATAATTAATTAAGAGAAAACGCGAATCTGAAATTAATGGCCAAGGGAGAAACAATAGACAAACTCCAAAAATCAGGGACAAAAGTCATGTAGATTTACCAAAAAATAAAGGAAATAAGAAAGAAAATGTCCATCATACACAGTAGAGAAAGAAAAGTATTACATTATACTCCTTATGTCAGCTCCAACAGCTTCTCTATATTTTTCTCTATATGTAAAGAATTTGAATCATTTCTTTATATTTAGAGATTCAATATTTTATTTTCACTCCAACAGCTTTCCTACATTTAGTAAATCCCTTATTTCAATATATCACTATTTCAGTTTCATTCCAACAGTTTCCCTATTTTAAAAACTTTATACTTTTGTTTACTCCACATGTGGTGATGTAGAGATAAGTTTAGAGATTTGTTAGGCCATCTCCAAGAGATACCTAAGGCCAACTCCAAGAGAGTCCCTACATGACTCCCTACTTTACATGTAAGGAAGGGATTCGAGCAATTGCACTCCAACAGATCTCCTACCCCATCCCCTAAATTGTAGGAGATCCCTACACTTATTTTCATATTCTCTACATGTAGGAGAAAATTCATCATCCCATATTCCATCCCCTAAACATTGTTCACTGTCAGAAAAATATTAAAAATAAAATAAAAGCAAAACTTTAAAAATTAAACTCTCCAACGATAACAAATATAATCAAAAAATTAAAAATTAATAGAAAAGTTTTAAATCAAACAATAAAAAATAATATTTAAAAATAAAAATTTATGTTAGTAATTAAAAATAGAAGGTCACCGAAATATAAATAAATAAATATATATATATATATATATATATAAATTTATGTTAGTAATTAAAAATAGAAGGTCTCCGAAATATTTATATATATATATATATATAAATTAATGATATGTTTAATTGAAATAAAAGAAAAAAATATTTATAAAAAAAAAAAAATAGGGAGTCTCTATAATAGGGGAGGTGGTGGAGTAAAAATGAAATAAGAATTCTCTAAACTAATAAATTAATTAAATGTAGGAAAATTGTTAAAGTGAAATTCAAATAGAAGATCCTTAGATGTAGGAAAAGTGTTCCAAATCCCCTACATGTAAGGAGAAAAGTAGGAATGTTGTTGGAGTTGGCCTAAATGCCTCCGTACTCTACATGTAGGGAGGAGATTGGGGAAATTATGCTCTAACATATCCCCTATCTCAACTCCTAAAATGTAGGAGATCCCTACATTTATTTTCATCTTCTCTACATGTAAGAGAAAAAACCCAATCCCCTAACCCATCCCTTAAACGCTGTTTATTGACTTTTTAATTACACCTAATTGTTTAGTATATTTTAATTGCATTTTAATATACTAAACATTATGAATTACACTTAAATTTTTTTTTTTTTGTTGCACTTTAATATTGTAATTTTTTATTAATTAAAATAAAATTAATAAAAAATTAACATAGAATGTCGTGGAGAAAGTTTTAAATTAAATAACAAAAAAGTTAGGGAGTTATTGAAAATATTTTAAATTAAATAATAAAAAATAAAATTTTATATTAGTAATTAGAAATAGAATGTCGTCGACAAAAATAAACATATATAAAGAAAAAAGTATTAAAACAATGTTTAATGAAATAAAAAAAGAATATTGAAACAAAATAAAAATAGGGAGTCTTTACAATATGGAATGTGTTGGAGTGAAATTGAAATTTGGATTCCCTAAACTAAGAAATTGATTGAATGTATGGAAGCTGTTTGAATGAAACTAAAATAAGAGATCCCTATGTGTAGGAAAAATGGTTTCAATCTCTTACATGTAGGGAGAAAGATAGGGAAGTTGTTGGAATTGACCTTATTGCATCTCCACATGTAGAGATAGTATGATTTGGATGTAGGAATTCTCTACATATAGGGATAAGTGTAGGAAAGCTGTTGAAAGCCAAAATCTCCAATACTATCCCTACATGTAGATAATATAGTGATTTAGGACACCTGTTAGAGATGGCCTTATAAACCTCTAACACAAGTCTTCTCCTTCATTACAATTTTTTTATTTTCTCAACATGTAATTTATGTAATTTATTGTAATGCAAAATAATTTCTATCTTTGTAATATCAATATTTTAAGGCAAAATAAATTGTTTTTTGGCACTATCGCTGTTTAGGGTATATTTGGATAATTTATTATATTTGAATATCCAAATATACATCATAAATTAAACTAGATTTATCATAACATTAGTAAGAACTTCCACTGATGATAAGATAATAGAAACCATTTGAAATTGTTTAAATATGTTAGAAGGAGACGCGAAAGCAATTATTAGAATATGCAAAAGTAAAGAGGTTACCGTTTGTAATAGGGTAGAGAAAAAGAAAAAAACATAATCCCAAATGAATAGAGATAATTTGACGAAATTTTAATTGTAATGAATATAAATTCAATTAAAAAGATGACTCTCAAAAAATATTTTCAAATTCGCATAGCTCATCCGACGTAATAGGAGGTTGGTTGTGATTTGACTTGTTTATTAATCTCCACATGGAATAATTAACAAAAAAGAGTTTGGCAGAAGTGGTCCGCTACCTCATTTTCCTTCTCCTCTTTATTTGATTGCTACATGTTCTCTTTTCCACATCAAAGTCCCATTATGTCTCTAGTAATTGAGGTCAATTGATTTGATAGAGTGCATATCTCAAACCAATTTGCTTTATATATGGGCTTGAAGTTTGAGTCTCTTCCCTTCTCTCTAGCTCATTCCCTTTTTCTTATATATATATCTGTATATATTTGCTAGTCCTTTTCCTTATATTTGATACAACTTTGTTGTTTTGTTTCTTTGTTCCAATGTGTTTATCTTAAGATATGGGACGTTAATGAATTCATTCTCTTGTAAGTTGTTCTTTTATTGTAATTTTTTTTTATAACAGAGCATATATCTTCTTTTGTATTTTGAGTTGTTGAAATTAAAAGTCTCTTTGTTAATTGAACCAAAAAAAAAAAATGGTTAGACCAAAAAAGATTGTTAAGTATCACAAATCATGAAAATATAATGAAACAAAAGTAAAACACAAAAATAATATCGTTTAATAGTGTACTTACATCAATATGGAAAGCAAATAAATTCCAATATTCACCACATAATTAAAAGACTCTCCATTCATTCAACGGTCTTCGACTATTACAAATCATTTTTGTCAATTACAAGCCAAAAAATCTTATCAAGTTTCTAGTCCAAAAATCTACAAGTCAAGAGCTCAAAAATGAAATCCAATTATTTTACATATGGGCTTGAAGTCTGAGTGTTTTCCCCTTGATATTTGATCTTGAACTATTTCTTTTTTTCTTTTTGGGTTCATAAACACACAATTTTTATTCCAAACTGGAAGATAATAATACAAACTAGCTAACCCCTCTTGGTAAACGTCATGGTACAAAATAGATGTAAGTTGGTTGGGAACATTGCTAATCTAATTTGACAAGAAACTACACTTAACATGCTTAGTTATCCTGTCTGCAGTATAATTAGTTTTCCTTTTAATAAAAACTAAACAAAAGGAGGGTTTTTTTGAGATAGCACCTTTAAAATTACTATGAATTAGAGTAAAAGCATATACAATCTCTAAAGGGCAAAAACCATTTTAGTCCTTGAGGTTTTATCTAAATACCAAATTAGTCCCTCAGGTTTGTAAAAAGACCAAAGAGATCCCTCTAGTTAACTTTTTGTTAGCCAAATGTTAATAGTCAAAGGGTTAACTGAGTTAAAAGACCATTATATTCTTAGACAACTTATATTATAAAAGAAAATTACAATAAAAGTCTAAATCAGTCTAAAAAAATATAATTCACATCATTTGTGCAGGAAAAAAAAATAAAAAATTAAAAAATATCTGTTCAAACATAAACAAATTAAAGTCAGTAATATATTGTTAAAAATGAACAATCATCATCGACATAATTAGCAGCGAGGGTACCGGCCAGAGAAGATGATGAATCATGATTGTTCATTTTTTAACGATATATTACTAACTTTAATTTGTTTATGTTTGGACTGATATTTTTTAGTTTTTGTTTTTTTTTTCCTACGCGAATTATGTGAATTATGTTTTTTTTAGACTGATTTAGAGTTTTATTGTAATTTTCTTTTTTAATATATGTTGCCCAAGGATATAATTGTCTTTTAACTTGGTCAACCCTTTGACTATTAACATTTGAGTAACAAAAGTTAACTGAAGGGACCTCTTTGGTCTTTTTACAAACCGATGGACCAATTTGGTATTTAGAGCAAACTTGAGGGACTAAAATGATTTTTACCCAATCTCTAAATAACAGAACTTCAGATCATAATTGCAAGAAAGGTAAATTTCACACTTAATCCCTATTGTTTACATTTTTTTCCAGTGTAATCCTTAATGTTTAAAAAGATTCATAGAGATCCCTAATGTTTATAAAAGTTATTCAAAATGGTCCTTATTGTTTAGACTTAGCCAGTTCGGTCCTTATTATTTTTCAAAATATTCAATTTAGTTCCTATTATTTTTCAAAAAAAATCAATTTAATTCATGCATGTGATCCTTATTGAGGACTAAATGGAATTTTATGGGTAACAGTAAGGACTAATTAGCTATTTTTAAACAATAGGGACTATTTTGAATTACGTTGTAAACATTAGAGACTACTATGATTTTTTTTTTTTAAATATTAAGGACCAATTTGAAAAAAAATACAAACAATAGGGACTAAATGTGAATTTACCCATTGCAAGAATATCAAGGATGAAGTGCAACTTTTTAAATTTTCTTCATTTTCAAGCACTACGATCATTATACAATCTATGAAGCTGGATTATGAATTGAAAATGGGCTTAAGATTTCCCCATCAAAAAACAAAGCTTATGCCATTGGGTGGAGGGCTTATATAAATTTAGCAACGCTACTCTTTCATATTGAGAGTTGTTTCTATGAACCTGCCAAGAGCACAATGGATATTTAACAAATAAGAGAAATAATAAAGAGTTCGAATAAATAATTCCGTTAGGAAAAAAGCTCATCACATGGATATGATAGTCCAAAATAAAATGGGCCTCCCGAGATAAAATGTTTCATCAAGAAGCCAGTAAACCACCTTGTAAATGTGTACATTGCAGTGGGACCCAACCATGGGATATGCACACACACATATATATATATATATAAATCCGTTCTATTCCAAAGAAGATAATTACTTTTTCATAGACGCACTTTAAATTGACTTATAAAATCTGTTAATTCTAACCTTTGATATCAATACTAACTTGAGCTTTGAGCTATCTCCGAGATACATCCTATGTCTATTCCAAAGAAGGTAATTACTTTTTCATATACACACTTTCAATTGATTTATAAAATCTGTTAATTCTGACCTTTGATATCAATACTAACTTGAGCTTGGAGCTATCTCCGATATACATCCTATGTCTTATTATCTTTTTATTTTATAGGTTTAATAATTGAGGAGACAGTTCGGACATATTTGTACCTTAACACCACCACAAGAAAAATAAGCAAACGATTTTATCTGAAGGTATAAATGTATAGTAGATGCATATTCTATCATGGTGCAAGAGTTCTAAGTATTTGTAAATCATTTTTCAACCTTTCTGTCTCATCCAGCTACTTTTAACTATCACATACTCCATTTTTCAACTACAAGGAAAAACCCAACCAGGAGTCCAGTCCAAAAGAGAATATCACACAAGCCCAACAAAGATAAAAATCGAATTGTTTACGTATGGATTTGATATTTGATGTTCAATTATTTCATTATTCTGTTCTTCATCTTGTTGCTTAACTAGTATTGTCTCGCTTGGTATGAGTTTGAGCCCAGACAAATACAATTTCCTAATTATAGAAATTCTAATTGAATGTACGAAACTCTAAAAAATGGTCAAACCAACTTTAAAATCTCACAAAATTATTTATATAGGATGAACTTTGAATATCAAGGACGATTCCTTCAAATATAAAAATGATTCGGGTTTTTCTCTATATCCTTCCTTTATTTTAGTCAAAATAAGACTATATCACCTAAAACGCAATTACAACATTATACGAGTTTAAATCGATAAAAATACCTGAGGTCTTTCTCTACATCATATCCTTCCCTAACATGTAGTAAATTTGCACAAGCTACCCTAAAAAAGAAAATTTATATACTATAGACTAAACCCTCGATCACATATAATCCTATAATTTTTACTAATTAATTACTTATTTATATTTAGTTCAATTATTCATGGAGTCATGATGATTAAGAACATGCCGGGGTTTATTCCATCTAACTTCGAAGTATTGATTTGTTTCCTTCATCAATAAGAATCCAAGCCTGCATTGTAGCTTATTGTGTATCGATATTCTTGTTAGGCCAAATAAAAAATTAATTCTGATGCCAACTGCTTTATTTAATTGTTTATTAATCAATGTTGGATTAGTTGGTATCATGTATAGAATCGTCACATATGTAAACTCCATTTTATGTGCAGTCAAGTAAATAATAAAAATACAATATCACAATTAGGTGTTTCACATTAAATATCGAAAAAAATATTAATTGGTTAAATCTAAATATTGAATATTGGGTCAACTTATACCTATGTCTAGTCATAATGGAAAAAAATAATCCAATGACTTAATTGTACTTGCCAAATGATATTTGAAGTTGTATTTTTTTATATACACTATTTGCGTTTGAATCATTCATCTTAAAATTAAAGAAATTTACACCTAAGTTCTTCTTCTCAAAATTAAAAGAAATGTAAAAGAGTAATTAACTCTATTTGCGCAAGGCAATTAGTACAACAATTACATACGAGGAGTGGGATTCACCTTATTGGGCTATCCTCAATAGAATCTCTATAATGGGTCTCTACCCATTATTTTAGAAACCTATATAGAGACCAAATAGTATTTTAGAGACCCACTTAGAGACCAAGACAAAAAAACTGTTTTAAAGACCCATTTAGAGACCAACATAAAAAAAAACATCCCCAGTGACGGTCTCCATAAAATTGAGTTTTTATATTGTGTTAATTTTAATTTTATATAATAATTTGATTATGTGTTATTTTTTTAAAATTAATTGCTATTTATATTATTTCAACTTCTTTAACGAATATTTCAACCAAAAAATAAATAAATTAAGACAAACATAACATTTAAAAAAATAAGATTACATTTAATTATATAATTGAATGAAAAAAACTAATTAAAAATCTCTAATTAAAAAAAAGCTTAATTACAATTAAAAAATTACCTAAACTAAAAAAAGGTAAAATAAAAAAACTATAAAAACTAAAAAAGTTTACCAGAGCAAAAAAACTAAATTAAAATAAAATAAAAAATACAAAACCATAATTTTTAAAAAAAGTCTAATTAAAAAATCCTAAATACCCTACCTTAATTAAAAAATCTAATTATTTATTCTAATTTTTTAATTAGTTCTAATTAATTCAAAACTCGTATTATAAGTTTCAAATGTTCAAAATAATACTATCGTTAACTTTCAAACATAATAAATATTAGAGAAGTCAATGTGAAATTTGAAAGGTGATTTCACGCATGTAAATGTAATTGTGGTGATTTTTCATTCAAATTTAACAAATAGTCTATGAGAGTAAAAAAATAAAAAATAAAAAAGCAGCAAAGCAGCAAAAACAACAATTAGTTTTTGCAAAGCAACAAAAACAACAATGGTGATGGTGCAAAGCTAGCTGCACCCCCCCCCCCCCCCCCCCTCCCTCCCCTCTTTCCCTTTCTGTTCGCTGCACACCCCCCCCCCCCCCACGCACCCACCCCCCCTTCCCTCTTTCCCTTTCTCTTAGCTGCACCCCCCCTTCTTTTTTTGTATTTTTTTTTTTAAATCTGACGATGTCAGAAAAATATAACATCGTGAGATCTGATCTTATTTTTTTTAGAGACTCTTGTTTGTCTTTTTGTATAGTCTCCATTTTATTCAACAAAATTGTGGTAGAAAATGGAGACTAAGTGCTATTTTAGAGACTAAAAACTTGAGTGATGTCATAATTTTGTCAAAAATTAACAAATAGTGTTTTAGAGACCCCCATTGGTGATAAATTTTGATCAATAGAGTCTCTAAAACAGCAATTATTACTGTTTAGAGACTCTTTAGAAACTCTATTTTGATGTAAAATAGTCTTGTAATTTTAATTTGTAAAATTATTTACTTTTCTTCGTCCCAATTTTTTATTATTTTTTTTAAGAAAAAGATAGAAAAGAGTAACAATTTACACAATAGGTGGTGCCCTACATGATTATTCAAAATAATTTGGTAATTTTAATTCATAAAATTATTTAGTCGCATAATCTTACTAATTTTAGTAACTAAAATTATCTATCTTTTGATTAACTGCCACATTCTAAATTTCCTTTGTCACCATCTTCCTACAAAAACAACTATAAATAAATATTTCTAATTTTTCTTGAAAATATTCAAATCTTTAAAATATTTATTTTTAGTACAAGGTTGAATTTGTAGTTCAATATCAAAACTTCTAATATAATAAATCACTACTTAATCATTCTATTAAACTCTTAATTGCCCTTAATAATAACTTTTGCGAAAATAAGAATAAAATTGCGTATGCGTACCCTTAATTTTTCTACTTTTAACGAAAATACCCTAAATATAGATAAGCAGATAATTATACTTAAAAAAAAAAAAAAAAAAAAAAAAATATATATATATATATATATATATATATATTAACGTTGCCGTCAATACATTTTTCCATTTCTATTTCCGTAATATCTCCTTCAAAACACTCGTGCGTTTTCTCTCTCCACCTATACATACACACGTATTGATATATACACATATAGTGTGACAATTTAGTAAATTTAATTACAAAATAAAACAACAATCTAGAAAATGGCGAGCGCATCTTCAACGTCAACGGAGACGGCAGCGCCGGCGACGACGGCGGAGGAGCGGAAGCTAGAGGGGGAGACAGAGATGGTGCACAAGACGAAGCTCATCCAATTTTTGGGCCGGACCACGCCTATTATTCTTCAGAACGATAACGGGCCTTGCCCTCTCCTCGCCATATGTAAAAAGCTCAATTCTTTTTTATCCTAGGGTTTTTGTAATTTTGTGATTTTTTTTTTTGCTCTTTTTTTGAATTAGTTTGCGTTTCGTTAAATGAATTGTGAGTTTTTCGGAGGCCGCCGCGTGTTGAAACGATGAATTGCGTGAGCAGTTTGGCTTTGCGATTTTTTAATATGTTCTTTTCATTATTTTATTTTTTATTATTTTGATATCGAATTGTTAAAAATGCTGAACTATGATAATAATTTAGTTGAGATTGTGAAATCTTAATTTTGCAATTGTGACTGTGAATTTCTTGAAAGTTCGATTTTCATTCCTGTTGATTCAACGGTGAGGTTATGTAATTATGAGAAGTTCGTTGTTCTCTATTTTTGGTTATTTAATTATAAAGATAGGGTTTAATTTGGTTACCTGGAGTGTGAAAATGCTGGTTTATGTGAATAACTTAATTGTGTTTTGTGAAATGTGATATTTTAAAGGGGACTCCCAATTTCGTGGAAAGTTCGGTTTTTGTTTGTGTTAATTCAATGACAAGGTAGTGTAACTCTGAAAAGTTTGTTTCTTTCCGTTTTTCGTTAATTTGACTTATGAAAGATAGGGTTTAATTAAGGTATACAGCATGTTAAAATGCTGAAATATGTGGATAATTTAGTTGTGATTATGAGATGTGATTCTGTAAATGTGACTGAATTTTGCGAAAGTGTGATTTTCATTTATGTTAATTCAATGACAAGGTAATGTAATAATGTAAAGTCCCTTTTTCTTGGTGAATTCAAATTATAGTAATAGGGATTAGTTTTGCTAAATTGTTTTGATTGGGCATTTTCCTTATATTTTGATCTAGATTCTGATTTAATATTTCTAGTTTTTCTTTTTGGTGGATTGTATTTGTTGGAAGAAGGGGGGTGTTTTGGGGTTTGGGGGTGGGGAGGCATTAAGAGTTTCTAAGATGTCTTACTCATTTGATTGAGCTGCAGGATTCGGTTGTTGGTAAATGTTCACTTTGATGGAAACATAAGTTTTGTCTTGTGTGCCATGTTGCCTATGATGAAATTATGACTTATTCCATTTGCGTGAAGATAGCTGTTATTGAAAAGATTCTTCATTGTCTTTTGCTGATTGGTTATGTGGATTTTGTGACAGGTAATGTCCTTCTATTAAGGAATAGCTTGAATTTGAGTCCAGATATTCCGGAAGTTTCTCAAGAGAAGTTGCTCTCTCTTGTAGCTGAGCGGTTAATTGATTCAAACAGTAATGTCGATGTAATTCCTTGTATTTTTCTCACTTTAAAATATCATTTCTTTCATAGATGAAGAACATGCACATTCCGTTAATGTGGTCCTATTTTGCTTGTTCTCTTAATTTTGACCGTGATTTAATTTGTACAGAACAAAGATGCAGGATATGTGGAAAATCAGCAACAAAATATTTCTGATGCAATTGATTTGCTACCTAGACTTACAACAGGGATTGATGTGAATATAAAATTCCGGAGGTAATGTCATTTACTTCACGGCGCTGTATGTTATAATACTTTTGGTGGGTAAATCTTATCTCTCGTAGCTGTGATGACAAATATATTCTTTGTTCTTGCAGAATTGATGATTTCGAGTTCACTCGGGAGTGTGCGATATTTGATCTCTTGGACATTCCACTTTATCATGGATGGATAGTTGATCCCCAAGTATGAACTTTTAATTCCCAAACATTTTTTTTTCAGTACCAGTTAAATCCAGAGTTTGGGGTATCAGTACTTTGTCTTATTGTTTAAGATGGTTCAACTTAACTCGTGAACCTACCTAAGGGAAAAGAATTTAGAAAAATCTACTTGCATCTTTACATGTTTCTTTTCATGTATTTGAGGTATACACCTTAATGAAACTAGATATTTTGAGACAGGATATAATGTTGATATGTGGTCATTAATGGTAATCTAACTAGACAAGAGTGTTATGTGATAAATGGGGGTTTGAGTAATTGGAAAAAATATTATTTTCAAAAGTAATTAGGCAGAAAACTGTATCTTTTAAATACAATTTATCTTTTGGGAACACTTCAGTTAAACATGGGAGAGAGAAAGTGGGGGAATAAACTTAAGCATAAGTACTTCGGGGGGAAAAGAAAATACTTCAAGCATTATAAGCAGATTTTAGTTGGAGGATACATACACACATACATCCAGAGATGGGGGTACGGAGTTTTATGGAGCAAGATACTGAAGGTAAAAGGGATGCTCCTTCATTTGCTGTGTGTTGGAGGTCTGGAGCATGAGACATATTTAGTTTAGGTGGTGGAGATGTATTTCCATGCTTGCAAATAACAGTCTTGTCTGCAAGTTCTTTATTTGTTGCTGAATAAAGGGATTTGTTTCTCTAGATGAAGCAAATTTGAGGAACTCATGTTTGATATGTTTATTGTTTCTTTTCCTATTTAATTAAGTTGTATCATGTGCAATATCTTTTGGCTAATTGATATCTTATTGTGTGTGTATTAGGATGATGAAACTGCAAATGCAATTGGGTCCAAGTCGTATAACACACTGATGGGGGAGCTTGTTGCTCTTGATACACAAAATATGAAAACTGATCATCAGAAAACTCCTGAAGATGATTCTGTCGATTTTGCTGCAGCAACAACAGCTGCACTTGGAGTACCTTCTCCCAGCCTTTCAAGAGGCAGATCATTTGATGATTCTCCTGTTTCTGTGCCTGCACATCACTCTTCTAGCCCTTCCCCAGAAACAGATAAATCTAGAAAAGGAGATCTGGAAGAGGAAGCAGAACTAATGAGAGCTTTGAAGTTGTCAGAGACTGATGTGGTAACTTCATCAGTAGATGATGTATCTAGGGATGAAGGAAGTTCGTTAATGAGCCCACCAGAGAGCACATATAACAGAGGTTCTGAACCTGATGCTCTTGCAGAAGCAACTGAAGTGAAAATTGCTGATAAAAGTGTAAAAACATCTGAGCATGAACCATCTACAAATCATGACACCAGAGCCTTGTGCAGGAACAACAATGTTCAAGGATCTAATGAAACATCATCTGAGGAAGCTGTTTGCTCTTCTGGAAAGCCTGATCAAGATAACCCCATTGTCCAGTCAACTTCTGCAGAATCCAGAGTCGTAGTTGAGAAACCTGGTTTTGATTCAAATGTCAAGTTTGAAAGCACACTGTTGGAGTCCAGACAAGGTCTTTCTACTGCACCAGAAAGTGATGGGCATGTCTCTGCAGTAGATGAAGTTCAGAGTCAATCCACTGCTGTTGCTGATGCACATGACGTGGGAAATAACCAAGATGGTTCTTATACATTAGCCTCTTCTTGTTCGACGTCAGTTACAGATTCCAAGTCATCTAGTGGCAGAACGTGTAAACGTGATGAACCTGAAGCTTTAACTTCTAATGTTGATGGCAGTGAGCCCCTTTATGAAGGCGAGGACTGCATATTGGAATCAGGAACCACAACTTATCAAAATCGAGAGCCTGTCTATGAGGGTGAGGTGGTTCTATCAGAGCAAGTGGACAAAGGCAGTACTGCCTGTGACACAAATTCAAGGTGTGACATGACTACAAAACAAGGTAAATAAATAGGAGATGACTGTCTTGGTTTTGTCTCTTATTAAAATTTGCCATTTATCTTTTTCGATTTTTTTTTCCCCGTCAAAGTACTACTTGATAAGATAAAAAAAGGTTATCTATTAATAGAATTGGATAAATTAACTTCCCTTGGTTCCCCCTTTTCTTCCACTTTTGCCTTTATGGTCCATTTTTTCGTCTGCCTATCGAACTTGCCATTTTACTTTCTTCAACTCTCATCAGGGGATTTGGTCCGTTATTTTTTGAAGAACAGTGCCAGTCAACTGACTATTAATGGGTATGTAGTTCTTTGCAATTTCACCTTCATGTTCACTATTTATGTGCTCTATTTTGTAAATTATAAGGAAGTTCCTAGTTTTAGTCTATTGCATCTCCTGCAGCCTGTTCTGTTTACAAGATGGTATTAAGGAAAGGGAGTTGTGTGTATTCTTCAGAAATAACCACTTCAACACTATGTTTAAGGTTAGTAACACCAGTTTGTTTGATTCTGCATCATTCTGCTACCACATTGACATTGGCGACTATGAAATACTTATCAGAAACTCTTGAATAATGGGTTTTCTGAATAAAATGCAGAATTGATAAATTTAATATCCTTTACTTGTCCTCCTTTTCCTGAAAAGTGCTTCACATGAGATTTTTTGCAGTTTGAAGGGGAATTGTATATTCTGGTGACTGATCAAGGTTACATAAATCAGCCTGATTTGGTATGGGAGAAGCTGAATGAGGTAAATGTCGTATTTTCTCTTGAAAGTACTGCTTAATTAAAGAAACTAAAACGAGTGTTTGACAACCTTTTTCTTCACCAGCAAATATGTGTTGAATGTCTGTGCTAACAAAAGCATCTATTTACACTGAGGGGAAATAGTACATTTACACCAGTGATGTTCTTTTATTTCTTCCTTACGGTGTGAGTTAATTTAACTTTCTCATGTAAGAACCACATATCAGTTGAAAGACACCGCAAGCAGATTAAAATGTTGTGGCATGAAATATCCTGTTTCAGGTATATGTGGTATGTATGTAATCCAAGATCGCTAGGTATGTGTTAAATTCATGTGTGTATGGTATCTAAGATATTTACCATATATGCCCCTAAGGGGTGCAACCCGTGTTCAAGTGGCTTAGATAATTATATAAAAGGCAACTTTCCAACAAAGTCTACAATATCATCCTTAGACAGAGCCATAAGGTTGTGCACAACATATATACACAGACCATGCAGCTTGAGCTACCTACCTAAAATTCTCTTGGAAAGAAAGAATGTTGTGACAGATTATGAAAATTTTGGGTAATGTGTATGTAAAGAAAAGTTTGGTACAGTTTTTCCATTATGTGTGACGTTGAGGATGGTCCATATTGCAACTTTATGATGTGAAAAGTTTTTTAAAAGCCGTGCTACCTCGTACCTATTCTTTCTTACTATGGACATAATTGCAATATCGTAGTTGGGAAAAACTTAATTTCAGAATCAATATGATATCACTTGCATGTTTGTGAAGTAATGTTTTTTCTCTTGCAACTTTAGGTGAACGGGGACACATTATACATGACTGGTAACTTCAAGGAATTCAAGGTGGATGGTCATGCTAATTCCATATGGGATGAACAAAAGGTATGTATTTATTGCTTGATATCGAAGTTCTTGTTTCATTCCTAGTGAGTTTGTGGCAGTGACACCACATATTGTTCCTCAGGACTATCTATCCAACTTTGACACTTCGGCTGAACAAAATTCCAGTTTCAAGTAACGTTTTAACCTTTTTCTTGTGTTCCATCCTATCTCTTGCATGTCTCGTGGATTTTGAGGGTGCACCTTTATTTTCTTATTAGCTTCTTGGAGAATGTTTTTGGTTTCTGAGTTGTCTTTGCATTGCTTTTATTCATATAAATATATAGGTTAATTGGAAATTTACCTGGTTTGGAGGAAAATGCATGACTTTCCTGTATCATATCACCCTCGTAGTGCACATTAACTTGTTTGCATGAAGTTCTACTTACTTCACTCTCTGAGTTTAGAATGTAAGGTTTCTACATGGTGAAAACAGAATGATTTCATTATGATATTTTGACAGTTCTGATTTGCAATTGGCAATCGCTCTTCAACAACAAGAATATGAACAACAGCAGGCACAGCGAAATAACAATGTACAGCAAGAACCTGTGAGTGCCACTTCAAGGCTTGTGACAGGTCCCCAGGTAGGCTATATACAAATGTATGATGTACTTACAACCTTTGAACACTATCACTGTGTGATGGTATTCCACAATCAACCTGAAATAAGAGAATGATGCTTGACATGGATAAATGACCCATGTGATTGATAACATTCTGAAGTAAATGACTTTCTAATTTGACTTTGACAAAAACATGCATCTTTGACCATGGGCTTTTCAAATTTTTCCTGTTAGTGTGGGAAGATAAGAACGTGAGCTCTCTCTCTCTCTCTCTCTCTCTACACCCTAAGGATGGAAGTATGAAATGTACATGCATATTATATTTGTTTGCTAGTATTTCTTCAGTAGCTGCTCTTGGTTTGAGACCAGTGTAAAAATTAAAGAGGTGGTCATTGCTTTGTGCCTTACTATCAATGAGGCACGAAAGAGATGGTATGCTGAACGGGGAGAAGGGTAGGTTTGCTGTCTCATGTTTGTCAGAACTTCTGTAGTGAGTTATCTATTTATTTGAACATATCCATCTTTACCAAGTATGGTTGCACTGGATACAATTGAGGTGTGGCCGTGTGGCAGAAAGTCTTTTGGGTTTTTCTGAATTTTAAGTATGAGAGTCTACATGTTGCTTATATGTTATAAAATTCATTGATTAGAATTGTTTCTCCTCTTAAGTTATGTGGATTAAATTTTAAGGGTGGGATCATGCCTGTCATTTTCTTAAAAAAATAAAGGATTTTTAACCAGTGTGGAATGAAATGATGAAAGAACTTTTCTGGGAAATCTACATGTGGCCCCACTCCGTCTTGTTGGGAGTTTGGGAGCAGATGTATTTGCAGCCTCCTTCTCTCCCTTCCTCCCTCCCTCTCATTTTAAAATGTTTGCTCGGAAGATATTGCTTGAAGGGAACTGGAATTTGGAGAAAACAAAACTTGCCCGTGATTGTAACTTGGGAAATCAAATTTTTTCATGCAAGTCATATTTCTGTGGCTGTAACCTAGGAGCTTATATGTTGCAGTTCTTTCTCCACAAAAATGAAGCCTGCTTTGTTGCAACCAGAGCACATGTTGACGAGCCTATATTGTTTCTCAGGTTTCAAGGAACAGCGGGAAACCAACACCTTCCTCTTCCAAGCAGGAGTTGAAAGCATCGAAAGATAAATGTACTGTGATGTGAAATCTGCCTGCAATTAATACTAAAGGTTCTAGCTTTTATGTTGTGATTGTGAATTGGTCATACCATACTGATTGTAGTGCCTAATATGTTGTCTGTTAATTAGTTTCTTTCTGTAAATAAAATACATGTCACCAATCTAAAAGGTCTTTCAAAGTTGTGATTTTCACATGCCTCCCCCTCCCCTATTTGTCTTGTATTGCTTGTTTATAATCTTTTTCTACGGGATTTTGGGAATTCCTTGTACGGTATTCCTAGTCATAGCATATAGGTTTTGAATAAGATGACGACCTTTTGATTTTGGTCTTGCATTTTAAACAATGTCTCATTCCGTTTATGTTTCTTTATCAACAATTGTAAAGCATGTGGTATTTAGAAAAAAATAGTAAAGCATGTGGTATTTAGGCTCCCTTTGTTTGCTGAAAAATAACTTGATAGAGAAAAATATTTGTTGGAGAATACAATGTTTACGGTGTTTGATTTTTATACTAAAAGATATTTTTTGGTGTTTCGTTGTTGCAATGAAAAGCTCACATTTTATGATGGGAGATTTTTAAACACGTGCACGCATACACATATTAAAACACACATACAAACATATAAACATGTATTTATGCGTGGGGTTGGGTGGGTGGGGGTAGGGGTGGAGTGTGGAGTGTGAAGTAGAAAATGTTTTATGGATTTAAAGCATATGAAAACCTTTTCACTTTTATAACTAGTTTTTTTTTTTTTGAGTGGATATGTTTTTTAGTTGATTTATTTTATGGTGTTACTGAACATCAAAAAGTCAGAAAAATATCTGTTTAGAAAATTTGTTTTTATTGAAAACCAATAAATAGACTAGCTTCTTAAAAGATGATTCATACTTTAATTGACTAACCAATTTGTATACGTATTTGTTTCTCTATAAACATGATTTAATTAAATTTCGATATTAACGTGGAGTATTTTGCAATCATCAAGAATACGCTTGAAAGGACTATTCGAAGAGCTATTTCTAAATTTATATATTAAGGTGTGAAAGCTCGAGATAAAATAATCTTGCATTATCACGTGTTAATATCTAACTTATATAATAGATAATAGCTCAAGTGGAGACAATAACAATATCAACCCTCTTCCTCTATATGTTGAAGAAGAGATTATCAAAGGTCTACAACCTGTTACGAATTTGATCAAATTTATCAACTGAGATTTTTCTTTAAAGTCGATAGAACTGTATCATAGTTCTTCTGAATCAACCTCTTAGTAGTTGAGAGACTAAAGTTCGAAATTTCATAAGAGTAGGGATAGGTGGGGGTGGGGGTAAAAAAAAATAAAAAATCTCATAGTTCTTCAAAGTCCAGAATTGAACAATCAACATGAAAAGGGTTAAGTTGCCAAATGCTTTGCCTATGACGTAATAGGAATTGCCAAATGTAATTGAAATGATTCGGGAGAAAAAAGAAGAGAATGGATATGCCTATAAAGTTATATAATGTTATAAATGAGATTTAATGATTGTAAATTATTATAATGTAGTTACAATGAAAAGATGTGGATAATTCATAACAGTTGAATTTCGCTCACAACGTTATGACGGGAACGTTATGATTAAATTATAAATTATTAATATAATTATGATAAAATAATGTGTACAGTTCACAACGGTTGAATCTCGTTCACATTGGTATAATGTTAATGGTATGAGAGGATTATTATTAAAAAAAGAAAAAAAAAAGAAAGGGAAAGTTGAGGGGATGTGGGGGATAGTGAAAGGGACAATACAGTATTACAATCTCCCCTCTTTAAGATGTTACTTCCTTCTCTAAGGTTTTCTTGGTCTCAAGAGTTTCATTGAGGGACCACTCTATCTTGTCCCAATGTTAGTACTACGAATATGACAATCATACAGCTGTTACAGATGATTGTGAACCCACCATCTCCATTACCAACAATTTGCAGGGCATACTTGGCTCGGCTCAGTTTAGCATAACTTTTTAATATCACGGGATGAGAGTTAGACTTGATTTATTCTTGACCCTAAAGTTTTCCTATTGTTAAGATAAGATACTCTCGTATGATTGATCTGCACTTGACCCGAAACGTTTTTTTGGCATTTTACTAATTAATGGACTATTTTGCAAGTCGTTGCCAATATGGAATTAGATTCTTTATTCTTCCATGTGATTGCCCAAGTTGAATTACAAATATTTCTATGCGTGGAGGATTGTGATATATACTTTGAAAATTTTATGTTATATCTAGAGAAGTAAAGAAGTATGACGGCCATAAATTTTCTCCCCTAATCTAGGTCGCTTTTTGCAGCATAGGATTAGTCATGAGCCCATCTCCTTTTGCAATTGAGTTTGTGAAATGATCTATAATTTTGGAGTATTTAACAACTAACAATTATTTGATTAGTTCACATAGTCCGGATGATAATATCTAGATATATAGATTATGTTATTTTCATAATTACTCCAAATCATATGCAATCTTATTGTTGTAGATAATGAGCTAATAAAACAAACATCGCTCTAAAAGCTTAAGCTTTTGATGAGGTAGTCATTAACATAGTATCATAAACCAAATGTCCAAAAGGTCATAATTTTAAATCTCGTTGCTTAAACAGTTCTTTCGTTGAACACAACAGTCGTTGGATTAAGACTAAAAAACCGACCATTCTTTATCACCTAGAAAAAGACCATCCAAAAGGTCATAATCTTAAGTCTCGCTACTGACACCCCTTTAAACAGATTATATCAACGCACAAGGCTCAATATAAATAATCTAACTTACACGCGATGGGACGCACTAATCAGAATACTAAACCAATAAATAAATTTCTCATTTAAAGTTCAAATTTTTAGATCAAGTAATCAATTATAACTTGCAACATGCACCACCTATCAATGACAATCCTAAAATAACTAAGATCTGGTGTGAGTACATTATAGGTAAGATTGGATGACGAATTTCGGCCTGCATCAAACACATTATAGGAAAGATAAATGAATACACACATAATATATGGTCCATGTACTTTTAGTTTATGAGAAAGCATGAAAAAAGATGAGCACATTGGAGGAAAAGAGAAGCCATTAAAGACGTTATATATGGTCCAGGGCTTACCAAACAAAGACATTTTTGTTTTTAAGTGACTGCTACTTTAACGTCGTCCATTAATAATGGTGGCTCGCTTAAATCTTAATTCCAGAAGAGGAAAAAGGTAGAAGAAATTAAAATCATTAATAGACAAAGAAATTATATCAAGTGTTTTCATTTTCATAATTAATAATGCAATTATTGCGTCTAGTAGCTTGTACATGCATAATGAATCAGAAAGCAATTTTTAGTTGATACCAAACATATATAGCTCAACCAAAACATGATGACTTGATTCCAAGAATTTTAATGCAATTGAAAACAAGAAAAAAAAAAAATCTGAACAATAATTTTTCTTTGTTTGATATTAATTGGAGAATTGGGTACTCAATTAACATTAATTTTTTAATTTTTAATTTTTAATTTTATACTGATGAAGTATTCGAACATGTTAAGTTATCACCTCATCTAAAAGTTTATTTTATTATTTATCATCTTCATTACGCCCTCTCAAGTGCAGACGAAATTAGTTTTTGAGTCTTGCACTTGAAAAATTTT
Organism: Ehretia macrophylla; assembly: GCA_037974665.1. Taxonomy (NCBI): domain Eukaryota; kingdom Viridiplantae; phylum Streptophyta; class Magnoliopsida; order Boraginales; family Ehretiaceae; genus Ehretia; species Ehretia macrophylla. The sequence goes on along the minus strand of CM075773.1, from coordinate 34,116,945 downwards.
AATTTTTTTTAAATGGGTGGCTGTGAGTTTTGAACCCAAGACTTTTTGACACATGGGCTCTAATACCATGTTAAGAAGCCTGAGGTTCCAACTTAAAACCAATTGGTGTCAAGTGGAGTAGTTTAGGATCTTATTAAGTGGTCCAAGAGTTTATGATTTTTCTATGTGGGACAAGTGTATATTCTAACACTCCCCCTCACGTGTAATCTGGTTTGAGAGGGGTCACACGTGGAAGATTGAATACACGTGAACCTTATTTTTTAGATGGTCACACTTGGAAGATTAAATACATGTAGACCGATTTTTTTTTTTTTTGAGATGGGTCACACATGCAAGATTGAACACACATGTGGTAGATAACACATGTGGAAGATTGAAGGTGCGTGGACTATGCACATACGAAAGATTAAAAATAAGTGGACTTGATTTGAGATAAATCACACACGAAAGATGAATGAAACTAGACCACATGAGGTACTGCAGAATATGTGTGCAAGGCCTTTTTCACCATTATTGATGCCTTTTTTTTCTTCTTTTTGTTCTCATATGGACCAAAAATAATACCCCAATGGATCAACAATATATCTTTAGTGAACGCCTACCATATCCTTTATGAGATAAAGAATTTTAATTCCTGATTGTAAATGAAATGGTATTCATCAATACTGATATATAAGGTATTCAAAATAGACTAGTGATCGATTTTTAGGTTTTGTTGTAAATCTTATGGGTTACTTGCGTAAATTAATAGCTAGTTCAAACCATATAAAAAATGAAATCGTTTTTCTAGAAAATCAAAGTTTCATTATTTTCTCCAACCAATATATAAACTCTCAATATGGCCCCTCCAAGAGAGTCGGATGAAACGATCGAATAGAGACTAATGTTGTCAAAAGTCCCAAGTTCAAAAGTGTGTCCTTCCATTACAAATACTATCTTGTTATTGACTGATTTGGAGCATATTTTGTGATGCACCATTTCACCACAAAATTTATAACTTTAGAATGAATCCAATGTAGTCTTACTTTGGATGAATTTTTCGTCATGAAAAGAAATAAAAAATAAAAACATTTTCTAAATGTGCATGTGTAAGTGTTTCTTTATATTTTTATAGTTGGTAGGAGGTCATATGTGGCCAAACATAGTAACATATATTTTTCATCTGTTGGCTGAAGTCTAAAGAAACGTAGAAAAAAAGGTTTAAACCGAAAGGCAAACAGCAGCCAAAGAAGCGTGACAGCTCAACCCTCATCCAACTTTCTTAAATAACAAAAATAATATCAAATCAATGCACTTGTTTACTTTCGGTTAATCTTTTTCTCTAATTTATTGGGGGCACCCAATAATTAAAAGACCATTTGGTTTGTTATAAAAAAAAGATATTATTTTTCAAGAATTTTGATTAGTTGATCAAGAGAAAAAGATTGAAGGAAATATTATTTATTACTCTGGTGGACATTTTGAATTAAGATAATACAACATGCGTACGAAGATTATACTATGATACTCTGAAATTCATAGAGTGGATTTCAATCTTTTGTGTGATAATTACAGTTGTTCATCTATTATCTACAATCACGATATGTAAAAAAAATGTATATTTGTTAAAGCAAGCCATGCATTAGAGAGAACTTGAATTTAGTATATAGAACTAAGTAAAATGCATGTAATTATATTGATAATATTGCCATTCACATCAAATTACTTTTGCTTTACTTTTCTATATTTCATTGTGTGAAATTGTGAATAACTACATCTTTGAGATAAATCTCTTTGCCTTTAAATTTCCTTAACAAGACAATCATTGATATCTTCTTTTGTCAAATATTTGAGAGGGAGAAAGAAAATTTGTAGTCGGGTGATTTTTGCCATTAAACTAGTTATCTTTTAATTTACTACCACGCCGTTTCTTAGATAAAATAGTAATACTGGCCAAATCTATGCCTTAATTTGACTAAACAAAAGGAAAGAGGTAAAATATAAGTCTATAAAGCTTGTTGCCTAAATATATATAAAATTTCATGAAATTTTTTCTACTAATCAAAGCTTAAATCACTTAATCCTTCTTGCTAAAGACCTAAGCTTGGACACCCACAAATTGAATGGTTAAATTAAATAGACACTCATTATAATTAGACGTTGAGTTCAAACTACGATCTCGATTTTTATTATACCCAAATTTTAAAAAAAAACCTAAGCTTGATATTGAATTTGTTTAATCTCTAAACAATATCCACTAAATTAAACAAACATTAGGATTAAAAAATTAGTCCAAAAAGTCAGACCACTGATGCAGCTTTTATCTATGTATCCAATGACCTGACATATGACACATCTTCTTCTCCCTCCCTTCATAGCAATGATTCAATAACTCTCTCTCAAACACCCCACCCCCCCTCTCTCTGTGTGTATCTGTCTCTTTCACACTTCCGAACTCTTTCTCCAAGGCCCCAAAACCAAACAAAAACAATCAAAAAGTGCAGAAAACAAACCTCTCTCTCTCTCTCTCTCTCTCTCTCCATCTGTTTTTAGCCTGCACAGTTTCATCTATCTTTCTCTTTCTCTGTATATGTTAAATCTGCAACCCCACATAATAGGTGCAGAAAGTTATGTGTCTCAGATCCCAATATATGGCCTCTTTCTTACACCAATAACAAGAAAACTTTCTGCTTTCTCTCTGATTCTTCAACTTTATTACCATGCATATCTGATCAACACTACTGTCTGATCAATATACATCATCAAAAACCTCTTCACCTATAGTAAAATTACATACTCTTTTGTGGTCCTAAACTTCATCTCTTTTGCTCTCTTTTACAACAACCCTTTTGTTTACATCATAGTTTGTTTTTGTTTCAATATAAAGAGAAGGGAAAAAGAGGAATTTTTTTTTTCTTTTTTTTTTAAAGCAGAAATGCAAGAGCCAAGTTTAGGCATGATGGGGTCAAGTGGTGGTGGTGGTGGTGGTGGTGGTGGTATTGGTGGCTTTACTGATATTTCCATGGCGGTTTCTGGTGACCAACACAGCCAAATCAAGGCTGAGATCGTTACTCACCCTTTATATGAGCAGCTTCTTTCAGCTCATGTAGCATGTTTACGTGTTGCTACACCTATTGATCACTTGCCTCTTATTGATGCTCAGCTTTCACAGTCTCATCATCTTATGAGGTCTTATGTTTCACAGCAGCAACAAAATGCTCATTCGCTATCACCTCATGAGAGGCAAGAGCTTGATAACTTCTTGGTAGGTTTTACCTTTCTTTTGGGTTAATAACACCAATCTCGTCCGTGATTTGTCTAAAGTGCAAAATAAATACCTTGTGTTTTAAACGCTCATAGTCCTGAATATCCCTGTGATGTAAGCATCATTTAAAAAATTACAAGAGAATTATAAAAAAAATTTGAAAACACAAGTATATTTTACACTTTTGACAAATTACATGCATTTTTTTTTTTCAAGGTCACCCTTTCTTTTCTTACAATAGGTTTTTGTATTATGTCATAGTTTGTCAGCATTTGTATTTTTTGTCTTTTAGTTGTTTCATTTTTTCACATTTTTAGTGGTTAGACAAAAACTTTAAAATAATGATCTATTGTTTTCTACACATGTTATGATGACACACAGACACAGTACTTGTTAGTTTTGTGTTCCTTCAAAGAACAGCTTCAGCAACATGTCAGAATCCATGCTGTTGAAGCAGTCATGGCTTGCCGTGAAATTGAGCAGAATTTACAAGCTTTAACAGGTAAAGTTCCCTTACCTTTTCCCTCTTTTTACCATCAATACATGTAAAGAAGTTAAATTGGATGTGTTGGGATGCACTATAATACTCATTAGTTTATCAGTTTATAGTTGAATTTCACTAATTGAGTTTTTATTTTTTTGTAAAAAAGTGTCTAATTGCATACAGTACGTAAAGTACAAAGACAATAATTGCTTTAGATTATGTATTAGAAATAGACTATTATGTTGTTTTAAATATAACGTTATAATGTTATGAGCGAAATTTAATATTAATGAATTATTTATGCGATTATAATAAAATACAGTATGTAAAGTACTTATAGAATAATTCCTTGAGATTATGTACTAGAAATGTACTTATAGACCATTTTGCTATCTTGGATATAACGTTATAATGAAATAGATTTAATAATAATAAATTATACCCTATAAGTACAATTATGATAAAATATCATAATGTCACAAAGTTAATTTATAGCCATGATACAAACAAATACCATGTGTTTTTTGTTTGGTTTGAAATTGTTGATTTTGATTTGATACGTTTGGTAGGCAGGAGGATAAGGGAAAAAAGGAATTTGGGATTCTTGCAAGACTGTGTGACCGTACACCTAGAGGTGGGTGTGGTGGGACCTAATTAGAAGGTGTATAGTAGTTTATAGTTAAGAAGGTTTTAGGTGGTTGTGTGATGAAGAGAACAAAGTGTCACAATAGACTACTACCAACAGCACTAACTCATGATGCTGCATTTGGAATATTTGTGATTGAGTGCCTTTTGGCTTTGGATTTTGCACAGATGATAGCTTCCGGAAATAATTATTTCATTTAAAAGTTTAAATTATTAAAAAATATATTTTATATTTAGTTAGTTTGATGACTTATTATACTATTAGAATAAAACTTTTTTAAAAAAAGAAATTGAATAACTTTATTTTTTTGAAGGAGTCCGTATTTTCTATTAAGAAAATGATGTTATTTACAACCTTGGTGTATTTCGAATACTTGAAGACCCCGTTGATCTGAAGTGATTTAGAAAGATTTATTTAAAATTTAAAACTATTAAAGAATGTATATTTAATTAATTTGATTGTCTTCAACACGAACATTCATGTGAAAACAATATTTTTTGAGTGTTTATGCACATAGTCACCGACATGATAGTGGCAAGATTAAATTAACCCAGGACTTCCTTTTAGCTATTCATTCTAGAATCTCATGTGACTTAGTACCTTTTGGCTTCGGATTTTGCAAAAAAAAATGAAGATTATATATGATCTTTGTTTACCTTTCTGCAAATTTTAGTACTTTCTGAGTTTGGTCATACATTTTAGTCTCTTTAGCTTCTGCAATTTTCTACTTCTGATTTTAATCGTACGATGTTGTCCCAAGAGTAATTAGTACTGAAACTATAATTTCTTATGATTGCCAAGAAAAGAGAAAAAAAAAAATACTTTAGTATGATTAGACAAACTAAAACAGAAAAAAATCCACTTAACGAAACTAATCAATCTAATGTTGGAGACATAAATTTTATAACTATTATTTCGTTTATCAGGTGTATAATTAAAAAATTTCACATCAAATTAATTAAGTAAATACTTTCTAATAGTTTAAACCTTTATATGAGGCGGCCACTAATAAAGGGTACAATTAAAATTAAACTAATAAAGTCTTGATTGAATGCATTGGTGTTGCTTAATATCGCTAAAACTATTGTCATCTTGATTATATGAGAAGTTTAAACAGGTAATAAACGGAATTAATGTATCTGCACAGACCTGAAAATTAAAAAGTATTAATTTTCTTTTTCGTACAAGAAAAGTTTTCATCAAGATACAAGAAAAGTTACCATCAAGATCTAAGTGTTTAACTTATTGAAATTTTATCCTTTTATTTATTTATTTAAGGGATCTAATTACATCGCTTGAGATGTTAACTCCGAAAATAGATCGCTAGATCTCTCGCACTTAAAACGAGAATCATAACACTAGACCAATTGCCTAATGGTAAATTTTATCCTTTTTGATTGATTAGAGAAGAAAGCGCACCTAATTATTTCTATGCTTAACCCTACTACCTTGACTTTTAATAACACACCGAAGATAAACCAAACCAATAGTTAAACGTTTATCTCAGTAAATGAGATCCGTTAAATGAGTCTAATGATACTATTTATTCTTATTAAAAGTCATATCCTCTCTTAATTCTATACACGGAGACAGTGGCAGAGCTGCACGGGACACCCTCAACTAAATTTTTTTTTTTGATAAAAAAAAATTATATTAAAGACCTCTTACTTCAAAAGAAGTGTACATGTTGATTCCTCTCATTATATAAGTGAACCCGTTGACCTTCAACCCTAATTTCTAATTCCGCCTCTCTACGGAAAACATGGTAACAAAAAAATTTGAACCCTGCATGGGAGGGCATATGTAAAATATCTTCATAGACTAGGTGACAATGACTTGGTTTTTGGTATATGAGTAGTATATTCCTTGTTATATATATTTTTCAACGAAAGAAACACACGATAATGGTTCAACACTAACATTGTGATCACTTTCTACTTTTAAAATTCTTGGCATCACCACTATATGTTGCTTCGTCATTGTCTTCATGTTCAGCTTTAATACCCTTACTTGGTGTTAGAGTAGAGCATTGCTATATATAATTCATGTCATGTTTTTATTATTTTTTTGCACGTGCCAATTTTTATTATTTAATAAATTAATTATTACCATAAAAAGAGTGAAACATCATTTGAGTGATTTAAAACATCCTCCACGAGAGAAATGGGAATCTTGAACACCAATATGTAATGTTTGGACAAAAAAAACAAAAGAAAGGGATAAATTACTTGAAACAACCCAACACTATCATAATGCCAGATTTCAGAAAAGAAGAAAATCAAACATCATCTTCTTAAAAATGTAAAAAAGTCTTGGTATAACAATAATATAATTTTTGCTAGGTGTTTTCTCGTGTTGAATATTTGATGATCATTATATTTACCAATATTAGTAGATACTTGTTGTTAATTAGGTGTATATTTTGTAATCTCATTAACATGAATATGAAAATGAGATATAATTACAAGAAATAGTAGTATATTTATCATTCCATAATCTCAAGCACAGGATCTTGTAAACAGACATGATGGTTGCGCAACGGCTTTCCCGCAACTCAATCCCTATAAATATTTCCTTTCCCTTCTCAGGAGCAACTCTTGGTGAAGGAACAGGTGCAACTATGTCAGATGATGAGGATGAAATGCAGGCAGATTTCTCTATGGACCAATCAGGAGGAGCTGAGGCCCATGACATGATGGGATTTGGCCCACTACTTCCCACAGAATCAGAAAGGTCTTTGATGGAGAGGGTCAGGCAGGAGCTGAAGCTTGAGCTAAAACAGGTGATCTTTTTTATTTTTATTTTTTTTCTTTATATATTATTCACAAGGCTCTTAAGGGATCTATCCAATTCACCCTACGTATACCCACATAACGAAAGAACGCAAAGAGTGAATTGCTATTGGTTGGTGTTGTGCGACTATTATTAGGAGTGATTCTAGTGGCACTTCATTAATGAATGTAAGCGAGAGTGAAGAACTTTTACAATAAATTGTAAACGGGTCTTTAATTACAGATTAAAAGTATGCTTCACTCCCTCATTTAGTGGGGCCTACTTCTATAGCGTGCCGTATTATATCTATTATTGTCAAAAGAGAGTATTTTCTTATAACATGCATGTAGTATATAAGAAAAAGGTAAAAGTAAAAGATAAATGTTGGGTCGTGGTTCGAATTCCAATTCCAAGCTCATCTTTTATTGTTGCATGAGTCCTTGTCACAACAATGTAAAAGGCCTTCAGGCTTACACTTCTAAAAAATTCTTGTAATCGGGCGACCACCCGTGATACACAAGTGAGTGATCTCACATATGTATTAATAGTCTAAAAAGTTGTTGACCAAATAGTAGATCAACCCTACACGTGTATGCACTTTAGGAATGTTGCATAACGTGCTGTTTCATTTTTGCAGGGATTCAGGTCTCGAATTGAAGATGTGAGGGAGGAAATATTAAGAAAAAGAAGGGCAGGGAAGTTACCTGGTGATACTACTACAGTGCTCAAGAATTGGTGGCAGCAACATGCCAAGTGGCCTTATCCAACTGTAAGTACCTTGCTTAATAACTACTTCAAAACCATCTATTTTGACAATGTCAGATATCAACAAGATTTAATTCCCCAAAATAACTTGTTTGGTGATGATGATATCTATTGAGTTTTTATAGGGTTACTCTTCCGTCCGTCATGACTGACAGTCTATTTTTCAACAATATGAGGTTCATACACATCATTGTGAGAAACAGATTGTTCGCCATGACGAATGAATTGTTTTTCAGTTTTTATTATATGTTGATATCCTCCATCTAGCGCAAATGACTCAAGTATTAGAAATTATGTTCAACTAGGGTATTGGGTTTGTCACGCTCCAAACACAGAAACTCCAACCGCAAGTAAAATTAGTGTTATAGGTATAATAAATAATTACTTGAATCCAAATTATCTATTATATCCACAACACCCACTTATAAACTATTCATATATACTATTTCCTATCAATATGAGATATTACAGGGTTTGACTCTTCTCGACCCTATACATACTAATATCGTTGTGTACTAGACTGTCCTTTTGTGTAAAGTCTCATGGGAATTTCTAATATTTTCAGGAAGATGACAAGGCAAAGCTAGTGGAGGAGACAGGGTTGCAGCTTAAGCAGATTAACAATTGGTTCATCAACCAAAGGAAGCGCAACTGGCACAGCAACTCTCAATCAGCAACATCCCTCAAGTCCAAGCGCAAGAGATAGACACACACATAAATTGATATATTCTATTTGTGCAGTGAGAAACATGTCAATATGATCAAAACTTAGATAATTTCTGAGGGAGTTTTTTCTTCATAGCATGCAGTTCTTGGAAATTGATAAAAAAAAAAAAAAAATGGTGGTTTACATAACACATAGGTTAGGCCACAATGTATTATATATGGTATTAAAATGACTTACATGTATTGTTTTAGCTTTCTTGGTTAAAGGGGAATGCTTATTAACAAATTTCTTTTGGAAATGCCAATCTTTCTTGTAAGAAATTGCTTCTTGCTTCCATTTTGAGATATAGCTATTCATATTAGAGATAACTACCATAATATAGGGTAAGACTCCTCGTCCCGCAATGGGTCCTATTAACATACTTACTAGGAGTGGCTCCACATGCAGTGAGTCTCGCTCTACATGAGTGTGTCGTACCATCTAACATTGTTGAATGAAAGAATTTTCTCTATAATGTAATTTTTATAATAAGTAACTGGATAAAACTGATATAAAAGCCATTAGCAGAGAGGTTGCTTCTAAGTTTGTCTTCAGTCCGATTATCAAGTTATTTAGCAAAGATATTTTATATTATAAATATTAAATCAACGGTTCAGATTTAGATTTTGGTTTGAATTTGGCTTGAACTTAATCCCTAGTTCAGTTATTGTTGTCAACAATACTTTCTTTTTTCCTCCTTTCTTTTTTTTCCCCCCTTTTCCTAAAATCTTAATTTGTCTTCTAGAAACACTTGGCCAAGATTTAGGTATAATACTGATTGGATCTTGATGGGGGTGGTTTAATGTACTCTTATTCAATATATTGTACCTCCATTGACTGGCTCAAAATATTTAAACCCTAATAACAGTAGTAGCGGACTCAAATCATTATAATTTGAACAAATATTTTTTACACAACCGATATGGGACAAATTATCACATTGGTTGACTTTTGTTTAATTTTAGTATAATGGTTCCTTTTTCAAAGAAAAGAAAAAAATTCATCTAAATTACATTTGATTAATTAGTACTTCTGATTTGAATTACAATGTAAAAATCTTATTTAATTAATTTTAGACTTTCACGATTGTCATTTCTCAATATAATAAAATCTTTAACTCGAACAAGTCTCAATTTTTTTTTCTAAATTCTTTGTCATAGAAATGTAAATTATAATCATTTTAATCACGTGGACTTCGCTTTTTTTAAAAACATCGAGTGAAGAGAATAATAGCCTCCTAGATGACACTTGAGGCATTCTAAATTGATCTAAGGAAAAAAAAATGAGGGAATACATTAAATTAAAGACTTCTGTTATGGAGTAAGGAAAATTATTGAAAATGATTATCGTTGTTGTTCTGTATAAATAAAAACATTTATGTTATTGTTACTATCACGTGTAATATATTTACCATAGTTGTTGTCGTGTGAATTCTAACGTAAGTGTACGTATCACAATAAGTAATAAAGTGATGAATAAAGATCATTTCTACGAGGACTAAGATTATTAACTACTGAAATTAGTTTACCTCTAACTTTATTCAGATGACCAAAATTTGAGAGATTGTGATTAAAAACTAAAGAATTAACAAAACTACTAAAACTAGCAACTAAACAATTACGAGTTTTGTGTAAAAGTTGATTCAATAATTGGAAAGCTCTAGGGGTTCCGATTTCACCAAGATTTATCCTACTCGAACCTGTTGATTAAATCCAATTGACGACTATTCTTTATGCTGCCAACAATTTCACTAAGGTAGATATTAATATTTCTCAAGTATCAATAATCTATTCCAATAAGCAAGCTACCCACATCTTTGTGATAACTGTGAACTTATGGAATGCATTAAGCCCTAGAAATTTAAATGTTGCACTAGATCTCATAACTATCTCTAACTTATAAAAATTTAATGGTACTCCACATGTGGTCTAATCTAGTTATTACTTCTCAGTCTCAAACCAAACCACAAAATAAGTAATTATTGGCCAGACAATCACAGACATTAAGTATAGTGTGAAATACTCAGCATAAAAAAAATAATAGAATAATCAATCAATCAATCAATCCAACATAATTCGAGTGATCAAAATCTATAGAAAAATAATCTAGTCACTAATAATAATTGTAAATGAAATCCAAATTCTAATAAAGTTCATGATGAGAGAGAGAAAGAAAACTTTAGAAAGTCGTGGCCAAATCTTGTCTCTAATCTGTCCTACCTCGTCAATCTTGCAGTTTTCCTTGCGTTTTCTCCTCTCCAAACGTTGGTTTTTGCTCTCCAAAAATAGCCGCTAGAAAAACTCCCATTTTTGCAACGTCTGGTGTCTTATTTTATCATAGGATTTTCTTCTTTTCGTGCCTTTTTACAAAATTACCCTTAAATTTCCTACGACGCTGTGCAGCTGCGCTATGACTGCGCTACTTCTATTTGTTCTTCAATTTCTCCACAAATTGCATGAAAGCCAATCCTTTGCTATTTCTCTTCAATCTTCGCCTCAAAACTTAGCTTGTCTCTTGAAAATTACCTACAACTCAAATCAAAGACAAAACCAATCAAATTGCTCATAAACTACTCAAAAACTAACAAAGTTTAAGTGAAAATATGCTGAAATAATATATCAATAGTACACCCAAAAAATACCCCAAAACTTAAGTGTCGAGGTTAAAAATCTCACAGTTGAATTTGGGGAGCTGCTTTCGCCGAGCTGCACTTCTCAGGTCGGCCTCCGAGCTGTATTTTCCTGATCGGCTATCGGACCTGCACAAGGAAAGGAAGGAAAAGGCGGGGTGATGACCCGGATTTTCCCCTCAGGCGTGCGAATGATTAGTATGTCCGAGCTGGCAAAGTAGCTGAGAGCATTTAATAGCGAGATCCCCTTAAATGAAGAGGGTGGAGCTCTATTTATACTAAGTTCGGGTCTGACAGCATTTAATACGATGCAACTTTATGTCCCATCAGTGCTTTATGTCCCATCGGAACAGCTGGAACTCAGGTCGGGGTTAACGGGGTCTGGTCAGTCATCTAGGTTGGGCATCGAGCTGAACGCGCTGTTAACGGAGCGCGGATTAGCCCGTCTCAGCTCGGAATGGTCGGCTCACTTGGATCAGCTCGGGAACCCCTCGTCAATTTCCTCCCCCCAAGTCGAGATCGAGAGGGTAAGATCTAGAGATAGAAGTTCATCCCGAGCTGTAGGTGCCCGACCCCGATAGAGTAGGGATGGCCACGTCAGCGGTGCATGCCCAACGGACGGCTGCCACGTCACCTGGCGGTTCTGACGAGATGCGATGTTTGGGCTTCCCAAGGCGACTTTCAGGGGCGCCTATAAATAGGGCCATACTCTCCAAGATTCACTTCATACTTCGCTTTCACTTTCTCAAGGAATTCAGGTCAGACATCAGAGTGGTCGGATGCAACTAGCTCGGAAAGAATCTTCTCGGGATAATTCAGCTCAGACCCAGCTTAGTCGGCCGTACTCCGCAGTCAAGAGCAGTAGGTACGTCCCGACTCCTTTTAGTCATTCCTGTTCATTCATATTTACTGTAAGCAGGATGGGGAGGTCGGAATCGGGAGATTCTCAGGCTATAGAAGTTAGGTCCTATGGTGGAGATGAGAGTTCGCCAAGCTCGGCATCCACCTCAAACAGGGCCCGTGATGGAGGGAACGCCAGTTCGTCTTCAGGGCCGGCTTGGAGATCTGGTCGCGGGGAAAGCGATGATGACTACCAAGTTATTGGGGTCAGATTGGCGCAAGAAGAGGCCGAGGCAGATCCTTTGGCCGACCTGGGAGACTTGGGGGATGGAGAGGACGACGAGCCATTGAACAAGTTGGAGGGGGTCGAGATACCACATGAGTATTTAGCTGGAGTTTCCACCTCGGAGCCGACTGCAGCGATCCCGGTTAGGGCAGTCCGACCTCGGAGCTCAGCTACAGCCAGTGGTTCATCAGGTCGGGGGAAGCGGATAGAGCAGTTGTTCGCTTGTTGCCAGCGCGAGTGTCATTCAACCATAGAGATGGCCAACGCTCAGCTGAAAGACTGGTCGGTGGACCGGCACCACAAACTGAAGGTCCCTGGTCGGAATGACCCTGCCTGTTATCCTCTGCCCGATCACTTTACGATGTATGACCTCGCCTTCGATGTCGTCCGCCTTCCACTTCCCGGCTTTATTACAGGCATTCTGAACTACTTTGAGCTCAGCCCGGGTCAGATGTCGCCAAACGGTTGGGCCATAATGGTGGCATTCTTCGTGTTCTGCCTCGAGAGGAAGATAGAGCTGACCTTGCGCCGTTTCAGGCATTTTTTCGTTTGCAAGCCCAACCCGAAGCAGCTAGGCTGGTTCCACTTCGCGGCTCGGGTCAACAATGCCATATTCACCAAGTGGCACTCCTCCAACAAGGGCTGGCACAACGACTACTATTGGGTCAAGTCGACAGTGAACCCGGGGTGCAGGATGGACTGGAATCTTTCACTGAAAAAGACTTTAAATGACGACCCCAAGCTTTCCAAAGAGGAACTCGCAGAGGTCAGCGTGCTGAGGCCCGAGCCGGGTATGCTGATCGACATCGATAGTGTCCTCAGGTGGGACAGGATATGGAAGTCCAAGTTATTCGGGAGAGAACCCGACCTGAGCGAAGAGCATCCACACTTGCTTCCCGAGCCTGAAGAGAACGCTCATTCCGACTCAGAAGAGGGTCAGTTCGAAGGATCAAAGCCCGACCTCCCCGTCTCCTAGTTTGTCGTTGCTCTTCTCGATTGGTAATCGGTCATTTTTCACCTTCTTTTCCTTTGTTTTTGCAGGCATGGCAGATACGGTGAAGCTCGCGTACCTCCAGAGAAGGAGAAAGCCCGACGCCAGCGGCGAGGTGTCGGCTCGGTCCGGTCTTGGCTCCGTCCCTCAGGAGCAGAGGCAGCGGCCCGGGGGCCATGCGCGGGAGGTAGGCGCAGAGGTCTCGTCGGGATCTCCCCTGACGAAGAAGACGAGCTCGGGTGTGGCGATCCCTGAGCGCTCGGCATCCCGTCCTGACAACAGGAAGCGGCCCCAGCCCAAGTACTTTGGTAGGGGCAAGGCCGCGGAGGTGAGCCCTCCAAATAAGGATTTTGTAGAGGCTGCGAAGGTTGCCCGTGATCCCAAGTTGGGGTCGGTCTCGGCGGAGCAGCTTTCACTGGACCTGAGGACGGCCATAGTTACGGTAAGACATACCCAAACGTGCTGTTGTGGTTTCTTTTGTTGATTACTTTGACTAACCGCTTTGCTTTCTTCCGCGCAGACTGAGTCCCATATCCTTTCGGCGCCTGGCCTGCTTGCCCGGGCCCAGACTTACTGTGTGGAGCTCGAGCAGCGCTACACAGATTCCCGAGCCGAGCTGGAGTCCTTTAGGACGGATGCGGCCGAGAGACATAAAGCGGATGAGGCAGAGATCGCACGACTAAGGAAGGAGCTCGAGGCTGAGAAGTCTCGGCGCGAGACTGTGGCCAAGGACGTTAAGCGCTACAAGCGGGAGAAGCGCGAGGCCGAAGCAAAGCATAAGGACCTCTTGGATCAAGTCGGCCCGGGAGGGGAGAAGGTAGTGGAGGCCTTTAAGTCCAGCCAAGAGGCTGTGGACTGGCTAGCCACTGAGGGAGGGGTGATGGCCCGATACGCTGAGTTGGAGTACTACTTCTGAGGCCAGGTTGCATCTCGTGAGAGGGCGAAGACCTTTTTCCCCGCCGCCAAGAATGATTATATCGAGATCTTGGAGGCCCCGCCCCCGAAATTCTGGGAGATTCCCGAGCTGCCAGCCGATCTGACGTCCCAGGCCAAAGAGGTGCTAGCGTTCGTCGAGAAAGGTATGGACCAGGTCGGCGACGTAGCCGAGGCCACAACCTCCACCGCTGCTCCCAAATAATAATAATTTCTTTTGTAGTCACCCGGGTCGGGCTTTTGTAATTGATTTCAGCATTAATGAAATGTTGGCTTTAATGAAATGTTTGCCTTATTTTCATTTGCGTTTTAATTGAGTTCGTACACATGTACTTTTCTTTTCGCAAAATTTTTTCTCAAGTAAGTGGGGTCGGACCAATTTTAATGGACCGTACAAACTTAAGCGTAATGAACCGAGCTGGACGCGACTAGTGAATTAACACCCTAATCCGAGCTGGTTAATTGGGCGACTTATTTAATCGTCGCCGACCTGGACTTGTCAGTCCGATTTAAAACTGGTCAAACTAATGTTGACAAATGTTGAGCTCGAGTTCGGACCCCAAACTAACATACCGACCCGAAGCCGGACTAAACCAAGTTGGAACTTAATCCGAACTGGCAAAACTTAAATCAATTTGTTATTGATTATACCCGAGCTGGAACTTAGTCCGAGCTGGTTTACTTCGTGATTAAGCATGGCCACTGCGTTAATCCGAGTTGGAGTAATTTTGTAGTTGAAGCACTTGGGCCCGGGTCGGGCATTGCACTAGTTTACAAAATTGCATTGTATTAAATTTGTACAAGTAATGTCTTGGCCCGGGGCCTTTACAAGATACTTCGGCTCGGGGCCTTTTACAAAATGTTTTGGCTCGGGGCCGTTTTTAGACAAAATACCGCTTCAGATGTTCTGAATGCCAAGCATTTTTCAACAGTTTTCCGTTCTTGTCGCGAAGGTAGAAGGTCCCGGGTCGGACTTCTTTCATGACTTCATAGGGTCCCTTCCAGGTCAGAGAGAGCTTGTTAACGGAGCGCGGCAAAAAGATGGTCTTTCTAAGTACGAGGTCGCCGACCTTAATAGGCTTAGGCTTGACCTGTTTGGAAAAGGCTCTTTTCATGGCAGCTTTGCTGGCCAGCATTCTGATTTGAGCTTTAGCTCGGAGCTCTTCTGCGAGGTCGAGCTCTTCACGAATTCGTGCTCCGTTTGTTTCTGGATCATGGTGGAGGGTTCTACTGGTCGGAGACCCGATCTCCACTGGCAGCACCGCTTGAGTACCGAAGGTCAGTTCGAAGGGCGATTCTCCCGTGGCCGAGCTGGTGTTGGTCCGCTGAGCCCACATCAACTCGGGAAAAATTGATGCCCATTGGCCCTCTGCTTCCTCCAGCTTGGTTTTCAGGCCCTGCAAAATGATTTGGTTAGTCCTTTCAACTTGGCCATTACTTTGAGGGTGAGCAACGGACGAGAATCTGAGGTCGATCCCAATCTCAGCACATTTGCCTCGAAAGTATGCACTGTCGAATTGTTTGCCGTGGTCAGTGACGATGACCTTTGGCACCCCAAATCGGCAAATGATGTTTTTCCATACGAAATCCCAAGCTGCCTTTTCTGTTATTCTAGCAACACCTTCAGCCTCGGGCCATTTAGTGAAGTAGTCTACAGCCACGAAGGCGTGCTTCTTTTGGCCGACACTGGTCGGCAAGGGCCGATTATGTCTAGACCCCACTGATAGAATGGCCAAGGGCTTACCATCACTGTGAGGTCCACAACAGGCTTCCGTTGCACGTTGGCGAACCTCTGGCAGGTGTCGCACTTTTTTACATACTCCTTGGCATCTTGTTCTAAGGTTGGCCAAAAATAGCCTTGCCTTAATGCCTTCCGAGCCAGAACTTTACCCCCCAAGTGGTTTCCACATACCCCTTCATGAATCTCCCGGAGTACATAGTTTCCTTCTTCGGGTCCTACACATTTCAAAAGGGGCCAGGTGTAGGCTCTTTTATAGAGTTGCCAGGCGATAATGACAAACCTTGAGGCCTGTTTCATGAGTTTTCGAGCTGTTTTTTCATCTTCTGGGGTCATACCCCCCTCCAAGTAGTCCATGATTAGTTTGGTCCAATTTGGACTTAGATTGAGCTCGGCTACTGCTTGTACTCCCAACTGAATACTAGGTTCGGATATTTCTTCCACATGGACCAGTGCAGGTCGGCTTTCGCCCAAGGCTAACCTGGACAGGGCATCAGCCTTCATATTCTCTTCCCTGGGAATCTGCTGTATCGTGAACCTTCTGAGTGCTGAGGTCAAATCCTTGACTCTGTTGAGGTAGGCTAGCATAACACTGTCCTTGGCTTCGAACTCTCCCGATATCTGACTAGAGACCAACTAAGAGTCGGTGCTCAGGTCGACTGTCTGTGCCCCGAGCTGAGCTGCAATTTTCAGTCCTGCAATCACCGCTTCGTACTCTGCTTCATTGTTGGACACCAGGAAGGTGAACTTGAGGGAGTACTGGTGCTCATGCCGGTTCGGGTCAAGGATGACCACCCTAGCTCCACTTCCGGACTTTCCTGAGGCCCCATCCACATGGACCTTCCATACGTCCTCCGGGTCATGCTCTACTCGGCCAGTGCATTCTACAACAAAGTCCGCCATGGCTTGGGCTTTGATGGCTGTCCTGGGCTGGTAGGTGATGTTGAATTGACTCAGCTCAACTGCCCATTTCAGTAGCCTGCCCGACGCCTCTGGCTTGTGCATGATGGACTTGAGCGGAGCATCAGTCATGACCTTAATTGGATGAGCATCAAAGTATGGCTTCAACTTTCTAGCCGCCGTGATGAGCGCGATGGCGAGTTTTTCCAAGGAGGAGTATCTCGCCTCGGCTCCCTGCAAGGTTTTACTAACATAATAGACCGGCTTCTGTTCCTTTCTTTCTTCTCTGACTAGTACCGCCGCGACTGCTGTACCCGAGCATGCTAAGTATATTACTAGCTCCTCCCCCACCTCAGGTCGGGATAACAGGGGTGGCGAAGCTAGATACCTTTTCAGCTCTTGGAAGGCGTTCTGGCATTCCTCAGTCCATTCAAAGTTCTTAGGATTCCTCAATATTTTGAATAGAGGAGCACACTTGTCAGCCGACCGGGACATGAATCTGCTCAGTGCTGCGACCTTGCCTGCTAACACCTGGACGTCTTTCACGCAGGTCGGTGGCGCCAGGTCCAGTATCGCCTGGACCTTTTCCAGGTTGGCTTCTATTCCGCGGGCTGTGACCATGAAGCCCAGGAACTTGCCTGCCTTGACGCCGAATGCGCACTTTTTCGGGTTCAATTTTATCCCAAAGTGCTCCATTACGGCGAAGGCTTCAGCCAGGTCGGCTACATGGTCTTCCGCCCTCCTACTCTTGACCAACATATCATCTACATAGATTTCCATATTCCGGCCGATCTGACTTTTGAAGACCTTGTTCACCATCCGAGTATATGTGGCTCCGGCATTCTTGAGGCCAAAAGGCATGACCTCATAGTAGTAGAGTCCTTTATCGGTGGTGAAGGCGGTCTTCTCTTTGTCTCCGGGAGCCATTTTGATTTGATTATAACCTTTGAATGCATCCATGAAGGAGAGTAGCTCGAATCCGGAGGTGGCATCCACTATCTAGTCAATCCGTGGTAGTGGGAAGCAGTCATTGGGGTAGGCTTTGTTGAGGTCGGTGAAATCAATACACAATCTCCATCCACCCGAGGACTTAGTAACCAGCACCACATTGGATAACCAGGTTGGGTACTGTATTTCCTTTATGTGGCCGGCGTCCACCAACTTGTCCACCTCTTCTGCTATGATTTGTTGCTTATCATAATGAAAGTGCCTGCACTTTTGCTTTACCGGATAGTGATTTGGGTCGGCATTCAGATGATGCTCAATCACATTCGGGTCAATCCCTGTCATGTCAGAGGCAGACCAGGCGAATACATGTTCATTCTTTAAAAGAAATTGGCTTATACCTTTCTTGAGGTTGGCAGATAGTTCACTCCCGATCTTTGCTCTCTTGGTTTTATCGGAGAGCTCCAACTCTTGAAGGTCTTCAGCCGGACTTCCTCTCTTAGCATCTCTCTTTTCTTCGGGCAGATCTGGTCCCCAGCCGGTTTGATATTTGGGCCGGAGTGAGTTTTCATAACATTCCCGAGCTGAGAGCTGGGCTCCGTGAATGGTAGCTACCCCGGCCGGGGTCGGGAATTTCAGGGCCTGGTGGTAAGTTGAGGGGACGGCCCTGAAGTGATTAAGTGTCACCCGACCTAAGATCCCGTTGTAAGTAGAATTACAATCCATTACAATGAAGTTGGCCTGCATCGACGCCCACTTATCCCCATCCTCCAGCTTTAGGGGGAGGTTGATGACTCCTTCGGCTCGGTGGGACTGCCCGGTAAAACTTGCCAAAGTACCCCTCAGCGGCCTGAGTCGGCTCCTGTCCAACCCCATATGCTCAAAAGCACTTAGGAATAAGACTTATGCCGAGCTCCTGGTGTCCACCATCAGCCTTTTGACGGTGAAGTTGGCTATTCCAGCGCTAATCACCAGGGGGTCGTCGTGAAGTAATATCACCCCCTCCAAGTCTTCTGAAGAGAAGGTGAGCTCTTGCATCTCCGGGGCCGGTCCCCTCACTGGTCCATATTCCCTCCCAGCACGAACATAACCCTTTCTGCCTGCTGAGGTCTCGCCTCCTGACGCCAATCCTCCCGCAATGGTTTCAATCACGGCCAAGCGTCCGTTCCCAGCCTGGCGCCTGGGCGGACTCCTCTCCCTATCCCTTTGGTCTGGATTCCGGGTTGGCTGCGAATCTATATACCTCTGTAGGTGGCCCCGGGCTATTAGTGCCTCGATCTCCTGCTTCAAGTCTTTACATTCCTCGGTGGTATGGCCGTAGTCCATGTGGTAGCGGCAATATTTGGTCCTATTGCGCTTCTCGAGTCGGCCTTTCATTCTCGGAGCGGGAGGCAAGTGGTTCTGGTGTTGGATCTCCATTAGGATCTGCTCCCTTGAGGTGTTAAGGGGAGTGAACATAGTGAACCGGGGGTTCGGCTTCGGTTGTTGAGGCTGTTTGCCTCGGTCGTTCTGGGCTTTGGCCCCAGGTTGGGCTCGGGAGGCCTCTCATTTCTTCCCAGCCTCCTTCTCCTTGTCATCGTCCCTTTTTGCCTGATGGATTTCCTCCGAGTGTATGTACCCTTCTGCTCGCACCATCAGCTCGGACACAGTATCCACGGGGTCAATTTCCAAGGAAGATGTGAGGGGGCCCGACCTGAGCCCGCTCTGGTAAGCCATCAGAGCCATGGAGTCCTCCAGGTTGGGAATTCGGAGGGACTCTTCATTGAATCTAGCCGTGTAAGCCCTCAAAGTTTTCCCTCTATGCTGCTTCACCAACAGAAATGTAGAAGTACGGCGGGTGGCGCAGCGGCTTCCCGTGAAGCGGGATAGGAAAGCCTCAGCCAGCTGGTGAAAACTTGCAATTGAACCAGGACGAAGTTTTTGGAACCAATCCAAGGCATTGCCAACCAGGGTGGTCGGGAATGTCTTCGCCTTCATGAGATCTGGCATGTCATGCAGAGTCATGTGGTGATCAAAATTGAGCAGGTGGCTGGCTGGGTCTCCATCTCCATTGTAGATGGCCAGGTTGGGCATTCGGTTGTCGGTGGGCAGAGGCGTGGCCAGTACCTCAGGAGAGAGTGGGCTTACGCCAAGTTGGTTGATGACCTTGGCTATGGCAGCCGCGGTCTTTGCCTGCTCGGGGTCGGCTTGAGCCGCCCTTTTACTTCTCGCCGCGTCGGACCTTGGTATCGGCTCTAAGAAGCCCTCCTCTTCCTGCGTCCGTTTTCGCCTAGGCTCCGGGATGTGGAATTGGGGGCGTGATGGCCGCGGCACAGCCTCTTGCGGAGCCAGGGGGCCCTCAGCTAGCTGGGCTACCTGCTCCTTAAGTTCTTCGAACATCCTCAACATCATCCTTATCTCCGGTGACAGGCTGGAGTTAGGATCTCCTTCCGCTGCGGGGTTGGTTTGAGTGGCTAAGTGTATACGTTGGCTCGTTCCAACATCGGCTTGGGTTAGGTTTTGGCTGAGCGCCTGCACGGGTTCGAGGACCCCTTCCAAGTTGGGCGAATCCTCTACCGGTATGTTGTGACTTCTAGTTTGTACCATGGTAGCTTCTCAATGAGTGGCGAAGAGAGTTATAAAAGAACTCGTTGTTCCCACAAACGGCGCCAAACTGTCGAGGTTGAAAATCTCACAGTTGAATTTGGGGAGCTGCTTTCGCCGAGCTGCACTTCTCAGGTCGGCCTCCGAGCTGTACTTTCCTGATCGGCTATCGGACCTGCACAAGGAAAGGAAGGAAAAGGCGGGGTGATGACCCGGATTTTCCCCTCAGGCGTGCGAATGATTAGTATGTCCGAGCTGGCAAAGTAGCTGAGAGCATTTAATAGCGAGATCCCCTTAAATGAAGAGGGTGGAGCTCTATTTATACTAAGTTCGGGTCTGACAGCATTTAATGCGATGCAGCTTTATGTCCCATAAGTGCTTTATATCCCATCGGAACAGCTGAAACTCAGGTCGGGGTTAACGGGGTCGGGTCAGTCATCTAGGTTGGGCATTGAGCTGAACGCGCTATTAACGGAGCGCGGATTAGCCCGTCTCAGCTCGGAATGGTCGGCTCACTTGGATCAGCTCGGGAACCCCTCGTCATTAAGTTTTGTTTGTCCTCAAGCAAAAGACACCACTAAAGAAAGAAACAATCTAAAACTAAAGACTCGACACAAGACAATTCATGAAAGCAATGTTGTAGGATAGTAAATTTGCACGGCCTCAGTAGCTTTATTTAACAACTCAAGAGGTGACTTTCACTCATAAGCATGAGAAATATTGTTACGCCCCGACACCGACCTATCGCTAGGCTAAGGCCGAAACATGACGTTCGGAACTCTTATTCTTGAGGTTAAAAACTTAATAGCTTTAAAAACCTGTAGTTATTAATTTAATAATTTGTACCTCCATTATAAATGCCATATAAAGATTGGAAGACTTCCAAAAATTCTACCAAAACATCGACCTTAAAGGTTTATAACGTCTGATATAAATTCATAAGACCTAAATCCACCTGCTCCTCATTACAAACCTAAGTCTACAAAGTAGAATAATCAACTTAGCTAGGTATCTAACTGACCAAAAGAATATTACAATAGATTAAATAGTCCCATTATACAAAGTCATGCTTATTACAACAAGGAATACATCTTCACAGGCAAGCATGTCGGTCAAATAAGTAGGAAATCCAACTCATCAACTCAACAAAGCTTACAACCACATGGGAGCTTGCTCGACTAATCTTCACCTGAAATTTTCAAAAGAGGGTGAGCTAGATCCTCGCATATAGCTCAGTGATGAGAAAAATAAGGAAAAGTTTTCACAAAGGTTTTATCATTTTGCAAACTTCTTGGTAAAACCATGCTATGCATATAAAAAACTAATCAAGTATAACAGAATATCAAGATTAACTTCATACTCGAAGTATAGAACAATTAACAAGAATGGAAACAACTTGATCCAAAGATATGCGCAACTCTTCTCATTAATTTAAAGAAAAGGGGTACTCCGGAGACAACCATGAAGAAGGTACTCAGGAGGCAACCCATAAGCACGCCAACCAAGAGGACACTCCGGAGACAACCCATAAACACACCAGTCAAGAGGGCACTACGGAGGCAACCCAACGAAGAGGGTACTTCGGAGGCAACCCACAAATTTACCATGGTAGCCGAGACCTATACCTGATGGTCCAATGTCGCAGGGGAGAATCAGAACTTCTACCATACCCGATATGAAAGGTTAGAACCTTGACATAGATGTAAGTATAATAACCCAGCTTTCTAAGGAAAGACACCAAGCGAGAGAGATGTGCACGATCCAAACCTAATCAAGCATACTTAAACAAGTACATGATTCAAACATATTCAAGCGTATAGTCGTAAGTGCACGGTTTAGACAATCATGAAACCAATACCTATCATGCTTGAACATAATAATAACATTTAGAAGGACACAACATAGCCATATACCAAATAGGGTGTAAAGATACCTTAAAACAACTCAAATCGACCATAAAATGCAAGCACGAACGAAACTATGAAGTATTCTCGACGCTTCTGCATTAACCCAATTTAGGAGGTAAATTTATCCACGTTCCCAAACTCCAATTAATCTGTTTTCAGTCTAGAATCGAAGCTTATCGAAAGTAGATAGTTCTAGAATCAATCAGAACTCAATTTCAATCTAAAATGACTGAGTTATAACTTATTTCGTGCAAGTACATTTTTCTGTCCAGATTGCAAGCTGTTCTTGTGTCATTTCGGGAATGGTAAATTCAGAGCATCTTAACGATAGAATATGCCATTTTGTAAAACATGAAAGTTGTTCCTAACTTCCCAATACAGAATCTATGAAAGTTTCATTCAATTCTGAGATCGTTTGCTATTTTTAAAATGTAAAGGAAATTGAATACAGTGAGTTGTCCAGATTCAGCAAAAATTTTGTAACTTACTTCCTAGTGTGTGTTTGAGCATGAAAACGATTTTTTCTTATGACATGGTCAATTGAAGAAATGTTCCTCTATGAGTTTTATACTTTTTCAGAATTTTACAGATTTTTATAAAATCATCTAGTCATAAAAACGGGCTAAACTTTCTGGTTGGACAAATCTGTCCAGTAAGGTCATTCCAAAATTCTTGCATGTTCTAGTTTCTAAATCATCAACATCAACTACTATATAACTAAGCAACCTCTAGCAACCTAAATAAACAATAATCAAACATATCCATATAGTTAGATACAAGCTTTACCATCAAGAACACCCAAAAATTTCAGCAACATCATCTTTGATTCAAACCATCAATAACAAGCTCCAACAACATTTCAACCATGGATTTGCAATTATAACTCCATATAAGCCTCATAAAACCATCAATATGCATTTATATATCATAAATACTCATTTTGAAAGAACCCTCACATTGCAACCCTATAGCACATATTTCAGTTACAACTTTTACTATTTGCCCTAACTTTCGTCAGTCCGTTACCTAAGTAAATGATCTCCAAATTTGATGAATCATATATCAAATCAAAGCTTTATGAATTCTTTAACTTTGACCACAAACCTTGTTCAATTTTGATTTAAGATCTAAAAGTTATGACTATTTCCGTAAGATTGCACAAAACTGTCCAGCACCAATACCTATCCAGAACGACCTACGATTTTTGTCATTTTTGAGGGTCTTAAAGTCAAAATTAGCCTTAGCCTATTTCTGTAACATTTGTTCAAAACTGAAAAATATAGTGAATCACCAAGTTTCATGCATTTTTAACATCATTTTCTAGGTAAAAAACATTTCGTTCTAATCGGACAGAGAGCTGCCAGAAACATAACTTCATATTTTCAAGTTGTCCAGATTCAGACACATTACCATTTTTGACCATTTTGGAGGTCTTAAAGTCAAAATTAGCCTTAGCCTATTTCTTCAAGATATGTTCAAAACTGAAAAATCTAGTGAATCGCCAAATTTCATTCATTTTTAACATCGTTTGCTACCTTAAAAGTGCTCCGAACAGAAGGGTCAGTAGGCTACCCGGGATTTCCAGAAATGTTCAAACTTAACTTCTTGGCTTCTAAGCATGCAAAACTAAGTAAACACATATACATACATGCTCATGAACTTCAAAACATTTTAGAAATCAGTTTAAACCCTCACCTTTGCAATAGTTAGAAATGAGAAAAAATTGATTGGAAATGGTTGAAGAGTTTGGAAATGGCTTGCTTCTACTTTCCCCTTCCTCTCTTTCTTCTTCTTCTTCTTGGCAAAATCGTGTAGTGTGTGTTGTAGGATTTTAGTGTGTGTAGATGGTGTAGTGTGTGTTGATGGATGAGTGTGTATTGGTGTGTGTTTGACTTCGGTGAGACCAAATAGTGTTAGGATATTTTGTTATTTTGCTTTAGGACGAGTGTGTCCTTGAGCTTGCTTGCGTATTACTAGTTTGTCATTCTAGTGTTAATTCTAACTACCTAGTTACTAATCTTAGCTCCATAATGTTAATTAATTTTCTTCGACTCCTAAAATATTTGGTTGCACGTTAAATGATGATATACATGTAATTCGAGGTAAACATACTAAACCTATTTAACAGCATATAAAACACATCAAATGCATATAAAATGATTTAATTATATATGACATGACCTAATATACATGTGGTCTTGGGCCGGGTTTTACAAATATTAACTTCACATAATTCGCATTTTACTTCAAATCCCCAAAGTGAGTGTGTGAATAGCCTCTATCCTAATCAATTGTACCCAGATGAGTTTATGCAAGCAAAGCGAATGTCCAATGTGGATCTTTTATTTTCAATTACTTAGGACTTCATAGGCTCACTTTTCATGTCACTCTTCACTAATGTAGGTTAATCATAACATTAAAGATCAGTAGGACTTTACATTTGGTTGTAACGTGTGGCTAGGGTCAAGGTAGGATAATGAATATAATATAAGGTTACACTACCTGTAAGCACACAATCATTCTAGGATGTTCAATGAAGCACATGCCAACTCTACTTCTTACCACCACAATTATTCAAGAAATCTCTTTTCTTGCATTTATCACTTTACTTCTTCAACAATCATTCACAACATTACAAAACACATAAAGAATCCACACCCTCCAAAACTTGCATTTTTATATTAACTACAAGGAATATGACTCTTCTCTTTTCTTTCCATTCTTTGCTCTTTTTTTATTATTTTTTTTTCAAAAACAAAACAAAACAAATTACTCAATCATCATACCTCCCATCATTTAACACAAACCATAGTTCCATATAATCATCCTAAAACAATCATATGTTAAAAGTAGAGAGGTCATTAATTGGGAAACCCAGACTTGACAAGTTAAGGAAGAATTTGTAAGTTGTATAAGAAAGAAAAAGCTAATTAAGCTCAAAATGGTGGACTAGGTATATTCAATTATTACAAGGGTTGGCTTGAAAGACTCAAACGATCCAAAGATGGCCTAAATCATTTCCCTAATGCTATGCAACTTACGATTTCGCCTCGAGTGACAGTCAAGCAAGTTCTAAAGTCCTATACTCATTTTTCTGTTCACTTAAACTCACATAATCCTTCTCTAAGCAACAACATAACTAGGCGATGATAAGTGCGCAGTAGGTGGGGATTTTCCGTAAAACAAAACTATGCTTCAGTCAATTATCCTCATTACTATCATGTACTTCTTACGCTACTCATCATCGACCTAATTCTTATCTTTTCAGCATCACTTCCAAGAAACCATTTTTTTTCAAATTGTTTTCAAAAAATTTCTTCTTTTTTCTTTTTTTTTTACTCAAATAACTAACACATGTAATGAAAATAACTAAAACATATAACACTGGCACAAAAATAACACATAACACAAAACAAGTAAAGAGACGCCACCCCCAAACTTTAAAGGTAAACATTGTCCTCAATGTGAAAATACTAAAAAGAAAAGAAGTAGCAACTTCTCTAAATAGTTGGCGGAGTCATTCATCATCGGAAGGGAAGTAGTGGCTAGTCGGCGCAAAGGTCGTAAGGTAGGTGCTGGCGAAGCGCCCAATTTCTTTTCCAACTCTGCCACGTACTTGTAACTCTGCTTTTGCCTGGCAGCCAACTCATCTTGTCTCCGGAAAAGAAGGAACAATCGCTTCCCAAGGCGTTCTTCCTGCTCTAACCTCTCTTGTCGGCCCTGATCTATGTCATGTTGTAACTGTGCCATGTCCTGGCGTAAAGCCTGAATATCTGTGATGGGGGCTTCTTCCTGATTCAGTGGTTCATGCGCCTGTTGCACCGTGCGAGCCCCCAAATTTTCGATTGTAGCCTGAGTCAACGGAACTTGAGGCTGCAATACCTCCTTAGTAGCTGATACTGGCACACCAGCAGTGAGACACAAACCTGTAATCAATGCTGGGTGAGGCAATCCTCTAATAGTCCATCCCTTCAAGTACTGTAAAATGGACTGTTCAATTATCTTGCTGACATCAATGCTGAACTGGTTACCAATGGCATAATTCAAGGCTGCGCATTCTCTGGAAACCTCATATGTATTCCTTGTCGGTAAGAGGGTGGCACATATGAAGAGGTGCCACGCTTTAATTTCTTTATGCATGCCGGACGACAGGAAACTCACAAACTTATCACCTTTCTTTTTCCATGTAACTCAATCATCTGTTAAATACCTGATAATGCTATCTGGGTGAATGTCCTAGCCATGGGCACTATAGAAATCATCATCAAGGCCTGGTACCTGATAGAACTGATTGATAGTGCCCCGGTCAAAAACAATAGGCTTGCCACGAACCATAACCCTCTTGTCTTGATGTTATGGTGCATTAGCATAAAACTCCCTGACCAACAATACATAACACGACCTAGGAGATTTGATGAAGTTAGTCCACTGCCGCGATTCAGCTTGCCGTGCAATTAGAGGTCCAGGTTCTTTAAAACGCGCTCGACGACCGACGATTTTTTTATGATACTCTCAGTATATCGAGCTTTAGCCTCCTCACTAACAAATATATGTGTATTCAAAGCGGGCCTAGACTTGGATGTAGATGCACCAGAGATTGAACCCCATTTTCTTTTAGGAGCCATGGCTATCTAGAATAATCAGTTAAAGTCAGTTGTTCACTCACACCCTACTGTTCAATTACACCCCCTAACATAATACTACAGTCCCATGTAACACTATGTAACTACGAATCACCCAACAAACTCAATAAAAGTCACAGATACTCAGCAACACACTCAATATAAATGTACAACGATCACAAATAGTAGAACTGAGCCAACAACAAAGCATTCACAAAGGACCCAACCAACGCAATGCACCACCACGACAAGTCAGTGATCACAGAAAAACAGACATACCACACAATCACCAATCACCCGGCCAATATCACGATGCACAGTCATAAACTACTCAATCGATCAAGCACCTTGGAGGTTCAATGACAACAAATTGGGAGACAATAAAAAAAATCAACGACCGAAGCTTCTGGATTTATAGCGTAAGCAGACAATGTACCAGTTGACTTGTTCCCCCATACACCACCCACAACACAATTCAACTAGACTCCCAATCAGCAATCTTTCATCGTGACTCATAATTGCAAAAGCAGACTTAATAACAACCAGACCACCAAGTTGTTTGGTTTTATGTGAAATGGGTTTTATTGTGGTTATGGGTCGGGTAGGCTATGTGGGGATAGGTTGAATTGTGAGAGCTGATGGGTTATAGTAGGAAATGGGTTGGGTAACATGAAATGGTTGATGGGCTTTGTAAAGTGGGTTTGTAAGTGGCTGTGATTTTTTTTTTTCGAACATTACTGTAGGACGCCAGCGCAGCTGCGCTTTTTTTTAGCGTAACAGCGCTACTTTTTGTTCGAACAACTCTTTAAAAAAAATGCAACTTCTTATGACGCCAGCGTTACTTCACAACTTTATTTCTTCTTGTTTTTCTCTTCCATGCACGCATCACCTTCACTCCAAACACCAATTTCTCCATATTTTCTCCCTTAAATGACTTGGTAGAACCTCTCTTTGCCTCGACTTCCCCCAAACTTGGTCTTGAACCTACATGACAATAAAAATCAACAATTAACTATGACAACTATAACCCAAAAATTAACTAAAAACAACTAAAACTATGAAATCAAGAAAAGTAAAAAAATTCGGGTTGCCTCCCGAAAAAGCGCTTGTTTTAACGTCGACAGCCCGATGGAGCAATTTCTCAAGCCGAGTTAAGGTGGACAACGATCTTGTACTTATCAAACTCATCATCCCAATAAATCTTCAATCGTTGTCCATTAACCTTGAACGTCCCCTTCTCTGGATGAGTAACTTCGACAGTTTCATAGGAAAACACATTCGTTACAACAAAAGGGCCAGACCATCTTGATTTAAGCTTTCCAGGAAACAAGCGAAGCCTTGAGTTATATAAAAGAAAGAACTCTTTTCGTGAGATGTGTTTATCATGCCACGCTTTTGTTATCTCTTTATAGGTCTTCGTATTCTCATAGGCTTCATTTTGAAACTCTTCTAACTCATTCAATTGCAAAAGTCTCTTTTCTCTTGCAGCTTGCATATCCAGATTTAACGGCTTCATTGCCCAATATGCCTTGTGCTCGAGCTCCACTGGTAAATGGCTAGCTTTCCCATAAACCAACTTGTAAGGTGACATCCCAATTGGTGTTTTGAATGCAGTCCGGTATGCCCACAGAGCATCATCAATTTTCTTGGCCCAATCCTTGTGTGAATTACCTACCGTTTTCTCAAGGATCTTCTTGATTTCACGATTTGAAACTTCTGTTTGTCCGTTGGTTTGAGGATGGTAGACAAGGGCTTTCCGATGTTTGACACCATATTTGAGTAAAAGGGCTTCAAACTGCTTGTTGCAAAAGTGAGTACCTTCATCACTAATTATCGCTCGAGGTGTGCCAAACCTTGTAAAAAAGTTCTTCTTCAAAAAATTCAACACTACCACACTATCCTTTGTTATAGTCGCTACCGCTTTAACCCATTTAGATACGTAATCAACTACCAACAAAATGTATTTGTTATTGTAGGAGGAAGGGAAATGCCCCATGAAATCGATTCCCTACACATCAAAAAGTTCAACTTCAAGAATGTTCTGCAATGGCATTCCGTTCCTTCTTGAGATATTGCCCAATCTTTGGCATCTGTCACATGCAACAATAAAAGTGTGAGCATCTTTGAACAAGCTAGGCCAATAAAAACCTGATTGGAGCATTTTTGCTGCTGTTCTGTTGCCTCCAAAGTGACCTTCACACTCAAGTGTGTGGCAATGCCGCAAAATATCTTTCATCTCCTCTTCTGGAACACACGTTCTGATCACTTGATCGACACAATGCTTATAGAGTATAGGATATTCCCAATAATAGTGCTTCACATTAGATAATATTTTATTCCTTTGCTGATAATTAAGATCTGCTGGAATTACTTTCGCCGCTAGAAAATTCACAAAATCAGCATACTAGGGAAGAGTCTGAGCAGATTGTATCGCAAGGATCTTTTCATCTGGAAAGTCATCTTCAATAGGTGGCTTCACCATCTCAATCTCTACCGGTAACTCAAGTCTAGAAAGGTGATCTGCTACCAAATTTTCTATGTCTTTCTTATCTTTGATTTCCAAATTGAATTCTTGTAACAACAACACCTAACGAATGAGCCTTGGCTTCTCATCCTTCTTGGCCATAAGGTACTTAATAGCTGAATGATCAGTGTAAATGATTACCTTATTTCCAATTAGATAAGGACGAAACTTGTCAAAGGCGAATACTATTGCGAGCAACTCTTTCTCTGTTGTTGCATAATTAAGTTGTGCATCATTAAGAGTGTGACTCGCATAGTAAATAGCATGAAACACCTTGTTCTTTCACTGCCCCAAAACTGCTCCTACTGCGTAGTCGCTTGCATCAAACATCAACTCAAAGGGTAACTCCCAATCAGGTGTTACTACGATAGGTGCTGACACAAGTTTCTCCTTGATTGTTACAAATGCACGTTCACATTCTTCATCCCACACAAATGAAACATTTTGCACCAAAAGAGTTGAGAGTGGTTTGGTGATCTTTGAAAAATCCTTGATGAATCTCCTATAGAGCCCTGCATGTCCCAAAAAGCTTCTAATCCCTCTCACAGTTGTTGGTGCTGGCAACTTCTCTATGGTCTCAATCTTCGCACAATTAACTTCAATGCCTTTAGCTAAGATACGATGCCCCAAGACAATACCTTTACGCACCATGAAGTGACACTTCTCCCAATTTAACACCAAATTTGTCTCCTCGCATCTTTTCAACACTAACTTCAAATTGTAAAAACAATTATCAAACGATGTACCCACCACAGAAAAGTCATCCATAAATACCTCAATTCCACGCTCTAACAAATCTGAGAAGATAGTCATCATGCATCTCTGAAAAGTACCTGGTGCGTTACATAATCCAAATGGCATTCTCCGAAAGGAAAATGTACCATAAGGACATGTAAATGTGGTTTTCTCCTGATCTTTTGGTGCAATAGCTATTTGATTGTAGCCAGAGTAACTATCCAAAAAATAATAGTACTCATGTCCTGCCAATCTATCAAGCATCTGATCAACAAAATGTAAAGGAAAGTGGAACTTTCTTGTAGCCTTGTTCCATTTCCTATAGTCGATACACACTTTCTACCCAGTAACAGTCCTTGTAGGAATAAGTTCATTGTTTTCATTCTTCACAACTGTCATGCCGCCCTTCTTGGTTACAACTTGTACTAGACTTACCCAAGAACTATCTGAGATTGGGTAAATTACTCCTGCATCTAACTACTTCAGAACTTCCTTTCTCACCACTTCTTTCATCATCGGATTGAGTCGCTTTTGTGCGTCAATGGATGGTTTGCTATCATCCTCTGTAAGAATACGATGCATGCACATGGAGGGGCGAATCCCCTTAATATCCGCTAACGATCAACCAATCACTGATTTGTGAGTTCTAAGTACTCTCAGTAATTTATCTTCTTCTTTATTAGAGAGTGACGAAGATATAATTACTGGAAGTGTGTCTGACTCGCCCAAGTATATGTAGTGCAAGTGTGTTGGTAGAGGTTTCAATTCCAACACAGGTGGTTGCTCAATTGATGGCCTGGAACGTGCAGAACATTCTCTCAATTCTTCAAAATATTTTTGCCTATTTGGTTCAAATGAATCCAACCAACTCAAATATGATTGCACCTCTTCATCCTCCAAATCAACAAGATCATCTTGTACCAAGCTAGCCTCCAAGGGATCCAGTCGATCCACATGGCTAGGCACTATAACTTGTACATCATCAACATGAAAACAACTGTCACTAGCTTCAGGGTACTTGATAGCTTTAAACACATTAAATATCACTTCTTCTTCTTGTACCCTTAGTTGCAGCTCTCTCTTTTGAATATCAATGAGTGCTCTTCCAGTTGCAAGGAATGGTCTCCTAAGAATAATAGGAATCTCCTTGTCTTCTTCCATGTCCAACACTATAAAATCCGTAGGGAATATGAATTTGTCGACTTTGACTACTACTTCCTCAATAACACCTCTGGGATGCTTTAACGAGCGATCAGCTAACTGCAATGTAATAGTTGTAGGCCTCGCTTAACCGAATCCAAGCTTTCTGAAAATAGATAAAGTCATCAAATTAATACTAGCACCCAAATCACACAAAACTCGCTCAAAAACAACATTGCCAATTTCACAAGGACTAGTAAAACTCCCTGGATCATTGTGCTTTTGTGGTAGCTTCTTCTGTAGGATTGCGATGTACTATTCAGTAAGTGCAACTATCTCGTAATCTCCAAGCCTTCTCTTATTTGAAAGAATGTCTTTTACGAACTTCACATAACTCGGCATCTGTTCTATCGCATCTGTAAATGGAATATTGATGTGAAGTTTCTTAAAGACCTCAAGAAATTTAGCAAATTGTTTGTCAAGCTTGCTCTTCTGCAATCGTTGAGGGAATGGCACCACTACAGGTGGTTCTTGTGTAGGCTGTGGCTGAGCTTCTACTTTTTCTTCATCTTGCGCCTCATTCTTCGCTTCACCTTTCTCAACCTTCTTGGTTCTCAATAGATCCTCTAACTCCTTGCCGCTTCTCAATGTGACAGTTTTACAATGCTCTTTACCCTCTCTTCTAGGATTCACATCTGAAGTGCTAAGTAAATTATGTTGTTGTCTTTCTGAAAACATCGTAGTCATTTGGCTAAATTGAGCCTCTAAATTCCTGATTTGTATAGATTGGTTCTGGAAATTTGTCCTAGTTTCATTCATAAATTGAGTCTGGGAATTAGCCAACTGTGTTTGCGAATTCGCCAACTGAGCAATTACCTCTTCCAGATTCACCTTCTTCTCTAGGGGTGGGTTATTCTGCTTAGGCTGCAATACATTCTGAGTATTTCCCTAGAAAAAATTCGGATGATTACGCCATGCTGGATTATATCTGTTGGAGTACTGATTGTACTGCTGCCCATTGAAATTCCCCACATACTGTGCTTGTTCTGCTGTGCCTTGCGCAAATGGATTTTCAACCTGACATTCTGCACTATGATATGGACCATAACAAAAGTCACATACCACTGCCGCTTGAACAACATTAGCAGTTACTTGATATTCTGCATCTGTTTTGCGAGATCAATAATTTTTGCTACCAAAGCAGTTATGGCATCAGTCTTATGGATCCCAGCTGTCTTCTTTGGTATGCCTATCTCGCTCGACCACTACATGTTGTTCAACACAATATCCTCAAGCAACTCATAAGCGTCATCTGTTGTCTTGTTCATTAAAGCTCTTCCTACTAATGCATCAATCAAAGTTCTTGTCGAACTTACCAATCCATTGTAAAAATTGTGAACTTCCATCCACCTAGGTACACCATGATCAATGGCGGAGCCAGGCACTGGGGGTTAAGGGGTGCACTACGTGCCGGAATCGGTAACTGGGATCAGGGACACTCATTTATGCAAATTTGTTTTATATAAATTTATATATAAAAAAACTATTGTCTATATACCTATAATTATGATTTTAATGATAAAAGATTACAATATTCAAAAATAGAAAATTCACTGGTATTTAAATTTGAATTGTTTAATTAAAGACAAAATAATCAATTAGAATAAAAATAATCTAAAAATTATTCAAAAAATAAAAATAAATGTACAATTAAACTAGAAAAATTTAACTTAAATGTTAAAAATATTACAAAAATAAAAAAAAAGCAAAATTCATACACAATGATAAACACAAGTCTCCAAAATATATAAAATAAATTGAAAACTTATTTAAGAATAAGAGAATAGAAGTGAAAAATAGAGAGAGAAAAGAATGAAAAATAAAAAATAAAAAATAATTTTTTTTTTTTCAAATTTGAGGGGGTGCATGTGCACCTCCTGGAGCCTACTTGGCTCCGCCATTGACCATGATTAGGATACTTTCTCAACAACGCCTTATACCTCTCCTATGCTTCACATAGAGTTTCTCCTTTATATTGCGCAAAATTATTGATTTCTATGTGCAGTTTCGCTGTCTTTCCAGGTGGGAAAAATCTTGACAGAAACTTGTGCACCAAATCCTCCCAAGTAGTGATTGAATTCGAAGGCAGCGAGTTTAACCATTCCTTAGCTTGATCCTTCAAGGAGAAAGGAAACAAACGAAGGCGTATAACTTCATCAGTAACTCCGTTGTACTTAACAGTTCCGCAGACTTCTAGAAAATTCACAATGTGCTGATTAGGATCTTCAGAAGGCAGTCCATGGAACTAAATATTCTGAATCAACTGTAGTGTCATTGTTTTCAAATCAAAATCATGTACCTGAATCGCTGGTTTTCTAATCACAGGTTGAATTCCAGTGGGTGGTAACGCATACTCTCGCAGTGTTCTAGGCGGATTTTCCTGATTGACTGCTTGGTTATTTCCTTCTTGTACTTGAATAATTGCAGCCATGGTATCTTGGAGATGGTGGGCAGTAACTCTCTTCTCCTTTCTGTTCTTCCGACATGTTCGTTCTATCTCAGGATCAAAAGGCAAGAAATTGTTATCTCCTGACTTTCGCATGCACGAAAATGAGTATGTTCCTAAAACACACGTAACGAAAATAAGATAACAACACAAAATTAAATAAAATCCAAAGTAAAATTAAAGATATTTGGTATCGATATTAATTGACACAATCCCCGGTAACGGTGCCAAAAACTTGTCATGTGAATTCTAACGTAAGTGCACGTATCGCAACAAGTAATAAAATGATGAATAAAGAACATTCATACGAGGACTGAGATTATTAACTATCGAAATTAGTTTACCTCTAACTTTATTCAGATGACCAAAATTTGAGAGATTGTGATTAAAAACTAAAGAATTAAAAAAACTAATAAAACTAGCAACTAAACAATTACGAGTTTTGTGGAAAAGTTGATTCAATAATTGGAAAGCTCTAGGGGTTCCAATTTCACCAAGATTTATCCTACTCGAACCTGCTGATTAAATTCAATTGACGACTATTCTTTATGCTGCCAACAATTTCACTAAGGTATATATTAATCTTTCTCAAGTATCAATAACCTATCCCAATAAGTAAGCTACCTATATCTCTGTGATAACTGTGAACTTATGGAATGCATTAAGCCCTATAAATTTAAACGTTGCACTAGATCTCATAACTATCTCTAGCTTATGACAATTTAATGGTACTCTATACGTGGTCTAATCTAGTTATCACTTCTCAATCTCAAATCAAACCACAAAACAAGCAATTATTGGCCAGACAATCACAGACATTAAGTATAGTGTAAAATACTCAGCATAAAAAAAATATAGAATAATTAATCCAACATAATTCGAGTGATCAAAATCTGGCTACATCGTAGCCCTAGAAAAATAATCTAGTCACTCATAATAAATGTAAATGAAATCCAAATTCTAATAAAGTTCATGATGAGAGAGAGAGAAAACTCTAGAAAGTTGTGGCCAAATCTTGTCTCTAATCCGTCCTTCCTCGTAAATCTTACAGTTTTCTTCGCATTTTCTCCTCTCCAAACGTTGGTTTTTGCTCTCCAAAAATAGCCTCCAGAAAAACTCCCCTTTTTGCAACGTCTGATGTCTTCTTTTATCATAGGGTTTTCTTATTTTCGCGCCTTTTTACAAAATTACCCTTAAATTTCCTGCGCAGCTGTGCTATGACTGCGCTACTTCTATTTGTTCTTCAATTTCTCCACAAATTGTATGAAAGCCAATCCTTTGCTATTTCTCTTCAATCTTCACCTCAAAACTTAGTTTGTCTCTTGAAAATTACCTACAACTCAAATTAAAGATAAAACTAATCAAATTATTCATAAACTACTAAAAAACTAACAAAATTTAAGTAAAAAAATGCTGAAATAATATATCAATAATATACCAAAAATTGTCATTTCAAAAAATAATAGACGTCAGATAGGTTCCTCCCTAATCCTACATACCCGACAGACCTGTACATTTTACAACCTTTTACAATCTCTGTCACTCACTTCCATGCACACGTGGTTATAATCTATTTTGTCTATTTTCTATCTCTCTTATATGCATACATGAAAATATGTTTGCTTCAAATTTCATATGTATGCATTAATTTTGAGGCTATTTTTTACCCATCTAAACAGAATGGTCCACTTGGTGAATTTTCAATCATTGAAAGTTTACCAAAATTCTCTCCATTCTTATTCCTTCAATTCATCTTTATCAAATGTTTTCCTAAAAAAAATGACATTTGATTCAGATCACTCACCTGAGTAGTTCTCTCTTTTTTTTTTTTTTTTCCTTATCAAATTAATTCAATGTTAATATGTATTAGAAAGAAGAACCAATTTATAGGAATTTTGCAACGTTTTTATAGCAAGAGTTTGATTCATTTTAGAAGAAAATTATGCACGATCATGTTGACATTGTTAAAGGGGTGTCAATTTTGATCTTTATAAGGCCTTTTAAGGCTTTCAGAAGTAATTTCATGACCTGATTTACAATACTTGTTTGAAATCTGTCAACTAGTGTACAAGTTTTCTATGTCGCATTTGTAGCTTTGAAGTGTTGAGTGTAGTTAAGAGATCCCTGTTTTGAAGAACTTAGGAGGGAGGGTGTGAAGATGGCTCGATGGGGATCCCTTGAGCCACCGGGTGAAAACTCAATGCACGGGCAGGCCGTACAAATTGTGCCGTTTAACACATCTTCAGGATCACTTAGGGTGTTCTTGTTACATGGAAATTTAGATATTTGGGTGAAGGAGGCTAGAAATTTGCCGAACATGGATTTATTTCATAAGAGGTTAGGCGATATATTTGGGACCGCAGGGAGTACAGAGAACACGAGTGATCCTTATGTTACTATTTCAGTATCTAATGCTGTGATTGGTAGAACATTTGTGATAGATGATAGTGAGAACCCTGTTTGGATGCAGCATTTTTATATTCCTGTTGCACATTATGCTTCAGAAGTGCATTTTGTGGTTAAAGATTGTGATGTTGTAGGCTCACAATTCATTGGAGCTGTTGGTATTCCAGTGGAGCAATTGTATTCAGGTAGGAAAGTTGAGGGCTCATATCCAATCCTTAATGCTAGTGGGAAGCCATGTAAGGCAGGAGCCATCTTGACTTTATCGATTCAGTACATCCCCGTGCAGAATGTGGCACTTTATCGCGGTGGTGCTGGAGCACCTCATGGATGTCAAGGTGTACCTGGTACTTATTTTCCCCTCCGAAGAGGAGGAAGTGTCACTCTTTATCAGGACGCGCACGTACCTGATGATTGCCTTCCAAATGTATGGCTTGATAATGGTCTGCTGTATGAGCAGGGACAGTGCTGGAAGGATATATTTGACGCTATCAATGAGGCTCGTCGCTTGATTTATATTACAGGGTGGTCTGTTTACCATTTAGTTAGACTTGTTCGTCATACTGAAAATTCAGATATCACCTTGGGGGATCTGCTCAAATCCAAGTCACAGGAAGGTGTGAGGGTTCTGCTTCTAGTATGGGATGATCCTACTTCTACTAGCATTCTTGGTTATAGAACTGTAAGGATCAACTGGAATTTGTCTTGGTAGCTAGTTAATTTCTTTGTATGCTTTGTGTAAATTGAATCGTTCGCTTTCTGTGCTTCATGAGTCCGTATGCTCACATCTTCAGATAATGTTTGATTAATCAATGAATTCAATATCTTCTGGAAGAAACCAATTATTTAGCTTAATCAATGAACTTAGGCAAAACGTAAGCTCCACGAGTGAGTCTGCAGCTTTTGTTAAAACTTATGAATGCTCCATAAGGGAAACTACTGATTGAACTGATTTTTAGAGATTGGCTTATTGTTGTTGTTAAATTTCGAAGGTGGCCACTTCAGGTAGTATTCGTGGGATATACGAGATCAGATTGCGTTCAATATATTTTTGTTGTTTTTCCCCTAGGATAATGTACATTTATGGAGTTCACTTCTTGAATGATATCTTCATTTGGCACCTCTACTTTCTTAAGTGATCTTTTTTCTGCTAAATGTTTTCTTCTGTAATCAACGCTTCAAGTTGGATCACGGACATATCTGCTGCTCTGCAGGGAGGGGTGATGCAAACGAATGATGAGAAAACGCGCAGATTTTTCAAGCATTCTTCAGTGAAAGTGCTACTCTGTCCTCGGTCTGGTGGAAAAGGACATAGCTGGGCACAAAAGCAGGTTCAGTAGTAATAATCTTCCCAAATCAACTTAAGATCTTGTCACAAATTCTTAAATTTTCTTTTATATCTTTTTTTTTTTTTTTCCCCAGATTTAGCATTTGAAGTTTTAACTTGTTTGTTATTTGTCAGGAAGTTGAAACAATCTACACTCATCATCAGAAGACTGTGATAGTAGATGTCGAGGCAGAAAATTACAGGAGGAGGATCGTAGCGTTTGTTGGCGGCCTTGATTTGTGCAAGGGGAG
The DNA here is from genome assembly GCA_037974665.1 of Ehretia macrophylla. Classification (NCBI taxonomy): domain Eukaryota; kingdom Viridiplantae; phylum Streptophyta; class Magnoliopsida; order Boraginales; family Ehretiaceae; genus Ehretia; species Ehretia macrophylla. Next base: position 34,079,068 of record CM075773.1, on the reverse strand, counting down.
ATATGATACTCCAAAACATCCTCTTTTTAGCACATTACAAACAGTCCACAGTGACGACTATCATAATCCAAATTTCACGGTAATTGCTCGAGAAAACTCGAGAATTGTTTTCCCTTCAGGCCTCAGTTAAATCAGTTAGTATGTTTCTGTCGTACTGGAAACAGCCTCAGGGAGAATGTAAGGAAAGACCGAGTACAGCAGAAACCAAAGAGGGTCTGACCCTTCTCCTAACCCCATGTATAGTGGCAGTTTCACACACCGGGCTGCCTTGTACTGTATTCCTGGGGTTGTTTATTGAGCCAGAAAGATCAGCACATTTTCTGCATTGTGTGTGTAAAGTACACTCTTATTCATTGAGATGATCAATCTTATCATGCTAGTCCTATTGGAATAGCCATAAATTACTAACTGAGAAAGCTACAACGAAAAGCACTTCAGATTCTAGCTTTCTCACATACACGAAAGCAAGTGAAAATTTCTGACTTCCTCTTTGTTCTAACCCATACCATTGTATAAACCTTGAACAGGGTCCTACAAATAATTGTCCTCGTGAACCATGGCATGATTTACATAGTCGAATTGACGGTCCAGCTGCCTATGACGTGCTGACAAACTTTGAGGAGCGTTGGCTAAAGGCTTCAAAGACTTCCAGGCTTAAAAAGAATGCATTCGATGATGCTTTACTCAGACTCGAAAGAATCCCTGACATATTGAAACAACACGAAACCTCATGCCTACAGGATGATCATCCTGAGTCTTGGCATGTCCAGGTAGAATTACATTACATGTTTTTTTCTTTCTTGACTTTGATTTTTATACTAACTCAAAAAAAATTTGTAGATTTTTCGTTCAATCGACTCCAACTCTGTCAAAGGTTTCCCCAGAGATCCAAAAGATGGTACAAGCAGGGTTAGGCAACTTCTAATTCTTACTGATTCATTCAAATGTACAATAATTTATTTTCTCTGCAGGTAAGAGTTGAACTAATTTCATGTTTCGTGTTGCATTCTACGTACAGAATCTGGTTTGTGGGAAGAATGTGCTGATTGATATGAGTATACACACTGCATACGTAAAGGCCATTCGCGCTGCACAACATTTCATTTATATTGAGAACCAGTATTTCCTTGGCTCTTCGTACAATTGGAGTCATTACAAAGACTTAGGTGAGGATTTTGACATTAAAGTTTACGGAGAAAGGTTGAGATTAGCAGATATTACTTCCAAGTTATGAAGTATATTGATGTTTAAGCTCATCAAGCACTTTGATAAAAGCAAGCATTATTCAGATAAAATAAGACCTCTTTACTATTTTGCAGGAGCAAATAATTTGATACCTATGGAGATTGCGCTTAAGATTGCTGACAAGATTAGAGCGCATGAACGGTTTGCAGCATATATTGTGGTTCCAATGTGGCCAGAAGGTGCTCCTACGAGTACTGCAACTCAAAGGATTCTCTTTTGGCAGGTAAATTCTACGAGTACTGCAACTCAATGGTGTTGCTGGGCGCGATGCTTTAAATAGACATTACTGTGTATGCTTACTGACATCAGTGTTGCATTCTTTTCTGCAGCATAACACAATGCAGATGATGTACGAAACAATTTATAAAGCTTTGGTGGAAGTGGGACTTGAGACTAGCTACGAACCTCAAGATTACTTAAATTTCTTCTGCCTTGGCAATCGCGAGGCTCCAGACAATGGATTCCTATCAGGTGCTCGTTCTAGTAGTAGCACTCCTCAGGTGCTTTTTCTCTCATCAGCTTGATTAGTAAATTTTCAGCTTCTTCTCCAATATAGAGAGAGGGGCCTTTCGTTTTCATCCTTTCAATCGTTAAGTCATCAATTAGCTTGTGTAATAACCCCCAGGCGCGCACTCAAAAGAACAGGCGCTTTATGATCTATGTTCATTCCAAAGGCATGATCGTGGATGATGAATACGTGATAATTGGTTCTGCAAACATCAATCAGAGATCTCTGGAAGGCACCAGGGACACTGAAATCGCAATGGGTGCATATCAACCTCATCATACTTGGGCAGCCAAATACAGCAGTCCTCAGGGACAGGTATCCTTTTTATCAGACCGCGCTTTTTCATTTAATCTTGCTCTAAATCATCAATCTTGCTGTTAAATACGCGGTTTTTAGTGAACAATTCCTAACTAGAGCGCGTAATGTTCATAACACGATTGGTATATGCATCCAAAATGCAGATATACGGATACAGGATGTCGCTCTGGGCAGAGCACATCGGTTTCCTGGAGAACTGCTTCGAAATACCAGAAAGCCTGGAATGTGCAAGACGGGTAAGATCACTGGGTGAACAATATTGGGAACAATTTGCATCTGATGAAATGTATGACATGAGAGGTCATCTGTTGAAATATCCAGTTCAAGTTAATCGAACAGGAAAGGTGAAACCTCTTCTTGGCTATGAAACATTCCCAGACATGGGGGGGAATATAACAGGAGCATTTATTGCCATTCAAGAGAATCTCACCATTTGAATCAAGATTGATATATATATATATATATATATTTTTTGGTCCCGCACGTTCTGAAATTCGTACCCTAGTCTCCCAATTGAGTAGACTACTCTTGAATCTTGAACCAAAATTGATAATTACATGCTTAAGAGACCACCATTGATGGTCCTGTCTTTTTCTAGTTTTTATTTTTTTATTTTTTTTCCATAGTTTATAAACATGTTAAACTGACATATAGTTCACCTGTAATCTAAGTTCTGCAGTAGTTTGATGCATACTTGGCAAACCTTTTTTTTTTTCTTCTTTTTTTTGTGTTTCACCATGTATTGACTAGTTTTGTTGATATACCCTCACTAATTTTGGTCTTTCTGAATTCTTTATTATTTCTTTTTATGTCGGTTTAATTATATAAGCGATAAAAATGCTTTGGATGTAAATTATACCCTTTTTGTATTATACGATTATTGTAATTTTAAGATTTTAATATACTGCGTGTTATTGAGCGTGCTAGTTTAAAGAAAAGTACTATGACATTTTTTTTTTCTTATTATTGAAATTAGAAATACCGTGAAACAACTTTCAAGTTATCGCAGACCTTGCAAATAACGAAATTCATATCAAAATCCATAAAAAGAAAAAAGATATGAAGGACCTAAATGGGTAAAATACCAATTTTCTATTGGAAAAATCTGAAGTTTGATTATTTGATTTATGAAAAGTTTTCACTTCTATATGATACATTATTGTGAGATGAGTATAAAAATAGTTTACTCTCTATTTTAAGTTTGTACTATTTTAAATAGGCAATGATAAAATTAAATCGAGTATTGTTATGTATCACTTTAATTTTCACACTCAAATACCACTTTCCACGTATATGCTAAAATAACAAACTTTTTTGAAATCTCTTTTTTTTTTTTTAGTATCACTACAAGAAAAAATTATTTTCGGCGACGGGTCGTCGCTATCCCTCGCTTTTCGGCGAGGGCTAGGCGAGGGAGGCAGTTCCCTCGCCGTTTCGGCAAGGGACGGCGAGGGACAGTCCATTCCCTCGCCGTTTTAAATGGTGGCCGCGTGTATATTTCAAGGCAAGTGGCGGCCTCATTCGACATATTGTTATTTACAGAAAGAAATAGAACTGGGGGGGTTTTGAATTCTTTATTTTATTAAGTTCAACCAAATTCGATTTCAAAGTCTTATAAATATAACCTTATATAACTGAAAAACAATTAAGGAGTTTTAAAAAAAAACTATTTTAAACTCGTCCAACTGTTTCCATATGGAAAAATCCCACTTAATACAATTTTTCACGTGCCATCCACGTGTCTTTTTAGTTACTTTTATAGGTCCCATTTTTCGTTGTTTTAGGAAAGGCTCAAAGGCAAGAGTAAGTTCTGGATCAACATCGCTATTATTAATAAAAACCATATATATTTTTATTATGGAACGAAACTATTGGAATATATCTAAATATAACAACGACATATTTTATCACAACATAAACATACACAAATAATACATAAAACTAAGAAGTGCATTATTCTCTTAGTGATCAGGTCAATCACTAATATATATATAGACCAAACATATATATCACATGAAGAAATTAGGCAATAAGACTTTCAGTATTTGGTCATGAACATGTTGTTTTCCTTGAGCTGAAGAAATATATCCGTCTTCCATAGGTGGTTTGTTCAAATCAAGTTGCGAATGTTTCACTCTTTTGGTACAGTCCTCGTACAGTTTGCCCTTTAAGTACATGTCTTTCTCTTCACCATAAGAAAAAGAAAGCGACTGGCGTTTTTCCTCTTTACTCATTGTTGGAAAGAGAAATGAAGAAAGTTAAATGGGTGTGTGATGTGTTGTTGCATACGTTCGGCGATGTCCTTTATATAGAGGTGAAGAAACTTACGAATTGGCGACAACTGATGTTTGTCCGTCGCCCTTACTTTTCATGTTTGTCGTATATGTATTATTGGTGCGTTACACGTGACATGATACTATTGACTTGTTGATAGGTCCAATCAATAATGAATCGTGTTGCATGCCATTTCTTTTCTTGCTGCATCATAGGGTACTTACATATCGGTGTATGATTGGACAAGACATTGGCACGTTGCATAATATATTTACGTTTATTTGGATATATAGTTAATAATTATTGAAGCTATTTATTGTCTTATGTGAAAACTTAAGTTAAGTCAAAATTCTCATATATTTTTTTGGGAAAAATAAATTTTAGTGTATGAATAATAAAAAGATAACTAACTATATATAAATATTATTTTGCAAACGAAGTAAAAAAAAACTATATATACTAACTAAGCATACACATAAAAAGTAATATTTGAGTGTAAAAATTAAAGTGATATATAGTATTTCTTAATTAAATCACTTAAAACATAGACGTTTTGGACTTTAATAAACTATATTAAAGAATACCAATTTTAAAATTTATTGGAGAGAATAAATTCACTAGCAATCACTTTTGCAATAGTCACAAGTGGTCTCTTGTTCAAACTTTTGATGCCCTATGGTGCAACTAATGATGTTTCCAAAAGCTAAATATCTTATGATTAAAGAATAAAGTCAAATATCTTTTATAATTCAAAGATAACATTTTAAAGAATTGAAGGCCTATGGTTAATCTCATCCTTTGAATTGAGATCCGTTGTCCCAAAGGATTACAAAAAAAAAAATGAAATTCATAGCTATGACATAACTCATGAAATAATTTAGAACGACTTTAAATTTGAGACAAAACCAATTTGTTAAGGATTTTAAATTTATAACAAATGATCACATCACCAATTAGATTTGACTAATGATTTAACTAAAGTTACCTATCTTCTAGAAAACGAACCTTGAAAGAAACTATAGCAAATATTTGCAATTTTTATATTAGAAGTATAATTCCCGATCAAGAAAAAAAAAGTACAATTCATTTTTTTACGAGAAATTTTTTTATTAAAAAGTCTTTCAAACTATAGATAATACAAATTATAAAAAGAATTATAAGATTATAAAAACTAACAAATCTAGGACGTGCAGAAAATATAGATCGGTGTAGGAGAAATTATTCCATGTGCCCAATAACAATTACTATTAAAAAAAGAACTGGCTTTATTTTTTGGTCAGATTATTAAAATACCATATGCATCACATTATTAACAAATCAACCTTAATAAATGCTCGTGGTAGGACGTGCCCCCCACATCATCATTCCATTATTCAAGGAATTAAAAAAGGCAAAAAAGAAGAAAATAAAAAAAGGCGTGCTCCTCTCTCACCCGCCAACATACATCCAACGTTTCTGTCGACTTTTGTGGGTGTTGGGTGATTGATTGTGTACTATATTTGCTCATTTAACCATTTTTTTTTTTGTCAAAAGAAGAATATATTCAATAAAAATAATTAAATCATCCTACTTCTGTAGAAGGAATATCAACTTCTAACATATGGGAGAGGAGAATAGAAACATTTGATAACTAATCCACTGAGAGATTGTTATAACGAGTTTGGTTAATAATTCAATCAGAGACTAAACGATTCAATATATACGTTATGATCATTTGACACACACTTTCTATGATCTCACCCACCCCCATAGTAATTTTATACACGTAGTTTATATAATTGCACAAATAGTATTTTTTAAACGACATTACACTCTCTCATTTAACGATGTGATACATAAATATTACAATTATTCAAATCATATATAAATTCTCACCATTTGGTACATGATATGAGAGAAATTTCTGACCAAATTGGCCGTGATGACACTAATTAAGTCGGCCTCCTCTCAGTGCTCTTTCAAATAAAGAAATTTTTTCAAATTTCAAGAACTTATTATGTATCCCAAAATATTCTTTACCCAATAATATTAATAGGACTCCAACCATTATAAAAGATAATGCATTTTTTGTCTTATATAACTACTCTTTAAATTTTCATTTCACATTATTCGTGATCGGACACATTTAACGACCCGACATGTATCTCTTTGGCCATGTGACGAGAAAGAAAAATATAAAGCATTCACAAATAAGCAAAACAAGATCCAATCTAACCCACACACACTATAAATACACACATATATTATATTATAGATTCATTATTACACTTCTCTTGCTTCATTCTTTCTCACACCAAAAGAGATGGGTTTCGCAGCTAACGGCTCAGCAGCTGAAGCCAAGCCGTATAAGTTCCTGATCTACGGTCGAACCGGTTGGATTGGCGGTTTATTAGGCAAGCTCTGCGAAGCCCAGAACATAGACTACGTGTACGGGTCGGGCCGGTTGGAGAATCGGGCTTCTTTGGAATCCGATATTGCATCCGTTAAGCCCACTCATGTCTTCAACGCGGCCGGCGTCACGGGCAGGCCCAACGTTGACTGGTGTGAGTCCCATAAAGTCGAGACGATTCGGACTAATGTTGTCGGCACGCTTACGCTTGCTGACGTGTGCAGAGAGAATGGGCTTGTCTTGATCAACTATGCTACGGGTTGTATTTTTGAATATGATTCGGAGCACCCACTCGGGTCGGGTATTGGGTTCAAGGAAGAAGATAAGCCCAATTTTACTGGATCTTTTTACTCCAAGACTAAGGCCATGGTTGGTCCTCGTTTCTTTTATTTTTTTAGTTGTCTTATTTATCAGGGGTGTTGTCTCCTCGAGTCAGTTTATGCTTACTTACATTCTTCTACCTGTCTTATGTCCAGCCTACAATGTGTAAGCTGAAGTTTTCGAACAATCTCTTGTGATGTGAGGTGGACCTTTGCGTGAATTGGAAATAGGCTAAGTGGACGACTTATATAGCTTCCGATCATAATTGTGTTCTAAATACTACTATTAGATGTCATGAACTTGCTCGTAATGGAAATGGCAAGATGTTACTTACTGGTCTGCTAATCAATCACTTGCTGCAATTAATTAAATTAACTCAAGCAAAGTCGAGTTCTTATTATGTGATTTTACCATTTGTGATATGATTGCTGTTTACTTCGCTCTTAACTACGTTTAGTTAACAAATAACGAACATCTCTGATGGAAGCTGGAAGCTGTCAAATGCCAGGTTCTATGTATTAATAAGTGTTGGATATAAAGAACTAGCGAATATTATTTGAGTCTGTTGACTGAAGCCATTGCACATTGCCAGCACAAGCAAAATCGCATTCTTTGTTAAAAGTTATTCACTATTTTGTTAGAAATCTTTGCTGGTGAATTTTGTTTAGTTTTTTTCTATTTTTTCAATTCCTGTACTTTTACAGGGTTCTTTGTTCGATAATTTAATTTCTCATTATTGGTTACTGCCAGGTTGAAGATTTGCTCGCAAACTATGAGAATGTCTGTACATTGCGTGTCAGAATGCCCATCTCATCCGATCTCTCCAATGCTCGCAACTTCATCACGAAGATTACTCGTTATGAGAAGGTGGTAAACATCCCTAACTCAATGACAATCCTGGATGAACTCCTCCCTATTTCTATTGAAATGGGAAAGAGAAACCTTACTGGTGTATGGAACTTCACCAATCCTGGCGTTGTCAGCCATAACGAAATTCTTGCGATGTACAAGGAATATATCGACCCCAACTTCACATGGAAGAATTTCAATCTTGAGGAGCAGGCCAAGGTTATAATTGCTCCAAGAAGCAACAATGAGCTTGATGCCAGCAAACTCAAGCAGGAATTCCCAGAAATGTTGCCCATTAAGGAGTCTCTCATAGAGTATGTGTTCAAGCCAAATAGAAAAACCCCTATAGCTGCTTGAAAGTTTAATTTCTGTATTTTTTTTCTCTTTTTTTGTGGTTTTTTAGTTGATATTGTTTTGGTTCATGGGGGGGTTGATGTAATAATGACCCTAGTGATTTGTTCCTCTCCCTACAAGCCATGTTATATTGTTTGATTGCCTATGTTGTATTAAGTGTTGTTGTATCTGTATCAACCAGTGGCCGATCCAGGCACCCACATTCAGGATGTTGCATTCGTACAATGAGAGAGTTCAGCATGTGCACAAAGTGTTAAATATAATAGTTTAAAAAAAAAAATACTAAAAAACAAGGGTTTTTTAATTTTTTTTTCAAGGTGAGGATGTGCACGTGCACATCCTCACCATAAGGTGCATCCGCCCCTGGTATCAACTTCAAAATGAATAAAATAGAATTTCTTACCATATCACGCTTTTGAACGCTAATGGTTTGGTGTATCGAGGTAGGCCATGAATTGAATGAACTTCGTTGGTGTTTTTTATTTTATTTTTGTCAAAAGGAGAAATTCATTATTTAAACAGGGATACAAAAGAGTCTAAGCCAAAAAGTGACCAGACATAAGGAGTGGGTCGTGGCCCATAACACAGAAACAACAAAATATTGGGTCAAAACTTAAACAACAATCTTAACATGATAGACCCAAAACAAACTGGTTCAAACAAAAGGTAAAAGCTTAAGAACAGATCCCGATGAAAACAGTGCCAATGACAACCAACGGCAAAGACCCGACTGAAACCAAGGGAGCCACCACCACACTATCAAATTAGAAGCAACATCCATAATCACCAAAACAACACATATTAGAAAATGCTCTTGTAAATCCGCTGAGAAAATTGTCAGATCGATAGTCCAAATAGAGCATAAAACACAAACCACCAAGATGAGTTCGGCGGGACTCATCAACCCGGATAGAAGATGGGCCTGAGATTTGCAAAACTCAAATGGTCTAAACATTCCGAACAAAGGAACAAACCCTCTGAGTCCCAAGCTTGAACAAGTGGTGCCAAAGACCACCCTATCTCTTCGACAGCTAAAAAAGACAAATGTGAGGACAAGAGCACAGGACCAACAGTGTTGCCTAAAACTTAAGAATGAAGCGTCGGAGTGACGAAAAATGATAAAGGGCCAAAAGTGAGGAAGTACATCTGTAGGGAAAGCCTCTAAGTCAACTACATTAGCATAAGAGTTAAAACAAAGCCAACACGAGGACAAAGCAACCATAAGCAAAAATGATCTAAAGATATGAGATACAACTCAGGATTTTGTCTTAGATCTACCATCACTGAAGAGGATGACAACGAAAGGAAAAAAACATTTGACGCCAACTCATGGACAGATCTATAACAACAAATAAATCTTCATCATCATCCGAATCTGGAAGAAAAAGGAGCAGGGGGAGGCCATAGCCAACTTAAGAATGTGTTGTTGTTTTAGCTACACTAAAAGGGTGAAAACCAATAGGTTTTCGAAAGGGATGAAGGAAACCCAAAGTGGGTTCCTTCAAAGGGTGGGGAAACTCTCTCTCTCAAGAAAGTTAAGAGAGAGAAAGAGAGTTGGTGGATCATGATTAAAAATGTCTAAATTGCTCTTCTGGGCCGGGTCAAACCTTTTAGAATGTTGATCCTTTCTCCTCACCAAGTGTCTCAACCACTAATGTAAGGATTAACTCAATAAGTGATTCCTATAACATTAAATCTTGAATTGGTAAATAGACTTACATTTTGGGACTTCCAAAAATGGAAAGGTATCAAATGAATATGGGATAGAGGGAGGACATGTCAACCTTTGTTTACATGTAAATTACCTAGTTTCATTAAATGTGCCTAAGCAACCTCTAAATGTACAATATAAATTAATTATGGATATGGAATATGCCATAAGGTTAATGTCTTTAATTTCAATTTCAATCCACGCCAAAATTAGATTTATTTTTAAAGGACTATCGCCATGATATTAAGAGTTTCGACAAAAAAAAAAAGATAAATTATACCAAGAGTGTTTCTTTTTCCTGTTGTCCTTCCTTTGTTTACACACATATATATTTTCTTTTTCCTTCTTTTAATACTTAAAAAGAACTTTGCCAAACGCCTGGCAGAACTATCATGCTAGGTGGTTTTTTTTTTTTTTTTTTTTTTGGTGTCAGAAAAGAGCTTTATTTTATTATTTTTTTGAAACAGAAAAATTAATACACACATGGCCCAGCCCAACTTGGTCTAGACAAACAAACATGAACACAAAGGCCAAGCCTAACAAATAGGCCCAAACTACAGAGCCAAACAGGTCCAATACGCAGCCCAAATATAGAACAATATAAATCTAGACTCTTGGTCCAAACAAAACAAGCCCAAAAGCATAAGACAATCAAGCCCAACCCCAAGCAAGCTCAAGCATCAAAACCAAGCCCAAATAACACACACAAAAAAAAAAAAAATTGGGTGAATTTGTTCTTCGAATTGTGAACATTGTAATTGTTATTGGACCTACAAATTGCTTTGAAATATCCTTGTATTTTTAATCTCTAAAATCATATAATTCTATTTATATATTAACTAATTTTCATTTTAAAAGTTACTTAGGTTTACTGATCTCATGTATTCATCAATTTCAATTTTTAAAATTATTTAGTTTTACCAAAGTAATATTCTAGATCTGCCACTAATGTAAGTGCCCTATTTACAAAGAGCCGGTAATAATAAGTAACAATTTAAATCATCATGGTCAATTATTGCAAATGAATACCTTTGACTCGTTAACCAAAAAAAATATTTTTCATTTTATTTTTATAATTTAAATTTAAAATTTTTAATTACAATAAATTTCTAGTCAACCCTTTTAACTCAAACTCTTAATGTAATACCTTAGCTTTTTTTGGGTTCAATAGATATTACATGAAGCCTCTGGAACATGTTTGCACTTTCTCGGGAAACATTGTTGATCATATATATATCTACACCAGCTGGAACATTCTACTATTTCTTTATCGTTATCACTACTAATTCAAGAACTTTCAGGACACTCAGCTCAGCTCACCCATCTCATCTCTATAAATTCAACCACCCTATTGTTTTTCTCACAACCAGCAAAATAATCAAAGAAATCTACAACGCGCTAGAACGCTAGCCCTTGTTAACCCGTGCCATTTCATTTCAAAATGAGACTTTCTTTGTCAGTTTTGTTGTTGCTTGGCTGCATAGTGTTCGAACCGATGTTCATCAACACATCAGAGGCCTCATTGCTTCCGTTTATCGATCGCCCGAGGAGTTTTCTATCCGAGATGGTGTCCGACAGGTTTCTGGACCCGTTCCGGGTCCTGGAACAACTGCCAATGTCGTTAGACAGGGACGAAACCGTGCCAATCTCACCAACGAGTGTGGACTGGAAAGAAACACCTGAGGTACATGTGATGATGCTCGACGTTCCAGGGCTGAAGAGGGATGATTTGAAGATCGAGCTTGATCAGGAGAATCGTGTGCTGCGTGCTAGCGGCGAGAAGAAGAAGGAAAAGGAGAAGAAAGGCGACCATTGGCACTGTGTTGAACGATCATACGGCAAGTTCTGGAGGCAGTTTCGGCTTCCAGATAATGTGGACCTTGACAGTGTTAAAGCAAAGCTTGAAAATGGTGTTCTCACCATCTCACTTGCGAAATTGTCTCCTGATATGATCAAGGGTCCCAAGGTGGTCGCCATTAAAGCTGGGGGTGAAGATTCATCATCATCATCTTCTTCTTCTTCTGCGGCTGAGCTCAAGAGTGAAGCTAAACAGGAGCTTTAATGGGTTTGATGTATGATCTTCATGGTTGGTTTCACATAATTTCCTGAAAGAGAAATAAGAGCCATGATAGGCCTGTGTCTTTTTTTTTTTTTCACTTTGACATGCATGCTTTGTAATTAAAGAGTAATGTTGTTTAAATGAGGCTTGTATATTTGTCCGCAATCTAAATTCAATTACTGGGTAATTTCAATTTGGAACTTTGTTTTGTGGTAGTGCCCATGCCTCGGGTTTAAAAATAATATCTTGAAGTTCAAATTTATTGACTCGTATATTATTTATAAACGATCGACTACAAGTTATGATTGTTAAGTTGTTAAATCATAATCAATTCAGATAAAATAATTGTTATGTCACTTGAATATTTTACTTAACACTTGAATTTTTACTATATAAAGGAGTGAAGTATTACCCGATTGGCGAAAGCATTACTCCTCAGATAAAAGAAACGTAGGTGGATTTTAGGTGGATTTTATCTGATTACTTGAGACAAATGAATCAGTCTGAGATATTGTGTTTCATTACTTTCGGCTTATTGTCATGGTATATATATATATATGGAGATGAAATAAATGTTGCGGATGGTGGAAGATGCAGAGCGCATTTATTGTAATGCTGAAGAACTTCGGCCCAACAGAAATGTGAGCAGCCCAAAAAGTTCAATATCACGATGTTTTTGTTCTTTTTCGTCAATTAGATATTTCATTAGCATAGGGGTTTCATTTTAAGTTAGTGAATTAGTCTAAGATCCCGTGTGAGATAGAAGAGTGAGGAGGGACAAGGGTTATGGAGATTTATCTTGTGTATTTATTCATTAATATAGTAAAATCTTTTCTTATCTATCCGTTGATATACATGTTATTTCTTTCTAACACCATGATCTCTAACAATAAGATGATATTGGACTTTATAATTTTTAAATGTGATACACGTGTATATTCTAAGACTTACCTAGTAGGAGAAAAATCAGCAAAAAGTATGCAAGATAAACTGATTGGAAAGTTACTACACCAATTCAAACTTAGAGCATCAATCTTGTTGCTCTTAGCTATCTAATTAGCGACTTGATATCCCGAATAATATTCTGGATGTCTACATTCCAATAAGCCTGAGGGAGATAGCTTTGTACAAAAATCTCAATATCATTCTCAAAGACGGTATTGTTAAAAGTTTTACATTTTTTTTTCTTGGTTCTTTTGGATGCAAAGCCAATTAAACAAAGATTAGCCTAGCCCCCCTTTTGGCCTTCTTTACAAGCAATCTCAACAACCAAGGAGGCTCTTCAATTTTGGATGTACAAAGAAATTGATGAAGATCATAGTTAGCCAACCAATCAGCGCACTGATTTATCTTACGATATACACAAATCACATGATATCCATCCTTACGAGCTAACACTCGTTTGCAATCTTCCAGCAGGGGGCCTAAGGGACTAGTCAGAGGTAAATCTCCTTTCAACAGGTGGCATGAGGTAGTTGAAACCTTCCCAGTTGTTCTTCTAATTTATGATTTGTATACAAGACTAGCATTGTTTGAGCCAATTAACAATTTGAATTATATTCATAGCGAGAACATTCCTTTTTAAAAGTAGCAAATGAATACAAGAGGAGAAAGTTATTTCACGGACTAAAAGGGTGTTGCATCAGAATTACTAATTGAAACAACCAAGTAATTTTTTTTTCCTTTCCTTCAAGTTAGACATGTTCAACAACGCAATTTCATTTTTTCTTTCCCTTATCAAAGCAGAAGAAAAGCCTCGACATAACAACAAAATTATCTCCAAGTCACACATTTGAGTATTCAATTAACATCTCACAAATGATGAAATAAAATTACGTATAATAAATCTTAATATGAATTCAACTTTTTTATGAACTCAACACATAACAAAATTTCGTTCTAAGCTCGCAGAGATGACCTCAGCTTCACCTACCCCTTGGGGTTGACTTGCATAATTGTGGAGCTGAAAAAACAAGAAAAAAGGGGAAAAGAAAAACCGAACAAAAAAAAAAAAAAAAACAAAGACAAAAGGAAGAAAAAGAAAGCTTCGCACTTTGATTTGAGAATTTTGTACGGAGGAATTTTAGAGCACTGCACAGGGCCCCTCAAAACCGGTCCTCTCTTCTTAACGTGTGAGTCATACGCATTAGTGGAATCGTGCACTTTGATCTGAAACGTTCAAAACGTTTTGAAAAAACTTTCACCAAAAGCACACACACAGATGGTGTAACAAGGCCCCACATACACCAGCCATGACATGGACGTCTCAAAATTGGTCCAGAAGGCGAGGGGTGTGGTATTTCTTTTTTTCTTTTTTCTTTCAATTTTTTCTAAGTAAGGATATGATAAATTCGGGACTAGACTATCCAACGTCCTGAGTTCCACAATTTTATTTTTAGCATGTGAACCCACTCTCTGGTCATAACAAATATGATATCTTGCTAAGATCACTTTTGAAAATCTTTATTTCATACCCTACCATGTCATCTCTTTATTTAACCATTATCTGACCTTTTAATTTGTAGGTTAGGATGTAGAGTAAATTTGATAAACTTATTTCTTATGTTTTTTTCTCTTCATCTTCTTCTTCGAATTACAATTAGTTCTATAATCAAGTCTAAACTTTTAATCAAACTATGCATGTTATCCACTATGATTAAATTCGTTTATAATAATATAATATTACCAAAGGGATAATAGTAATAAAGTGACAAATGGCCTATTCCAAAGAGGAATGTCCGCTTGGCATCATAGACCTTATATCTTTGATCTTATGTGGTCGAGAACCTCTTGAAAAAAAAGGTCTAGCCCACATAAGTCTTCTATCTAATTCAAAAGTCGGTCTTGTTTTAATTATACAATTATAATAAAATAATTTGAATCGTTATTTGTCAGAAAGTGGACCATAATGTAGTTACTCAACAGCCTTGGGAGTGGAGGCAGTTGGCCCCATTGAGAAATTTTTGAACCTAAAATATTAGAAGGTCAGAGGGCCACATATGTGAGCTTCCAGTCTTCCACATCAGGTGGACCGCCACCTCCACCTTGAAGTGGTCCATTAATTGGCTAGCCCAACCTATAGAAAATTAGTTAAAATTTTAGGCCCACCTTGCTTTGTTACAGAAAAGGAATATTCGTTTAAGCACCGGAGAAAACTTTTATAAAGTGCTGCTTCTCAAATAAAATAATCCTTGTATCGTAAGACTTTTTCATTAATAATCTCGAAAAATATCATCACATAATTAATTTAATAAATAAGCAAGCGTCGTATTAAAGTTCAATCCCGCAATCATTCTATTTGTATTATTTTGATCTTACAGTTATATTTAATTAAAAATTTGAAAGTACAACGGTGAAACCTAATATATATATCAATTTAATCAATTGTTTAATCTCTATTGATATACAAAGTAAAAACCCATGTGGGCATCAGAAGATTTTAAAGCCCAACTTTACATTAAAAAGAATAAATTGACAGTATGAAATATTCTTTTTTCTAAATAAAATGTTACTTTTTAAGAACATTGAATGGATCTTCTTCTAAGTCAAAAGTTTATATAATTCGGTTTACATTGCTTGATGTGAGTGGATTCTATCTGACTGTTGTTGAAGTAATTAATTATCATATGTATATCATCACACTCCTAAAGACACAACTATGAGAAAAATAACCTGCAAATTACCTTTAAATATAATTATAATAAAATAATTATTTATAAAATTACTTGCAAAATATTCTTTTTTTTTTTGACAAGAAACTCACTCTCAACCTAGGCTCTTTCTTCCTAATCTATTTAACTGTCTAGCCACAGTTATTTAGGTTGCAAAGGGTTTGGCAACAAGAAAGTGGCTTTTTATCATAGTTGCAAAGGCTCTGAACACTAAATCTTTAACAAGGTAAAAATTCTTGTATTTTTATTTATTTATTATATGCTAAACATGATTATATTAGATTCACTCTAAAAATATAAATCTCGTCCTGCAATGGTGCACCTTAACGCAAAAGGAGGTGATTTCTATAAATTGATCACAAGTCAATCTCGTGCTACAGTAGTCACTTTAACGCATGCTTTGGATTATTAGGGGGCCAAATAATATCTTTTTTTTGAATGACAAGGGAAATCCAGTTGGTAGAGTCCGTTCACCGACCACCAACCACCGACGATCAACTGATAAAACTCCGGATACAAAATCTCATCCAAAAAATGTATTAGGTGAGTCAAGAACGAAACCTCGAGGGAAGAGAAGATAATCGAATCCGTGACCACCCACAGACACTTCTTCACTCCTACCACTCCAGTCATATCCTGAGGGAAAATAATATTTATGACTCGAGGAGATACTTCATTTTTTAAGGCCTTAAATATTTCACTTTTCCTTTTTTCTTTAAAGATGGCAAAGCCACAATTACATAGTAATTAATTTAGGGACGATTGACCCTTTCTCTCCTTTTATCACTATCAATAAGGCTATATAATTAACTATCCTGGAGGGTGTTCAATAGTGTGATCTCTAATGCGAAGGTTTAGGCCAAAATTTACCAACGAATTAATATATTTATTAACTTATCTATACACGTACTTTTCAATTCATAAAATCAAATACCTTTTTTTTCATACAAAAATTATAGAGGTCACCTTGAAGAGTGGGGTAGAGGATTTATCCAGTAGATTCTATTTGGCATGGTGTTGACCCACTGTTTAGAGGTTGGCTAATGGCCAGTGGGCCACCCTTCCCACCATACCCACACAAAATGATCTGGTCGAACCCCCGTTACACGTGCAACATTCACGTGCATGTAATCCATGACTTTGTACTTATCTCTTCGTGCTTTACTTCCAACTAGCTTATAATGATATACACTTGAGCTTCTTAACCAAAAAAAAGATATACACTTGAGCTTAACTTGTTTATAATTGTTTTCTTTTCCCAAAACTAGAATTAAAATAAATTTAACTAAAAGGAAGCTAAAAAGCTAGTAATGTGGACAATGATTTCTCTTATATCATCTCAATAATTAGTAAAAGGGAATTTAGTGTAAATTTTTTTCATTATGCTCGATAATTTACGGAAGAATAGTACAAAATTATTGAACATCAAATAAAATAGATTTGTATATTCTCATAACATTATAGCGGTACAAAATAAATCTAAAAATAATAAACTATTCAAATTATTTTAATAAAATAATATGTATAATTTACTACATTTTAATCTCCTTCGAACCCAAAGATTTTATTCTTTGTACATGGAATGACACAAATGATACATTTACCAACTCTTTTCGAAAAAAAAAAAAAAAGAAAAGAAAAAAAAAACTATTTAATATTTGTCATTTGAACTCTTGAAAAATTATTCCTCATATAAATTTCTCTAAATAAAAAGTAGAAACATGCCCATTTTTCTATTTTTAATTGGGTCAAGAAAACTAAACTAGTTCACAGTTTTTCATTTGCATGTTCACTCTTTTGAGCTCGTTGTTGTTGACGACTTGCAATTTTTAGCCATAAATTGTAACTCCTTTTTGTCATATATCTCCAATGAAAAATCCCTCAACGTTTGAGCCTTAGCAGCACCACTACTAGCAGAGCTCACACTAACTGGTGCCATCCTTGTGGGGCCCATAGTTGCCGCTATCGTATTGGTACTTATTCCGCTATTCCCAACCACCATCACCGGTGGCGCACTGCTCACTGGCAGTGATGACGACATTGGTCCTCCGTATGCATTAAAAGCTGGTGAGAGAGCCCACATTTGCGCCTGATTATTTTGCGGTGCCACAACTGGCAGGGATGGTATCATCCAAAAAGCATTGGATGGTGTCATCATATTCATACCCGCATTACTAACAGCCCACATCGGCACAGCGGTAACCGTTGGTGTGGGTCCCACCACCGGCGCGAACTGCGTTGCATTAAAATAGTGGTTATTATTTTGCATGGAGGAAACGTCACAAAACTCCGAATTACCCTTCCTCCTCTTGGGAGTATTACTATGAGTGTCCTCACCCGAGGAGGTTGTTGGAATTTTGAGTGTCCCACCAATCGACACTGCTATAGCCGGCACGGTGCCAGTACCGGTTGCCTCGATAATAGCTTTCTCCGCATGTTCAAGCAGCCACCGGACAGTTTCCCCATCCGACTTGTGCCCGAGTTCACGGGTCAGCTGAAAGATCCGTGCAGCACACGTGGCGGGTATTCGAATCCTCCTCCCCCGCCCCTCCACCTTGGTGTGGCGGTCCTTGGTGGAGGACCGCCTCGCCGGGGCCTGCATTAGTTGGATTATCCCAATGGGTGCCTGCACTTCACCTCGTTGCTGCTGTTGTTGTGCAATATGATCTACTGTATCCGGGTCGGACTCTACCGGTTCGTCTTTCAAACCGGGTTGACCCGGGTCCGGTTTTCCAAAACCTTTGCTGCTATTGGTGTCCATGTTGCCTTCTGCCTCTCCTGTATTGGTGCTAAGGTCAGACGAGCCACCATGATCAGATGACATTTTTTTATGCAGCTATTTTCTTGAAAAATCTGATGAAAATGGTGAGAAAAATTGATGGGTTATGAGGGGAAAGGTGAGAGCCCTAACAGAGGAGGAGAATAGAATGAAGGGAGAGAGGAAAGAGTTTGATCAAACGGTTGAAGATTGGGTGGTATATAAGGATAGAGGCAGTGGGATGATGCCACGTGTAAGATGCAAGTGAGGTGATATATCTCAGTGGACCACATATTCACGTTGGTCAGACAAGTGGGCACAAAGAAATTAGGTCCTATTGGGTGCCACGGTGGGGTCAAGCATGGAGTGAATTTTTTTTTTTTTTTGGTCAAATATGGAGTGAAAAATCTAAAGGAGGGTTTTTATATTATTTTGGGGTTTAATTTTATGGATGGGATTGGTGGAGACCACCTGTGGTTCTGGTGGTCCAGGACTGTTACAAATGGGAATTTTAAAGTATTTTGATGTAATGTAGGTAAAAACGAGATTTTTGCTTAACCCGAATTTCAGGAGACGATATTTTCTTAATTGAGATGATATTTTGTGATTTTGGAATTTAGATCAACGATTCAAATTTAAAGTAAATAATGTGAGGGCAACGATTAGATAGTGAGAAAGTAAATAAGTAATTTTACGGTTTGACTGAATGATTTAACGTTTTTTGTTACTCAATAAGAGAGGTTAAAATTATTTAAATTGGACTAAATTATGAAAGACAGCTCCATTTTTTTGATGGGACATATTTTTGGTTATAGAGGCTTATATGAATTGGATCCTTAACAGCAGAAGCCAATACATTTTGCATGACCAGCACATGAGGTAGAGGGAGCTCAATTTTGTGAGGAATTTTATCGAGTCAAATTTCACAAATAGCTTGAAATAAGAGAAAAATGTTTGGATCCGACATGTAAATCCCACCTGTTGTGAGAGCGTTAAATCTAACCAAACCCAATTGCAACCCGGAGAACAACTGTTGGAAGCATACTATAAATAAATTTTAGGCTAAAATGTTTTCACAATATACACAATCTTTGAAAATGTTTTCAGTTTTGTCTAAATTTTGTGGTCTTGGCATGAATAATCAAACCATAAGAGTAAATACCTCAAGCTCAGTAAAAATGATATTCACACAAGTGAAAGCACAGAAAGGAGAGGATTCAACTAATCATTTTAGCACTCATCTGGAAATTAAGCTACATGTTGTTTTGAAACAACTTATGAAAGCATAATCATTCTTCTATCAATCAACAGATAACTACTACATAACACAACAGCCAACTTCATGGCATTATAGTTTATCTAAATATCTTCAGTGACCATTGGCTAGAGTTCCATTCTCGGATGCTTTCTGCGTGTAGAATCTTCGATACATGGAGTCGACTTCAGTGAGATAGTAGGTGCCGGGAGCTAGAAGACTAGAGTCCTTGCTGGTCACAAAGTCCTTGGCTCCATATCTGTGCTCCATCAGCTGCATGATTTCAACGAATTTTTCTGGAGGGAACTGCAAATGGAAATATTTGTTAAGACTCTCTCTTACGGTCAGATTAGAGTTCAAAATGGCTGCAGACCTGGTGAAGTTAATAACAAATTGCAACTTTCAAGATGAAAAGGAAATAGCAATTGGAATTAAGCTTACCTCATGCCTCGACTTCAATTTCTCTGCAACGTTCATGACAGTTGCAATGTTTGACAAGCTAAAAGGATGTTGAGCCTCACGAAGACGGAGAGAAAACATTGTGGCTGTTAAACCACTACCATAAGAAAACAATATCACACGCTGACCAGCCTGAAGAAAGAAAAGCAATCAGAAAATATGTCATAAAACACAACCTTTTAAACTTGAGCAGCATATGAGGTTGAAGTGAAAAACAAAATTCATGTTTACCAGTGTGCTGTGTTTGTTGTGGATGAGGGATGCAAATGCTGCATAAAGCGAAGCCGTGTACATGTTCCCAACTTGCTTCGGAATCAGGGTACTTGGTTGCACCTTATCATCATAAAATGGCTTTGCTACTTGTTGAGATGCCTGCAGATGCATCATTATTAGTTCATCAGTAAGTTCCCATCTCTAGATCCGACTAGAAAGTAATTTATCTATTGTAGGACTTAACTGTTTCACTTCAAAGGCAATAAAACAGGAAAACATCATAAACAAGAGCAAGAACATGGAACAAGGACTTTAGGAGAAGAAAGAGAAAATGCATGTCAAACCAAATATGAACCTTTTCAAGATCACGGCTTTGGTAGCTCTCATCACCCGTCAAAGATCCAAATGGTGCCATCTTCTCTTTAGCAGCCTCATTGATGGAACTGCAAATAGAAAACCAACAAGATGAGACAAACGTCCGCTGTTATAACATGACAACTCCTTTTGTCCTTTATAAGATGGAAAGCATGTAACCACCTGGCATTCCTCATGAAGTCATTGAATAGCAATCTAGCAAAGCTCTTCTGTACAAGCTGCAGTATTCAATGAAGATATATCAGGTAAAATACTTCTCAACCAAGCCATAATTGCAATTAGATAAGTGAAGAGGTAAAAAGTTGGGAGGATCAAACCACCTTGTTGTATGGAGAATGAAATACGAAATAAGCAGCATCATTTATTGAAAACTGTTTGCCTTCCAATTTTTCATATCTACAAAATGCAAGCCATTAGGCAATAAGAAAACAAGGAAGAAACAAAAGATGCATCAGAATAAATCAACTGTATTTCATTAGGAGCTTACTTGTGAGACAGGCTCTTGTAGCAAGAGTCGAGTGCCATCAAATAACAGGTTTGTGAAAGCTTGCCATCAACAACCTACAAGTAATAACTTTCCTTATATGAGTTTCTAAGAATTGTAATGTAAAGAAGAACCACAAGACTATCACCATAGGAATATCAACAATTTTTTCCTTGGTTATGGGTCTTTAGCTCAAGAGTTTTTGACTTCACACAAAGCTCAGAAAGCATCTCTTTGTGGTATTATAATCTAGCAATGGCCAACAGTACCGAATAAAAGCTGGTAGACTAAATGAAATTAGTCAGTTCTATGGCTTTTTACTTCTTCCATGCTGATATGACTGCAGGGGGAGGGAAACAGAAAACAGCTAGTTGGCCTTGGCCACCAGAAAATTTTCTTAATCTAATTGTTCCTTTAGGAAAAGTATCTCTATTGGAAGAAAATGCAACATCTGTGACCAACCTATCACCCTCTTTCCTTTCCAAAGTTCGAGTTAAATCCATTTCCATATACATATTTAATCAGGAAGTACATCCTAGGACAGAAAATTTCACACATATAGAACCAAATCTAGTTTGTGAATCTCACATCAATAGAAACAAACAACAAGATCGAGTCGTACTGATGTTTTCTGACATAATAATAGACAAAAGTAGAAGGGATTGGGAGTTACCGGGTATTCGCTGGCAAGGTTGGGCTTGTAAAAATCGTAGACATGTGCCATATGACTTGCCCTCAATTTGCTTTCAAATGCAATAGGAGCATCAGGGCCTATTAGCATAGCAATTGCGGCAGCTCCTCCAGTTGGCCTAGCAGGTCCCTCAGCATAGACCTGTTAAATGAAGCTTGCTCATAAGTGAATGCCAGGTGAGCCTTGTAATAGCTAAACATAGACATATGCAGTTATCCGTATACTGATAAACATGTAAAAACAGATAGAATAGAGAAAAAATATAAATACTTCATAAAAAATCAGTTTTGAATCTCCCCAACGGCAAAGTTTCAGGCGAGCACAGGAGATGCAGCATATGTACTAAAAAAAGTGCGAACTGAAAATTATTGTGAAATGTGATTGACAATATAAACCCAGATGCTTAGGAGAAAATCTGACTCTCCTATTTGTCAGAATTAATTAACAGCAACATACATGAAACATTAATATGTAAAAATATGAAAATCATACCGCACTGTCTGTGCAAACAACAAGTCCATAGCGTCCATCCCATGAACTACCCTCCACCCAATTGACACAGTTAAACAATGCTGCAGTTCCTCCATAGCATGCATTGGTTGAGTCCACGCCTTCAATGTCAGTGTTTCCACATTTCTGGTTCAAGGTGAAAGAGCAAGTTACTTCATGATTACCAACAGTTATTTATCATCAAATATACGTAGCTGCTTCCGTCAAACATAAGTATCTAGTATACATAGAAAACAGGAGGCAGTCTCAAGTGATTTAAGCATCACACCTCAAAAATTTGCATCAAGAATGTCTTGATTGATTTGCTCTTGTCCAAGACAGTCTCGCTTCCAACTTCAAGGCGACCAATTTGCTTAGGGTCAATGCCATACTTCTCAAGAAGTGAAGTAACAGCTGTCAAACTGAAGATAAAAGAAAGTCAATAAGAGAGTAAATTCAATAAAAGAAAGTCAATAAGAGAGTAAATTCAAACTCAATTAATTTCTGCAAAACGTAAATGTCATATAGTGTTAAAATTCAAGGTGACAGAAGAAAAAAGAAAACGAGGTAATGTTAGGTCTTTAAGCAATTCATTGATAGATAAAAGTGATCCAATATGTTACTTAATAACATTGATTGGAATATGGGTCCTCTCAACAAACATAATTAAAACAATATGGAAAGTTATTCTGTAATTTCTGACTTTGTAATTATTTCATTTCAGTAATAATTTATAAGCATTATAAAGTACGTATATCTAGCAGCCCAAACTTGTTACTATAGGTAATATACGAATTTCATAAAACTTAACAGATTCCTCACTAGAAATAGAAAGTAGAGTAGGAAAGGATTGCTTAATTGGCATTTCTCTCCTTCCCTAAATCGATCAACTAGTAGGAGGTGGTAGGAGAGATCCATTATGGTGGGATGGACCGTTCTCGAATACTGGTTTGATCCTTTAATGCATTTCTAGCCCTGCCTTGGCTTAAGTTAAAGTGCAACAACTGGCATAAATTATTTCAACATAATTTGTGTAAGACAATCAACCTAATATAAATTACACGCATCCACTGGCAGAATTTTTGTTGAGACAATAACTGTGTGTACATGTTTATATTAACAAAAGCCTCCAGAACATTCTCCTAAAACAGGACAAATAGGTGTATTGCATATCAGGTCTCAATGTCTCCTTGATCAGTTAATTAGCTCTTTAATAAAATTATGGAGAGTAAAAAACCCCATATACATTCTGCTCTTTCTTTTCCTTCTTCATCTTCTTTTTCTGTTTTTGTAGTTTTTCTTTAACTTTTCATGCTTAAAATACCTCTAGTCCAACTAGGAATCAAACCAGTTCGTGAGTGTAAGCTAAGCATATCACACCCGAACTTTCACAAAATTTATCAGTGAAACTCAATTCGGCACAAGCCATACTTCTGCTTTTAAAGGCTAAGATTATATTTTTTTGAGAATCACCGGCAATAGTAATGAAAGATGCAAACTTGTTACCTCATAGAAATGACATCTTCCACCTCACTACAAAATGCCATGCAATCTTGTCCAAGCCCAATTGTGTACTTCCCTTTACTTGCTCCATCATGAGCCTCCAAAACTTCCTACACCCGAAAAAACTCGAACAAAGATTAAAATCCATAATTCCAATTAAAACACATTTCAATAAATCTTAAATTTAAAAATAAAAAAATTGCATAGGCTAATCTGAACCATCCAAAATATCTGACACGGATTTTTCGAAAATATCTTTTTACAGATCATATGATTTTATACAAGATGCAGTAATGGAGATCAAATTCATAGCTTGCCTTTCTCAATAAGAACACTGATAAAGAAGAGTTGGTATAGATTCTATAAACTTTTTTCATGAAAAACAAACAAAAAAGAAAAAACAACACCTGTGCAGAATTATATGCTTCTTGGGTATTAACAAACCAAACAAACAAACCAGCCCACACCCTTCATAGCTTCTTATAAACCAAACCAAACCAAAGCAATTCTTATCTCACTAGGTGATTATCGTCTCAGGTTCAGAATCCCAAGCTTCCAAGCCACACTAATGTTATATATTCATTAGCCCAAAATGTTTAACCGGGTTATTATAAAAATGCCTGATACTAACTTATAAACTTATGAAATAAACCACCTCACCTTGTCATGTCACGAGGCTATCGAATATATATGAATCTTACGATACCACTCATTGCAAAACAATCTAAAATCAAAGTACATGTATGCATACACATAAATATGCATGTGGGGGTGGGGAAAAGTATGTTACCTGCTGGATACAAGTGGGAGGGAAGTAGATTTCCATGGCAAGAATTCCCACATTTTTAGCTTGTGATGCCATTGCTTTTTTCTCTACCTTCAAACAAAGAAATGAAACTAACACAACCAACAGATATCGAGAAACCAAAAAGTGTATATGCTATATAAGTCGAACGTGCACTTCAGAATAGAAAGAGAGAGAGAATCCTTGAAATTCGCGAAGAGAGAGGTGAGAGTTTGAGATGGGTTGTGATGGCCTCACATGTTTGTGTTGGATCTTTATATATATAGAGAGAGAAAGATTGAGTGTGTGTATGTGCTAGTATATAGTATTAGTTTTTAGCCGCCTGCCAGGCGCGAGCGAAAGAAAGTTCCCATTTTCTTCGCCTTTTCTCCATCCCAAAATGCATCCTTTGTGAAACCCACAAAGAAATGAAGGAAAAATGGTAAAACTTTGGCCCGGTTGAATAAAGTAATTAAATAAGGATTTATTATAATTTTTTTTTTTTTTGATGATGTTAGAATTCAGTTGATAAAACTTAATTATTGAATTATTAGATAGAGTCTAACTATCAATTTATAAACTCTCAGGTGCAGCGGTATTATCTCACACATTGACCAAGTTAGTCATGGGCGAAACTTTAAAATAGTAAAAAATATCGAACTTACAACCTTCCTAAAATGATTTTTCCCTATTATCGTTGGACCATACCTTTGGGGGCTCTTCTCATATTATTATTTGTTATGAGCTAAGCCAAATCCATGTTTTAAGGTCATAAGTTTGAACTTATGACCTCTTATCACAAATATTTCTGGATTCTTGTTGGTTTGGAGTATGTATTGGGACATATTGCTACACTACAAGATATATAAATTTATGGTGAATTTAATATGGTACTGTTTAAAATGAGTTTCTCTTCATAAAAAGAAAATGAATAAAATTTTAGGGATTGACTCGTTAAAAGTTGGTTAATTTGTTATTGATTTGTGGAATTATGGACTAAATTCGTTGCCCACAATTTAGAGTTCATTAATTTTTTGGGTTCAATTCGATGATTTGTTATCTAAATGTAGTCACTCAAAATAATTGAGAGCTCGGTTTTTTCTTTTTAAAGATTAATCAATAAGTTATCATTTCGATATATCAAGTGAAAATAATTTAATAACTCAAACATGGCTCGTGAATTTTTCCATTAAATTCCATTTGATATTGAGTTTTAACAAGGCAAAATAATAGCAAAGTCAATTAAGAAATAAAATCAAGTCTTGACGAACCCAATGAGGGTGTAATTTAATTTTGTGGAAGAGGAAAAATGAGATTGGCTATAATTATTTAATTTCACAACATTTTCTCTCAAGTTGTTTTACTCATGAAAAATTATTGGCTTAGTCTAAATTGACTGTCAATCTTTCATTTAATTATAAAAATTATATGTATAAATTTTATTAATATATGAAAAATTAATAACAGTCGCATCCTTTTACTCATATTCCTGGGTCTTTGGTTAGCTTTTTTACGGGGTTGCCACTATGTTTTTTTTTTTTTTTTTTTGGGTCAAAGGGGGTTGCCCACTATGTCAAGTTGAAGAAGAGTAGCAAGATTGGACTAGGTTTTTGTCTAATCCGTTAGTTTTGCAATGCTAGATGAGTCGAATAAAAATTTGGCCTCATTGTTGTCCTTTTTTGACAAGTTAGGTGACTCGTGTGCACATGACATGACACTGGTCCAACAAGAATTTAAGATATAGAATAACAAATTGATATATCCAAAATTAAATAAAATAGTTAAATAATAATTTATTATAATTAAATATTTTTATGTTATTTTGTTGCAAATATTATTTAATCTTAATTAACCTGAAACATAAGTTGAAACACACGTTGAACCACAAGATTTGTAATATTCGGGTAAATTTAATGTAGTTTTGTCTATAGTAAGGTTTCATCATAAAAGAATGGTATATTTGACTCTACAAGTTTGACAAGTTTTTTATATTAGTGTTGTGCAAACTTTAAGTCCACAAATTTAATTTTTTTTGTTGTCATTTTTCTTTGTCAATTTTTTTTATTGTCATTAAACTGAGCTGTATTTGTAGGAAATTCCATAAGTTGGTTACTTGGATTAAATTAGATGTTATGTTGGTATTTTGCCTATACCATATCCCCAAAAGATTAATTTTATTGTTTCTATGGACCAATACGAAAACCTACCAATACTTTTACCTAATGCTCAATGGTCTTCTGGTGGTATTCCTTACATTTAATTGTGCATTTTCACCTAAATTTAAAGGATTATAAAGAAGATATTATTTCAAAGGGGTCTTTAGGAATTAATCATTCTTTTTATAATATATGTTGAAAAAAATAAATAAATATTATAAACATCTCTCAAACTATTTATATCTGTAAATAAGATCGTGAATAACATGGTATTAGAACTCAATTAACAAAGGGTTATGAATTCAAGCCTTGTCTTCATTGATTTAAAAAGAAGATGTCCACGTGCAAGGTGCAATCCTACTTAGAATATGTTCACATACAAAACACAATCCCATATGCACGTACGTAAGGTCGTGTTGAAGACGATTAATAAATATAACAAAGCTCTTTCTAATAGAATATATCCACGTATAAGTTGCAATCCAACTTAGAATATGTTCACGTGCAAGACACAACCTGACCTGCATGTAAAGGATCGTATTAAGAGCAACAAATAAATATAATAAATCTATCTTTAACAAAATATGTCCAAGTACAATGTGCAATCAACTTAGAAAATGTCCACCTATTAGGCGCAATATTGCCTACAGATGAAGGAACGTTTAAAACAATTAACAAATATAAAAAATTATTCTCAAATAATTAAATTTTTTAAATAATGATAAAGTAACAATAGAGGAATCAAGACTAATAAAGAAGTCTACAGTAGAAAGGCTTAGATCTATTAACTGTCATTAGAGACAAATCCACTTTGGTATTGCCGATTATATATATTGGAAATTAATTAGCTAACTAAAATGGCCCCTTTTTGTTGGTATCATTAACACCCTTTAATCTAGGTTTGTAAAAATTTCTCAATATCTAAATTTCCTTTTCATAATGTTTGGTAATGGTTTTCCAATTTCAATTGTGTAGACAGCCAAAGTTGACCAGGCATGAACAATTAAAGAAATCAAGGAAATTGGATTGAACTACCCGCTTGGAAATCATTCAGTTGAGTATGCTATCGAAATGTTGGTTTTGTGAGAAACAAGATAGGTGAGATATTTTCTAGCACAATTGTTTGAAAAACGGCTTCCATGTAACTAAAAAAAAAAAAAAGAATTAAGAGAATTTAGATGGATATTGAACAAATTTTTTGAAAATTGGATACTAATTCAATAAGATATATCCACTAGCTTCTAATGGCCGAATACAATTCGATGATGGAATAATTATCCAATATAAGCACTCATATACCACTTTCATCGCCAATTTAGATCTTGATAAAAATGTATTTAACAAGTATTGTTACTCTCGAGAATAAAATATTCAACTGACTTATTCTGATATCTTAACAAGCAATTCAATATATAAAACTTTTGTTATATGCAGAGTTTGAAAAAGAGTCGGACCCATAAAAATTAAAATCTAAGTAGACCCATCATAAGTGTTGGGTTGTCCACAAATGAGTCAAATGGAGGTCGTGCATGCAAGCCTTAATTTAAAATTGAACGAGTCTCAAACATTGATCGAGTCATGAGTCAACCATATAGTTACAAGGTCGCCCAAGTAGCAAGCCAAAGTTGAGTGAAAATATAATTACAAAGTTGGTAGGGAGTAGAAAAACGACATTGAGATGCGTATTGTGTTAAGCTATTAAAACTGGTCCAACATACTCCAATTTTCTGCACTTGTAAGTCAAATGTGGAAATAGGCCATCAGTCTATTGCTTTTATTCAATTGTCTAGCCTGCTATGTTTTTTCCAATATGTATGGATTTAGAGTCATTAATCTATTTTTTGAAACAGTTTTACTTTAACGGTTTTTTTATTGTTAATTATCCCTTATTTGGAGAATTTATATTTCAATTTTATTCCAATGACATCTCTATTTTAAAATTTTTAATCATGTGACTATTAGGATTGGATAAGGGATAGAATCAATCCCCTAAGATTTCGGGAAGCTGAATATATATTTTTTTAAAACCCTCACCCTCACCCTCACCAATTTCTTCACCTTTATAAAATTTTAACCCTCGTCTCCTAACTACTAAAGAAAGTAACCTACTATTAAATTACTTTTGGATTTTTTCAGGGAGCTGAATATGAGTATGGGCTCGTAATTATCTCTTTTCGGGAGTTGGCAGTTGGGTTCATGGGGTAGGGTAGGTGAGCACACCTTGAGTCAACTCTTTATAGTACGGTTATTTACTTCCCTGAGTCAACCAATGTGATTTTACTCTTTAGGCCTTTTTTTTTTTGGGTGGAATTGTGGAAATTAAGCTTAAATTTAGAGATATGTAAAGTTGATAATCATGGGTCATTTAGTCTAATGACATAATTCTCGTTTTAAATGTAAGAAGTTTCGAGATCTATTATCGTATCTAATATTCTAAGTTATGTAAAATATTTTACAACTCCTTTAAAAATAAAATAAAAATAGAAAGATATGTGAAGTTGAAGTTATTTGAAAGCAACCAGGCAAAAGTGCCTGACATTGTGCTCTATAGGCCGTACTTCATCTTTCTTCCCAACAAACTCATTTTTCTTTTGCAACAAAAATGGCCCGATAGGGGAAACATCAAGTGAAATTAACATATACCACTCCTTATATGATAGAGTCGCAACGTTGGACTTTTATTACATGAGGGGTTGGTGACATTTGACCGGTGAGATCAATTATTTATCTAGTCTTCACTATATATGGTGCAATATGTGTACATGGGGTAGTTAGTAATTATAATTTTTTGGACTATCGTGAGAACCTGTTGATAAAATTCGATCATTAATTTATAAATTTATAGATATAGTGGTGCGCTCTAATATATACTTCAAATTAATCAAAAATTTAAATCTAATAAATAGTTAGATGTTTTCCACGTTACCAAAAAAAAGTAAAAGGTATTTGTCCCATGAGATTTTTTACAAAGTCCCAAAGTTCCGTGAAAGAAGACAAGTAACCCTTACAAGGCACTTTGAGATTTTGTGAAAAACTCATGAGGTAAAATGGTGTTAACTCAGGAAATGACTTGTACTAATTATGCAAATGCTCAAGTATAGACTGATTTGTCAATTTTTACTGTTCATGAACAATAATTATTCTGAGCATTATTGACTCAATGATCAGTATGAACTGCTAATACTTGTAACATAATTATTGGCTTTCTCATAATGCGAAAGAATGGAAAGAATTTAAATTCAAGTCTAAACCTCAACAGTTGATTGATTAAGAGCCATGTATCTCCATCTTTCTTTCTCCACATAATCTGCATCCAAGAACCTGGAAACAAAAGCCCAAAGCTTGTACATGTCTTCAAAATTTGTCAACAAACCAATTGAAACTGTGATCACAGATATGCCACCATCATATTTACTTGGCTTTGTTGTATCTCCATTTTTTGTTTTGAACTCTAACACCATCTTCTTCTCTTCCTCATAAGCATCTGCAAACCATATGTGTTGTAGAAATCCACAGTTCAGAGAAATGTTGTTTCGATCTGCTAGCTTCTGGACTAGTTTGGGATCCACCCTTTCTCCTTTCCAATCATATACATTGAAAGCCAGAGATGGCGCTCGGTTGAATTTGATCTTTTGTCCATAGATAAGTACGAAGGGATGTCCATTTCCTGAATGTGGATGCCGAAGGCACATTAACGCGTTTATCAGCCAGTTGATCAGGTACCTTGCCCTGCTACTGATCAATATCAGGCCTAGTTTATCTGCATGATCTAAGCCTCTGCATTCGATATCTCGGCTCCCACTGGCACTGGCACTGGCACTGGCCTCAGTGTGCATAAGTTCGAAAGTGTCGGGAGTTGTATTTGATTGCTCAGTTTCATTATCTTCTTTCTCAACTTCTGTGATTTCTTCCAACTCTGAAGTGTTGTCACTCCGCTGTTGTAGAGATATTGCAGCAGAAGATGGACCTGGATCTGTTGAATGATCTTTCTTTAGTTCCATTGATGGCATTGTCTGGCTAGAGTCATCATCAGTTGAAGACAGACGTTCGAATGGCTTCAACAATGGTACAAGGCTAACAATTCCCATGGTTGTAGAGTGTTTGTTCAACATTGAAACACTTGATTTCTTGACAAACAGACAACTAAATCCGGATGGATTTTCCCCGAAAACCTTGAAAAAAGAGCAAACGAGAAAGTCAGGCTCAAACAAAGAGAGGCCTAATGTTTCCATGCCTTTAGCTCCTAAAGCCGATGCATCAAGCAAGACTTGCCATCCATTTTCCTGAGCTATGGTCATCCATAGATACGAATATCGTGTTCCGGTCATCCTAGACTGAAGGGGGAAAACAAATAAACCTCTATTTCTTTTCTTACTCTTACTTACAATCTTCTTCCTTAGCTTTCCGGTATGAATTCTCAATGTAGGCCATGAAAATTCAGCTGACATTATCTGAGCACCCTTTTTCTTTGAGCATTCAATCATGGCTTCCACAGCTTCATTTTCAAAGTCATACACAGTGAGAAGGTTGTGATTACAATGGAATGGATACGAATCTGCCAGAAGCTTAAAAGCAGAAGCCTGATTGGCAGTGAAAACCATAGAGTAATCATCTTCAGAGATATTCATGAATTTCATGATTCTTTTTCGCATTAAGGATTCAAACTCTGATTCTTGATCAACATAGAGTAATTGAGAAGTCAAATTCACACTTTTGTAAGAGATATTGAAGAGGGGTACATCTGAAGCCCGCGAATGATGTGGTGGTGGAGGAGGGGGAGACGATGATGTAGACGCAATTGCAGCTCTGCAGGAGGGATCACCGTGTTGCTGGGAGTAGGAAAGAAGACCATGGCCTATATAATCAAGACAGACATGATCTGATAACGAGAGATGATGATACTCTTCAGTTCGGATTTTGTCAGCCAGATTTGTCTTCGAGTATTCTGGATATGCTTTGTTGAGGTTCATAAATGACTGCGCCAATGAAGGGAGGGACTCATGGTTAGTGAACTGAGCATTTGGCTGGATCGAAGAACGCGTCGCGGCTATGAATTCATTCTTGGGACTAATTTTGTTGTTTGTTTGCTTGGAAGTCACATAGTGAGTCTCAGGCAGGTTGTGAAAGGGATTAGTGCAGCAACCACTGAAACAAACTTCTGATACCTCTTTGATGCAAGGTGATTGCATCTCTGTTTTTCTTGTTTCCTATGCTGCACTTCTGACACCCTTATTTTTGTGTTTTTCTTCTTTCGGGTGGCTGCAAGTACTTGTGTTCGATGCAAGGGATCGTTATGAAATGGTTTCACGGGATTCAGCCAATTGTAATATGCTTTTGAACCTTTCTTGGTTACATGTTGCAGCAGGAAGAAGTTACAATTTTCGGTATTTTTGACAAGTTGTCTGAGGGAGGCATTCCATGGACCTACAAACTTGATTGACCATCTCTACCACAATCCACAAATAGCAATATTTGCGTATATCTCTTCTAATGACGTATAACTAAGGCGGATTTTTCAATTAACAGATTCCTGGATTCATCAACATATACAATTTGATGTTTTTAACTAGGTTGTCAGGGATACAACGTCAATGTTGACTGAACTATACGTTAAAATTATTGTGATTATTTATTTTTACGTATTTTCGTACACGATCCTGAACGTGAATAAGGTTATTCCCAACTCATGGATCATGATTTGCTCTGAAAAAGACATGTATGGTTAACTCACTCCTCTCCGTCAATGGAAATCTCAAGATTTATTTTCATCCACAGGCGTGTGAAGTATGTTAGGAAGTTTCTGAAAAGGTAAAATGGTAAAAGGTCTTGTGGAATGCAGCATACCATTTGGAAGATTCATAGATAGCAAGCTAAAGACAGGCAGAAAATGGCAAGATGGGTCTTTGTAGTGGCCGGCACTATCCATGCACCGTATAAGCCAAGTTAGAATGCTTTACAATTGAGGTCGGTTTATCTAAAATTTTTGTTCAGTAAAGATTAATATATACAATTTCATCCTCATATACGAATAATTTTTTTTTAGTGAAAACTAAATTGATTTATTAAATTTAAAATATTTTAAAATATATACATATATATTTTTAAAAAAATTATAAAATCCTTACTCACCATTGAATGACTCCGACATCGCTCGATCAATTGGGTACTTAGTTGTGAAATGATAGTCCGTCAAATGAAGACAACAACACAAGGAGCCCCATTTTGATACTTTTCCAAAATGTTCTTGCGACTTATCATTATCAAGTGAATGCCTTGGCCACATGGAAAAAGAAATTAAATTTATGACATTGACCGTACATAAATTTTGAAAGTTCTAATTGATGAATACCACATTAAAAATACCATATTTAACAAGGGGAGTAGTTTTGATAATAAAGATACTGGTTCTACTGATGTGACCAGGTTTTAGGGTTTTTAAGTTATAGTTGGTTGGTGATTTATGAAAAGTTGAATGGCCTACAACAGAGTTCCCCACAAGGCAAGGAATATAATAATTACTGGGTTTGACACTCTAATACTCAAATTATTTTATAATTTCTCGAGATTAATTTTTTATATCTGACATTTATGTGGTCCGAGAATGAAAGGACGTCAGGCGGCTAGATGAGGCGGGGTATGCCTGGTTTTCAATTTTTTTTTTCCAATTCACTCTGTAATATCCCTTCAATTTTAAGATTTTGTATTGAATCCTTTTTTATAAATTCAGTGTTAATTTAAGACGCGTGTCTTTATCTAATTAGTTAAAACTACATCTCATCATCAATTTTTACGTATCTTTATCTAATTAGTTTTGAAACTACGTCTCGTCATCAACTTTTGTTATTCCTTTTCTTTTTGTCCACCAAAATTAATTAGATATTGTTTTTTTTTCGTATTTTCTGTCAATGGATGGATAGGTGGCATGTTCTTGTCACTATATAGTTATCCGTTAATAGTTTAAACCGATTAAAGTTAATTGTTGATAAGATGTTGGAAAGTCGAGGGTTATGGAAAAAACAATTTATTTATCCTCTTGTAGCTACATAGAGGTTTAGCTAGAAGTAATATATGTATACTTGAAACTATTAGCAACATAATTCGGGTGTTTTCAACTCTATTCGAGTCAAGAGCGAATTTATAATTAAGATTGTTCCTAGAGTTATAATTTTCACTGATCTTTAGAAAATGTTCGAAAGAATCACTAAAATAACTTAAATCTTTTGTTTGAAAAGCTTTTTAGTGCTCAGAATACCAATATTTTGATCTTCAAAATTATGTAAGTTAAATATCTTAAATCCACCCCTAACACGACCATTTTTTATTGATTTTTTCTTCCAATTCGTGCAGAAGATAAGATGAACCTGTCTTTTTCAGTTACTACATTCCTTGAGTCAATGGCACCATTATTATTAGTCAACCAATTTGGCTTTAGTACTTTACAACCAATCTAGATGAATTATTGTACCATCTTTCTTCTGGCATTTCACTTTCTTTAGATTTCTTGTATAATCTTATATTTCCTGCCCTAAATTCCCTATGAATATCCTTAATTGAAAAGTTCTTAACCTATTTAAAAACTCAACAATTATAGTTTTGAGCTTGGTTCATATGATTATAATATCTGAAGAGACTATAATCTATTTGGTTGCTGAAGACATTTAATATGAAATGGACAATGCATCTTAATTCGTGGATTTTGAATCGTGGAAATAATTTTTTGTAAAAAATATAAGTTAAGTTCATGTACAATAGACTTAAAATGAATTTGATCATTTCTTGAACCTCACACATAACTGAAATTTCGTGCAACGAACTGTATCCTTTATGCTTATACCTTTCTATTTGTGAGTGATATATAGACATAATGACAAAATCAAGGGGTATTTGACAATTAAGGTGGAATTATCTTCACGAAATCATTGAATTAAATAAGCCTTTTCAATGAGGTAAGGATGACTAATAAATTTATACAAAAGAATATTCAAACTTATATCTAAATCCACCTCAATTTAGAAATGTCAATTACGTCTTAAAAATCAAAATCTACATCCATTGAATGATTCAAATAATAAAAGGTCATTGTTGAAAAGTCAAAAGAAATAATTTTTCATAACTTTAATATGTACACATGGCATTAGTTTATTACTTTATGTACGATCTACATTCTGCAAAATGTTAATCTAACTTCTATATTTTTTTATAGCAATGAATTTATTTTAAATAAGATCACTTTAAATTTATTTATAATTATAAACTCGTTATATTCTAACACATACTTTAAATTAGATAAAAGATAGAGGATATTTGTAATAAGATGACATAAGTTTAAATTTGAAACTTTTAGCCGTATCAAATCACTATCTGACCATCGTACTCAATCCTTGTGACGAGACGAATTTAAAATTTTTAACCATATCAAATCACTATTCGACCACTCTACAACCCATGTGGATAAGATCTAAAGCAATTTATCAAAAGACAAAAATAGATTTAGAGGAAAAAAAGAATGGAACAATTGGCTTGATAAAAAAAAAGAAAAAGATGTTGAATTTAGAACTTTTAACTGTGTCAAATCACTATTCAACCACTGTACCTGATTCTTGATCCTTGTGGGCAAAATGAATTTGGAACTTTCAGTCATATCAAATTACTATTAGACCACTACAACCCATATGGATAAGATCTAAAGCAATCTATCAAAAGACAAAAAAAGATCTAGAGGAAAAAAATGGAACAATTGGCTTGAAGAAAAAAAAAATGTTAAATTTAGAACTTTTAGTCGTATTAAATCACTATTTAACTACTGTACCTGACGAATTTGAAACTTTCAACCATATTAAGTCACTATTTGCATACTCTACAACCCACGTGGACAAGATCTAAAGCTATTTGACAAAAGACAAAAACAGATTTAGAGGATAAAAAAGAAGAATGGAACGCTTGAAGAAAGAAAAAAAAAAAAAAAGAGATGTTGAGAGTGGGATTTGAACCCACGCCCTTTCGGACCAGAACCTTAATCTGGCGCCTTAGACCAACTCGGCCATCTCAACACGACTATTGTTTGATTGTGCCAACTTTTTTTATAATGATTTCTGTCCCATGCCATTTTGTTCCTCTATTACCTTAATGGTTTTGTAGAATTCAATTTATTATTTTAGTCTTATTCCTATTAGCATAAAGTACAAATGATGAAAAGCAACATTGTCATTCTAAGGGAAAAGAAAAAAAAAAAAAGGAAGATTAGAACTATTTCTTCAGTGAAAGTGGACAAGAAAGAAAAAAAATTATTATTATTTCGAATCTCAAACTAAAAATTCATTGTGAAAGATATCGTGGCTACAATAAAAACTATATTTATAAGCATTGAAGACTTAATAAAGTAAGAAAGGAACAGCTCAGAGAAGCCAATTATAGAGAAAATTCTTTTGAATGTTAAAGAGAAAATTTGTATTCAAAGTAAATGTAGAGATAGACTAGAAAATAGTATCTTGTGTATAGATTGGAGTATCAACTTTCACTAAGTTGATACCCATATTTTTGTAAATGTTTTTAGAAGTAGAGTGAATTGATTTACTTGCCGAGCAAAAAAAAAAAGTAAGAAATAAATACCTAATAGAAAAGTTTCTAATTTAGTAGCTATCTAAGGAATTGATATCGACTAGTAATGCCTAAATCATACTATGGTAAGAAAATAAACACATATAAACTACACAACTTTATATATAGAAGTACAATTAATATATAACTCAAAATTGGCATGTAAATCTTCTCCTGATCATATTTCGATTATCTATTTAAAGCCTTTACAAAATTATACCGTACGCGTTCCACTTCTTCACTAAAATTTATTTCTTTTGAAAAGAATTAAGGACTTCTCGTCCTCTATATTACAAATAAATAGATTTTAGTATCCATGAAAATTATTTGGTTGTATATGGTGATGGATCAATTAGCCCTCATAATATTGAAGAAATGAGATTACCCTTCTTGTTTCCATCAAATGATTTTGATAAGAAATCAGAATTAAGTTAAGTTTCATTCAAATTAAATAGTAACTAATACCTCGTATTTGCAAATCATTTCCGATCTCTAATTTTTACAACAATATTTTAACCCTCAAAAGGCATATGACACATAAAAGGACGGATTCAAATTTTCATTTCAGTAGTAGCACACAGAGTTGAGGGGAAATGTTATCTAGGCACAATAGTCATTAGAAACATGGACATAAAATTAAAAGCAAATTGCATACATCTGTCGAGTAACATTTAACTCCTCCATTATCCTTCTTTCCTTTTTGTTTTCGTTGAAAAACCAACTTATTATTGTGATGGGAGGTCTAGTTTAGACCTCTACGAATGTATTATAATATCAAAAGGGCAAATTTCACAAATAGTCCATATTATTTACAAATTTTTGATAAATAATTCTCATTGTTTTAAAAGTTACGTAGTTAGTCTCTATTGTTTGCAAAAGTTTTACCAATAGTTTTCATTATTTCACAAGTTATTCAGTTAGTCCCTATTGTTTGCAAAAGTCTCTCCATTAATCCTCATTGTTTGTAAAAGTCTCTCTATTAGTCCTCAATGTTTGCAAATACATTTGCAAATATTGAAGACTAATAGAGAGACTTTTGCAAACAATGGGGACTAAATGAGTGACTTTTAAAACAATGGGGACTATTATTGGGATTTTTACAAACAATGGGGACTAACCGCGTGACTTCTAAAACAATATGGACTATTTGTCCAAAATTTATAAATAATAGGGATTATTTATCCAATTTGCCCATATCAAAATGAAGAAGTATAAAGAATGGATGAAGACATGATCTTACATTTCTATGTATAACTAGAATACAACAAAGAGAAAGCTATCTAAAATTATGAATAAAGGCTGGTCCCAACCCGTCTACCCATATATGGGTTAAGACCGGTGCTTGCTACCCCTACTCCTACTTCTACGCTTCTTTTAGCACATGCCCACGAAAGAAAAAATGGACAAGAATCTGGTTATCTTTGTATGTATATATATATTACAGGGGCGGACCCAAATATCAGGGGTCAGGACATGCATTACAGTGATACAGTAAATAATTAAAGGTTCGAGTACAATCATTTATACATAAATTGATACATATTAAGCACATTTTTAGCAATTAAAAAAATGTAAATATATAAAAAGAGAAAAAAATAAGTAATTATAATTTATAGTATTATTTACCAGAAAAAGAGATAATTATTTACCATAAAAATTGACAAAGAAAAGCGAAGCGTTGAGTGCTTTGACATGAATGTGTGTGAAATAGAAGCCTTGATTTTTGAATCTTTTCTTATAGTTTTGATTTTGAAGTCATGGAGTGGGGATAAAAGGGAACTAAAGTCTTGAATGTAAGCATTATAGTTTTGATTTTGAAGTCATGCAATGGAGATAAAAGGGAACTAAAGTCTTGAGTGTAAGCATTTATAAAAAGGCAATGGAGTCAAGGAGTGGAGATAAAAGGGAACTAAAGTCTTGAGTGTAAGCATTATAGTTTTGATTTTGAAGTCATGGAATAGAGATAAAAGGGAACTAAAGTCTTGAGTGTAAACATTTATAAAAAGGCAATGGCAGGATTCAAACCCGGGCAAATGAAGAGCAACTGATTTTAAATGGGCCTTCTTAACCACTAAGGCATATCAATATTTGTTCAGTATAAGCATTTGCATATATATATATAAATGAAGGAAATTGACAAAATTCAATAGTTATCTTCTTAATTAGAGTCTTTTTTTTTTCAAAGGGAGGCCTAAAGTTATACATTTGCAGAAGTAGCCCGCGAGATTCAAGTTTGCAACTTCTCGCAAACATTATGAGTGTCATTTTATTAGACCAAAAGGTCTTTCGCTTTTAATTAGAGTCTTTGATCACATACATTTCTTTGTTTATACTACAATTAATAAACCATGCAATGCGATATGGTGAATGCATCCAAACGCAAGAGCCTAAAATATTTGGGACGATCAATAAGGCTAAGCCATTTATCATGAATAAATAAAACTTTTAATAGGGGAGTATGTCACGCCCCAACCCAACCCCATGCTAAAAGGTTAAGTCCGGACCTGACAAACGGACAGAGTCCCCTCTGTATCGTGGACTATCTGTATACCTGTAAACAGAAAATAAAGCCACAAATATATACCACATCATTCTCCAACCATCAATCCAACAATTCCCAGCTTCAAAGTCATTCGAGCCTTAAGTAAAACAAGACTTCACAACATGCAAGCATGCAAGGTTAAGCCATTGAAAATCTATTCTTTTAAATTTACTTGTCTTACCACTATAACATTATCATATAAACATTCTTATAAACTAAAGCTAACCAACCAACCAACTTGGTTATCACACAAGCATGCAACAAAATAGCAAGCAGAGTTATAAGTTATTACAAGTCGCTACTACATAACCCTACTATATCATTCTATCTTTTACAAGCCTTCAATTACACAAATATACATAAGCCCATAGGCTCAAAATAGAACATAATATATACAAGCAAGTCTTCACATAATTTAACTAGCAAACACTCCAACCTCAAGCAATAAGCACACAGAATCAAGGCAACTCCTCTTCCAACTGCACTGCCTCCTTACCCTCTACGACTAAGAGCTGGGGTCAAACTCCGCTCCTCCTAAAATATGTTAGCGAGGTATGAGCAACCACAATTGCCCAGTGAGGGATAGAGTCTACCAGGGCGTGTAATGCAATAGTTAACACAAATAAAGCAACTAAAGAACAATCTAAATAACAAGTTACCACACATTAAAAAGGATATGATTCATTTTAACCCCAACACTCTAGAATTCACTTGATCTTCAATCACGAACCACGAACCCCGATCCACGAACCTCAATCAATGTGCCGACATAAACCCTAAACACTCCAGTGGGTGTACTCCGGATGTACCCCGAAAATCCTACGACCCAACACTCCCTGACAATCTCCGGACCAAGCGAGTGAGGGACTCGAGCACAAAGATTGAATATCCACTAGCAATCTTGTTGTTGCCCAGCCGATATCCAATATATCCGTTCCTGATACTATGATTGCGCAACCACTATGCAATTCACTTAAACCAATGACAATACAACAATAAAATAAAGCAATAACACATAGGAGGGACAACAAAGTAGGTTGTCCTTGAAAACAGTTAAAATATAAGCATTAGCACGAAATTAGCTATATGAACATAAAGGGCTCAATATCCTATTTCTCACAAAACTTTACCAAAAGCGCACAATTAACTTAGAAATGCATTTTAACACATTATAAGCATCTACAAGACAATAGGTGTGCAAAACAACCAATTTTTCACTTTTTTCCCTTTGTAACTTAGGCTAATTGGTTTCAAACCAAACGATAAGGTTTTAGATTCACGAGCAAACTATTCCATACTTTTAATTACATCTTATGGCACCCCTAGGACCCTTGAAATTACCCAAATACCCATGTTTACCACAAAAGCCCCGATTGTCCCTTTTGTGCGTTTGTACTACATGTACCCTAACCGAAGCTCAACTGAGAGTTAAAAAAGTACATTTAGCACCTAATTACCCTAAGAATACCAAATGTGATGTCCAAATCAACTCGGATTTACAACACACCCGAATCCCCTTTGTAAATTTGGCTAAATTCGCATTTTAACTAAGTTCCGAGCAATTAAACTACACGGGGTCGTTAATCTACCTTCATTAACTTCTAAAGTACCTAATTGAAGCATTGAATCAATCTCAAAGGCATATTTTCTCAAAACCCTAAAAAATTTCACTATTTTTTGCCCTATAACTAAACAATCGAATTTAACCGTTAAAAAAATGAAACAAATGCATAAACATAGTCTCTACAATATGTAGGTAACATATAGAGCAAGTTTTAACCAATTCATGAGCTAATATCAACAAATCTAGAAATTTCATATTTTGACATAAACTTTGAATTCACAAAAGGATGCAAGAATCCCTCACCAAATGTGCGTAGAGGCTTGTAGGAGACTCGAGAACACTCAAATTTACTTAATCCTAGCTTGGAAGAGTCAAAACTTGGAGATTTGTTGAGCAATTTTTCTTTTTCTTCTCTTGGGGAGCCGTCGGGTAGAGCATAGGACAAGGTTTGTTTTGTTGGGAGTGTTATGTGCTTGGTTGAAGTCCAATTGAAATATATGCTAAGTGTATGAGTGTTTGGTTTACTATTTTTGCAAGACTAATAATAAAACTAGCCTAAAACTCAATTAAGTGCCAACTAGTCCAAATTTAATGTTAGCTAGCTCAAAATCAATGTTAGACTATGTTTCACTATTTACTCGATACGCTAAAATATTTTCTAAACGAGCATTCCTAACACTAATTGCTCAAATGCACACTTTTCTCATTCCTCAAATAGATAATATAACTTAGGAAACATGTTAATTCAAAGAAAATAAGTAGTTGAAAAATATAATGAATAGTAACTAAGAATGTAACAAGTAATACACAAATAGTGAATGCAACAGTTAATGGAAAGTACGGTAGTGATATCGGGCGTCACATAGTATATATTTTTTAATATAACACTAGTCATATGTAAAGAAAGGGTAAAGCTAGTATATATATATATATATATATATTTATATATGTAAACCATACCTTTTGCATGAAACAGCAGTCCCTTGTGTCGGACAAAATAATGTTACAAGAGGATTTAAGAGATTTGGACGATAGCTCTAACGATAATAAAGTGATGATTACCATTGTTTAAGCTGAAGCAATCAAAGGGCAACTCTCCTTTGGCAGATAACTTGAAGTGAGTAAAGATAGAACCATTTTCTATTATAAAACTCCAAAAGTATCTGCCAAGAGGAGAGCCACCCTACAACTGGTCAGCTTAGAAAGTCTTATCGATCATATGATAATATGATCTACTTCTCACACGTTCCGTGAATAACTCGGACATTTTACTACCCCATTTTGAACTGCCCGTGGGATGTCACTATGGACCAATCAAGATTTTTATAGGTCTCCTTGCCTTTATTGGCAAGATTAGTGGAATAAGTGTTTTGATGAAACGCACATGCCATAGGGTTATGCTTCGGATATCCATTGATGCCTACTCAATGCTCCCTTTGTCAAAATGACTCAGCTTAAAAAATGTGTGAGATTCTAGGTACCATGATCATGACTGATGAATGTTCTTGCAGCTTTGCATGGAGATGGATGCAGGAGGACATGCTTTAGAGATATGCCTACTTTTTGCTTGTAGAGGTGGCATCAAGCTTTGGACCTTTGAGGTATATTCTATATCATATTCTTCCTTTTATCCTTCAGATTATTTTTACTTTTTATTTAGGATGCGGCTGCCGCGAAAGGAACTTAAATCTTTTTAGATCATTATAACGTTATAAGAGAGAAATAATAATAAGGATGGACAGAGATATATTTAAAAATTTTATTAAGTAAGGGCTAAAATTAAACAATTCAATACTCATATATGGTAAGTTTTTTTTTTGTGGAGGCTAAATTAATTTTTTAATGTAAAAATACTTTAAAAATACATACATTTAAAAAAAATACAAATATAACTCACACGTTAATAATCTTACTCTTGTGATCGGTGGGAACTGCAGCGCCCCCAAGCTAAATCCGCGATCACCGGGCCTCTCCCATTACCTTACATAGTGTTAAAGGATCTAAATCCGGCCGGGGTTGCTGCTTTTCATGGTTTGAAATTCCAATCCTTTGAAAAGACAACTAATGTAAATCTCGAATCAGAATGCGTATATACCATGAAACAATTATTCTATTTTGCAGTTGTTCCATAGATCTATTGGTTGCGTCTGTGGTGTAATTAGCTGTAATATTGTCTTGTTTCATATGATGACATGTTATCACATTACGAGGTAGAATTAAATATATACATGAAGAAGCATAATACATTCAGAAACAAAAACAAAAACAAAAATTTAATGTTTTATGTTGTTTGGGTGATGCTTTTCCCTTTATTTCTATAATAAAAATTTATGTATTGAATGCTAAATTTTTTATTATGTAGTAAGAACACTTACTATATAAAGAATGGTGAAATATTACTATAGACGTTGATATAACTACGCTCGAAGAAGAAAATTAACTTTGAGAAACAATCAGCTAAATAGAAAAATTTGTAACTAAATGAACCTTATTATTGAGTAGTCTGTGGAGTAGATTCTTTTTGTTTTTGATACTCATTGTAATGGTCTTACCATTTGTTTATTTTGATAGTAGAATGAAACTTTACTTGTTGATCGAGAAAAAAAAATTAACTTTGAGAAAATAAAAGCTTTGAAGGAAACTGCATTAATATTATTCAAGAAAATTACAAATTTCCATATGCAAAAACCAAAATAATCTTAGTAAACCGGCCTCCACAAAGGAAAAACCAAAGATAGAGAAAAGGAGGCTATCTTTTCACTATTATTAAACACTTGCAAGTCTCTCGCTCAGTATTCTAACTCCCATGTACCTGCCACAAAGCCAAAAAAAAAAAACTTCACAAATTAATCCAAATCAAATCAAACCAAACCTTATTTCACTAAATGGGGCTAATTAATCTTCAAAAATCATTATTACAATTTTTTATCTATTACAATATTTAAAGATATTTAAAATATTACAAAATGACTAGAAATCATTGTAAATGACTCTAACCATTACAAAGAATTTGCAACGTTTTTTGTAAATAATAAGAAATATTTTAAAAAAATCGATGCAATTAAATTATAAGTTTAAAACCGCAGTGAAAAAGTAAGTTTATAAGTAATTATTAGTAAAAAGTGATTAAAAAAACTTCAACTATTCGAACGGTTTTTTTAATTTTTAGCAATGATTCTTTCATTTTTCACATAAAATGTTACAAAAAAGTTAAAATGTTACAGTGAATCAATCAAAGTTATAGTGAAAAATATTAAGAGAATTAAACATCATAAAATTAAATACCTTCCCAGCATCATAACTGTGGCTTGAGGATTAGTACCAGGAGAGTAAATAAATGTTGATCCATCAATAACACGTAAAGCATCAACACCAACAACTTTGTAATCATGATCAACCACCCTACCAACTTGACACCCTCCATGGTAATGCCATATGGTCATCACAGTGTCCTTGCAAAACTGTTCCAATGATGTTGACACATTGGCATGCTTAGGCAACAAATTTATAGGGGCATTAGCAGTCATATTAAGAAGGGCAGGC
Organism: Ehretia macrophylla; assembly: GCA_037974665.1. Taxonomy (NCBI): domain Eukaryota; kingdom Viridiplantae; phylum Streptophyta; class Magnoliopsida; order Boraginales; family Ehretiaceae; genus Ehretia; species Ehretia macrophylla. The sequence goes on along the minus strand of CM075773.1, from coordinate 34,034,956 downwards.
AATGAGAGAGCATCGTATCTAAATCTAGAGAATGGTTTTGATTCAATTATGGTTTCAATCACTTTAAGGCCATCAACACATCTTTGCAAGTCCTGTTGTTCTTGGAAATAGTTAAATGTGACTGATGGATTTTGATCAGGATCTCGATTTCGGAGCTCTAGATGGCCGGTAGAGATAGGTCCCGTAACCTTCTCTAGGATGAATCCTCCCGTGAAGGCTGCATTGTCAAGTTTACTCATGGCATCAATTGCTTTAGCTATGGCTTCTGGGGTTCTTTGTTTTGGAGGCACAGTTGAAAGCTGCCCAATCTGCAGTGCAATTTTATGAGCACGGGCATTAGCATAACAGGCAATTTTGATTCAAAATTCTTTACAACTTAAACATATCCAAAGGCACAAAGTATATATTCAATCTAATTAATGAGTTGTTTCCACCAACACCTAGGGGAACAAAGAAAGCTAACACAAAAAAAGAGACACAGATACTATAGGTAAATGTTTTAAAAAGATTAGCCGATTCGTCCGGGCGAGTTTGGGGTGGGCCCCGCATGTTAGCTAAATGGTGCAACTATAGTTTTTAATTAAACAATTTCTGATATTATAGTCATTGATCACAGACTTTCTTATATATAGGCTAAATTATACTAATTAAAAAAATGAGATCACTTGAATTCTCATAATGTTACAAGAAAGTTAATCTAAACCACTGATTGTTTGATTCAACAATGGTAAAATAACGAAGAAACAATCAATAGTCGATATATATACCCCACAAAGTAGGTCCAATTAAAACACACTACTAATAGGTTATGGAAATAATTTAACAAGATTATTAGGGGGGGAAAAAGTACCTTTGGTGAAAACATCCCAAAATCTCTAGGACTAGAGGCACCACCAGCAAAATTTTCACCACTGGCAGCTTCAATGTAGCTTCCAAAATGAGTGATGCCAACAACCTGAATTAGTGATACCTCAACTGGAACTGGAGATGGTATGAAAATGGAGTTCATGGGGTTGTCTGACATGCCTTGCCCAACCAAAGGCTGGTCTAAAACTAGTGTGATGTTGTGTGACTTGAGGTGAACTGCTGGCCCTATTCCACTCAACATTAGAAGTTGTGGACTTCCAAGTGCACCAGCTGATACAATTATTTCATTCTTGGATCCTCTCTTTACATACGCTCTATGTTGATTCCCTGAAGCATCCTTGAAGACGACTCCGTGAGCTACTGGCCTTGATTTTCCTGATTAGAGTAATAGATTTTTTGATCAGTGACGAATTTATCTCACCGGCCCCTAAAAATACTTTACATTTATCTTAAATTTATGTGTATTTTTAATTAAAAAGATTACTTATCGGTCCCTCATTGATCTATTAATTCGTCCCTATTTTCAATTAAGTATTATTAGCGAGACAAGATTTGTACATGTAGCTAATTAATAGAGAAGATATATATATATTTGCGGGCATACTTTTTTTTTTTCTTGGCTAATTAAGGGCATACTGTTCATAGTGGACCTACTAAATAAACTTCACATGACTAGTGTATTGTATGTACAACATTTCATTTTCAATCATTAAAGTTTCACATGGTTAAGTACTGCATGTCATATCGCTTCTTTATCCTAAATGTGATGTAGGTCAATATGTATACTTGGCAAATAAAATCAATAGCTGATTATTCCGCAACCGTCACCTTTTGGAATCAACAAAACAAATAAATGACCCATTATATAATTGAAAGAAATGAAAATTACCAAAAAGTTCGAATTCACAGCTAATAACATTGATGGCCCCGTCCTCTAGACACCTTTGTATGACAAGTTTAAGTAGTTGATCAGATTAAATAGCCCTTCTAATTTATTGCATAACTTACTACTCTCAGTGGAAGACTTTTGTTAAGTTGAGGGTGTGCACTTTTTTTTTTTTTTTACTCTCATTATATTAGACATAATTATATTTTCATTGTATAAATGGCAAACTTTGACATTTCTCACTGTACAATTACACACCATGAATTTGGATATTTGAGTCTGTCCCTAACTACCCTAAAATTTGCATGCTGCATGCATGGGTACATTCCTTTCTCTCTCTCTTTTTTTAATTATAATAGGGGGAAGGAAAATGGATACGTACCTTTTGTTCTAAACAGAATTCTTTGAACAGAAGCATGCAAAAGCACAGTAAGCCCACTAGGGTTTGCATACTCAAGAAGATCAGCAGCTGTATGTCTTTTCCCATCATGATCAAATATTGTCCCTCCAACCTTAGTCCCATATATATGATCATACGTAAAGCCATTATTAGGCAACACACCAGCTTCCAACAACCCATCCCTAACTGCAGATTGCCATTCCCTCATGGGTGGTTCAAATGCCACCTTCTTTTCAACCCACTGGTATGATTCATTCACCAGTTTTCCATCCCATCCAGCTTCCCTCACGTAACCCGTGCCGGCGCGCGTGTAAAACCCCGCGTTTAGGCAGCTGCCACCACCTAATACACGCGCCCGAGCATTGATCACCCCATCCTCGGAGATGAAACGTTGAGAAGGTGATGATGGTGAAAGGTCAGATAGGGCTGCACCAAATGCACCTAGGTTGGTGATGTTAGGGTTTCCGTAAGGCGAGCCGCCTCGTTCGAGGAGGAGGACGGTGTAGTTTTGGGACAGCGTGGCGGCTAATGGGCAGCCCGCGGTGCCTCCGCCTACTATGATGTAGTCGTAGTATGATATTTCCGGGGCTGAGGTTGCTTGGTGCATGAAACTATAGTTTGGAGCTGTAAAAGAAAGAGATTGACATTAGTGATTAATAGTCAACATGAAAAAAAAAATAGTTGATATTTTACTACATATAATATTATTCCTTTTTTGTACAGAAGTCTTGTAGATTGAAAAAGAAAAATAATTTGGAGTTCATAATTCATAATCTTTAAAATGGTATGATTGATTCTGGTGTAAATGTTATTAATATGAAATGAATTATAGGGCTAGTGGTTTGTTGTTCGCTGTAAGTACTAAAAATTACGAGATCGATTCTCATAGATTTTTATCATTTAATATATGTGGTAGTATTTAAACCTCTTTGAAAAAAAAGAGGTAGTTGGTAAATATTTAATGAACATAGACCTATAGCAGCGGCGCTTTATAATGATTGATCTCATTTGATGTCTACAACATTAGAATCAATTATTGATCAACCTTGACAAATTCTAAGTCATATGTAAGTATAGTCGATTTCACTTAATTGGATAAAACATGATTAGATTTGGTTTATGTTTTTTTTGTACGTAATTGCAATCTTGCACTTTTTGTTCCGTATTAAAAAAGCTATAACAATTTAGCAGACTCATATCAATTATGACAAGTTCCGTTCCTACTTAGTGAGGAAATACTTAGTTTGGTCTATAAATTCTTGTAGAGTAAATGACTCTGAAATGAGGAATAATGGAAGTTATTTTGAAAATTCGAAATTGAGAAGAAATGAACTAAGTATTCAAGTCAACATATATAGCTTCACAATTCATATTGATCAATTGGTATATGTGTATTATTATTTCATACACAAGCTCAGTAATGAAAATTATAGACTATACAAAATTAATGTATACCCTTCTTTAGAAAATGCAGAAATCCTCATTCATATCATCATGCATATAATTGAAAAGCATTGTTGAGATTTCCTTATGACACAAAACGAAAGCAATAAATTAGATGCATTCTAGTGGACGCAATAGTATAACTCTTTAAAAATACAAATCTACTTAAAGAATCTAACTAGTATAACAGATTTTTTCATTTTTGTTAGAAAAGAAAAATCCAAACCCAAAATGCGCATAGTTACACCCTTATAACAACGTTACTTGATCACGATCTACGATTATCATGATAACAGAAAAAAATGCAAAAGTAAGGTTGTTTAATACCTTTCTCGGAGGCACAGAAGCCATGAAAGAAAAGAACTCCAACAAGTGCAGCTCTAATCATTGTCCAACATCCAAAACCCATCATCATGTTACTTGCCATGATCATCTTCATGCAACAAACACAAGAAAAACACTAACAAATGTAGGTGTCCTACCAAGCAAAACCAAATGAATCACCCATTTATATTTGAACTCCAACGCTATTGGCGGCAATAAATTTGCCAATGCAAAGACACTGCTAGACTTCAAAGGCAATCGATACGCTAGATCTATATAAACATATAAAGATTTCAAGATATGGACAGGCATGCATGAAGTGAAGTAGCTTCACACACTGAGACCTGTCCGAATTTAATGCCAAAACAAAGCTGATCAATCGAATTATGCTAGCTAGTGATTTTGATATTGTGAGATCTAAAGTGTTTGTGAACCCACCAAATAAAAATGCAGCTTCGAGTAATTATTATTAGTTGATCAATTAGGTGGATGTTCTTGTCTTGACCCTAGTCTTACGAGTAAAGGCAGATTCAAGAATTTTGCTCAATAAAACTTAAAATACATAATTTTTCAATTATATGAGTACATTTTTTTTTTTTACAATAAGAACTAATTAATTTTCTTAACTAAAAATATATAGAATTTTTAAAGTTGTTCTGAACCATTTAGGGCTCATGAACCCTAATGTGGATCTGCCACTACTTCCAAGGTCTGGAGGGGAAATAGAGAGAGGGGCAGTTGCATGGTTATTAAAGGGTGTAATTAACACATGCATACATGTGGCCTTAATTGGAATTTTTGAGCTTCTGTAACAATGCCTTCATATTGTTGATGACAAGAGGGAGCCAAATCCGTGAAGTAGAAACTAGGTTAGCCTTACCCTTAATTTGGGAGAGAAAAATCGATTTTTAACGTTATGAGAGATCTAATAGTGTGATTTGTCAAAATCATTTTCGTTATCGGCCAGGGGGGGGGGGGGGGGGGGGGGGCAGGGGTGGCCTAAAAAAAAATTATTTAATGTATTTTAAAAAAAAATATAAATTTGGCCCTCCCAATAAATATTATAAAAATTGTTAAAGTTCATAACATCTAGTGTAGCCTAGTGGTTAGTCATGAGAGTACTCACGGCGCACTTTATATTTTTTTGCCAACTGCCTTATAAGTTGGTGAATGAAAACGAAAGAAAAATGAAAAGGCTACCAATTGCCTTGTCTTGTCTGGAAACCCGGGAAACTTTATTAAAAGCTTGTAATTCCACTTTTTTTTTTAAAATAAATAAATAAAACTATCATCAATCATTATATTTATCTTCTTCTAAAATTTTCCTTACAAATCTCAATTTTATTACACAACATTTTTCTGCAAATCTTAAGTTAAAAGGTATATATGCTATGTTTAAAAAAAAAAAAGTAACAATGAGTGGTTGAGATTTTAAAAAAGTAAATCTAATAATTAATAATACACCTTATCTAATAGACGAGAAAATAACTAGAGGAGAAAATCCAAATCCGCTTTTGATTGTATAAGGATTGTAGAGTTTATTTTTTGGGAGTTTGAATATATCATTGTGTTTGATTAAATTTTTTAGTTAATTTTTTATTATTTATTTTTTAATAATAGCTAATTAAGAATATTTATTATGAATTAACAATGACCAAGTCAAATTTATTTAATCTTGTTGTGATACTGAGTTTATTTAATTATTTATATGACTAGCTAAGTAGTTAACGTAATCAAGCTGAATGTTGCTTTAGTGCAAAATTGTACAAACTACAAAATATCTTAAAATAGTACTAACTAAAAAATACCGTACAAAAAATATTATACACTCTTTTGTACTAACGAAAAAATACTGTACAAAAAGCACAATACAAAAAATTTTTTTGGCTCCCCCAACATTGATTTTCTGGCTCCGCCCCTGTAATCGTTATAACTGTTTCATTAATTTACGACCATTGAATTTCGCTTGTAATGTTATTAAGTTATGAGTGAGCTGGCTAGTTATTTTGTATCACATGCCTAGTGTTTTTTTTTTTTTTTGTTTTTAAGCGTTTATATGTTTTTGAAGGCATCAATTCTTCTATTTTATACCACTTTATTTTTTGATGGGTCTCATTTTTTTTTTTTATATAAAACAGAAATTTAATTCTTAGGGGAATCACCATTTGTTCTTGGTTACAAATTCGATGACATGCATTTTTTTTTTTTTCACTCTGGCACAAACAATTTAAACATAAAAAAAAATGGACTAATATTATATTTCACCTCTTACACGTAATATTAGTTATTTTTTACCTTTACGTGATAATGACGTTCAACTTAAAACTCTTCAATATGTGGCCATGAAATGAACTAAATTACTTGGTTCCCCACTCCAAATTAGTTTGAGTTGAATCGAGATCTTTTCTCAATTAATACTTTAGTATTACTATCCGAGTTGGATACCTTACTATTACAATCAATATCTGGTAAGTTCTTCGAGATAGGTTTCTCATACAATAGTATGCGCTAGGTTTCTCACAAGTATTGATATGAACTCCGAATATAATCGTTTTAGATACTTACTTACCGAATAGGGACACATTAACTTATGAGGAGGGTCCGTGGCTTCTTAAAGAATCGTAATGGCCCGAGTGGAAACCGGCTTGATATGAGCTCTTTTACAAAAATAAAAATAAAATAAGATAAATGTTTTTGGTGTTGAAGCTTGCTGCCATAAATGCCCAACTAACTTGGCCGCATATTAACTCCTATGTGATTTAATTTTTTTTCCAACTCTCACCAGAAAACCACGAGACACATAACCCCGCCAGAAATGGCATAATTTTTATACGCGACTCAATCTTTGCACTCCATTAATACCAGAGGTGCTAATCATGAAATTCCATGCTAGGTGTGATCTTAATTATAAAACACTTTTCCCCCCTTATTTATGGATGGTTAGATCCACAACTGACGCACTCCTCCGAACGCTCCTAAATAATTACGTGTTTCAATGAACTATCAAGATTAGTAGAAAGTATGTCCCTACTTCATTAGGACTCTACTAAAGAGTAAAAGTTTACAATAAATAGCTTAATTTCAGTAATACCTTAACTTGCAGCTCTATCTATCGTCTATGCTTTCGATATAGAAAACAAAAGACTAGGAGATTAGATGCAGAAGATATGGGACGACCAGTTCACCATGGAAAACAAATTCGATCCTATAAGGTTTTTTTAAAAAAACTTGAAACTAATATATGATACTAGATACAACACTGCTTGTGTGCTCGTATCTGTGGATGAATTACTGTCACAGAATTATCAATATTCTGCTTAATTAAACTCAAAGATTAACACCTGAACCGTGGATCTGCAAGAGATCATAAATCTCAAACGATCAATCCGTAATAAAATGATTAACTTACAGTAAGATTGAGAAAGTAATTAATTCTATTATAATAGATCATTCAAGGGCCGGTACAGAAGAAGAACGAAAGAAAGTGAGAGGCCGGTGAGTTTATGACTTCAATTTACGGGAGGGGATAAAAATGCGCTAGAGTCCTTGCCTATGAGAATCAACGAAACTATTTACCTTACGAATATAAAACTTGGATACGCGAAAACCAAAAGAATTTGAAGGAACAAATTGATAAATAGAGAAAAGGAGGGAGACGGGAAGGAGGGACGGTGATCCCTTGGGGGTGGAGACTACCTCAGTAGAGAGAGTTGTAGGTACCGCAAGTAGCTATTATGGATCCTAAGCAAATCAAGAGAGAAGGCAGAAGAGTGACATTGAGGAGCCTACTCTCCCCTAAATATCCAGCCAGTGTGATTGTTGCATCTGCAATCACTCGAGCAATCGTGCCAGCTTCAGTTGACAGAAGTCCACCGTTATAGGTCCCACGAGAAAGCCTCGATGACATTACTCGAGAAAGGAGTGACAAATTAACTCCTGGCATGACAAAAAATCACAGCATCAAGTTAAGAATTAAAACGCAACAAGAAAATTTATACAACTAATTCCAACTTCTGACATCAACTGCTGAAAATAAATGAATTAAGCACCACTTGCAGTCTGATCGATGAAAACTGCTTTCATGCACGCCAAACTAATTCATATTAAAAGCATCGTCCAACTTCCACAAGATGCAATTTTCAAAATGGAAACAGTGCTGTTATTGTTGTTATTATGCAGATCGTTATGCGCTACCAGTGGATTTGTCATTTACCCGCAATAGAAGACCCTCACCTATTCTTTATCAATTCCTTGAACTTGAGAAGATTATCTTCTTTCATGGATACAGATCTAATCACAAGATTTTATGTTGGTTAAAGAAATAAATCTTACCTTCTAATACCTCAGCAGCTACAAACATTATGAGCCCTGAGCAGACATATTGTGGCACCGAATACGGGATTAATATGTGAAAGCTGAAGAGTATACCCAGTAAAACCATAATTTCAGATGCCAGTAAAATTTGCCTGCATAGGGAGAGAGGAGAAATACTTATCAATAGGTTGTGAACACAAAGATTCGAGATTGGATACACTTGCTGGAACCATCAAGATGAGGAATCGCAGACTTAGCAAATACAATCCATTCTACAAGATGTATTGATGTCGAGATTGTTCTGAAACATGTTCAGATTCCTAGATAAAATATCTGAATGTGCTGTAAATCAAATTGCCCAACAACAATGGCATGAGAGGCCATGATTCTGAAGGCTGGCTACTCACTGCTGTTACAAGCAGCCTTCTTATGCCAATAGCAGCCAGCATCAAATTCAGCCATACATGGTAAGTGATATTATTAAAACCTTAGACAAGGCAATGGTCTTATGTCCAGGCAAGATAGGCGTTAATAAATGTAAAGACTTTTCACAGGAGTTATTTGTTCATCACGAAGAAAAATAGGACTTATTGTCAAAACTTTAGTCGGCAGATAGGGGGAAATTATAATGAGAATTTCATATCCAACACATACTTCAAAACAGCGTCTTAAGCATGATTTTGGAAACATTAATTACCTGTCCTCAAACATGTTGCTTATGTAGCTTCCAACAACAACATTTACTGGAAGAACTGTTAGACCAAGGCATGCAAGAAAAATCGCCACAGTGCTTGTAGACCAATTAAAATAGTATGTTGTAATGACACTAGATTCTGACAATAAAATCTCCATTGCATACTTTAGCATGAAGTAGATCAACAGTTGTACCTGAGAATACATAGAATTCAATGTCAGCATCACAACACATATGATCTGGTGGTAGCACAAGCAACGGATATATATGCCTCTAGTTATTCATATTCCCACCGACTTTGATAAATGTTCATATTTGACTTGCATTGGTTTTTTTTTTTTTATGTCAGTTGGAAATGTCTAATAAGTAAGTGCCCATATAACTTGTGCAATTGCTAAAGCCCAGTGAACCACCCATCAAATTATACATCTAGAACTAGAAGCTTGAAAATCAGAGCCATACCTTCACAGATGGCGTGAGTAACCTGTATGCTGATCCTAGAGAATTAGCTGGCTTACGAGATTCCTCGGGAGCTTCCTCACTTCCATCATATTCTTGGTCAGCCTCATCATTTTTTTTATTTTCCTCTGATGTTAAAAGCAGCGGTTGTGCGAGACCCTTTTCAAGCTTGTCACTTTCTGCTGTCACTGGAAACATTTAACATCAGGATCCTAGACTATCTCTAGGGTAAGGTAAACCAGGAGTAATATAATAAAATTAATAACCACCAACTAATCATGACGCAGACATGAAAGAGAAACAAGGTTCCCACTTTGGAGACCTAGTTATTATACCAGTTATTTGCATCACAAGGTACGTCAAAAAGTTTGGAAAAAGAAATTCAAAGACTGCCAAATTATAAATGAAAGGAAACTAGCAACTCCAATCGCCACTTCACGAAGACATGCACATGAACCATTTTCAGTGTTAAGAAATGGAATTATTAATTTTATTTGCAATATCAGTACTTATTACTATTACAGCTAAATGCACCAGTTGCTATGGAAACTTCATCTTCAGAATAGAAAAGATTTTTACATGAGAACCAATCTTTTATGTCCCAGACAAAATTAATTAGAATATCTCATAGACTTCTTAATCTGTAGAGAAGATTTCCTCCTAATCATGTTTACAAGTGCTAAAATGATTGGCATATCACGAATTAGGTAACTAATGAAATGCTGTAGGAAAAGGCAGACAGAGGAAACACTAGGAAAAGTAATACACTATAGAATGGTAAAAGGCAGTTTAAAAGTGAAGGATGAAAAGAAGAGTGGAGTTTCAACAGAAGGATACAAGGAACAACCGCTCTTTCATCCTCTTTTCATTTTTATTTTTTTGAGTTAATTTCTATAGACGATCACGAGGGCTACACAACATATAATAATGACATAAGAGTGAGGAAAATAAATACACATGCACAGAACATATTCCTTAATCTCAAGGATTTAATGTTAATCAGAAGGACAATTTTATTGCTGACAACTGAGTATCAAAAGAATAAAAATGATGAAAGAAGAAGAAACTTGAGGGTATCTTGATACGAGATTATACCATTTCAAAACACTTAGGATACTCTTTGCTTTGGTGAAGGGGGGAGATTGTAATTTGCTAGATTGAATTAAAATATCGAAACAACAAAAATTCAAGTTGACAACAATTTAAAGGTCCAGAAGAAATTAACATGCACCATTTGTACTCTCCATCTATAGTTTCTGAAAAACACTCTGCCTTCTGCAATGAAGTCTGAGTGCTCAGTATCCATTATCTTTCTCAATTGATAACAGGAAAAGTAATGAACTTGTAAACCTTTAGACATTCAGAATGCAAACAGGAACAAAGAAGCATTGTAATTGTAAACTTTCTTTCTTTAATCTTGCTTAACAAAATGAATAAACAAATGAATATACCAGATTTAGATTCTTGTGGGACATTGTCCACTTCAGGCTCATGAGCAGGCTCTCTAAACAAGATCCATAACCATACAAGATATATTAACCAAGCCAAAGCCATAACCCAACCAGGCAAGGTGTCTTGATTAAATGTGAGCTTGTAAATTTTAAAGTTAGTCTGAAGTAACCCAGCTAGTGCAGGCCCACATGCCATTCCAAGAGCACTAGCACTGACAAAACCTGCTGAAGCTTGCATACGAATTTTCAGCGGCACACAGTCACTGATATAACGTCGATTGACTGCTCTAGCAGAACCTAAACTGCATCCACAAATGAGGAAAAAGTCATATCTTATTCAATTATAGACAAATTAACACGTCAAAGTAGCCAATATGTTTTAATATGCATTAGCCAATATATTTTAATATGCATTCATGCACATGAATATATTTGTGCAACCATGTACATGCTCAGCACAAAGAAACAGCATATCATACTATGAAAAACAACGCCAACAATAAAAATGGCCTTCACATATTCTTATATTGCTCCCAACTTGAAGTTCGTTAGTGACATCTGCTTGCATCAACTTCTACAAGCATAACTGAGTATTTTCAATAACCTATCTATGGACTTCTTACTCTGTTATGCAACTAACAGGTTTTATCAGCCTGACAATAGTCAGCAGAAAGAGGGCAAGATTCCATATTTCTTTCTGCAAGGGAGGTTGGCAACAGTTGGGAGGAAAATGAATGAAAGACAATATTCTATTAAAGTGTGTTCAATAAAAGAACTGTAAAACAAGTACATTAAAAGAATTCAGAATGTGATGGGACCTAAAGTGGCATTAATGATTTTCCTACGTGGGGAAAACTTTACTACGCTTTTTTGATTCAATTTTTTTGAGAAGTAAACATTTTTTTGTTCAATTATGGAAGTTGTTTTCGCTTTTCAGAAAGAAGAAATAAGGGAAAGTTGTAAATTATTTCAGGCTCGCAAGATAGGTTCCCAAGGTGTTGGCTGATGACGAGACAGTAATGGCGTTAGAATAAACTAAATAGATAAGGGAAGTGATACAAGATTTTCATATATTGCATATAACTATAAGTAATAAACAAGAATATATAGAAACCTCATATTCAAGATTAAGCATAGGCCAGATATGGACAAATAGGATTATATCAACATCTAAGAGCACAGGTTGCAGGGTACTTTGTGAAGTTAAACTGACTAAGACAAATGACAAATGCATATATGCTCATGCATGCAAAATTGAAACTCATTCTTCCTTTAACCTATTTGTGTGCAAGCATCCAGCGTACAGACCAAACATGGTTGCTTTGGTGTGGAGAGAGTGAGAGAGAGAGAGCGAGTTACCCACAAAATAGCCGACCAATTAGAAGAACTGATATTGAATTGAGATCATAAGCCAATGCATACATGACATTTCCCAAAAAGAGAACTATACTGCTGAATACTAGAGGTCTGAAGTACGATTTGTTGGACCATGCACTGAAATAAACTGAAGAAAAAATCTGCGCGACAGCCATCGCCCCAATCACAATACCACAAACGGTCGCAGCAGCACCAAGGCTCATAGAATAATCATCTGCTGTTGGAACAATGATGTATGTATTAACCATATAAAGAAATGTATTGGCCAAGTTTAAGAGAAGTGACATAAAGTGGTATCTCTGGTCGTCAACATGTTCCTCAACAGGAGTAGGAAACTCTTCTTGCATAATAAGTGCATGTTGCGCCAAAAAGTTAAGGAAATTTGTGGAGTAGCTTAATCTGTCAACAGCTGCTTTTATTGATTCAACAACTGAATCCTGCATATGAACATGACACCAGATTAGATTACATGAAACTTTTTTAGCAATAAAAATCTAAGAATGATTATAACCAAATAACTGGTAATTAAAAGAAAAAGTAGAAAACCAAATTAAACTGACTGAACAGGTTAATGGAGGAACACCTGCAATGGAAGAGCAGGCTGATCGTAGATTGACAAGTAGCTTCCTTGACGGTCCTGAAGATCTGCAAGATTCCGAGATATTGCCCCAACAACTGCCCCTAACCCCTGCAAATATGTTTGTTGTTAAGGATAACCTTTTTTTTCTATTCCTTTGTCAGCCATCTAGCTGAAACTTTCAGCAAAAACCTTATTTGTAGCGAAGGAGCACAGTTTTTTTTTTTTTCTTTTTTTCTTTGCTGAAGTCTGTCTATGGCTGTAATAATGTCCAAAGATAATTACCTGATTCTAAGATAGACTCAAGGTGAATTTGGTTCAGATTATATATATAGATATATAAAGGAAAAGAGAAACATATCAGAAACAGAGCAACAGAACAGGGAGGCAACAGAAAAAAGGAGAGGAATAGACAGCTAAATTTTTTAGGTAAGAACCTTACCACATGCCTGAACACTTGCTGAAGCTGGGAATAAGGATGGTTTGCACGAGTCTTAACATAATAATCGGTAAATTTGTAGCCAAAGCGTTTATCAAACTTTTTGAGGATCTTCCGGAGGCCAATGGCATTTATTTCGACAAAATAGAGAAGCTTTAGAAGATCTCGTCCCACTTCTCTATAAGCTTCTCGGAGCTCAGATAGTTTGTATATATCAGGCTCCTGCTGAAGAGCATCTTGCCTCTCATTAAGTTGGGCTATCCTACTTGAAAGAAGACCTTGTTGTTCCAACAAAAAAAGGACAATCTTTTCAATCTGCCATGGTAATAAATTTTACATCATGTACGGCTCAAAGTTGCGAATAACATATTAGCGAGGCCTCTAGATCACAATGTTAAGCATTAAGCAGTATACAAGACAATTTTGCTTTTATAGATGCATAATATACTTATCCTTGTCTCAAACACACATGTTGAGTCATCAGTGAAGTGGAGAAGCTGAATCTAAACAAGAAAGAACATAAGTTGAAACCATCTCCCATTTGAGCTCAGAGCAGGAAGCATCTACAACTAAATTATCTGTGTAAGATTGACAATGATAATATCCTCCCAAATGAAGCTACCCCATTTTCCATTTTCTTTCAAAACATTGTCTGTTCCCATTCAATCCTACCACAGAAGATTCCTAAAAAATTGAGTAAAAATGACCCAAATTACCAAAAGAAAAAATTTTAAGGATGCATGTGTAGATGCTCAATATCTCACAACTTCAGATGTTAAAGACAGCCCCAAATACTATGACTCTCAAATATAGAGCATCCTAGTAAGTGCCCTGACAGAAATCTGACAGACTTCAAAGAAACCCTTTTTTCTTTTTAAACCAGTGGGAAGGAGTGGGAAGTGAACAAACTTCATGAAATTCAAAAACGAATTACAATAATGAAAAGATAAAACATCAACAGCTCAAAAACAGGAAAAAGAAAGAGCTGACTTGTGATTAGAAATATAGAGGTGCACCATTTTCACAGAATATAACTACCACACCTGGTTATCCAGCATTCTTGAGAAATCCTTGAGCACATGTCGACGATCTAATGCCCCAGCTTGAATTTGGTTAGTGTACTGTTTCACTTTTTTCTTCATCAACTTGTAGTTGATATAATATCTGCAAGTTATCAAAATATGTATCACTTCATATAAAGAAACACATGTAACAACAACTTGTATTACTGTCTTTGGTTTCGTTATTTATTTCTTCATTTTCACTCACAGACCCATTGATAGCACCAGTGCACTATACACACAGGAGGATCTCTTCCATCCTCCCATAAGCAGAAAGATAATTTATTTTTCTTTCACCCAACAACAGATGCCTCAACCTTTGATCATTTGGGAGTAAAAGAAGCAATATATCTGCGCTCATATTAGGTAATCAGCAATCAAACCACTACCCATGAATGATTTTCTATTGTCAAAATGCATCAAATTTAGAATCACCTCAGTCGTAGCAAGATTCAAAATTATGTGAAAAATTTGTATTCATTAATTCATTATCTTTCATGATAAGGCAAGGAAAACTAAAAAAGGAAATTGTTACCAAAGAATCTAATTGTCATTTATATTTTATCACAAAATGAGCAACAATGCATAACCAAGAAATGCAAACTGACCCTTGCCATTCCTGTATTTGTCTTTCCTTTAACTTCTTTCCAAAAGCAACCATCACTCACCACATATAAGGTTGAACCCTGGACAAGAATTGAATGTGGAAATGTTATCATTGTGACGAGAGCATATATACTGTAATCACTTAGTTTATTGTGGCATCATATAGAAAGATAAGTATAACATCACGGTCTCTCGAGATATACTCTTCCACATGAATTACCTTAAAAGGAGCTCGGTCTGAATTCACTAATTATTATCACAAGCTGCAGAAATGATTTTGGAGCATCAGACTAGCTTTTAATGTAGTGCCTGATGATAGCATTATATATACATAACAGACATGCATCTCACAATCATAGTGGCACAGCATATGAATCTTTCAGCTGTTGATATGGCATCCCATCACTAGACTACTTCAAAATGATTAAAAATTGAGAGGAAAAAATGCTCTACTTTTCCTATTTACATACATTTTAAAATTCACATATATATTATTATAAAATGCTGGCCAAACTATGTTTATAGCCAAAGAAGAAAATTTTGACATGTCTTCCCAATTCTATTACGCTAGATAGCCATTTTCAAAACTCCTCAAATAGAAGAAGATCAAAAGGTTTCTTAACTCTGAGAAACAATCAACTCCAACAATTTTCAGCAAAAAAGAATGCTGCTATATCCAGTGACCAGGTAACATCCTTTCAGGTTAGGCAAGAGCTCATTCCTGATTACGAGTACTAGTCAATCTTTTGAAGGGCTGATTCATGCAGACTATCTAACCACATGTAGGTTTCCACATTAACCCAGCCTTTAATTACTGTTTAAAGACATCACTTTACATTAACCAAATCAATCATTTCCCTCTAGTGATCATATAATTACATCAAATATTCAAATTATAGTTTTAGACAAGTAGTCAATCTTTTAGAAATTAAAAGAAAAGAATCAAGGTGTTCATTGCCAGATTTTACTATTCAGACAAATTCATACATGACCATGTCCTTTTCAAGCTCGACGCCTTAATCCAGTACCCTCTGGTCCAAGAATTACATATATACACGTACACGGCAGATACCTATACATATTGGGTTTGAAAATTACTTCTTGTCACATTGACTAATATAAAACAAGACAATATTTTACCGTATTAAAGATTAAAGTCAAGAACATGACAGCATATCAACAAATTAGTTAATAATAAAACAAAATTTACATACACACATGCACGCACATCTCAAAATCCTCGTCACTTTTGAATCTAGCCATTCAAATTCATACCTTTTCTCTCCAAACAACTTCACTAACAAGCTCAAATGCATTTAGAAAAAGAAAACAGCTTTGCAATTGACCAAAAGATAATATTTTTTCACTATTTTTCTCAACATAAACTCCATTAAAGCTGATAAATTCCACAAGTCGCTTAACAATCAGAAATTACACAGCAACAGCATCAATTCAACACCTAAATACATATACACACTCGTACACACGCACACACACACATATACAAAGCCCAAAAAATTGAATAAAATGCTCAGAAATCACAAATTACAGGGCAACAGTATTAATTCAACACCTAAAGATACATATATACACAAACGTACACACACACAGAACTCACAAATTCCATAAAAGGCTCAAAAATCGCAGATTGCAGAGCAACAGTATCAATTCAACACCTAAAGATACATCTATACACGCATGCACATACATAAACACACACAGAGCTCACAAATTCCATAAAAGGCTCAAAAATCACAGCCTGCAGAGCAACATTATCCATTCAACACCTGAACATACATACGTACACGCATGCACACATGTTTATATATAGGCATACCCACAGAAATGCCATGCATACTATTAAAACTCAATAACTTGCATAAAACGCTCAAAAATCACAAATTTCTTAGCAATAGCATCAATTCACACCTAAAAATACATACATACACGCATAACATGTTTATACACACACACATTCATACATGCAAACTATTAGAGCTTAATAAATTCCATAAATTGCTCAAAAATCGCAAAATTACACAGAACCAGCATCAATTCAACACCTAAATACGCATATACACACAGACGCACGTTGACATATATATTGCTTAATTCTTACATTACATGCATATATACATATGTATATGTGTATATATATGTGTGTGTGTGTATATATATATATGTGTGTGTGTGTGTGTGTTAAATTTGCTACCTCAGACCCGTCACGCTTGGAAATTTTGAACGAAGCTTATTAGAAAGCCTTGCGCTTTTCAAATTGTAATAAAGAATCTTCGACAATTTATATACAGATGTGTGTATAGAGAGATGTAAATTACGCCAAAAAAATATATAGAGAGAGAGAGAGATATATAAAAGCTTCAACAGAGAAAGGCTCCAGATTTGGATCCGAAATCACTTTTGAGCTCCGACAGAACAATTCGGATCTTTATAAAGTGGTTCCAATTATTTCCAGCTCAGCTTCACACATGCAGAGGAGCTATATATATATATATATAATATACACATATACGTGTTTTGTGTATATGTTTGTGTCTGTGTATATATCGGCAGAGGCTAAATGAGTAATTAAATTTAGTTTTTGGTCAAAACATAAGTAATTAATATAGACAAAATCACTTGGGATTTGGGATTTTATTTATTTGTTGTTCTTGATACGGAAGATATATATATATATGTGCACATATGATATTATTGTATTTTTGTATTTTTTTAATAAGTGGGGGCATTTTTAATTTGTTGTTATTATAAAATACAGACAGTTTTTGTTTTCTTTTAATTTTGTTGTTATTATAAAATATAGTAGTTTTTTGTTTTTTTTTCAATTTTGGTTGCAATCTGGGCTAGTGCATATATATAGAGAGAGATGATTGGAATAATTTTCTTACCAATTTAAGCATCATGACTTTAATGCATTAATTATCTTTTATAAGGAAGTTTTAAATTTTTATTGATGTTTACAATCTTGATATTTTCTTTCCATTCAATAGGATTTTGATGTTCTCCAAAATTTAAAGTGTCTGGTTGTATTTGTTTAAATTTCAACGTTAGTTTATAGTATAGTTTTCAAGAACGTGTCTAAACTAAATTTTGATCAAATGTTTTAAAATTTATATGTAAGGTAGATAGAGAATTTTGGGCTTGTTCTCAATTCCTTTTTTTTTATTTTATATATTTTGGAAATATTTTTTATTACTTTAAAATATAAAACTCTAATCTTTAAGTTGGAAAAGATATGAGAGCAAGTAGGATTACTGCAAAATAAATATTGATACTAATAATTATATTTTTTAGAGTGATATTTTATTCAAAAATCACGTATGATAAAAGATAACAATTACATATTGGGATTGGTGAATAATGAACTCAAGAATTACAATACTAATGGGATACAATTGAATTAAACTTGCAAGACCAAAGGTCTCTAAAGACTAGAATGTAACAACCTTGTCCACTAGGCCAAAGTCTCATCATTTATTTCAATTACTTTAAAGTGGTCTACAACTATAGATCTCTTTTAAAAATAAAAATAAAAAATCACAAGATCTTAGAATAATGCATTGGGATTATTCCTTTTTCTTTTTCTTCTTGTCCTTCTAATTTCTATTTTTAGACAGTTCGGACTTACCAAATCAAGTAGTTAAGACATCATTAATAGCATAATTAAACATAGTTGACAATAGTGGTTTGCAAGTCGAGCATGATGTGAGGGCCACAATAGACCAGGGTCTTTGTCGTCTTGGGCACAAAGTTAAGCTCAACCATCTATATTTAATCATGTGCATGAACGATCAACTCTATCACTACATCAAAATTATTTCAAAATGTTACGTTATGCAGTCTTAGTTTTTGGCTGAATCAAAAAAAAAAAAAAAAAAATTACTTCAAGATTGATCAACTAATATATTAATAGAAAGAGTGAAAGTCGAATATTTTATCAGTAAAAGTTATATAAAAGTTACTTAATTTTGAAAGAAAAGTTATAAATCAATAAAAATTAATTAAGGGAGTATGATATAATCATTAAAAAAGTGTTTCAACACACCGCAATTAATCAGTAATATAACTTTTTTATGCAATTATAAACTTAACGAAACTTTTTTAATTCTAACGCAACTTATTCTTTTAGAATTGAGGTGACAAACTACGAAGCCAAAAGTATTATTAGGGGCCAATAAAGATACGGTCGGACAAGAGTTCTGAATTTCATGATTGAAGTAAGCCATCGAGTTTTTTAAAATTCCACTCTTCCTTTGTTGCTTCTATTTTTTTTTTCTATATTATATTACTAGTCTTTTTGAATTTTTTGTCCTTGTTTTTGACTCAGGTGTAAAACAAGTTCAATATGCTCACTTAGATATAAGTTGACCATTACTGTACCCTATTGTCTTCGGCCAATCGATTTTCTTTGGCATTGATTGCCGGTTTAGCTTTGTACTAGTGATTATGTTGAGTTGTCTTGCCGTCAACTGAGGTTTTTTTCTGTTTCGTTGGGGTTGGCTTGCTGTCAACTTTCTTTGTTCATACAAACTCTTATATTTTCTTCTTTTTAAAAATTCAATTTTGTTTACTTTGCAAAAAAAATATACTAATGTTATGATGTTCATGTCTGGTTCTAGTAGGCATGTGGAATGTTACCATCTTATTATCCCAAGTTGTCCACTACATAATGGACATTCTAAAGCACAAGCACATACTTGGAATAGCTTGTTTTGAGACAAATTTAAACTTTAACCTGGCTCCGATGGTCTTCAGATTTATACATAATAAGAGTTTTATGCATTGGATTTTATTTTACTTTTTCTATTTCTAGTCCTTGTTTTCTCATATTTCTTTTTATGCATTCTGCGTGTGTGCTTATGTGTGGGTTGCTGTGTATGTGTGTGGGGTAACTGATAAGGTAATACAATTAATATCGGGGTGAGATCCGAGCTAACTTGCAAAAAATAATAGGGTTCAATCCTGTGGGATACGTTATGACGATCAAATCAGTGATCGTTATGTAAAAATCGAGATGAAATAATTTAAAGAGAGTGAGAGTGTTAAAAATTAGTTACCATTGCATATTATGTAATGAGGTATTTATAATATTATTAGAAAGGTCCCCCAAAATTTACGTGCATGTGGGCCCTCTCCGAGGTCAGCTTTGCACATGAGTAAGGAAATCTTTTCTCGACAAAACTCTCGGACATTGCGATCCTCACTCATGAAACTTTTTGCATTTTGCAAAGGTTCTGAGGGGTTCCTCAAGGGCTACAAGTGGTCCGGTGATTATAGTTCTTGATCGGCTCTATATATGGTGCACATGTAGGGTCGGGGAGGTCAGCTAACCATACGTATTAAATGCTCGGCTTCTTTTGGTTTTTAGGTTTGTGAATTTTGCCAATATCACTGACTATTAAATTTATTTCATCATACTAATATCATTAATTTACTACTATTAAATCTCGTTTATAATATTATGAGCGTATCATACCCTTTGCAGATGGCATATGACTCTAGGAGACAAGAAGGCGAAACCTAAGCCTTGCATATAACATCAGATGTGTTAATTAGTGATCATTTTGCCTTTTGCTTTTTCGTTTGCTTATGTTGTAATTGGTACTTCCAGAAGCATGACCATCGCCATAATGCCACAGTAAGAATAGTTAAACCCTAACACAGCTTCCGACAAAAAAAAAAAAAAAAAAACCCTAACACAGCTTAGACCTAGATCTCTCACATTAGCATAATTAATACCAAGCGAAAACTACTTTTCAACCTCTCAAAGTAAATTTTTTTATAATGAAAAACTTAATTACATTAAATTCATCTAAAAATTATTAAATTTTACGGTGCAAAGTACATGCCCAGCAAAGTAGCTTTTGTTGGCCAGAGAAGCAAGATGCATAAAACAATTACATGTTGCTACCACTTTTGACGCTTGCATTTAGTTAGCTATGGCCTATCCATGTGGCTACTATAACTTCAGAGTGACCCTCAAAGAGTTGGCCCCATAATAATTGAACCTACACAAGTATACTGTAGTAACCAAGCTCACTTTTTGTGTGTTCAATTTATTGACAATGACCTCTTGTCACAGGTGGGGCTCATTGATGAAGACCTTGGTAGCTTTCCATTAATGGTAGACTGGTGGTCAACAACATAGTCTCAGACCCTCGAGTCTTGCTAATTATGGGATTAAATTTTTAATTGAATTAGTGTATATTTTAGATCGGGTTGTTATGTTTTTAGATTTGATTCACACTTAGCCGCTAAGTCAAACAGTGAGATGTCGGTGTACTCATCGTGGGACTCAAAACTTTGATAGTATCTAATCTAATCTATATATCATAAATTAACTAAAGTAGAGATGATCCCAAGTTATCAAAAAAAAAATAACATAGTCTCAATTTTTATTTTCTATTTTTATTAGCAAAAAAACAACACAGTCTCAATCATTAACTAATATCTTTTGTATCAGCACTGTTTCAGTCCATGCATTCCTGACCACTGGTCGTCTTGTTGTTTCTCTTTCCCTTCCTATTACTGATCTAATATACCATAATAACGTGGTAGAAGAAACAGCGAATTTAGAAGAGTTGTATATCAAAGTTAAGCGTAAGATATAACGACATCGTAGAAGAATGCGCTAAACATGAATAAATAATATTGAACGTCCAAGAATGTGCGGAGACATGTCTTTGTGATTGGGAGCTACAATCGTCATTTGTCTCAAAATCTTATTAAAAATATGTGTACTTTTATGGTATTTTTAATATTAAAAATTAATTTAGTCCCCATTAAATTAAAAAAAAAAATACTTATATATAAGTATTAAATTATGTATTTTTATATTCAATTGAACAAACATCTTAAATCCGTGCTTAGATTTAAAACCCAACTCTGATATTATATTGAATAATTTAGAGTTCTATACTAAAACAGATTGATATTAAGTGGTTTAGTCGAATATCAATATATAAGATCTATTGTGTGGGGGCAATTAATTTCGTCAATTGATATTGTTATATTGGGATTTGACCTTTTATGAACTCTTCGTAATGAAAATTTCACGCATCGTATTGCTTTTATTACTACTCAATAAAGTCTATGCGGTTCACAAAAAGACGAATAATGAGAATAAAAAGGGAAATGCCTGCAATGTGTTTGTCATCAAATAAATTATAGGCATTTGACATGTCTTGAACAAGTGAACTAGTTATTGTCTTCTTCCCTCCTAGTTAATAGAAATACAAGATTCTTATGCATATATAATCGGATTTAAATTATCTCATAATATTTTAATATTATAAAGAAAATTAATAGTGATAAGATATATAATAATAACATTATTATGATAAGATAATTTGAACTTAAAAAATATTAATATTTTTTCACTATTATTCTTCTCGTAACATTAAAATGTTATAAGGAAATCCAAATATCTCTCTAGCACACATATCAATCAATCGACAAAAAAGTAATGTGTGGTGGCAAATTACACAACCTATCCATTTCAAAAAAAATCTCAATCACCCATGTGCTAACAAACCATGAATCATATTTTTCACAAAAAGTAAGTAAATAATGTGGATTCTTGTCAAGTAATCATAAAAAGCAATGACTTTTGGCCCTTGGAGCCTACTCAGCTAAAAAAGACATTTCTTTTGAAATAATTTGATTTGTGATCTTAATTAGTTCAAAATGGCCATAGTCAATATACAATGGAATTTTAATGGAAATTATGCTTTTGAAGACTGTTGCTTTGATTCTTTTAGTTGAACATGGAAATAGAAGCATGGAGAATTTTTTTTTTTTTTTTAATTTATCCCTCACCTCTACTTGATCTCTACCCCTATGAGATTCGAACCATAATCTCTCAATTACTAGGAAGAATAACTTATCACTAAATTACTCTTAAATCTCAAGATAAAATTTTAAACCATGCGACTAAGAAATATCAATCGAGCATTGTCATATATCACTCCTTTATCTCTTTGTCAGATGCAAATATTTACGTGGCCTTTAATTGTCAGATGAGCTTCACACTCGACCTTTTTGCGAGGATCTTATCAAAAGATTAGCATAAACTTTGTTTAGATTAGACCAGTCATCATCAGCCGGTAGAAATTTAAAGGTACTTAATGTACAAAACTTTTGCTATGTGCGGACTCTAGAAAAAAGTCTTAAGCATCTCTTAACCACCTAGTAGGACATGCAAAACCACGAAACATCATACATTGTGGTTCCTACTCTCCTCTTTCTTATTTTTGATACAATAGAGTCTGAAGACGAAATTCAAACTCAAAACACATTTAATTACAAAATATCACTACTTGACCATTCTATCAAACTCTTGAATGTAAATTTTGATACAATTAAAATTGAAACTGTGATTCAAATTTGTAATATTTGATCAAAACAAGATCCTACTCCCCTTGACTCATTCCTATCCGACCCTTAATCCAATGAGTCAATATATGATCTAAGAGGCTAAAAAAATAAAGGTTGAATCAATCATATCATCTCAAGATATATCACTAAACATGAACTGTGGGCCTCAAATTGCTATATTTTCACTAATAGAAAATAAAAGCTATGTTTGATTCAAGATTAAACTCAACTAATAAAATCTGCCAGCTGCAACTAAACATATTCTTACTAAGACTGGAAATGCCGAGCCGGGAAGAAAGGAAACGGGGAGGGGGAGGGGGAGGGGGAGGGGGAGAGATGTAGAAATAGAAACAGCTTACAAAAAGGTTTATCGATCTCACGGGGTGAAGACTCATAATAGGCGACACACAGAACTTATTAACCAAAGAGATACGACTTTGCACTATAGTTAGCTCAACACCTATCAAGAATTTCCACGGAATTCCAAATAATTATTGTTATACATTCGTTCCGAACCCCCTCCTGCACTTCCCCATTCAGAAAATATTGCCTGACGGACCCTGCAATAAAGGAGTAATTATAGTATCCTTGCCTCTGCTACTTTGTTGCCAAGTTCAAGACCCTGCCATGAAGCAACAAGAAACTTGGCACAACAAAATTCAATGGAATAAATCCGGGTCGGGTCACGAAAAGAACCAACCTCTTTCTCATGGCCCTGTACTTTTCTAGGCAAAATTTTTGCGGGAAAGATATACGGTGTGATTATCAAAGTAACCATTAAAAGGAAGCGGAAAATGAAAGCAAAGGAACAAATATGCCGCAATTAACATTGAAATATAGTGATACACCATGAGTACGGATGGCCCTACAGAGCGTCTCGTTGCTACTTCCACTAATCTTGTTCACCTAAACCTTTCAAAGGCAAACAAATTTAGTGGAAGCAGCAAAAAGAAGCGTAAGATGTGGCCTTTCCTTAACAAAATTAAATGATGTTTAGTCACAATGAACTATCTCCACCCCAAATTCCCCAGAAAACCTTATGTCTTTTTATTTTTTTATTTTTTTGATTTTATTTTTTCTTATTTTTCATCCCCGAGGCTTGGGATATAATACGGATTTTAGACGTCTTTCAAAATACAACATGAGATATTGCACAAATCTGCAGCCTCTGAGTATAGAGAAGGTTCACAGTCAAGAGAAAAAAGGATTTGCCTCGATCAATGTCTTTGTCCAACCCATTGCACACGACAATCTCCATGCCCAGCTTCCTACTTCTAACTTTACGCGCACGGCATACTAATTTCTTCCATTCAACCATTTTGAGTGATAAAGTCTTGCCTTCTGAGGAGCGATGAGCTCCAAAGCACGAAGCACACACTTGTGATATGAAAAGTCTTCCACTGTTCCATCTGTTCTTACCAACAAAAAGCAGCGAGAATCTTCATATTGTGAGTGATATCCAACCTGTAAAATAAAAAAGAAAAGGAATTGTTACAATGATGATCAATGAGCTTAACTGTATCGGAACATTCACATAAGCAAGATCTTCACTTTGTTGGTCGAAAAGATAAGTAACATAACATAAGAAAGAAAAACAATAGTGCTGCATGACGAAAAATAGCTTCTCGAAACAAAAACCTTCAAAACTAAAAACTCCCAAGTGAAAAAGGAGCATTACTCGAGGTCAGTTCAAAACAAAAACTTTCATCAACTAAAAACTCCCAATTTGACTTTTTTCAAAACTTGTTTAGGAAATATTCTAATCCTTGGTGGTTGGTATAAGTTACTGATGACTCTCTTCTTTGGTCTCATAATGTACTATTATTTAGGTCCCCTCTTAGAAGCAGTAATATCCTATCTTATCTGCAAGTTAATTGAACACCACACACGGATAAATTGATCTTTCCTCTCATAATAGCATACATCCTCCTCAAACATAAAAAATCAATACCCTCATCCCCAAAAACTACACAAAGATTAAACAACAGGTAGATATCTCATGAGGAATATGGAATTTTGTTTCTCCTTCCATGTTATAAAAAGTATTAGCGATTCACTTCACCTTTATTTCATTAGCTCCACTCCCAATTTTCTCTCTCCTTCGAGGATGAAAATGCAAAGCCATCATCACAATAGACTTGTCTAATTCACTTAACCGACAGTCAACATCATACCTTCACACAGAAAAAATTAGTAAGTAACAGATTACAAATAATAATAATAGCAGTAAAGATAGAATCGAGACAAGCAACAAAATATGAAAAAGTGAAGTAGGTTACTCACACTAAAAATATATAACCAAACAGGCAAAAGGTCAAAGCAACAAACAGAGAGGTAACATGGACCAATTGATAAGCTATAAAAGAATAAAGATGAAACTGTGAACAAATTCAAGGAGGGATGACTCTAGGTTAATCAGATACGCTCCTTCAACAGATTGCGTCCTTAACTGATTGATTCTGGAACTCTTTGTGATAGAATCATCAAAAATAGCAACTTTCATTTCACTTTTTAACCACACAGCACTAGAAATGCTAGTTAAACCATCAAATTAGTTAAGAGGATAATCTAAATTCTGCTTGGATGTAAAAGTTTTGCATGGCTGCTAATTTTGGTTCGTCGCAATAAGTTATACAATGTATACAGTGAGAGACTACAAATCAGTATTTACACTTCAATGTACCAAATCATTTGAAACAACGACATAAAACCACCGTTTAGCAGTCACAGATTGTAAGGAAAGAGTTCCAAAAGTCTGTTGATAAAGTTACAAGAAATGTAGCATACACAATAATTGGCATTACAATAGATAAACCAAATTTAACCTTGTTATATCAGACATATGCCTCTCCAAATATAAAGAATGTGACTATATACTTCTCACAAAAGAAAAGATACTGATGCAAAAGCTAAATGACTCATGTCCCATGTCTAGTGGAGTTGGCTTTCGAAGTCACAAGATGCTAATAGTTAGAGGAGCTAAGAAAAATGACCAAGAACTTAGAACAGAAAATATCACAGAGACTTAAAGAGTCATTGTTAAGAATCATGGGGTTCTATCTTAAAACCAATTGGTACTAGGTGGAGTAGCTTAGGATCTTATAAGGTGGTTTTAGAGTTTCTGATTTTCTGATGTAAGACAAGTGTATATTCTAACAGACATATCATCTACTCTTTAGACCACAAGGAGAAATCAATAGAAACTATATTCTTTTCTACAGTCTCAAGCAGATAGCAAAGAATTTAGAGTAAACTAATGAGCAATTTCTATGGCTGGTAACAGAGTCTGACGAAAGATAATCAGTAACAATTACTAAATTATGAAAAAACATGTTCAAACAAAAAGTAGTTAGCAGAGGACTTCCTATCCTTTGACCATGTAATTTAACTGGTTTGAAGAAATCCGATGTATGTAGCAGCAAAAAATAAAAGAAACTAGTAAAGCCATGACGTACTTGTGTAAAATATACTTCAATCTCCGATAAAGCTTTAGAATGTCGTTTGCTGAGAAGAAACTCCCTAAGTTTTTTGATATCAAAGTCTTTGATAACAAACTCTGAGCAGTCTCTTTTGCTGATATTTCATTATGTTCCTCAGGTAACTTGACTTTTACAGTCTCTTTTACTGATCCAGCATGGCAACCCAACAGACCATATACGTCGATGGGTTTTGCAGGTTCATAACCCTGATACATGACCAATAATGAGATAGGAAGAATTAGATAATAAATACTACATAAAATCAATTGGCCCTCTGAGTACCAAACCAAAGAAGGTAAAGAAAAGGAAGCATATTGAAAGAAGTCCCACACAGATGCGTATAAATGTAAAAAAAAAACAATATCTATCTCAAATTGCAAGTTACTGACTGATTTGGTCAAATTTTAGAAGGTGAAAGCAAATGTACACGTGGTCGTCGGCCCTGAAGTAGGACCATAAGCTGCTTTTTTTCCTCTTTCCAACCATTTAATTGGACAAAAGTGGGTCCCCGACATCAGAACGTTAGAACAACAATAAACAGAGTATTCCATCGTAGGAAAAAAGAAGTTATTTTCAGACAGACTATGGAAAGATTCTCATGTAATTCACAAGGAGGCAAGGTATCAATGAGACAGAACACACATAA
The DNA here is from genome assembly GCA_037974665.1 of Ehretia macrophylla. Classification (NCBI taxonomy): domain Eukaryota; kingdom Viridiplantae; phylum Streptophyta; class Magnoliopsida; order Boraginales; family Ehretiaceae; genus Ehretia; species Ehretia macrophylla. The sequence goes on along the minus strand of CM075773.1, from coordinate 34,007,539 downwards.
ACCTATAAGATAAATTACAGCAGAAGTGTTGTACATTTACACCAGCCAACAAAGTTAGAGGTGATTATGATGTTAAAATTGAAAAAAAAAAACACATTAGAGTGATCAGTCATTTGTTCACTTTCTTTTTTCCACTTGCTTCATCATTCATAGGACTAATTCTAGTAGCAACTAGGCAACCAAATTTGGGTTCTTACTAGCAAGAGAAGGAAATAGGGCCCATTTATAATAAGGCAAACCCATTTCAACAAAATTCGGGGTATTTTCCACCACAAATGTTCAATAACGACTATCAACTGCCTCCACAGTCCACATCGTCTCATACTACTGTGTCTGACCACACCACCAAAAAATTTGAAGTTAAATCATCAAGTAGTTCATAGAACTCCCTCGACCCCCTCAAATTCAGCATTGCATCTCATAGACCGAAGCTAAACCTACAATCAATTACTACCAAAAAATAACTTCCACCACAACACAGCTGTCAACACCATCAATAACACCACCCTGATACTGAACATGGCCCAACAACCACCCTCAAGAAAACTCCACCGCCGCTACGAATCCACATCGACTAATGCAGCCAAGATGCTACCACCACATATAATGCTAATCCATCACCACTGCACCACTAATATTAAAAATTCATAACTCTAAAATGAAACAAAATCTAATTTTAATTTGGGGAGGAGAAGGCGGCGGACTTTGCAAATGTCTTGTGTCCCAGAGAGGCTTTGATGATTTTGTGCTGGTTAATGGTAGTGGTGCATGAAGATTGTTCCATTCTATCGAAGAGCAAGTGTTGAGAGTGGAGGGGGGGGTGTGTGTGTGTGTGTGTGTGTGTGCGTGTGTGTGAGAGAGAGAGAGGGAGGGAGGAGGAGGAGATATGTTAGGAGATAGCCAGCAATGAAATGTGACATTGAGGAAGCTAATTACTTTTCTCACATTGTTTTGATCAAAAGTACTAAGTTAAATCAAATACTAAATAATAACGCCAAAACACTCAAAAGAAAGGTAAAACAGAATGCTTTACATTACCAGAATAACTGGTAGGCAGTTTTCTGTGTACGCAAACATGAAGGTCAGGATGACTGACCCGGGCATTGCTGATGCATACTATGGTAGGATAATTAGGAAGAGACCTTTGGATTTGGAACCCATCCTACTGGAAATAAGTCTTCCAAAACTTCAACAATAGGGATTTTCTGAACTATTGACATCAATATTCCTGTAACTTCTATTCACTCTGGTGTTTCTGGCAGAAGTCAATAAAGCCCAAAAGAACTAGTCCAGATCTATGTTTGATTGTTTACACAATTGACATTTAACTATGCAGTACAGAGAATACTATTAGCAGCAACCAAATAGTAAAATCTAATATCAGCCAAGATAACAAATGTAATGTTGGGATGTAACTACTTGATGGAGACAAACCATAAAAGACCATTTAATACACTTCAAAAACCAGACTAAGTTTCAATTTGGGCTGATTCTTTGGAAACTTAAATATTAGTTTTATAATTTTGATATACTGAATCACTAGAAAGAGTTCCATGATCGAGAAGCAACAAGAATGCTCTGTACAGGTCTTATTCAATAGGTACACCTGCATCCACGCAATTTTTTTCTCCAATTACGAAATTTATAATACATCCAGTTACGAATTTAATAATAGTAACTTTAATATGAGATCAGAAATTCAGCTTCTTAGCAAAAAGTAAAACTTCTACCTTTCCTGCATATATAATATCAAAGTGACCGCCTGTGCCGATCGAAGGAGTATTTCCCCATGATAATGCTTCCACACTGCCTTCCAGATTATCAGTGACTCCCATCTTGGCAGCTTTAATGAGGCCATCTCCTGGATTCTGCAACAAGTTTTGCAACAAAAAAGTTGGACAAAGGGACCAAGAAGTTTACTCGATTTCATACAATATGAGCAAACAAAAAGAAAAGGTATAATTTTGAGTGACAACTAACCGATAAACATGCTTGAATAAAGGGAGAAGATCTAGAAGCTTCCTTTCTTTGCAAAGCTAATCCTTTGGTACTTAAGGGCACAAATTCACCAGTAGACGCCAGACAATCAGCGATAAGAACCAAATGTTCTGGCAGGATATTCTTGCCAGCATCAGCAACAGCAGACTTCAAATTCTGCATTGAGATGTCAAGCGTTAGTATAATATCCTTCCCAAAGGCGGAACCTATACTGAAATGAACTGCAAAACATCAGCTATATACTGATTAATAGTTGAAAGGGATCTGGTGACTCAACACTTAGGAAATGTTTCCATGCAACATCTATTCCATAGGCGGTAGCAATATCTTGAATGTCATCTGGATGACTGCGTTCCCAATCAATCATATCCCATATCCCGAGGCAACGATTCATAAGGGCCCTCCAGAACTTCATTCTGTCGCAATTTTCTGACATAAAAACCCGCATATATAGTTCACCTGAAGAGCACAGATACATTTCACCTGAAGAGCCTTTAGAAGATCTCGGCTCATCTTTCCATAAGATATCAACCTTCTTAAATTCCTCGAATCCTGTTTTACAAATTTGAAAGTTTGAATAAATAAAATGATTATTTACTGGGATACTAGATGAGACTAAGGTATTATGGAGTACAGACCGACATCAATATTAGAATGAACCTAATTGACATCTCTAAGCACATAAGTCAATATTAGAGTTCATTGAGAACAATGTAGGAGTTCACAAACATTTGGAATAAATTATTCACTATTGCTACTAGAATCTATTCATGATCTAGTAAATTAGATAAAGATCGCAACCTTTTACGACAGTTCCGAGAAGGAAAGGTATCACCGTGTCACGAAGTAAATCCGACTGTCTAGAGGAATTCTGGGAGCTTTCTGCTATAGAAACTGTGATGCAAAATTTGGCACTAGTTTCATCTTGCATGTCAACTTCAGAGCAACCCCTGCCAATTTAATAAGAAAAGTCAGAAGGACCCTAAAATCTTTATCAATAAGGGCAGTGTGGACCTCAAAATGTGAAATTTTAAATGTTTCTCACATAAATCCATGATTATCATTAAGCATATTGAGCAATTAAACAAAGTATTTAATGTTATTGATAGTTTTGTTATATTTTGAGGAAATTCTATTGCCTTAAAACATGACCTGTGAAAACTAGAGTTTCGCTTATTAACACACTATTTCCATTCATACGAATACTAAACCAACCTTTCCGTTTTCCTTTTACCCTTTATATGCACATCCTATCTCTCTCCTATATTACTAAAGAATCAAAACAAGATAAGAAAGATAGTGCTTCAAAAAAAGATCATACTTGCTCATTATCTTCACTATTGGAAGATGGGCTTTCAATTTTACCCTGGAGGAATCATACTTTGATCTGAGAGCATCAATCATGGATTGCAACTTCAGTCCTCTTTTCTTTGCAACTTCCTGGGAGAAAGAAAGATACTCACCATGATAAAATTGTAGACGTGGAAAACATACGAGTATTCTTGTTGTTTTACCTTGTAGATGTGGAAATGAGAAATCCATTGACTGGTGTGTGTACGGCTACTCGTTTCAGGCGAGAAGCTAATACACATGAAGAACAGAAATCAAACAGAAATTACCAAAAGAAAATTTTCTAAAACATTTCGAGAACAAGTGCTAAAGTGAAACCAATGCAAAAAAGAAAAACAACTTACAGTATCATCACACTGGAAACAATGTCTGAAAATAGTAGTCTCTCCAAATGACTCTTCACCTCTAAAGCTCCATATTCAAATCCATAGATCCGTCTTCCAAGTTTCTTGGACAAATATAGTGAGGCAGTTTTAGGACCACTACCTTTTTTCCCTCCACATTCCAGCACTTTCTGAAAAAACAAGTCAAAATACAAATATACTTTAGCTATTGCAACAAAAAGGCAAAGACGATGTAAACAAATCAACTGCAAGTCCAGTTCTTCAGGCACTTTAGTCATTTCAGCAAACTCGGTGCACCAGAAAGCAAAAGGGGAAAAAGGCCAAACTTTGAAGGATAAAGTGCTAATGTAAGAGAACTGGAACATGACCAGATGGACCAAGTAGAGAACAGAATTCACATGGCACAAGGAAAATGATCACAAAGCATCACAGACACTAGTGTACAAACGAATACGGCGGCTAAAAATCATACAGTAGATATACATCTAAAATAAGCTCCCTGCCGTCATATAAGAGCAAAAGTGCAAACGAGTGGACAACATGCTATTAGACCATTCTTCATGTTAAAGTATATCATTGATTGCTAAACTTTCAGAAACTTCAGTATATAAATCCAGCAGCATGCCAACTTTCAAAACAAAAGAAAATGATAATAATAATAGCACTCTTGAAGTTAATGAAAAATTAATTGTAATCTCAAGTTTTCCTCTTCAAAAAAATTATGATTTCCTTCTTTTCAAATACACAATATTCATGACACTTTCCTACATTTGTAAAACTCTTCCTTTCCATTTTATGATATTGAAGTATCAAGAACTACAAAATCTGAATTTTTCTGCTTCATTGATGGCATCAGGACACCTATCAATCCATTGACCTTCCGCAAGCAACAAAGAAATGGCAACGACATTCTTCTCCTAATAGGCCTAATTTCTTTCCAAATAATAGAAGAATTTCGAAGTGATGCACTCCTAATAAGTACAAGTTTCCCATGATTCCAGAGTATAAAATGCAGTTATCCTAGAAAAATTCTTAGTCCTGAATCATTTATTTGCTAATTATTTACTTTTGGCCTTTGATCCCACCCACTTCCGTGGGCCCCCAGGGAGAAGGGAATAGAACAAGATAATGACATGATACTTCAACTGTTTGCTAATTGGATATCACTTTCTTTTGATTCAAATGCGTCACCTAAATCAAACCAAATTGAACCTAACCAAGCCTTATCCAATTAGGTCGCTCGGCTATATTGCCCCAGTGACGCCACTTAGTCGTGTTGAGAGGATGCACATATCATTTCGTTAAATTGTGAAGCTAACAGCTGAAGTATTTAGGCTACAAATCCTTGGATATTGAAGTAATGTTTTAAAAGGTACATTTGTTATTACATCTAGAGAGTACAAAAAGGCAATGAAACACCTGATGAGTTTGAACCTTGAGCAGGGGAAGGGGACAAAGGAAGGTACATAGGAAGAACCTTAAAATTTAGCAGAGGTGATGATTCAAGTGCACTGAAGGGTTGATCTAGAGCACTGTATGCAGCTTCAGAAATGGCACAGGCAGCCAATGCACCTACCGGATGGCCTCCCGTTACTTCACAACCATAAACACCATCATTTAGGGCCTTACTGTCACAGGTACCTGATATACCATTCTCATTGCTAGCATAAGAGAACTGAACAAGTCGGTTTCCGTAAGCATTTCTAACTGTTCCATCATAAGCAACACATAAATCACGCATGAAATACATAAGTCTCCGGCTCAACGTCCCAGCAACATCAGCATGGCCACTGAATGAACTGTCACGAGTAGTCAAGGAATGCACAAAGCATTCAAGCGGATTTAATCCTGTCAGGAAAGAGTTTTCGACCACTGCACAAGGGATGTAGGATTTAGAATGCTCAGGAACATCGTGACATTTGTGATTGGAGATGTATGGTTTTTGATTGTTCCAAGCAGCACACAAAAGCTGATGGGGTAGTCGGAAAGATAACGGAACCAATGAATGCTGCAGACCTAGGCACATACTTTGCTGCACTAGTTTTAGCAGGTTTCCCTTGCTTCCAGCCTTCAGCATAACAAGTAGTGAATTATCCTTGCCGGCATAGGGGTAGAGGATGTTTTGGATATCCCAAAACACTTGCTTGAAGGCAGCAACAGACACTTGACTGAGAACTGCAGACTTTTGCTGCTCAATAGACATGTGTTCCACTCCATAGTTTACAGCATTTTGACTCTCTTCGGAGTTCCCAGCAAGAAAATCTTCATTGCCTTCCACCATCACTAATCCAATATGTGATTGCATCTGTGCTTCCTGCAAACCAGAGGAGACTTCCTCTAACAAATTCTGACGAATATATTCATCAGAAGAGAGGTAAAGGTCAGATAATGAAACACTGAGTCCCCTAGTGGACAACCACTCACATAGAACTTCCTGTGCAGCATATAGAAAGTCAAGAGCTTCACCCTTGAATTTTTTGGCTAGAGTATGGCAAAGGTTTCCATCAGCGTCACGCAACCAAGAAGATCCGTTAGAAGAAGATATGAGTTGCCCTTCTCTAATATGAACACCATTTGGAGGGAAATCATAATTGAAGTCTGAAGGAAAAAGGAGACTGAATAACTGTTTCCCTGTCCAGAAACAAGTAGTAGGTGTAATTGCTTTGATGAAAGCAGGCAATTCCAACTGCCGAGGACAAAACATTTGCAGCTGTTGCATATGGAACTGGTTCAAGAACACACCATCTTCCAGAATTAGATAAGCTGCAGTTAAACTATCCTGACTAAGAGATAAAAGATTTCGCCCACTCTGTCCATCAATCAACTGTTTGTCCAGTGCAACAAGCTCACGGAGCTCAACTTTAGAATCAACTGATTGGGGGACATACCCATGGAGGCAATCACCATCAAAGTCTCCTCGGAGAGGGGAACAAATTAGGGGGTTTACTGAAAGAACTGAGGTAAGTGGAAGAATTTTAACTGATAGTGCAATAAGAGAATGCTGATGGATAGATGGAGGTCTACTTATTAACACAACATCTCCATCAATAAGAGGCCTGTACACAATATCTCCTCTCTGTAAGTCATCAATAGATCTGAGGCAAACTAAGCCACCTCCTCTACGGACGGATATCTCACCCTTTCCAAGAATCATCAATTCACAGTAAGTTCTTAATTGATTCCAATTCCATGGATTTATATGGTCAGATATTTTAAGTCTCTCTGCAATATGACATGGGACACCAAGTTCAGACAGCTTTATATTCGGATCACCAACTACAACCATACGAAAAATATGATCATTTCTTTTTGCCAGTAGAAGTTCTTTGATATACTTCGATCCATATGAAGGTCCATTATCAGAAAATTTAGTTTCTGACTTGTCAGCATGTATCTGGGGCAGCAAAAGTAGAAGTTTAGATTAAAAGCAATAAAATTCATTCACATATGGACAGGCGAAAATGATTATGCTGCTTGCCTTGGAACATTTAATGCGGTCAAGAACACGGTTATTCAATTCATTGGCTGTCCCTCTAAAGTCAATCAGCTTCCGATAGAGTTTTGTGCTTTCATCCTATTGCATCACCAAGTACGAGTAGGGTAAAGAATTAAAGTTTAACAAACGAATTCACCTTATCCGTCTGATGAACAAGAGAGCTTCGAAAAGTATGATGTACTTACAAAAACCATGTGCTGCCCAAATTCTGTAACACGATGACAATTGGGAGTTACCAGGAGACAATTGAGGAAGATCGAACTTTTCCTTTTAAAAGTGGCTTCAAGAAATCTTGGATCAACATCTTTTAATATGCTATAAGCCTATAAAACCAAAAAGGCCACATTATAAGCATCATCTAACAGAGGGATGTGCAAAAATTTGAGAGGGAGTAGTAGAAAGGAAGGTTTCAGTGGGCAGATAAACTATATACAAAAGATATCATATACCAGGCCTAAAAGGAAGTCAATGTCAAGATAATACTGCACAAAGGATTTTTTAGTTCCGTAATAATGCCCATATTTTATGATTCCAAGTGAGTGCACATCATTCAAGAAAGCATCAGGTCCATTAATATTTACGAAATTTAATGCTACACTTTACAAAGTCAATAAGAAATATTGATCAATGTTATTGGACATCAACCATATTAATCAAAGTGATAGGAAATCAACTCCTTAAATCAGCATTTTACAGTAGCAGCACCAACTAGAGGGGTAGCTGACCAGAATAGAAATATGAGATTCCGGTTCTACGATGACATATTCTTATACAAGTTATCTACCTTAGGATTCATATGGACGTATGCAACCCATATTTCATAAGCGGTTATACAGAAAAAATTCAAAAGGAATCAACTAGATAAAGCTTACTCAATTAGATGAGGAACTAAACAATCAATTGTGAGGGTGATAGCAAAGAATAAAGTGTCTGACAATTAAACCAAAATCACCCCCTCCTTCCATCCCTCAATATACCCAAAGCAAAATTTCTCAAACTTGGAGGGTCCGTGGCCTCTCTCATTTTTAAATTATGAGTAGTTGCATTTTGTTTCTCCACTTTCAGTTTGTCACATCCCTGAAGATTAAAGTATATCCAATCTAGTCAAGCATTTTCCGTAAATGCGATGGATGTATTTCACAGGAGCTAATTAATGATGTACCAATCCACCAAATCTTTACACGAAGCTGCAATAGACTTTAATCTTTTGCCATTAAGGGAAAGTAGAAAGAATGTCAGCAGAGGGGAAGAGTGGGACGTCAAAGCATAGAAGAGCTTCGCTGAAGATGATAGGTGAAAATGAAAAAAAAAAGTTAGTGCTTGTTCAGAAAGAGCTTACAGGATTTTTGGCTTAGCTGGGAAACAGAAAGAGCTTATAAGCTCTTAAGTTCAAAAGCTGAAAGAAAATACTTATGTGAATTTGTCGGTCAAACTAGCTTAAACTCAGGGAGCTTAAAAAACCAAAACAAGTAGGGGTCAGGTAACTCTGAAATAAAGCTTTTGAGCTTATAAGCTGTTTTACCAACATCTATGCCTATGAGTTGTTTTGACCAGCTTATACGCTTAGCCAAGTACCCTCTTATTCCTGGCAAGAGCAAGACAGAGAATGAACACCACCTTTCCCAGTTTATCCACGTACCTTCTGTTTGATTCTCAAATTGCATAGTGTAGATCATAGTTCATATAAGATTTAACAAGCATAATTTTTTATAGATAAAAGAAAAATCAATATTGCACCAAATGGGGCATAAACTATACCCAGAAAGTGTCTACCATGTTTCACAAATTACAGTACAAATTTACACTGACAATTAACTGAACATGCAGATTCACTGAATTAAAGAAAGGAAAAGGGAAATGGATGTTTAAGCTAAACTGGTAAAGAGAAACGATACCTGGGCAGGTGATAAAACTCTCCTCGTATTTGATTTCAAATTCATTCCATCTACTTGAAAATTCATTCCATCTAACTGCGCGTCATGTGGAATAATATCCCAATAGTCAGAAGCCAAGTTTTCACCAGAACTCTTTTTCCGAGACCTTGCTGTCAACTTTTTATTCACTTCCGCAATAATTGCAGTCTTTCCAAACACATCTTTAGACGAGACGAAAAATTTCATTGTTGGATAACGATCCCTTGAACTTCCCTGTTTATGGGGTAGAAAGTTATTCAGAGTTCACATCGGCAGGAAGGAAGACAAAATTTTGATTTCCAGAAAAACTCACATCACAGTACTTGCAATTCCTAGGCTGGCGAGGCGAAGATGACCAATTAGCACTCTGATACAAACAAATGGGTGACAATATTAATCAGCATAGAACCTGATATTAGCTGACAGTTCAATGGAATCATGGAACTGTGTGCATCATTTGCACTAGAAAGCATCATTTATGTTCCATTTGAAGAAAGCAAAGCAATAATCTAACAGACTAGAAAGTAGAAAAATAGAAATTAGAAATTAAAAAATCCAATAGTATCTACAGTACAGGTAAGTGAAGTATCAGACTGTTGAAGTTGAATTCCAAGTACATCACTTAATGAACCTTTAGAGGAGAGGTCAACCATGTACTGGCTATTTTTAAACACCAAGGTCAGAGTTATCACCACAAATACCATCATGCTTGACTTTTATCACTTCTCTCTCCTAGGGCTGAAAAATTATTTCACCTGCTTAAGAAAACCTGAATTCAACTTAATTTTGGCTCATTCAGACTTCTTTGTTTATTACACCAAGACCAACTTGATAAAAAATATAAGCTCGTTTAGTCACTAAATCAAGCGAGAAAAAGTTTATTCAGATAATTGGACTCGTGACTCTTTAAGAGTACTTAGAAATTAACTGAAGTAGCAGCAAGATCCAAAATCCCGTCTCCGGGCAAGATAATATTCTAGTCCAACGTAATGCAAAGACAATTTTTTATATTAATATATATACCCCCGTCGTATTTTTAGATCCTCTTTGTCAAGGTTTCAACTTTTTAAGCAAGATTGCAGATTTTGAATTTGGTAAATGGTCACTGAATTCCAAAATTTTCCCTCTGTTACAATTTGCAATTTCGAACACTTTTTATGAGAACAAAGTTTAACCTTTGGAATTTGGAAGAAGAAAATACACCTATGTAGGAAGGGGGCTCATCTTTTTGGACACAAAAGGGAATTAGGATGCAGATTAGGGGACGAAGGCAGTACTAAGCCCTATGCAAACTGAGCGTTATTTAGCACTTCAATCTGTTAGTATAAGAATGACCTAGTAATTAGTAATTTAAGCATGAGGATCATTCACGTATCAAAAACAACATAAGTGGTTCAATTGATTCAAGAATGTGATAAGACAGGCTACACAGAGTAATTTAGGGAATATTGACCATTAAAAATGCTGACTGAGCTAGTTTGGATAATATAAGAAGATTAAATATGTATCCATGAATCTTTCACTACTGACGGAAACTGTGTTATTCATCCTATTGTTTCCACAACATTAAGTTTCAGCATAAGGTATAGTACCTGACCTTGACCTTATCACGCCGAACAGATTTACACCCAGGGCAGATTTTATTTAGAATCTTTGCAACTTCTGATATGAAATAGGGATTGATAACTGTGACCGGAAAGTCAATAATCCCAAAATGACCTGGGGGAAAAAAAGAAAATGGAAAAGATAAGAAGAGCGTATTTTTTTAGTATTATTGAGGCAAACAAGAATCCATTCACCAGTATATTAAACTTAAAGTTCCCAGTTCACCTTCACATGCTTTCCCATCTTTGGCTCCACATGTAAAGCATTCATTAGTTGGGTTTGGCAATCCTAGGGCAGGATCTGTCACTTCATTGACTACTCCAATTACCTTAGCCGCTGTTCCCTTCTGTAGAAGTAGCAACATTTTAATCAGATATTCTTCAAAATAGAAAAATGCATTTGAAAAACAATACTGACATTTGCAACATAATGGAACTCCCAATACCAGGGCTGATGACACGTTAAACACCAAAGAGTGCATCAAAGAGCAAAGGGAGAATTAGAAAAGGAAGACAGACAAACTAAGCAACAAAAACTACACCTTATGCCAACTACTGAATGGCAACCTAAAAGGTCACACTCCCTGTAAGATTGCCTAAGACTCCACAAATTTAGCAATTGTCTCTATTGCCTTGTAACTAGACCAAGGGGATTGCCGAACCCATTCTTCACTTACATTTTGTATTTCACATTGTTAATTATCAGGATGAGCATTAAAAAGGTGCATAAAAACAGAAAATAGCACCATGAGCATGACAAGGGGTTCAATAGATTTGTAAATTATGAAACATCAACTACCTTTAGTGGAGCAGTCTAGTCGACAATAAATTATGATGCTTTACTTAAAGTCTAATACATCAGAGGAATCAAATAGATGCAAAAGTACATTTAAACCAACAGAACAGTCCAAATTAACTAAGGAAAGTTGCCTATATGACAAGATCCTTAAAATTGTATGAGATTACAGAGTAACTAACAGCAAATGTATATCGTTTTCCATTTGTGAATACTTACCGCATCTTCCTCCGATAAGATACCGAACGTTATGGCCCTCAGGACACCTGATGGGACTTGCTGCTCAGTTGTCAACTCCTTATCCATTAAAGGTAAGTAACCACTGTATTCTGCAAACAAAGAAACTAGCCCATAAATTAAAGGAATGATATAAATTACAATACATGTACATATGATCTATGAACAAATTAGATTCGGGGAAACAGAAAAGAACAAGAAAAAGCCATCAATAAGGATAGGTTTTTAAGAATAAAAGAATAGGCACAGCCACAATGCCTTGAACTTGAGTAATTTCTCTTTTCTATTACTCCTTGTAGGGCATGATTCCTTTTCGTTTAGTTGGAGAAGATGTATAAGGTAAGTGTTGAAAACATATAAACCAAAACAAGAAGGGCCTAGAGTGGAGTCAGAAATTAGTGCAACGTATTTTACATGTAGAAAGTACATAAACATGTCTCCGCTAGGTTTGATGTTGTACAAAGTTCTAACAGACGATATTTCCTCATGAATAGTTTCACTTAAGTAAAATGGACATAGTTTGGCATGGCCGAAAATGCAAATTAAGAGATTCAATTTGGAACAAAAATGATTATGAAACTCTAGAATTAGACCTTTTGCTAGAACACAACATTAAACTCCACTGCCATATTACCATAATAGGAAAATCGATAGTGTAAGGAACCTTTTAAGATGTAGAGTAAAAGAAATTAAAACGTTAATAACAACAAGAAATTCTTTTAGGTCAGAAAATAAATTGATGTGTAACTTGTGAAATTTTTTGAAGAAATAGACTCTCTAGCAACAGTGCATATACCTACCTTCCTTAGACTCTGCTATTCCTGGGAGCCTAGTGCACTAGGTATGGCCTTTAAAGACTTGCTAGCTTACCTGGATCTGCCTGAGCTTAGATACGCTCTCTACACACTGCCATCACATACATAATACATTTGTCAAAGAAACAATTATATTTGCAGTATCTAACAGTTAAACAAACAAAGCTTAACTTTCCAATTGCATATATAATGTTCCAGTGTGTTTAAAAATATTTACTACTGACCAATGACTAGAGAAGGAAAAATTATCCAGAACATTCATGTATATAGTTTAGCCCCAAAATATATGATTAACTTAATAATGTATTGGAGAAGTATGTTGAAAAGAAAAATCTACAGCTCAGAGAAAGTTTCCAGAGCTCTATCTGAAAATTAATGACAAGCACAAATAAGAGTACACAAAAGAAGGAAAGGAATATACTTGATTACCAAATTCAATCATATTCAAATCATTCAGCAATTTATAACCAGAAACTCGTAATGCCAAGAATCTAAAGAACAAACATGAACAGACTCTGCACAAAGACAACAACCGCATGATGTATCAACTTTTAAACAAAATATAGTCAAAGTGCTGCCACCCGACATAGTCAATTAAGTTATGCTAACCTATCCTATAACCGTCAGCAATACACTGCAACAAGGAAATATTTACAGGATAAAAATACTTCACGCAAAATTTAGTTATTGCTAATCACCAATATGCAGAAGCCAATAATTATTGATTCCTTGATGAAAATTATATCAAAAAAGTGATTAGTCAATTGAAGTTAAACCAACTTAATATGTAACCATCAGCAATATACTGCAAGAAGACAACGTTTAAATACAATAATATCTAACTTGAAATCTAATCATTGTTGATGACCACTGAGCAAAAGCAAATCGATCATCGATTCCTTAATTAGGCTCTGTTTGGTCTAGCTGTGAAATTTCAGCTTTTGAACTGTAGAGCTTTTAGAATAGAGCTTTTGTAAGAAGTGTTGTTAAACAAAAGCCATTGACTGTTTGGCCTGTGTTACACAACGTTAAACTTTTAAAAATTTTAAAGATAATATCGGACTTTAAAAATATGGAGGTATATATTTGAGAAAAAAAAAAAAAAAAAAAAGACAACAACAACTTCTGTAAAACAGCTTTGCAAAAGCCTTTTTTGAAAAACTCCAATTTGGAGCTTCTCAATTTTTAGCTTTTTTTTAACTTTAGCTTTTACCTAAAAGCACTATTAAAAATAGGCCAAACAAGTTAATTCAGCTTCGAAACTCACAAGAAGCGCTTTTGCCTGTCTAAATTCTAGGCCAAACAGTGCCTTAGAATGATATCAAAAAGGTGATTAGTTGATCGAAATTATAACTACCTATCATATAACCATCAGCAATACTCAGCGTCAACACAACATTTACACGATAAATATACCTCATTCGAAATCTAGTTACATCTGATCACCAATATGCAAAAGGCGATTCCTTAATCATTGATTCCTTAATGAGCACGTATTAAAAAAGTGACGAGTCAATTAAAATTATAACAAGCTATTATATAGCCATCAGTAATACACGGCAACAAGAAGAAACATCTTCAAAATGATTTATCTCAACTTGAAATCTTATCATTGCTGATCACCAAACGCAAAAGCCAATCAACCATTGATTCGACGATGCGAATGACATCAAAAACATGATTAGTTAAAACTTATATAATCACATTGCCTAAAGATTCAATTTTTAATCATTTGAAACCATAATTAATACAACATGCAAAAACGTGAACCATTGTAACATCAGTTTTTCCAATAAAAATTGAGTCTTTATAACTCCAGAGCAGAGAAATTAATGTAAAAACATCAATTTATCAAAAAAGAAAAGAGCCATTCATATTTTTGCACAAACTTTCCAGAATTTCATTTTTTAATATAAAAAAAGACCCAGTTTCTTTTTTACATGCAAAGACCAACTCGTGTTCAAACAACCATCAAAATAACCCAAAACAATTTTAAAAAGCCCAAAAACACATGATCATCAAAACCAAAACATACCCTTTTCAGAAAAAACTCCAAAAATTTAATTAAAACCAATAAAAACACCATATGATCATCGTACATTCATATCCACATTGACAACCAACATTCAAGAAAAACCCAAGAAAATGAAAATAAATCCCAATAGTTCTCAAACCCAAAAAATACCATTACAAAACTGCCAAAAACTAAATAAATAAATAAGTAAAAACATAAAAACTTACTTCTTTGCACAGTTGAGTTTAAGAAAATTAGCTTTTTTTCCTCTGTATGTATGTATGTATGTATTATATATATGTTGTGAATGTGTGTGTGTGTGTTTAGAGGGGTTTAAGAGCTGAAGAGTTGGTGTGTGCGTGTGTAAGAAAGTAATGATGAAGTGAGAAACAGCAGCAGGGTTTATGAGGCAAAGAATAATATCTTGACTAATTAAAAAAATTAAGGGGTGTTTTATATATATATTTAGCATATGTAATAAAAATATATTGAGACAAAAGAGTAAATAATGAGAAATTTGAGGGCATAAAATAATAGGCTCGGGTTTCAAGGAGTGGAAAAATAGTTAATAAAAGTAACCGTCGGGTTGTTTTCGAGCTCGAGGTGGCGTCGCTGTGAGGACAAAAGTTTATCCGATTTGACGATTCTAGCCCCTGGTTGTATCTGTAATTATGATTGTACCATTGTTCCGGTTTTTTAAAAAAAAATGAACAATATAAGTCATTTTATATTATTTAAAATGTTATACATAAAAATAAATTTCAAAATATCTCACATTTAAAACGAGAATTATGTCATTAAACCAAATAACCAGTAATTATGGATTTTTTTTTAGTCAATCATTGTTGATTTGGGTTCATAAATCTACTAAGAATAAGGTCGATATTTAATTAATAAGAGTTAAATATAAGGGCCGACCTATAGGAATTCTTGACCTACAGGCAAGGGCACCCCAAAAGAGGTTTCCACTTATAATAATCTCCAACCTGGTATAGTAGCTCTAAGATATGGAATGCTGAAGGTGCCTATAAACCATTTTAAGAATTATATACGTGACACATATTTAATTTATAGGATTATTATATATATAATTGTACACATATCAAGAAAGAGATCATTCTCATAGTTAAGAAAAAGTGAAAAAATTTTGTTTTTTTTTAAATTTTTATTATTATATGTATAAGTCACTATTTGTATGATTAATTGAATTTATCGATTATGAATTATTCAATGAGACAAATGACAAAAATATATTTCAAACTTATGAAAAATATTCTTACTTACAATTTAGCCGATCGAGTACAAAGACACCTGTTGCCTTGTTTTTGACTTTATTGTTGAAAATACGGATAAAAATTTGACCCCAAAAAGAAGAAAGAGATGTGCATAAAAGGTAAAAGGAAAGGTGTATTATTATTTGTTGTGCAAGTGGAGGTGGATGCATTTTGGGTAAGAATAATGCACAAAACCTTTTGCTATTTAGATTCTCTCTTTTTCTAATATGGTCCCCACAATTCACGGGTGAATAATTTTGACTAAGCTCTCGCAAGAAATATACTGACATAAACATAAACTTGTAGTAGATTTTATATAGATTTTGTTTTTTGGAAAACACTTTCAAACGTTAATCGGATTGATTTGATTTTAATACATAATGAACTCTACATATATATGAGAGCCCCTTCCCACTCATAACCGATCTTGTCTACCTGAAGTTTGCAATTTTTTTCGTGTTTTTTGGGTTGGAATTCAAGTATTTTTGGCAAGTAATTTGTGCTAAGGTTGGATTTAATGTTCTTGTCTCCATTAACTAAATTTTCAATTGCCATGATGTGACATAAATAACTGAATATTATTTTTTTTAAAAAATTGAGCTGGACTCGACAAACTTTCACAACATATGAGATATCTTGTGGGCCTCACAATGTCAGTGAAACTGTTAAATCCAACTTATTTTTCTAAAACTTAGTAGAGAACTTATCATATTTAAGGTGTTTACTATACTAATTCAAATAGAAGCGTGAGTGTATCCTCCTCATTAGTTTTAAATTATTTTTATCTTGCATTAACAAAATTTTCGATTGCCATGATGGAACAAATTAAGTCTATATATCATGAGGGTTGTACACAAGTATTTTTCTCTTCTTTTTTTTTTTTCCGGCGAATACATTTGTATTTTGTTTGGTTTAATGTCGTTCTTATCTCCATTAACTAAATTGAATTGCTATTGATCAAAAAAAAAAAAAAAAAATTTTGAATTGCTATGACATGGAGTAATTGAGGCAATAGTTTTTTCTAACTCCAATGGAGCACTACCAAATATCAAGTTTTTATGTGATTGTAATGTTTCAGGTTCAATTCCTGACTTGTAATCATATCCTAATATCAATAGGTTTTTTGTCTAGCAGTATGCCTTTTGTTTTTAGTGTAAAAGATAACGAGATTAATTTTTTTGAGTGACAATATCTAATATGTGTTGTACAGTTTTAGACTTTTTTTAAATTAAAAAAAAAAAAAAATACATCGAGTCTAATCAACTAATCCAAAACCAAACAAAATATAACCATGATTCAAGAACCACTAGACAATAAGGAGAACTCACATTTTCATCTGATAACCTACAATGATATCACATATGATGACCCATGTTTAACTATTAGCCTGATAACTTATTAAATTTAATCAACAAGCTCAAAACCCTTAATCTTGTATTCAGTAACTTACTCAAGTCATTATAAATCAGAATGCATATCTCATACAAAACTATCGTAAAGCGACCCCAATGATTCGTAAATACCTATGCATCTAACATGCTAATGGGAATTTTCGATTTCCTTCCCTTATTTATACATCAATCGCATTATTAGTAAAATTGACTACTAAGTGATTCTCAAGTAGTCAATTTTTTCCCACTCTCAATCATCACTGACATTCCATATGATAGTGGTATTCCAAAAAAAGAAAAGGATAATATTTACTTTATTCCAACTTTTAAAGGCGAAGCGTATAATTTAATTCTACATGTTATTATTTGCCATATATTCTGGAAAAAAGGAAAGAAAAAGAAAGGCTCTACTCTATGTCGCCGTCAAGTTTCAAGGTCAATAACACACTAGTCAAAGGAAAAAAATTTAAAATTGCATAAATTATATAATTGACATTTCATACAATAGTTGTCACATTTCGAGTATTGTTGTGAACTTAAAAATTAATTATTTAAGTATCTTTTTTAATAATTCAAAGTGATTAATTTAAGTGATCACTTGAACTCATAAAATTCACTTATAAATCACACAATCGATAGATACATTACAGTAGTGGTATTCCAAAAAAAAAAAACCTTTATTCCAACTTTAGCAGGCCAGGTGTATAATTTAATTCCACATGAATTTTTATCCCCTATATTTCGGAAACAAAAAGTCTCATATTGCCAGCAAGGTGTCAAGGTCAATAACACAATAGTCGAAGGACAAATTTGTAAAATTGAATGATGTCTGAAGGTGTTGAAGTACGTGAATGCTTAAATATGATTGGATGGTTTCCCAAAAGTTAAAGCTACTTTTACTAAGTGAATCTATCTGCGTGTCATTAAGCACACGTTTGTGTTATTCTTCACTACAAAATCTATAATAATATAATATGTGTTGAAAAATTGTACTTTTTTCCACCCGTCTTTTTACTACTTCCCAACCATCAAATCACCCTGTAAGGATACACTGTTACACCATAAAATTTAACAGTTAGTAATTAAGTTTCGTCATTTGAATTTTCATGTCATTCAAAAAATCGCTAAATACTCATCCAATTTTTTTAATTTTTTTTATAATAAGAATCTCACTCTAAATAAGACAACGTTAAATCTACTATTAAAATTTTATGTTACAACAATATATCCTAATTAATATACGTATCATGTTAGTCAAGAGAAAGACTCGCACTCGAGAACATTGGTCTACAAGTCAATGACTTTGTTGTTATTCTCATTCTTGGGACCATTGGTAAAAAAATTTACTACTTTGTTTTCACCTTTGGAACTATTGGTCCAACATATTTACTGCCTGTTATCATCTTTTTTCTCACTCTTTGGGCCACTAGTTCGATACTTTTATACTATATTCTCCCTCTTGAAATCAATGATCCAAAAAGATGTTGCTATGTTCTCACCCTTGCGACATTGATCAAAAAAGTTACTACCAAGGGATAAGATTAGGAGTGGAGGAAGTATTGTACGTTTGATCATACTTATTTGTACAAGTGGGCCATGAGCCAACGAATTTGGTTCACAAACTAATAATTTTATCATTTATTTTCATATTGAGACTACTTATTCAAAAAATTACTACTTTCTTTTAACTTTTAAAAACACTAATTCAATATTTTCACTGTTTGTTCTGACTCTTGAGGCTAATAATCTAAAATACTTAGTTTTCACTCTTTAGACCATTATTTTGTTTTCACCTTTAGAGACCATTAATCCAACACTTTTAGTGTTTATTCTCGCACTTGAGATTATCAATCTAAAAAGGGGCCTGGCTTTAAAAGGATTAAGGGTATATAAAACATGTGAAGTAAACGCATTAAACACAAAATTCCTAATCGTTTGAAATAATAATCGCTTTAAGTTTTTGATTCACCCTTGGGACCAGTGATCCAAAAAGTGACTACCAAGGGATCAAAGTGTAACCGTACACATTAGGAGTGGTGGAAGTGTTTCCCTTTCACTTTTGATCTTAATTATTAGTACAAGTGGGCTTTTCAGTTTTCATGACATGAAAAGCTGCCATGAAAATGTGGAATGAGTTCTTCCTGGAAAGAGTGCCAACGGGTCCTGAATACAATAATTATGGGGGAGTACAACCTGCTGATAAACCAAGATTAGCGGAGAGATTTGCGTCGTTTTCGTTTTGCGTAACCAAAGATCAGAAAATTGTAGCAGTACTAATCCCAATGTAAACATTATGTATAATACTTAAATAGTAATATGTTGTAATTAAATATTTTAAATTAAAATTGCAAATTTAGACAGTGAGATGAGAATAAATAATCGTACAAAATAAAAAATGCGTTAGCCGGGAGACGAACCCGGGTCTATTGCTTGGAAGGCAATTATCCTAACCGTTGGACTACAAACGCTTTACTTTGCGACTCACGTTACAAATTTAATTATGGCATGGAGACCGTTGACGATACTTCCAACCACTTTTGTGGCATTCCCAAGGATAGTTTTTCAATCGAGCAACGTAATGACTAGTCAAATAAGTTTGGTGTTTTTTTTTGCTAATAAGTTTGGGTTTTAAAAGATAACGATGTTAACCAAACCTTTTACAAAAAAAAAAACTTTTCCCAAACCTGAATTGGTGCACTTATTAAGATATATCGTTACATTGCGATTTTTGTAACCTTAGAAGAATTTAATATAATTTTGACTAAGATAAGTTTCTTGTAATCAAAAAATAATATTTAAACACTTCGTAAAATTGCACTGATCTACTGTTAGCTGACCTTTTTATTCACGAAATGTAATTTAGGACACAATACAAGTTTACGTGGCTTGGTAAGAAATAGATTATCATATTATAGTATAAGATCGCCTTTTCTTACTGCGATAGGGCGGACATGTGAATAAGTTAAACTCAATGGGAACCAAAAAAGGGTGGTACCTTTGGATCCTTCACACGAAGCAAAAATCTGTGTGGACCTCTTGGATTCAGTCTAACTATCTGAAGAATTCCAGCCTCTGGGATATTCCTATTCCTTCCAATCCTTCTTGGGCTTGGAGGAAGTTGCTTCAGCTTAGACCTCTCTATAAACAATTTATTGTGCACGAGATTGGTGATGGGCGTAAAACCAAGTTTTGGGATGACCAATGGCATCCGATGGGTATATTGCGCAATTGTTTCGATGAAGACCTCATCTCATCAACGGGTTTTGGCAGAGGTACTCTTGTGGCTGATTTCATTTATGAGGGAGGATGGACTTGGCCAGATCACTCACAGATCTTCTCTATTATTCAACATTATTTGGGGCTTATCTATCCAAATAATAACTTTGAAGATAGAATTGTTTGGTCTAACTCCCCTGATGGTATGTACTCTTCTCGCGTTGCTTGGGAATTGATTCAGGTGTCACATCCCCATGTTGATTGGCACTATATCACCTGGTTTAAACACTCTACGCCAAAATAAGCTTTCATCTCTTGGCTTTTTTGGAAGGATCGTTTACTAGTGAAGAAAAGACTAATTTATTGGGATCTCAGTGTTGATCTATTGTGTGTTTTCTGTCGGGCCTCAATCAAAGATAGGGAGCATCTATTTTGTCTTTGTTCCTTCACAAAACGAATTTGGTGTCGAGGATGGAAAATGATCTTTGGTCCTCGAGGATTAACTTGTTGGGATCAAATTGTAGATTAGTTTGTGCATAACACGGTTAGATATACTCTCCAGTCCACTACTGCAAAATTATTTCTGAATGCCTTCATCTATCATGTTTGGAGAGAAAGAAACAAACGGTTGTACAACAATTAAGCATTTACCGAATACCATATTTTTAAAAATATTTTGTTTGATGTTAAAACTAAACTTTACTCTGTGAAGAGAATTATAAAATATATTTTCAACCAGGCTATTATTAGAGCTTGAAATATAGATGCTACGCATTTTAGATAGTTCCATCTGAAGATATGTTACTTTTGTAAATTTTTTGCGATATGAATACAATCCTTGCTTTTAGCAAAAAAAAAAAAAAAAACGAAAAGCTAATACAGATGCAGAGGGAGAGAAAGGGGTGATTTTCTTTATGTCCCTTCAAAATTTGCAGCACTAATTTTCAATTCTCTAATGGTACAAGCATACAACCATAACATTCAAGAAATTGTTCGGCTTTCTAAACCTCCCTCTATCTTATATGTATTCACATTTTTGTGTATAGTAAGAACTCCGTGCATCAAGCTATCCTCATTAATAAATATTTTAGATAGATTAATAATGCTCAAGAAATATATCAATTCATTCAAATCTAACTCAACTTGATATCAGCCGAGGAGGTTTTATCTCAACAGCTCTTTAGAACTTGAACAACTAATTGCGTTAGATTATATTTCATGCAATGCAGAAACTGTATATGGAAGAGCAAGAGCTATCATCAGCTGTAAATTGATTCCAGTAATAAAATGTTAAGGTTCAATTTCTACAATAGCATGCTTAGTGGAATCAATTTTAATGAAAATATGTTTTCCTTAAAAATAATTAATCTAACATTCTACACGTCTCCACTCAAAAAATGTAATTTCCATTTCCCCTTTTTGATTTATTTATTTTTTAATTTTTTATAAAACGTGATTCAAATTCAGAATCCCTGATTACAAACCATTTTACCGAACTCTTGTGTAGATGTGAACTTTGAACATTAGACTAAGCCAGTTTTTGCAAATACACCTAGATGTGAAGTCCAACTGATAACTTGTTACATTGAACTTAAGCAACTAGGTGAACGTATTTAAATCGGTGGTAACAATAATAGAAAAATTAAAGTATTATAAACTTAATGCATATACTTTATGCAATCAATGTGAGATGAAATTTTACTGAATCATCAATATATTCTACATATCTAATTGAAAACGACAATGTTTTGACCAGGCATCTTCTTTTGCATTTCTTGTTGTACCACTTGGGCCATGATTACATTATTTTAAAGATGATGTGCGTGAAAAGTAAGGCACAAAGAACCTATCAATGTTCCTTCAATATTTTTTCACTTTTAAAAGGGATGGCATAGAAATTGAAGGATCCTTTGTTCTGATTCTGTGTACGAGCTCAAAACAGTTAATTTAAATTATTACTTAAAACTATAACAACATTATAATCATCTTCATTGAGGACACCATCATTAAAATTTACTGACCAAAAATAATTAACTCAAATTATTATTTAAATTTACATTACTCAATTATAAGCTGCTCATTCAACACATCTTATTCAGTAATGAATGCAAATTACCCGATAAAGCTGCTAATTCCAAGTGAACTAATATTTGCCAAGTCAGTCCGTAAGCAAGTAAGCAAGCCCATAATATTGTATTTCTATTAATTATTGGGCCGTTAAATCTTCTTCTTTGAATTTGAACGTTTCATATTACTATGTGAAATAACAAAACTGTTCTGGAACAATTATTCAATTGCTGAATTGAATAAAAAATCCTTCATAAAAGGCTTACTACTCTTTATCCAGCCCAATCCCAAGCCCAAATTAATCGGATTATTTTCTTCCAGATCCACCTAGCGCTAAACCCAATGTGAAGCTCGCGTAATAAAATCCAAGCCCAATAAAAATATACTTTACATTTTAACAAACGACGTCGTATTAACACTGCAAAAACTTAGTTAAATTGCACATAAGGGGCCTAGGGTTTCTGTTAGGGTACAAAGCGAAGGACAGAGGCGCGAAGAGCTCAGCAGCTGCAACACCAACACCAAGAACAACAACAATGGTTCTCAAGTATGTGTGTGTGAATTAGTGTGTGTTTGTGTGTGTAACATGAACATATACAACCTGTTTGAGTTAATTTTATGTGAAAATGGTTTGTTTTTTGGTTGAGATCTGTTCATGAATCAGGACATAAGGCATCGTTTGTGTGAAATGAACACAAATGCTTTTTAATTAGTTTTTTTTTTACAAAAAATATATGATATTGTCGTGTAAATATTGTAGCTTTGGATTTGATTTATGCTTTTTTGAGTTTAAAATGAGTGTGAATTGATGTCTTGATTTTAATCAGCCTGTATAAGTGAGATTTTTGTGATGGAAAAAGATGCATCTCTAGCTGTTGTTGGTGAAATAGTGCGTAGGATTATAGTGGTGAAAGTAAATGTCTGTTGGATGTGTTAACGTGCCAGTTTCCGATGACTGACGAAACATTTGAGTGAGTGAATTAGGCTGTGGGGTTATCGAATGGGGGAATGTAGCACGTGTGCTTGTCGAATGTTGAATTTTGTGAGATTTAATTTCATCAAATGTACCTCTGATGGGGAAATTTTGTTGATTTCGATAACTTGATTCCTGTAATTGCCATGCTGAAAGTGTCACAATCTAGTTGAGAAAACCATGTCTGTCAATGGTGAGTGAATGTGGTTTTGGGCTGATCTAGTCTTGCTCTCAATGAGATGAGAATAGGTGAAGTAATTCAGCGAAAAAGGAAAAAAACAGAGTACGTGTTCTCTTTGCTTTATTGTTTATGGGAAATGACTTTGTTTGGGTGATGAGAGTACTAATCATAAACATTTTGCCAATGAGAAATGTATGAACAAGGAATTTTAAGTAGCATATAAGACACGTATTTCTTGCTAGTGATAAAAATGTAACCTTCCAATGATAATATTATTCCACCTTCCATCCCCGGAAGGGAGAAGTGGAGGTTCAATTGTGTCTTTTACAGCAACGAGGTATATTGTTGTATGCTGATGCTACAAAAGCTTACAATTTGCATATGTTTTGGATTGCTAATTGTTGCGTGTTATGCATTCATTTTTTCTTTCAAGTAGCTCTCTGATTTCATGAATATGTTGGTGCATTCAACAAAAATTTAATACCATGCAACGTTGGGTCACAGGACTGAACTTTGCCGCTTCAGCGGTGCAAAGATTTACCCTGGGAAGGGCATCAGATTTATTCGCTCAGACTCTCAGGTAAAATTATAGAGTTATTAGCTTAAGTAAGGAACCATTGGTTCAGATCAGATGTTACCTTTTTGTGTTATGCAAATTCAAAAGTGGCTCATAGTTTTCAGCTTGGCTTTTGGTTCTCACTGTACTTAAGAAAATTCTCTCTGTTTTCCTTCTGAAGGTCTTCCTCTTTGCAAACTCAAAATGCAAGAGGTATTTCCATAACCGTCTGAGGCCAGCGAAGCTTACATGGACTGCAGTGTACCGAAAGCAACATAAGAAGGTGCTCTTACGTTTTTGTTTTTCTTTGATGTGTGTGTCCTTTTGTTTCTCAATCGGATTGACATGCTTCTGTATCTGGGCTTGCTAAATAGTTCTCCTCTCTGACTTGTAGGACATTGCTGCTGAAACTGTCAAGAAGAGGCGTCGTGCTACCAAGAAGCCTTACTCAAGGTCAATTGTTGGAGCTACCTTGGAAGTGATCCAGAAAAGAAGAACTGAGAAGCCAGAAGTCCGAGATGCTGCACGTGAAGCTGCTCTACGGTAGGCCTTGTTGGGAACCAGGGTTTATTAAAATGTGACATATTTGGGTGTCAAATAGTCCTTACAATGATTGTTTTATTTTTCAGTGAAATCAAGGAAAGAATCAAGAAAACGAAGGATGAGAAGAAGGCAAAGAAAGCTGAAACAATGTCCAAGTCACAGAAGACTACCAAGGGCAACGTGCCAAAGGGTGCCGGACCGAAGGGTCCCAAGATCGGAGGAGGTGGTGGAAAGCGATAAACCTCGTCTTTAAGCTTCTTTACCCCTTATTGGTAATTACATTGAATGACTTATTTAAATTCTTCTCCTATATTACTTGTACTAAACCATTGGCTTTATGTGCCAACCTTTGTTTTTTGGGGATTCACATTTTTGACTTGTGCTTCGGATTTTGTTCTCGAGGAATAGAGTACCTGATTTTCTATCCTACGATGTTTATTAATCTTTGGTGTTTATCATGAAACTGATCTAAAAGGTTTATGGTCTTGGAGTCGTGTGACCTGAAGATCATAGGACAATGATGGTTTCAATTTTTATTGTCCGTCTAATTCTCTTAATAGGTTCTTTTATCATTTTGCTGCCATATTGTTGTAGATTACTCATGAAATCCTCATGGTCTTGATCTTGGAATCGTGTGACTTGAAGATCATAGAACAATAATTAGACCAAGTAAGGCCTAATTAGTCTTAGGTCATGTCTCTTGTACATTTTGTCGTAGGTGGTTAGGTTATCTTCAATGGAGCCTCTATAATAGGTTTTTATCTATTATTTTAGAGATTCATATAGAGACTAAATAGTATTTTAGAGATCCATTTAAAGACTAAGGTAAAAAAATTATTTTAGAGACTTATTTAGAGACTAAGATAAAAAAAAATATTCAGTGACGGTCTCTATAAAATTGAGTTCTTATATCGTGTTAATTTTAATTTTATATAATAATTTGATTATGTGCAATTTTTTTTTGTGTGTTACTTTTTTTTAATTAATTGTTATTTAGATTATTTCAATTTTTTTAACGAATATTTCAAGCAAAAAATATATAATTTGTGACGAACATAACGTTTAAAAAATTAGGATTATGTTTAATTACATAATTGCATTTTGAAAAAAATTAATTAAAAACCTCTAATTAAAAAAAAAACCTACGTAAAAAAAAAAAACCTTAATTAAAAATTCTCATTAATTTACCTATTAAATTAAAATTTTCTCGTGTGTTGCATTTATAATTAATCCATAAAAGGAAAAAAGGAGAGTAAAAAAATAAAATACAAAACTCTAATTAAAAAATATAATTAAAAATTAAAATACACTAAAATAAGATTAAAAAAATATCATAAACTAAAATAACATTAAAAAATAAAATAAAAACCCTAATTAAATATATAATTAAATATCATTAAAAAATAACCAAAAGTGAAAAAATATAATTAAAAAAAAGATCATAAACTAAAATAAAAATAAAACTAAATTAAAAAAATAACCTAAACTAAAAATATATAATTAAAACCCTAACTGTCACGCCCCGAAATTTAATGCGATAAACCCGGGACGAGACCGTCACGTGCCTAGAAAGACAAGTCCTCCTAAGCCCGCAAGGCTCAAATCTCTCAATAAAACGAGCTATAATCCATTAATAAATAAATAATCCAGAGCTTCTATAGTCCCGAAAAATAAGAATTATAACTTTAATTACAAAAGAATTCTCCAAAAATAATAATAATCATATAACTGCACAAATTCACTCGAATCTTTAGCTCTGGTCACATGATTTCTAGCCCGGTAAACTCCGATCTAATTTTGTTGTCTGCAAAGAGAAAATGAAGGGAGTGAGCAGAACAATGCTCAGTAAATAAATTTACCCCCAAGAAAGCAATAGTTCAAAGATCAATAAAATAGCCAAATAATCACGAATTAATATCAGGTACTACGCGACACTATAACAAGTTGTAGCTACTTAATAGCAGCACGATCACAAGTTCAAATTCACAATTCACAATAGTCGATAACAGTAGTCGACAACAAGAGATGACTAATTAACTCCCAGCCGTATAGGATTCGATACACAGTTTGTATAGTTCATAGGACCTGAATCAAAGGCTCAGATTGATTTATCAGAAGGATCGATATAGATAACTAAACAAGAATCACGAATGAATAACAGAGTAACGAATTGAACGATTTTGCAGAACAACAAATGGGGTAAATCAAAATGAAAGGTAAACTACTTACAAAAATTTAACCAAAAGCTCTAGATGCCAAAAAATCACCAAATCCAAATAATAGAAGTTGGACTTCCTAATATCCTATATCTTGCACGTATGATTCTCTGCAAACTTTCATTCTTTGTAACAAAGGAGAATATGGTACTTAATTTATAGCCCAAAGTATTGTACCTTAGCATTAAAATAAACCATCTTGGATAAATTGGTGACTTTAGCATTATAACCACTTACGGAAATCACTCAACTTTGTTCCCAATCTAATCACTAAAATAATAGCTAAAATGATTGCACATTTCATTAAAATAATTCATATGGTTTCACCTTTGACTAAAATAGTATTTCTTGGCATGATCTTGTCCTTCATTTACTTTCTTTAGCCAAAAGTAAAGATCTCAAAGTAGTGCACTGAATCAACAAGAATCCTTTGCTAAATTTTGTCTATAAATTAATATACCACTATATTAATGTTTTATTTATTATTATTAAAATATTGGGGTATTACACTAAGTACCCTCCCCCCCCAACCCCGGGGATCTTATACATATGTGTGTGTATGTGCAGCGAGCGACGCTCCCCCCTCCCCCCACTATTTGTTTTTACCTTTTTTTTTCTATTTATTTGAAATTTTTGATTTTTTGTTTTAAATTTTTGGTATGTTGAAAGATTTATGATATGTGTTGATGCTATTTTTATTTCCAGATTTGCTTGCATATATACATGAATTTCAAATGATAGAATTTTTTTTTTCTGCTTTGCAACGGCTCTACTGTTAGCATATGTTGGTTTTTGTTTTTTTTTTTTTCCTTGTCTGATAAAAAAAAAAAATTATGTAATTTTTTTTTTTTTTTCAGATCTGACAATCTTGTCAAAATAGAGACTCGTTTTTGTCTTCTCGTGTAGTCTCTATTTTTTTTTAACAAATTTGATTTAAAAAATAGAGACCAGGTGCTATTTAAGGTTGTTATGATGTCATTTTTTTGCTAAAAAGTATCAAATAGTATTTTAAAGACTCTCATTGGTGTTAATTTTTTTTTTAATGAAATCTTTAAAACAACAATTATTACTCTTTAGAGACTATTAAAGATGCTCTTACGAATTGGCTTATATAAGTGCTTTTGATGATTAAAATTAATAGTACTATAGGGATCAAGTGATTTCGTAGATTAAAGATTGTTAAACTATTTTGAATTATTTAACTCACGACGTGCATCCTCCCCTCGTACCTCTCGAGGGTAAAAGTGATCGGAGGAAGAACATCACTTTACTACTACAAGAAATCTCTAGTAATATAATAACATTATGATAATATATCAAGTTTGACAGTTGCAAGAAAATATTGTTAGTTGACAAAAATAAATAATACATGGGACACAATTATTTAACATTTATCATATTGTTTCAGGCTCAAAATCAAAAGAGTTGAAACCCTTTGGGGAAGTTGCATCTACCATCATATAGAAGTGCTTACATAGTTCTTAAAACAAGCAGTCAGAGTAGGATGGATGCAGAAACTAATGTAGAAAAGGACCGACTTTGGACGTTTATTGTTAACATCAAATTCTTGAACGAGTCTAGACTAATGTCAGTCAAGATTGACGGAATAGTTTCCCATCACTAACTAGAAACATTTGTTAGCATAGAAAAGTTAGCAGCAAAAGACAGGCCTGAATGCCCTGGAGATGAGAGTCTAGAATCTATGCCAATGACCACCACTAAATCCAATAGCATCCCCTCCAACGGGCATGCCAAGCCTGTCGAGGCGACCGGATCCAGGATAAGCCTTGTTAGTGAAGTTGGCATGCAAGGCAGACACCCTTTGTGTGTTAATTTTCGAGTCACTGAAACTATGGATTGAGCATCTCTTTGTGGAACTTGACCTCTCGTAATGAGGCCTTTGTTTTGGCGCGCTGAGAGACCTCACCTTAGCTTTTGACGATTCTGTGAAGGACATGTAATTTGGGTGGTCAGAATAACCGCTCTGGCAGCTCCTTGAACCATCGCTCTTAGTTGGTGTAAATGGCCCTCTCTTGGAACCACCACCTTTTGATGAAGCCGAGTAGAATTGTGGGCTGCTGTCCGCTGTGCAATAACAGCCTTCATCAAGATCCTGAGTGAACTGCAGAGGGCCTAAAGATTGAACTTCGCACGAAGATGGACTGTGAACAGATTGATGGGCTGTAGATTCCTTTGATGTAGTGAAGCTCTGGCTATAATGTTCTGAACCCAAGGAAAGATGAGACGAGTGGAAGAGGTTTCTGCGCTTGGGCGTGACGTGCGGTTTCCCAGTGTCGATCTCCAGGATCTTGTCGCTCCTTTTATCATCTATCGGGCCACTCCATCCATGTGCTCTGGTTAGGTCGTTATTTGATTTTGAACCATTCCTCTGAGAGCATATAACACGAGCACAACTCAGACATGAATAAAGGCGAATACATCAAAGTGGCCCGGAAAAAAAAGAGAAGGTCCGTTGGATACCTTGAGCACCACTGATCCATCGTATTTCAGACTCCTAGCCTGTATAACGTGTTCAAATTTTTCTGGAGTTGGAGGACCCTGCACATTGAAATTCTATTTGATTGTTACAGATTAACCATCCGATGCAAATAGTTAACTATTACCTCCAAGTGAAATGGAAAAGAGAAAGGCAGCGTTTTCAGTACCACACCAATTATCGAAATGCAATACTAACAGCCCGAGTCAACAAAGTACAACTCGATTATCTCCAGATGCAAGTGCGTAAACATTCCGAACATTTTACTTAACGCAATCCATCTTAACTATAGTAATGTAGCTGGATGGCAGAACATTCCTAACTTGCTTTTGTATCATGAAATTGCAAACCTACCAATGTTAAAATTTTCTTTGATCATGCATATAAGAATTCATTTTCGTATTAAGTTCTATAATAACTGAGTTAATTGAATGCTTAGAAGCAATCTTCGTGTCCAAAAGAATTGACCTTCATGTCATAATACTCGAGAGGGAGAATGAAATTCAACTTACAGGATGAGTGTACTTGGAGACTGAATATGGCGACTCAAAAATCTGAGACCGCCCAGCACGAGCTCTGGCTTGCAATCGTAACAGGGCCTGAACTCTTCTTCGGATTATATCTCCAGTTTGTTTCCTCACAATGTGGCCTCTTACTAATGCCTGAAGCTTGACTAGTGCTTTCAATGCTCGTAAAGCTCTCCTCGACTTCAATTATTCATCAAGAGTATTGTTAAATTACTTTGACTAACACGACGAGAAAGAAAAACAGTAAACAATTGAATTTGAACATAGTAGTGACTACGAGCTCCTTAGAAGTCCCAAAGACGCGCATGAACTTTAGGATTTACGGATTTACCCATCATTCTCATGGCCGACTTTGAGACTTCACGAAAACTCATGGGGGGTAAAAACGGCATTAAATCGTGGTGACTGTGCAACTGATTGACTTCCAGCTAATGGGGCCATTTTCGTTTTGCACTGATAAGCATGAAATTTCAAAAGCCAAGGCGCCATAAAGGTCTACATTCCCCAACAATAAAAGTCTTTTAAAGTAAAAGTCTTGACATTCAAGAAGATTACGACATATCACTAGCCATGTATGTATAAAGAAAAGAAAAGTAGAACCAGCAAGCTCTGACTAAATATCTAAAGCAAAATCAATAAAGTTACTCAAGCCAGTCGACTTTTTCATCGAAATTTAACTTGCGAATCCAGTTCATATTGGAGGGAACATGAAAAATTTTAATAGTTTACGAACATTTTTGACGGGAGAGAATCCCTTTTCGTTGGGTTGGACTTCCAACCGCCCATCGTCCAAATCACTCACTTGGTAAATAACCTATCAGTGAGACCCACATATGTGTCTACGGACGGATGGACAATGGACGGATGGAAGAATTTTCACTCAGCATCATACTCATTAGCTGAAACACTAAGATTAGAACCATAACTAGGCCATCACATTTTAAAGAAGTATAACTCATAACTTGTGAAGCAGAGCCTAAAACCCCAAGTAGTATGGACGCTTCCCGAACCTTGTACATAGCGAGAGCTTTAAAAACTCCAGAAGATTTGCTAGATTTTATACTTTAAATTCTACATTTCACTTCTCAAAAAGTCGTCATTTTTCATGGACCTTAACAATTTTCTTGAAATTGGCCATAGACATATATAAGCTCCATGAACCCATTTCTGTAAAGGAAACAAAGGGTAAAATAGTAAATTAACAACTAGGGACAATAAATTTCTTTATCGTAAACAACAAAACAGTGCTGCTTACTAAATGTGCGAAACCTTACCATCATTAAACAGTGATGTACCAAACACAC
Organism: Ehretia macrophylla; assembly: GCA_037974665.1. Classification (NCBI taxonomy): domain Eukaryota; kingdom Viridiplantae; phylum Streptophyta; class Magnoliopsida; order Boraginales; family Ehretiaceae; genus Ehretia; species Ehretia macrophylla. The sequence goes on along the minus strand of CM075773.1, from coordinate 33,976,227 downwards.
ATTAAAAAAACGTATTCAAAAATTCAGGAAACAAAATTTTTTCACAGACCTCGAAACTTACCCATATCTGGCAAAAGAACTATCTTGGCTCTGTCAACTGCCAGCTAACACAATACACTTATCTTATCCAAGAAAGGACACTTCCATGTCCTAAAAGTACTATTAACAGTGTACAAAAATTGAGTAAAATGATCGATAAAACATTAATTATAATTTTAAATTCCAACCACAAAACGTCCTGTTGACAACACCCACCCCACCCACAGCTTTCAACAACTCTAAATACCAGTTTTGGATTTTCTGGTCCACGCGGTTTCATTACAAAGTCTTCCCTTCCACGTGACCATGTGAACACAAGAAAACCAACTAAACCAAGAGAAATTCTATGCGTCATTCATTGAGTAATATTGCTCGTTCTTCAACTCTTACGTGTCAAATATCACGTTATTTATTTTTTTAAAAAGGTGGGTCTCGTTTATTCGACAACTAGCACGTAAAGACATATGGTATATGGACACTAAAAAATCAGGTGAAATAATCAAATAAAGATTTGTTATAATTAGAGATCCCGATAATAAAACATATGGTATGTCAATTGTGATGCGGCGCATCTTTTTCACTCTTTAAAGGCCAAATACCATTTTATTTATTTATTTTTTTCTTATCCCATAAGACTCAAACCTGATCTCCTAACTGTTGTGAAAATAACTCACCGCCAGACTACTCTTAAACGTATTATTTATTTATCCAACATGTAATCATGCATAGTACATCGATTAATAAGTGAAATTTGAGTGACAATCACGACACCATTTGTATAATATGTATAATTCGGGTTAAAACAAACAAAGACATTGATGACGTGTCACATGTGTTCGATTCAACTGAAAGCTTATGCAAAAACGACACCGTAAAACCACTCAGGTAAATGATAAAATTGTTTTTTTTTTACTACTAATCCGACATCATCGTACTCCTGAAGTCTTCTGCTGCAACTTTAGTTTCGAATCTTACGACGACGTTTCACCCGTGTTTCTCGCCAACTTTAGATTCACCTTGTCTTAAAATACATTGACAACTCAACACATATATACGCAAAAAAATAAGAAAAGACCTTCTTGCCCTTGAAACTTGCACATTACTCAATGGTATTACACGTTAATAGATTAAACCCAAGGGGGTAAAAAGGTTAAAAAATGGATTTTTATTATTTAAAAAAATAAAACTTACCAGATAAGCGCGAAAATGAGATTGTATCTTAACGGCAGCCCACTCCTCACGGCTCCCATAACCACCACTTGCGGCGGTTGTGGTGGAGGTGGTGATGGTGGCTCTGCCGCTGCTGGTAAGCCTAACAACAGCCGCAGCAGCATGTGCAGCCGCAACGGCAGCTTCGGCGACGGCGGCGGTTGCAGCAGCCACCGCTATCGCGTGCGTGTTGGGATCAACACCACCACCGCCATGTTGGGATGTTTCAGTAACGTTGCTGACACCGTAATGGTCTCCTCTCTCTTTGTTGTTGTGGGATTTCACGAAGCTCCATTTCTTCTTGGGTTGCTTCTGCGCTGCCGAGCTCGGGCCGGGCTGATAAGAAGAAGAAGAGTCGTTGGGCTTCTTGTTAAGCCCGAGCCCGAAGATTACTCTGAACCATTTTGATGCTTTGCCCATTTGTGCTTACAGCATTTGCAGCAACATAGCAAAACCTAGCTTATACTTTACTGTGTTGTGAAAGAGAGAAGGTTGGGATTAGTGTTAGTGTGTTTAAAGTTTTTGAGGAAGGTAAGGGAGCAAAGCAAGTTACTATGAGTTTGACAGCAGCAATGGCGTAAACAAAGTGTGGGTTTGTTGGCTTATAAGCTTAGAAGAATGTGTTTACAGGCACGTGTTATGTTTGTTTGTAAGCTTTGAGCTTATAAGTTAGTGTACTTGCTTATGGCTAAGTACTTATGCATGAATTTGACCAATTTGGGTGCCCGGATTTGACTCAAAGTCGGTTCTAATACTAACTCAAACAGATTCTTTATTTTTTTTCCTTACATGTAAAGAATTTAAGCTTATTTTTTTTAATTTTAAGGATTTTTTATTCCAATTTTACTCCAGTAGGCTCCTTATTTTTAATTTATTCTTATTTCAGAGACTCCCTATTTCAATTTCACTCTAACAGTTTTCCTATTTTAGGGACTCTCTATTTTTTTTACTCTACTATATTTCTATTTTAGATCAAACACATCATTTTAATTTTTTTATTTACATTTTTTATTTTTAATGATGACATACTATTTTATTATTAATAATTATTTTCTATTATAGTTTATAATAAATAACTTTTTCTTTTCATTGTCCATTTTTTTTTCATTTTCATTAAAAAAACTTTTTAGTGATATATTAGAGTAAAAAACTAAAATATTCGTATTTTAAAGGCTCTCTATTTTATAGGCTCTCTATTTTATTTTAATATAATATATCTCTATTTTGATTATACACACTATTTGATTTTTTTTTTTTTTTATTTGTTAATGATGACATTCTATTTTAATTTTTATTATCTTATTATATTTTCAATTAATATTATTTTTTTAATTTTATTTTTGTATCAATCGAAAAAGTTGGTATCGATTTGACTAGAAAGTTGTCATTAAAATTTGAAATTCCGTAAAGATTATAATAAGTTAGGAATAAAATTAATTTAATTTCACAACTATAAAAAAAAATCGTTCAAATTTTACAGATATAGAGAGCCACTTTTGACTCTCTACATGTAAAGAACCAAGCAAAAAAAAAAAGGCTCCCAAATTTAGAGAGTCCTCATAGGGAGGCTGCTGGAGCATTATTTGAACATTTGCTTCTCAATTTTAGGGAAGCTGTTGGAGCCAGCCTAATGTGCCCACTTGGGTTGGCTAGTTGTTACGGGATCTTAACAGCTCCCCTAAATGCCTAAAATCATCAAATTTTTGGGAGTTGTTGGTGCTATATAGCTCTAACAGCTTCCTCAAATGATCCTTTATATTTTAGGGGATAAATGCTTTGAAATTTGGATCCCCCATTATTGGGGGATCAAATCCCTCCCCCATCCCATCCCCATAGTTTTTAATGTTATAGAAGTAAAAATTTTCTAAATAAGAGAGTTGTTGGAGTAAAACTAAAATAGAGATTCTATAAAATAAGGGATTGGTTAAAAATATGGGAGATATTGGAGTGAAACTGAAATAGGAGATTTGTAAAAATAGGAAAAATGCTTCAAATTCCCTAAATATAAGAAAAAAATAGAGGAGCTGTTGGAGATGGCCTTAGAGCGAAATAGTATTTATTTGGGGTATTATGTAAGGGTGCATCCCACCATCATGTTTCGATAGTAGAATGAAATTGTTTTTGTAAGTTTAGAAATTTGATATTTTATATTATTTTGAAATTTTGATATTGATTAATATTATGGATGTATTGAAGTACATTATTATATTTAAAAATTTATTAGTTAATAATCAAGTATAATTAAATAATTTGGTGATTAAATTTTCTCAAATTAATTTTTATATCATCCAAAAAAAAGATATTGTGAAAATTATGGAGGTGTAACTATTGAGTCAAACTTGTGCAAAATGTGAAAAATTTATGAGTACCAAGAATAGAAAATATGGTTGAATAGGTGGATATGTTTGACGGAGAAATTAAAAGAGAAGGGCACGAATTCTTTGAACATACTTTATGGGACATATCAAACTCCGAAAGTTTTTCAAATTAATAAACATTTTCAGCCTCCTGCAGGACCACATACGAGTCAACAATCCTCATTTTTTAGTTATAAAGTCCTAAACCCGACCAAAAAAAAAAAAAAAAAGCTATAAAGTCCTAAAGATCAGAAGTCTGAATTTACCGTGGGGGGTTGTGGGTTAACTCAACTCATTACAGCCTCATTTCCAAAACTGTATTAAAGTGAAACACCTTATATGGGTTAAGGAAATCCTGGTCTTGTTTGTGGTCAATCAATAGTAGAAGGCTAGGACACTAAAAGAAAAATTAAAAATTAAAAATTAGTTAGATTCGCTAGCGAAGAAGGGTTATAATTAGACTCACTAGCGATATAGGACTATAATCAGACACTGTACCAAACTGAAACATCTTAATAACTAGTCGAAAGATTGATGAACAAGGTCCAAGTTGACCTCTGATTTGGATTCTGTAATAACGTTATAAGTGAAATTAATCTTTTTTTTTTTGCTAACATAAAGAAATATTTTTTATTCAACCAACTCACAAAACATAGACTAAATTAATCATAATTCACTAACATCAGATGAAATAATTATTTAATCTTCATACTTAATGATTAACTATAATTTTATTTTAACATCATCTATCTCTATAATAACATTACTTTGTTATTAGAGAATTCAAATTACTAAACTGTCACTATACGTGCATAACTTGCTTTAAATGTTGGACTCGTCTATACTATTTCAGCCTTTTACTAAAATCACATAAAGGACATTGCTCATTAATTTGATACAGACAGAATCTTTAATTCTACATTATAAGTGTAACTATTGAGAGTCGTCCATTTTGTTGGTGTTTTTAAATTCAACGAGCTCAATGACAACAAGGTGGACCCGTTTGTAATACCTACTTAAAATAGTGTAAAATCAAGACGCTCAGTGTGGGTGTGATTGAGATAGACATATTCTAACAAATTGATTCAACCACTTCAATTTTTTAATGCTTAAACAAAACATATACAAGTGGATTGATTTAAGGGTAAATTTCACACTTACTTCCTATTGTTTAAATATTTTTTTAATATAATCTTTAACGTTTTAAAAAATTTATAAAGATCCCTAATATTTATAAAAGTTATTTAAAATGCTCCGTATTATTAAAACTTAATCAATTTGGTCTTTATTATTTTTTTAAAAATTCAATTTAATCCCTATTATTTCCCGAAAAAAATCAATTCAATCCATGCATGTTATCCCTATTTGAAGACTAAATAAAATTTTATAGAAAATAATATGGACTATTTTGAATCACTTTGAAAATATTAAGGATTTTTATGAATCTTTTAAAATATTAAAGATCAACTTAAAAAAAATAACAAACAATGGGGGGACTGAGTGTGAAATTTTCCCTTGATTTAACCAACTTAATTTTTCATTACATTGAAGAGAATACTAGCATATATGAAACAAGAAATGGGATTCCTTACCCCTTTTTCTTCCTTTCAATCGAATAAATATTTGTCTACCCCAAAATAATTTCTTCCCCTTTTATTTTAGCAACTAATGACTATGCACCTCTAGTACGAAAGGAGAGAATTGTTTTTTTCTAAGTAGAAATTGCAACAAAAAACTTAACTGTTACAACGGAAAAGTTGATTGTTGCAAATGAATTTAAAAGTGCAAGAGAGTTATGTACATATTATTTTGAAAGTTTTCGACAAGTACATGCTCTAACGATAAAATTGAATATAGTATAAAAGAAACAGTTATACTATATTGAGTGGCATTATATGCAGTAAAACTCACTTGGGTATACAAATAAATACAATGACTTAAAAGCCCAATAAAAGGAAATAATAATTTGAATAATGGAATTTTAAAGGAATTGAAGGGAATAGTTAAAAAGCTTATAAACTCAGTCAAACACCTTCCGAAATTTCTCTTCTGGTAGTTGGGTGATTGCCTTTCAAGGTAGTTGGGTTTTTGAAGGGAAAATAAGAGATACTTGGAAAGTTGACCACATAGTATATAATTCTTAACAATTTTTAGACCATTTAGTTCTAATATTCCACGAATATGATTTACCCTTTACCCCTAATTCGTATGAACTTTGTAATAAATGGCGGATCTCAAGTGGTATCATAATGTGATATACTCTAAATCATGATAATATTACATTTATAATATGGGCATAATTCTTTTTAAAGTACCCATACGTTTATGTCAATGTATTTCTTAATTATTCAACCATATATAGCTCGTATATATCATAATTTATCTAATAAAGTGGAAAAGAAGGATATATATTTAATTTGACATGAAGTTTCTATCAACCTATTCTTTTCCTTTCTCCATAAGAAATTAACACAAATATTACATATAAAATAATTTAATAGGATTTCGCACAAAAGTAAACTCTTCCATTTAAAATCAAATGTCATTTTCCAAAAAACAATGAATACATTGCTCACTCTTAATGATTAGATAAAATGATCGAGTAATAAATTATTGTAAATAAAAATTTAGAATACACACCTATTTATTTTCTCTTATAATTTTTTAATTATTAACTGACATAAAACACGTATTTTATAAAATTATAACTTTTGATTTTGTTAGACCTTCTCCAGTAGCTTCTCTACAAATGCAAAATCTCTACATGTAGATATGCTTTTGGAGACTTTTGTCTCCATCAGCATCTCTACATGTTCTCTACAATTGGATTCAACATCTCCATATGTGGAGATGCTAAATCCATTCTCTAAAACTTAAAAAGTAGATTTAAAAGAAAATAAACAATGAAATAAAAAAATAAATGCAGAAAATATTTTAAAAATAAAATATCATCATAAAAAATAAACAAATATAAATAAAAAGTTTAAAAATAAAAAATATTAGAATTAAAAATAAAAATCATTATTAACAATGAACAAATATTAAAAAACGGTAATAATAAAGTTTGAATTAAAATAATATATTTAATGAAAATAAGAAAATATTTTGGAGTAAAACAAAAATAAAGAATTTGTAAAATAAATAAACTGATGGAGTGAAACTGAAATAGATATTTTTAAAAAATAGAGATTGAGTAAATGTAAAGAAGGTGTTGGAATAAAACTAAAATAAATAATTTATAAATATACAAAAATGGTTTAAAATTTTTACATATAAAAAAAATAAAATAAAGAAATTGTTAGAGTTGTCCTTATCAATTTCACAAAATAAAAAAGAAAAAAAAAATTGAAAGAGACTACTCAATGAGCAAACAGGTATGATCTGATCAATGAAATACTGACTCCGCTATTTGAAGTTGACTGGTTGAAGTGACGGCCTAAATAAGTATCCTACCATATCATAGGGTTTTAAAGATTTTTTTTTTTTTTTTTTTTTTGTAATAGGGTTTTAAAGATTTTTTTTTTTTGGTCAAAGGGTTTTAAAGATTGACTCCATAGGAAGGGTGAGGTTGACGTTGAAGGGTGGCGTGGTCTATAGTAAGGCCAACTCCAATAGTTTCTTTATTTTATTTTTTTATATATAGAGATTTTGAACCATTTATTTATATTTATAGATTCTCTATTTTAGTTTTACTTCAACAGCTTCTCTACATTTACTCAATCTTTATTTTTAGAGAATCTCTATTTCAGTTTCACTCCAGCAGCTTCTCTATTTTACAGATTCTCTATTTTTATTTTACTCCAAAATCTTTCTTTATTTTAATTAAATATATTATTTTAATTCAAACTTTATTATTACCGTTTTTTAATATTTGTTCATTGTTAATAATAATTTTTATTTTAATTCTAATATTTTTTATTTTTTATTTTTAAACTTTTTATTTATATTTATTTTTTTTATGACGATATTCTATTTTTTTATGTCTCGTATTATCGATGATATCAATCAGACATTTTGGAGATTTGTATTTTTTTTTTTTAAAGTTTTAGAGATTGGATTCAGCATTTCCACATTTAGAGATTTGAATCTAATTGTAGAGATCCTCTACAAATTCTCTACATTGTAGATAATTTGTAAAGATACTATTAGAGACAAAAGTCTGTAAAAATATTTCTAAATGTAAAGATTTTAATTTTTACATATGTTACTGGAGTTGGCCTAAGAAAGACTAGATGAGAAAAAATTGTAATATTATTTTGACTCATAAATTAATTTTTCACGTAATTAATAAAATATACATATACTAGAGATTAATATCAATCAAAAAAGATTGAAGAGTTTTCTCTTGATGGGACAGATTTTCAGGAGGTGATCAGATTTTCATTATGTCATCTACAATGGCAATCTTTTCAAGGAGATTAATGGTGCCTTTGTCACTAGCTATCTACAGTCAAGTACACGGTTCATGATATCATCCTTGCTATTGCAGTATCATTTGATCTATATAATGTCTCTTTGACCCAAAAACGAAAAAAATATATGTAAATGTCTAGTATCTGTTAAAAATATAACAATTATGAGATGTAGTAATAAATTTATAATTTATAAATAAGTATTGTGGATTTAAGTAATACTTAAATTTGATCATTTTGAAAATAAGTGAAAGTTCAAGATAATTAGGTTTAAAGCTGGTAAATCATATTAGCAGATGTAGAAAGTAACTGTTTGGTTAAAAAAAAATTTAAAGATCGCTTCTTCCCTCGTTTCTTCCTGTGAAATAATTCAAGAAGCCGGATCAATCAATATTCTCTAAAGAATTTTTAAACTCTTAGTTTGTGAGTTAATCTATAAACATGATTAATGCGAAATATTAAACTATTTTTTCTCATGTCTCAATATGAGATATCGCTATCGGTCCCTCCAAAATGCGTCCATGCACGGCGAGCGCTTTGTTTTTGATATACGAGTCGACCTAGACAAAACATTCATGAATATTTCATTTCTTTATTTATATAAGAGAGAAAAATACAAAGAAACCATGATGTGTGAGCCTTCATTTTCTCCCATTGAATTTTTTAATTTTATATCTTTTCACCGACAACTTACGACAACAAATATCTTAATTTAATGACCTCACCCATATATATTAAGCTAAGGTTACTTCTTTGCATGATTTGAGATAGCGCGTGAAGATCGTGTTTGATTTGGATTTTTTCATAGCATACAAATTTGACCATTGTTAGTTCAATCTAATGATAATAAAGTAGTGATGATAAAAAGGTGATTATATTATTTTATCATCGTTATATTAAACAATTAATAGTGTAAAATTTTTAAAATTTTTTTAATATCATAACATTATGAATATGATCCAAATTCATTTGACTAAGTTTAACTAGTTATTTTTTAATGTTACCAAGCAGCTTTTCTTTTCTTGCATTTGAGATTTTGCTTTGTTTGATAAAAAAAAGATCCTCAACAAAACATTTCGCAACAAATTTCTCTAATAAATTAACGATTATATGAGTTTTTATATTTATTTATTTATTAATAATTATAATCATAAGATTGACTCGATGATTAAACTATTAGTTTTGGAAATGTTTTGATTTGACAACCAGACCAAACTAGCTCTAACATGGAGGGCCCAATATATATGTAGAGTCCTCCAATACAGTGTGAGTCGAACGAATCCTTATTAAACACTTGGATTTTCCATTAGTTGCTTTTTCAGAGATGACGTAAAAATTTAACTGATGGAATTTTAAATTTATACATGTATCAAGTTAATTAAAAATAAAACGCTATAATAATAAAAAATGTCAAATTCATAATTTTACAAAAATAATTTTAATCCCTAATAACGGTGGTGTCCATTAGTTTTAGTTATAACACCAAAACAATTTAGTCTTGGCATGTGGAAAAGTGCCATCCATCAAAGTCTACAAACAAGGCCCCATGCTGATGCCGAAGGAAGAAGAAAGAAACAAAAGAAAACTAAAAATAGGGTCTTTTCAATTTGCCATCCATAACAAAATCACATGATCGAAGATGACAAAAAATGGAGGTGACTGTAATAGATTCTTCAAATCTTAATAGCAGATACACAACAAACTTGTTAACATCAATGCTGGAGAACTGATCGAGAGAATCTGCAAAGTATACACTGTAAAAGCTACCGCTCGCCGACATGCAACTACTTCTTAGCAGCCATGAGAACAAGTTATCTCACTGTTTGCTCATGACATCTACATTGATCACATAGAAAGTAGAGGGAGACTTACATCCAGCACAGTAAGATACACAGGCGCTTTCTATGAAAAGTATGTTTCACATACAATGAGTTTCACTCCTCATTAAGATTCGTTCCATCTGACATAGAAATTAATTAATTTTTTTTTTTATAAAGGTTGTTGTTTTGTAATATAACGAGTGAGATATGAAGCAATTAATTTAGCAGCTATTATATATGTGCTTCATAAATTTGACTGCTCATATACTGATGAACATTATTGAAATCATTCATATACAGACAAAATGGATGTTGTGAAAATCATTGAACGAAGTTAGATATTTAGCATAGTTATAATATGCTAAAAAAAGATAAATAGTAACATGTTGTGATGTTAATTTAAAACATAAGACAAAATTTATTTTGAAGCACATGAACCGCTCATGACAAGAGTGTCTATGCTAGGACTTACTTTTTGACTAGTAAATCTTTTGTCTATTGAAAAAGAGTGAACTCGTGAGATAGAAAGTGAGTCTCACATATATGTAGGATCCACTTTAAATAAAATGACTAATTTTTATTTAGATTGAGTGAATAATAACCCTTGTAAAATTTAATAGGATAAGAACTTCAAAATCAACTAGTAAGAATGTTCTCTCCCCTCTCTCATTCAATGGACCAATGGAAGTCCCTTAGGTTGTCGTCGCAGTTTATGCATTTTGGCTGTCAATTGGTGGTATTTTCTCTTTCTTTGTATAGATAAAGAGATAATTTAATATAGTATCAAAATTTAAATTATCAAAATGTCTTGAATTTAAGCATTGTTGTTACCCATTTAAGAACAAAAAAATCCTCCCTTTTGTTTCTTTTCACCATGCTTGTCGAGACCATGATTTTTTCATGTCTTTCTTCTCGTGGTTTTGAGCTACCCACCCCTTCTTCCTCCTTTTGCCAGATCTTGTTGTTGCTATCTTCTCCTTCCAGCTAGGGGCAGAGTTAGAAGTTTTATGTGGTCATGACTCATAACACACAACTTAACATTCATGTACCAATAGTTTTTTTAAATTAAGAACCAATTAATTTTTTTAACTAAAAAAAAAATCATAAAAATACCTATATATTTAAATAAAAAAAAACGTGAATCAACACAGGGGCAGATGCAGGGGAGCGAGGGGAGCCTAGCTCCCTCCTCCCCCAAACCTCTTATTTTTCTTTAAAATTAATGTACTATTTTTTGAAAAACAGTTATCGACTATCATACTCTGACCTTCACTCTAATTATACTATCCACGTTCACTCTATAATTCGGTCCCCCAATATCTATTTTTTGGCTCAGTCCCTGAATCAACAGTCACCACTGGCATACAATTGCACACCTTTGCTACGATCCTAGTGTTGTAACACCGCTCCTCCTTTTCACGCGGTCGTGTAATTTTTAATTTAAAGATAAAGCTTACCATTTCAATGTTCAAAAAGGAGGAAGAAATTAAGTTTATTTCAAAATTTTATTCCATGGCCCTATTCTTCAGGTAAATTTCTTTTCTTTTCTTTTCAGTTTTGGTGACAAGGAGGCAAGGTGGTTGGTGGAGGAGACAAACCAGTCCCCAGCACGTTGTCGGACGTGAGTGGGAACACATACATTGGTCAAAATACTACAACGCCGTCCAATTTTTGTTTTTTTAAATTCATGGCTCAATCAATCCAATATCAATCGAAAATCTCCGTACCAATACGGGCATTTGGATTTCGTGACCATGCGGATTTGACTTTGAAGCTACCCTCAAGGCTCTAACATGTCTGAAAATTTTATCAAATTACTTGAATTGATTATCAATTTTAGACATATAAAAAATTGTACGATATAGAAGGAGTAGTTTATAAAATAATCACTATGCCAAATTTGTTGGTTAATTGAAAAGATTGACCTATTGTACAAGATATTAAATTGATTGTCACTAAAATTCCTTCTTTGATGTTCCCGAGTACACAAAAAACTGCAAATAAAGTTGCTTTAGTTTAATTTCTATAGAGATTTGCAATGTAGTGATAATGAATTAGTTCACACGCTATAGGTTTTAGCACACATATAAGACAGGTAATCGAGTTGTGAATTAAGTGACGAAAAATAACTTAAATAATAAGTTATTAATTGACTGGTTTTTAAATATCTCATTCTAAGATATTCATGTAACTGACTTTTGTCTCACAAGAGTGGGTTAATCGCTCGTTGCTACACAAGAGATTAAGGAGTGATGGATCTCGTGCATTTTGAAAGAGAATAACTACGGTGATGTGTATTTTCCTTTAGGAACAGGTCATCAAACATAATTTTCTTTATTAATATGTATCTCTTTCATAATATTTTGTGAAGAATACATGGCCGATGTGCCGGCACTAATGGTCAAATCTACTAAGTTAGACCTACTGTGACAAAAAACTCCATGCTCCCATAATTTAGTCTTATTAGATTGGCCCTTTATTAGCCCTTTGTTTTTCAAATTTTTAACATCATCTATTAAATGTGCTTATAACAATAGCAAAGTAAACAATTGCGTCTGATAAGTCAGATTTCCAGTTTAAAGAGGAGAAGGTAAATCTCAAATTTGCTTGTGCTTATAACAATAGCAAAGTAAACAATTGCGTCCGATAAGTCAGATTTCCAGTTTAAAGAGGAGAAGGTAAATCTCAAATTTGCTACTTAAGTGAAGGTCAGTGATCTGATTTTAAAGAAGGTAAGTATGATCCCAAAGAAAATGAGTATATGTAAAAGTTATGAACTGGTAACATTATTCATCATAACTATATGGGTTAAATCCACTTTGTACCCTTATTCTATACATGTTGTGATACTTATTAACCTTCACATTCGAAAACACCCACTTATTAACCATCCTTTTAACTTCACGTTAAAAAATTAACTGATTGTGTTCCTGTTCATACTTTCTGTCAAAAACATCCTTGTTATCTAAACACCAACAAACGACGAAAAACATTATTTCATACCTCTTTCATCATCAACACCCACACACATACCCTTTATTCAGCATCAACATCCATACACAACCTTCAAAAATATACACAGTGAGACACCAAATACACACACATACACAGTGACAACACCTACATAGACAGTTACAAACACACACATATACACAATCACAAACATGTACACACACAAACAACAAGAACGAAAGATGCAAGTCTCGGTGAAAGAATGGTAAAATCCTAGCTAATTTTGGATCTTATATTTTCTTGCAACATCAAAATGATTATAGCAGGAAAAAAAAAAAACACGCACACACACATGGACCGCGCGGTGTGGGGGTGGTGGTCTATGTGAGTTGCGGCTATGGAGGTGGTGGTCAGCGTGTTGTGGGGATGTGGGGTGGGGCTGCTGTGGATAAGGTCTGCGTGGGGTTGGGGTCATCAGATTTTGGGGTTGGGGTTTTGGTTCAGTCGTGGGAGGGGTTGGGTTGGGGTTGGGGGTGGGGATGTATGGGGTTAGGTTGGGATTAGGGATGAAATGTGTTGGGGTTTTGTTATTTTTTTATGTAAGGGTAAATTTGTGTTTATAAATAGTTGACAAGGGTCATTTAGTAATTGTGCTTTATGTTAACAACTGTTAAAATTGACCAAAGTTAAAGGTTAATAAGTGAGTGTTTTTAAAGGTGAATGTTAGTAAGTGTCACAACATGTATAGATTAGAGATACAAAGTGAATTTAAATCAAATTATATTAACAATTTACAATCATTAAATTTTATTCATAATGTTCTTTTTTATTTTTTTATGATGTGGGAACTCAGTTGACAGAGCCCGACCACTAGATTATTAGATTATCTAATAGAGTCCGATTATTAATTAATAAATCTTCGAGTGTAATAATGTGTTTTTTACACATATAACAGATCAATTAAAAATAAAATTTTAAAATAATAAAAAATATCAAATTTGTGAATCCTCAAGAACGATTTGATCTCACTATTGCTAAACGATGCCCTGGGCCATAACATCATCTTCATTCCGAAAAGGAAAGAGCTTCAATCTTAATGATGCACCCCTAAATGTGATGGGCCTAACAATGTGCAGCTGTCATGTCTGTCAAATACGGACGGCAATAGGAAACAGCTATCAGCCTTTACGTTTTAGAAGTGACAAGACTAAACAGAATTTTGAAAAGAGAATTACAGTACAGAGATGCACACTGGCGGAGCTAAAGCCAAGTCAGTGGGTTCACATGAACCCACTGGATCACTAGGGGCACCCCCTGGCCCCCCCTCATTAAATGAGGGGTATATAGGTAATATGATTTTATTAAAAAAAAAAAAAAACATATTACAAAACCCAAAAGAATAGCTTTTACCCTTTTTATCATTTCAGCTCTTTCAACTTTTCAACCCACACGACAGAGACAACAATCACCATCCACCATCCACCATTCACCATTCTAAAAGTTCAAAGGCATTTAACAAAAAATTTCGAGCAGCAAAGCTAAGGTGATAATTAATTATCTTGTAATTTCTTTTTATGTAGTATTTGAGTTTGATTAAATTAGGGTTTAAATTTAATTTTTGATTAGGTTATTTTTTTTATCATGAAAAATGTAGCTTAATAAGTCCTACTGTCCTAGTAACATGAATCAAAAAGGTAGAATGTTAGGCTGTTAGTGCTGCTATGATGATATGAAATTTATTAATTTGCTTCATCATTTTTATTTATTGAATTCCACTGTGATGATATGGATTTTTTTATGTATTTATTTTAATTGATGTAATTATTATTTTTATTTGTAGGTTATTGATTATTAGATTTATGGATAAATTTATAAAAAGAACGTCAACTTTTGAGCCACAATTTTGTTCTGAATCTAATGAAATGAATAATGAAGATAATGCACAAAATTTTTCAAAGCAACCTCGTATTGAGATCAACTTAGAAGATCTACAATCAGATCCTGGGTTACGTCCTAAAATTTCATCTTATCACCCTAATGATCGAGATAAAATACGGAGATACTACTTGCAAAAAGGACCATGTCAACCTCGTCATCATGATTTTCCCAAAAAAAAAATTGGGGATAGGCTGCGAAAGTTTTGTACCTCTTGGTTCAATGAATTTAGTAATTGGTTGGAGTACAGTATAACAAATGATGGTGCATATTGTTTATGTTGTTATCTTTTTAAGCCCGATCATGGAAAACAGTCAGGTGGAGATTCGTTTGTTACAGAGGGGTTTACAAGTTGGCATAAAAAAGATAGATTTAACCAACATGTTGGAGGTCCAAATAGTGCACATAACATTGCTCGGAGGAAGTATGAAGACTTGATGAAGCAAAGCCAGCACATTGAAGTTGCTATTAATAGGCAATCTGATCAAGTTCGTGACATATATCGTAGTCGATTGACTGCGACAATTGATTGCATCCGGTACCTTTTGAAGCAAGGATTGGCTTTTCGTGGTCATGATGAAACATAAAATTCTACTAATCAAGGTAACTTTATTGAGCTTCTCAAGTTTCTTGCTGATCATAATGAAACCATCAATAATTGTGTTTTGCAAAATGCTCCTGAAAATCATCGGTTAACTTCTCCTGACATTCAAAAAGAGATTGTTAGTGCTGCTGCAAGTGAAACCATTGATGCTATTATAAATGAGCTTGGAGATGAACACTTTGCGATTATTGTTGATGAGTCACGTGACATATCAAACAAAGAAGAAATGGCCATTGCTTTGCGTTATGTGAACAAAAAAGGAAGTATTGTTGAGCGTTTTCTTGGTATAGTACATGTGAGTGATACTACTGCATTATCTCTAAAAAAAGGAATTGAATGGTTATTTAGCAAACATAGATTGAGTATATCAAGAATTCGTGGACAAGGCTACGATGGTGCTAGTAATATGCGAGGTGAATTTAATGGCTTAAAAAGTTTGATTCTAAAAGAAAATCCATCAGCATTTTATATTCATTGTTTTGCTCATCAATTGCAACTCACAGTTGTTTCTGTTGCCAAGAATTATGTTCAAGTTGGTTCTCTTTTTACATTACTTGCTACTTTATTAAATGTTGTTGGAGGCTCCTGTAAGCGACATGACATGCTTCGTGAAAAACAAGTTGCTAAAGTGAAAGAAGCATTAGAAAATGGAGAAATTCTTAGTGGACGCGGCTTGAATCAAGAAACTGGTCTCAAACGGAGTGGTGATACTCGTTGGGGTTCACATTATACCACTTTAATAAGTTTGATTGTCATGTATTCCTTAGTGATTGATGTACTTGAGATTATCAAAGAAGAAGGATTGAGTCCAAATCAAAGAATTGAAGCTAATGGTCTTTTAAACACGATACAAACATTTGACTTTGCATTCAATTTGCATTTGATGAGAAAAATTTTAGGAATCACTAATGATTTATCACAAGCATTGCAAAGGAAAGATCAAGAAATCAGTAATGCCATGAAGTTAGTTGGTTTCTCCAAGCAGCAATTGCAAACTTTGAGAAATAATGGATGGGAATCTTTGTTGGATGAAGTCTCTTCTTTCTGCAAAATTCATGATATTGACATTTCCAATATGGAAGAGATGTTTTCACTCCAAGGGCGATCACGACGTAGAATTCAAAAGATTACAAATTTACACTATTATCGTGTTGATTCATTTTATACTGTTGTGGATATGCAACTTCAAGAGCTTAACAGCCGCTTTAATGAGACAAGTACTGTGTTGCTTCTTTGTTTGTCATGCTTAGTTCCAGACAACTCATTTTCTATGTTTGACAAGCAGAGGTTGATTCAATTTGCTAAGTTTTATCCAAATGATTTTTCTCCTGTTGATTTGATGGTTCTTGATGATCAATTAGAGACATATTTTTTGGATATGCAAAGTAGTGAAGAATTCTCGAAGATAAAAGGGATTGGTAGCCTTTCAGAGATGCTAGTCGAAACTGGAAAGTATCGTGTTTATCCATTAGTGTATTCACTTGTTAAGTTGGCATTGACATTACCTGTTGCCACAGCCACTGTGGAAAGAGCATTTTCTGCCATGAAAATCGTGAAGAACCGGCAGCGCAATCGAATGGGAGATGCTTGGATGAATAATTGCTTAGTCACTTACATAGAGAAAGATGTGTTTAATACCATCGACAATGAGTTGATTATTCAACGATTTCAAAAAATGAAAACACGTCGAGGACAGTTATAAAAGGTAATTTCCTATTTCATGAACTATATCTATTTGTTTTCTCTGTTTTATATGTTATGCCATTAGTAGATATGATTTTTTGTTTACATTTTTATATTTGTTATAATTTGCATCAACTGAGGGCGAGTTACTTAAATACTTCATTTATACCATAATATACTTAAATCAAATATCGATTTATACATAGATAACCCGGGTGGCGAAACGGCACCCCCTAACCCCGGGTGCCTAGCTCCGCCACTGGAGATGCAGTATTCCAGATTGGATTAAAATTATTTTAGTCCTTGACGTTTGTATTAAAGACTAAATTGATATTTGAGATATGTAAAAAGTCCAATTCAATTTTTGTTGTTAGTTTTTTATTAACGGTCAACCTATTGACCATGTAAAATGATGCTCATACCCTTGTCTTTTAAATTTTTGCTAATGTGTTAAACAAAAAAAAAAAAAATGATAGTCGTTGAAAATCCAACGATTATTTTACGTTGTTCTTCCTGCCATGCCTGTAATGCATGGCCAACCAAAAAAAAAAAAAGCAATCTCATGGACGCTATATTCCAACAGCTAAAACCTAACGACTATCATGCCTTTTTTTTTTTTTTGTTCAACACATTAGCAAAAATTTAAAAGATAAGGGCATGAGCGTCATTTTACACGGTCAATAGGTTGACCGTTAATAAAAAAACTAACAGCAGGGACTGAATTAAACTTTTTGCATACCACAGGGACCAATTTGGTCTTTAGTACAAATCTCAGAGACTAAAATGGTTTTAACCCATTCCAGATTTGGTAATTGCATTGCATGTGATGCGATGCTTTCTTGTTTGACCTCCAAATGATTGACAAGTTTTCAAAACGTGAACGGCCGGTCTGGTCCGATCCAACACGTGAGTCCACGCGTTAAAATTAAAGAATGAATTTATAAATGTTTGTAAGATAAACCCTCTAAAGATATATCCTAACTGGCACCAAGCTTTCCTCGACCTCCAGGGTAAGCTCGTGTTTTTCTTTCTTCACTTCGTCTTTTAATTGTTGGGATTAACATTTTCTTTGCCCCTTTTCAATTCTTTAAGGAAATATTTTTATGTTGACTAACGATCCATTTTGTTGGAACACAAAAATAAATCCAACATGTGTATTCTAAGTCTGTATTAATAGACTGAACAACCATCCTTGCTTAAGGGGGTCATAGAGTTGCCTCCCCTTGGGGATAGACTAACATTCCTTATAATTCAGTGTAAAGAAAGGTGAGCTGAAACTGTTGCATCAAAGAATATTTGTTGCTTCTCTATCAATCTTAAGACTTAAAAACATCATTATTGAAAACAATGCTTAAGACGACGATCAAATTGTCAAATCTTCATCATCTTGCTTTCCTTCTAGCAAATGATATGGAACCTATTTGTATATAATAGTTCTTATGTAATTGCTTGTAAAGGTCAGGCTATAAAACGATAGCCGAATTTTTCTGACTTCCATGCGCATGGGCCGCCGTGCAGCTGAGCCCTCTCTCACAATACGCGGTCTTTTCAAGATCTTCATTTTGTAAATTTTTCCTGCTCGTAATTCTTTCATTTATCAGTTTAATGAAATTACATTTCAATGACAAAACAAAAACACAAACATTCCTTACAACTATAAATAGAACAACTCAGTTTACAAACCTCCCGCTCTATGTTGCCATGTAAGGTCCAAAAGCAATGGCGGATCTACCTTGGAATAAAATAAAAAAAAATCTTTATTTTTTAGTATTTTTTTTATAAAAAAATCATTATATTGAACACTTTGTGCACATTTTAAATTCTCTCACTGTACGATTTTGAACTCTCTCACTGTACGAATACACACCTTGAGTGTGAGTGCCTGAATTCGCCACGGTCCAAAAGAGTGTCGAAGCCAATTTGATAAAGTGTAAAGAAGAAAAGGTAAAACTTTTATTTTTTTTCACATTCCTAACCATACATTCTCATGCAACTTTCAAGAATTTAACATACCTACTCTTACTCGGCTACTCCTACATCTCTAACAACACTCTCGTGTAACATGAAAAACCAAGAAACAACTCCTACATGGCAAACTGAAAAAGAAACGAAAAACTAGTGCAAAAGAGAAGTCAAAATCTAATCTACACCATATAACATAATGGCAATCTTCAAAACGGTTCCTATATTCTTGGTGCGTGGGCCCCATGTTTGTGTTGGGACGTTTTGAAGAAAAATTCCACCATTTTATTTCATATTCCTCTCAACTGCTGCAAATGTAACGGAGTCTAGATGTATTTTGCAGAAGCACAAAATAATGAACTTAAGGATCTTTGCTTTTCTTAGCTGTCACTCCCATAATCGACTGAATTAAGTCGGTCATTCTTTGGATTATCTCTTCGAAGGATGGACGACGTTCAGGATTGCTGCTGGAAATGAAATAAAAGGAAGGATTATTGTTGATAGCATTTACAAAACTCGAACAAGATTTAAACAGAATAGAAGAAGATGAGGATTACCTATGCCAACAGTCGTGGATGATTGAGGAAATTCGGGGATCAAGGTTTTCCGGAATGTCAAGTCTACGATCCATGAATCCAACAACTCCAACAACCTAATAGATTGGCCATCAATTATCTTCTTTCAAAATATTTTGGAGATCGTGTTGGGAGAGACAGCAGGAGGAGGATGGAAGGGGTGAGATGGGCGGTTACCTGTAGAGAATTCAGATTCTTCCATGGAATAGATTCAGTCATCAGCTCCCAAAGGATGACACCAAAGCTGAAGACGTCTGACCTGTGCCACAGTAGAGAGACAATGAAGCTTGAAACCCGACTACATTTGCAGTTTTGTAGCAAGCAGGCAAATATGTCGTTTTTTCCCATTTAACATTGTATTTAAATGCAATTATCTGCTTTAAGAAATCATGGCACAGCCAGCTGGATATTCTAATGGATTGCGCTACTATCCTGAAAACAATTTTCCTTAAACCCGTAGTGAAAGACGCTTTCTGCATTAACATAAAGTTAGTTTCTGACATACTTCTCTGTTGAAGGCTCGTTGCGAAGAACTTCAGGGGCCATCCACCGAGGCTGCATTAAACACAATATGTTACTCAGAAACATACACGATTCCAGAAAAAAGAACACATTAATCACAGGATTAGCACACAGATATGACTGAAAGAATAGGACTCGGAAGAAAACAAAAGGAAAAATACTTACTGTTCCTCTCCCAGAATTGGCTGTTAAGAAAGTTGCATTCTTAAGCTTCGATAGACCAAAATCTCCAACCTGAGAGAAAGCGATATATGAGGTCTTGTTTAAGTCAAGCATACAACGTATACAATCACTGCAAGGCTATTTCTCATAAAATACCTTGACAGTCCAGCTTTTGTCAACAAGTAGGTTTGAAGATTTCAAGTCTCTGTGCACTATAGGTGGGTTTCTGTGGTGCAAATAGTTCATACCTCTGGCCTGCAGTGAAAATAAAGGCTGCTAATATTTGATTAACAAAAACCTTAAAAAAAGAAAGAAAGGATACAAAGAAAACGCACCACGTCAAGAGCCATTCGCAAACGCCTTCGGATGTCTAACAACTGATTACTCTTGTGCAGTGTTTTGAAGAGACTTCCCCTAGTTACATCAAATAGGATCTATCTACATCAGATAACTTCTGCAGCATAGGTACATGGGCCAAGAATTTGCCCGTGTTATAACAAAAACATTAGCGAGGACTTAGCATGTGATAACTCTGTATATTACCTGGGTAAATATTCCGTGACCACAGCTAGTTTTTCTTGGGAATATACCGCCCCCATGAATAACAACACATTTGGGTGTCTAAGTCTCCTCATTATATCAATCTGAAGTAGGTGCTTAAATTTCAAATGAAGCACTTCTGTTTCATGATGATAATTTTAAGCAGTAAAAATTTCACCAACAGCAACACATACCTCCTTTTTGTAGTCAAGTAAAGTCTCCTCGCTGCATAGACTTCCATGATAAACTTTAACCGCGACATCCTAAAGGAAAATATAAGAAATCCATATTGCTGACCAAATAAAGTAGGAAACATTCAACTTTGGAGTAACAACACAAATTGTGAACATTGAGAACTTACTGATCCATTCCAGATTCCATGATAGACAACAGCATATGAACCTAAAAAAGGAAAATACGTAAAGGTCACTAATCTTGCTTACAAAGTATTTTTGTCAGAGTCGAATTAGTTTCCATTTTGACAGATGATAAGCTTTGGCTTTTTGTTGAGAATTTCCAATATAACTAAAAGAAAAATGCATATGACATTCTATCTGTGGTAAAATACAGTTATTTGTGAGCCAAACTTAGTTTTTGCCATTTATGTAAAAGAATGAAAAGAAGCAATTTTGAGCTTCAGTTCATGTTGTCTCTCACTCAAGCATCACATATACAGAACAAAGCAAGGAGCAATATGAGTTCACACATACAAGATCGTTGTATTACCTTGCCCTATTTCTTCTCGCAAGTTTAAGTCTTCCCACCTTATTTCGCAATCCACTATCAAGTCTGACTCATGGTCACCTTTGCTTGATGAACTTCCACGGCTGCTGCCAGTGCTCTCCACTGAGTTTGGAAACTGTTGGTGATCTAGTTGGTGATGTTTCAATTCATCTTCCATGTCCAATGGTCTCAACCTCTGTACATCCGCCTGAATCTCATTGTCATTAGGTCGCAAGCTTGATCTTGACAACTGCTCTGCAGACCTCATTTCCCTTGCACATTCCTTGCACTCTCCATTCTCTAAATCTCCAGAGGATACCATTTGATAATGTTCATGTTGATATGCGCTTTTTGAGGTGGACAGAGTAGCATTATTGCACTCATTCTGCACGTTTCTTTTTCCATCTTTACTGAACTTTCCAATTCCCCCAATATGAAGCTTTGACAAAACCTTTGCTGCCTATTATCATCCCAAACGAATAGGAGTTAGCAGCATTTCGTGGTTTTGAATTGTTACATTCAAAAAATGGACCACAATGAAGAAACTCCAAACATTATTCAGAATCTTGAAATTGTCCTCTTCATTCGTTCTGCACAAGACATCCATGACAACATGCAGCATTGGAGCTAGGGCCTTAGGTCGATGGGGGCAGCTTATGATTTGAATTTTTCTTGGGGGTACGACACTTCTAAATGCATCTGTACTACGTTAGCAATATCATCAGTGGAAGTACCACTTACATAATTGAACTTTCAATAAAAAGGTTGATAACTGATATTTTTCACATTTATACTTAATAAGCTGATAGTATAATGAAGAATAAATAAATGCAAGACTGAAAAGCAATGGAACAAAGGTATTAAAATTGAGGAAAAAGAATATTTTATCGCATTTTTGTTTCTTACTGTTAAACTGAAACTTACATACACATACATATGGATATTTTCTTTAGGGGTCAATTTCCTTAGTCCACCTCTTAAAATTGGAACAGAGGGACACAATTCCATTCGGTTATCACTATGCATGTTTCTATCAAAGCACCTCTCAAGTATTGATCCCCACGAGGGAGCATATTTAAGAGGAAAATATATTATTCTTTATGACTATCATGCAATCTGCCCCACTATAACTACTATCATGACAATTTGATATTCTTCTATTAAAATCAATCTCCAATCAAGTAACCCTTGAAATGATAATTATAGATGTTGAGTAAAAAGAGAGTGTGGAAGAAGAGGAGAAATTACAATTTTAGAAGGCTGTGAAAATTCAAATGTGGATTCATCCTTCTCAGAGTTTTCTGCATCTGTTTTATTCTTCCCAATAGGAAACACAAATCTTGCACCCTGAAACGATAGGTAAATTTATCAATAGCACTTGGAAAGAACTAGATACAAACTTGTGGAATCAATTCAAACATACTGGAGCTCTGGGAGGCCTCTCAAATTTGACATAGCAAGTGTCATGTTGAGTCTCCTCGGTTCTAGCATTTGTAGATGCACTGCATGTGCTGTCTCCATGTTTCCAAGATAAAACTTTTGAAGCCTGGTCAAATCAGGGAAACAAGGTTAAACAGTTTCTCTAGAAACTAAAATGATTAAGGGGGAAAGAAAAAAATTCAATGGCATATCAAATAAGCACCAGATTGGAAACAGAGGATGCAATTTGAGGCGGTGATTGCCACTGGATCTTTTTCAAATTTCTTCTGTTGAATCTAGATTGGTCATCAGCGGGATCCAGACATGTTGTCTCATATTCGGAGTTTAGGTTATTAAATGCAGCTGCATCACTTGAAACAGTGATAACACCAACAAGCTCATTGTCTTCATATAATGGGCTTTCTGTGACTATTGCCATAAACACCTGACCAGATCTCTTCCTAAATGGGAACTGACCAGACCAAGATTGCCCAGACATCAAGTTTTCCTTGATTCTCTTAGCTGATGCACGATGTTCTTCATCAATAAGCAGTTCTGTAACTTTCTGTCCAAGTATTTCATAGTCTTTATATCCATAAAGTCTTTCAGCAGAGCGATTCCTGCAAGAAACAGAAGTTTCTTTTTACGAAATTCATGTTATAGAACATGATATATTGCAATTTTCTTTGTTTTGTGACAAAAACAACTTATGAACAGTTCTAAAAAAAAGAAACTCGATATCTTATCTTCCTATAGCCTACAAAAGCCAGTGGACATGAGCGAGCATCTGCATTACTAAAGAGGTGGGAGATGGGAATGAAGATGGTAATTTGACCCTTAGCATGTTCAAGTATCTTTAATGAGCTAAACCAGCATAACCTCACAAAAATACATAAATAATACAAGGTCGTCTTTGGTTCATCCCAAGGGGCCGATAAGCAATCATACTTTGATGGGGGCAATAATCAACCATAATTTGACTCTGATATCTCTCACGGTCTCCAATAATACTTTTATGAAAGCAGCATGTAATGGAACTAAAATTAAGGTGTGAATCAAATATTAATAAAGATTTAATTATCAACAACCGATACACTAATTTCATTGTTCTTAATTTTCAAACACTTCTAAGAGAATAGAGACAAAGAAACAATTAAGTCTAGAAGATAGTAATAGCAGTAAGAGAGTGAACCGCAAACTACAGCATCATTTCTACTCAGAGATGAGGTGAACTCTAGAAGATATGTTCTACAAGTTCCTTAATGCAATTTCAAAGCAATTTTCTGGTCATTACTCAGAGATGATGTGAACTCTGTCTGGTAACTCACCAAACAAAATGCACTATGTACAAACTGACTAGCATTATAATTTATCGTCTACAGAATAACTAAAAATCAGTAGCTATACATACACAAAGACAACAAAAAGGAAAAAAAACACACTGTGTGATGTTCCAACATAGCATAGCACAACAACCATCCCACATCAAACTTGATAATTGCAACACATCAAAAAAGCCTTCTTTCTTACATCAACATATATATTTCCAAAAATAGACAAGACAATAAAATGCTGAAATCCTTGGTCTTAGCTTTATCCAAAACATTGACACCTCATACATGGTCAAAGATCACAACTTTCCAAATTTTATCACAAAATTGATAATTGCAACACAGCAAAAGAACCTTCTTTTTCACATCAAACACATTTATTTCCAAAAATAGATGTCACGCCCCGAGTCTAGGCCCGCAAGCAAGACTAGTATTGTATGCATAAGAAAAACTACTTGGACCTCTTTTCTATTGACCCAAAATGATTAACCCAAGTTATCTCTTATACCCACAACACCTACTTATAAACCACACAGTCATACTATCTTCCACCGATGTAAGATGTCACATACACCCCACATTAACAACCTAACGTCATCGTCAGAGGCACACGTACCCAGGATCAACCAGGCAGTGAAAGATTCTAGAGGTGGCTCCTACAGGTTCAAGAGATGACTCCCACCAACCTTCTAGGTAATGGCTAGTGACCTGCTCTACCATTCTGTCACGCCCGAGCTCAGACCCCCAAACCCACAAGCGCCCCGAGCTCAGACCCTTAGATGCGCAGGCAAGACTAGTATTGTAGTCATAAAAAAACAAATATTTAGATATCTTTTGTACTAACCCAAAATAGTTAAGTCAAGTTATCCTTTGTATCCACAATACTCACTACGCAATCACACTATCTAGCACACTGATGTCACAATAGACAAGACAATAAAAAGCTAAAATCCTCGGGCTTAGCTTTAGCCACAACGATTAAACGTTTACTATCAAAAATCACAACTTTCAACTTTACCACAAATTGATAACAACAAATCATCAAAGTCTTCTTTTTTCATATCAAACACGTTAATTTCCAAAAATAGACAAGCCAAGAAAATGCTTGGTCTTAGCTTTATCCAGAAAAGTTGACTTTTACTATCAAACATGGCCAGAAGATTAAAACTCTCCACACTTTTATGTTACTAAAACTTAATTAACAACTAAATAATAAATAACTATAGCTACAACCACAGGCTCGAGTCGTGAAAACAGCCAACAACACATCCAACCCTTATCCAGACTCGTGCATAGCGTGGCAAATAACCAATCACATAATCAATTACCAGTAAATAATCTCCTCAGAGTCAGCTCTGCTAACAAGAACTGCATGACCCATGTGCTCCAACACCTTCCCATATGGGCTGCCGGAATGGAAAACTCCGGGAACGACTAACCAGCTGGAACATGAGGTCATAACTCCTGAATCTGACGTGTCATCTCCATTATCTGACGTGTCGTCTCCATTTCTTTGTTCATTATTAATACTTGTTTCTTGCAAGATCACATTAAACTGTTCCTTGAGTTTGTCATGGCTCGCTTCAAGACTCTG
Organism: Ehretia macrophylla; assembly: GCA_037974665.1. Classification (NCBI taxonomy): domain Eukaryota; kingdom Viridiplantae; phylum Streptophyta; class Magnoliopsida; order Boraginales; family Ehretiaceae; genus Ehretia; species Ehretia macrophylla. Next base: position 33,950,388 of record CM075773.1, on the reverse strand, counting down.
ACACCGATCCACAAGGACCCTGTACAGCTCATCTCGGCCGTCCATGGTGGCCGCAAGTGGCGGAGGTGGTGGTGGAAAATGTGCATATATATATATAAATAATGAAAATATTAAGGTGGCGTTGGAGTATTTGTATCTAATATTTTTTTTTGTGTGTGTGATTTAAATAATGGTATTTTTATATGAGCCGTTGGGGTAAAGGGTGTTTGCCACGTGGTAGTTGCCGGCCTTGGGAAGCTATCAGGTGCAGGCGAGTGGAATGTTGTAGTTTTGTGTTCAGGGAAAGGACAAATCTGGGAAATGAGAATTTCTTTGTTTTGTTTTGTTTTTTTAGGAAGAGGTGTTGTATTATACTATAGCATTAACCGATGTCATTTTTGTCAAAATCATTCTTTACGAGATGAATCGGGTTCAAATAACTTATCTTAATTGTATGAGTAATCCAATCAACCACTCGAATGATCGGATGATATATGTGTCTGTGTTTTAATTTGTTGAGAAATGGAACTTTTTTTTATAATTAATCGGTGAATATTTGTCAATTTCATGTTAGATTATATATCTTAAATGTCAATTTTAAGACATAATAATTATATTATTTATTTATTATAGGCAGTTTATTTAAATATCATTAATGTGATTAACTATTTAAATAAAAGTTCTTAGAATAATATTTATAAATTTTATCCTTAAAAGTAAAGATATGAGTGACATAATCTATATTCAAAAATATATTTTAAAATAATCTCCAATCGTAGGATAAATTAATTGGGCGTTAATTTATCCGGAAAGTTTGGATTACAGTCTACCATCCAAATAATATGGGATATTGATTTGGGCGATTAGTCTCATACGTAAGAGTAGATATATAAGTGCTTGTTGATAACAAGTGACTGGACATGACCGCTAGTACAATGAATTACATGGAATGGTCAATAATTCATTATACAATGTAATTATGTAATTAGTCCTTAGACCCGAGACACCACGGTTATCTTGGTCGAGGTAGAATAGTAGAAGTCGTTTCACGTATTATTCATAAGTTACTGATTAAATGGATTTGGATATATAATTGAGTAATAAAGTTTGACGACCCTATTCATGACTCTGACTCAATCGGGATAATTTAGACATAATTAATTGATTGCATAATTGTTATTAAAGGGTTCGTAGAATTTAACTTCATCATTAGTTGGGTAGTCATGATATACTGCTAAGTATCACTCACGACTTGCGAAAATTAAATTAGAAGAGTTCTAATTAAATATTAATTAGATTAATATTATTTCACTGCCAATTAATTATGAACCCTAGAGGTCACACACAAATAGAATTTGCAAATTAATTGGATTAGAAAAAATATTAAATTAAATTTGGAATCGTCCTAAATATTAATTTAATCGGGCTCGTAGTAATTGCATGATGATTTAGTTATTATAGAGCCCAATACTGGTTAGTTTAAGTCTAATCCACATGTGGCCCTAGATCACATGTGTCTCGTATACATTGTACTATTCTGACAGGTTTAGCCAGCACAAAAAAAATCATAGTCAGAATAATATGTAGAATTTATTTAGAAAACTTAGTGGGGGTGAAATCCAATTAAGGGTGCAGATTTTGTGTTGATACTTTCGGAGGCTTCACAATTGGGGAGTTTTGGATCGTTCAAATCCAACAACAGATTTGTCATAACAGAAAGGTAATCCTGAAATCATTTAATGTGTAATTAATGTCGATTATTATGCATGTATATAATTTACGTAAATAGCCATGAACGGATATATGAGTATTATTATTTCTGCTGCGTTTATTTAATTATAAAATTTTAAATACCATGCATGATTCCCAACATTTCAGACCAAAATGAAAAAAGAAAAAAAAAAGTCTTTGATAAACTGACAAGAAACCGATAATAAATCTACTCTTAATGTTATGAATAAATTCAATGATAATGGATTGACTCTAACTCGAATGAAACTTTTATGTAATAGACAAAACTTTGGAACATGTATTGGTCAATTTTTGGAATATGTGCAATATTTCATAAGTCACTAGTCCAAGTCTTGAGAAAATGAATATAGCTATATTTATTGTAATACTGTTTTTTTACATTAAACAATTAGAGCATCTCTAATACAAGACTTTAAAATGTAAATGTTTTCAATTTTGGAAATTTTTAGAGAGTGGGTAAATAAAAAATATATTTAATGATTTAAATATATATGAGACCTATAATTTTTTATAATTTTTGAGGTAAAATAGAGACCTATTTATTGTAATACTATTTTTTTACATTAAACAATTAGAGCATCTCTAATGCAAGGCTCTAAAATGTAAAAGTTTCTAAATTTAGAAATTTTAGAGAATGGGTCTCTAAAAAATATAGTCTCTATTTTACCTCAAAAGTTGTGAAAAGTTGTGGATCCCATATATATTTAAATCATTAAATATGTTTTTAAGAGACCCACTCTCTAAAAATTTCCAAAATTGGAAACTTTTACATTTTACAGTCTTGCATTGGAAATGCTCTTATAAATGAGTAATTATTATGAATTATATAATAATTTCGCAGTTGATTTTTGAGTAAGTGAACTTGAGATGTAAAATATATATTTATCAATCCCATCATACCAATCTCGTCTCGCAGATATGAATATATTTATTATATTAATGTTTAACTTACTATCAAACGTCAACCATCTCTCTAATGCGCATATTGAAACTAAACTTGTTTGCAATCTGATGTGAACTCGCAAGTAATGGCTTTTTCAATAGCATTTTCAAGTTTCGATCAACTTATATAATGTACATAAAATAATGTTAAACATATTAATTTTGTGAAAAAAGTGAGTACTTGAGTATTTGAAGTGATTACATCCTTTTTGACTAAGAATATAAAATATTTATTGAGATAATTATGAAGAAAAGAATAACATGAATTATGAAGATTTACTATTGTATTCCATGTTTGCCCTTCATTAAAGGTGTAAATAACCGGAAACGCTTCTTGGCTCCTTGAGGTATAGAAAAGCAAAGTGTTATGAGTTAGGTTGCTTATACTCAACAATATTCAATTGTTTTACAACTTGAACATGTTACGTGGCACAAGTCAAGATCCAAAGCAGTGATTACATAGGTAGCAACAACATGACCCTTCATGAACGAAGGTTGGGTAGCGTAATTGGTCAGTCACTTATTAAAATTTAAAATTTTAAGTTAAAATTTATGTCTTTTTATAATCAATATTATAATTTTAAATAAATTTAATATGATATTGCATAAGTTGAATTTCTCGACATAGAAAAATAAATGATGCTTCATGTTGGAAGGGATCAGATCAACAAGTCAAATGTTCAAATAGACTATAGTACAAATAAAATATCTATTTGCTGATATTGGGTTGGATATTTTGATGTAAAAAATTGTCATAGTTGAAGTTGCTTTATTTTTTTAATGGCCTGTGACAGCAAGTGATGGTTATACAAACTGCAGGAATTTAATTGCTACCATAAAATAATGGTCCGCAAGTGATGCAATCAAACATAAACTTTATTTTAGGTATTAAAATTACCAGGTAGGGGTATAATCTGTTAAATCTATATATTCGGAGGATTAAAAAAAGTATAATTATAATGTTATATGAGTTACGTAGTGAATTTGAGTAATAATTCGAGTTGATTGTTTTGAGTAAATAAATTTAAGATTTAAAACTGTTATTCTTAATCCTACAACATTACTTTTTGTTAGCAAAAATGGAGTTCTGGACTAATAAAATCTGTTATTAGAACAAAAAAATATAATAATGATCCTTTAATCTTCATGGCTTTGTATTGTTGCAAGAATTGAGCCATTAAACCTTGTATAGCTTTGACCAAAAAAAGAAAAAAAAAACTTTTGTATAGTTAATTGATTAGTCATAAGCCAAAAAGCATTGTATTTTATATTGCAATTAGCAGATTTTATGTATTGAAATTAATTTGTCTTAAGGGTTGATGACACAATAATCCATGATAAAGGCGAAAAAATTGATGTCTAACTTTCATACAATGGGCTTGCCTTTCAAATTATAAGAAGGGACTTGAGTTATATTTATAAAAGTCTTGTACTTTTAATTATTTATTTCATTTTTTTTTTCGTTCGCCTATGAAAAAAATCCAACATAAATTCAAGATAGTATACGTAAAAATTTTATTCATTATATTTTCAATTGAAATGGATTATCTTATGAAACTACGAGTAAGCAAACATTGGATGAGTCATGTCTAAATGATAAAATTAAACAAATTAAAACTAAGTTTTCCCTTATTCTATAGCTTAGATCAATACGATCAAATTTGAATATATGTAAGTAATTTAATCAAGATTTCATCAATCAAGCTCTCAGGGACATAGTTCAGTAATAGTGGAGGTGAAATTATTTTTACAAGGTCATAAATTTGACACACTCTACTACTTTGGAGTTATATTATTAACTGATCTGCATTCGAAGGTTTACCAATAATAGTCAGACTCCGCCGAATAATTCAATGATCGGACATGAATTATCGGACTCCATTGATTAAATTTCCATTTCAAAGAAGAAGAAAAAAAAGATTTCGTCAATCAATATAAAAGTCTCAAAATCTTAACTGCTATATCTCTCTTTGTGGAAAGGAACGAAATAGAAAAAACATGGCCCCACTAGTTTGTTTCAAAAAGAGGTATTCATATGGACCACATCCATATAAGCAAAAAAACCCTATGTAATTATTGATATCTTTGACATATTTAATAGGACAATGAGGGCTACCAAATTAACTGAAGACGTTGTCTTGACGAAGGACTATGTATTATTGTTTTAAAAATTTTCGACTTTATCCTCCTTGGTATGTAAAGGGCCAAATCATTGCCTCGCTGAGGGGATTGAATAAGAAGAACAATGAACAAATAAGATCATTGTAAAGAAGAATAAGATTATGATGATATACTCTTATTTTCAATCTTATTATACATCTTTTTATAAATATGATTATTGATATACACTCTATACACTCAATGAATGCTACACTTCAGTTTCAAGAAGTTCGAAGTTCGAATTTTTTTATTATAGCTAGTAGCTATTCTATCATTCTGTCTCATTTTGAGATAAATTTGAGAGAAGTTGCTAATATATATAAGTCATAGTGTGTGTCATGTGTGCTTGTATTTATCCATTTAAACAATCATGAAATTTTTGATATGATAGAGAAATGAGACAAGTTTGGTCGATTATAGTTATTTATTTATACATACCATTGATGTCAAATTCAAATTTCTTGAGTTGTAAACTGCTTTAATTTAGTCAAATATAAAATTGCTTGAGCGTCACTTATTTAATTACGGAATTTTAAATTTGTGATCAAGTTTTACTCGTTTCCTTAATCAACCAATCTCGAATAAGAATTAAATTGATCCGGTAATAGTTTGAAATCAAGTAACTTGGTTAACTTTCAATATGTTTGGATTGATAAAATCTCGAGGTAAGTTTGAATATAGTTGAAAATTTTAATGAGTTGTTATCTATTCAAGGTTACTTTTGTAATTTAGGAACCAATTTTAAATGACCACCTTGCATTTGGTTTTCAACTAGCCTCGCAATAACCCACTTCATTTTACAACCCTAGATATTCCTCTTGCATTTCTTGCATCATCTCAACGCTAATATCATAAAATGTTAAAGATGAAATTGATTTAATATGAAGTTCTCAAGTCTAAAGCAAAAACATTAAAAGGAAAAAAATAAAATAAATCATAAAGAAGAAAACAAGTTTTTGTTCGATTTAACATGTATGATATACTTAAGAGTATTTCATATTTGATTATGGAATATTGATGAGATTATCCATGTTTCGTTAAGAAACCTCAAGCTAACATGAAAAACCCTTAATTAAACTCGTGAATTATTAAAAACAAGTTTGCTACGTACCATATATTTTTTCTCTTCATTTCAATATATCATTAAATTCGTCTACCAAACTAAAGAAATATTTATTTTTGTCAAATATTTCATAACTACACCAATCACGTATAAAAACTCGTAAATGCAAATTTCATATTTGAAATGCACTATATTCATAAAATAGATCATAAAGAAGAAAACAAAATTTTGTTCTACTTAACATGTATGATATTTTTTTTGGTCAATAACATGTATGATATACTTAAGAGTATTTCATATTTGATTGTGGAATATTTATGAGGTTATCCATGTTTCGTCAAGAAACCTTGTGCCAACGTGAAAACCCCTTAATTAAACTAAACTAAGACATGCAAAATTACATAATATTGTAAATTATTAAAAACAAATTCGCTACATACCATGTATTTTTTTCTCTTCATTCTAATATATCATTAATAATTATTATCAAATATTTCATAACTACTCCTTTTAGCAATAAACGATCACTTATAAAAACTCGACGATGCAAATTTCACATTTAGAATGCAAGAAGCACACAAATTACTTACAAGTCATGCGAGTATTTCCCATCATTTTTATGCTCGTGATCTATACAACTAAAATTAAAAATAGCTTAAATTCGATGTATGAATCAAAATAACATCACTTCAACAATTTAACAATCATAATACTAGTAATTTACAAGCAAGATTATATAATCATTACCATACCATAATCCATCTACCCACATTTTCCTTTACTTACAAATTAACAAAATAAAACAAACAAACAAACAAAAAAGCAACTATCTTTATCTCCTATTTACTCTTTATTTCTTTTAAATAAATAAATATTACTTTATTTTCATTTTTACTTTTTTTTGATATTTTCAAGAGAGCCTACCTTTGCAGTATAAATACCCATCAGTGTGGAAATTCGCCAGCGTAGAAACAGCGACAGCGACATCGACATCACTCTCAGCTCGTAGACTCCATAGCGAAAAAGGTTCAGTTACCAAAAAGAAAAAAAATGCTGAATTTTTTCATTTTTCATTTTTATTGTTTTTTTTTTCATTTTTATTTGTATTTTACTAATTAAAATCAATTTTAATCTTTGTATACTTTAGCTCACATTTCATACAACATTCTACTGATTCTTGGGTTTTTTTTTTCTTGCAGATTTTTACCAAAGGTAATGCATTGCTTGACCCTTGTGTTGAGTTTATTTTATTTAATTAATTTTGCTTTTTTTGTGATTGAAATTGGTTTCTGTTTGATATTAAAAATTGCATGTTGTTTTTTCTTTTTTGTTGTTATTTTTTATGGGTTTATAGATGCCAATTGTGTTTGAATTTTATTTGTTTAATTGAGCAAAAAGTGTTTGTATCATTAACTGATCATTTTTTTTGGTCATCTTTTGTGTATAGGAAAATGGGATATAAGAAAATTGTTTTGCATGTTGTTTTTATTTGTAAAAATTGAGTCTTTAGAAGGGTTTATAAGAAAGAAATGCTCCTTTGTTCTTTTTTTTTATTTTTTATTTGAAAGAGAAAAAGGGTCTGTTTTTGTTCATTTCAAATTTTATTAAAAAATTGAGTTACAAGCTGATTTTCATGTTGAAAAATTTTGAGATTTCAAGAGTCTTTATAAAGGTTTTTTGGATTTTTTTAGAAGTCAAAGAGGAAAAGGGTTTTGTTTTTAAATTTAATTAAAATACTGTAAAATGAAAATCGAGTTGCATTTTGACTTTATGTTTATAAAAAAAATTGAGGTTTCAAAAATTATATTTTGTTTTTCTATTTTCTAAATTTTTTAATACTTTCTAATTTCTATGGTAATGTGAAAGCGGAAAAGGGTTTTATTTTTAAAATCTATTAGAACTGTGTAAAATGAAAATCGTGTTACATTTTGATTTTATGTTGAAAAAAATTGAGATTTTAAAAGGTTTTATAAAATCGAGCTAGGTTGTATGAGATTTTTATTTGAAAGTAGAAAAAAGTTTTTGCTTTGAAATTTTGTTTATAAGACAATGTTGGTACAGAGAAATTGATTATACGTGTTAAAGATTAGGTTTTAAAAGCCTTTATAAAACATAACTAATTTATCAATATAAATAATTATATACACATCTATTAAAAGCCGAAGGTTTTTCCTTTTTTTTTCTTTTCTTGCAAACAATATTTTTGTAAGGAAATGTATGACAGAAATGGTGTTGCATGTCAATTTTATGCGTATGAATTGGTTCTTTTGAAATGGTTTCAGAAACAGTAATATTTAGTAAGATTATTATTTGAAGCGTGTGTATACTAAATGCAGAAAGAGTGGAACTTTGATTCTTATAAGATCAAAAGAGTTCCGGAAATCAATACTTGGGAAGGTTTTAGATTGACTTTTAATGAAACCATTAATCATATGTTACATTTTTTCGTCATGAAGGTGGATTAAATATTTATAACTCTTTTCACCACATGACAAAGATGTCTAAATATAGTCAGATATCGGGCTTTATTTGTATAAAATACTTTTTCTGTTTGAGAGTCGGCCAGTAGCATCAGAAACCAGGATGTGTTCTTTATTATGGATTTTCTGCTGAGAGGCTTTTTGTCTATGTTGTTTTAAGAAGCCTAGTTCAAGACCTTATCAAGTTGCATGCACGCTCCTGATCACACCAGTCTTTGTCAATATGTGTCTAATATGAGTACAAGAGGCATTTTATATGGCTTTTGGAACGAGATATGGTAGGTTAGTGAATAATAATGCACAACGTATATTACATGTAGAATTAAGGCAATCACTGTCACTATTTATTTCTCATGGCTGTTGATCTTGTATAGATAATAAGAATCATCTCTTGTCCTCATGGGATGTGAATCCTCTGCCTTGTTCTTTAAGTAATTGGAGGTTCTACCAATGCTAAGAATACAGAGGCGCTGTGGCTCGTTTTCGTTTCCTTTATAAAATGTATTTAGTTGCAGCGATTTGGCTATCGGAGTTCGATATGTATCAACTCGTCTCACTCTCATTAAATGTTTCTTGCCAAGTCAGTCATTTTATAACATTTTGCTACTGCATATAACGAGGACAGAAATTGAGTTAAACTATACAGGGGAGATAGATTTGAGGTGGGAAGTCTATTTTGTCGCCTTTTGTGCTTGCGTGTCAGTGGTCTGATGTAATGAGGTATTTTTTACATGTATCACATTCCAGTATGTCGTAGATTGTAGAGATTTTTATGAATTCATTGGATCTCGATTGAAATTCTTTTCTTAGGACTTCATCCTGTCCTTGTCTTACAGTATCACTCTCTTTCTCAGGCCACAGCTAAGATTAGTCAAAGCTTGCTCTAGGCAGAGATGCTCTCCAACAATTCTCTCTAAAGACATATTTGCAATGGCTGGGTTACTTAATGTAATTATTATTATTATTATTTTTTAATTTACTCTATATTCCTAATCATTGTCTTTGTTCTAAACATGCTGCGAGGTCAGTGTCCGAGGAGGTCTATAATCATGCCTACTTTAAGGGTGACATTTAATCTTGATGTTCTTTTTATTTTTGCTTTATGTGATGTTGAGGATTCTCAAGGTCAAAATTCACCTTCTTGATAGTATCCCTAAAGATATTTCCTGAACTTAATTGGCACCATAGAACTTTGAGGTGCTTGAATTAGGGTTTTATTATGCATGTTTGGGTTCTTTGTGAAATAAGTTGAATGCTGCAGTCAGGATTGAATAAATCAACTTCAAGCCTTTCGGACAGTTCTGGAAGAGCATTGAATACATCGTTTTCAGCTCAATCTGGTGCTTCTGGAGCCGTTTTAAATAATTCAGGTGCTAAAAAGATGATCGAGATTAAATTGCTTATGTATTATCCTTGCACGATGAGGGTTAATCTAAATAAACTTATGGTTCTCTGATAGGAAACATACAAGGACTCCAAGGCATCCATGGTAGCTTCAACATGCCTGGTTCATTTGCATCAAGAAATTCGACAATGATAGGTGGACCTCCTAATGGTGTACAACAAGTTGCGGGGAATGTCTCTAATGGGCGGTTTGGAATAAATAATCTTCCTACTGCGCTTTCTCAGGTATTACTTAATCCTCATGAGGTGCGAATACTCAAATTACTGCAGAAACCAAACAAACCTCCGCCCTTTCCCGGCGGTAAGATAAACGCACCTTTCCAATAAAAAGGACGTACTCACTTAAGTGAGAGAGAGAGTGGGAGGGAGGGGGAATGATTTTATTCAGAGCCTTTAGAATTCCCTATATAATGGTTAGCCTTCCATTGCAGCTATCTCTTGCCAACTCACATGGTCATTCAGCGCTCCCTAATAACGGAGGTATGTGTGCATATAACTGTATGAATAGCTTCCGGCGATTCAAGTCTTTCTTTTGCTGCTTTTCTGGTACTTTACCTGTGTAACTGTGCAAGAGATTCATCTCAGGGTCAGGTGTATCTCCAAATCTGGGAAGTATTGGACGCATTACAAACTCCATGTCTAATCATGCTAGTGGCGGTAATATTGCAAGGGGTTTAGGCCCTGCTGGTGGATCAAACCTGCCTGGCGTTGGTTCTCGTTTAAATTTAACGGGTATAGTGATTATTCGATTTCAATTTCTAATTTGTTAGAGAAATATATGCTGGAAATCGACGCTAATAATAGCGACTATAAGCCGACATGTTTTGTTCCAACTTAGGCTTATGAAAGAGGATTAATAAATTCAAGAAATTGAAACCCCTCATTGTTACTATGTTCCCCATTTAGTTGCGCAATGCAATTAAATTCCGAAATTTTATTTTTGAGAAGTAATTAAATTCCAAAATTAGAACAATGGATTATGTGTTCCATTCACATGCACAATTTCGTGTCACTGTTTTCAGGGGTGGAGAGTGGCAATATGCAATCTTTCAAAATTTTATCCGCTGTTTTTGACTATTCTCTTGGTTTCTCATTCTCACTCGAATTTGACTTGGTTCATACTTAGCATTCTTGATGTAGTTTTAAGTTGTACAGCATCTGTTTCAAGATGGCTTAACGTTCATTTGGGCCGAGCAAAGATAATGTCCATTTTGCAAAAATGAAGTAATTTATAGATACTGTATGTGAAAGAACAATCTCTATGAATATTTGAAGACTATAAACCTGTGTGGGACCAGCTTGTGAACTTGCAAATGTTTAAAATACAGTAAGGTAATTTATGAGCGCCCTAAAGGCCTACTTATCCCTAAATGTAGTGTACCTGTAACTCTTATCTTAAACATTTTATTCAAATTGAGACATTTAACATGAAACAGCGGGAGTAGTGCGTCAGTTGAAATTAAATATTAAATATGACATTTCCTGTTTCATTTGTGTAGATATTAATAGTTTGGTAAGTGACAGCTGTAAATTTCAGCCCCACAGATGGTATCTATGCTCGGCAACTCTTATACTGCTGCTGCTGTTGCACTTGCCCAAAATCAATTTCAATCTGGGAACGGTCATATACCTTCAATGGCATTGCTAAATGAAATGAATGCTCATGAGAATGCTGCTTTTGATATGAGCGACTTTCCTCAGCTGAGTGGTCGTCCTAATTCTGCCGGTGGTTCCCAAGGACAGCTAGGTGACTTTTTATAGTTGTTCAATTGAAGTTTTGAATATTTTAATGAGGCATCTATTTCATTCTTCCTGTATATGGTTGTGAAGAACCATTTGGCTTACTTGTTCAGGATTTATGCGGAAGCAAAATGTTGGTTTCGCCCAGCAAAACCAGGAGTTTAGCATTCAGAATGAAGACTTTCCTGCCTTGCCAGGATATAGAGGTATTCTCATTTTGTTTCTTGAACCAGATTATATGTCATTGCAGGTTTGTGTCAATGTGCTTGGAAAGTTATCTTGACATTTTAAGTGATGTCTTGTTTTTCCAGTTGTCTTTTCTTTTCAACTTGGTATAACTTGTTAAGTTATTTGCAGTTAATTTGTTGTTGTTTATATCTCACCTAGGCTTATTCTTCCTTTCTTTTGGTTTTATTATGCTGTATTTTCCCCATGGGGAGGGCCCTGCTAGCGGAGAGATTTTAAGGAAAGGCATTCTGGAGAACTACCTCATGACTGTATGAGAAATGATCCCGTATTGAAGTCAATTAAGTTCTAAAATTTTAATCCTATGGTCTTACTGTCAGTCAGATGTGTGGTTATTCTTCTTGTTCTCTCTTTTAAATTCTGATTGATATTTTTTCAGTATGCAACATGGTAATTCTTAAATTAGTTTAGCTTCTTTTCAATTGTCCTCATTGAAGAATAGATATAAATGCTTTCTAATGAGTGTAATTTTTGAATCTATTCCCTAGCTTTAAATATTATGAACTGGGCCCTTGACACAGGTGGTAATTCTGAGTTTCCGGGAAGCATGCACGGGAAAGAACCGCTCCATGACAGTATGCAATCTATGATGAAACCCCAGCATCTGTCGGTAAGTTCTAGCTTGAGATGTCCTTCATCTAACATTCCATGTAACTCTACCTAATACGTGGGATTATCCTCATATGCATCTTTGCTATAATGATGCAGATAGGAAGGTCTGCTGGATTCAGTTTTGGGAATACGTATTCCTCACATCATCAGCAGCAACAGCAGCATTCTTCATCAACTGATGTTAGCGACCTTTCTTTTCAACCTACAAGTTATCAAGATCTCCTTTTCCATGGCTCTGAGGTATTATCATTCGGCCATCCTTATGTCATTCTTTAGCTGTTCCATTTGCTTCTACTGGATTCCTTCTATTTCTTATACTTGTTCTTTGCTCATAAAAGACTTCTGTGAGGTCCCAGATAAGTTGTCAGTGGTAAGTTAAAAAAACACCGTGATAACTTAAAAAAACAAGTGGTAAGATACAACATGTAATAAGTTTAAAAATTAATCAAGCTGTAACTGTTATGAGCAAAATGGTAAAATGCACCATAAGACATGATAGGTTTTCCAGGACGACTATAGTTTCTGCTGACTGTCTTGGTGGTCTTGATACCATAATCTATAGAACTTGTGCTTCATTTTATTTTATTATTTAGATTTAGTAAATAGATTTCATGGACTGAATATAGTTATTTCAAGTTGAACATTTCTTGAATCCTGGTTTTCCACTTCTCTTTTCTCTAAGGGTCGTGGCACTGGGATATCTATGCTTGGAGCAGGACCTTCAAATTTGTCTCATGCAGCATCTGGTGTGGGACCCTATGATCAAGCTATGCAGCAGTATCAACAATTGCCGAAGCACCCCCAGTCTCGTGTGGTCGGTCCATTTAGAGATCAGGAGGTGACGATGCAAACATCACAAACTGTTGCTGATCAATTTGGAATGCTTGGTCTATTAAACGTCATAAGGATGACTAATCCTGCCTTGACATCACTTGCTTTGGGGATTGATCTGACCACGCTCGGTCTGAATTTAAACTCATCAGATAATCTTCATAAAAGGTTTGCCTCTCCATGGTCCGACGAGCCTGCCAAAGGGGAGCCTGAGTATAGTATTCCAGGATGTTACAATGCCCAGCAGCCGCCTCCACTAAAAGTGAGAATTTTGGTTTAATACTGTTAGGTTCCCCATGAAGTTTTACCACCTCTCACTTTGTTACATTCTTTAACTACTGCAGCAAACCCACTTTTCAAGGTTTCGTCTAGAGACATTGTTTTATATCTTTTACAGGTAGGTCACTCCCTTGGTCTTAAACTGTATATAATTTGGTAGCCCTTTGATGATGTGTATCTTATCTCTTGCTGCAGCATGCCGAAGGATGAGGCACAACTATATGCAGCAAATGAACTGTATGTTGCTTTTACTTTTTCAAGATCTCGTAGCTTATCCTATTTTCCTATTTCTTCCTTTGAGTGTTTCTTTAGTTTAATAAGTACTCTTGAAGGCATTAGTTCAACAAATCAGTTAAACTTGAAAACAAATATTGAATATGCTTGTGATAGATGCTTGTAATCTGCAGTAATATCATATACTCTGATTTTTTGTTTAAATGTTCTCGTGGTTATAGTCAGCAATGATGTCAGCTGTTTTTTAAATATCTGAGCTCGTTGACAGACACCTAAGTTGCTCGATAGTTTGCAGAAGTGAGGATCTGTGATTGCCGTTACACACCTATACCCTCTTTTATTTCCTTTATATAAGATTTTTAAGCAGCAGTGCCAAGTCCTGATTTCATATTTCTGGAGATTGTAGGGAAGAATTGGAAAAGCTTGATTTAGGGAAAAATCAACGAAATGAACTGAAGAGAAATGTGTATGGCTTATATATATAGGTGTAATCATAGTTATCAGATTCGCCCTATCCTCTTTCGAACCGCGTATCGAATTCAACGTCCCAATTTACGGTACATTTGCGTACTGGAACTCTACGATTCGCGTTCCAGTTCACTAAAGTTAGCGACTCGAAAAACATACAAGTTTTTATCAGAAAAATAATGAAAAAGAATAAAGAGCCTAAAAATATAACATATACAGACTGCAAACCTTTAACATATAAAAATTTTCTAATTTACTTTTGTGTCTTGTGTTTGATATACAATATTAAAAAACTATCTTAATTGTTGGGTTTGGATTTTGGACTTTAGACTAACGTTACAGCAAATTGATTTTAGTAATTAGTAAACATAAAATACCATTGCTCTATAGAATATTTAATAATGGAACCCAATAATTATTCATACCGTATTATAAACAAAAATTAGCATACCAAGAAGTATACCCCCATCGTATTCTTTAAACTCTAAGTGTCGTACCCCGTACCCGAATTCGTACTACTACTCAGACCGTACCACGAATCTGGTAACTATGGTTGTAATGATCCCACATCCAAATCTCATTCTCACAAGGGTTGCTTCTTAAGTACAAAGGTTCTCTCATTTAACAGACTAGTCTTTTGGGATGGGCTCTCCCTTTGGACTTGAGTTGTTACATTCTTGGGCTTATTTTGTTACATTGGTGCTTTCATTGAGAGTGGACCTCATAGAGGGGAGACTATAGGCTGGATTAAGGTGTGGTAATTGCCACACTGAATACTGATAGGTGAGTGCAGTCTTCAAGAGTGAAAGGGCTACCGTTGGGTCAGTATCGATAAGCTAGCCCGACGTGAACGTCGGCTCTTAATTTAAGGGAGGTGAAATGTAATGATCCCACATCGGGATCTCACCCTCACAAGGGGTGCTTCTTAAGTACAAGGGTTCTCTCACTTAACATACTAGTTTTTTGGGATGAGCTCTCCTTTTGAACTTGAGTTGTTACATTCTTGGGCTTTTTTTGTTACAATAATCCTCTCATTGTAGAGTTGTCTCCTTGCACTTCTCCATTATTTCATTTGTGGTTCGTTCTGCAGAGATGATGTCTTTTTATTCTTTCAAAAAGATGCAGGAAATTTTCTTCCACAAAGTTTTGCCTACATATATCTGGCTTGCCAAATGGCAAGCGGACAGAGACTATGTTGGAAGTAGTCGCTATTGTATTCCTATTTTCTAGACCCTTCTTTTTCTTCCACTCTTCCTTTTCAAAGAACTAGCATCATTGTTCCCAGTAGGCTTAAGAATTGTAAAACATCTGTCATACATCTTTTTGCTGCTGGATATTGTTCTCTGAGAAACATGCATGCTATTTGAGTAGAAACGAGCAATGTTCAAATCTTGTCGTGTCGTGCAATAGAGAGAAAAGAATGAGAATATG
Organism: Ehretia macrophylla; assembly: GCA_037974665.1. NCBI lineage: Eukaryota > Viridiplantae > Streptophyta > Magnoliopsida > Boraginales > Ehretiaceae > Ehretia > Ehretia macrophylla. Next base: position 33,934,767 of record CM075773.1, on the reverse strand, counting down.
AGATGATGGAATGTAGCATCATGTGCGACACTGCAGTGTTTTTATGGATGAAGAATCTGCATTTCTGCATTTACGATATGCAGTTTTTAACTTAATTTACATCCAGTCATCTATCAAAAGGCGGCAAGCATTAGCAATATGGAATGAGTGGGTGTACTAAAATGATTTTACTTCACTAGCTAGTAAAGTACTGGACTTGGTTATGAGGTCTTTTACTCACAATTTGCTGTTCTTCAGTAAGAAAAGCGATATTTATTGAGCAGATATATTGGCAGTAACTTGACATCCATTATTGGATGACAAGCAAATGCTTTTCTCGAATAATTTGAGCCCTTTCCCCTCAATAATTCTTACAATTTTTCTGCATTTCTGGAGTTCATCTGCTGTAAAAGACATATAATACGTTTCTTGTTCTGTTGCAGGCATGTCAGAGGATGGTTCTATCACAAAGATCTCCATCTTTGGTTGACAAGGGTTCCAAATATGGAGCCTCTCGTCAAATCAAGCACTTACGAGAGAGGTTGCTATATCTGTTTTGATCCCAACACCTGGCAGACAGCTAGAAAGGTTCGCCTTCATATCTTGCAACATTGCATCACTACCCTGCGTTACATCACCAGATCTCAAGTAAATTTTGCTGTAGAGCTCTGTATTACTTCTAAACAAGCTTATTATATATTTTGGCTTGCAGGACAACTTTGTTTTGCAGTATGAGATGATCGAGAAAAGGCCCGTACTACCTCAACAATAAGCAGTAGCTGAAACCATTTTCTGCATATTCCCCTTCATTGAACAATAAAACTTCTGTAAAAGCATATGGAGCACCCTTTTTCATTAGACTTCTTTTGCTATACTTTTGTGGTGGATTTTTTTTGAAAAAATTTATAAAAAGTAAAGACTACAGGAAAAGATTTTTTTGTGGCGTTCGATGGTTGGTGGTATGATGGGGTTTAAGTGGCATGATCAATTCTTGCATTCTTTAATCTCCCAAGATTGTTTTGGCTAGATGCTTCAAGCTGACAATGACAGATTCGAGAAAAAAAAAATACATTCTTGGCTGATAATGACAGATTCGAGAAAAAAATACACATTCTCGGCCCTGTAACTCTTCATCAGACAAGCTTGGACAAACATAGCGGAGCAAGTATAGTTCCCTTCATACATAGGCTTCTCTGGTATGAAATGAGCCACTTCAAATAGGTTCATTACTCCGGCCTAGAATATGATTAATCCAGCATGGGAGTTGATTCCATAATTATGAGTTCATTCCATACCATCATATCGAGCATCTTGCATTTCATATTTTTTAAGAAAACTTTTTTTCTTTTTTCGTTTTCTCATTTGATATTACGCATGTACTAAAGCCTTTACTATGACAATTTTCATCTTGTGATAACAACAGCAAAAGATCAACACTCTTGTATCATCTTTACCCAAACCCTTGTATGATCACCTTGGCTTCCTCTGGAAATCTAGAACTCTGCATATTGTCTGAGTTAGGCATGTAACATAGGTTCTTTACCTGTAAGTTTTATTGCCTTACTATCTTTGTGTGCAAAACAAAGTTTCCTTCTGTGTTGCCCCCAATAGTTGGATGAAGTGGTTGGGTAGCGACTTGTTGTGACTAAAGGTTTTAAGTTTAAATTTGTACTCTTCGATTATAAATATTATTTGGTGTTTCACTGACTTGGAGCATGCATTTAGGTGTGCCAGTGTATCATAGAATTTTTAGCTTTTGAGTGGTTCCAATATGGTTTTGCGTAAATTTTCTTTTTATATGCAGCATTCAGTGACCGTTGTCTAATGGATTTTTACACATAAATATGTACAGTTTTGTGTTGTTTCGTGATTGGTCGTTAAGATTTTCTAGTAGACTATGTGAACTCGTACTTGCAAAATCGGAGTGCTTAGTAGTCAATATCAAGCTTCTAATAAGGTGACTGGCAGCATGATGTGCTTTATATGCGGGATTCGAGGAAGAGTTGGATTTAGATTATATTTTACACGATTTCACCTTGTATTTTTATAAGATGAGATCTTTCTCTTTATAATTGGAACTTGGAAACTAGGAGATCTTGGCTACCATTTGTTATATTCACCTTGCTGGTTATGAATATTATAAGTCTTGGCATTATTGAACCAGTTTATTCATGGGATGACGACATTGTTGAGCTTCATCGGCCCATAAAATTGAGAGAAGTTACAAAATGGGGTTATCAAAAGTACGGATTTGAATCCCTTATAATGTTATAACATTAGATCAAATTAGTGGTAAAATGGTGATGCAATTTTGATAAAAATCCAAATTCAGAAAGTATGAGGCGTAGGAAAAAAAATGCAGGAGGAACATTTTCGGAGAATCTCCTTCTATTTTTGGTGAAGAGGGTGGATCAATGAATGAATTTTTGTACTCCAAAGGAACAATTATGAAGATTATCTGATGAGTCTAAATATACAAGGTAATAGCAATCATATAAAGACGTTATTTTTTTACATAAAAAAAAAGTGTATTTTTACATCAATAAAGTGTACATAAATGGAACCTTTTTTTGTATAATTTCCATGTTGTGTATTGAGTTGAATCAAATGTGTACCAAACAACTTGTATGTACTTTTGAACAAAAAATTCATCACAGCAACCAATTATTTGGCTAAAATCTATCTGCTGCATGAGAAAATCAAACGTATTTGCCTGTAATTATGTCCTTAGCCATTCAAATGGCTTGCCTATGGCCGCCATGAATGAGCGTCGTCATGCTTTCACTGCTATCTCTCCTTGTCGGAGATTTGAATGTGCAAACCATTCGGAAATTGTAAACCAGGAGTTCGCAGAATGTCTCCGCCTCTGATCAACTGCCATCTGAAAATTTGTTTAGAAGTAAAAGTCAGTCGGGTTTGAATTCCTCGTAACATTATAACGTTATCATTTAGTCCTCTTACTTGTATTTGGTCACCAAGCAGTGGAGAAAGACCGCCATCTGCATTTTAGTGAAATCTGTTCCTACACAAAATCTCATTCCTCCCCCGAAAGCCATGAAATTCCTGGATGCACCATGTAATTCCATTCCCTGTATAGCAATTTTCCAGGACATCAGAGTCTGAAAAACAGAAAAAGGGGAAATGACATTCGGGTTCCTGAGAAAGTAGCGTTTCCTCAGACAGGTCCCCGAGTAATTCAATGCAGGTGTAATAACAACAGTAAGGAGTAAATATTAGAAAAAATGGTCACCTCCCATCTCCAAGGATTGAATTCAAGAGGGTCGCGATATCTGGCCGGGTTCAAGTGCACAGCTGGAGGACAAACCATAACTGCCCAACCAGCTGGAATTGTATATCCTGCGTCAGAACGGCTATTATGTTAAGGTACGTCGTGTATGCAAATCTTGATGTTTATAGTCCTTTAATATCGTGAAGATTTCACCTTTAAATTGGACATCTCTTAGAGCTTTTCTGAAAATTCCAGGAACTATATTTGCTAGTCTGACAGTTTCATTGATAAACTGCAATTTGCACCATGTCAGGGACTAAGATCGCGCGTATGGAATGTTTTGAAGTCTTTTTGAACTTTTCAAGAGAAAGGAATAGGCTTCTTGAACTACCTGAAATGTAAATGTCATTGACTTGTACTCGTTCCACGTTAGGCCAGAGTCAGGATTTTCCTTCCTCCTGCTTATCGCTTCGTGCTCTTCCTGTATTCAAGTTTCATAAGGGTACTAACTCGGGCCCTGGTACGAGAAGTGATCAATGTATGTTTTGATGAAAGTAAAATTACTTCTCACTCACCGTTAATTGTTTCAACACCAGAGGATGGTCTGTGAGAAACTTTATAGCTAAAGTTAACGCGAGCGATGTTGTCTCAAAGCTGGCAAAGAGTAGCACAAACATCAAATCCAGAGCAATTGCTTCCGTCAGAATTGTATCTCCTCGCTTGAGCTCCTGTAGAACATAGTCAAAGAAATCAGTTTTCTGTTTCCTCGGGCTTTCTTGTCTTTCTTGCAGCAGGTTCTTCAGCATCTTCATCGCCCGTTTCCTCCCCTGAATGGATTCACAAATAGTTAAAATGACCCGTGTTTCGATCACACTAGATGATCCACATTGATATAATCTATTGTGACAAACCTGTAAACACTTGTGATAAGCTGTTCCAGGAATATCCAGAGGGAAAGATATCAATCCCTGTATAAAAGCTTCAAAGTTTTCTCTTAGATTCTCTGAGGACTCCTCAGAATCGTAGCTGATCAGCTTCATTGCAGTTAAATCAAAAATCATCTGCATAAATTTCATAACTATTAGCTGAATACGATCATCCAAAGCATAAATGGAATCAAGATTGATGACAAGGTAAAAGTTTTTGCTATATTACTCTTGCAGTTGCTTCTTTCATTTCAACAGATTCTTGACTTGACCACCTCTCTAAGTTTCTATTCGCGGCCTTTTCAACCTCGGGGAGCATTTTCTTCAAACTTTCTGGACCGAACAGATTAAGCACCATGTTCTTGAGGTACTTGTACATGAATCCGTGCAAGGAGCCTACATTTTGTCGCCCGAAAATTTCAGTGAAGGTGTCTGGATACCAGCTCTGAAACAATTGTCCTTCTTGCTGGAAGATGAAATAGTTAAGATCCGAGTCTGTTGACACTATAACCGGTCTTCCCACCAAGCTGGTTCGAAATATAGGCCCGTACCTGAAATGTAATAGCCAAGCACATCAAAGGATGATGTGATTATAGCAGTAATGTGCATCATATAGACATGATTAGAAGAGAGTCTTACTTCTCCATCCTCTCCTTGACAAAGGGAGGAATATCAGAAGTCGTGTTCGGGGCAAAGAATTGCAGAGTCTCTCCCAGGAGTGGACACCCCAATGAACCTGGAGGAAGTTTTCCATTGCATTTAGGATTCCTCCAGTTGTACATCCAACGCGTGATGCATATGACAACTATGGCTCCAATGCACGACACTACTGACAACATCTCGTGCTAGAAAATGTAAACCGTGCACTTTCTAGATTAATGCAGGTTAATGTAGAATGGATATGAGTTTTCCAGCAATGGTGAGAAGAGAAGGGTGAGGAGGGCTATATAATTAGGCAGTTGAGAATTTGCAACTAGTTACAATAATAGTAACTAAGTTGGCTCTGTTTGTTTTTCTTGAAGTTGGTTGCTCAAAACTGTTGTTACAAGTAGTTGGAGATAAGAAAGATTAATTTTTGTCTAGTTCATCAACTCAATTTATAAAAATCTGTGTTCAAAGCCCAGCATGTCGATGAAGCTTGCAGGATGTTTCCACTCTCTCTGTGCCAGTAACATCCTGTTCTATATTAATTTGTAAAAGTTCTACTGTCACCACAAGTTTAAGTATTTTAAACTTAGTTGATTAGACTTAATGTGACCGTCAGTATTTTTAAGATCAGGTTAGGTCTCTCTAGCTGAGTTGGGCTCCAGGGCCCCGGATTTTTAAGATCAGGTTAGGTCTCTCTAGCTGAGTTGGGCTCCAGGGCCCCGGATGGACTCTAGCAATTGGCACATAGGGAAGTGGTTGCCAGGGTTTCTTGGCCTGGTATTTTGTACCTCGCGTTCATAATATATATCTTCATTCAACTGTATCATTGAGATATGGTCGAAGCACGACCCGCATTTGAAAGTTGTCCAATCTATTTAGTTTAGAGTATCTAGATTTTTTTCTCCCCCTATGGATCCATATTCGGCCTTCTTTCAGTTATAAATTAGTAAGTGTATTTTCCTTCAATACTAATAATTGAACCTGAATCGTTAAACACTCCCCTTCTCTCTATATAAATGGCTCACCTCTAAGAAGAAATAGAATACGAAAGTTCAGCACGAGGCAGCATAATTGCATTTTTTAAGGAGCTTTATCAGAAAAGAAGAAGCCCTTGTTTTCTTAGATTTGATGTGAGGTAGAATTTCCAAAGATCTATCTCATGATTAAACTAAGTATGAACAAAATCCTCAATGGATCTTCAAGAATGGAATCTAATCAATGAATTTTCAGTTACTTCACAAATCTTCTCTATATCTTTGCTAAATACGTTGTTATCTTTGCTAATTATGTTGTTATTTACATAATGTTTTTTGCCCTTATGGGTACAGAACATTTGTTCGCGTCTCGGTTTATCTTCTTTTTTTTTTTTTTTTCATAATTAAATCTCATCCTAGATCTTCTTTAGTTGTACTCTACCATAAAATGTTAGATGCTATAAATCTTCATTGCATCACCATAGTGATATGCGGGCAACCACTGTGATATTCTATTGAACTAAACTATTAGTCTGTTGCTGAATACAAGACCGCATAAAAATACACCTTAAAGTAAGTTTAACCTTTCTTGAATTTAATATATAAGGAAAATTTCGTGTATGAGACGATATTTCTTCCATAACTCAATTCAAAACATAGAGCACCGCCCTTGCTGCCCTTTGAGCCACTGGCTTAATCTTATTCAACAACTAAGAATGGGTAGGACACTGTGACGTGTGTGCGTTGAGACCATCCATTATATGCAGTTGTTGGGTCCTAACAACTATTATTTTAACTATAATGTTGCAAGAAAGTTTACTTATATACCTCAAATTAAGAATGAGTTTAGGACTAAAAAATACATAAGCACGGGGATCCACCGAACTTTGTCGGGTTTCAATTTTTGTGATTTTCATGACAATTCGTGAGCAGATTAAAAATTTGGAGTCAAAGGGGACATTTAGAATCATCAGCTTCGAAAGATAAAGATATCAAATTAATTAAATATATATTATTTGATAATTTAAAATTGTAAAACAAGTGATCATGTATCATAGACCAAATCAACGTAGATAGTGAAGCTTGTCACTGATTGAAAAAAAGAAGATGACAATTATGTTAGAGCCCTACCGAAAAGGTCATGAGTTCATATCTTACCACTATCATCCTGAATACTATGCGTAGAGCTAAAGAAATATCGCTTGTACGTGAGAAAAGTGTTAAATATATTAAACTAATTATTAAATATACATTATTTAACAATTTAAGCTTTTAGATCAAATTGTCACTTATCGTTAAAGGCAATGCCATTACTTAACTTTTAGGATTTTTTTTTTATGCTTTTTAATTTTGGTTTTTGTTTGAAGTATATAAAGGGATTAGATCTTGTAGCTTCTAATTTAAAATTTAAGATGCAACGCGTTTGCGATTGAATACTTAATAATTAGTAGCATTATAGAATGGCTTAATACTGCTAAGGTTTTCCTTTCGGTGATTTTTTCTTTAATTTTAATGTTCAAAAGTTCTTAATGCTAGAGAGAAATTTAATTTTGTCTACTGGATTGCTTAGGAGGATGATACAGATTGCTTAACTACTTTCTTCTAGGCTTTAGCTTGGAAAGGTCTCCTTAAAGGGTTGCACAACCATGACAGCTCAATGTCTCTCAGTTTGAGACTTTTGAAATAAATCTATGGAAAATTCTTTCATGAGGTGTGACAAATTTGTCACAGCCATGTGGAAGAATTTTACAAATAATAAATGAGGTCATACCCAATTCAAAGAGGCTGACGTGGATTAACAACCTTTTTTTAAAAAATTTAGTATTAATATGTAATTACTAATTTATCCCTGACTTTATTAAATGTTTGTAAGACCCACATACAAATTTGATATTCAACTTTTTAAAAGTATTCTGTCACTTTCTCTCCCTACCTCTTTTTCCCTTCTCTCAAACCAAACACTGTCACCACAAACCAAATGCCATTACCGTTACCACTATCATCACGGCACTACATCTTCACCATGGCAGCCACCACCCACTACTCGCAAGCACCACCACAAAGAAGAAGATGAAAAAATTGTTAGAAAAACAATCAGTAATTTTACCTTCAAATTCGGCATTTTTCTTTTCTTTTTTTACCAACATCAACACCAACACCACCCACCGACACACAAAACCACACAACACACACAGTAGTCACACAACACAAAACAACCCACACCAACACACCAACACACGTACCCACGCACACACTAAAAAAACACAGCACGTACAGTTGGGGGTGACGTCGGTGTGAGGGAGTGGTGGATTTGGGGTGACATCGGCGTTAGTAGGTGGTGCCGATTTGGATTTTTTGTTTTTTTTTGTCAAAGTAGCGATTTTAAAGTTTGGGGTGGAGGATTTGGTGCCCGGAGTACTGTGTGTGCCGTGTGTGTGTGCTGTGTGTGCCGTGTGTGGGTGTGTGCGTGTTGTGTGCTATGTGTTTTCTGTACTCACTCTCAGTACATCCTTTAGGAGTATGGAGATTGGAAAGATTGGGGAAGGCTTGCTTAATTTCAGAGTTCATTTAAAGAGGTTATAACTTAAATAGTTTTCTTGTATGGTGCTTAGAATTCTAGCTGATAGGATTGGGCTCTGCCGGCAGCCGGCTGTGGGTGGTAGGTTTGGGTCAGCTGACTCCAACTGTGAGTAATGTGTGTGCTGTGTGTGTGTTGTGGGGGTGTGTGCGTGCTATGTGTTGTGGGAGTGTATGTGTTGTGTGTGTTCTGTGGCGGTGGTGGAAGGTGGAAGGTGGAGGAGGAAGAAGAATAAAAAAAAAAAGAATTTCATTAAAAATAATAATAAAAAAGATTTTTCTTAAATAATAAGGATAATTAAGTAGTTTTGGTTATTATTTTATCTTTACTGATATATTTTAAAATATATATTACAAGGGCGTAATGGACATTTTCATTTAATATGGGGCAGAATAGACATTTGGCCTTGCACATCATATCATTTCAATATGATCTTATTAAATGTTAAGGACCTAGGGTGTAATAGACTTTTTCTTAAGTTATTTAAATTAAATGAATTACTACACATTAAATGTAATGGGTCCCACTGCCACGTGTCTAGTCCAATTTATTTCTCTGATCACGTGTCTAGTTTACGTGACTGTAGCAAATTTGCCACTGCCTCATAAAAGAAGAAGGCTTAGTCGATCTCTGTTCAGCAAAAACAAGGTAGTTTGCACGGCTATTCAATAACCATTTTAGGAAATATTTTACCCCTTTTAGCCTGCATGGCTATTCAATAACCCTCTTAGGAGATGTTTTGCCCTCCTTATCTTACTCCTAAAGGTCAAGAGAGCTCTCGGTATATAGTTAATAGTCATACTACCTAGTTGTTAATATAGGTTGAAATTGACAATCCAATTCCCACAGTTATTTGCTTTCCAATAGGCATAACATAACTAAAAACCTAAATGTTACTATAAAACAATCTTTTATAAAAACAGTTTGATATACAAAATCTTCTTTAAAATTCAAAGAACGGTCGGACTCAATGGTATGTATGCTGTATTAAGTCACATTCTTTATGATAAAAAGAAAAATCACATACTCTAGACCAAAAGGGTGTTCTTTTATAGCCGTCAACCTAGGGACCAAGTTAACAGGTTGTCTTAGTCGTGTAATGCTGGGATCTACTGAAATGGACCCACATGGATCTCATGTGGGTAACTATACTAAAATCAAACAATGCAAGCCTTTAATCAAGAACATGTAACTTTTTATTTTATTATTATTTTATTTTGGGAAAAAAGTGTAGCATGTAAAATATGCTGGAATGTGTCGCCACCCTTTTGCGACTAAAGATTAATCATCAGGCTAATAAATTAATATATATGAACTGGAATAATTCTAGTTGTATCACTGAATTTCTGAAGTTAATGCATGCTTTTGTAATAATCTATGGTGCTTTGGATTATGACCAAAAGATTTCATGAGTTTCCATTTCAAAAATCATATATAAGATGAAGAGTTGCAATGTTGAGAGCCAAATAATAGAGAAAGGAGAAAGCTCTTTGGAATTTATTATTTTGAATTTAACCAAGAAGGAATATTAGAAGTAGCTCATTATTTAAATGGTATATTTTCAATGAGAATCCCATTATTTGATTAGATTTTCGAATCAATACTCATCTCACAAAAGTCACATTAATTGTGAATATCCATTGTGTCCCCTAAGTCTCACTGGTTCCCTCCAGTTATTTTTATGTTAAAAGGTTGTAGAAAATTGTCAAATAAGGAAAAATATCCTATATATATCACGTGACGATCGCACAACCAACTTGAACAGTTTTGAAAAATATTAGGAACTCATAATGTGGATTTTGAAATAATAAGAACTAATTAGAAAATTCGATCTCATCGGAAATTGTAGTTGCATTTTTATCATATTTAAGAATCGTGCTTTAAAACGACCAAAAATGACATGTAAAGCCTTCAAAAACCGTGTGAATCCCATTAAAAAAGACATACATCACTGTTACATGCACGTACTTATTTTAAAAGGACTTGCGGTCGATCGTGTTTAAGTTGTTTTCCCTTACTTAAATCCTCTCTCTACCGCTCATAACTGTAGTGGTCATAGCGACAATAATACAAGTCTCAAAGACATGCAAAAATTGAGGATAAAGTTGTTACTTTTGTCCGTGCTGATGTATTATGAATTTTTCACGACAGTGATCCTACTGTTGGTTAAATAAGCCCTTCGGAAATGAATATACATTCAGTTATTTGTGAATCTTTTGGTACTGTTTTATTTATGTTTGTTCTTTGCATAATGCTCTAGACCAGTGATGCACAAATAGGATTAAGTCCGATGGGTGGGAGAGAGTATATAAGTGTAGTTTATAAGTGAGTGTTATAAATTTAAATAAAAACTCGAGTTATATATCATTTAGGTCTACTTGAAACTTGACCTAAAATAGTTATTCTTAAATACATGACACAACTCTTCTTGTGTTTTAGGGTTCTGAGCCGAGGTGCTTAAAAATAGTTTTGTATCTTATTAAGTTATTACTTTATCTAAAAACTTAAATTGTTAGAGAGAAGTTTTGTTATATTATTTGTTGTCTTGAGCACGAGAGGTGTTTGTTGTATTATTTGTTGACTTCAACACATCTCTGCACATGTAAGAGGGATTCGTTGTTGAGTCTTGCACGTGGACAATTTTAATATTTTTAAATGGATTGCCACGAGACTTGAACCCATGATCTACACTCTTATATCATATTAAATTATCACCTTGTTTTAAAGTTTTAAAAAAAAATTTATTATATTATTTGTTGTCTTCAATATATGTATGTTAGATACTCATGAATTTTTAAATAAATACAACACACTTGACTGAATGTTGTCACAGCACACAGAATTCTTGATTCTCCATTAATTTTCTGCATTGCACCTTGCTCAATAATAGCAAGTGTTTGGCTGCCAATATATCATGTGCTACATTTAATGACTAAAATAAAATTTACAAACTTAAAGGTGGATGTTGATGATCATTATACCCTGCTGTTTAATTAATTATCTTGGACAATTAATTAAAAGTTACTGACAATTTTAATTTTTATCTTTTCTAGTTTAGTTTATATATTTCTTTTGTTACCTGAGATGTTTTAAGGGAAGATTCAATGTCCCAAATCTCATTACCGACAACTCTTCACTGTGATTAACACAAAACAAGTACTAACTATGATGCAACCCCTAGTCTTAACAGATTCCATAATCATTGTGCTTGATCTGTGAAGTTCATGAAATGTCTATCTTTTCTTTTCTTTTCTTTTTCTAATTGGTTTTTATCTTTATGACAACGAGAAACTCGAGTTGATAAACCTTGTGATGCAAAGAAGTACCCCCAACATATGCTTCAGAAGATGTCCATCTTGTTAATATTTTCACTTTCTAGTTCCTTTTGTCCTTCTAACAGATGCCAGCAACAAGCTAATAAGTTAATTGTTAATATGTACGATAATGTTCGACAATGCCATTTATGTTTAGGGTTAAAAGTTGTTGCTTGGTTGATTATATTGTAGCTAAAGTAAAATCAGCAAGTTTGAATTGGAATTAGCTAGGTTGAATATCCCAAAACTATTATTCATGTTCAGTTTACCTTGAGTACTAACTCTCAATTTACAGGCAAAATAATAATAGTAGTGGAACAAACAACTTTCTAAATTTTCATTAATTCTCTATAGACCAATCTTCTCAACTACCGATAACACTTTGTGGCTTTGTGCCATGAGGTGATATTTCAATCTTTCTTTGTATGGTAAGATTTTATATAATATCAAATTCGTTTTCGAATGATAAAAATTCTTATCAAATAGAGGACGTACAGTGACTCATTAATCAAGTGGTATCTAGCTATAACGGAACAAAATATAAGAAAACTTTGATAAGGTTGTTGAACTATGTGGTTTTTAAATTAGGAAACCCTAGCTAATGTTCTTACCCCATGCCAAGATTTTGGAAGTTAAAAGTTGCACTTAATGCAACTGCCTTATTCCAACTTTACGTGTTGACGAGATATATATATATATATATATATATATATATATTTCAACTTTACTTACATTACACAAGTGAAGATCTCGAACATTTTGTTCTTGCCCTATACCGTGAAAATATTTTTATTTTTAACATAACATCACCATTTAAAATATGTGACATTATATTATTATACTTTGCGTTTACACATATATAGCACACTAACGTTAATTATTCTTCTTTAGTGTGAAGTGACTTGCAATTTTCTAAACCAATCCCATTTAATTGGAAGATTTATGGAAGCTAATCTTCATCATTAGTCAACTCCTTGTTGCTACGAAAAAGACATTTTAAATTTTTAATTGGCTAGAGTCTATAAATTCACGTCGTATATGGTATTTGCTTAACTTCTTGGTTGACCTCCGGGTAAAAGAGGTTTTTTTTTTTTTTTTTCCTTTTACGACGAGAAATGCTCTATGCACATGACTTTTCGGATTCATAACAAATGGTCAAATCTTGAGTGCAACGACTTAATCTTCAATATATATACTAAATTAGTTAAGAATTTATTTAGACTCAAAAAAGGTTCGAACTTGCACGAATACTAATATATCCTACTCTCTTTTCTGTGATTGTCATAATAATACATAAACATGAAAAAATTGAAAATTATTCCGTTTTAAGTGTAGGGTGGGCTCTACAACACCAGTTAAATGGTGCTGTTTGAAATAATTTCTCTGAAAAGATTGGTGTGAACTTCAAAAATAAATATGGGTGTTGAGATTCGTTTTGCTTTGCACGTTCACATCTTCATCTATGAACCCAAGATAATTTAAGCTATTTTCATCTCTATCTCTAAATGTGTATATTTATAAATAGGGTGCAGCAGGCGTTGAAGCCAAGAACACCACATGAGTTTTTGGTGCCACGTTCGAGTAAGGAGAACCATACAGTGTTTTTCTTTTCTTCTTATTTAAGTATTCAACTTTTCATTTTCCTCGAGGATAATTCGGTTAATGATATAACGTTATGAGAGAATTTAAATTTGTATACATATTTTAATAATCGTGGTATTTTGGAGGGTTAAATCAGTGATTATTGGTGCATTAAAACTCTTTACAGATCTACCTTCAGTTAGCTTCTCTCTAGTTAGGGGATCAGGAATCGAGTCGCTGGTTATATTGCAAACAAAAGCTAAATTGTAATCTCCAAATTGATTGATTTTATAACTTACATATCCATTTGGCTTGCTTAATCGCATCTGAAGCTCCCCCAACTAGAATTGGTTGAACCTATTTGTAATGCTTTTTCATTTATGGAAGACTTATTTCACGACAAAAAAAAAATAGTTCGTGGTATTTTGCATTTCTCTTGAAGTTTTTATGCTCTAGCATCAATTAGGACTAAATACAATAGGAAGTCGTTAAAAAAAAAAAAATTCATTCAAAGCTACTGGATGATTCAGATTTCAATGAAAAGTGGGTTCTAACTCTCCATTGAGTACGACACATATGACACTACCGGATATAAGTGTTATCCGATTAATAATTTCACACCTTCTTTTACAACTTTTTTTTTTTTTTTTCAGAAGTAATGCTCCACGTACGTCAAATATTTGACCACTGATGTTGCAGAGATTAGTTTTGACCACTTGGAGTTTGACTTTACTTGCACAAAATGTCATGCTGAAGTTGGGTAATTAATGTGAATGTTCGCATAATTCGAGGATTCGATACATGCATTACACTTTAACTAAGAAACAAATCATGTAAGAAAAGATATAATGACACTTCATGCATCATTAATAGTTAATAACATGTTCTTGTGTGTTATCGTTTAACATAAATAAAATAATAAAAGACAATCCGATATATAAAATTCTTATTATGAACATTCTACGACGCTTCGTAGAATGATGAGATAAAGCCGCCAACCTGTGATTAGAGAAAATGTTACACAAACTGACTAAACCCATGTTCACCCAATGATAAATGAGGATATAAATCATACTTGATTATCAAGACTGCATTAATGGACTGCAGAGTGTACACAACTGAACCTTTGCCTTCTAGATGGACCTTGCTAGTCTATTTACACAACCAAGTTGTCTGGAAATATTTTGATCTTTTTATTAATTTCGGTTCATTAATTAAGTTTATTTGTGAATATCAGAGTGCAATGCATTTATATTTCAAAACTCATGCCTAACTTTTATAATGGCCGCAGTCATGGAGCCACATATTAATAAGAATGTGTTACAATTAGAAAAAAAAAATTATATTGAATCATTTTAATATATGAATGCACGTTTTGACCCTTTTTACTGTGTGTATATACACCCTAACTTTAAAATTCTAACTCCGCAACTAGTGACGTACAAATTAAATTCACTCTCATTTGTCAACGTGCTAAAGATTTCATCAAGGGGATTTAAGTCTACTTTAACCAATCTAAAGCCAAGGCCTCGGAATGGTTTCATATAAAATTAGTGTCTAAACATCACAAGTTAATTGCATCATTTTGGGGAGGAAATGCCTCCTAGTTGGATTTAAACTGAGGTTTAGTCAACTTATGGCTATGGATTATTGTTGTTGACGTTGTCATCAATGACATAGTACTAGTTATACATTTCGGCATATTCATCTGCAGGTCAATTGTGTAACAGATTGAGTTGTTTGAGCAATTAGGATAGATATTCTCCTCCTAAATTGAACTTGTAATATTCCTCATGAACTTTTTTTTGTTTATACATAATAATGTAGATGCCGCTGCCATCAGTTAACGTTTTTGTTGTTAGAAATATAATCTCGTTGACCCAAAAAAAAAAAAAAAAAAACCTTGTTGGCTGTTGTTGCTTGAGCTGAAATGGAACTTAACAGCTAATTGCTTTAAAAAACATATTATTTCTTTACTTCACGCACACGAGATATCATTGTTTCCCTTTCACATGGTAAAAAAATAAATCTGCATTAGACCCGTGAACTTGAACAGTCTTATTGTTGTGTTGAGAAGTAATAACTCTCTCGTGTCGTCCTTCAACTTACGTGCTCAACTTTCTTTTCCTTTTCCTGCTGTCAAAAAATTACTTTTGAAAATCCTTTGAACTCACATCAAAATATAAACTCCAGACACATACCACCACCCGAAAAGAACCTAATGTAAATCAATTAGACACAATACCTGTCAAAACTGGTCTAAAACAAAATAACATCTAAGCCTGTTCGAACCTGAGACATAACAAAACTCTCGCTCATGCCTAAACACTCCACACATAGGCCCAAACCCAAAGAAGGATATTTCCTGTGTAAGTTCAGAGTTGCAGAAAACCCCAAATTTAGTCCAAGGCCAGCAAGCAAGAAATACAAGACCACTGCTGAAACAACGTGAAACCCTCACTAAGGGTTTATGAGATTTGAAATCAATTCTTATATATCCGGTATTGGAGATTAAGAAACTTTTAACATTTGAAATTTAACAAATCATCAACGACAAAGGAAGCACTTTTTCACTCTTTCATATATTAGGGAATTTCACTTGCAAAAAATAATGTTTGATACTGAGGCTTGAGTTGTACGAGATGAAAGCCTCATATACGGTTCTCCATAGGAGAGGTCCACCTGGGGTTGAATTTTATTGAATGATCAAAACATTAATAAAACAGGTAACCTACAGTTGAATCTCCACCATACTTCAGATTTTTAAGGGATTTTGCTAAAAATACATGTGGACGTTTTTAACGTCCCTCTCACATAGCGTGGGTCTCACCAGCACGTGTGATGCACGCACCACAAATAACTATAGGACCTACGACACATTTTTAAGAACAGCCCATTTTTTAGTTACCTGCCATGGTTCAGAAAAGTCGGCATCAACCTGGAAAATGCAGGAAGCCGCTGCAAAAAGTGAAGGCTGCAGCTCATGCAAAACAAGTCAATGTAGATGCACTAACGGATGGATAGATCGTGTAAGTATGCATAGTCGCAGAAAATGTACATCGATAAAAATAATTCCTTAAGCTAAACTTGATATGTAAACACCACTAGAGTAAGAATCAAGAGCGAATTCATTGGACTAGTTGTCCTGTAATGTTTGTTGGGTAAACCACGTCAAAGGACAACAGGTTGAATTCAAAAGGTAGGTCACCCGAATGCCCCATCCATGTAGGCCATGAAGGCGACTCATTATCACTTCTCATAGCATGAGTCCATATCTGTTTAAGAGCGGCGAGTTCTAGCAAAATACCGCGTTTCACCACAAGGAAGTTCTTTATCTTGATAGAATTTTCTCGTCTAGCATCTCAAGCATTTGAGATAGTGCATAGCTTTCTGATCTTTCTGTCATGGTTGAGCATGGCACTCACACTCTCAACCACCAATACAATCTGCACATAAAATAGTTTTGACTCATAAAATGTTTAACTCAGTTATATATCATATTCGTCATGAAAGAAAAAATTTCATGAAATGGAATTCAAGAGAAAATGTTATAAATGATTTTACTTTTAAAAGTATCGTGAGTGACGCCATAAATATTAACTATATCCTCTATAATATGAACAACGAATTTTATACACTCACAACGCCGTTTCCTGAATTAGAAATAGTTTACATTTCTATCCAACAACAGTCATAAATTTCAACACCCATAAAAGAGAGTTCCCCCATAGATCGAAAAGCAAATAATGAAGACATGTTTTCATTTTACAAACCCCCAAGCCATGAACCATTGAGGGAGAAATTACAAGAAGGTAACTATAATCATGATCCGGACACTCACAAAGATGTCATTGTGACAACAGTTCTATTCATTATTGCCGATAGTGAAGAAGCAGTGTTCTCCATAGCATGAAAAAATCTTAACAGAAAATAGAATCCAAAGATACGGAATGGAGAGAAAAAAATAAAATAAAATTATCATACAACCAGAATATGTAAGGTTCAAGATCATGTTGCATGTCACTGGATATGCTTGACATGATCAGAACAACTATATGATCAATGACGCACAAAAACAAACCTGGAAGCAAGCATACGCCATTGCAGTTGCAAAATAGAAGTTTGCATTGCCAGTGCCCTGCAAATTTTATATTGTCAGGATGAAAAGTAATTTTCCTTCCTTTCTTTTCTGGATCCATTTCCGAAACTAAAGTATATATATGCATATATGCATAAACTCCAGGCAGATACATACCCTCCATATCCAAAGGTTGTGCATCACAGGACTAAGAAGGGAAACCCCCACATATCCGCAGAAGAGGAAGAATGAAAAGTGCATTTCTGCATAGTATAGGATTCTGGGATCATAATCAATGACTAGTCTTATTAATAAACAACTATAGCATCCGTGCTAATTACCTGCTAATTCATTAGCGAACAATGCCAATAAGCCCAAGTACAAAGCTGAGTCACCAACCTGCTCCATTTCAAAGCAGATTTCTAATGAGTCAAGAATGATCACAAGATTCAGAACATTTGGGCAGCAGATACAAGTACAAGTGGCATGTTCACCAGTTGTTAACAATTTTACCAATATATTACGTTTTAAATATTTTATTATGCTCCATAAATATCCATATTTCATTTACATAATTTACAACTAAAGTCCACGGAAAAAGAATAATTCCTGAATTTGGTCCTGGAGAGGTGGAAATAGAAAAGATGAGTTGATGCAATATTTGATTACCCATTATTTCCAGGAATTTTCAAAGTGCAGTTCATAGAAGAGAGGAAAAACTCACTGAAGGATAAGATTTGAGCATTGATGAGATTGCCACATACACAAAAGCCAGAAAACAAGGCCGGTGATTTAGCCGGATGGCTAATGGCAGTATCATGAATAGGATGTTTACATGAAAAACTATCAGAAAGAAACCTCTGAAGAAATCGAAGACTTCTGCAAAGAAGTACCTGCATTAACATTGCAAGTTCAGGTTACAAAATTGTAAAACTTTAACTGCAGGAAAAATCACTTTATCCAACCATAAAACTTGTCTTACCATAAGACACCTATATTTGGAGATAAGTCTTTCACAGTGAGAATGAACCCATACGTCCTGCAAATTGATCACAACAGTAACGTCAGTGTTTCAAGTAAGAAGTCTACAAGGAAACTTCACAGTAATGCCATGAAGATAATTATGACACGAATAAGCAGAAAATATGTGCTTCTACATTTTGGAAGATAAAGAATTGGGAATAACAAAAGCTTTGCAATTCATCGAGAATTATCACTGACTAGATGCGTCATTAAAGTAAAAAGGTGAATATAGAAATTACATGATTCTTGTAGAAATTCCATTTCAATGTACCAAATGGAGTTTTACACTGGACACAAGGGAAAATGCAAATATTTGATGGAAACTGGTGGGTAGAGGGTAACTTCCAGAGTGAGACATAAATAAAGATCATGTTTTGTATATAAATCCTAGACTAGAAGCACCAAACTGTTTAACAAAGATAACAGATAGAAGAGTTCAACTGTATGTATAAGTACGAATGATGTTCACTCCATTGAGGTAATTGAAGATGAAATAAACAAGTTTACGGTATTCTTTCGTCTCAGTGTTGAAGAAGATAAGTGGAGATGTTCACAAGATATATAAAATTAAAGATGAGAACACATAAGTACATCAGACAACTCCTAAAAAAACTACAGTTCTGCATAGAGCATTTATCAGTCATTTATTGAATGATTAAAAACTTACAGTGCCGGAGACAGATGATTTAAATAAAATTGATAGGTTTCCAAAGATAATTGAAATTGAATTGATTTATTTGTATCTTCACTTAGTTGGAAACTTATAAATGGAAGCTATTAATCAGCAAGGGGTCAAATCTATATCTTCTACAATCAGAAAATACATGCCCGATGTTCCTGTGTTACATTTAGAAAATTGGGATGGGTATCTTACTAAGAAGTAGAGAATAATGTACTTTTCAATAGTCACGTGAAAAAAAGCCACGAACTTTTACCATTTTGCGCATCCATGAAAATATTTACTGAAAAGAGTTAAATCCAGAATTTTAACATCACAAATAATTTAGCAAGATTCAGGAAAAAAAAGGCAGTTAATTTCAGTATGCGGCAATACTTGCGAAACATCTCTGGAAGGCCCCCATAATCTTTCATAGTGATACCACAAAGGAATAATACATAGGATTTCCATATTAAAGTCCATAAAAGGAATAACAGCACTGGTCTCCATGAGAAAGAAGTTGATTTTGATGGTTGATCTGTTACTCCCTTTTGTTCAACAAAGCCATCACTCGAGCTCTTGTCTCTAGCTTTCTGGCTATTCTTTTGCAGGAACAATTTCCTTGGTGGTGAATCTGGACCATAACCTAATAAAAAAATTGCCTGGAACACCCAAAATTTAAGAATTAGATTAAGTGACGTCTAAGAAATTGACAAAATTTAAGAATTAGATTCAGTGACGTATAAGAAGTTGACGATGTGAATATAAAAGATACGCCTTCCACAGTTAAATTTCTCCTCATGATGCAAATGATGAAAAACAGAGAATTCAAGAGTACTTTAGCAGTTTCATAAACATACTGGTATTATAAGAATGGCAGGATAGAGAGACAGATGTGATGCAATAGCCCAACCAAAAGCAGCCAGTGGAACTAGTCCTGTATACATCATACAAAATTATACAACCGCTATTACAAATCATGACATCATATCAACTTTACATCTGTGATGCATAAATCAAGTGAGATTGGATTTCACCAGACAAAGATTTTAAGGTGCAGAAAGCTACATCAAATGACCCAGAGAGAGAGAAATACATACTTTGTGTCAATAGGTCTATGATTCAAGTCAGGGAGAAAAACACAACAAAAACCATAGTAAAACTTATATGCAATAATAAAGATGATCAACTTCTTACTTGCACAAGCTCCATATATCAACAAGATGATAAAAAGATTTTCAATTGGGGTTGTATTGAAACCCACACATGTAACTATTGTGAAAGGGTTCCATAAATACACAAGTGCAGCAATATCCCCGGATGGTAGTATTTCTGCAACATTAGTAGTAAAAGTAAGCTCACCGAAAGACGAGGGGAAGGAGATGTAAAAGTATCTATTAAAGAAAGAGATAATAACAACAGCTTAAAAGAATCATATGGAGTTACCTGATTCTTTTACACCAAGCTCTAGTGACGTTGAACTCTTAGCAAATGAAATTTGAAGACGTCTTCCTAAAGCACGAATAAGCATCGCAGAGAAAAAATCTGCAATCACAGAAACCAAACTATATCCAAGAATGTGTTGATATCATCGAGATAATTGAATAATATTTAGAAGATGAGTGATGAACAAATTATGGGGACAAATATCCGCATAGAGTACTTAAGAATGAGCCTTCCAGAATCATATAGTCTATAACACCTTTATGATATATGCATATAATCTTTACCGTCTCTTCAAAGAATGCGAAGAAAAAGCAAGAATTTTCTAGTGACAATGTAAGAAGCATGACGAGAGAGATAGCTTGAAATAGTCACTATGGACATGATAGGAGTTGACACATGGAGGCACCCATGAAGGTCGCCCACCAAATCAGGGGTAGAGCGAGACTTAGAAGAGTTGGAAGGAGACACTCATCACATGCAAGGAGAGAGAGATGGATATCAACAAGAACAACTGATGTTATCAAATCCATATAGCCGACCCCACAGCTTAGTTTGGTGGGTTTAATTTGGTTAAGAATGTCAGCAGCATGACATTGAAAGAAGACTATCAAGGAAATCAGATTATTGAACTCACACTTTCAATGATGATATTAACTCATAAGTAAGGGTTTTCAACATCAACCTCGTCATGGCAAAAAACAAAGAAAGAAAAAATGAAAACAAAAAAAAAACATCTATTGAGTCTGATTCGCAGATTACTATTCAGCTATTAAAGGCAGAAGTACCTCCGAAGAGTCATTTCAGATTCCTCATCGAAGACTGTAAAAAGATTTTAGCGAACCATGAAGGATACCAGATTCCTCATCGAAGACTGTAAAAAGATTTTAGCGAACCATGAAGGATACCAACTCCAACATGCTTTTCGCGAGGCCAACCAGTGTGCTGACTGGATTGCAAACTACAGTCTTCAACTACCCTTGGGTTGTACCTCTTTTGAGGCTCCACCGAATTAGCATATGACAAAGATTGAAATGGATAGACAAGGGGTAACATACCCTAAGAACGTTGTTCGATAGTTTGGCTTTGCCCCCCTCTTTCATCAAAAAAAAAAAAAAAGCAACTAGAAAAGCACAAAAGACAATGAATAAAGAGGTAAAATAAACCATACACACGACACTTAAAAGGGGGAAAGAGAAAGTAGAGGTAGTAATGGTAGTGTGTGTATATTTATACTCCTACCAAGAGGCGTATATACAAACACATGTACATACACAGAAAGGGATTATACCTGCATATAAGATGACTGTGTAGGCCTGCAATTCTGCATTACCGAAAATTACTTCGTGATTATAATAATAATAATAATAATAATAATATTAATAACGAATATACCAGATAAATGTTAGGAAAATTATAACAGCACAATTAAAAAGTAATTTGTATAAACAGATTTTATTTTAATTGAAGCTAAAATGCTTACTTTTTCACTGTCAGAGGACCAAGCACTGATAACAAAAGCGGCGATCCATGATACATTGAACCTACATTACCAAAACTATGGATTTATTAATCAAACGAGTGTAAAATGCAAAAAAGAAATCCTTTGATAGTCAAAGTTGCACGTGAATTATGTGTTTTTGTTGAAGTTGCACGTTAAATTTAGTCGTCTCATAATCAAATAACTCATGTTTTGAGCAAAATGCGGTTTTTGCTAACTTGCAATTTCAGCAAAACACAGAATTTTACATTTTCTCCATTAAATAATAACCTCCATTCACTAAAATTATTTTAAAAAGTAAAAATAAAGCAATAAAACTAACCGGCATAAGGCGAAATTGATGACTGCTTTAGCCAGTAGCCCTCCGAAACTAACAAAATCGGAAAAGAAAAAAAATTAGAAACAGAAAAGAATAAGACGGAAATGTTTGGGGTCAAATTCAGAATTATGATAAAGATGAAGGGCTTACGGCGGCGGAGGCTAGTGAGGGGAGTGGAGATTTCAGGGCGGGTGGCAAAGTTGAGGTTTTGGGAGAAGTAAATAAGAAGTAATCTGAAGGCTATAGATGTAATTGTCCACTTCCAGAAATTTAAACGCAGCGGCTGCTGCTTAGTTTTTTGCTGCTCCATTTTTGGCTTCTCAGCTGTTTCAGATCAGAGAAGCAAAGAAAACTGTGTTAGATTATGAAGATGCTCATGGGAATACGGTGTCGTTTTGTGTTCTGGTGTTTGATTAAGGGAGAATAGCATGAATAGTCCCCATTGTTTTTAAAAAATTCAGTTTAGTCTCTATTATTTTAAAATATTTAAAAAGGTCTCTAATATTTTTAAAAAAATTTAATTTAGTCCCTATTATTTTAAAAATTTTAAAAAAGTCATCAATGTTTCCTAAAAAGTTCAAAAAGGTCCATAATATTTTTTTAAAGATTTGGTTAGTCCTTATTATTTCAAATAGTTCAAAAATGTCTTCAATACTTTTCAAAAGACTCAAACTGGTACTTATCGTCAAAACAATCATTAATTTTAACAGACTCTTTTTCATAATATAGTCTGACACGTGGCATAATTTTATTGCTTTATTACTAATATGTAAAACAACGTTATATGGGTTATCTTCTTCCTCATGCCATGTAAAAAAAAATTTATAGATTATGCATAATATTTAAAAAATCATAACTACTTCAATTTTTGTCCAAATTTCATAAAATTTGGTCCATTAGAATCGAAAATTTAAGAAAAATTCATAATTTGTAATGGTCACGTGATTCAAATTTTAAAATAAAATATTTCTTTTACCGAAATTATCCTTCAAAAATTGGTCACATGACACACACGTGACTACTATTTTATTAAAGTGAATGGTTGTTTTGACAATAAATACTAGTTTGAGTTTTTTGGGAAATATTGAGGACCTTTTTGAACATTTTAAAAAATACTGGAGACTAAACTTAATCTTTTGAAAAATATTGAGGACCTTTTTGAATCTTTTAAAATAATAAAGACTAAACTGAATTTTTTTTAAATATTGGAAACTGATTTGAACTTTTATGAAAATAATGAGGATTGATTTGAACTTTTATAAAACAATAGAGACTAATTTAAATTATTTTAAACAATAGGGATTATTTTGAACAAAAATGAAACAATGTGGACCATTGCTACCATTTTCCCTTTGATTAATTAATAAATAGGAATGGGGAACAATGGGCCGTCTCGATTTTGGGCTGGGTTGTAATTGAGTTTTCGAAACTTTTGGAATGGGCTGACTCAATTTGTTTGTTTGGAAACTTTTGGAATTTCTTTGACCAGCTTTTGATGGTAATTTATTTGGACTTAGATCTATTTACCCTAACTTACTTAAAAATATTTTTTTGTGAGTTTAGAAATTAAAATTAATTTGTTTAGCTCATTTTTTAAAGAGTTTTTAAATAAAAATTGAAATTAAAAAAAAACTAAAATTTAAGAAACTTTAAATTTGAGCTTTTTGAAAAAATATTTTTTACTAAAATATTTTTTCATAATGAAGAAAGATGTTATTCTTTTTCTTTTCAAATATACCTTCTGTATTTTTGAAATTTTAACCAAATATCTACTGTTAAAAGCTCTACAGTTCAAAAGTTAAAATTTCATAATTAAGCCAAACAAGGCATTCTAATCCGGTGTGATAAGAGCTTTTTACTTTATGAACAATGATTCCAGGGCCACAAACCATATTGTTATTTATCCCAATTCTTCTACACCTTAGCGCCTTTGGAGAAGTCTTTACGCACGTGGGATGCACTTATGTCTATTACTAAATAATGTGTAATATCCATGTTATGAGTGTGTATTTGTAGAAAATTAATGTCTTCAATTTTTTCGTTTATGATAGAAGTTGAAAGTAAAATACTGAATTTAATACTAATTGTGAAATCGTTATAGCGATTTACGTTTGATATTGTTGATTTTTAAGTTTTGTTTTTGTATATTTCTTGTCTGCTAACTTAGACTGACCAGTGATATATGTAATGTAATATATATATATATATATATATATATATATATTTATATAAAGAATAATTAATTTTGATAAATGATGGTTTTAGATTCCAAGATTTCTCAGTAAATAATTAATTTTGCTAAATAATGGTATTAAATTCCAAGATTTTGCTCATAAATAAGAATAAAAAGAATCACAACTTCATTTTCCAAGATTAGACTAACCAGTAAATACATGTGAAAATTCGAAGATTTTGCTCGTGAAGAAGTATTAAAAAGAATCATAACTTCATTTGGTGAGCGATTATTTGAGCGTGCATTGAAGTAATTAGTTATTATTTTTGGCAATGCATTTAAGGTAAATTTGATGACAATAAAGTGTTGGTGTTGTGTATGGGTTGAGAAAGAGGTAATCTTTTTTTCCAAATGAAATTTCTTGTCACTCAATGTTTTTCTTCTTTCCTAGAGGTCTGGCAAGTTATTTTGATAACTTTTTCTTTTTGGTTCTTGGAAGCGATAACCAAGAATGGAAAGAAGATTGATGAGTACCTATAGAAAATCTTAGAATTTATATAATGATGGTTGTATATGATGTGGTGATCAGGAGCATGGTAGCGATCTTAATGCATCCGTTAATGCACATTTCAGTGAAGAAGATAGGAACAGGTCAGTGCTTTGTTATGTATTTTCCTTCTATTCTAAAAATTACTTTTCGATTCTTCAGCTAGGAACTATCCATGACAGAGATACAAATCGTTACTTTTCAGTCCTTAATCAGTTTGGTTCTCTTTTCCTGTCCAGAATGCATCAAACATCCGTTGCTGCTCCCTTGGATGATGTCATGGACATAGACGTTACATCTGAAAGGGAGAGCCACAGGCCTCCTTTCTCACTTCTGTCTTCTGCTAGACTGAACCCAGTTTCTCTACTTGATCGTAACTTCTCTAGAAGAATATTTGATAGTGGCACTGATTTTACAAGCCATGAACCATTTGTTTCACATCCTGGAGAAGTGAGAGAGATCCCAATTGAGGTGAAAGATGTATCTGAGCATTTGGGTAATTCTGTTGGTGCTCCCACCATTGAGGATGTCACTGGAAGTGTGCATGCTCATGGTCCAGAAATCCATGGGACTGTCACATCTGATGGTGATGATAGTGATAGTATTTCAAATTCCCCAATCACGCATACTCCAACTGTGCATTCTCCATTGAGTGCTCCTGGCATTGCTGATGATATAGAAGAAGAAATGATTCGTGCTGCCATTGAGGCTTCCAAAAGGGATGCTGGAATGTCTAACAAGCAACTTGATGTTCATAGTGTATGCCATGAGTTTCTCTATATGTTGCCTGTTTCCTCCCAAAACTTTCATTCGCAAAAATAACTTATTCATGATGCAGAATCAGGACGATTTTATGTCTCAACAAAGGCGATTTGATGCAGAGGATCCTGAACTTGTCCATGCAATTTCACTATCCTTGGAGGTTCGCTTATTGATGATTAATTTTAGTTTTCAATAATGTATATCATTTTCCCCCTGTTTAACATGAATCATTTCAGACAGCAGAGCGAGAGAAAGCCTTGCGTGAACTGGAAGGAAAAGTTGGAGAACCAAAAGTTGAACCTAATAAGTTGGTTGAAGAAGAGGAGCTGAGGAAATTGGTGTCTGCAAATGGAAGGTATATCTTTGTCTCTTAATATATTGTTAGACTTACTTTCAGGTATCTCTTGCCGCCTGCCAGTGTGTGTATGAATATGAGAGAGAAGACAAACAGTTAGAGGAGGAAGGATGTGAGATCAACGCCGTTGGGTGTGTAAACTTACCCTTTGTATTGTCTGGCGAGGTAAGGAGGAGGGCAGCAGAGAAGCATGCAAAGAGATGTGCATCTGTTGGGCATTGATTTATTTGTTATAACTCTTTATTACCTGGTTTTGCTTGTCTACCTGAAGTAGCATGTGCATTTGTGTTTTGGGTGTCTTCTGACATGATATTTATAGGCTGTCTAAGTTGGAGGTAGGAAGCGCATCTATCGTGCTTGACGATGCTATGTTTGGTGGGATCCCGGAAGGGAGTGGTTATCATTTTCCATATGCATCACACCAGCTCATGCAGAATGGTGTTGATAGAACAATTGGCCCCTATTCTCAGCGGATACCTTCGCCTCCGTCACCCTCTGTTAGTGCTCAACCTTTATTACAAGAACAGAAGGTTTGTATCACAAAAACACAATTGTGAGTAGGTTTTAGCGCCAATTGTTATATAACCTTTTAATGCCTGCAGGAAGATGAACATCTTTCATCACTGCAAGCTGATAGAGAAAAGGAATTGAGGGCCAAAGAAGAAGCTGAAGCTGCCCTTGCAGAAGAGAGGAGAAAGGAGGAGAAGTTGCATAGCAAAATGGAGGAGGAACAGGTTTTGCTTTAAGCATTTCTTTTTGTAATCTTCTTTCTTCCATTTTTGTTCTTTAAAAGATTTGCAAGCATTGCTACAATTTCCCTAGATCATCGTTGAATGCGAAAAGTTTGTTACTCAAGACTGAAACTAGCATTTATCTACGTGTGGATAATCTGTTCTTAACCTTCTCTAGATTGTTTTATCTCTACATTTCCCCTAATCTTTCAACTCAGTTGTTGTATTAGCTAATTGAGAAAGTTGTGGATTCTATTACTTTTTACTATTAAGCTGCTGCTGACCTGAAAATAATTTTTGTATGGATTTTAATCTTGAAAATGGGACTAATAAGTTATCTGTCAAGCTTTTGGCAAAAAAGGTCTTTCAGAGAGGGGTTATTTATGGTTATATTGACAAGTTTCTTTAGGTCCACTTGCATCAAATTCACCATCTGGGTCGACTGGTCATCACTCACGTTCAAGCTGGCAACTCTATATAGTGCAATGGACCATATCTTTCATGTGGCAAATTCTTTTTATCCACAAGTAATTGCAACTACAGGGTATATGGCATGGACATGAATTTGGGCTGCAATATTAACATCCAGGACATTAGGACATGGAGACATGTGCTAGTCACATGGTTGAGATTTTTGTACTTTCATATTAGCTTCCTTCTTACTTTGTACATGTATATGGTCTATTCGAGACATGCACTTGTAAGAAGATGTGGACCTATGAAGGGCACTTTGAAATTGGCACGGGAGAATATTATTAATATGCAAAACCAAGCTTAAACTTTAAGATTAAGAAATGAAATGGAGAAACTTCTGAGTTGAAGCCTTTGCTCCACTACTGCCTTGAAGCCCTTGACATATACTGATCTCTAATCTGGTTTCATACTTGCTTTCTGTTTATGATATTTTATGCTGCTGATTGTTGTCTTCATAAAGTTATTCACTTGCCTTTTTATGGTATCTGTATTCCAAATTTTTTAGGATCTCGTGTGGAGTACACTACTTTCTTGATTTAGAACGGGGAAGATAAATGAATTTCTAGTGGCTGTATTATGTTCGGAGTTAACATAATTTTCTAGTAATTATTTATCAGGAGATTGAGAGGCAACTGACAGCAAAAGAAGCTTCACTTCCTCAGGAGCCAGCACCAGATGATGAAAATGCTGTAGCTCTTCTCGTGAGGATGCCTGATGGCGGCAAGAGAGGTCGGCGTTTTCTTAAATCTGATAAACTACAGGTATGTTGTTGCAGAGATTCAATTTCTATTTCATTCGTTGGGGTCACGTCTTAAGAAACTAAGTTTTCCTTTTCTCTTGCAGTATCTTTTTGACTTCATTGATGTCGGCAGAGTGGTCAAGCCTGGGACTTACAGATTGGTATATTCCTCTTAAAATTTCTGGTGATATTTTTCGCTCTTTTGGTTCATACCTGGAAGTCAAGTATGCATTTCATTGATTTTTCTGAAATCATGGTGAAAGTTTGTTTACTGGAAATGCCTCTCCCTTCCTTTTACCCTGAACAATTTAGTGCCTCCCGGGCCTTCTGTTTTGGCCGTTTTGTTCTGTCTGTGTTCTGACAAAAATTGCATAGTACCTAAGAAGTTTGTGTTTAATTTCTTTAATAGTATTAGGATATCAGTCAACAAGCCCCCCAACCCAACCCAACCCATGCAAAAGAAAGAAGAAACGAGTGAAAAATGCTTAAACTGAAGAAGACTCTGAAATATACTCCCTCTCTCTCGGGCCGGTGGTTAAATTCTGAAATGTACTCCCTCTCTCTCGGGTAAGAGTTGAGCTGGTGGTTAAGGGTCTCCTCTAAAAATGATTCCCTGGATTTGAGTCCTCCAACTTAAATCTGCCAAACAGAAAGAAGAAACTGGGGAATTGGAATTCTGTAAAATCTGCAATCAGAGATGTATGGCAGCCCAAACTTTGTTACAACTGCTAGAGTTGCATCCTTTATCCTGGGGATTCATTTGAATCTCCTTAAGTTGGATCAAGTCTTAGGGTCTCTTCACTGCAGTCCGAACTTCACTAAACAGTCGATCATGCCAGTGGAGATTTTCTATTTTGATATTATATGTTGTGCGTGGGAGTTGTATTGCAAATTATCTTGAAGTATATGTAGACTGAACATGTTAGAAATTGGAGAGTATTTGATTGAAAAACGTGGTCTGTCGTATAGTGTCCTGCTTAATCTGATGATATTCTCATATATGCAGGTGAGACCTTATCTTCGGCGTGTTTTTAGCAATGGAGAGCGCGCGTTAACTTTGAACGAGCTAGGGCTCGCCAGCAGACAAGAAGCCTTGTTCCTCGAGTTGATTCATTAACTTGTTGATTTTGTAAAGCTAGGATAAAATGCAGTCCATATAGTAAATAGTTGGAATTATAGTTGTTCTCTGATTTTTGGTTTGAATACATGGGCAAGGAATCATATGTTGGAGAGCAGACTATAAATCATTCTCCGATCTTCCAATGGTGCATGGTGAATGGTTGGATTTATCGTGATCCTATCTTTTGTGCTTTTAATGTACAAGTTCTAGCATTTGAGATGACATATTATTTTCAATGTCTTTCTCGAGTTATCGATTTTTTGACTATTTGTCTATCTATAATCGAGGAATCATATGTTGGAGAGCAGACTATAAATCATTCTCCGATCTTCCAATGGTGCATGGTGAATGGTTGGATTTATCGTGATCCTATCTTTTGTGCTTTTAATGTACAAGTTCTAGCATTTGAGATGACATATTATTTTCAATGTCTTTCTCGAGTTATCGATTTTTTGACTATTTGTCTATCTATAATCGAGGAATCATATGTTGGAGAGCAGACTATAAATCATTCTCCGATCTTCCAATGGTGTATGGTGAATGGTTGGATTTATCGTGATCCTATCTTTTGTGCTTTTAATGTACAAGTTCTAGCATTTGAGATGAAATATTATTTTCAATGTCTTTCTCGAGTTATCGATTTTTTGACTATTTGTCTATCTATAATCGAGCTTTAGAACTAAGGGAGTATAACATTCATTCTATTGATCAAAGGCATTTTTTAGGCAGTGTAGTACGATTAGCTGGACTATAGTACTTTGGTAATTCAAATGTAAGTATATCATTTCTCTCCCACTAGTACGAAGTCATTGAATTCCAATGACTATATGTTAATTGACATGCTATTAAAAAAAAGTTTTAGATTTGAGTCTTGTGGTTACCCTTTCAACTATTACACGTAGCGAATATGTTTAAACTTTTACATAAGGTGATAAATTTACTGTTTAATATTGCTCCCATGGGGTAGCTTGAATGGCAAAAAGAGTAGACATATTATTAACAAATGCTAATTTAAACTTTTCTATAATCGTATTCAGATCAAACTCTTGACTTACCAAGTGAATTAGTTGTAAAGTCGGACATAAATTTTCAATGTATTTACCACATAAAATCAACTGTCAATTACATATAGATAATTACGAAGTTTGTGAAAAAGTTACTTATAAAATAAATATGATAACTGTCAAATTGTAACGTTCGGTTATTGGGGAGTGTTTCTCATAGCATAAAACAAAATAATTGCACGAGCTACGTCTGCTGAAATTAGTTTGTCATTTACCCAACATCTACTTAATTAGACAATTAATTAATTAATAATTAATAATTAATTATTCTCCTTGCAAAAACCAACGGTCAAATGAACGGCCATGAGGAGACATCCACGTGCGTCCCTACGTGCCTGCAGCAGACTTTCCCCCCACACAAAACAACAAAATCTCACACACACACACACACAACACACAGTGAAAAGTTCCGTACAACCACACCAACTCCCCCCTCCAACGGTCATATTTCCACCCACAACCTTCCAACGGCCATATTATCCTCAACTCTCCACCCTCAGATCTTAATCCAACGGCTACATACTAAAATTCCCTATCATTTCATTGCCCCCATATTGCATGTAAAAGAAAAAACATCATCATACAAAGATTAGTGTACTCTACAAAAAAAACTACAAGAGGGTTGTTGTTTATACTATATAAAAACATTGTTGTACATGTCTATATGGCTTTTTGGGTTGTGAGATTTTGAGTAGTAGTTATTAATAGTGACCATTTTGTTTGTTTTCATGCATACTTCTTAAAGGGTCTTGCTTGGTTTAATTTTTTTTTTTAATATTTTTTTTCTATAGCATGGACTTGTTGTTCAAGGCCTCATTTGGTGTTACTTGAATTTTTGCTCAATTTTTCAGCTTTTCATCAGCATGTTAAAAATGAAATGTGAGTGCAGTGGTGATATGCATGTTGTGAACTTCACTCAGGTCAAAAATCAAGTATGAATTTTTGTTGAAATTTCAGGAATCCGATGATCATTTTATTTTTTTTGGCTAAGTGTTGATATTTGTTTAACAATTCTTTAATTCTTTATATAAATATAATTTTTTGGGTGTGTTTAGCTTGTTGATTCTATTCTTTCTTGCACATAATCTTATACTGTTGAAATTGTTGTAATTCATATTATTTATCATATAGGACACACACCTTGATTTTGATTTTTTTCTTTGTTTTGGCATCGGATTCCATTTTGGTTTTTTCGATTTCTTGAAACTTCTTCACACACACACTCACATATAGAGATATTGTTGTTCTGTTTCTCTTGATTTCTCTTCAAAAATTACATTATAAGTATTTTTTTGTTTCAAGTGATAAAATTATATCTCAATTTTTTCATATTTGTTTAAAAGATTTGCATTCAATTTTGTGTATTTGCTTTTGCTGCATAGTGTGAAGTTGATACAGAAAATTGAGAAATTGAGAGAAAAAAAAGAGAAAAAAAAAGGGTGGGTGAGTGGAGTTGGAAAAAAGAAAGAGAGAGGTAAGATTGAGGAAGGGTGTGAAGAATGTTGGCAGGGTGTTCATCAACATTGTTGTCGCCGAGGCATAGATTGAGGAGTGAAGCATCTGCACAGTTTCAAGCTTGCCATTTTCCTTCAATGAGCACACAGAGATTGGATTTACCATGTAGTTTTGCGCGAAAAGACACCTCGAGGTCACAGCCTATTAGGCCTGTTGGCAGCCTCTCAATTGAGAAGCCTATTGAAGCTAAGACTAGTAGTTGTTCACTTAAACAGAACATTCGGCGTCCGCCTTCTCCAGCCACAGCTCAGACAGCATTCGGTGAAGGTAGAAGAGAAAGCAGTATAGATGAATTTTGGGAGAAGAGTAAGAGCTTGAAGAAGAGGTATGCAGAGCAGGGGTCGTTCGATGATGAGGTTTGTATGAACAGGGCTAAGAGGAAAAGGGGTAATGGAAAATCTGATGATTCTCTTGAAGAAGGTGAAGATTTGAAGTTAGGCCAGTTTGGGAATGGGAGTTTCTGGTTACAATCAGACTTCGATGTGCCTTGCTCTGTTCCATTGATTGCAGGTCTTAATTCACCTCAACTACCTTTCTCTCTTGCATGTTCAGGAGAGGAAGAAAGGGGGGTGTGCTTTGTGCCTAGTGACGTGATAGCGCCGCCTTTGCAACCGTTGCCTTGGGTGGAATCTATTGTGACTCAGATAGCAGACTTAGGTGATAAGAATGCAGAGACTAGTCAGGGTCCGGTGAGGGAGGCCTCAGGATCAAGTGCTTCATCAGAGAGTCATGGCTTAATTCTGAGGCTAAACGAGAACCCCTCTGAGGTTGAAATAGGCAATGGCACCAGGCTGCCTAATCCAAGTGAAAGCGGTGAGGTTGTGGCTCGCCACAATGACCAGAACCACCACAACACTGAAAATGATGGGCTTGAGCTAGTCAGCCTACTTGTGGCTTGTGTTGAAGCAATCAGCTCGAAGAATATCCCTGGCATTAGCCATTTTCTAGCTAGATTAGGGGAACTTGCTTCTCCAAGAGGATCTACTATGCAACGTATTATTGCCTATTTCACCGAGGCCTTAGCCCTGCGTGTTGCAAGGCTTTGGCCTCATATCTTCCACATAACTCCTCCTCGGGAGCTTGATCGGCTTGATGATGATAATGGCACTGCATTGAGGCTTTTGAACCAGGTCAGCCCAATTCCGAAGTTCATACATTTCACAGCAAATGAGATTCT
Organism: Ehretia macrophylla; assembly: GCA_037974665.1. Classification (NCBI taxonomy): domain Eukaryota; kingdom Viridiplantae; phylum Streptophyta; class Magnoliopsida; order Boraginales; family Ehretiaceae; genus Ehretia; species Ehretia macrophylla. The sequence goes on along the minus strand of CM075773.1, from coordinate 33,901,859 downwards.
TTTGAGAGCTTTTGAAGGGAAAGACAGGGTCCATATTATAGATTTCGACATTAAACAAGGGCTTCAATGGCCTAGTCTGTTTCAGAGTTTGGCCTCTAGGCCTAACCCTCCGGGCTTTGTTAGAATTACTGGAATAGGTGAATCTAAACAAGAGCTTATCGAGACAGGCAGTAGGCTTGCTGGATTTGCTGAGGCATTGAATCTGCCTTTCGAATTCCATCCAGTTGTCGATAGATTAGAAGACGTGAGGCTGTGGATGCTTCATGTCAAGGAGAAAGAAAGTGTGGCTGTGAATTGTATATTTCAGATGCACAAGATGCTTTATGATAGTACTGGAGGAGTATTGAAGGATTTCTTAGGTTTGATTCGCAGCACGAACCCCATTGTTGTCCTTCTGGCAGAGCAGGAAGCTGAGCATAACGAATCCACCTTGGAAACAAGGCTTGGCAATGCATTGAAATATTATTCTGCCATTTTCGACAGTATTGATTCAAGCCTAAGCCTGCCTTTGGACAGCCCGGTGAGGATCAAAATTGAGGAGATGTTTGCTCGTGAGATAAGGAACATTGTCGCTTGTGAAGGACGAGACAGGTTTGAAAGGCACGAAAGTTTTGCAAAGTGGCGAATGCTGATGGAGCAAGGAGGTTTTTTCCGGTCCATGGGAATCACTGAGAGAGAGTTGCTTCAGAGTCAAATGCTGTTGAGGATCTATTCCGGGGAAAATTATCAGGTTGAGAAGCAGGGGCAAGATGGAGCAACCGCGCTTACTTTAAGCTGGTCTGATCAGCCTCTTTTTACAGTCTCGGCATGGTCACCTGTTGACATTGCAGGCAGTTCATCATCTTATTCTCAAGCCTAGTTGATCGATCGCGTCCGGTTTCTTCTGCATACATACATACATACATACATACATACTTTCACTTAATTCTCACATATAGAGGAAAGAGTAACACATTCTTTGTAGGTAGAGAAGAATATCATTCTTTCATTCTTTCTTGCAGATAATAAGATTTGTAGTTGTTCTTCAGGCATTTTTTTCTAGTTTCAGAGTCACATTTGTGTTTTTTGCATTCTTTGATTCTTTATGTAAGTTCCAATTCATTCTTAATACTGAGTCATTACAAGTCTTGTATTGTATTCATTGTTTGGATTGTGTTGTGTTATTCATTGATCCGTGTTGGTTGTCAAACAATTATATGTTTTTGAAGGAATTGAATTTTGTTCATCTTTGATCATCTCCATTTGTCTTCTGCACAAAATGTATCTAGTCAAGATTGTGTTAGAGACTTTATTATAAATCTAATTAATTAAGAAATAATATTACGAAATTGAATGTTATTCAACTAGAATGGGTTTAAAATACTGACCTGTGTAGGGTTTAATTATGTTTATTCATCGTGTGCAAGTTTAGGGTTCTAAATTTATCGTAGAAAAAAAAAAAAAAAGAGAAGGAAAAGATGAATAGTGTCAAATAGTTCACCAACATATTAGGCAAATATATTATAGATATATATCATTAGGGTTAATCTTAAAAACAGTAATCATTCGAATGCCAAATCTATTGGCAATTTTGGATTCACTAGAATAATGTATCTTGTGGTAGCCATTTGGTTTCGACCAAACAAAAGTAACCTTTGAAGTTTTTTCAATATTATTGCTATGCTTGATCTAGGAACATGTAGAAGGATCACAACAATTTCTCTAGCCTAGAGTATGGTCCTAAAACAAGATAGTGCAACTTTTACTATGTAGATAAATTCTCTTTCTTTCCGTTAGTCAAACCACTTTATTGAACCCACATAACATAAATTTTCTATTTCTAAGAATCTAATAAATTATTCCATGAATTCTAACTGAGAGGTACCCTCCATCCATTTTTTTTTTTTATGTGTTCAAAATCCCGCCCGCTCATATGATATTTTTCACTTATCCATTTCACCCGCCCAAGTATGTGAATATGAATTTTGTGAAAAGTACATAAATTCTTAACATAAGTAGTTCTGTATTAATTTGCTGCTAAGTCATATCTATCGTAGTCTTCTAGCTAGGTTAATGGTGATTTTGTCAAAATTTATCATCATCACTGAGACAAAGTGAAAAGGCATAAGGGAAAATAGTTCATTTGGTTTTAAACGTTTGTAAATTTTAATATTTTGATTTTAAATGTTTTAAATTAGACACTTTAGTTCCAAACGTTTAATTTATAGGATACCGTTAGTCCAATCTCCAATTTCTGTTAGATTTTGATCGTTAAAGTCGCGTGACTGTACGCTGCGAGTAAAAAAAAAAACTTTGAAGGTTATTTTCGTAATTTAGCGTCATTCTCTCTAACGATCAAAATCTAACATAAATTTTCGTAATTTAGCTTTAAAGGTTTTTTTTTTTACTCGCATCGTGCAGTCACACAACTTTAACGATTAAAATCTAACAAAAATTGGATATTGGACTAACGGTGTCACATAAGTTAAACGTTTGAAATTAAAATGTTAAATTTAAAACGTTTAAAATTAAAATATTAAAATTTACAAACATTTAAGACCAAATAAACTGTTTTATCTATACTAAACTAAAGGGGAAGATTGGTTGCTAAACTTTCAGGAAAGGGTGTGTATGTTTCCACTCAGATAAGATATTTTGCAAGACATGAAGGAAAACTAGTGGAAGGGTGACACGCTATCTGAAGATAGGTGCTGCATTTATCAATAATTTAATCGAATCCGTATGCACAGGATCTAAGAAATGATCGAATTCAATCTAATTGTATTGTAGTCGATTTTATTTAGTATTTTTGTAAGAGTTTGTTTTAACGGCTCTAACTTTGTATGATGGATCAAGTTGATTAGATAAATTTTTTTTTTTTTTTTTAAAAGTAAGCAATCGATTGTATAACATAAAAATATTTACATTTACAACCAGTCAGAAATCATCGGGTCAATCAACATGGTTACCCAAAACACAAGCTAAGCCAAAATGTTATCGCCTTCTTGACTTTATAAAATCTACTCCTAACATCAAATTGAATGCGGTAAAAAATTTGTTCCTCCGTGGATACACCTTGATCATGCAATCTGAGATTTCTTTCCTTCCATACATGGAATATAGTAGCATTGAACAATAATCTGATTATGGTAACTTGAACAGTATTCTGGTTGCTTTGCCGAGCCATCCAATTGGTGATTAGCTCCCAACTATATGGTAATCTGCTACATTTAGAGTGTGAAATACCCTTCTTCCATATGCGACGCGCAATGCCACATTTAAAAACAAGTGGTCTCATGTCTCAATCGTGAGATGACAAAGGACACAGAGGGGGTTGACATTAAGTCCCCAGCACATGAGTCTGTATTTCGTTGGGAATCTGTCAAGCCATGCAAGCCAAGCATAGAAAGCATGCTTTGGAATGCTCAAATTGCATAATGGTGACAAAACAGATGGACCCTTGCTTGCGTCTCACCGCCTGACCTAGTGGTTAAATTGCAACCAAAATTCTAAGGATGCAGCGGCTCGTCCTAAAGCATGTACCCTTACCTAAAGTTTCAAACATGCATTAATCATGGCATCACATCTCTGACTTACCAATCGAACTACCACTCGGGGGCGTCAATTACCTAAAGTCGCTCTCTCATTTCCGAGTAGGAATTACAACAGTTTGAATAACCGTAAAAAATGACAAAACCTTAACCAAAACCATTTAGCAAACCAATAATTATAACTATAACCAAAACATAATTGTTTTTAAAACCAGTAACCATAACCGTAACCGTTAAAGATTTAAAAAACTGCAGTTAACTGTAACTATAATCGTTTAACTAAAAAACAATTAGTTTAAATATAAAAAAAAAAACCTAAAAAAATGTAAGAAAAATTAGTTTAAATGTAAAGAAACCAAAAATAAAAGAATTAAAGCCAATGATAAAACTTAAAATAAATTGCATAATAATTTTATGAGCAAAAATTAAAATCAAGAAGTTATGCAAAAAGAAATTCATTTCTAAGCGTTGAGCAAAAAACGTTTCTTCTTTCATTTCGTCAAATAAAGATGACAATTCTTAAGAGTTATGTATTGGTCTAATAGTCTTAGCCCATCTCTTTTAATTGAACTTAGTTCACTTTTTTTTAATTGAGTTTAGTTCAAATTTTTATTATTTTAATTACCAATTTTAGTTAATTTTTTCTTATTTTAAGTGTATATATATACGATAAATTTTTTTATTAAATTAATAATCAGGTTTCAAGTTTTAATTTTTTTTTAACGTCAAAAATCAAAATCTATTTATTTACCCATCGGTTTTTCTTTATAAAATTTAAACCCTAACAAATTCTCTATCAATTTTTATTATCGAATAATTATCTGTGAATTTCAAATAAAACAAATACTTGTTACCATCCCTATTTCCGGGCTCGAGACCAACAACATCATTACCCAACATAGGCAGAGTTTTCCTAATAAAAAATTCCACAATGCAAAAATTTCGTGATCTCTTTCTGTCATTATCACAAAATGTGATCATGGTAGGCATAGTTTTCCTAATAAAAAATTCCAGAATGCAAAAATTTCGTGCTTTCTTTCTGTCGTTGTCACAAAATGTGATCACGGTGCAAGAAAAGGGTATCCTTTTGGAAAGTATAACTACAAGGAAATAAAGGAGAAGCAACATAAACGGCTCTTATTTCACCATACTTTCTCCATCAGACCAGTTGAAATAATTTTATGTGAAAGTAACATAAAATGAAGCAGCAACAAATGCCAAATTACTACATGACAAATGACTCGACTGGTGCATGATTTTGTTTGTTCCTAAAATTGCCCTTAATATATATAGACAACGACTTGTTATGATTAAATTAAAGTTTTAAGTTTGAATTAAAGTTTTCAAATCACAAATATTAATCATTACTTGACTAATTTGAATCATGAATTGAGAGAAAAAGAAAAAAAAAAACCGACTAAGAGAAAATGTGATAACTGATAAGGTTGGCCTCAATCTAATAGGCTAGCTTCGCATCATTCTAGAGATAATTCTTAGCTTTATCTTATTTCCTTGTAATCTGTACAATTGATATGATTTCTGTGATGAATTCAGCTAACTGCAATTCAGGGATTGTATATCCCATTCTTTTGTTTTTGTTCAATACATAATGACTGAAGTTAACTTTGGTTGGTTAATCCGATCAGTTTATCAATGATCGGTAAGTATGATGGTCTTAATGATGATCTTGCATGTGTTTTGTATGTATCTCACTGGTAGATTTAAAAATACGTCTATAAAGGCACAATCAATATACGTACAAAATATGTGTAAACAACGGTCTAATTTAAATTTATATTTTTGTAGAAACTGATCAAATTTCCATTTCTTATTCTAAACGGATAAGTGAGACTTCATATCTTTGGAGGATGTAATTAGTAAACACATGCTTTCATTAATACTTGGAAACGTGCATAATATTCCTCTAGCCGTGTGTATGCAAGGACAATGATCGCCTCAATGCGAAGAGTTGGCCTTCTACATATCAAGTCAACGGCCATCCGATTTAAAAAGGAAAGAAATTAGGGTAAATAGCACCACAACCCCCTGTACTTTAGCAAAAATGCACATGACCCCCCTGTGGTTTAAAAAGTGCACCGGACCCCCCTGTGGTTTCAAAAGTGTAGCACCACAGACCCCTCCGTTAAAAAAATCGTTACTTTTAACAGAGAGTGTGTTACACGCGCGTTTGATGCGATTTTTCATGTTTTTAAGCTTAAATTATTACTTAAGTGACAAAAATGCCCTTACATATATATATATATTTTTCTTTTTTTTTCTCCCAATGCAATTTTCACCAAAAAAAAAAAAAAAAAAAACCAAACCCATCTTCCTCAAACCACCGCCCCTCCCCCCCCCCCCCCACCCTCACCATCCCCACCCCACCATCACACCCACACAGACACACATACACACACACACACAGACACACATACACACATACACACACAGACGCACACACACACACACACAGACGCACGCACATAGACGCACAGACGCACACACACAGACATGCACACACACACCTGCAAATCTTTATATATATATATGTGTGTGTGTGTGTGCGTGTGTATATTATATATATATATGCGTGTGCGTGTGTATATATATATATGTGTGTGTGTGTGTGTGTGTGTGTATGTGTCTGTGTCTGTGTGTCTGTGTGTGTATGTGTGTGTGCGTCTGTGTGTGTGTGTGTGTGTGCGTCTGTGTGTGTGTGTGTGTGTGTGCGTCTGTGTGTGTGTGTGTGTGTGTGTAAACAAAAAAGAAAAGAAAAAGAGAAATAAAAAATAAAAAATTGAAGGGCATTTTAGTCTTTTTATACAATTTAGTTAAATTTGTTGACAAAAAATTAAGGAGGGGGTGCGTGTGCACGGTTTGAAAATCATAGGGGGTTCCGGTGCACTTTTTAAACTACAGGGGGGTCATGTGCATTTTTACTAAAGCACAGGGGGTTGTGGTGCTATTTACCCAAGAAATTATTTATATGCAAAACTTAAAAATCAATTATGCATGTATATGAGAGAGTTTGTTAAAAAATATAATAAATTCTTCTCTCATAACTTAAATTTTTAGATGAGTAGGTAATATGATAACCACAAAAAAAGATGATTGTTATACCCATATAATCAGTCTTGCATTGTTTAAGCTGCTCGTTAAATTAAACCTAAGGGCTGGCTCAATTGGCAAGAGGAGTCTTTATTAATATTTTCTTTTACATGATAGGAAATTCTTGTTAGCAAGTCTTTTAGACTTATATTAGGAATGTAAAATTCGAGATATATAACCTCATTAAAAAAAGATACATAATTTACATTAATCACGTATAAGATTTATCAAAATTAACTTATTGGTTGATTCGAATCAAAATTTACATCTCTTAATTCAACTTATTTTTTTCGTTTTCATCCATATTATCTTTTTTTTTTTGGTCCTGACATCCATATCACCTGATGTACCAAAGAAACAGAAAAAAAAAAAAAAGATACCTATGTAAATCATAATAAACAATTTTTTTTTTTTGGTCATGAGAAATGAAAAACATTAAACCGAAGGGAAAATACAACGTTTATTCAACACCAGTAGGCTCAATATCCTGCTTAAGTAAGGAACAAAAGGGAGTGGGTAGATTAGACATCTAATCGATGGTTAGGCTATTTCTGGCTTTACTCTTAGCAATCCAGTCACACACTTGGTTAGCTCTTCTCCTTATGCATTAAAATCTGATAGTAGAAATCTCCGCCACAATTTTTTGAACACTCTCCATAATTAGATGAATCCCTCAATGGGGCAAATGTCTCGGGAGAATGATTGCATTGAGAATCGCTTCAGCTTCACTTTTCAGTATGATGCAAACACCTCTGAGGTTCTTCGCGAAAATGCAAGCATTACGGATCGCTAGGGCCTTAGCTTCAGCAGCGGAATTACATCTGACAAACGTCGCATGACCATCAACCAAACTTCCATTCCAATTATAACAGGCCCAAACTGTAGCAGCTCTCCCATCCTTACAAAAAGAGGCATCAACATTAATTTTCAGACAATCCCTAGGGGAGGGGACCAGACAATAGGGGGACTATTAGCCTCAAGGTTGGAAAAACCGAGAGAAGACCGAGGAGGTGGATCTGAGGCATCATGGTACTTTGAAATTGAATATTGAACGTTAATGATGGCTTTGGTAATATCAATTCTCTGGTTCTCCAAACAGAAACCATTTCTAACTTTCTAAATTTGCCAGCAACTGAACACAATCTTTGATGTTGTTTCTTCTATGCAGTACCCTACATCAGAACATCTATGAACAAACTCAAGAAACCAAACACCAAAACAAGTGATATTGGGACCAATAGAGCATCGCAGAGGGGAAGCAAACCAAAATCTGTTAGTCCATGGGCAAAGCAAAAATAAATGCTCAACTGTCTCAATCTCTTGAGAACAAATTTGGCAAATAGGACTATCTGCACATCTTCTTTTTAACCTATTCTCCTGTGTAGGCAAGCAATTGTTACAAGCTTTCTAGATGAAAATTTTAATCTGAGGAGGGGCTTTGATATTCCAAATAATTTTCCACAAACTCTCAGGGGGGGCATAGGACGTGCCAGGGGCATCACCACTTGAATAGCGAATAGCAACATGAAATCACATTTCTAGCAGTCCAATACCCTGTTTTAACACTTTAAAGTCCATCACAAGTGAGGGGCCAAATCAATGCATCACAATGGTCAGTCATTGGAATGTAAATAGAAAGAATTTTATCTACAATGTCAGGGTAAAAAATCTCTCTAACCAAATGTTGTTTCCAACTCCTAGATGATGAGTCAATAAGATCACAAACCTTGTCAGGCTATTAAGGGTGAGACTTGATCAAATGTGGTTGATCATCCATCCATCTGTCATGTCAGATTTTGATATCTATTCCACATCCAATACTCCATATTGTTTTCGCGACAATGAGATCTCTACCTTTAAGTATACTACGCCACAACCAAGAGCAGTGCCTACCTGATTTAGCCAACCAAAAAGAATTGGAAGGGAAATAAAAGCCTTTCAAAACACAGGCAGAAAGAGTATTAGGATTAGTCATCAAATTCCAGGCTTGTTTCTCAATAAGGGCAAAATTAAAAGCAAAAAGATCTCTAAAACCCAAGTCCCCTTTCATTTTTGGTTCTATCAGCATATCTCATCTTAACCAGTAAATACCTTTTTTTCCACCTTTACTCCACCAGAACTTAGCTGCAATCGAGGTGAGCTGGTTACACACTGTCTTGGGGATAAGAAAAGTAGACATAACATAGGTTGGGAGAGCTTGAATAACAGCCTTAATAAGGACATCATTTCCCCCATCAGACAAGATAAGACTCTTCCAACTATTGAGTTTGGCAGTGAAATTTTATTTCAACCAACTGAGAGCCTTAGTTTTTGATCTTCTCCATTCAGTAGGAAGTCCCAAGTACTTACCAAAATTATTGGACATGTTGATCCTGAAGATGTCAGCAGTGTTCCTCTTAACACCATCTGGAGTATTGGGGCTAAAAAGCAAAGAAGATTTCTCATAGTTCAAACATTGGCCTGAAGCGAAACAATACTTGTATAAAATCTCTTGCACCATCAAAGCTTCCGAGAAGTTAGCCTCAAATAAGAAAATTGAATCATCAGCAAAAAAGAGATGAGTCAAGGGGGGGCAGTCCTTAGTAATTTTGAAACCTTTAATAAGGTTTCTACTAAGTTGTTGATTAAACAAGGATGTGATCACCTGAGTCAAGATGGTAAACAAGTAAGGGGATAAAGGGCCTCCTTGACGGATCCCTCTAGAAGGATTGATATTATCATTTGGGGTACCATTGATGATAACTCTGTATGAGACAAAAGAGATACAATTCATAATCAAACCAATCCAAGTAGAAAAGGCACTTTGTTTGAACTATGAGAAATCTTTATATAATGGTACCAAAATTATAAACAATTTCTTCAGGCAGTTCTCTCACGTATGGGCATAATAAACAATTGCAGTCCAATCGATTTGTCTTAGGCACAATTATATTATTTGCAGTACCATAATACTCCCCCGACAAAACAAAAAAAATTGTACCATAATACTAATTTTATATATATTTTACGATATCGTATTAATCTTATCCATTTACAATGGTACCTACGTATACGAGTGTATAACCATGTTTTATGTGGTACAATACAGCAAGTAGTGGAGTGAAATTATTTTTGTGAAATTATGAGTTCGATATTTTCTACTATTTTAAAATTTTATTTTTAACTAACTTAGTGCATATGTTAAAATATACTGTTATATTTAAAAATTTATTAATTAATGATCGAATTTTGCCGAATATATATATATATATATATAGAACAGAACCTAGTATCTTGTCGTCATGTAATCTTTATATTATGTGTATAGGAAAGTCGGCAAAAGGCACTTTATCTTGTTGTTATAAATAAAACTAGTGCTTTACAATAATTTGTTTTTTGGGCAAAAATCATTTTAGTCCCTGAGATTTGTTCTAAAAACCAAATTAGTCTTTCAGGTTTGCAAAAAGACCAAAGAGGTCCCTCCAGTTAACTTTTATTAGCCAAATGTTAATAGTCAAAGGGTTAACTGAGTTAAAAGACCATTATATCCTTAGACAACATATATTATAAAAGAAAATTACAATAAAAGTCTAAATTAGTCTAAAAAAACATAATTCACATCATTTGTGTAGGAAAAAAAAATCAAAAACTAAAAAATATCCGTTCAAACATAAACAAATTAAAGTCAGTAATATATCATTAAAAAATGAACAATCATCATCGACATAATTAGCAGCGAGGGTACCGGCCAGAGAAGATGATGAATCATGATTGTTTATTTTTTAATGATATATTACTAACTTTAATTTGTTTATGTTTGAACTGATATTTTTTAGTTTTAGTTTTTTTTTCCTACGCGAATTATGTGAATTATGTTTTTTTTAGACTGATTTAGAGTTTTATTGTAATTTTCTTTTTTAATATATGTTGCCTAAGGATATAATGGTCTTTTAACTCGGTCAACCCTTTGACTGTTAACATTTGACTAACAAAAGTTAACTGGAGGGATCTCTTTGATTTTTTTGCAAACTTGAGAGACCAATTTAATTTTTAGAGCAAACTTGAAGGACTAAAACGGTTTTTATCCTTTGTTTTTTTGTACACATGTTGAATAGGAAGCCGAGAGTGCCCAACAAATATACATAACTAACACCTAGAATGTATTGTGAATGTCGAATAATATTCTTCGTTTATCTATAAACTATAGAATTATAATTTGAACTCATAAACTTTTTCAACCTTCTAGGACCAGCTTTGAAATAGAGAGTTAGGGTTTTCTAAGCCGTCGGTTAAATAATAGCCTTTGAATGAATTTTTTAATATGCACTTCATACTAAATTACATTTCCGTTTATCTCTGACAAAAAAGAAAAAACCTTTATGTTTATCAAGTTGTCCTATTTTATTTTTTATTTTGTGTATATTCGGGTTTTATTTGGTTCATTTTATAGAGTTTTAAAATTATCGCCCGACTATACAAACTCTGATTAGTTGAGTTACCCCTAAGGGTTACCAAGCTGTTCTATGGACATGAATAACTATAAAAACAGAAGTTGAACATGGTATCTCATGAAACATAATATGTTTTTAAATTTGCCTGGATTGGTGCCATGATTTCTTTGTCATGTTATAATGAGTTTTGTTCAGTTTAACGGAATCACTTGCTAAATTAGCAAAAAAAAAAAAAAAAAATGCATGGACAAAGCTTATACTACAATGCTTCTAAGAAACTTGAGACTAATGCATGGCCTAGAACAATTATCAATCATGGAAAAATCGAAGATTCTAATGTGATCCTAAGTTTCTAATTAATGTTAATTCTTTAGACATAATTTGATGTTTGCCTTCGTCCAAAAGTATAATTTAATTCGAAGGGAGAAAAATCTTTTGAATATATGTAGAACTAATCCGATCGAAAGAAAAGTCTTTGTAGATTACTGATGTATATAAAATGTTTAAAATACCACACATTTAGAGCGTTATTCAAATATTATAAGATGCGTTTAAGATCTAAAATCGTCACGTCTAACGAACATTGACCAACATTCACAAGATAAAACTTTTATCCTGCAAAATCAGTCAAGAGTATTTCAAATGAAAAAAGTCCGATACTTAAACCAATAAAAGTTATTAAAACTCTCTAGTTACGGAAAAAATATACAATACAAGTTAAAACTTGTTAAAATAAATTCTTACTTGGCTTATACTCATACAAAGTCCTTCTCTAACAAGTATACATCTGGAGATTCTCAAATAGGGCATTCCATTCATGTCAAGCCTATAGATAGAATCAAGTTAAGAATCCAACATATAAGAATTAATCAATAAATTCATCCATGACTTTTCTTTCAGCAAGAAATATACTTTTTATGAATTGTCATTACCAAACTTGTTCAACATTGTCTTGATTCGAATTTATATAGCATCAGCTACATTTGATTTTACCAACTTACCTTGGGATTCATGAATCCTACTTTTGCTTATTAATTAGGTATTTGTCAATTTTAACAAAGGGACAAAAATATTGTACCTAATTATCAGTTACAAAATGGAGCTTTCTCAAGCTAGTAGTATTCAACTACAGTAAGAGAGGATAGATGATCCCTCGTAACAGGAAATGATGCTTCCCTAACATATTTGTAGTTGTTCAAATATGGGATGTTCACGGGTAGATCTACTCTTTAATTTGTGTGTATTGTAATCTTTACTAAACCCATAAAATATTTTAAACAATTAGTTTTACCTCTCCACAAGGTTTGATTTCTTTTTTCTTTTTTCTTTTCTTTTGACCATCATGAAAGTTAGAGTTACAATTCAAATTTTAACGTTTAATTACAACAGATCGCTACCCAATATTCAAAAACCACACCTCTATGTTAGAGTAGCAGGTTTGAAAAAGCACAAATTTGTTAGAGGTGCATTATCCTAATGTCAAAGAGATTTAACGACTAGTGTTTGAAAATATACTCATTTGGAGCTCGAGTATCCTTTGTATTTGACTTTGGTCTATGTTTTTTCTAAAAGTAAAAGAAAAAAGAAAAAAAGGAGCACATATATTTAGCTATACATAATATTTTCTTCCTTACTTTTGATATACATGCAAAGTGAAATGAGAAGGAAGAAACTCGTACCTACCATATATATTTCCATAATATACTCTATTTTGCAAATGAGAAGATGAAATTTAATAAATTAATCAAACAATTTAACTAATTTTAATATCTTCATCACGTCGCTCATATTAAGTGAGAGTCTCTCACCACGGCATTCATGTTATGTCAAACAAATAATTATATTATATGAGTTGTCCCAAGGAACATGGTCCATATAGTGTAGCTAAAATTACTCATTCACGGTCACGAGTTTGACACTCTTTAGAGTTCTGTTTTTAATTAACCTGATGTATATGTAGAGACGCACTGCTGTGCCCAAAATTTTATCAATTAGTTGTCAAACTCCGTTGAATAATCCTATGATCGGACTCCACCAAATGAATTCCCATATCATTCAAAAAAAATAATTATCATATAAGCACATATAGCAACCCTACTTGTTAAATCACCGTGAAGATAATGTTATATTATAAGCACATTTGTGTGTTAGATTTTTATTAAATATGTATTTATTCATTTAACTGCATTTTAGTCACATTAAAGAAATTGAGTTGACTAGAAATTTCCCAATCTTAACCTATGTGTAAGAAGTTCAAGGGTCAAATCTCATCTCTTTACAACACATATTTCCATAAAAAACAACAATTCCCTTTAATTTATTTTTGAAAAAGAAGAAAACCAAAATCCCCTTAATCTAAATTAACCTAAAACAAATTTATACGATTTGCTTGCTTAGTAAAAAAAAAAATCTTAACCTAAAACAAAACTCATATTACAAATTTAAGCACATATACACAAAGTTCTTTGATACATCTAAAAGAAAACATTCTTAATTTAAATAATATCCAAAATAAAGTACCTTTTAAAACTCCAAATTATTCTATTTCTTATAACATGACTCACAAATATCGCGCTCTTTGATATATTTACCTAGGAATGGCAATGGTGCAGGGTAGGGGCGGGGGAAGCTATCCCCACGCCTAGTCCCGCCACTCAAAAAGCTCCCCCATCCCCCGCCCCGTCCCCGCATTCTATACCCCCATCCCCCGCCTCGTCCCCGCCCCGGAATTCCCGTGAGGAATGAGAATTACTCGCGTGGTTTTTATTATTATTTTTAAACCTTAAAAATTATAATTAATTTGAATAATGCAACTTCAAAATATAAATTAAAGTTATACTAATGATAAATATAAATATAGATCTTAAGTAAAGTCTAATATTAATTATTCTTGCAATTAAATAGTAAAAATAATATTTAGTAATTGAGTCTCAAATATTTAAAATAAATTTTGACTTAACCATCTTGTATGAGAACTCTAATTGAAAAAGAACATTTCTTTGTACTAGTGATATTGCATTGATTACTATAATTTTTTTTCTTATCACATGTCACATATAATATTAGTTGTAATTCTTTAAAATTCATCTTTAGTTACGTTATTTGAAGCTTTTTGAATTGCAACTGAAATAACTAACAAATCTCTTAATTTACTATGAACAATAGTAAAATTGAGGTATTTATGTCAAATGATAGTCAATCTCAAGTTATGGCATACAATAGTTTTAAGAATAATTATAAAATCATTTCAAATAATATAATTTTTCTTCTCCATTTTATAATACTTTGTTTAATGTTATTTTTTTATACTTTTATATGTATAATTTTAATACATATATAATACTAAAATAATAAAAACAACTATCTATATAGCGGGGCAGGGTGTGTAGGGCGGGAAATGCTTATCCCTGCACCCCGCCTCTTCCTCGCGGGGATTAAAAGTTGATCCTCATCCCCCGTCTCATTCTCTATTTCTCGCCTTAATCCCTGCCCCATTTGAAATAAAAGTGAGGTAGGTACCCGCAATCCCTGTCCTCATTACTATGCCTATATTTACCTAATTGGCGCAAGTTACAAATTTAAGCACATTTTACATGAATTTCATGTATATATCTAATATCGCAATAAGTAGGGTTCGAGTTTCCTTTTTCTAAGGGCATCCTCAATGGGGTCTTCAAATGCAAAACTTTTTTAATTTAGTTATTTTTAGAGACTCCAGTCTCTAAAAATAATACTATTCATGATAAAAGTACGTGAAGTCCACCACTTTTGGCTAAAAAGATGCTAAAATAAAGATCCAGTCTTTATTTTCTTTTACAAATTTGTTAAAAAAAAATAGAGACTGAGTCTCTATATTAACATCTTTTAAGCTAAAAGTAATAAATTTCACGTATTTTTATTATAAATAGTATTAATTTTAGAAATTGAAATCTTTAAAAATACCCAAATTAAAAAAAATTTACATTTTAAAAACTCCATTAAAAATAACCTAACTACCAACTCCAAAGTGAAAAGAGAGGGGAACAAAAAAAAAACCCCCAAAACTTAATAAATTATACATATATACACACGCGTACGCCTTTAAATGCATTGCCATTCACTTTCTCTTTCTACATTATTCTCCATTCCCACCAATATTTCTCTCTCTTGTCCCTTCACATTTATGGGCTCTTCATTTTCATTCTTGCAATCTCACACAACTTCATCCTCCTCCTCCTCTTCCTCTTTTACGGCGTCGCCGCCGCAGCAGCAGCATCCGGGCTTAGGAGACTTGCCGGAGAGCTGCTTGGCGTCGGTTCTTGTACACTTGGACCCACCGGAGATCTGTAGGCTTGCAGTGCTGAATAGGGCCTTTAGAGGAGCTTCTTCAGCTGATTTTGTTTGGGAATTGAAATTGCCTTTGAACTATGAAGCTTTGATCAAAAGGGTGTTTGAAGATTTTGATCAAAATCGTGATGGTTTGTGTAAAAGAGATGTTTATGCTAAGCTTTGTAGATCCAATTCTTTTGATGGTGGCACAAAGGTTTAAATTCTTATTCTTTTTACAATAGATATAATATGATTTTTCTTGTTAATCTTTTGCTTTTTTAGTTGATTTTTATGTATATATTGTGGTTTGTTTGTGAATTTATGTGTGGATTATTGGGCTTCTTTAGTTTTTGAAAAAAAATTACCTTTTTGCTCTTTAGGTGAAATTAACTGGCCAAAGCCGAACTAAGCATTATCTTGCTAGATGGAGTTAGCTAGATAATATGATTACGATTATCATTCCTGTTGAGATTCATCTCGTGGTTATTTCTATGAAGTTTTCCAGTGAAATCTAAACTAGTTCTTATCCCACTAGATGGTGTCGGCTACACAGTCTCACTACGCAGTCATTTCTGTCGAAATCTATCTCTTAGTCATTTCCGGCCATGTATATCTCGTCATTTTTGTTGAGATTCAGCTCCTCTATTTAATTTGATTTATTTTATGCATTGGAGTTGGATTTTTCTGGTGTTTTTTTAGTAATGATGTTTATGATGAAACTATATTCAACTATGTTTTTCCGGGGTTTAAGAAAAATACAAGAAGAAGAATTAAGGAACATTTTAAGATATGCAAGGCCTTATTGAATTTATAGGCTAAAATCAAATTAACTCTTATCACACTAGATGTTGTCGGCTATGTTATCTGACTACGACAATCATTACCATCGAGATTTATCTCCTAGCCTTTACTATCAAGACTGATCTCCTTTTTTAAGTTTATTATATTGACTAGTGTTTGGATTTTTATCGTGCTTTTATTTGCGTTGATGTTTATGATGAAAAACATTTTCAAAAAAGGCTATTTTTAACCATTCATCTTGAATTAAGGAATGTTATGTTGAAAAAAGGAACTTGTTAGATCGATGAAATTTTTTTCAAACTTTTCTTTTTTGCTTAGAATTGTTGTATGCGTAGTGCTTTTTCTATTTTGTAATTTTTGGTTGGGGTTTTGTGATAGATTATTGATGATGATGGCTGATGGTGTTGGTGAATGGGATTGTGTTGCAGAAGGCTTGGTTGGATCAGAGTACTGGAGGGCTTTGCTTGTCTATAGCCTCGAGTGGATTGGCGATCACGGGGATTGATGATCGGAGATATTGGAGTCGAATACCAACCGAGGAATCAAGGTGAGGACTGGGGTCTGCTGCTGTATATATACATGTATATTCTTTTGATGTGTGTGCTTTTAGATCCACTGATCAAATCCATGCTCAGGGAATTTCCTTGTTGCTATTCATTTTCCAAATTGCTTTTTGTGTTGATGTGAATTTGATCTAAAACTTTGTGATGTGCTTTTGTCTGGATGTCTTATGATTATTGACATTAGAAGCCTCTTTAAGTTACAGAATTAGGTCGTAGTATAATGATTTGCATATTTTGTTCTTGTCATCTTCTATCGGGAGAAGGGACAAACTAAATATTTTATTTCTTGTCCAGTCTCTTCTTGTGTTTCGTGGGATACTGAACGTAGGATCGATAAATTTCTCTGGTGTCAAGTTCCCTTTGTTCTATGTTTGTCAATGTGTCAAATTAGTGTTGAAAGACGTCTATTACAATCTGAGCCTTTGTTGCTAGAAAGGGATTCTTATTCTGTTACGCACTTCGATTTTCTCTTTAAAGATCCTTTTGTTCCAACTCCATCTAACTATGGGATGTATTAATATTACTTCCTCTTCTTCTGTATAGATTTTTCTCAGTTGCATATCTCCAGCAAATCTGGTGGTTTGAAGTCGATGGAGAGGTTGAGTTTCCATTCCCGGCAGGGTCCTATAGCTTGTTTTTTAGGGTGCAATTAGGACGTGCTTCCAGGAGGTTTGGGCGCCGAATATGTAATACTGAACACATACATGGTTGGGATATCAAGCCCGTACGATTTCAACTTTCAACTTCAGATGGTCAGAAAGCTACAAGCCAATGTTACTTGAATGAACCAGGGAGATGGATTCTCTATCATGCAGGAGATTTTGTTGTTGTCGCTCCCACTACACCAACAAAAGTTAACTTCTCAATGACCCAGATTGATTGCACACATACTAAAGGTGGTCTGTGTGTAGACTCTGTTCTGATATATCCCAGTGAGTTTAGAGAAAGGTTAAAGCGTTTTTAGTTGCAATTAACCTTTGAATCGGAAGTAATATATCGTAGTTGTAGGACATCTGAAACTGTGGATCACTCAGTTACGATTGAGATGATGAGAGTGGGGATGAATCTGCTCATAATATTATTGATGTTATGAGATATGATAGTACACTTGTACTATAGTAAGAGAATGTGTATATATGTTTATCAGCTTTTCTTCATGATGCATAATATGTTGTTGATGTGTTTTTTTGTATCATAATGGTAATGGCCTTTCGCCTCCTTTCTTCAAGTTATTTCATTCTTTGAGATGGAAAAATATGGATAGAAACAGTGAATTGTACGTCTTTTCTTTTTCTTTCTTTTGGTAGAATGGAAATTGATGTTGTGTTGAAATTTCTGATTACAACTGGTTGCTTCTCAACCGTTCTTCCTAACTTTTGGGTGTGAAATGCATGTCTTTTGTTCAACCTCATATTTCTATTGATGTTCTGCTTTTCTTACTCGGGTCTGTTTCTATATCAAGAATACCGAGTGAAGTATTTGCTAAAATATTAATATTCCGTTAGGGCAATTCGTTACACGAAGTTTAGTTTTTATTATGCTCGGTGTTTGAAAAACTCTTATTATGCATGGTGAATGATGGATATAGTTATGATAAAATGATGATCATGCTCAAACCCCCTCTACCCCCGCCCGCTGGGTCCCTTCCTTGGACCAAAAGAGAGGAAATCTGGAAATAGGAAAAAGAGGAGGCAGGAGAAGTGAATGGAGAAGTCTAGATGCTGCTGTTAGCGGAAATGTACGAGGAAGCGAATCCTAACAATTGACAAACGATGACATAACATCAAACATATGCTAACAAGAATAGACGATCATAAAAACTTCAAAAGTCAATATCTACCGGGCCGCCCTCAGCAATAGAAGCCTAACAACGTCAAACAGTAGTTCATTCTGTCCTTTTCTGCAGCTGGAATTACAACCACTAATTTGGATTTTGAACGGTATGAGAAAGATTAATGATGATAAAATAATAATATAATTATTTAAACTTTATACTTGGTGTTTAAATTGTTATTTTGTTATAATTGTATTGTTATTTCTCTATAAACGTTCGAGGGGACGTAAATTCGAAAGAAACAATTGATCAACTCTAAGCTCATGAAAAGATTTCGATCTAACTGTTGACTTTAATGAAAGAATCCGTGAGCGACATTGAAATAAAGCAAGAAAAGGTGAAGGAAGATGCAGACAATACAAAAATTCTTATGTTCGGATCCTAAAGTGAGCCGCTGTGTGTGTGCGCATACATGCAATGTGTCACAGTTGAATTATTCGACAATGGAACATAAGATCGATTCTTACATAAAATGATCCTGAATCCGCTAGACTTTTATTCACTATCCTAGATTGTCATAGTGGTTATGAAATCCCATAATTGACATGTATCCCATCTTTCAAGTCCATTACAAGAATTAGTCCTATGAATCGCTTGATTCATGAATCAGATGAGTTGTAACTTATTAGAATGAGTTAAGCGCAGTTCAATACTCGAAATAATTGGGCTTAGACTACAGTCAGATTTTGACCACTACAAACTTCAGGTGTCACTGACTGCATTAGGACTGATGCTTTCATGTTAAAAAAGAGAACTGCCTAAAATTTGTCAAGCTATGCCTTCCAAGTTTTAAGTGCTTAATATCCCCATTGTCAAGCATCTGACGCTATTTTTGAGGTATATATACACAATAAATAAATAAAATTTTAGAAAAAGGAAACTAAGGACGTGTGCCTTAATAATCAAACCTTTTAACGAAATTAACCTAAAAGGAAATGACGAGGGGTTCCCGAGCTGAGGTGCGAATTCATCCCGAGCCGAGACGAGCTAATCAGCGCCAAGGCCAGCGCGTTCAACTGAATGTCCAACCAGTTTGACTGGCCCGACCCCGGAAACCCCGACCTCAGTTCCAGTTGTTCTGATGGGACATAAAGCACTGATGGGACATAAAGTTGCGTTGCATTAAATGCTGTCAGACCAGAACTTAGTATAAATAGAGCTCCACCCTCTTCATTTAAGGAGGTAACTCGTTATTAAATGTTCTCAGCTACCTTGCCAGTTCAGACATACTAATCATTCGCGCGCTCGAGGGGAAAATCCGGGTCATCACCCCGCATTTTCCTTCTTTTCCTTGTGCAGGTCTGGTGGACGACCAAGAAAATACAGCTCGGAGGCCAACCTGAAAAGTCCAGCTCGGTGCAAGTAGCTCCCAACTTCAACTGTGAGATTTTCAACCTCGACAGTTTGGCGCCGTCTGTGGGAAACGACGAGTTCTTTTATAGCTCTCTTCACCACTCATTGAGAAGCCATTATGGTGCAAACTAGAAGCCACAGCACACCGATAGAGGATTCGCCCAACCCGAAAGGGGACCTCGAAACCACGCAGGTGCCTAGCCAAAACTTAACCCAAGCCGACGTTGGAACGAGCCAACGTATACACTTAGCCACTCCAATCAACCCTACAGCAGAGGGAGACCCCAACTCCAGCCTGTCACCAGAGATAAGGATGATGCTGAGGATGTTCGAGGAACTTAAGGAGCAGGTAGCCCGGCTAGCTGAGGGCCCCTTAGCTCGGCAAGAGGCTACGTCGCGGCCATCGCGTCCGCAATTCCACATCCCAGAGTCAAGGCGAAAACGGGCGCAGGATGAGGAGGCCTTCCTGGACCCGATGGCCAGACCCGTCGTGGTGAGAGGTAAAAGGGCGGCCCAAGCCGACCCCAAGCAGGCCAAGACCGCAGCTGCCATAGCCAAGGTCATCAACCAGCTCAACGTTAGCCCACTCTCCCCTAAGGTACTGGCCACGCCACTGCCCACCAGCAACCGTATGCCCAACTTGGCCGTCTACAACGGAGATGGAGACCCAGCTAGCCACCTACTCAATTTTGATCACCACATGACTCTGCATGACATGCCAGATCTCATGAAGGCGAAGACATTCTCGACCACCTTGGTTGGCAATGCCCTGGACTGGTTCCAGAAACTTCGTCCCGGTTCAATAGCAAGTTTTCACCAGCTGGCTGAGGCTTTCCTCTCCCGCTTCGCTGGAAGCCGGCGCTCCACCCGCCATACTTCTACATTGCTGTTGGTGAAGCAACATAGAGGGGAAAGCTTGAGGGCCTACACGGCCAGATTCAATGAAGAGTCCCTTCGAATTCCCAACCTGGAGGACTCTATGGCGTTGATGGCTTACCAAAGTGGGCTGAGATCGGGACCACTTACATCCTCCCTGGCAATCGACCCCGTGGACACTGTATCCGAGCTGATGGTACGAGCAGAAGGGTACATATACTCAGAGGAAATACATCAGGCGAAAAGGGATGATGATAAGGAGAAGGAAGCCAGCAAGAAGTGAGAGACCTCCCGAGCCCAACCTGGGGGTAAAGTCCAGAATGACCGAGGCAAGCAGCCACACCAGCTAAAGCAGAACCCCCGGTTCACCATGTTCACTCCCCTTAACACCTCGAGGGAGCAGATCCTGATGGAGATCCAACACCAGAACCACCTGCCTCCAGCTCTAAGGATGAAGGGTTGACCCGAGAAACGCAATAGAACCAAGTATTGCCGCTACCACATGGACTACGGCTATACCACCGAAGAGTGTAAAGACTTGAAACAGGAGATTGAGGCCCTGATATCCCGAGGCCACCTCCGGAGATATGTAGATCCGCAGCAGACCCGAAATCCCGACCAAAGGGATAGGGAGAGGAGTCCGCTTAGGCGCCAGGCTGGGGGCGGGCGCTTGGCCGTGATTGAGACCATTGCGGGAGGATTGGCGTCAGGAGGGAAGACCTCAGCAGGCAGGAAGGGTTATGTTCGTGCTGGGAGGGAGTATGGACCGATGCGGGAACCGGCCCCGGGGATGCAGGAGCTCACCTTCTCCTCAGAAGACTTGGAGGGGGTGATATTTCCCCATGACAACCCTCTGGTGATCAGCGCTGAAATAGCCAACTTTACCGTCAAGAGGTTGATGGTGGACACCGGGAGCTCAGCAGAAGTCTTATTCCTCAGCGCTTTTGAGCAAATGGGGTTGGACAAGAGCCGACTCAAGCCACTGAGGGGTGCTTTAGCTGGTTTCACCGGGCAGTCCCACCGAACCGAAGGGGTCATCAATCTCTCGCTGAAGCTGGAAGATGGAGATAAATGGGTATCGATGCAAGCCAACTTCATAGTAATGGATTGCAGCTCCACTTACAATGGGATCTTAGGTCGGGTGGCACTCAATCACTTCAGGGCCGTCCCCTCAACTTACCACCAGGCCCTGAAATTTCCAACCCCGGCCGGAGTGGCCACCATTCGCGGAGCCCAACTCTCAGTTCGGGAATGTTATGAAAACTCGCTCCGGCCCAAGTACCAAATCGGCTGGGGACCGAATTTGCCCGAAGAAAAAAGAGATGCTAAGAGATGAAGCCCGGCTGAAAATCTCCAAGAGGCGGAGCTTTCTGATGAAACCAAGAAAGCAAGGATTGGGAGTGAACTTTCTGCCGACCTCAAGAAAGGTATAAGCCAATTCCTCTTAAAGAATGAACATATATTTGCCTGGTCTGCCTCT
Source organism: Ehretia macrophylla (assembly GCA_037974665.1). NCBI lineage: Eukaryota > Viridiplantae > Streptophyta > Magnoliopsida > Boraginales > Ehretiaceae > Ehretia > Ehretia macrophylla. The sequence goes on along the minus strand of CM075773.1, from coordinate 33,879,576 downwards.
GACATAACAGGAATTGACCCGGATGTAATTGAGCATCACCTAAATGCCGACCCAAATCACTATCCGGTAAAGCAAAAACGCAAGCACTTCTATTATGATAAACAACAAATCATAGCTGAAGAGGTGGATAAGTTAGTGGACGCCGACCACATAAAGAAAATACAGTACCCAACCTGGTTGTCCAATGTGGTGCTGGTGACTAAGTTCTCAAGAGGATGGAGACTGTGCATTGATTTCACCGACCTCAACAAAGCCTGCCCTAAGGACTGTTTCCCTCTCCCTCGGATTGATCAAATGGTGGACGCCACCTCCGGGTTCGAGCTACTCTCCTTCATGGATGCCTTCAAAGGCTATAATCAAATCAAGATGGCTCCCGGAGACAAAGAGAAGACTGCCTTTACCACTGATAAAGGACTCTACTACTATGAGGTCATGCCTTTTGGCCTCAAGAATGCTGGAGCTACCTACACTCGGATGGTGAACAAGGTCTTCAAAAATCAAATTGGCCGGAATATGAAAATCTATGTAGATGACATGTTGGTCAAGAGTAGAAGGGCGGAAGACCATGTAGCCGACCTGGCTGAAGCCTTCGCCGTAATGGAGCACTTTGGGATAAAACTGAACCTAGAAAAGTGCGCATTCGGCGTCAGGGCAGGCAAATTCCTGGGCTTCATGGTCACTGCCCGCAGAATAGAAGCCAACCCGGAGAAGGTCCAAGCGATACTTGACCTGGCACCACCGACCTGCATGAAGGACGTCCAGGTATTAGTGGGAAAGGTCGCAGCGCTGAGCAGATTCATGTCCAGGTCGGCTGACAAGTGTGCTCTCTGTTCAAAATATTGAGGAATCCTAAGAACTTTGAATGGACTGAGGAATGCCAAAACGCCTTCCAAGAGCTGAAAAGGTATCTAGCCTTGCTACCCCTGTTATCCCGACCTGAGGTGGGGGAGGAGCTAGTACTATACATAGTATGCTCGGGGACAGTAGTGGCAGCGGCACTAGTCCGAGAAGAAGGAAAGGAGCAGAAGCCGGTCTATTATGTTAGCAAAACCCTGCAATGGGCCGAGGTGAGATACTCTTCCTTGGAAAAACTCGCCCTCGCGCTCATTACAGCGGCAAGAAAGTTGAAGCCATACTTCGATGCTCATCCAATTAAGGTAATGACGGATGCCCCGCTTAAATCCATCATGCACAAGCCAGAAACATCGGGCAGGCTATTGAAATGGGCAGTCGAGCTCAGTCAATTCGACATCACCTACTAGCCAGGACAGCCATCAAAGCCCAAGCCATCGCGGACTTTGTAATAGAATGCACTGGCCGAGCAGAGCATGACCCGGAGGACTTGTGGAAGGTCCATGTGGATGGGGCCTCAGGGAAGTTCGGAAGCGGAGCTGGGGTGGTCATCCTCGACCCAACTGGGCATGAGCACCAATACTCCCTGAGGTTCACTTTTCCGGTGTCCAACAACGAAGCAGAATACAAAGCAGTGATCGCAGGACTGAAAATTGCAGCTCAGCTCGGGGCACAAATAGTCGACCTAAGCACCGACTCTCAGCTGGTTTCTAGTTAGATATTGGGAGAGTTTGAAGCCAAGGACAGTGCTATGCTGGCCTACCTTAACAGAGTCAAGGATTTGACCCCGGGGCTCAGAAGGTGCACGATACAGCAGATTCCTAAGGAAGAGAATATGAAGGCTGATGCCCTGTCCAGGTTGGCCTTGGGCGAGAGTCGACCTGCCATGGTCCATGTGGAAGAAGTATCCGAACCCAGTATTCAGTTGGGGATGCAAGCCGTAGCCGAGCTCAATCTAAGCCCAGATTGGACCAAACCAATCGTGGACTACTTGGAGGGGGGTATGACCCCAGATGATGAAAAAGCAGCTCGGGAGCTCATAAAACAGGCCTCAAGGTTTGTCATAATTGCTGGGAAACTCTATAAGAGAGCCTACACCTGGCCTCTCTTGAAATGTGTTGGACCCGAAGAGGGAAACTATGTACTCTGGGAGATTCATGAAGGGGTATGTGGAAACCACTTGGGAGGCAAAGCCCTGGCTCGGAAGGCATTGAGACAAGGCTATTTCTGGCCAACCTTAGAACAAGTCGCCAAAGAGTATGTAAGAAAGTGCGACACATGTCAGAGGTTCGCCAATGTACAAAGGAAGCCTACTGTGGACCTCACAGTGATGGTGAGCCCATGGTCATTCTATCAGTGGGGTCTAGACATCATCGGCCCATTGCCGACCGGTGTCGGCCAAAAGAAATACGCCTTCGTAGCTGTAGACTCCTTCACCAAATGGCCCGAGACTGAAGGTGTTGCTAGAATAACAGAAAAGGCAGCTTGGGATTTCGTATGGAAAAACATCATTTGCCGATTTGGGGTGCCGAAGGTCATCATCATTGACCACGGCAAACAATTCGACAGTGCATGCTTTCGAGGCAAATGTGCTGAGATTGGGATCGACATCAGATTCTCATCTATTGATCACCCTCAAAGCAATGGCCAAGTTGAAAGGACTCACCAAATCTTTTTCCAGGGACTAAAAACCAAGCTGGAGGAAGCAGAGGGCCAATGGGCATCAATTCTTCCCGAGGTGTTGTGGGCTCAGCGGACCAACACCAGCTTGGCAACGGGAGAATCGCCCTTCGAACTGACCTTCGGTACTCAAGTGGTGCTGCCAGTGGAGATCGGATCTCCGACCAGTAGAACCCTCTACCATGATCCAGAAACAAACGGAGCACGGATCCGTGAAGAGCTCAACCTCGCTGAAGAGCTTCGAGCTAAAGCTCAAATCAGAATGCTGGCCAGCAAAGCTGCCATGCAAAAAGCCTTTGCCAAACAGGTCAAGCCTAAGCCTATTAAGGTTGGCGACCTCGTACTCAGAAATACCATCTTTTTGCCGCGCTCCGGTAACAAGCTCTCCCTGACCTGGGAGATACCCTACGAAGTCGTGAAAGAAGTCCGACCCAGGACCTTCTACCTCCGCGACAAGAACGGAAAACTATTGAAAAATGCGTGGCACTCAGAACACCTGAAGAGTTATTTTTTCTAAAGCGTCCCCGAGCCCAAATATTTTGTAAACGGCCCCGAGCCGAAGCATTTTGTAAACGGCCCCGAGCCGAAGTATCTTGTAAAGGCCCCGGGCCAAGACATTGCTTGTACAAGTTCAATACAATGCATTTTTGTAAATTAGTGCAAATGCCCGACCCGGGAATAAGCACCCAAACCAGCGCAACGCCTGACCCGGGTCCGATTGCCACAACTACAAAACTACTTCCAACTCAGATTAACACGGTGGCCACGCTTAATCACGAGCGAACGTTAAAGTAAACCAGCTCGGGTATAATCAATAACAATTTGATTAGTTTTGCCAGTTAGGATCAAGATCCAACTCGGTGCATTCCGGCTTCAGGTCGGTATATTAGTTTGGGTCTAAACTCGAACTCAATATTTGTCAACATTATTTTGACCAATTTTATAACAGACTGACGAGTTCGAGTTGGTAACAATTATAAAGTTGCCCTGATTATACCAGCTTGGATTAGGATGATAAAACATTAATCGCATCCAGCTCGGTTCATTACGCTTAAGTTTGAATGGTCCATTAAATTGGTCCGACCCCACTAACTTGAGAAAAATTTGCGAAGAGAAAATTACACATGTACAAACTCAGCCAAAATGCAAATAAAAATAAAATAGACATTTCATTAAAATTGGAAAATGATTACAAAGCCCAACTTGGGCAAGATTACAAGAACCCGACCCGGGCAAAATTACAAAACCTACTTTGGCACAGCGGCAGAGGTGGTGGCCTTGGTTTCATCCCTAACCTAGTCCAGGCCCTTCTGGACAAACTCAGTCACCTCCTTGGCCTGGGACTTCAGGTCGGATGGAAGCTTGGGAATCTCCCAGAACTCCGGCGGCGGAACCTCCAAGATCTCGATATAGTCGTTCTTGGTGGCTGGGAAGAAGGTCTTCGCTCTCTCCCGAGCTGCGACTTGACCACGGAAGTAGAATTCCATTTCTGCGTACCTCGCCATGGCCCCGCCTTTCGTGGCCAACCAATCCACCGCCGCGTCGCTGGACTTGAAGGCCTCCACTGCCTTTTCTCCTTTGACGCCGACCCGGTCCACCAGGTCCTGGAACTTTGCCTCTGCCTCACGTTTTTCTCGCTTATAGCGCTCGACGTCCTTGGCCGCGGCTTCACATCGGGCCTTTTTCATGTCCATCTCCTTCTTCAGGCAGTCGATCTCCGTCGTGTCCGCCTTCTGCCTCTGAGCGGCCTCTTCCCTCACAACCTCAAGCTCGGCTCGGGCATCCGTGTATCGTTGCTCGAGCTCGACGCAGTGAGTCTGGGCCTTGATCAGGAAACTGGGAACCGAGAGGATATGGGACTCGGCCTGTTTAGCAGAAAACAAAGCAGTCAGCCGAGCTAAAAAGACAACATCACCAGAAGATAGTTAAAGACTCACCGTGACTATGGCCGTTCTCAAATCGAGCGAGAGCTGCTCCACTGGGACCGTCGCCAGCTTGGGGTCGCGATCCACCTTGGATGCCTCAATGAAGTTTTTGTCAGGAGGGCTCACCTCCGTAGCCTTACCCTTCCCAGAGTACTCGGTCCGAGGCCGCTTTCTGCTCTCGGGTCGGGAGGAAGAACGCTCCGGGATCACCACACCCGAGCCCGATTTCTTGGGCAAAGGGGACCCTGAAGCCCCTTTAGAAGAGACTTCAGAACCGACCTATCGCACATTGTCGATGGGCCGCTGCCTCTATCCTTGAGCGGCACCTCCCAATCCTGACCAAGCCGACGCGTCGCCACTGGCCTCGCTCTTCCTCCTCACCTGGCATATGCGAGCTTCCTCATGTCCGCCATATCTGCAAAAGGTAGAGGAAAGAAGTGAAAACGAGCCGAAGGCCGACCTAAAAGAGACTAGCAAACAGAACGATGGGGACGTCAGGTGCCGATCCTGCAAACTAACCCTCTTCTGAGCTAAACCCCGCGTCCCTTTCAGACTCGGGAAGCAGGTTGAGATGATCTCTCGAGAGGTCGGGCTCCCTACCAAACAACTTGGAGTCCCAGATTCGCTCCCATTTGAGCACACTGTCGATGTCTATCAGCGTCTCGAGCGCGGGCTTGAGCGCCGCGACTTCCCTGAGTTCTTTCATTGAGAGCTTGGGGTCGTCGTTGGCGGTCTTCCTCAAACTTGGGATCCATTCCAGCCTACACCCAGAGTTCACGGTCGACTCCACCCAATAATAATCATTATGCCAACCCTTGTTAGAGGAATGCCACTTGGTGAAAATGGAGTTGCCGACCCGAGCTGCGAAGTGGAATCACCCAGGCTGCTTCGGGTTGGGTTTACACACGAAGAAATGCCTGAACCTGCGCAAGGTCGGCTCCACATTCTTCTCTAGGCAGAACACGTAGAAGGCCACCATCACGGCCCAACCATTCGGCGATATCTGACCCGGGCTGAGCTCGTAATAGTTCAGGATTCCAACAATGAAGCCAGGGAGAGGGAGCTGGATGACGTCGAACGCTAGATCATATATAGTGAAGTGATCGGCCGGAGGATAGCACGCCGATTCTTGCCGACCTGGAACTTTCAGCTTGTGATGTCGATCAACCGACCAATTCCTCAGCCTTGCGTTTGCCATCTGCACTGTGGAATGGCACTCACGCTTGCAACAGGCGAACAGCTGCTCGATCCTCTTCCCTCGAATTGAAGAAGCACTGGCTGAAACCGAGCTCCGAGGTCGAACAGCGCTGACTGGTACAGCTTCAATCGGCTCGGTGGCAGAGACCCCGACTAAGAACTCTTTAGGTATCTCGATGCCCTCTAGTTGATTTAGCGGCTCCTCATCATCCCTATCTTCCAAGTCTCCCAGGTCGACCAAAGGATCCGCCTCCACTTCCTCTTGCACCAATCTGACCCCAATAACTTGGCAGTCATCATCGCTCTCGCCGGGACCAGATTTCCGAGCCGGCCCTGAAGACGAACTGGTGCTCTCTCCACCACGGACCCTATTTGAGGTAGATGCCGAGCTCGGTGGACTCTCATCTCCACCATAGGACCTTACCTCCATAGCCTGAGAATCTTCCGACTCCAACCTCCACATCCTGTCTACAGACTAAATATAAAATGTATAGGAATGACTAAAGGGAGTCGGGACGTACCTACTGCTCTTGATTGCGGAGTGCGACCAACTAAGCTGGCTCCGAGCTGACAAATCTCGAGAAGATTCTTTCCGAGCTAATTGCGTCCGACCACTCTGGTGTCCGACCTAAATTTCTTGAGAAATTGAAAGCAAAGTGTGAAATGAATCTCGGATGCTAAAGCCCTATTTATAGGCGCCCCTGAAAGTCACCTCGGGAAGCCCAAACGTCACGTCTCGTCAGAACTGCCAGGTGACGTGTCAGCCATCCGTTGGGCATGCACCGTTGACATGGCCATCCCTACTCTCTCGGGGTCGGACACCTATAGCTCGGGAGGAACTGCCAATTCTAGATCTCACCCTCTCGACCTCGACTTGGGGGAGGGGGGGAAATTGACGAGGGGTTACCGAGCTGAGGTGCGAATCCGTCCCGAGCCGAAGTGGGCTAATCAGCGCCAAGGCCAGCGCGTTCAACCGAATATCCAACCAGTTTGACTGGCCCGACCCCGGAAACCCCGACCTCAGTTCCAGCTGTTCCGATGGGACATAAAGCACTGATGGGACATAAAGCTGTGCTGCATTAAATGCTGTTAGACCAGAACTTAGTATAAATAGAGCTCCACCCTCTTCATTGAAGGAGGTAACTCGTTATTAAATGTTCTCAGCTACCTCGCCAGCTCGGATATACTAATCATTCGCACGCTCGAGGAGAAAATCCGGGTCGTCACCCCACCTTTTCCTTCATTTCCTTGTGCAGGTCTGGTAGCCGACCAGGAAAATACAGCTCGGAGGCCAACCTGAAAAATCCAGCTCGGCGCAAGTAGCTCACAACTTCAACTGTGAGATTTCCAACCTCGACAGGAAAAAAAAAAACAAATAGGTTCTTAATGGTTTTGGATCATATAACGAAAAAATGCATACTTCTTGAGCATATTTGTCACACCATTTCAAATAAAAGATTCTCCTTTCATCGATACTTATCAGTGTCTAAAGTAGGGGCCATGGCAACGGGGACCGGACATTCCCTTAATTTTTTTTAAAAAAAATTTATGAGTCTCATTTTATTGATTTATTTATTTTTCTGTCAAGATACACCTAATTAAATCGTGACATTCCAATATTAAATTTTTTACTCTACTTCTGACCTAAAGAATACAGTATCGGCTAATTTACCAAAATAGTCTTAGATCTTTGTATTTTTTGATATTTAAGTCCTTTACCTTTAATTTTGGATAAAATAGTTATTTTTTTTTTTTTAATAACAATCATTAGTCGTTAAAGTAAAATTCATCGAAACAATAATAATAATATTTCAACATCAAATGCAATCCTTAATTTACCCAGAAAAAAAAAAAAAAACCTTAACAAAACTTCCTACCCAAGCACCCAACATTTGCCAATCTCTTGACCAATCCTAGGATTATCGTATGTAAACAACCTAAAACCAAACAAATGTCCACATTTTAACCCCTCCACTTTTTCTTACGCCACAAATTCCCCTCTCAAATCTCTCCCTCTGATTCCTTTTGCCCTTCCCCTATTTTTACTTCACTTCCAAAAGAACAAACACTTTTTTAACTCCACCTTTATAAAGAATACACAACACTCTCACACACAAACACACACTCGCATCATATATATATTTGTGTATTTTTATTTTTAAAAAAAATTTAAATCAATTTTATATTACACTAAAAATATTACGTACTTTAAAAATTAATATCGAAACTTCTCACACTTAAATGAAGAATCATATCATTAACAACATATATAAAACATTTCCCAATCTTATTACATATCACACACATGCACACATCTCCTTTTTCGCGCCTTGGGTCAAATAGACTTCTATTTGAACGCAGCCAACGACCCGGATCCTCGACACACTAAGGTCAAACCCAACCCGGTTATTAATTAATTTTTTTTATTTTTTGGCAAAAGAAGAGAGAAGAGAATGGAGTTGCCGGAGATGGAGACAATGGCGTCGGCGATCGGCGTCTCGGTGCCGGTGATTCGATTCCTTCTGAGCTTCGCTGCGACGATCCCGGTCAGCTTTCTCCACAGGTTCGTACCCGGCGGCGCCGCCGGTCGACACGTTTACGCGGCGTTAAGCGGCGGCATTTTGTCGTACTTGTCATTCGGGTGCTCTTCGAACCTACATTTCTTGGTGCCGATGCTGTTGGGCTACGCTTCGATGCTCCTCTGCAGAAAGCATTGTGGGATCATCACTTTCTTCTTGACCTTTGCTTACCTCATTGGATGGTAAACTTTTTTTGATTGAATTTTTATTAAATTTACATTCTTCGATGCTTTTTTGGTTGTTTATTTGTAAAGCTTGGATTTTTCTTTCTGGGTTTTGTTTGGTTGGTCAAAAAAACTTTGATCAGTGCTCAAAACTCTTGCTATGCATTGCTTTCAAGTGAAAAAACTTTGATAAATGAAAGAAAGAAAAAGAAAATCTAAGTGCATTTTTTTTCATAATGCATATGTAAAATATAGTATGATAATGTCCATATTAACATCTTTATTTTGTCACCTATCTCCTCTTCAGTACATCTGAGCTTTTCTTTTTTATATATAATGTCTGAAGTCAAACATTTTGCTGTGTAGTCATGTATACTACATGAGTGGAGATGCATGGAAGGAAGGAGGAATAGATGCCACAGGTAAGCACATCCTAATCAAGATGGTTCCTCTGCAGTTCATCATTTTTTCTGGTCCTGTATATAAATTTTCTATAGTTCATCATTTTATGTACCTGTATAGTGTATTTGATGAAAAATCAACTGAATTACGTCTTGTTGTTTCACAATACAGGAGCATTGATGGTGATAACCCTTAAAATCATATCGTGCGTGATAAATTATAATGACGGTTTATTGAAAGAAGAAAATCTACTTGAAGCACAAAAGAAAAATCGGTTACTTAAGCTTCCTTCATTACTTGAATACTTCGGTTATTGTCTCTGTTGTGGAAGTCATTTTGCTGGTCCAGTGTATGAAATGAAGGACTATCTTGACTGGACTGAGAGGAAAGGGGTAAGTTGGCATTTTATCATATTCAGTTTTGATTTGTCTAATCTCATTTAAGTTTAATCTTTCCTCAGCTCTGGTATTATCTTCTCTAGGTCTGGAAGCGTTTGGAAAAAGGTCCATCACCATCGCCTTTTTATGCAACCTTAAAATCCCTTGTCCAAGCTGCTATTTGCATGGGTGTGTATCTAAACCTGGTACCGTATTTTCCACTTTCCCGATTCAGTGAACCAGTGTACCAAGAATGGGGATTCTGGCAGCGGTTGGGTTACCAGTACTTGTCTGGCTTCACTTGTCGTTGGAAATATTATTTCATCTGGTCAGTCTCAGAAGCTTCAATCATTATATCTGGCTTTGGTTTCAGTGGTTGGACTAATTCTTCTCCGCCTAAACCACGATGGGACCGTGCAAAAAATGTCGATATATTGGGGGTTGAGTTGGCAAAGAGTTCGGTTCAGTTACCGCTTGTATGGAACATACAAGTCAGCTCTTGGCTAAGACACTGTGAGTTAATTTTTCTTTTGTAGTCTGTGTCACATTGCTTATATTTCTCTGGCATGTGTGACATTATTGTTGAGGGCATTGGTTTTGTCGAATGAATTGGGTTTCCCAAGTGAGAGAATTTTAAATTTGGTGATAAGTGTGGATGGGATGTAATAATGAAAAGCAGCCTTCCGTCATTGTTTTCTAAATCTCATGAAAGGAAAAAGATGAATAAAGAACCGTGAAACTGTAACAATTAAAAGAAGCCTGTTGCATTTGAGCAAATGTTATGCCAGTTGCTATGGAAAGCTCATTTATATTTATAAAGGGGTTGGAGTTGACTTCTGGAGTTTAGACCCCATTCCTTCCAACTACCCACCGTAGGGTGCGAAGTCGCCAATATATTGTAGATGTGCAGCATTTTGTGATTGATTAGAGTCATGATGGACTCTCTATCTTATCATATTTCTTAATGTCTTCACAGATGTTTATGAGAGGCTTGTCCCTAATGGTAAGAAACCTGGTTTCTTCCAATTGCTGGCTACGCAGACTGTTAGTGCTATATGGCACGTAAGTATATATATACTTCTCATACTTCATCGAAATGCTCCTTTTATCCATTGGTGAAACTGTATATTAGTTTCTTCATGCATTTTCAAACCTAAGATTAGAGGCTGGAGGAGCTTCCTTTTTCTAATATGCATTCTGGAGTGAGAATGGTTCTCAGAATACCATGGCCGAGCTGCTAAGAAAATGAGTGGATGTTCTCGTTGCATAAAATCCAACTTCACAAAAATTCTACCTTTGTATATGCTATAATCATCTGAACAACTTTGATTCTCTCATCTGAAAAAGTTGCTTCTAGATTGCCATTGGATAATATTTTTTTTAGTACTCCAATTTGATGTTCATATATGAAGAAAGGAAGTCATTTGGATATTGTGATCATATAAGCTTTCCCTAATTTATTCAATATATGTGGCCCTCTATTGGGTGTTTGAGCTTTAGATCTGTTTCACGGCTTAAGAGAAGAGCTTATGAGCTCTTTCACTGCTTCTTTTCAAAGTTCCTGACCTTCTTTTTAGCTTATAAACTCTTAGAGAAAAAGCTAGTTGATCGATAAATTCACCCAACTTCCTTCCCCTATTTTTCATTATTTTTAGAGTGCTTATGAGCTCTTTTTTTGAATCTAAGCTAAACACCATATTGAAACTTTATTTAGTCATTATGACTTAATTCAACCATTTATATCAAATTATGCTTCAATTGATTGCAAATAATTTTAACTTTTGTAGTTAACTGGTCAGATAATCTTACGTATCATATTTCCTCCCCATTTATATGGGATTCTCATTTCGCCATTTGTCTTGTCATCTCTTTGTGAGCTATATTCTTTAACGTGAGTGCAGCAGCTCCATTGTAGTATATTATCCCCTTAAGTTTGTATAAAGATGCAAATAGATATAACAACTAGATGCCTTTCCATTGGCTCCATTTTCTAAAGAAACATGCTCTTTTCTTTAAATCTGTTCTTTACCAATTCCACGTGCCTTTTCCTTTGATACTTTAGAAAATGCGAGTTAAATAATTAGTCTAAAGGCTGCCCGAATCTTTCCTCTAAATGGCAGGGATTATATCCTGGATACATCTTCTTCTTCGTTCAGTCTGCTTTGATGATTGCTGGTTCAAGAGGTAAATAACCAAGCATTTTGGTCTAATCATGCTCATTGATGGTTCATTATTGAATACTTTAATTGTTTGCTTTGGTTCTAACTTTTGTTGTTCAAATGAGCAGTCATTTACCGATGGCAGCAAGCTACTAACTGCTCTCTGTTTAAGAAGCTACTAGGATTCATGAACTTCGCCTATCCAGTTGTCCTTCTATCCTACTCATGTGTTTGTTTCATGTTACACTCTTTACCTTTTCCCTTTCCTTTCCCTTTTATGTTTTTTATTTGCTCAGAGAAGAAATAATGCTTATTGGTGAGCTAAATCGAGATTGTAACATATTCTTTTCTGAAAATCACAGGTGTTAAACCTTCATGAGACACTCAATGGGTATGGTAGTGTACATTACATTGGAACCATTCTTCCCATAGTATTTATCCTTCTTGGTAAAATTATTCAACCAGCAAAGCCGGTCAGATCTAAAGCTCACAAAGAACAGTGAGGTAGGCATCATATCTGCGGATATTATTGCGAGATATTGTTGCAAAAGTGAACCACTTCGTTCAACTGCATCTGCGTTTTTCTTGATTTTTGTAATGTGTTTTCATCACTGGGACTCTCCCCCAGTGACAATCGTGTAGTGTAGTTGTAATCGCTCACGCAGAGCAGCTTGAGATAGTGTTGTAGGGGCTGATAAATAGAAGTTTTGTTCCCCTTCAACATCTCCTCCCCCCCACCCTCCCAAAAGAAAATGGTAAAAAACCCGAGCCCACCCTAAAACAAAACAAAAGAAGGCACAAAAGAAAGGGGGAGACAGAGGAAGGAAGAATGAGAGATTGAGATATATAAACCCGTGGATACCATCTATATATTTTATTTATTTATTTATATAGTTGCTTAAGTTTTCTGTGATGATAACTGTAAAAATGAGAGAGAGATTTATGTCGAGAATTGTTAGTCATAGCTTGTATTTTCCAGTCGTGGATGAAGATTATACTTCTGGGTAGTTCTCTGACTACCTCACATAAGTTTGTGCAGTATTAATTTGCTGAATGATTACCAATTTTGTACAAATGATATTTCGCCATGTTTGTATGAAATCAAATTAAACCTTATCTCATTATGGAGTCGGTTATATAATTTGGCGACACCACTCATGTTGAGAGTACTTGGTACTTTTGACAAAAAAAAACAAAAAAAGATATGTTATTTCTAGGAAAAGACTACTTGGTATTTGGTTGTATGAACTTTCCAAAGTTGTACGTGTGATAATATAAGCAAGTGACATTGGAAAACAGTGCTTATAAAGAGGGAAAATTATAGTATCCGGCATAAGGACGCAACGGTCAATAGGAGCAGGTGGGATGTGGGACCGACACTTTGTGAGAGCCGTTTTGCATCTGAAAGCCGAAGGCAAGTTTTTCCCTATAAAGAGTGACTGAATTCAAGTGCAGGAATTGAGCAGCTTCCGTTACCATCTCTATATACACATTAAAAGAAAATGGAAGGAAATGATAAATTTTATTTATATAATGATTTTTATACTCTTTTTTTATTTTATATTAAACTGTCATGATTTGATGATGAAAAAAAGGTGAAGTGCATCAGACCCTCTTGTACTTTAGCGAAAGTACACAACATCCCCTTATAGTTTAAAAACCCCCTGAGTTAGTCATTGTAGTTTTTCAAAAGTGCACAACACCCCCCTACAGTTAAAAAATCCGTTAAATTTAACGGAGAGTGTATTTCACATGCGTTAAGTGAGATTTTTTTTGATTTTTAACGAATTTATTCATTAAATAATTATATGAATTGACTAAATTACCAATTTTTTTTTTTTTGGCCTAAACAAAAGAGGAAATGGCAAAAGAGAGAAATGAAAAAAAACGAGGGTATTTACGTCTTTTTTACAAAATCCGTTAAATATGACGGATTTTATAACTGTAGGGGGGGTGTTGTGCACTTTTAAAAAACATAGGGACTAGTTCAGAGAATTTTTGAACTATAGGGGGGTGTTGTACACTTTCGCTAAAGTATAAGGGGGTCTGATACACTTCACCAAAAAAAAAAAGAGCAACAATATCATTATAGCAAATAGTATTTTTCTCTTCTCCCATGTCCTCCCAAATTGGAGGGACTATATTTTGGGAGTATGGAGGGGTGAGACTCATCCCCTCTATACCCTTCTTTTCATTTTTTCCCAAACCAAACAAGGTAAGGATTCAACTCCTCCCCTTACTAACCATTCCCTTCCCCCCATTTTCCCCAATCCAAACACACTGTAAGACTTGTTAAGAAACTGATTGATTCCAATACAGGCTCAGATCTCTTCCTTATAGTTCTGGAATCTTTCTCATTTTGTTCAGACGCATTTTTGAAAGTTTTTCTTGGCTACAAGAGTGAAATCGTAGCAATGTGATCTAGAGGTCATGGGTTGGAGTCATTAAAATAGTCTCTTCTAGAAACACATAGTAAAATTGTGTACAATAATCCTCAAATTGAATTCGATCCTTTTTGAACTTGTGTATAGCAATAATTTTGTATATCGGATTATAGTTTAGGTGCATTTTGTATCTGAAATTTAAAAAAATACTCTGCTCAGATAAAATAACTGTTTGACCATGAGATAAAGTATTAGTGGACCGAATAACCGGTTACGAAAGTCTTTCCCCCTAAAACTTATTCCATCTCCAGTAATGTGTCATGTCATAGGCCTTTGGGTCCTGTAGGCTTGTAATCATGCCTGGAAGAAGGTAGCTGGATGGCTGACTTTGCTGCCAGTTATAAGAACTATCTCCAAAAGCCATGTCATGCTGGGCCACCCTTCCCAACTGTTTGTGAAATTATAGCACCACACATGCATTTACAAGTTGTATGAAATGACTGAATAATAATTTATTATAATTAAAAATCATTAATTTGAATCACAGTTTTGATTTTTATTGTGTCAAAAAATAATTATAACACCACACTTGTTCCTCAATGCCAGGCAGTATTATTAGGTATTTGATCTTTCATGTTGATCGATGAACTGGCTCGAACCCCACCTCTTCATCATTCTACAAAGTAATATGTATTTATGTATCAGAGGATAAGAATGAAAATGGCCTGAACTTGTGTTTCCTCACTCTTAGCATGTTACATTTCACTATCAATTTATGGTCTCCACAATACCATATCATTATATGCCTATTACAAACTCAATAAATTTGCAGGTGCCTTTTATATGGATAAGTAAACATGCTAGGTCATCAAAAGCATTAGTTCTCCCCTTGACTTGTCTCCCAACCTCAAGATCAGCGGATGATGCCTTCTTCCGAAAGTCCTTCTCTTGTAGTTCGAACAACCGTTTATAGTATATTATTTTTTGTGAGGAATGTGTGAAAAGGTTTTAGAACGTTCAAAAATATTACACGCTCGGTATGATTATTCCGCTATTCAAATATAGGGTAGATTTAGAATATAGATTGTTGGGCTTTCCACAGTTTTACAAATTAATTTGCAAATAATTTTTGTACGTAAAACCAATTACTATTATAATTTTGCTAATTTTGATCAGCAACATCACTTAACCTTTACTAACAGCATAAAACACCATGCAAAATCAAAGGGCTTGCCTAACTAATGGCCTTATTGCCAAGGAATTTGGAACTATTCATATCATATAATGTTACGAGAAAAACTATTTTATTATAAGTACATTATTAATTTATTATTATTAAATATTTTTTATAACATTGTATTATCATGAGAGGATCCAAACCCGTTGTAAAGTGGAGACAATACATTTGGTTTGTTCTACAATAGATGGGTACTTGAGAGAATAACACACTTGTTATGTTTGCTTCAAATGATAACATGGATGACCCTCTGAACTGACCACTAATTACTAAATAAAGACAGCTGCTGACTGGGTGCAGATTTTTCTGTGGCAGATGATGCAGATTTGGCATTTTTTGAGTAGGTTTTTGTTCTGCAATTGGCATTTTCTGCCCATTCTCAATGGAGCCAATTGGCTTAGATAGCCCTGTTTTGTCGTTGCTTGTTCTTGATGCCTTCCCAATTAATGCATCAATTATCTCATTTGTCTTTTCTGTATACTTTCCCCGATTTTATTGGTAATCGCTTCAATGAAATCTTTTATTCTGATAGGAGGAGAAATAGTTAAAATTAAAGTAATTTCGCAATCACGGGACTTATGTTTTGTGAGAAGAAATAAAATCGAATCAAATTAAACTTTATTCTATTAAGTGAACTAATAGCACATTCAATTTATTAACGACCTTGTGCGTAAATAATATAGGAAAAATAACTCAAGCAACACCATTGATATGTTTCTATTTTAGTTAAAGTTGTGTTTAAATAATGCGAGATCAGATAAATGACATAGATAATTGAGAAAATCAATATAAATCATCTAAATAAAAGGAGTCAAATATAGCTAAATAAAAGGAGAGGAAACAATGAGATTTATCATATATTTAATTAATATATGAATGATATATAAACCGAAGACAAGAATAATAGATCTTCTGTTTTTGATGATTTGAAAGAAACATATCCCTATCTTTGCTCTTTTAAAATCAAAAAGAAGATTCTATTAGATATTGATCACAAGATTAATGTAACAAACAGGGCCGTCTCAAATAATTTGAGGATTTTGGGCGATTATCTAAATAGGGGCCTTAATAATTAAGTTTTTTTTTAATAAAAAAATTCTAAATCTTCTACTAAAATAATCACTACAAATAAAATGACATTTCTCCAATGTTCTTTCTCTTTATTAAGTCTTTCTTCAACATATTTCTTGGGCCTTAATAATTAAGCTTTATTAAGTCTATTGCGTATAAGAAAAATTAATAAAAAAATGAATATAAGTAAAAAAAATTAATTATTTCAAGTTAAGATATATATATAAGTATGTAAACAATATCAAAATTTATCACATAAAAAAATAAAAAGAATAGTTAAATGTATACCTCTATGCTTTTTTTTCTTGGGCCAACCGTGTTTTCTTATATTATATGCAAAATTAATATTACAATAAACAAAAATCGTTTAAGTACTGGCCTTCAATAGTTCAAAAATCAATTAAGTGCTAGCCGTTACATTTTTTTACTAAATTAATATATATATATATATTTTTAACTTGGGTCCCCCAATCTAAGGGGGCCTTGTTGCGCATAGCTTGGGCACCGGCCCAAGCTGCCCATAGCTTGGGCACCGGCCCAAGCTGCCCATAGCTTGGGCCGGGTCGGGTAACAAAGTCATCATATATTGGGACACAAATGCAAAATAATATATTTAACAAATAGATACTATTTTTTTAAAAAAAATTTATATGAGTAATGGTCAATGAATAAAACAATGTCGATCAAAATTCCTTGAAACCCCTCTAAACTTTTTTTTTTAATTTCTTTTTATTTTCAGTGAGGATATGCTTTCAGTTTATTCCTAAACCTTTCTTCTTCTACTAATCTTCTTTTTCTTCTTTTTGTTTTTTGCGCATATTAGATGCGTAAATTTTAAGGTATTCTCTTGACTAGTTAAGAAAGGCATGCAGCTTTTCTCTACGTGTCTATACTTTTTTTTTATTTTTTTTATATCAAAAAATTATCTGAAAAGTCGGGTGTGTTTATACCAACGATATTAAATACTAGAACATGATCTAAATTACTCATATACAAGACGTATCAAAACTCAACCCAAAAAATTAATTTTTTAACTAATTTAAACTTATAAAGTGACCAAATATTATACCTAATAGACTGACCCCTTAGGGTTCACGTGGCTACACTTGTTTGGATAGGCTTTCACTTACATCAACTACAAAATTAATTTTGTCAATGATGACAATCTAAATCCTCTTTCTTTATTAAAAAAAAAAAAAAAAACTAAATTTGGCATAGAAAAAACTAATATTATACAATTTGTTATATCAATTCATCATTTAAAGGTCCCATCTATTTTTTTTTTTTTTTCATTTGGCATCAAACTGGCAAGGAAATAGTTATTTTAATCATTGCAAGTTGGGATAATTTATTGGTGCTTTTACTATTCTTTTTTATTTTATTTTAATAAAACAATTCAAAACATTATTAAGACCATATGAGTGGACACATAAAGAATCAAATAATAATTTGGCCCAAAAAAACTATGCTTCTTGGTCTTCATTATATCTATTTAATGCAGACACATAACCCTTTTGCTTCTCCAATTATATTCATTTAAGTGATTGATGTATACATACTAATATCATACTCCATAATTGAAACAATTCTAACATAAAAAATTCTCTTATACTTTATGTAGAAAAGCACATATATTCTCTCCCACCCCCACCATCTCTTGGCCACTCCTTTTCTTCTTCCAATCTTCCCCTACCCCTTCTCCCAACATATCTGGTTAGATTATTCCGTGAACGAAGTTCTCATTATATGTGGAATTCGAGTATATAGATAATTAATCATAAGCATCAATAGGAGATAAGCTTGTGAAGGTTCTCTGCAAAACTCTCTGAAATTTCAATCCTTTTGACTTAGAACACAGAAAAAGCCTTGCAGTTCTATATTATAACTGGTTTTGTTGCTTCTTGATTTGTGACAAAGATGTGTGTGTGTGTGTGTGTATATCCATTCATTTGTTCTTAGCTTAAAAGAAGTATATTTAGACAATTGTGTCAATCTTTGACATTACCATATATTGCATTGATCACAATATCAATTCCAATCCATGAATAGAAACATGGTTAGAATGAAGCCTAAGGCTTCTTCTGGAATTTCGCCTCGGGCGACAGGCAGCACAGGCGCTGGAATGAGTGGTTCTAAGGCTGCAGGGTGGGAGGTTAGGCCAGGAGGCATGTTAGTCCAAAAGAGAAATTCAGATTCCAATCAAAGTACCAATTCAGTTCCTACCATTAATGTCAGAGTCAAGTATGGATCATCTTATCATGAAGTCAACATCAGTTCTCAAGCCAGCTTTGGTAAGTAGAGAGTTGTTTTTTTTTTCCTTTTTTTGTTTATGCACCAAAATCTCGTTATGTGTGGAATCCAGGGATATACATACTTAATCATAAGCATTAGTATAAGATAAGATTGTGAAGCTTCTCTGCAAAACTCTATGTATTTTTTTTTTTTTTAATTAGTTTATGCACATGGATCACATGATAAAAGAGAATTTGGGTACAGGGGACTTGAAGAAAATGTTGGCAGGGCCAAGTGGATTGCACCCTCAGGATCAGAAGCTGATGTACAAGGATAAAGAAAGAGATTCAAAAGTGTTTCTTGATGTTGCTGGGGTGAAGGATGGATCGAAACTCGTGTTGAATGAGGATGAAATTAGTAGGGAAAGACGGATCCTTGAATCGCGAAAAAATACAAAGATGGAGAAGGCATCAAATGATATTGCAGCGATTAGAGTTGAAGTCGACAAGCTTGCTAAGCAGGTAATAATAACATTAATTTGCAGCATATTTGTAAATCTAGGCCTGCAGTGGATTTATTGCTAATCAGGTGTGATGTGCTTGTTATGAACCTGGATAGGTTGCATCTATAGAAATGGACATCTATGGTGCCAAGAAAGTGATGGAGAAAACTATATTGAATTTGATTGAACTTTTGATGACACAATTGATTAAATTAGATGGCATAGCTGCTAATGGAGATGTGAAATTGCAGAGGAGAATGCAGGTGAATTCGAATATGATCATTGCATTCGATTAAGCTTTTCGCTGTCACATTTTGCAGTGAATTCTAATTTTATTAGATGTTGATGATCATGACTTGCAGGTGACAAGGGTGCAGAAGTACATTGAAACTCTTGATATGTTGAAGATAAGAAATTCTACCCTTAGCAGCCATGGCACGAAAGTGTCAAATCAGCAGCATCGCAGGATTTTCACTGGACAGATGCCAATACCTACTCAAGACAAACCAGACCAGAGGAAGCTGGGAAATTGGACTGACAATATTCCAGGGCAAGTTGTGGTAACAACAAAATGGGAAACGTTTTGATTGCACACGCGCTTGCCATTTTCTCCCGAGGCAAAAAATGAAGTACATTATACTAATTCTTGGTACATAATTGAAGTTCTTTGCATAAGCTGTGATGAAATGTAACAGAATGATGCACAAAGATTTTTGGAACATGACATGTCTTGGGGTTTATTCAAGTTGGTTTTGTTCCTTAATTCTTTTCTGTATTTAGATTTTGTGTCTCATCTTCATGTCAGAAGATTATGTGCTTGGCCTTCCTAAGTTTATAATTGTATATAGTAAACTATTTAGTAGATAAGGCTTTTCTTCAATGTTTTCTGTAAATTGAATTGGTACTAAAAACATTGGAGTGACATTCCCAGAAAATGTACTTGTTTGCAGCAGCTATCTTTTCCTCCTCTTCCTCCCGAACTATAATAACGTTATAACTTATGAAAAAAAACCGTTAATAATTTACCATCATTAAATTTTCCTCGTAATAAGAGGATATATACGGGACGAGCCAGCCTCAGCCAACAAATTGAGGCTTTTGGTTTATTGTGGCCAGTGACCTGCTCTCCATTTAAATGTAGAAAGTGATTGGCCAAAACAATCATCTTTTGGTATTATTAAAAGAAATAATCATAAACATAATGCTAAAAAGAGGCCTTTGACTTCGGAGAGCATGATTTGAGAATAGTGGATTAGTTTATTCATTTTGATGCCACTTGCTTTGCAACTTTATTATCGTTCCTCGAATATTTTTCTAAAAGCAATGGCACCAAAAGGGCCAGTCAGGTCACTTAACAAGGGAAATAACACCAGTTAGATGAAATGGGCCGACAAAGATCAATTGTAACAATTTTTTTAAAATTAAATTACAATTTCAATTTCCATCATACTTAAAAAAAAGGTTTAATGAAAATAGCATCGAGATTAAGTTCACGGGGTGAGTACAAAATTCACGGGTAGATTAATGGTCTAAACAAGAATGATTCGGATTTAAAAGTCGTAACAACATGTTACATCGTACAATTTTGATACCCTTAACCCTTATAAGTTTGCAGTAAGCTATATAAGTTGTTAAATAGTAATGCAATTGGGTTGTAAATGGATGGTGAAATGAAAGTATAGAATAGAGCGAATTATCACCTAGAGGCCATAAGCCACGATGTGCAAGTATGTCTATTGTGTATTAACATGTAATATTTATGTTATAGGTCTATACTGTTGCTGACTTATTTTGGAACGACAATATTAATTTATTTGTACTTATTGATCTATTACTGGCCATATCCTTGCCCTCAAGAATAGAGGTGGTGCACAATTAATTTGTGTTCAACCCTTCACAAAATGCTAAAACTTGCACAAAATATATACGAAAGGCAACAAATATCTAGGTTATACCTAGAGGCCATAAGCCACGATATGCAAGTATGTCTATTGTGTATTAACATGTAATATCTATGTTATAGGTCTATACTGTTGCTGACTCATTTTGGAACGACTATATTAATTTATTTATGCTTATCGATCTATTACTGGCCATATCCTTGCCTTCAAGAATAGAGGTGGTGCACAATCAATTTGCGTTCAACCTTTCACAAAATGCTAAAACTCGCACGAAATATATACGAAAGGCAACAAATATCTAGATTATACTTATCAACTGAAATAATTAAAATAATTTTCATGGACCGAGTCAAAAATGATTTTTTTATTTATTTATCCCCAAGTATGGGCCAAAGTGATATTTCCTCATTCTCTACAACCATAAGTAGAGAAAAATGTTAGGTAACTAAAAGAGACAAATTGATTCTTCAGCATGCTTTAAAATGATTCTTGTTAAGTAGCTTTGAAGTAAAGAAACCATTTCCTTTTTCTGGTGAAGCTAGCCAATATTTTCTGAGTTAGCATTATTATGGAGCAAGGAGGACTTCAATTTCTTTGGAGATGCCTGCTATTTGCTCAATAGTTATTGGTTGAAACACTAAGGCAGTGATTGGTATGTGAGAATGAGTTAGGAATTGAATGACATTCCTAATTCTATTTTAATTCTCATGTTTGGTATGAGGGAATGAACTTGGGAATGTCATTCCCAAGGGAATCCCATTCTCACATACATGGAAATAGCTATTCCAGACTAAATACATGGGAATGACTTATTCTCATGTATTTGGGAATCAACTTGACTACCATACCCTTTATAAATAATTTGTTTTATAATAATAATAATAATAATAATAATAATAATAAAATAATAATAATAGTGATTAAATAATACTAATAATAATAATTAAAAATATAATGACATTATTATGAAAATAATAATAATAATTATTATTATAAAAATAAAAATAAAAATGATAATAATAATAATAATAAATAAAATAAATAAAATAAAAAATAATAATAAAAACAAAAATAAAAAATAATAATAATAATTAAAAATATAATAATATTATTATGAAAATAATAATAATAATTATTATTATAATAAAAAATGATAATAAAAATAAAAAATAAATAAATAAATTAATAATAAAAAAATAATAATAATAGTCATTAAATAAAAATAAAAATAAAAATATAATATTTTTTTGTTATTAATATTTATTTTTATTTTTATTTTTATTTTTATTTATATTTATTATTATTATTATTATTTATTGTTGTTGTTGTTGTTATTATTATTATTATTTATTATTTATTTTTTTTGTTTTGTTATTATTATTATTATTTTTATTTATGTTTATATTGTTTACATTTTTGTTTATATTTATTCTTATTTTTAATACTATTATAATAAAAGGACAATTACGTCATATTATACAAGTCATTCGCATAAATACTCTTAATTCCTAGAGCATACCAAACATGTCATTCTCATTCCCAAGTTCATTCAATTCCCAATTTCATTACATTCCTTAGTTCATTCCATTCATACTTAAATTCATTCCAATGTACCAATCGCTACCTAAGAATAATGGCTAAATTATTCATCATCAACAAACGAATAAGCCATTTTGTTATAGTCAATAAGTGTTTTAATTATAAATGAGTGCTTTACAATGTAAACTGTGCAATGCGATTCCATTCGTCAATAGTTTAAGGGTATAAACTACTGGTAATAATTGTAGGTTCCCGGCTTTAAAGATTGAGTTGAGCGATTGAATAAAGACTTGTTATAATAAAAAAAATTATTTTGAATTTATTTTTTATTAAAGATAATAAATAATATAGTAAATAGTTTAAATTTGTAGATTAGAGATGGTCACTTTATAGGACATCAGAGTCTAGGTTGTAGGTACTAAATGGTTTTAGGTTCAAGTCTCGCTGCTACTCATTTAAAAATATTAAAACTATTTACGTACAAGACTCAAAAAAGGACTCTGCCTATACATGTAGTGGCTTGCTGAAAATAATAAATAATATAATAAACAATTTAAACTTTTAAATGATATGATCACTAAATATACATTTCTATCACATATATTTTAGTCTTTAATTGACCTAAAACATGTATTGAAGCGTATTATTACACTTTGAAATTTATAATTTTAAGGTAAATTTATCGTAATCTGCTTAAAACGAATTTCACGTCGTAAAACGAATATATGCTTATTGTTTGCTTTATGCTGGAAGTTGGACAAAAGCAGAGCAGGTACAACTGTGTCGATGCCAAAATGGCATAAAGTTACTCTTTACACTCGCAGGAGAACGTGATAAATCCCTTGTTTTGTAAAGTAAGTGCATGTTAAATTGTGCATGGCATTTGATTGTTGAACATGTGATTGATTTATTTATTTATTTTTTCTTCCCTTTTGCAGACATGTGAGTGAAAATGATTGCTTATGTTCTTACTTAAAAAAAATAAAATCATAAATTTAGAAATAAATATCATGAATTCGTAAAAAGGGAAAGCCAAGAGGCAAGGAATTTCGTTTTGATAATCCGTTGCTTCGTTTTAGTTTTCTTTATTTTCGACATCATTGTCACTAGTTTTGACAGCAATGCAGATAATGACAGGCATGGTTAAGGTTTTTAAGGGGAAAATTTGGTATCACATATTGGTTAGCCCACGGCTGTTGACCAACAACGTTAAGTCAAATTTCTGCACGCGAAGCATAGATGAAAAAATATCTATATCTGTGGGTAAACTAAACCCTAACGAATATACTATCGAATTAGTATTCGAGTTTGTAATTTAAACCCTATTTGTTATCAAAGTCATCACTATGAGTTACCAAAGCAAGTTTGACTTGGTTACGTCGTCATGGGCTTATGCTGCTGGACTCATTGTTTTCCATATAAACAACAGATAATGTCTCTCAAATGTGAGCCAATCTTGACCCAACTGAAGTCGACCCCAATATTTTGACTTAACTCATTCCACACACATATATATATATATATATATATATGAGAGGGAATTTTGAGACAGTTTACATACCAGAATGAATCTTGAAATCTCTTTACATCTAAAACAAGATTTATACTATACAAAAGATAATTTAGTCCAAATGAGTAGCTAATGACCAAATGACCAGTGGTTCAACTCGTTCCATTTACCTTATACAAAAGATAATTTTGTCCATGCAGTGTGTGGTTTGCACATAAAACTTTGAGAATTAAATATATAAAAAGTTTAAATAATAAGGACTAAATTGATTTTTTTTCGTAAATATTAGAGATTAAGTGCGTTACTTTTAAAACAATGAGAACAAAATTAAAAAAAAAGTGTAATGATTGGGTATTATTGAAACTTTTTATAATTTTTAGGGACTAAATGCTTCACTTTTGAAATAATAAGAATTAAATTAAAAAAATAGTGTAAATAATAAGGACTATTTGTGTACTTTAATCTAAAAAAGTGAAAATATGGAAATCAAACCATTTTAGAGTGTCGTCCCATGTTACTTTCTTTTTTATTTGGAATTCACCACTAATTTAGCAATTACTTTTTTTGGTTTTTTTGTGGTACACAGATTACAAACTAGGTTTAGGCTATTCCAAAATAATAAAGTTTGACACCCGGAAAAAAAGTAAGAAATTATATTTAGTTTGGGGTCAGAGAATCTTAATTTACTGTCAGTAAGGGTATTTCCAATGACTTACACTATTTATAAAAAAATATTATTTTTAATAATTTTTAGAGATTCGGGTCTCTATTTTAATTAAAATCTCCAATGGAGTCCACCACTTTTTAGAGATTTAAATCAAAATAAAGACCCAATCACTTTTTGGGGTATCTAAATTTGTTGTCAAAAAAGTAAATTGAGTCTCTATTTTAACTCAAATTTCTAAAAAGTGGTGGGTCTCATTGAAGATTTGAGTTAAAATAAAGACTAAAGTCTCAAAAAATTACCAAAAATAAAAAAATTTGTGAATAATACACCAATTTTTTTACCATTGAAGATACTCTTAGATTTTGTTCTTACGAGCCTCAAAACATGAATTCGAGTTTTAAAATATTATTCAAAATATTTGAACGTGAATGTGTCTATGAGTGTGTGTGGGTCCCAACATGCCCTTAAGTCCTACACCTCTAATGAGTGGGTCATCTATATAAGACTAACCCCAGAGTTTTAGCTAATTGTATAATCTAACAAGTTTAATTTACTTTATGAAGAGCATATATAAACGAATATTTTCTAAGTTTGTAATTTTACCAAATAAAACTTAGTTGAAAACATTGTATCTTGGCATCATTTCAGAAAATGTGGACATCACGTAACTGGGAAATGGTAAGCATTGACTGATAAGTAAATGGTATGCACAATCTTCTTCTTATGAAGTATTAGAAATACTTTTCAAAGATAACAAGCATTTAACATGACTAGCTAGTGCATGAATAATGGGCACCAAACTAGTGGCCGTAGACTCGTATGCACTTTTACAAGTTGATGAGCTCCAGCTTACACGCCACGCCATGACCTAGGCCGTCTAAGGCATTTTAAGCGTTAAGTTTGATGAAAATCCATTGAATTTGTATCTAACTTCCAAATTCAGGTAAGCTAGCTATATGCATGGCCGGATTTATCTTGGGGTCAGGCGGTATTTACTTTAAGAACAGAGTTATTAACGAGTGAATTAAAAACTGTATATATTTTTAAAATATTGTTAGTTACTCATATATGAGTATTAAATAGTATGTTTTTAGTCCCTATTGAGCAAAAATCCTGGATCGATTCCTGACTATATGTCACAAAAAAGTTCAGGTCTATATATATATATTGTAATTAGAGGCAAATGCACATAGGAGCGAGTGGGGGCTGCAATCCCTTCTCGTTTAGAAAAACATTAAAAATTATGTGTATTTTTTTAAAAAAAATATTAGATATTTATACATTTTTAGTTTAAAAAATTCATTAACCCTTACTAGAAAAGAAAATGTACTCAAACGCATAAATTAATTAATTATATATTTTAGTTTCCACTTATAAAAATTTCTAGATATATCCTGATTGTAATATATACATATATGTATAGTTGCAACCGTTGCCTATGTCATTCAAAGATTCAATAAGAGATGGCGAATAGAGATATGGTCGTTTAGTCCTTTACGTCGGCGGCAGTTGTAAAGTTTGAACTGTCTACCCAGTTATTTTCTGTCTTATTTCTCAACGACTAGAAATAAGAATTCTCTTGTGATGTTATGACATGATGAAAAAGAATCAACAATAATAGATTGCGGATAGAGTAAAAGTAAAGGGATTTATTTGATTCTTATAATTAATGGTTCAAATAATTTTATTATCATTTTTTCATTATGATTTTTATAACGTTATGTGGAGTATCTTTTTTCTCAGAACCTATCCCCTTAGGGCGTGCTGATGTTTCTTTATCCGTTAATGTAGGAATTAATTAATTTAATTGTCTCTGAAAATTAGTACAAATACGAAATCATCATTAATTGGTTGAAAGATTTAATTTAGTATCAAATTGTTTTGAGTTTGGAAATTCAACAATCATGTCAACATAATACTAGTATTAGTTAATTTTACAGTAACTATAGAAAAAAGTAGGTGATTTTACAATATAGTGCTTAGAAGATAAACATATATAGCAGAGACATATTGTTGACCCACGGGTAAGGATTCTTTCCTTTTTTAGTTACCTTTTTCTTATTCTCGAAATGAAGCGCATTTGGAGTAATTAGATTTCTTATTTTTTAATCTCAGTCACCAAATTTGAATTAGCAAACTAATAAATTTTGAAAAACATGTTTGAAATAAATTTTAAAATAAATGATCGAGATTTGAAAAGGATAAATTTGATTGCATATAATACACCCAAAACTTCAAATCATTTGTATTTGAACCAATTTTTGTCCATTAATTTGAATCTTTCCTTAAAAAGACATGCCAATGAAGGATTATGATAGCATACAGTTACATTGAAACTTGTCTTCATAACTTAGTATTATACATTATTCTAAACACGTGTGTGGATGTCCATTATTAATATAATAAGTAAATCAGGAATTGATATTAGAAGAATAAACTATGGCATATACATTACAAAGTTACATTTCAATTTGAACAATACTGACCAAGAACCAAAAAATAAATGAATAGACAAAAAAAAAAAAAAGCTATGTAAAAAATGACAAGAACTGTAACTGCTGTAAAAAAGAGTCCGATATACGAAACTCTCGCTCTATCTGGTATCATTGTAATTTTCAAAAATTCAATTTCCATATCTATAAGTGTAAAAGAAAATCAAATCAATTGAAAGAATGGTTTAAACAGGTGAATGATCAAGATTTGTATCGTCTGATGAAGTGAATGAATCACTGGTTGTTAGTTTTTCTTCATCCTCATTGTCATCAGGATCAGAAACTATACTTCCAGTTAGCTCTTTTGCTCTCTCTGCTTGGCGTTCCCAATCGGTTCTAACCAGAACAAACAACATTGTCACTGCACATGAGCCCTGAGCTGCTAATAATCCCAGCCATAGCCCCCGGAAATCGAAACCCGAAAAGAAGGCCAACCAAACTGCAACCGGCGTTCCAACAAGGTAGAAGCATCCAAGATTGATGTTAGCACCCCATTTCGGCCGGGCCGTGCCTCTTAGCACGCCACAGCCCGTTGTTTGCGGGCAGTTTCCGAGCTCGCATAATCCAATTATTGGCAAAACTATGGCTGTTAAGGCAATAATTTCTGCGTCTTGAGTGAACATACTGGCCCATGTATGCCTCACCATAACGGCAAATATCATTGCTGAAATGCCTAACACGAAGCTAGAGGATAGGCCAACTATAGCAGCAAGTTTCGCCTTTCCAGGCCTGTTGGCACCTAGTTCATTTCCAACTCTTGTTGATATACCAAAGCTTAAAGAAGATGGAAAAATGTAAATCAGGGCGGTGGTTTGAATCAAAATCCCCATTGATGCAACCGTGGCGCGGGGATTTAGTAACAGGCCGCAGAGCAAGATCATGATTTCATACCACCACCATTCCAGGCATACACTAATGCAGCTTGGAATGGCTAGGTTGAGGAGAGATTTCCAGCCTTTCAAGCAATCTGAAGAAATTCCAGGCCAAGTTCTTCTGTACACGCCCGTTACCATAATGTAAGCAATCAATGATCCTACAAGATTGAAATTTGTCCAGACACCACTTAACGCGACGCCTTTGATTCCAAGCTTGAGAACTATTACAAGAAAGTAATTGATTGGGATGTGTACAAGAATAGCAAGTGCCGAACAATATGTCAGAGGCAACGTTATGGACTGCGATCGTAGGTAAACGCGAAGAGGATGGAGCAGAGACAGAGCAAGAAGATCAGGGAGAGAATAAAGAATGTAGCATTGAGCCACCATAGCAATATCATGATTTTGACCACAAAAGAGCATAATTTTCTCCATGTTGCACCATAAAACACCAATGGGAATCGATGTGAACAGAAGCAAAATCACTGTTCTTTGCAGGGTTAAGCCAAGAAGCTTAAACCTTTGAGCACCAAAAGCCTGGCCACAAATTGGTTCCATCCCCATAGCAAGGCCTGACAGAATGGAGTAACCAGTGATATTGGCAAATCCCAGAGCCAACGCGCCACCGGCTAGCGAAAGCTCGCCGAGACGGCCAAGAAACAGCATGGAGATTAATGAACGACAGTATAGTATCAAGCCTGTAAACACCATGGGAAGAGCAATGTTGGCTATGCATTTTGCCTCTGTAACAAGAAGAGAAAGATGGGTTTTTTTAGCACTATGGTCTTTACATAATACATCTTTTGCAAACAATGGTGTTAACTCATTTTGTGTAGACATTGTTGCAGGAAATTGAGAAGGGTATGAAATTGAGCCCTCGCGCGCCAGGGGTTTATAGGTGGTGGCCAACTAGGTGGGGATTTGAAGTCTTCGGATGGCCTTGGTTGACTGATGTGTGCTTTTTTTTTTTAGTGGCTTTCCAAGAATGCAGTTCCAACTGAAATTTCTTCAAATTGTAGGCTTCTATAGATAGCGTTCTAGTACAGCCGACCAATTTTGTCACTATTTTGGCCAACAACACGATAGGATTCTTCTTCTTGTTTTTATTTTTTTGAAGTGACGAGAAACGTCTTCGAAAAATCCTTTTTATTTATACTAGGGTTTAAACTATAGAGAAGAAACAATGGTGTGTCATTTATGGGCGACCGGAGGCTATAACCTCCACTTACCCTAAGAGTGAATCCATTAAGAGTAATGTTTTATATCATTCCTTCACCCCTTGTGTATAATAAGAATTCATATATATATATGGAGTATCAAATCTCTAATGTATATGGTAAAATTTTTACTATATAAGGAAGGATAACGGGATGAAGAGGTGATATATAGCATTACTCATCCATTAAAGAGTGAGTTGAGACTGTACGTTTAGAAATGTGTAAGGTATTTTTAGGTAAAAAAAATTAATTAATTGATGTCTTACTGAAAAAGATTATTCATATATAAATATGAAATTATATATTTTTAACCCCTAATGAACAATAATCTTAAATCCGCCATTTGAAAAAAAAATGGTCCAATTTAGGCACAAGACTACCTGCCCCAAGAAGATATCGTCTTGTTCTATTTGAATCGACGATGTGAACAATTCTTTCCTTATGATTTTTCATTAGAGTAATGCTTTATATTGGCCATTAATTTACTCTTCTTTTGTAAGGTAAAAATTTATATATTAAATATCAAATCTCTTATTAATTTTATTATATAAAAAATAAAATAAAATAAAACGGTGATATATAATGTCACTCTTACATTAAATTTGTGAAAACTGAAATAGAAATCTAAGTGGAACATTAATTCTCTAAAGTTTAATATTTGGATTGCATGTTGACTCAGGCACTATTCGTCAATGGGTCCGCTTTATAACCCCTGGACTGATTTTATGTGTCAGATGATCAGAGCTGATCCTGAAATCAGAAAACGTTATCAATATGCTTCAAAGACAAAACCGAAAAAGAAGAGAAAAAGAAAGAATCTAAATTAATACAATCAGCATAGATATTAAGATCACGTGCAATGTTATGTATTATCCTATTACACAATTTTTTTTTTTATATAATAGAATTTTTATTATATATATATACAAAATATTTAATATTCAATACATGATTTTTTACCATATAAAAAAAAGATGAAGGAATAAAGGAGTAATATAAAACATTATTCTTAATGCAATCATATATTATAATTTTGTGTATATATATATATATATATATATATATATATATATATATATATATATATATATATATATATATATATATTTTGATTTAAAGGAGGACTAATGTCGTACAACATATATTAAAGATGTAATCAATTAAAATTAATTCGAATTAAAAACTTATCATAAATACTATGAATAACATACTATTAGACCAAAACCCTAGTGGTAACTTTGTGTCTATTTTATAAATCATCGAAATCGTAAGGTTTTGTGTTGATATTTATCACAGACATTAAAAGTAAGAATGTTCATCTTTGACCAAAAAACTTCGTGAAGTAGAAACTGTTTTATATGTAACAACTCAATGAAATGACTTAAGATTTTCAATGGGTAAATTGTAACTGTGTTAAGCTTAATTTGTTATTCTTAACCCCTAATAACATGTAACACGTTAATGGTCCCTGTCTTTGTAAAAATGTTGCACACGATCCCTGACCTTATTTTAGTTTAACGTCATTAACGGAGACATCAAATGAGTGTAATATTGTAAGAAAATTAGTGAAGGAGTCGTAAGCCAGATGAAGAACACAACTAACAAAAAAAGGAAGGAGAGGGATCAGGGCGGAGTTAGGAGTTTAAAATTATAGGGGTCAAGATTCAACTAAAAAAAGTCATGACAGAAAAAAAAAAAAAAAAAAAAAAACGGGGCGGGGCGGGGCGGGGCGGGGGAGGGGGGGGGGGGTTGGTGGAGAAGCGGGCAATAACTTTTTTTTTTTTTTATCAATACTACATTGATTTTTTTAATTACAATAACTTTTTTTAATGATACTACATAGATTCTTTTGAAAAAAAAAATTGGTGGGTGGGTGTGGGTGGGGGGGGGGGGGGGGGGGGGGGGGGGAGCCCCTGTCGGCCCCTCCTTATCTCCACCACTGAGAGGGATGGGAGGAGAAATGGGAGGAAAATAAAAATGAATCCATCAGGGATGGGATCTAGAATTATTGTTTTGTGGAACTTAAAACACATAATTTAGTTTTCATATATGCATAACTTTTTTGATTAGTAGAGGCTAGATTAGTTTTTTAGCCTAAAAATATCTTAAAAATATATAAGTTTTTAAAAAATACAATCTCAATTACTCACTCGTTAATATAGCTCTACTCTTAGAATTAATGAAAATTACAGTTTTTGCGGGGTTTTGAATAGCTCTGCCCTTGAACTTGATGATTCAGAGACATGAAAATACATGTAAACATATTTTTGAAAAAAAAATAGCTCAAAATTTTATATAGCGTTTTTCAAATCTCATACTTCATCTACATGTGACAATTATATTCTCAAACAACGCAATTGCTCTTCTTTGTCTTGGTTGTCGTTGTCGTCCTTCAACTTCATCTTCATCTTCAACCATTAAACAGCAAAAGCTTGTTGTTTTATGTGACATGGGGAATGAACACGTACCTAAATTCACATGTGCACCTTGTTCAAAGTGTTGATCATGCCTCAAACATTTTTGTATATATAATATCATTGTGAAAAGTCAAGTTGAAGTTTTTTCCAATGACAACTTGTCTCCCTTAACTAGTGAATGCTTATAGGTCTCACATGGCTGCCACAGAGTAGGGTTGCACCTTTATTTTCACCTATTTATAATCCACAAATCTAGGCTTGATTAATGTTGAAGTAACACTTGTTTTTTTTTTTTTTTTTCTTTTCTATTTATATACCCAAATGCAAAATATCCCAGGTGGTTAATTGAATATTCACAAAATCCAAGGAATCAGCTAATTAATTTTAGTGTGTCACATTGTTAATTGTTGGGGTTTGGCTCGATTCCAAACCCAAGTCCATACATATGACAAGTGTTGGACCTATAAGAGTAGATATAGGAATTCTACTTGTTTTTTATAATTTGTGGTTGGGGCAAATTTCACATTGGTCCCCATTATTGACTTGTAATTTTAATTTAGTAACAATGCACTACTAATTCTTAATGTTAACAAAAAGTGACGCAAGTCCTTACAGTTAAAAATAGATGAAAAAAGTAACTTAAAATGACCATTGTGCCTTTACTAATTAAGTAAATTCTCAAATACACCCTTTTAATCACAAAATTAACATTTTTTTTTTGTTGGGTTCTCTTCCTCCACCACTACACACACCAACACAGCCAAAATACACACACACACAAACACAGTCCAAACACACACAAACACGATCAAAACACACACACATACACAACACATACATGGTGGCAGTGGGGTTAGAGAGTTTCGTGCATGAGTCACGCGAGGTGGTGCACAAAGCGACAGTGGCAGTGGGAGTGGGGTAGGTCATGCGAGTGGTTGTAGCATGTTAAGTGGGTTTTGCGCAGTGGCTGTGAGGGTTGTGTGGGTTATAAGAGGTGGTTGTGGCGGTGGTAGTATAGGTTGCTCGAGGTGTGGGGGTGGGGGTTAAGAGATGGCTATAGGAGTGGGCTGGAGTTAAGGAGTTGTGGTGGCGGGTGGTGGTTGGTGAGGCTGGGGTGGCATGGGGTTGGGGGTGAGGAAAGAAGAAGATCATAGATGCAAAAGAAAAAAAAAGAAAGAAAAAGAAGAAAAGAAAAAGCAAAATACCAAATTATGGTCAAATGACCATTTACCCTTCATAATATGGTCATGTGACCATAATCTATCCAATTTTAACATTGACTTAACGGAAAGGACTAATCGCGTTAATTTTTATAAACATTAGGGATTAGTAGTGCCACTTTTGTAACAATGGGGACTAAACTGAAATTGCAAGCCAACAATGGGGACCAATGATCAAATTTGCCCTTTGTGGTTGCCTCAAACAATGGGGTGGGTGTGAGCGTAAGTGAGAGTTTTTTACAATATTTTGTTTGTTTAAAAATTTGTAACTATATGAAATAGTACTTTTTCGTACTTTTATCCCTTTTTCATGTCATCCTTCCCTATTTCTGGCTCACAAAAATATCAAAGAAAGGATCTTATTTCGAAGAAATCATCAGAGTCCTCTTCAATGTTATAGTCCTGCTTTCATGTGTGGTAGAAAAAGTTGATAAAGTGAGGATTTAGGTCTTTAGTATTTAAAGTTAAGTGAGAAAGGGTTTAGCTTTTTCCATGCATAAAACTGTTTTAATTGGTATCTTTATTAATGAATAATTAATTTTTTCGCAAGCACATTAGATCGTG
Source organism: Ehretia macrophylla (assembly GCA_037974665.1). Classification (NCBI taxonomy): domain Eukaryota; kingdom Viridiplantae; phylum Streptophyta; class Magnoliopsida; order Boraginales; family Ehretiaceae; genus Ehretia; species Ehretia macrophylla. The sequence goes on along the minus strand of CM075773.1, from coordinate 33,846,413 downwards.
AATGTAAGCAAAAAGATCAATTCACAATAAAAAAAAACATTGCGTATTTATAGTGTGTGCTACATGTATATGCCTGTATCAACTCTAGCAAGTTTGGCTACGCAATCCTTATTGATACAACGATAAATCAGTGTCATGTTAGTTGCTATTAAAGTAATTGTCAATCATATAATTACTCTAGATTTGACACTTGACTTAAATTCTTTTTATATCACTTTAAATAATATTACATATTTCAAGAATTAATATCAAAATTTTTTGCCTGTTGTTACACGTCGGTGGCGCATTCGTGCTATCAAATATCATTAAATCCTTCTTGGTTAGTGCCTTAGCCGAGAGGTACCATCATTGACTGATAAGCTTAGAAGAGACAAAGATTTTAATCATAAAAACGTGTGAAGAAAATTCTCTCTAAGCAGAACTTTCATGCTCGAAGAAGTAGAAGTAGCACGTAATTCTATTTGACTTAGACTTTTACATTAAATTGACTACTAAGGCTCCGTTTGTTTGCCGTAAAATATTTTCCCGGAAAATATTTTTTGAATTTTACGGTATTTGGTAACACTGAAAAATGAGTCAATCGTAAAATATTTTCCGGTCAAAAATTACTACTGCTTTTTCTTAATTTTACGGTGTTTGGTAACACAGGAAAATTGGTCAACCGTAAAATATTTTCCGGTCAACAATTTCAGCTAGAACAAAATTATGTAAAATGTTATCATGTCCTTTGGGAGAAGATAATATTTAACAAAACTTACGGCATATCCAAACACCAGAAAATATTTTTCAGTATTCTATTTTTCAGTAAAATATTTTCCTCCAACAAGTTATTTTATGGCAAACAAACAGAGCCCTGTAAAATATTTTATTTTCCAGGAAAACACTTTCCACAGAAAATATTTTACACAAACAAGTTATTTTACGGCAAACAAACGGAGCCTAAAGCATTTCCAACTTAGTCAACTTTCTTACCAACTTGGATCTTGCATATGATCACTAACAAAATGTTTACACGTGACATAACCTATCAAATTAAATATCTGTAGATCGTATATCACTAAGGAAATAGAGTTTTTTTTTTTTTTGTAGTAATGGAAAATTTCTCTTGAGAAACTCGTTGAATTCACACATACTATTAAATTTTGGGATATATAATGTTGTTGGGATGAGGTATGATCTAAATCAGTCACGAACAAGGCCTCTCATGACTAATTCCAAAAAATTTTCCTATACTGATTCAATCCCATAAACATAAACAACTTTACCGTTGAAATGTTCTACTACTAAATTATTCACTTGAAAATCCTATGTGGAATGAGCCGAAGACCAAGAGACTTATTATTATTATTATTATTATATTTTTTTGGCTACGTCAAGAGAATTAAATTTCTAACGTGAATGGACCGCGTTTGGTGCTGACTGCCTAGTGCTTTTCCTACTTTCTGCACGATGAAATGTCTTGAAACATGCCATATTTGTCCAACACTAAGCAATAGTCGATTGATTCTTTCAAACTACTAGGAAAAATCTACCTCAAGAAAATGCCATAAAAACTGAAAACACTTTAAGGTTTAGACCAAGAGGATAATATTTCAATATTGCAACCACTTATCGTTCAGTTGGAACGATTCAGGTTTAATTATTCTCGTCATTACACCGTATTTACTTAATTACTTCAAAATGCTTGAATTAATCTTGATAATAATAAGGAATTCAAGTTATTATAAATTACACAACCAATATAAGATGGAGTGTTATCATCATAGCCATTAAGCGGAAGAAGGGCAGCTATGGACGTGGAAATTGGAATCCAATAGCAGCCATGCTTGTCCTTGCATGTAGAAAACGAAGGTCGAACAATTTAAATTTCAGTTGTTCTCTACAACATCTTTTCTTGTTAGATGAGTATAGATTCCAGAAAAATAAAACATATTACCAAGAAAAAAAGAAAGAAATAAGAGAACACTAAACACATGATTTTGGAGAAAGACTCAGTTTGTTGGTGTAAGTAAATGAATATATACATGATTTATTCATAATTATAAAAGCATATCTTGAATTAAATGACTTGATTTTCCTTATTATTAGTATGCCTCTTTAAAAGGATTGTCATCATTGGAAGAAAGCCAACTCTATAAGAAAAAATGTTCCCATTCAATGTCAATAGCTGATATAAGTTGAAGTAAAGGTCACGGTTTTGGGATAACCTAGTAATGGGTTATCTTCTTAGGCTGTGAAGGGTTAAAGTCCGAGTCGTAAGGGGTGGGAGACAAGTAGGGGCGGGGGAGGAAAAAAAGAAGAAGAAAGAACTAAAGGTCTACAACTAGTACATGAAAGCATTTCTTCGAGCTTCATTGTCCTATTTTACATCTTGGTACTCGTCAACATGTGTGCATCCTAAGAATTCATAATATTCACCTTAATTCCTTAGCTAATCCATGTAACGGCATGTCTATTCCTCGGGTTGTAAGAACTTTACTATCAGTACATAATCCCACTAAATATTTTAAAATATCCCACAAATTCCACATTTCAACTAAATTGTGTTTCTAAAATTATTTACTTTCAACTGATAAAATATTCTATATATGCCCCTAAATCTTACATAGAGGAAAAGTTCAAATTCGACTTCAAACATAAAGGATTCACGAATTATACGAAGAATATTCCGTTTAATAAACTAATATGCTGCAATTTGGCAAGACAAAATTAAAACAAACTAAAACAAATAAATCCATAAAATAACCAAAACCTAAAACAATGATAAACATGAAAATTTTGAAACAACCAAAGAAAATGTCAATCTACCAAATTAAATAATTATCTCTCCACCAAATTAATTATTCTAGAAATCTCAAAATTACCAAAACATTGTAACAACTTAAATGAAGAAATTAAACTTGTTTCCATCTTCAAGGATCACACTTGATCTTATAAACATCATCATCATCATCTTTGCAAGCTTCATCTCCTTTGATCCCATATTGTGGTACCTCACTTGCTGGAATAAAGCTTTTCCAACACCTATGCTTGGCCCATACAGTAGTCATCTCTTCAATTGGCACCCCTTTGGTCTCAGGTAACAGATAATATATGAAAATGGTCATGCCCATCACAAAGCAAGCAAAGAATATGAATAAACCAAATTTGAAAGCACACATCATCGATAAGAAGACTTCAGCGATGAAGAATGTGAAGATCATGTTCACTGCAACGGTGATACTTTGGCCAGCAGATCGAACCTCGAGAGGCATAATCTCACTAGGCACTAACCATCCAAGAGGTCCCCAGGACCATGCGAATCCAGCAACGTAGATGCAGATGAAGACGACGACGAGAGATGCGTACCACTTGGGTAGTGCACCAGGGTTGCCATCTATTCCAAATTTTAGAGCTATGGCAACTGTGATAACTATCTGAAATGTGCACAGATTAGTATATTACAGAGAAGGAAACTCTTCAATTAGTTCGAATTGATGTTAGTCTCTCACATCTTGGTGAGATCTGCACGTGTAGGTCTCACCAATCATGTGAGAGACTAATCTATTAGTTTGAAATGATGAAATAATTTTTTGTGCATAGAAATGGTTTAGATAATAATAATAATGATGATGATGATGATAATGATAATAAGTGAGAAAGGTAATTTCAGAATTTGAACTTATTAGTCTAAAATAGAACTAATTTCAAAATAGATGAAATATTTATTTTAAACCATCGTTATATTGACACAGTTATAGAAAAAGTATCATATTGTATCTAGATTTAAAACGGTTTGATTTAATCATGATAAGGGTAAAAAGAGAAGTGCGTGCGAGTTATTCATTTTAAGAATCGAGAAAGGTAATTTCAGTGCTTAGACGTAGTTTAAAATAGAACCAAGGGTTTAGCAATTAAAACCTAGAATAGAAAGGCCCAACTTAGAAATGGGCAACTTACCCCGCCACCCATACATACTGTTTATACTAGACTTTTAATTTTATATTAAATCAAGTTGAGGTTCTAAAATTATTATTATTTTTTATTTATGGGAGGTGTAAATTTGAACTCACAATTTCTTGTATATACGACAAGTAACATACTATTGGACTAAAGTCGCCTAAAATTATTTTTTTCCCAAATGATAAAAATTAATGAACAAGTATTGGCATGTAATAATTAATTAAACCAAAGAAAAAATAGAAATTTACCTGGCATATGAACATTTGTATTCCACCTTCAAGAAACAATACCCTCCTCCCAAACTTATCAACAGTAAAAATCGACACGAAAGTTGATAAACAATTGACCACACCAGTGATCACTGCCGACATGAGTGAAGCTTTGGCTCCAAAACCAATGGTCTTGAACAGCACTGGTGCATAAAACATGATCACATTCATGCCAGTGAGCTGCTGGAAAAATGGAATGAATATAGCAAATATCAATTGAGGTCTATGCTTTCTCTTGAGTAAATTCAACCATGGATGCTTAGTTTTTTTCGATTCTTCACTTGCTGCAACTAAGTCATTAAACTCTTCATCAACATCATCAACGCCTCGAATCTTTTGAAGCCTCAGTTTTGCTTCCTCTTGCTTACCACGCTCGATCAATGAATTTGGTGTTTCAGGAAGCGTAAAAGAGCCAAAGATGAATATAAGTGCTGGGATTGCAGCACAACCCAAGCTCACTCGCCATCCCCAACCACCTTTAATCTTTGCAGTCCCGTAGTTCAAAAAGTTGGCAGCCAAGATGCCAATTGTGATCGACATCTGAAAGCCCATGTTGAGAGCACCGCGATATTTGTATGGAGCCATTTCAGAGAGATATACTGGCACAGCCTGTAGAATAATGATGAAAATCATGTCATGTGAATTAGTAAGTGTATAAAGTTTTGTCCCAGGATTTGACACCCTAGTATGAGTTTGAAGGACATTTCAGTATAAAATCACATCATATGAATGAATTAGTAAATGTATAGATTAATGTCGCGTATTTGGCACCCTAACGATAGTCTGAAGGACTTTTCAGTATTAAATCATCATGTGAATTAATAAATGTATAAAATTCTGCCCCAAACGAGGGGAAAAAAAAAAAGTGATGAACGTCATACCTGATTGGCAAAACCAATACCAAAACCAAGAAATAGTCGTCCAAGAATGAGCATTAACACGTTTATTGCTAATCCATTGACACCAGCACCAACGAGAAAAAGTATTCCCCCGAAGAACATTGAACGCCTGCGTCCAAAAGCCCTTGTCACCGTCGAGGCAACGAAGGATGCAAGAAGAGCAGCAAGATAGAGTGACGACGTAAACATTGTCAGCTTATGGCTGTTGAATTTGCAATACTGATTGGTTGAACCAATGTTAAGTTCCTCCTTTCTGTAAACGTCAGGAAAAAATTTCTCCAAGAAAGGAGCCATAGATGTGACTCCACCTGCATTACAGAAGCCATTTCAAACTCCGAGTAACGTTAGATATCATTCCTACATGCCTTTTACCTTTCTTATATATATAATAGCAATAATTTTAACACATACGTAAGATATTTAATATTAAATATATAAATTCTTACTAACGAAAAAAAATGTTAGGTAAAAAAGGGTGACATGAAATATTTTATGGAACATATATATGACACGCAAGAGTGGATTCCTCGCACATAATTAAAGGAACTATCGAAAGATGAGTAAAACATAAAAACAAAGAGTAAATTCAAGAATAGGATGGGGCTCAAAGTAAATGGATCTCGGGACTGTTAACAATCCTTACAAGATTATCCAACAAGAAATTTCGTTTGTTAACATGTACAATCACTAATGTCTTAAGAAATTAGGAGCACCATATGCATATGAATGTATCATAATTTGCATGTTATCTTTATGTTCATCACTAATATGCATGTAATATATTGTAGCAAATTTTAACATATCAAAGTTTTAAAAAATTATTCACCTGAAATTCCAATATCATAGCCAAATATTAAACCTCCCATAGCAGCAACAAGACAAGTGAAGAAAACATTCCAGGTAAGTTCCCCAGGATATGCCTTTCCCTTGGATGGACCGATCCCAACTCCACCAGCCATGTTTAATGGATTGTTTTTTTTCTTATCTCTCTAGAGGAGTGGAAGCTTAATAAAATAATGAGAAGGGAAAACAATCTATTTTTTTTTCTAGATAAGTATATATATAAGTGAGTTAAAACCCTAAAATAATTTTAAAAAATTGATTAGGATTTAAGAATTAGATAGACTTTGGTTCTATCCTCATCCAAACGTATATCCAAATGTATCGTAATCTTAATCTCAACTACCTTTCAAATATATCTAAAAGTGATTTAATGTATCTACGATACTTATAGAAATGTATCTAAAAGTAATCTTAATCTCAACTATCTTTCAAATATATCTAAATGTGATTTAATGTATCTATCAAAAATTTTCAAATTGTCTCTCTTGACCAATATATTTAGCATATTAATTTTGAATACCAAATAATTGTGTGTGAAAATCACATGGTATAAAAGCATTTGATGAAATTAAAATATTGCACAAACGATCTTTAATTCATATACATGATAAGCATATTAGATTCTCATTTAAGCAATTCACGAGTTATTTTTCTTTTTTGCAAATAGTTTTCTGGTCTTTATTTTTCAGCCAAAGTTCATACTTTAGTCTAAATTATTAACCATTAGATCAAAACATTAGCTAAAATTATCAAATCAATTTAAACCCTTCATTTCAAAACCAAATTGTGAAAAGATGTAAAAAGATTCTAAGCTTGTCAGGTTTAGCCACACTAAAAAAAATAAAAATTAAATTGTATAGAATCATCATTAAAAAGAAAAATTTAGACTTTTCAAACGATGGTAAATTGAGATTAATTTATAGATTTGATCTAATGACTTACATTTATTTAATTTAATGGTTAATAATTTAGCTTCAAATGTGATATGAATGAATGAGATCGTCCATCCAATATATCGGAGATGATGAAAATCGGATAGAATCTAAATCCTCTAAAGAGTGTTCGATCCCGTCATTGCAAAAAAAATAAAAAATAAACTTCTGATATTCATGTCAGAGCTAGCAACATATAATATAAAATGGCAATATATAGAAGGGTCATGTCCCAATTTAATTAGTTAATGTTTTTCCACTTTTGAAGTGACCCTGGAAACAACGCACCAAAATTATAGGCGATACAAATGTCCACAAGTTTCGTAGCCGTTCATGCAAATATCGGCTAGTAGATGAAAAATAATGCTTCACTGTAGCAAACTACTTTGTATGAGGAGGCATCTTTAGGTTGTTCTCGAATTTTATCCTTATGATGATTAATCAATTTGAAGAAAAATGTTTAAAAATATTACAGCCGAATAAATTTAATTGAGATCGACTAAGTACAAGACTAAACTTATAAGCGTTCAAGGTTCACTTTCCATTCTAACGAGATCCTAATGCTTTATAGCCTTTCCCAATTGATATATGGGGCCAAGGGAATATATGCTAATGGACATATTATAAAGCTAAAAATAAGCACGTGGGCCGCAGTAGCAGTGCTCACATTGATAATTCCGATACAATTTTGGAGAGGTAAATTTAAAATTCTTGTTCAGTGAAAATTAAAAAATATAATTTAATTATATATTAATAATAACTTTATTTAGTGAAATTTAAATTAAAACTATGAATAACTTTAATATTGGGGTTTAGTGGAATGCCTCCGCCATATGACCAAAAAAAGAATAAAAGAATGGCTCTGCCCTTGGATTTTCATTGGTTGATAAAATATAGGGCTGGATTTACTCTTTTGCTCCCATAATTTCGCAAAATTTTTTAACCAATTTTTTTTTAAAAATAAAAAACTATTTTGCTTCCACTAATCAGCATCGTCTTCACTAATATTAATTTCTAAAATTATTGAAACTCTACTAATAAAATATTTTCAATCTACTGTTGTCGATAACCGAATGCTAATGCTTGCTAATAAAGCGTTCCTAATTTTAGGTTAATGTATAATCAACTGAAAGACGAAAGTATCTGGTGTCGGAACTACTAATTGGATGTGAGATTTTTTTTTTGGTAAACAATTGGATGAGTTGACTGCAAATATTTGAACCTGTGGACAGCGAAACAGAAGAAGAAGGGGATTTTTTTTTTCTTCTTTCTTTCTCTCTTGGTTTAAGGCTCTATTTGGTCTACTTATAAAATTTTAGTTTTTGAGTTGTAAAACTTTTAACAGTAGAGTTTTGGTTAGAAGTATTATTGAATAAAAATCGTTGATTATTTGACTCATGTTGGGTAATATTGGATTTTTAAAAAATCTTAAGAGCAATATTGGACTTTCAAAATCATGGAAGAATATATTTGAGAAAGAAAAAAAAAAAATAGTTTCGCAATAGTATGTTTGAAAAAGTTATAATTTGGAACTTTTTATTTTTTTAGTTTTTTTTAGTTTCAGCTTTTACCTAAAAGCTGTTTCAAAGATGAGATAAACATGTTAGTTTTAACTTTTAAATTCACAAGAATTGCTTTTAAGTATGTTGGTCATTAGAAGCAAGAATCGCTATAAAAAGATAAAAAAATCCATTTTATTCTTTTATTTTTGCCATTGTATTCATTTTTTTTCCTCAACATTTATATTGACAACAATGTGTTGAACGTATATAATTCATCGTGAATCTTTTTATTTCTGTCCCATTGGTTTAGTTTTGACTTTTATTTCAAATGATGGGTTCTTTGATATCAGGATACAAAATATATTTTTTGATTGAAATGAAATTGAAAAGGTAGATAATACTAAGAGGGGTCTATCAATTTTGACATTAATCTATCAAAAGTTAGGCCAAATAGACCCTAATTTTGTTGTTTTTAGCTCAAGAGAAGCTTGACCCAAAAAAAAAAAGAAGAAGAAGAAGAAGAAAAGCTCGAGAAGGATGGTGTCGAATGTCAATTGAGAATTAATTCAAGTCCAAATCAAACACCTAATTATGTTGTTAATTGCCTGACTAAAGAAGCATCTTGCCAATCTAAATTGAAAATTATAAATGATCTAACAGCTTCAAATGAGAATAAAAAAAGACAATTAGAGAAACCAAGAAATTAGTCCCCAATGCTCCCTTTAATAACTTCTTTCATTTGGTGATGATCTGCTACTATCATGTTTGTGATGAATCTTTTTACTCCTTTATCTTTCCCTATATAATAGAATTTTACTCCAATGATAAGATATTTAGCATCCAATACATTAATTTTTATTATATATACAAAGGAAAGGTGAAGAGGTGAAGGGATAAAATAAAATAGTAGTTGTAATACTACATGGCAAATCCATTCTTAATCATGTTTATTAATTAGTTTTTTAACTAATTTATTCTCTCTTTCTGATCCTTTTTGTTTTTCTTTTTTGGTGGGGGTTTCTTTTGGGTTGGGGGGGGGGGGGGGGGGGGGTGGGGGGGTGGTGGCGCGGGGCTGGGGTTGTGTGGTTTATTTTCAAAAACTCCATAAAATACTCAAACCAGAAAATAAAAAACTTAATTTCTGATATTTCATAACCAGTACTCTAGATAACAACCAGGATTTGTTTATCATTAATTTAGCCTAGAAGTTGGATAAGCTCAATACTTAAAACTGGGGTCTGATGATTCTTTATTACAATAATTTTTCACGAATTTTTTATTCTTGATATAATGAAGGATGTAATTATAGTTCGAATTCGTAATTTTTTATTACAACATAAGACCATTCTACTCAATGCTTGACTCTATAGTGTCACAAATGTCACAGATATATATACGACATCAATCAATGACTAATTGACCATTGCACTATCTTGATCTCTTGAGTCTTGACAACCATAGCCATAAAAATTGCAGCTTTGAAAGCAAATGTTTTGAGAAGTGGATGACACTGAAGATGTGCAGACAAACTAGTATAGTAGACAAGAAGGTAGCAGCTAGCTTTATGTGTGCCTAATGCGTGTGCCGTCTTTACCATATCATCATCACACCTAAAACCCTAGCAAGCCATCCACGAATTGCCCACGCTTTCACCCTTTTTTTCTTGATCATATGCCATAGTGGGGTTTGTGAGAAGTAGCTCGTTTGTGGCCTTCGAGAATGCTATCACCTTTTTTTTCTAGATCATATGCATATAACTTGGCCTTATACAGTACTAGACATCACCATTTTCCTAATCCTTCACATCATCCACCTCCCATTTATACATAAAAATATCCACTTTCAATTGATAATTGAACATATAAATAGTTGTGTATATATTATATTCATATGACTGACCATTTGGTTCATCAAACTCAACAGCCTAGCCAAACGCCGGCCTTTCACCCTGTTCCTCCTCCGCCTCCACCGCGGCCATCGCCACCACGACTGTTTGCTAAGACAATAAGGGAGAAAGTAGAGTCTCCATCAAAAGTGGCATCACCAAAGGCTACCACCATGAATTCCACCTCATCTGGTGGTTCACTGAACCGCCCGACCGGCGCCGGAAAGCACCCGGTGTACCGCGGAATAAGGAGCAGATGTGGCAAATGGGTGTCTGAGGTACGTGAACCGCGAAAGACTAAGCGTATTTGGCTAGGAACTTACCCTACACCAGAGATGGCAGCTGCTGCATATGATGTAGCTGCAATGGCCTTAAAAGGCAATGATGCTTTACTCAACTTCCCTGATCATGCTCCTTTCTATCCGGTCCCGGCTTCACCTTCTCCGGCTGATATACGACGCGCCGCAGCCGGTGCAGCTAACCTGATGAAGGAGAAAACCATTGAGGGTACAGTTTCAGGTGATCAAATTAGTAGTACTGATGATTCTTCAAGTGCACATGTGATTATCAATAAACATGAATTTATTGATGAGGAGGCATTGTTTTACATGCCTAATTTGCTAGTAGACATGGCAGAAGGGATGCTAGTTAGCCCTCCGAGGATTAATTCGCCCCCCTCCGATGATTCACCTGAAAATTCCGATGCTGAAAGTCTATGGAACTATTGTTGAAAAGGGTCCTTAAGATATTCATCAAACACATTGTGATAATACAAAAAATCACATAGTATTTGCCGCTGCTACTGCATGTATATTTTAGCACATAATTTTTTTTTCCTTTTTTGATAATTAATTATGTGAATGGAGGTAATAATAAAAGTATAGACAACATGTCTAGGGTTTAAGAAATATTGATCTTGTGAAATATGAGTTTTCCAGCTTAGGCTCTCTAATTTGGATTATTCATAATTCCGAGGCCTCACCTCATTTCTTTTGCTTTTTTTTTGTTTTTGTTTTTTTCTTTTTGATAATGAAAAACTTTCTGACAAGTCTTTCAAACTCACGCCATGATCAAACTCATTTCTTATGTTTTTCTGTGGGCATAATTGGGTGTATGGCGAAAGCTCAAGTTCTTCATATGTGATCTTCATACTGAAGGGTTTCTTTCGTTAGCTTGCTCCACATTTTGGCAATCTGGAAAATAAAATGTACGGACACTGGCGGATATGTATCTGGGCCAGTGGGGCTGCCGCCCCACCAGCCAAAGAACAAATTAAAAATTCTATGTATGTTTTGAAAAAAGAAAAAAGAAATTGTTATGTATGTTTAGTTTAAAAGGTTAAGTAAGCCCCATTGAAAGAAAAATATATTCATATAATTAAAAAATTATGTATTTTAATGAACCCGGTCATGTGCATAGAGAAAAGGGGAAGGAAGATACCAAAAAAGGAGATTAGCAGGGGACAAGATGATTATATAGTGATACTATAAGTTTTAGGTTAAAAAAAACTATCGTGTCGTTTTCTGTATATAAAATTTTTATAGTCAAAGCCATATTGGGACCTTTTATGCTAAAGCTAAAATAATGTCATGAAACAGGAGAATGCAAAGATGACCATCATCAAATTAACAAAAAAAAAAAAAAACAGATCACCATCATCATTAAGCAATATCACTATTTAACTACCGGCGCAAGCATATTTGTCCAGATTATGAAGTCGACCAACCATCAAAGCGATTTAAACACTTTTTAGACTTAAAAGTGTAGTCCATTTGAGTTAGTGTATCAATTTTCACCTGATTGGAGGTAAGGAGTATCTGTGATTTTAGAGGCGAATTTAGAATTATTGTAAAGTAAAAACTAGTTAAATTAATTTTTTAATTTAAAAATACTTTAAAGATATACACGTTTTTAAAAAAAAAAAAAAAACTCAACTCACTCTTTAGTGACTGATATGGGGTAAAATCCTGGCCCTATCACAACTACTACAATACTCTTGAGAAGATTCATATAGCTGGGGTCCATTTTTGAGATCCTTCCTGAGGTCCCAATAACCCAAGGCACGTGGCCTAACTCCGAGGTTTGAAGTCAGGGTCGAACCCTACCAACCCAAGGTCTATTAACTTGAGGTCTACCACCCCGAGGCCTATCATAAACCTTGGGAGACGATTACAACATAGTGTGCCCTAGAGACTTGTAGAACACTTTAGTAGTGGGACACATGGTAGTCTCTAATGACTTGAGAATTAGTATAAATATAAGAGTTTTATTCTAAAGAAAGGTAATCAATATTGGACACATATGCTCTACACATTTTCTCTCTCTCTTTTGCTTATACGCATTTTGGGCTCCAGAACTGACTTGAGCGTCAGAGTGAGTCCCCAAGAGTCAACCTCGGGGTTCTCTGTTTTATAGGTTATTTGCTGCCAGAACATGAGATCGAGCTCAACTTGGAGGAATCACGATCTGACGAGCTCATCTAGAGGAGTTATAAGTTCATGATCCGGCCCATCGCCAAACCCGCAGGCTCGGCCCATAAATGCCCCCTTTATAAGTCCAGCCCAACAAAGCGATTCGAAAATTTTGACCTTAACACTAACTTCACTAGCCGCCATTGGCCTACAAATGCCCCTCAAGTTTTGGCTACATGTTATTTTGATAGTCCTACTCGGACTTTCTTAGGTGGAATTGATGGATTCCTTATTCAGACATTTTTTATATACTTACTTCAATTGGTACCAAAGAAAAAAAAAGAATGGACTCCAAAAGCTATCATTAGAAAATTATATATATTTCGTGATCTTCAAAGAAATGGAGAAATTGAAAAAAAAAATTGCTTGGATTTGTTTTGGATCCTTTCTAGAAGTAGTTTTTAGGTTGGTCTTTACTTCGATTTCATAAGAGTAAGATTGTAACTTAATTTCTTTCGGTTCTTATGCTCTTCAATTCTGGCAAAAACTTGTAATTATTTGCGGTATTTGTCTAGTGCAAATCATTTTTTTCTTTTCTACTTGACCCTTTGAAATTCCTGCAAATCAAGGCAAAATCAGCTCAAATGCTTTCTATTTCTCCTTTGGTTTGAAGTTTGATTGTCTCTAAACAATTGTATTCTTCTGATTATGAGAGAGAATCTAACAGTGGTGATCAATTGTCCAAGTCATTTCATTTTAATTATTTATAACTGCATGAATTCACGATCATCAAATATCTCTCATAATATTATTCGATATGAGAGGATTTAAGTCTGGAAGTAGGTAAGGAGAGTTCTGAAAGAGTATAGTGGTTTCACAAAAATAAAATAGAAAGATGATTTTTTGGCTGTGTTCTGATCTCCTTAAATTATTCAAATTCTTGTGATAGCTAACAACTGTAACAATTACGGCTATATGACAAGACAAATCTAGTATGAAAAAAAAAAAAAAAGACAAGACCAGTCTAGATTTAAAAATGAGAGTGGTTTCAATTTTTCTGTGAATCTGATGATCATAGAAATAGTTGGAACTTGGAAATGATAGTGGGTAGAAGTCGTCGGCCATATGAAATTGATGTCTAAAAGTTGTTTTCGGTTTCATGAAACAAAAAAGAAAAGTTGCTTGTCTCTGGTAGGACTCCACTGCAGATTTAGAATCTAATTGTTCAAGATTGTGACTAATCCTTGAATGATTAATTAAGAAAGTTTGACTATTTACAAATATTTGATGGCCGACATGAATCCTCTCAACTTCTTTTCCTTCTTTTCTATAATCACTCGATGGCAGGATTTGAATTCTTTCTTATCTTATATATAACATTACAAGAGATATATCATTATATATTATTGAATCTTTTTATAAATATATCATTATTATTAATTTTTTTTATAATATTATAATAATATCTTATTCAAACACTACGCAATGGTGATTGGTGAGTAGAAATTTAGATTCTCAAAAAAGTAGGGCGGTTCGTTTCGTATCATTTTGGTCGTACTAGAAAATCATGCTCAACTACCATAAAGTAAAAATACCAAGTCTTCTAGCATAAGTTGTCGACTAAATTGAAGTTTGAAATTTTTGACCCAAAAAAAATTGAAAATAAATATCCGGAATTTAAGTCTTATTGCAATATTGAGAAAAATCAACAAATGAAAGTAAAATATAAGTAAAACATAAAAAGGGGAACATCCATTAATTCTTTTTCTTTTAGTACAATAGAAATAAAGTTGTAATTTGAATTTAAAACTTTTTATTAAAACACAAATTATTGAATTATTAGTTGGAGTCACAGATTGTTCATTCCAAAATTGAAGATGCAAATTATTTCAAATTCATATAGCTCACAAAGGTGGATTCAGAAATTCTTCTTAAGGGGACTAAAACACATAATATATTTAGCGGGAACTAATTAATGTTGACTAAGAATATATAGATATTTAATTTTATTTTAAAAAAAAAAAAATATATATATATATATATATATATATATATATATATATATATAAAATTTAATATTTTTCTGGTTTAGTGGGCCCTAATGTGCATCAGCCATTAACTTAACAGGAATATGTCAATTGACAAAGTACGTCATGCATGACTGCAACTTTAAATTTAACAATTCAAGCAATTTGGTATCGTTAATGGCACCGAAATAATTAAGTGGTATCTATGATATCCAAAGCCTAAATATAATATGTCTAGAATTGTCATGTGAAAACATATCCTTATGGGAAGAAGACAAACTTCATTATCTATTTCATGGTTATTTTAAGATCAAAAGTAGGATAGGCGTTAGTGTTGGAAGACTTCAGACAACCCTCAAAATGAATTAAAAATTAACAACCCGAATCTTGATCCCAAAGATGTGTGGCCCCATTCACCAATATATGACCAACACACAAAAAAGAAATTATTTAATCTTAAATGCAATAAGAGTATATGATTATACACATCCCTCTGCCTTGAATTTTATATGGCATATTTGCTACGTGTGAATTTAGCATCAGTAATTGGTCCACCAAAATAATTATTCCCTTATTGTTTATTAGCCATGATTCCTTTTTACCCTTTTTGGGATACTAATCATTGCTCATCAAATAGGATATTTGGATGCCAATTATAAAAAATCGTTCTCTTGAATGGAGTGACACTGTGATTGTCTGGAAAAAACCTAATTTTTAGGAACTTTAGCTGCACGCATATTGAAGCACTATACTGGATTCTAAAAAAAATGGTTCAATTAGTTTCAAATATTTGTTTATTTTAATATTTTAATTTTAAACGTTTTAAATCGAATACTTTAGTATTAAATATTTTATTACATAACGGATACCGTTAATCCATTAGCTCATTTCTGTTAAATTTACTCTGTTAAGTTAAGGTCATATAATTTGCACGTCGTGCATAAAAAAAAATACATACAAGGTTAAATTGGTTATTTAGCTTACAACTCATTTAGCTTAAACTGGTCACTATGATCTAAATGACCAATTTAACTTTATATGCTTCTTTTTTTTTCACGCGACGTGCAAATCACATGATCTTAACATAACAAATTTAACATAAATGAGTTAATAGTCTAACAGTGTCTCTTATGTAAAACGTTTAGGACTTAAGTGTCTGATTTAAAATATTTAAGACCAAAATGTCAAAGTAAACAAACTTTTGATAGTAATTGAGCTATTTTCTTTGGATTCTACCTGTTTAACTGCTCCCTTTTTCCTGTATAAGAAGCATAACAATAAAGTTTGCTTTTGCCCAAGAGGGTGAAAACAAATAATAAAGATGTTGGCTTGTAGGCCAACAATTCCAAATTCAAGAGGGATTTTTTATGGAACTGATGCATAAACTTGGGTATATTGCTCAGATTTAGATTTTGTTATATCATATAATATTATAAGAAATATTCAACATCATCATGTAGTTTTTGATTGGGGTAAAATTGTAATAAGGGTAGGCACAGAAAAACTTATGACTCTTAAGGTTTTTTATATTTGGTGCAAGGCAAGCAAAAGATCTTGATTTAGCGAGCCATTTTGTTGAATGTCAAAATCTCAGTTCCCCTCTTCCCCTCCCAAATTGCTATGATACAGTAAAGTCAAATTAAGGCAATGTATTGCTGCTCTGAGGAAGCCCAATTATCAACTGAGACATTTGCATTAAGGGAACTGGCAAAAGTTAGGGGACTAGACTATATAGCCTAATTAAAATCCCTCCTTGGAGGAGCACTGACTCAGTCAAGTAGAACTGGGTTACGCTACTTAATGCTCCGATGTGCGGTTCTTAGGGGAGGAAAGAGCTAGTAGGTTGGTCTCACCCTCGTTCAGGATCTCAAGGATGAGCTTGTAGACTAAGAACTTTCTTTTCTCCTATGGTAGTGATATTGGTTGGTCGCAGTACTCCTTCGAGTACCTGTTGCCTATCATTTTATCAATGTTTCATTAACATATCATTATTATTGATCTCTACTTAGACATATCATTACTATTGAATTTCTCGCATAATGTTATAATGATATGAGAGGATCTACATCCGTATAAATACATACACTATATAATTTATATTATTAATTAGGTGAATTTAATATGGTCCTTCTAAATTAAATTTCTCGGTATAAAAAAATTAGCAAATAAATAAAGTTTGCTTTAACTTCGGCATCAAACATCTTCAGACAACAAAAAATGTATTTGACATCTTTGGTTTAGTTTGAGTGCATAATGAGATGATTGCAATTATTCGATTCGTTTCTTCAACCACAAGTCCAGCCTTCTTTCACACTAGCCGTAAGAGTGGATGTACTCAGTACTCATATGTCTCGAAAGTTTGTTGTTTCATGCATGTATCAGCTGGCGGTTGAAATTCTTCAGTGGAGTAGCTAATCGATCAATTCCACATTCAATGTATTTAATTTTTATAATTGTCCTAATTATAAAAATTATTGTAGGGTTATAATAAACTAGCATACTAGTATTTAATTATAAGAATCTTTAAGTACTCGATGCGATTGACTTCAAAGTACTTAATTTTCACCTTTTTTGGAATATAACTAGAAAAATATTCATTGATTCAAAGTATTATTGAAAGGCTAATGATAAATATCACCCTATTTTAATCACTTATTTATCACATACTATGTGGATTCTTGATTGACATGCTATATATATATATATATAGAGAGAGAGAGAGAGAGAGAAGATCTATTTCAAATCCAAAGCAATAATTGAATAATTGAGTGAAGATCTATCTCAAATCCAGTTGGCAGTCAAGTACGGAACTCCAGAGTAATAGACAATTATTATTATATTTACGTTGATCACAGTTATGTTCATATTTATTCTTATTTTTAAAACTATAACAATAAAAAGATAATCATGTCATATTGTACAAATGATTCTTATTACTAATCTTCATTCTTATAGTATATCAAGTATGTTATTCTCATTCCAAAGTTCATTCTATGAAAAATATATTTTGAAAAATATTTGAAACAAAGTACTTAAATTTAATAAGATCAAATTTTTTGGACCATAATACACATCATCTAAAAGATAAAATAATTAGTAAATGAGAGGATCCAAACCCACCATCTATCCAAGAATGTTTTGATCAATTTTCCAAACTATACAAATGACCCTATTTAAAAGATTACTTTAAAAAAAAAATAATAATATGAGAACTTAACTGTTATAGTCCGACTAGACCTACTCTATTGTTATAAATAGTGTTTGATGCACGTGTTCCCAAAACAGACATGACCGGACACAAAAATTGAAAAGGTTTCCTATAGTTCATTTGTGATATATATTAGGTGATAGCCAACCTAAGCCCACATTGATTGGCCTAGACTAGCTTATTAATCGACGCTACTGGGCTTAATGAACATTTTAGCTTAGCAGTCTTAACCATGAAGGTCCACATTGTCAAAGTAATAAGGAAAATGTGTTTTTATGTTTCTTTTATTTGAACAGGTCACATAAGCCCAGTAGACACAATGATGTTATGGTTTGTGGGGACAGTAAACTCTTACCTTTTTTTTTTTTTTTTTGCTAATATAATAAAAATATTCTCACTCAATCAGTTTACGAGACATTGATCAGATTAACTACCACCTACTAACATCGGATGAGACACGTCGGTGCCCCTCGTTGGCCTAATGCTAAATGTGAACTAAAATCCCCGAAATAAGCATGTACCACGTAAGTTAAGATATAATTTCTAACGGTAGTAGCCACACACGAATCTAGGATCTCATGACAAAGGAGTTTGATGATAAACTCTACTGACTCCACAAAATTATTTAAAATAATTTAATAATTTTTAGTGTGTAAAATCATTCGGTCTTTATAACCCCTTACATTTTAATCAACGAACTCACATATCTCTTAATTAGTGCTCATAATAAAATGATTTAAATGTATTTTCGGCAAATAACCCATCCATGAGGAAGAAATAGTAATTATCCTAATTATCATACGTTAAATAAGAAATGCTAGTTATATATACTAGACATTTAAGGTAATATGTGAGTTAATGTACATATTTTTTTGCTCATTTTCAGAACATTGCTAATGAAGTAGTTCAATATTTCTGATCTAGTTGAATAGAAAGTGAATAGAAACTAGTGTTGAGAATAATAAATAATTAAAATAAATTTTTCTTTAACATTTTTTAACTAATAGATTATGTAAGTAATTAATATGGTACCAGAATTCTATTTATATCATGTGCACGTACAAGATTGTATTTGGCCTACAAGTGAGGCGTTTGGTTCGTGGATTAATTTTTTTATTCTTGAGAATGAATGTGATTCCCAGAATTGTGATTTCCAGGAATATTGTAAAATCTGTTTGGTATACCAAAAATATTTTTGGAAATATTTTCTCAAATTTTTGGAAATATTATAATATTATGTTTGGTTTGCACTTGATATTCCCGAGAATCTTGATTAGTTTTTCAAAAATACTCATAACTGAAAAAACAACTTTAATATCATATTCAATGCATTTTTTTGTTGTATCTATACAATCAACTTATTAATGATGTCACAAACATAGTAATCAGACTAAAAAATATGAAGATTGAAAAAAGAGTAAGCTTTATAAAAATTATGCCAGAAATTCTATCAATACTAAAATTCTTAACCTTATTTCGTACTTTTTACCGTTAAATAAACCAATAAAGAAATAAAATAAAAATAAAAAAATTAAATAAATTTGAAATGAAGTATGTCGGCGTCGGCGTTGGAGACGACAGGTGAAGCATCGGAGATTTCTTCTTCTGCTTTATTATTAGATTTCAAATTCTCTTCTTCATCTTTGTGGTTTGGTTTCTCTGCGTGCTTCTTCACTCTTGGAGTCTTCATTTTCAATGTGCTTCTGAGAGTGAAGAATGGCTTTGGCAATGGCGATGGTGATATAGAAAACATACCTTACTGGAAAGTGTGGAGAGTTTGAGATTGTGAGGTGAGAAGATAATGATGTTTGATGGATGTCCTAGGTCAAGTAACGATTGTATCAGAGAAAATAGAAAAAAGTTATTTTTAATTAGGGTGTTTTCGTCTTTTTATATTTTCTAAATTATTCTCACAACTCAAGAATAACATATTCCAACCCCCTGACATGGAATAAATTTTGGCTAAATCATAAGAATAAATGATTCTCAGGAATAATTTTTTAATCTACAAACCAAACATGAGAATGTTACATTCTTAATTCCTTATTTTCAGAAATATATTTATAATCCGTAAACCAAATACCTCATAAATCTTTAACCGTTTCATTTTTTGAATGATGTTTTAATTAACAAGTAGCATAAAGAATTCTTTTTTTTTTTTTGGGTTACATGAGAACTTCATAAAAGTACTACTATTAAGATGAGATCAAAGTCCCTTAAACTTTGACATGTTAAATATGAAGTAATTAAATTCGTAGATAGATAGTGTTGAAGCCGTGTGGTCATGCCACAAAATTCCAAAAATCCACAAATGGAAACACTTTAATTAGATGGAGACAAATACCCAAAAAAAAAATTACGTACCATGGTCCTTTTCTGTGTATGCAACCCGTGTGCATTCCCCCAGGAGTACTATAACAAGAACTTTAAAAGGAAAAATTATTTCACACAGGTCAATCAATAAAATTCGATCATCGATTTTTTTCAATAGAATTCGATTACCCATTTTTTTTAGTGGAGTTCGACTGATTTATTGATAAAACTTGACTACCAATTGATAAATTCAAAAGTGTGTCCCAATACTTATACTAATTCAATCAAAATTTTAATTTCAATTAATTATAATATAGAGACCTTTAAATGTAACAAATTTCGTACCTATCCTCCACAGATTATTCCACTCCTACATTATCATCTAACTGATCCTTTAATGGTTGGGTCAGACAAACAATTTATTAAACCGTGAGTGTAAAGTGAACTTACGTATATATGTGGAGCTCACCTCTTATCCAAGTCTCTATCACCCTCGAGTCTTGGGTGTTGACCAGGAATGGGTCTTCACTGGGTATGAAAAGATCCCATATGTGACGTTTGCATTGGCCTTGGCCATGACCGCCATGCATGTCTATTAACACACGTTTTGGTCTTGGTCCCAAAACTATATAATCTAGTATGGTCCACATAGTTCGAAGAAAACTAGGGTATGGGCCTTTTCAAATCCTACATGGCTCATGCTTTTCACACTCATACCAAGTGGAGTGCGTGTCCATGTCGTACGCACATCAGCACATGGTCTATCCAAAAAATGTATAAATTCCCCTCGTGCATTTGCCAACACTAGCAAAGCATAGCACAACCCAAACACTCAGTCATAGCTTGTACTACAAACAGTTTCACAACCATCGGATTTAAATTCTCTTGTAACCGGTATCG
This sequence comes from Ehretia macrophylla, assembly GCA_037974665.1. Lineage (NCBI taxonomy): Eukaryota > Viridiplantae > Streptophyta > Magnoliopsida > Boraginales > Ehretiaceae > Ehretia > Ehretia macrophylla. The sequence goes on along the minus strand of CM075773.1, from coordinate 33,825,282 downwards.
TTATTTCATTGATATAAAATGGATACATCAAGTTTATGCTTGGACGTGCCCGGGAAGGCTTTGGCATCAGATTTTGCGACAAAAAGAGCATCACATTCTGATGAGGAAGTGATACTAGCATCAAGCAGGCCAAAGAAGAGAGCTGGGAGGAAAAAGTTCAAGGAAACTCGGCATCCAGTATACAGAGGTGTTAGGAGAAGGAACTCGAATAAGTGGGTGTGCGAGTTGCGCGAACCGAACAAGCAGAAGAGGATATGGCTAGGGACATATCCAACTGCAGAGATGGCTGCGAGAGCTCATGATGTTGCTGCATTGGCTCTAAGGGGTCAGTCTGCAGTATGCTTGAATTTTGCGGATTCGGTTTGGCGCTTGCCACTGCCTGTTTCCAAGGATGCTAAGGATATAAGGAAAGCAGCAGCTCAGGCTGCAGAGGCATTTAGGCCAAGTGATCAGTGTAATGAGATAGTTTCCGGGATGGAATCAATCCAAACCGAGTCTTATTTAACTAGTTGCGATCGTCTTTCTGAAGTACAACCAGTGCATGAAATCGGGAAGGCCTCTGATCATGCGTTGTCCAATAGTGATGTGAAGACAGATGAAGCAAACACATTGTTTGATGAATTTCTGTGTACAAATGATGAGGCAATGTTTGAGCTTGACATTGCAGAAGGGCTCTTATATTCTCCACCACCCAGCTTTGGTGTACAGGATAGTTTCAGGTGGGATGATCTGGAAAGTGATGCTGAGGTGTCATTATGGAGTTTTTCCTTTTGATAGCTTAGGGATTTAGTCTTGCAAATATAGATTGAAAGTTTTGATGTTGTATTTACACGTCAGACACTTTTAAAATTAGAGCTTACGACAACATAGGTTAGGTTATATATTCATTTTCACTTTTTTATTTTTTGGAAACTTTTTAGATTGAAAAGGCACAATTTGAGACTGGTGTAGGTTGTCACATATTCCACGTCTTTGTATTGGATGTTGGATAAAAAATAAGAGTTACGAGCAAGAATTCTGTTTTGAGATGTGAAAGGATTTGGGATTTATTTTTTTTTGTATAACATCCTAAGTGACCTAATATATATATTTATTGATGATTCGTCATAACGTTTGGGCCTTCGTGGTTAAAATTAACCTTAGTAGAAATCAAAGCACACTCTATTAGTCAATGGGAATTGATAGAATGAAGATCGAATGACTCTAAGGTGATTATGCAACTTGTTCAACGGAGCGTTGCAACTCACAATCCACTTAAATCAATCCTGGAGAATTGTCAAAATATTTTAAAGAATCGTGGGTGCTACCTCTTGAAGCATGTGTTTCAAGAAACTAACAAGTGTGTTGATTGGTTTGTAAATTTTGGCTTGTAACAGGCATTGAAAATTCAAACACTCGATCACCTTCCGGATAGTCTATGTCCTTTGTTGGACTATAATAAAAGAGGTGAAACATCTCTTAGACTTATATTCTTTTAATTCCCAATTTTTACCTCCTTTATAATAAAAATCAAAGCCCAATCTAGACCAGGTCAAAGAACAAAAGAATTGACCAAATCGACTTTCTCTTTTGGACTCACTCTCTTTTTATTATTATTATTTTTTTTCATACATTCACGTGAAGAGGTGTCACGCCCCAACCCGACCTATAAAGGTTAGACTAGGGTGTGATCTAAACATTCAAGTCCTTTCACATTCTTAATCATTCTAGGAGGTTTAACACTTAACGTTTTATTCTAGACTCCAAAATTTTTTAGAAATCCGGCAGCATAACGGCTGTAATTGGGCTATTTGTTTTGACCTAAATTTTCTAACAGCCTCAAACTTTCAATTCAAGTTCATTCCCGACTAGAGTTTACTATTTTATCATCAATTGAATTGCTTATTGGTTATTTCGACGTCCCGTTTGATTTATAACCTAGCATGATACTATGTCTTGTTTGTCCATTTATCCTCGTTTCAAAATATACCTGTTGATCTTAGCTTATTAGCGAGTACCTGTTGAGATTGGATAAGTTCATTTGCCTATTCCTTAACTAGCGTCATAACCTATGATAGACTAATGATAGCAAAAGCAAAAACGATCAAACTATGTCTAGTATCAGTCTACTTAATATAAGTACAAACCAAAATTAGACCCCAAATTACAACGGGGGTCTATTACATCACAAACAACAAATAACGTAAGGGAAATAGTCTTCAAGTAACAAAAGTTCACAAGTAGTCACGTTCAAGCAAAACAACAATAACAGGCAATCACTCCAGGGGTTCATCATTAGGTACATTGAGCTCGGGTTCCTGTACCTGTTCTTCTTCACCTGAAATGATAAAAGAGGGTGAGTCCTTATGAACTCAGCGAGGGGGAACGAGAAATAAGTTTTGAAACTCATTTTCCGGTTAAACTTATGAAAATCCCTTTTTCAAACATGAATACAACAGAAATACAAGTACAGAAATACAAATACAGAAACAGGAATACCGGTCTTTCCTCCCCGAGATTCTCTAGGATCCAAGCGGGAGTACTTATACACATAATAAAAAGGATACGGTGAGCTTTTGCTCTCAGATCAGATCCAGGATCAGTTGTTGCGGCCGACTTCAAATCATCCCCCAAACACACCAGGTGGGTGTACTCCGGATGTACCCCAAAATCCTACGACCCAACTCTCCGAGGAAGTCTAGCCCCCAAGCGAGAGAGGGAATGGGACCATGGTGGTCACGGTAACACCGGCAAGCCCGATGCCGCCCGGCGTGCGTGATCGCTACCATGCCGACAGGAAAGGTTGCAACCTTGTATGCAATGCACATTTATGACAGGTAACATATCACAGTAGGAGGACAACAAAGTAGGTTGCCTCCGGACAGTCATAAGATTGCACATTGACCAAGTAAACAGGCAGGGCACGATAAAACAGGTAATATATCACAGTAGGAGGACAACAAAGTAGGTTGCCTCTGGACAATTTCAAGATCACATATTGCCAAGTAAACGAACGAGGCATGCTTGACATGAAATTTTACTTGTAGAACACATAGAGTCATATGAACATTAAATGGGCAGCCATGTAACACATGCAAGTCAAGCCATATAACTCATTTCAAAGTTCACGTAATCAAGTGATAAGATTATTCAACATGCAATGACATCAATCATGGGTTCGGGGGCAAGAAAAGCTTATTTGTCAACATGCAATGGTCAAAATCACATTTGAAGTTATAAGACATTAACGGGCAGCCCACTAAGCATATAATTTCCACACAATATCCAAATGATCAACACTTAGCAAGACTACCTAGTCATTAGGGTTTCCGTTTCATGCTTAACCGCGTGATTAAACCCTAAGTCAACTCAAAATCATTCTCAAGTCATGCATCATTCAATTCAAACATCCTCAAGTACCCAAAACAGTCCACACAACATTCCAACACCACAATTCCAAGCAATTAGTACCACAAGAGAGGTTACATCAATTTTCCAAGCATATAGCTAAGTGAAACCTTTACTGCAATAGGCTGTATTCTCACAATCAATAGGATAACCAAACAATCTCCAAATCCAGTGAATAAGATGTCAAATTAAAGCTTAACAAGTTAACTAAAATCAGAAACAAACCTTGCATCAATTGGAGTTCGGGATCATTAGATATTGCCGAAACAGTGGAATAGCTCAAAACTGTCCAGATTTGCATACTTTTCAGAAATTGACGTTTTTGAGGTCCTTAGAGTCATTTTTAGCTTTGGTCCATTTCTGACAAAATTGTCCAGAACTGAAAAATATAGTAGTGCACCAATTGTCATGAATTTTGGACAACATTTACTAAGTCAAACATGGTTCGCTCCACAAGGTCAGTGCATCTGCCAAAACCTGATTCATTTTCCCAGATTTCCAGATTTGGTCATATTTTAATGATTTGCCATTTTGAGGACCTTAGAATCAAAATTAGCTTCGGCCTATTTCTGGGAAAAATGTTCAAAACTGTCCAAACTAGTCACCCACCAATTTTCAAGCATTTTCAACATCATTTGATTAGCTAAACTTACCTCGAACAGACTGGTCAGAGAGCTGTCATCCACTTCGACTTCACCTAGCATCATTTTCAAGCCAAGATCTTGCCATGCATGGTTGTTTAAGCTTATGAACGACCATATGGCTCAAGTACAGAAGCAAATACACACATTTATGAGCATGCATGTGAAATTTCAAAGAGTTTTCAAAAGCTTTTAACCCTCACCTTTGCAATCAACCAAAAGATGCACAAAAACCTTGTTGAGGCTCAAATTTCTTCCTCTTCTTGCTTAGCCGAGTTTCCAACTTGGTTTTCTCTATTTTTCCTAGCCTAGTAAGCAATCTCTTAGTACATGCATGTAGTTAGGACTTGAAGAAAAGAAATGGAAGCTTAGTAACTCACCTAGGCCGAAAATGAAGCTTCAATGCACATGCATGAGTGATTTTTGCATCCTAGCTTGTTCGGTTGAGGTCCTTTGCTTGTGGCTTGCTTGGTTTAGCTATGGTGTGAAGAAGAGAAGCTATGGAGATGAAGAACTCAGCCAAAACCGAAATGGAGAGAGAAAATGAGAGGAAATTGAGGTGGTTTTGGGCAATTTTTTATGCATTGATAAGTGTTTTTGTGTCATGACTTGTCTAGAATTATTTTGAATTAAACATGCATGCAAAAATCTGATTTTGTGTCATCTTTTGAATTGTTTTAACATGTGTGTAAGAGAATGTTGGGTATTTAGGGATTTTAGGTAGAATAGAATATAGGGTATGTTTAGAGGTTGGTGAGATTTTGTCTTGTAGTGAGTTTAAAATTTAATATTTAGGTGTTAGTGGATTTTGTAGATATTTGAATTAGGATTATAATAATAGTTAGTGGATTGTGTAGGATTATTTTATTGTCTTGTGCTTTGTGTAGGATTCTTTCTTGATCAACGTGGTGGCACGGATTCCTAGGTCTAAGGCACGAATTACGAGGTAGACACGATCTACGAGGTAAGACACGAACATCAAGACTAATGCACGTACTTCAAAACTAATGCACAGATTTCAATGCAAATGCACGCAATCCCTAGATAAATGTACGTAAACCAATACAAGGCACGTAATTCAAGACACGACTCTTAAACCTAGGTTAAAGCACGCAGTTCAAGGTTAATGCACACGAAACGAAGAGACACACGCAAATCAAGGTCTCGCATGTAAATTAAGGTCATGGCATGTTTATCTAGGTATCGCACGTATATCGAGGATTAGGGCACACAATTTTAGGTTAAGGCACGTATAACGAGGTATGCACGAAAACTAAGATAGGACACGTAATCCTAGGTCGGTCATATAATTTTAGGTCTAAGGCGCGCAAATCGAGGTAAGACACGTTATTCGGTATCGGGCCTCACAAGAGGACACAGAATCAACATAATTATTATGCTAGGTGAACATACTATAGGGGATACCTATATATATATATATTTTTTATGAAGTTGAATTTATCAAAAAAGCACGGTCACATCAAACTAACTATAATTACCTTAATCTAATTGAAAAAAGAAATAAAATTGGAGTTCAGATGCAGAGAATCACTGTAACTATAAAATAGCTATTCTTTACACGAGACTGTCATGACTAGTTTGGGAGTTTACAAAATAGATGGACCGAAATAATAAAAGAGACGGGGTTAAAAATTTAATATTTAATAAAAAATGATAAAATAAATTTTTAATAATATTATATATTTTTTAAAAAAATAAAGAGATCGATAATTTTTTAAAAATATTATATAAATATTTTTTTAAAAATTAAAAACCTTGGAGGGGTAGTGCCCTCGACGGTTTCCCTTAATGCCGCCCCTAGAAATATAAGTATAGAATTTAATTTTGACCAGAAAATTTAAACTGTAGAGTATTGACTCTTCACTTGTATATAAATAAATCATTTACCTAATTTTTCAAATGGCTTAGAAATGACTTATTTCTTATTCCCTTAGTTCACGTGAGAAATCTTAACACTAATTAAGAACTTTAGAAGTGTCACTCAATTGGCTCATGCTTTGGGATGAAAGGATAATAAATCAAAAGAAGGCCCAACTGCATACACGACAATTAATAGGATCGAATTATGTGAAAAGTAGTAAAGTGACGCTTATAATTAAGTATTTTTATTCTTAAAATTGGCTTGCTTAAAAGAAAAAAACTCTCGAATAGTTTTTATGATTTTATCTGGTAAAATCTACTATTGACCTTCAAGAATTCATATATGATGAAACTAGAGCTGTCTCAAACAATTTGGGGATCTTGAGCGATTATCTAAATAGAGATCTTAATAATTAAGTTTTTTTCTCAATAAAAAAAACTCTAAATTTTCTACTAAAATAATCACTACAAATAAAAAAAAAATCAAAATTAGAATTATAAAATAATAAAATATTACAAATTAACAAAAAGATAGAATTTTAACCAATCATTAAAAAAAATTAAAAATTCTTTTAATTGGGACCAATGAGGTCTTAGAGTCTCAACCAATTTATTGATGAAGGCCTACTCGTTTAATGAGCAGGCCTTGGGATTCTACGGCCCTCTTAGTTCCAATTAAATGACACTAGTTTAGGATAGACATTTATTTAAAAAAAAATCAATTTTTTTTAAATTGGGGCCCCTGGACTAAAGGGGCCTTGGGCACAGGCTCCCTTAGCCCAGGGCTTGGGCCGTCCCGGGATGAAACAAATAGATGATGAAGGGAGAGATTGAAAATTTTTCTCCCTTGTTTGTTTTGAAAGTTTTTCAATGGGGAAGGAACTAGAGGGGTCAAATAGAGGAGAGGGAGACTCTAACCCTTCTATAAAAATTATTTATCCCTCCCTTCCATTATCTTTAATTCTAATCCAAACAAAATAAACTCATAATCTTTTATGATCCACTCTTTTTATAAAATTATTTAATCATATCCAAACGTGATTTAATCTTCTCATCTCATTTCCTTTATGATTATCTCATTTCCTCTCCTCTGTTCAACTCTCCGATCCCACCGGAATCCAAATAAACTATAAGAGTTTCTACTGTTACTGCTCCCACTAAATACATTATATGGTGCTTGTTTAAATTTTTTTTTAATGATGAGCAAGGCATACCAATAAGGGTGGAGTCCTTCACGGGTCAACCGGGTTGTAGTCCCACCGAAGCACAAAAGTGGAGTTATAAGGAGTGAATTATGACTGTATTTTTTTAAAAAAAATACATGTGTATTTTTTAGATATTTTTAAATTAAAAAATTAAGTTAGCTCCCGCTAAAAAGATTTATCTATATATGAGTATTAAATTGTGTCTTTTTAGTCCACTGAATAATTATAATTCTAGATACACCCTTGAAGACTATATTAAATCCACCTTAAAGTTATAAATTTTATAATGTCGCAGTACATCCAATACATGCATAGAAAATTTAAACTTAAGACCATTAGTCCACGAGCTAATATATTTACCTTTACTTTTGCTGAAAATTGTATGGGCAAAAGATGTAGAGGATATTTTCTAGTCTCTTTCGGAAACGGTGCTAGTTTAATGTGACATTCTATAATTTTCTGGAGCATAAACCTTTTTTACTACTAGATTTAGATATCTCCATGGCATATTGAGGTGACGGTTACAAACCTTAAATATTACAAACAACTTATTTAGTGGCTTCTTATTGTAACCGATTTTTTGTTCCAAATGCTAAAAGATGCATCCAACATTGTTCCCCATCATCAATCATCATGTGAGTTCAATTATAACACAATGAATGGCATCATTAAGAGTACAAATTTACAAACTTTAATGTATTTTAAAATCTGCTGCTTCAATTGAGGAATTATGAGCATTATTGTTGAGCACAAATTTTGTTTTTGGTGAAAAATGAGGGTTTTGGCACTAGTACATTCTTTTATATTTACCCAATTAAAGAAATTTACGATAAAATAGCAATGCTTATGTGCCTATACTGTGGCTTTCTCAAATTTCCTTTCTAAGGTAAAGTTTTCTTGATATCGAACTGTTTTACTTGGTACCAGAATCAGCATTTACAAAGAAAGATAAAGAATGAACTAGTGCTCTCTTTACCATGCATAACACTTTGTTCTTGCACCGACTAGTGACCGGCTCTAAATACTATTCTATTACACCCCGAACCTAGAATTGCAGACTCACACCGGCTAGTGACCGACTTTAAATATCATTCTGTTACGCCCCAAGTCCAGAATCTCAAACCCGTAGGCGAGACTGGTGTTGTAGGTAAAAAAAAATAACTATTTGGATCATATTTTCTATTGGCCCAAAATGATTAATTCAAGTTATTTCTTATAACTATAACACCCACTTATAATTCACTCAAATTCATAATCTCCTACCGATGTGGGATATTACAATATTTTTTCATTTGATACACAAATCCTACTGTTAATTAACCACCTCATAAGGTAGTTAATTAACACAGTAACTGACGTCTGAAAAAAATTGGAACATGCTACAGCAACAAGAATAGATCATACGTGAATGGATAAAATTGAACTAAAATTTAATCATGATACTATTGTAAGAAATATAAGTGCGCTGCTATTTGTTCAGAAGTTAATTCTTATACTATATTAATTGATCACTTTATGTAAGAATTTAAACTTTTAAATGAAAAGACAAAAAAGTCGGATCCAGATATATTTAAGTCCTTTCCTCAAACAAAAAGACAAGTGGAAATGTAGCATCCTTTACCCCATGTTTGGATTGCACATGGGAAAGGAAAGGAATGTAAGATAGAGGAAGCAAAATCTCTTGTTTGGATTAAAAAAATAATAATAATAATAAGGGAAATGAAATGAAAGAAATTTATAATTCTTTATTTGGATTGGAGAAGTAAATGAAAGGAAAATATAATTTTAGATAAAAAATTACCTTACTATCCTTCTTATAAGATAAACCATAGAAAAACGTTAAGGATAAATTTATCTTTTCATATATTTTACTTTCCTTTTTCTCTATTTTACTCCAAATTGAAATGATTGTAAAATTCTTCTCATTAAATGAGATGAGAGAATTTTAGAATCCCTCTAAATTTTTTACTAAAACTCAAAATGCAATCCAAACAGAGTATGAAATTCCCTAATTCCTCCTTTTTTTCTACTTTCCTTTAAAAAATGCAATCCAAACAAGTTGTTAGGGATTTTGTCTAGAGATAAAGGCTTCACTTTTGGGTTTCATATGGTAGTGTATCATGATAACAATAGTTGCAACTAGGGCAAAAACCAAACATCGCATCCACATTAGATCCCAAAGGCCAGGGTCTCAACTCTCAAGTCATTTACCCAAAAAAAAAAAACTCTCAAGTCGCGACTTACAAATCTAGAGCCAAAAGAATGTCGAATTTGGGTACTTTTTAGGTTTTACTTTTTGCCTTTAGCCAGAAACTAAACACCCATCATTACTTTGCCACCATGCATATACTCCTCTAATTAGCTAGGCTTTCTAATTTGGAATAATTATCCCAATAATTTTATTCTCATAATTGTGTTTATAAATATTCTAGCATTGTGATCACAGTTACGCTTTTAATATAATTAATCCACCGGTACTAATTCCTCATCTTTTAATATAATCAAAACTTAAGATTTCATAATCATGGTCATCAATTGTCACTAACCACCCTAGTTGGTTGCAACAAGATTTAAAATAATTTACATATCACTCAGTGATGTTGTATTCCTCTTTGTATGATAAAAGTTCTAATTATATAAAGAAAGATTTAACACAATATAAAATATAAGTCGAATGATATAAAATATTACTCTTCTATATAATAATGTACTATATAAATGCATTTATAAGATAAAATAACTCAATGGGGTCAGTTATGGTGATCCTGCCAGGCAAAAGTTCGTGTCTTGTTAGAATTTATATAGGTCTTTAGACGGTTCACAAATTAAAAAGAAAATAGTAAAAATCCACCGAACGGATAACTTCTATTTTGTTATAATGGTCAGTATGCATTAACGCATACCAGATTTGCGTTATATTGGATGAGAAATACTCAAATACTACATGAGTATTAGTTTATTGCAAAACATGCCAAGTTAGGTGCTGTAAAATATATTGGAAGAGGAGAGGCTAACAAAAATTTCGTTAGAACTTAATTATATTAAGAAGGTCAACTACTGGGTCAGTATTAGGTCTAACAGCTGAGATTTATAATTTTTTGGTTAATCCGGAAAATATTTTGACCTCAACTAATCCATGATACATAAACTAAATTAGACATCGTATCTCACCGCCTGACCATCGGCGGAATATGAATTAAAATCTTGGAGTACAACAACTCGACCCAAGACATGTTCATAGGTCCGAGATCTACATCTATGAATTGAAAGGTCCGAATAATCAACTCTCCAATCAGTTGTTAGAATCAATAGGTCTTCAAATTATCAATTCAGTTAATAATATAATCCCCAATAACAATTAAAAGAATTCGAACCTACGTCTGATTATTCGTCTTCTCCACTTACCAGTGAGGCCACCCCTTGGGATCATCTAACAGCTGAGATTTGCAAATAGATTAATATCTCCAAGGTACAAATCCTGCATTTAATAAGACAGCCATTAAACCAACTTAAACTAACCAAAACCAAACAAACTATAACTAAATCCATTTTTTAAAATCAAACTTGAGCTTCAAAAACAACCATTGCAAGAAGCATCCAAGCTTCTTCTACCATTAAAACTCTCTGCTTATATAAACCCTCAACTCAGTCTACTTCTAATCTAGTCTATTATGTTCCATCATTTGCCAATGCGGCCTCCTTTCCTTCTTTCTTTATCTTGAGATCTTCACCCCATATGAATTAACTACCTCTATCTCCTCCCTCTATCTCTTTCCCTATTCATAGGTATCATCTAATAATATCATAACGTTATGAAAAGAATCCGAGCACCACCACCCCACCCTACCATTTAAAACCCTTTACAATTCACTGTTTGTCTACTCTCTCATTCTTGCTGAAGTAAAGCTGGCACTACACAATTCTGATGATCCTTCTTTTACACATGCACACAGCATTTTCACCTTTAATGCACTCCGAGTCTGATTTCTTCACCAGCTTTTTCTGTTTCTGCCTTCAATCTTTATTGCAATCCAGCAATGCCACTTTTTTTTTTTGTTTTGCACAATCTTTAACATATATATCAGCTAGATATATAGCTTCTTTTTAGTGTGACATATTCACTTGTCATTTTTCTTTTTCTTTTTTTCGTATTGATCTTCTGATCATGGATTCAAAGGTATTGGTGAAGGCAGCACCTACACCATTGTTGCTAAAAGATTATCTTTTGGATGATCTTAGCTCGTGCTCGTCAAGCGGGTTTCGGACATACCCACGTCGACAATGTTGTACCACGGTGCGTTTTCTGCTCGAAATCGACATGAAAAACAAGCAAGCCATGTACAGGAAGAAAGCACCACCAAAGCTTATCAAGAATCAATCTAGCAGCTCTCAATCATCTACAAAAATTTCGGCATTTCAGAAGGCTTCTGAGGCAGTAATTAACGCAGTAAAACACCTCGGTTTTACCATCGTTAAGTCAACAACGTCCTTGTCGAGCAAAACAAAAATCTCAACCTTGTCTAGGAGTTTGTCACGAAAGCTCCTTAAAAAGGGGTTTTGGAAGAAAAATGATCATCCCAAAAAGATCGAAAGATGGAAATCATTTATTGAGGAGATCAAATCTGATCATCATCAGCCCTCTAATTGTTCTCATATGATGATGAAGAAAGATAAAATCATCATGGATTCAAATAGTTTTACTAGTGAAAGAGTTGGTGTAACTGTCGGTGACGATTGTGATTACATGGATGCAACCACCACTAACACTACTACAAGTACCAACTTTACTAACTCTAAGGTAAGACAAATTTCTTTATTGCATGTTTGGCACTGTAATCTTTTTAATCTATATTGCCTGTGTGTGTTGGTTAGCTTCTTAATAATTTAGTTGACCATGTCTTGATCAAGAAATTTTCTCTTTTTTAAGTAATTTAGCATTAGTTTCATAAGGTCGGTTATATTCTTTTTTGCTACCATAGATGTTGAAAGTCGTATTTCGAATTTAAAACATCTTATTATAATATATTTTTATTTGATCATTCTATTTAACTTTTGAGTATAGGTCAGTGATACTTAATATCCTGATTTTTTACAATTGTTAACATATGTTCTAGACGCTTTGGTCAAAGAGTAGTAAGTTGCTAAAAAAGATGAGGAGTGTTAAGTATCACCGATCTCGAACTTTAGAGATATAAAGTAAAATTAATCCTTTATTTTTATGATTAAGATTTGGAGATGAAAAATTGCGCGAGTAAGAAATTCTTGTTCAAAGATACTTTGTTCTTTAGCAATTGTATAGTGCATGTGTTAATTAGAAATTCTTGTTCAAAGATACTTTGTTCTTTAGCAATTGTATAGTGCATGTGTTAATTAGGCTGGAAAGGAATTCTTCATTTGTTGTTGTAACTTTGATTTTGGGTTATGTTTATAATTAGGTTGTTATAAGTGGTGCTTCAATCTAATAAATAAAAAAATTAATGAGGTGATTTATTTTGAGATTTTAGAGTAGTTATAATTATCTAGTTAAAATTTCAATTAGGGTAAAATGTAAAAATCCATCTTTATTTTGCCAAAATTTTATGTTACACAATTTGGTACCGTAATAATTTAATAAAATTTTAAATTTATATGAATGTGGTTTACTGACATCCTGTGTCCTATATTTGAGAGTAATTAACATATAATTTCGATAAAATACTTAACTGTTTAATTAAGTTGGAATAGAATAAATTAAAGATATTCAAATGACATTGGAATATGTAAAACACTTCAAAAAGTTAACGCCTTGTTTTGAATCTATCAGAGTTTTGAAATATGTTAAACAATTGGAACTTAGGGAACATTTTTTTTTTTTTTTTGCTAAATAAAACTTAGGGAACATATTATTTATGAAAAGAAAGAGGAAAAATTTATGAGTTTCGAAATTAGTGTAATTTTCACAGCAGTAAGAGAGGAGAGAAACAGATATTGAGTGATCCAACGACGAAAGTCACGCTAGGTTTTGTCCATCGCGGGATCTACGCCGTCTAAACTTGCAAGTTCTCTGCCTTGGTGGGCTGCGCAGTACTAAATTTTTTCTCGACCTCCGTTAATTACTAAAAAGACCCTTGTCTTTTAGAGGTCATTTAAATACATCAACTTAATCAACATATAAACTGATTTCTTTTACTCCAAAATATGCTATAATAATGGTTATCATTTTCCCTCACTACAACATTTCGAATTTTTATTGTAAATTGATCATGGAATCTAATTATTTAAACTGTTAAATTGAGATTTATTTAATTGATTGATTATCTTTTAATGCATTTTTTTAAATTTTCTTTTATAAAGGAAAATTCTTTAAGAAGTATTTCACTCTCCTACCAAGAGTGTAAATACCTAGAAACATGATTCCAGCAGAAAAAGACATGATTGATATTAATTAAATACGAGACCTATAAAAATTAAATCCTAACTAATTTAAACTCAATTTATGAATAATTTTTTTTTGATCTATACTCCAAATACTACTAGCATTAGCTAGAACTTTAGCAAATTGTCGGTGATGGGCATCTCTTGGTAGAGTATGGGATTTTGACCAAAAAAAAAGAGAAGAAAGATAGAGTTTGGTTTAAGGGGGGTGGGCCAGTAGTACTAACTATTCATTATTCTTCTGGCGTGTGGTTATTAATTATTATTTATTCGCTACATAATAAAAACACTATGACAAGGCAGTTAGCTACAGTTCCAAAATTAATAGATAAACTAGCCAAGACAGATGTCACATACTTTGTCTCCTTGTGGTCTTGGGATTTACTTCTCCTAGATAAACTAATAGAGTATGAAGTCGTGTTTGAAGTTAAAATTTTTTGTTATAATATGTTATTACTTAGTTATTTCATCTGATTGTTGGATGTGTGATGTGTCTTTGTACTTAGTATTTATATGCTTGTGATAGAAATCTTAGTATCTGACTAGTTAAGTTGGATTATGCTTTTTCAGGGCTAGTATATGTTCATAACATAATGAACAAGATTGAATAGTAATATACTAATGATACAATTATGAGTAAATGAATTTAACAGTTCCTAACTATTAAACTTCACTCATAATATGATAATATTATAAAAAATTTTACTCATTTGTATAAAATCGTATATTTTATGGTATGTTTTGAAATTAACACCCTTATTTTTAGCATGAAAAACTCTTCAAAAAGAGTTCCGCTCCCCCCAAACCCCACCCCACCCCACCCCACCCCACCCCACCCCACCCCACACCACACCACACGACGAAGATAATTATTATACCATACATCTGTGTTTGGATTGAGGGGGAAAATTTAATAAAAGAAAGGAAGGAAGAGGAATTATAAAGGAAAAGACTAGAGGGAATTAAATCATGTTTGAATTGGATAATTTTATAAAATGGAATATTATAAAAGAGTATGAGTGTCTTTTATTTGGATTATAAATAAAATGGAAGGGGATGGATAAATTTTATATGTATAATGATTTTTATGCCCTTTTCTTATTTTATTTTGAATATTTGTATAATTATTATGGTTGTAATTAATATAAAAGCAAAGTACAAAATTGTCCTCACAGAAAATAGTATTTTTCCCTCTCTCTATGTTATCCCAAATTAGAGTGATCATATTTTGAAAGTATGGAGGGATTAAGTTTATCCTTTCTATATCCCAACCACTCAATCCCTCTTAAACCAAACAAGAAAAAAAATGAACCCCTCTCCTTACTACCCATCCCCTTCCCCCCCATTTCTCCCAATCTAAGAGTAAACGAAAGTACATTTATTAATGACCCTCTCACACGTCCACATATGTATCATCACCTTTCATTATTGACCAAGATGACATTTATGAGTTTTAGTTACACACAACTCCAAAAGGACCACTTTTTTCTAATTGATGTCCAAGGCACGGGCCATAGTTAACTGCAAATAATGACCGAGGGCCATGTCCTCCCATGCAGATATTTATTTCATCTAGAGGTGATTAGTAAATAAATTGCTTCAAAATGCGTCTGACCAGTTTTCAGAATCTGTGTATATTAAAAATTTTGTATGTTGAATTGTCCTTATTTAAATAGGGGTACAATTTTCACAATACATGTTCAACATTTTCTCTCTATGGCAAGTACTTCAAGATTTTGAGAAACTTGGAACAATTCTATGGCAAATATTTTTCAAGATTTTGAGAAAATTGGAACAATTTTATAGAAATGCATTTAAATATTATACAAAAAAAATCTTTTCGGGTAGAGTTTGATCCTAACTTAATATATGCCCAGATAGGGGTAGAGTCAGGACCCAAAGTTCAGCGGGTACAATCATACGTTGTGCACAGATGCACTCTTAAGTCTATGTGACTCTGCTACTGTGCCCAAGACTTTCATTTTATGAAAATAAAATAGAATGCCATATTATCACTTCTTTTTCTTCATGTTTGTTTTTCTAATTTGCATGAACTTAACACATCATTGCAGAAATCGTTGAAAAATGAGGAGGAGAAGGAACAGTTTAGTCCAGTATCTGTGCTAGACTGCCCATTTGATGATGAAGATGAGGTCTCTTCACCTTTTCAACATAGACTCCCCCATGTTGAAGGTCAGTCCTCTTTGTGTCTTAGTAGTATTTTTGGTGTATTTTTGTATAGCAAGTAGTCTAATCATCGAACAAAAACTTCTCAAAGATGCTCGTAAATACAATAAAAGTGTTGACTTGTACACCAAAGATTCCAATTGGAGTCATCTCTTGATTGAATTGATCCGTGTATTAGAGCGTATTTTTGCACCATGTGATTTGCGATCTTTGAGTAAACCTAATGTGATATCGATTCTGCTTAGAATAAACTACTCATTATCAAAAAAAAGAAAAATTCAGAAAGATGGCAGTACCTCTCTTTTTTGAAAAAAACTTCAGTAATTATACAGATCTAGCAATACATTTCTTATTACTTCTCAAAAAAAAAAGAAGCTAATACATCTCTTATTGAAGATGATCTGTTTAATTTTGCTCTGGGAAATGCCATATTAATATATTATCAAGATTTCTATTTATTTGGGATCAACAAGATTGGGACTATTATATCTACCAGTCTTGTTATTACCACAACACCCCTAATCTTCAAGAGTACCGAGGCCTATTTATCATAGTAAAAAATGGCAGTTCAGTGCATAAAACTCACATTGTATTCAGGGTATGAAAGAATCAGATCCACTTTACATCTACAGTTATATGACATGAAATTTAAACCACGTTGTTAATTGGAGTACTAATTTGTCATTTGCTCTGTCAAATTCATCTCCAGCATGAAAAGTTGAAAGTTAAATTGATGCAAAGATCGTGTATTATTATTAAGTTTATCCACCAATTTTTGTAATGGGATACATACCTTTTATACGAATTTTTGGCTTTACATCAGAGACTGCAATTTCTTAATTAATAAAGCATAACACAATCATATAAGTGTTGAGGACGAGGACGCATGCACACAACGCAACGGAACTATTACTGTCAGGGGAAACTATTGCACACGACCTGACGGACATCAGGCAGTGTGGAACAATTTTCCTACTGTTAGTCACTCTCACTGGAATGTAACTTTTAATTTGCAGGAACAAAGCAAAATCTCATTAAGAAACTCCATAGATTTGCCCAATTGGAACCATTAAACCTGGAAAATAGACTTGCATTTTCAGAATCTGATCACGAATCAATTGAATATGCTCAGCTCCATTCCTCAGAATCTAGCCTAGAGAGCTTCATGCTGGACACAGAAGAAGAAGAAGAAAAGCCATTGAAGTTAGCTCATCTCATCAAAGCCATAATGCCATCATGTAGCACCAAACTGAAAGCAGACAATTTGTTAGTGGATTTCTTCAAGGAAAGATTAACATATGGCTATGCTCAAGGCAAAGACTTTAATGGAGATTATGCATTTGGTAATGAACTCTTAAGTGCAGCAAAAGATTGGATAAACGGACGATACCGCGTATTTTCCTTGGAATGGGAGGTGCAGAAGAACAGGCAAGCATTCATCAGAGACACGGAAGAGAAAGGAGAATGGAAGACATTGGATGAAGAACATAAAGAAGTGGCTTTGGAGTTGGAAGGTGAGATTTTTGCTTCTCTACTGAGCGAGCTGTTGGATGATCTGCTTCCATCCCTGGTGACCCTTTGAGTTTCATTTCATGTATCCGGAGACCAATTAGTTTGTTGTCACAGAAAACAACTCAGGATTGTTTTAGTCATTCAGTTGCTAGCCTAGATTGGCCAGCCAGAATACTTCGGGAAAATTCTTGTCTAGACTAAGACTATAACTTCACTTGTAATTTGGGTTGATCATGTTCTGTGACGGACAATGAGTATCTGCTAACTAGAAAACTTCCACTCATGTAAGTAGGACAATAATGTGACCTCAAAAATGATGGGTTCGGAGTTCGACTTTGGATTACAAGTGAGAGCATAGTCTGAGTTTAGACGATAATTTGTTACCCTGAAGACGAGAGTCTATGGTTTGAGATTTAGAAGAATACATGGCTGTTCGCCAATTTTTTTTCTCAAACTTTGCAACCCTTATGAACTTCTGAAGCTTAGTCGATCAGCTTTTAGTAGCCAGTATTCTTACATGAATAATATTCTTAATTTGGTTTAACTTAGCAGTTCCCAATAAATCCGGTACACAAATTGTCATACTCCGAACCCAAAACTTAGACATACAAGGGAAATGAATTGATATTAGTTCCTTTGACATGCAGTGGATCAATCATCTACCCATCGGACAATTGTGTTCTTGTAGTTGTTTTTGGTTTTGATGACTAAATCAATTATCAAAAAATATATTTGTTTAGGCTTTCAGATTCTGTATGTTGTAACAAGTTTTTGTTTTGCTCGATGCTTAATGAGATTAAATTATCAAACACACGTATTAAGATTGAACAAAAGCAAAACTTTAAAGGATGATAATTGTCTTCGTCAGCACTTTAATGCTAGCCAAACTGTTTTGCATTCCTTCATAACCTTCTTTTATAATATTACGAGGGTGATAAAATTACTAAAAAAATGAAAAAATACACTACAAAAAAAAGGTTATTAGCGGCGATTTTCTTCGCTATTCGCCGCGGTTTATAACCGCCGCTAAATCTTTCGCGGCGGTTGGGTGAATCGCAGCTCTCGAACACGTTGCAAAAAGTATTTTGCGGCAGTTCTCGATACCTTTTGCGGCGGTTCCGAGAACCGCCACTAATACATTTCGTGGCGGTTTCGAGAACCGCTGCTAATACCTTTCGCGGCAATCCACCATCGCTGACATCTTCCGCTTCTCCTTATTATATATACTGTTTTGCTTCTAATAATCTTTTACTTCTTGCTTCTCTTTATTATATACTGTTTTGCTTCTAATTACTTTATATATATATTAAATCATGTAACAATTAATTATATTGGATGAAGATTAGGGGAAAAGCAATTGTACAAAAACAAGCTAAGAACATTAAATTGCTCTTAAAAGTATAATTGTTTAATATGTACAAATCAAAAGTTATAATATCTACAATAAAGAAAATTAAGTTACAATAGTTATAATCAAGTATAATTGTTTAATATGTACAAATCAAAAGTTATAATTAAGTTACAATAGTCATGCTTTATATATAAAGCACTTGATACGAGGGCAAAAAAATCAAAAGTTTTCAACTATTCCTTTGTTCTTAGCTAACCAATAAACTTAAACCATCCTTCGAGAATTTGCAATTTGAGTAAGATCAAAAAGACTGGATGATATTCAAAATCTGCTTACCTGTCAATTAAAAATATTGAAGAATATTAATCAAAAGAAAATTAATTTTTTTTTATTCCTACATAACCAAATAGTAATAGATGAACATAGGGAAGTTCTGCATGGATGAGCATATAACCAAGCTAATAAACAGGGCTTCAGCAAAACAGTATAGAACAAACAATTCAGAGAAAACCATATTTCTTAACGTTTCATGATGAAACCTTGACTAGTTTATCTGCTTGTTGACTGTTGGGTGTAATATTGATATATGATTTCAGCATCTTTTCATTTAAATTTTGTTAGTTCTTGAGTAATTTTTGAGCAATTTGATTGGTTCCATGTTTGTTTTGTGATGTAGGTGAATTATATGAAGAGACATGGATTTTTAAGGCCAAGATTCAAGAAAAATGACTGAGGCAATCTTTTATGCAGTTTGTGAAGAGATTAAAAAGAAAATAAAAGTAGCGCAGCTGCGCAGTGTCACAGGATTTTTAAGGGCAATTTTGTAAAAATGCACGAAAAGAAGAAAACCCTACGATAAAAGAGTATCAGACCAACAAAAAGAGAGTTTTTGGACTGGCTGCTAGTTTTTGGGGAGAAAATCCAAAGTTTGGAGATGAGAAAACGCAAGAAAACACAAGATTGACGAGGAAGGACGGATCAGAGACAAGAGTAGCCACGACTTTCTTGAGATTTCTAATTTTTTCTCTTTCTCTCATCATGAACTTTAATATATTTTGGATTTCATTTAGGTTGATTATGAGCTGCTAGATTACTTTTCTAGGGCTACGATGTAGCCATATTTTGATTACTTGAATTATGTTGAATTGATTGGGTGATTGATTATTCTATTTTTATGCTGAATATTTCACACTATAAGTAATGCTTGTGATTTTCTAGCCAATAATTGCTTGTTTTGTGGTTTAGTTTGAGACTGAGAAGTGATAACTAAACTAGACCATGTGTTGAGTATTATTAAATTGTCATAAGCTAGAGATAGTTATGAGATCTAATGCAGCATTTAAATTTTTAGGATTTAATGCATTCCATAAGTTCACAGTTATCACAGAGATGTAAGTAGCTTGCTTAGTGGGATATGGTATTAATGCTTGAGAAAGATTAATATTTACCTTAGCGAGATTGCTGGCAGCATAAGGAATAGTCGTCAATTGGAATTAATCAGCAGATTTGAGTAGGATAAATCTTGGTGAAATCGTAATCCCTAGAACTCTCCAATTATCGAATCAAAGTTTTCATCAAATTTGCAATTGTTTAGTTGTTATTTCCATTAGTTTTGTTATCTCTTTAGTTTTTAATTACAAACTCTTAAATTTTGGTCATCCAAATAAAGTTAAAGCTAAACCAATTTCGATAGTTAATAATCTCAGTCCTCGTGGGAACGATCTTTATTCATCACTTTATTACTTGTTGCGACACGTGCACTTACGTTAGAATTCACACAACAAGTTTTTGGCGCCGTTGTTGGGGACTGTGTTAATTATTAATATCGATACCAAATAGCTTTGATTTTACTTTGAATTTTTTTTAGTTTTGTGTTGTTATCTTATTTTCGTTACGTGTGTTTCAGGAACATATTCCTTTACGTGCATGCGAAAGTCAGGAGGTAGTAATTTGTTAGTTTTCGATCCTGAGATAGAACGAACCTGTCGGAAGAATAGAAAGGAGAAAAGAACGACTACAACTACCTATCATTTGCAAGGGAATATGGCTGACATGGTGGTAGCACAAGAAAGAAATAATCAGGAAAATCTGCCTAGAACACTGCGAGAGTATGCTTTGCTACCCACTAGAATTCAACCTGTGATTAGAAGGCCAGCGATTCAGGCGCATGATTTTGACTTGAAGACAGTGACGCTACAATTGATTCAGAATATTCAGTTTCATGGATTGCCTTCTGAAGATCTTAACCAGCACATAATGAATTTTCTCGAAGTCTGTGGAACAGTTAAGTACAATGAAGTCACTGATGAAGCTCTGCGCCTTCGCTTGTTTCCTTTCTCTTTAAGGGATCAAGCTAAGGAATGGTTGAATTCGCTGCCTTCAGATTCAATCACTATTTAGGAGGATTTGGTGCACAAGTTTTTGTCAAGATTTTTCCCACCTGGAAAGAAAGCGAAGCTGCGCATAGAAATTAATAATTTTGCGCAACATGAAGGAGAAACTCTATGTGAAGCATGGGAAAGGTATAAGGCATTGCTGAGAAAGTGTCCTAATCATGGAGTGCCTAGGTGGATGCAAGTTCATAATTTTTACAATGGGTTAATTAGTTCCACAAGAACTTTGATAGATGCATCAGCAGGAGGAGCTTTAATGAACAAGACAGCAGATGAAGCTTATGCATTGCTAGAGTATATTGTTTTGAACCACCAACAGTGGTCAAGTGAGAGAGTCATACGAAAGAAGACAGTTAGGATCCATGAGATTGATGCCATAACTGCCTTGATAGCAAAAATTGACAATCTCGCGAAACAGTTGTAGAATAGTCAGGCAACTGCTAATGTTGTTCAAACGACAGTGGTGTGTGAGTTTTGTTGTGGTCCACATCATAGTGCAGAATGTCAGGTTGGAAATCCATTTGCGCAAGGCACAGCAGAACAAGCACAGTATGTGGGGAATTTTAATGGGCAGCAGCACAATCAGTACTCTAACAGATATAATCCAACATGGCGTAATCATCTCAATTTTTCCTGGAGAAATACTCAGAATGTGTTGCAGCATGAGCAGAATAACCCACCACCAAAGAAGAAGGTGAACTTGGAGGAGGTAATTGCTCAATTGGTGAATTTGCAGACACAATTGGCTAATTCCCAGACTCAATTTATGAACGAAACTAAGACAAATCTCCAGAACCAATCTGCACAAATCAAAAATTTGGAGGCTCATTTTAGCCAAATGGCTACGATGTTCTCTGAAAGGCAACAAGGAAACTTACCTAGTACTTCTGAGATGAATCATAGAAAAGACGACATGGAGTATTGCAAAGCGATCACCTTGAGAAGTGGTAAAGAGTTAGAGGAGCCAGTGAGAGCCAAGAAGGTTGAGAAAGGTGAAGCAAAAAATGAGGAGAAAGATGAAGAGAAAACAGAAAAACAGGCACAACCTCCTCAAGAATCACATCTGAAAGTTCCTTTTCCACAACGCTTGAAGAAAGATAAGCTTGATAAGCAATTTGCTAAATTTCTTGAAGTCTTCAAGAAACTTCATATCAATATTCCATTCGCAGATGCGCTTGAACAAATGCCGAGTTATGTGAAGTTTATGAAGGATATCCTTTCGAATAAGAGGAAGCTTGGAGATTATGAGACAATTGCACTTACTAAAGAGTGCAGCGCAGTCCTACAGAAGAAGCTACCACAAAAGCTCAAGGATTCAGAGAGTTTTACTATTCCTTGTGAAATTGACAATGTTGTTTTTGAGCGAGCTTTACGTGATTTGGGTGCTAGTATTAATTTGGTACCTTTATCTATTTTCAGGAAGCTTGGATTAGGTGAGGTGAGGCCTACATCTGTTACATTACAGTTAACTGATCGTTCGCTAAAGCATCCCAGAGGAGTAATTGAAGATGTACTCGTCAAAGTTGATAAATTCATTTTTCCTGTAGATTTCATAGTGTTTGATATGGAGGAAGATAAGGAAATTCCTATCATTCTTGGAAGACCTTTCCTTGCAACTGGAGGAGCACTTATTGATGTTTGAAAGGGTGAGCTTAGGTTACGAGTACAAGACGATGAGGTAACCTTTAATGTGTTCAAAGCTTACAAGTACCCAGAAGCGAGTGATAGTTGTTTTCGCATTGATGCCGTAAAAGTTATAGGGTGTAACCATGGGGGTCAATTGGATCCCTTGGAGGCGAGCTTGTTAAAAGATAATTCTTTGGTGGGATTGGAGCACAAAGAATATTGGGCGATTAAACAACTAAACATAGGTGTGCAAGCAACGGGTGAGAAAAAATTGTTGCAATTGAATGAGCTGGACGAATTAGGTGATGAAGAAGATGAGAATATAAGAAGTTACAAGAAGATGATAAAAGAATGGCAGGACAAACCCGTTTCGAGAACAGATTTCTCTCCTCGGCAACAAATACTTCTTTATAACCCACGGATTCCTGGAAAATGCAAGTCAAGATGGTCTGGCCTCTTTGTTGTGATTAAGGTGTTGCCTTATGGTGCTGTGGAAGTCACCCATTCAAAGAAAGGGACGTTCAAGGTCGACGAACAACGGTTGAAGGCATATTGGAATGATGAGTTTGACAAGTACAAGACCGTTGTCAACCTCAACTAGTCATGAAAAATTGCTCCGTCGGGCTGTCGACGTTAAAACAAGCGCTTTTCGGGAGGCAACCCGAATTCTTTTCCTTATTTTAGATTTCATAGTTTTAGTTGTTTTTAGTTATTTTTTAAATTACAACTGTCGTAGCTAAATGGTTCATTTTTATTGTCATGATAGGTTCAAGAATAAGTTTGGGGGAAGTCGAGGCAATGAGAGGTTTTTACCAATTCATTTAGAGGAGAAAATATGAAGAAATTCATGTTTGGAGTGAAGAGGTTACGTGCATAGAAGAGGAAAACAAGAAGAAATAAAGTTGTGCAGTAGCGTTGTTGCGCTAAATGCTAGTGCAACTGTGCTGGAGTCATCAGAAGCTACGTTTGTTTTAGAGTTGTTCAAAAGAAATAGTAGCGCTGCTGCATTACAAAATGGCGCTACTGCGCTGGCGTCTTTTGCATTGACGCTCAAAAAAACAAATCAAATCACTACTTATCAAGCCCATAAACCCTTTCATATTACCCAACCCAATTCCCACTCTAACCTATCAACCCTCACAACTCAACACATACCCAAGAAGCCTACCCGATCCATACCCATTATAAACCCCATCCAATACTTTTACCCACATCAACAACTCCAAAACTGAACAAAATCAGAACTTCTCCTTCTCACGTAAGCTTCTTCTCAGACACCATATACTGAAAAAAAAGAGAAAACGAACAGCGAAACAGCACCCATTGGCTTTCATGGCGAAGACAGATCCGGCGGCGTTGCAGCGGCGACGGAGGACCCTGTTGCCTTGGTAAGTATTCTGTTAATTTCTTTGGTGTTCTTATTTGTTTGTTGGTAGACATCTACTTTTAAAATTAAAAAAGATCACAGGAACCGAAACTTTGTTCATACTAGCGAGCAAGCCAAATTGTTTGGATTGGTTGTCTTTTGTATCTTGAACGAAAAAAAAAAAAGAAAAAAAA
The DNA here is from genome assembly GCA_037974665.1 of Ehretia macrophylla. Taxonomy (NCBI): domain Eukaryota; kingdom Viridiplantae; phylum Streptophyta; class Magnoliopsida; order Boraginales; family Ehretiaceae; genus Ehretia; species Ehretia macrophylla. Next base: position 33,801,125 of record CM075773.1, on the reverse strand, counting down.
AGAGAAGATGACAGGAAAACATTTGGCACTTGTGCGCAAATAGGGGTTGTGCCCACGATTTTGGGTTGCGTTGCTAAACTTTTTGTGATTGGTGGCATTGGTCTTACTGATTTCTAAGAGCGACACAGTTTGAGGGTACTTTGGTGATCGCATTGTTGATTCTTGTTATTCACAGTTGCTGCTGCTTTCTCTTGTTATTATTGGTCTTCTGTGGCCTTCGAACTGTTTCAGTTTCCTCCTTGTCGCATTGACGTATTGGTTAGGAATCTTGTGATTGTTTTGCTGTTAGCTCAGTTTTGTTGGGTGTATTTATATTGACTTATGGTAGGCTTGTTGAGTTGTAGAAGTCATGGATGCTTGGGTGAAATTGTGATATTGGTTAGAGTACAAGGTGATTGGGGTTAAAATTGTGTTTGTTGGTTCGAGTATGTTGTGGGTCTTGATTGAATACTACTTGTTTGATTAAAGTTCTAAACGAGGCATAAAGTTTTTTTTGGAAATCCTGTTGAAGTAAAGACTGATTCTATTGTGAACCTCCGTAGTGGCTGGGTAATTATTTGGCATGGATATTGTTGTGGTTGAAGCTGTGCTTGTTGAGTAGTGGAAACTGGTAGTAGTATCCCTGTGATAAGGGCACCTAATCAACATATGATTGTTCTAGGATGATTATATGGAGATATGTTTTGTATTGGATGATGGGAGGTATGATGATTGGGTAATGTGTTGTTTTGTTTTGAAAAAAAAAAAAGAAAAAAAAAGAAGAAGAAAATCATCATTAGAAAAAAGAAGAGAAGAACAAAAAGAAAAGAGAACAACCACACTCCTTGTAGTTAATATAAAAATGCAAGTTTGGGGGAGTGTGGACTCTTTATGCGTTTTTAAATGTTGTGAATAATTGTTGAGGAAGTGAAATGAAAGATGAAAGAAGAAGAGATATGTTGAATAGTTTTGGTGGTACGAAGATGAGTTGGCGTGTGCTCTATTGAACATTCTCGAATAGTTGTTTGCTTATAGGTAGTTTAGCCATTTATTATATCCATTATCCTACCTTGACCCTAGTCACACATTACAACCAAATGTAAAGTCCTACTGATCTTTAATGCTATGATTAACCTACATTAGTGGAGAGGGGCATGAAAAGTAAGCTTATGAAGTCCTACGTGGTTGAACATAAAAGCTACATATTGATGATTTCACTTAACTTGCATAAACTCATCCGGGTACAATTGATTAGGATAAAGGCTATTCACACACTCACTTGGGGGATTTGAAGTAAAATGAGATTTATGTAAAGTTATTATTTCTCATGCTTATGATTGTAAGTCACATCTTGAGTTGGGAAAAAGCTACTGAGGCAGTGAAAATTTACTATCCTACAGCATTGCTTTCATGAGTTATTTTTGTGTCGAGTTTTTAGTTTTTAATTTGTTTCTTCCTTTAGTGTGTCTTTTGCTTGAGGACAAACAAAGTTTAAGTTTGGGGGTGTTTGTTGAGGGTAATATTGATATATGATTTCAGCATCTTTTCATTTAAATTTTGTTAGTTCTTGAGTAATTTTTGAGCAATTTGATTTGTTCCATGTTTGTTTTGTGATGTAGGTGAATTATATGAGGAGACATGGATTTTTAAGGCCAAGATTCAAGGAAAATGACTGAGGTAATCTTTTATGCAGTTCGTGAAGAAATTAAAGAGAAAATAAAAGTAGCGCAGTCATAGCGCAGCTACACAGTGTCGCAGGATTTTTAAGGGCAATTTTGTAAAAAGGCGCGAAAAGAAGAAAACCCTACGATAAAAGAGTATCAGACCAACAAAAAGAGAGTTTTTGGACTGGCTGCTAGTTCTTGGGGAGAAAAACCAAAGTTTGGAGAGGAGAAAATGCAAGAAAACACAAGATTGACGAGGAAGGACGGATCAGAGACAAGATTAGACATGACTTTCTTGAGATTTCTAGTTTTTCTCTCTCTCTCATCATGAACTTTAATATATTTTGAATTTCATTTACGTTGATTATGAGTTGCTAGATTATTTTTCTAGGGCTGCGATGTAGCCATATTTTGATTAATTGAATTATGTTGAATTGATTGGTTGATTGATTATTCTATTTTTATGCTGAATATTTAACACTATACGTAATGCTTGTGATTTTCTAGCCAATAATTGCTTGTTTTGTGGTTTAGTTTGAGACTGAGAAGTGATAACTAAACTAGACCATGTGTTGAGTATCATTAAATTGTCATAAGCTAGAGATAGTTATGAGATCTAATGCAGCATTTAAATTTCTAGGATTTAATGCATTCCATAAATTCACAGTTATCACAGAGATGTAGGTAGCTTGCTTAGTGGGATATGGTATTAATGCTTGAGAAAGATTAATATTTACCTTAGCGAGATTGCTGGCAGCATAAGGAATAGTCGTCAATTGGAATTAATCAGCAAATTTGAGTAGGATAAATCTTGGTAAAATCGTAATCCTTAGAACTCTCCAATTATCGAATCAAAGTTTTCATCAAATTTGCAATTGTTTAGTTGTTATTTCCATTAGTTTTGTTATCTCTTTAGTTTTTAATTACAAACTCTTAAATTTTGGTCATCCAAATAAAGTTAAAGCTAAACCAATTTCGATAGTTAATAATCTCAGTCCTCGTGAGAACGATCTTTATTCATCATTTTATTACTTGTTGTGACACGTGCACTTGCGTTAGAATTCACACAACAAGTTTTTGGCGCCGTTGCCGGGGACTATGTCAATTATTAATATCGATACCAAATAGCTTTGATTTTACTTTGGATTTTATTTAGTTTTGTGTTGTTATCTTATTTTCGTTACGTGTGTTTCAGGAACATATTCCTTTACGTGCATGCGAAAGTCAGGAGGTAGTAATTTGTTAGTTTTCGATCCTGAGATAGAACGAACCTGTCGGAAGAATAGAAAGGAGAAAAGAATGACTACAACTACCTATCATTTGCAAGGGAATATGGCTGACATGGTAGTAGCACAAGAAGGAAATAATCAGGAAAATCCGCCTAGAACACTGCGAGAGTATGCTTTGCCACCCACTGGAATTCAACCTGTGATTAGAAGGCCAGCGATTCAGGCGCATGATTTTGACTTGAAGACAGTGACGCTACAATTGATTCAGAATATTCAGTTTCATGGATTGCCTTCTGAAGATCCTAACCAGCACATTGTGAATTTTCTCGAAGTTTGTGGAACAGTTAAGTACAATGGAGTCACTGATGAAGCTCTGCGCCTTCACTTGTTTCCTTTCTCTTTAAGGGATCAAGCTAAGGAATGGTTGAACTCGCTGCCTTCAGATTCAATCACTATTTGAGAGGATTTGGTGCACAAGTTTTTGTCAAGATTTTTCCCACCTAGAAAGACAGCGATGCTGCGCATAGAAATTAATAATTTTGCGCAACATGAAGGAGAAACTCTATGTGAAGCATGGGAAAGGTATAAGGCATTGCTGAGAAAGTGTCCTAATCATGGAGTGCCTAGGTGGATGCAAGTTCATAATTTTTACAATGGGTTAATTAGCTCCACAAGAACTTTGATAGATGCATTAGCAGGAGGAGCTTTAATGAACAAGACAGCAGATGAAGCTTATGCATTGCTAGAGGATATTGTTTTGAACCACCAACAGTGGTCAAATGAGAGAGTCATACAAAAGAAGACAGTTGGGATCCATGAGATTGATGCCATAACTGCCTTGATAGCGAAAATTGACAATCTCGCGAAACAGTTGCAGAATAGTCAGGCAACTGCTAATGTTGTTCAAGCGACAGTGGTGTGTGAGTTTTGTTGTGGTCCACATCATAGTACAGAATGTCAGGTTGGAAATCCATTTGCGCAAGGCACAGCAGAACAAGCACAGTATGTGGGGAATTTTAATGGGCAGCAGCACAATCAGTACTCTAACAGATATAATCCAACATGGCGTAATCAACCGAATTTTTCCTGGAGAAATACTCAGAATGTGTTGCAGCCTAAGCAGAATAACCCACCCCCAGAGAAGAAGGTGAACTTGGAGGAGGTAATTGCTCAATTGGCGAATTCGCAGACACAGTTAGCTAATTCCCAGACTCAATTTATGAACGAAACTAGGACAAATCTCCAGAACCAATCTGCACAAATCAGAAATTTGGAGGCTCAGTTTAGCCAAATGGCTACGATATTCTCTGAAAGGCAACAAGGAAACTTATCTAGTACTTCTAAGATGAATCCTAGAAAAGACAACATGGAGTATTGCAAAGCGATCACCTTGAGAAGTGGTAAAGAGTTAGAGGAGCCAATGAGAGCCAAGAAGGTTGAGAAAGGTGAAGCGAAAAATGAGGAGAAAGATGAAGAGAAAACAGAAAAACAGGCACAACCTCCTCAAGAATCACATCTGAAAGTTCATTTTCCACAACGCTTGAAGAAAGATAAGCTTGATAAGCAATTTGCTAAATTTCTTGAAGTCTTCAACAAACTTCACATCAATATTCTATTCGCAGATGCGCTTGAACAAATGCCGAGTTATGTGAAGTTTATGAAGGATATCCTTTCGAATAAGAGGAAGATTGGAGATTATGAGACAGTTGCACTTACTGAAGAGTGCGGCGCAATCCTACAGAAGAAGCTACCACAAAAGCTCAAGGATCTAGGGAGTTTTACTATTTCTTGTGAAATTGGCAATATTGTTTTTGAGCAGTTTTATGTGATTTGGGTGCTAGTATTAATTTGATGCCTTTATCTATTTTCAGGAAGCTTGGATTGGGTGAGGCGAGGCCTACAACTGTTATATTACAGTTAGCTGATCGTTCGCTAAAGCCTCCCAGAGGAGTAATTGAAGATGTACTCGTCAAAGTTGATAAATTCATTTTTACTTTAGATTTCATTGTGCTTGGTATGGAGGAAGATAAGGAAAAGTAAGCTATAGGTAGTTTAGCCATTTATTATATCTATTATCCTACCTTGACCCTAGTCATACATTACAACCAAATGTAAAGTCCTACTGATCTTTAATGCTATGATTAACCTACATTAGTGGAGAGTGGCATGAAAAGTAAGCTTATGAAGTCCTACGTGGTTGAACATAAAAGCTACATATTGATGATTTCACTTAACTTGCATAAACTCATCCGGGTACAATTGATTAGGATAGAGGCTATTCACACACTCACTTGGGGGATTTGAAGTAAAATGAGATTTATGTGAAATTATTATTTCTCATGCTTATGATTGTAAGTCACATCTTGAGTTGGGAAAAAGCTACTGAGGCCGTGAAAATTTACTATCCTACAGCATTGCTTTCGTGAGTTATTTTTGTGTCGAGTTTTTAGTTTTTAATTTGTTTCTTCCTTTAGTGTGTCTTTTGCTTGAGGACAAACAAAGTTTAAGTTTGGGGGTGTTTGTTGGGTGTAATATTGATATATGATTTCAACATCTTTTCATTTAAATTTTGTTAGTTCTTGAGTAATTTTTGAGCAATTTAATTGGTTCCATGTTTGTTTTGTGATGTAGGTAAATTATATGAGGAGACATGGATTTTTAAGGCCAAGATTCAAGGAAAATGACTGAGGCAATCTTTTATGCAGTTCGTGAAGAAATTAAAGAGAAAATAAAAGTAGCGCAGTCATAGCGTAGCTGTGCAGTGTCGGCAATTTTGTAAAAAGGTGCGAAAAGAAGAAAACCCTACGATAAAAGAGTATCAGACCAACAAAAAGAGAGTTTTTGGGCTGGCTGCTAGTTCTTGGGAAGAAAAACCAAAGTTTGGAGAGGAGAAAATGCAAGAAAACACAAGATTGACGAGGAAGGACGGATCAGAGACAATATTAGCCACGACTTTCTTGAGGTTTCTAGTTTTTTCTCTCTCTCTTATCATGAACTTTAATATATTTTGAATTTCATTTACGTTGATTATGAGTTGCTAGATTACTTTTCTAGGGATACAATGTAGCCATATTTTGATTAATTGAATTATGTTGAATTGATTGGTTGATTGATTATTCTATTTTTATGCTGAATATTTCACACTATACGTAATGCTTGTGATTTTCTGGCCAATAATTGCTTGTTTTGTGGTTTAGTTTGAGACTGAGAAGTGATAACTAAACTAGACCATGTGTGGAGTATCATTAAATTGTCATAAGCTAGAGATAGTTATGAGATCTAATGCAGCATTTAAATTTATAGGATTTAATGTATTCCATAAGTTCACAGTTATCACAGAGATGTAGGTAGCTTGCTTAGTGGGATAGGGTATTAATGCTTAAGAATGATTAATATTTACCTTAGCGAGATTGCTGGCAGCATAAGGAATAGTCGTCAATTGGAATTAATCAGCAGATTCGAGTAGGATAAATCTTGGTGAAATCGTAATCCCTAGAACTCTCCAATTATCGAATCAAAGTTTTTATCAAATTTGCAATTGTTTAGTTGTTATTTCCATTAGTTTTGTTATCTCTTTAGTTTTTAATTACAAACTCTTAAATTTTGGTCATCCAAATAAAGTTAAAGCTAAACCAATTTCGATAGTTAATAATCTCAGTCCTCGTAGAAATGTTCTTTATTCATCATTTTATTACTTGTTGCGACACGTGCACTTGCGTTAGAATTCACACAACATTGACATAGAATAGAGCAGGCATCTCTACTAACCAAACCAAATTGATATATGTGATCGACAACAAGGGTTCATAATCAAAAAGTCTTTTGCATGCACAACAGAGCTTCCACTTAAATGCACTACCATCAAGTTTGTGGAAGTTAAGCTTTCAATTTGTTTAAATATCTATTGCTAATCTTACCAGGTAGTTTTCTTCCCCCAATAGATTAAAAGGACCCAGAAAGAGCATATAAAAACATAGAAACTGCAATATCACACCTCCACTCAAAAAGCAGAAACAATCTACAAAGTGTAGTATCTTGCCTTTTGATGAGAATTGATCACAAGGCAAGAGATTCATTAGCTGAAAAAGTTTTTCACAAAGAGTATCTACTACAACCCCCAAACACATAATAATGTTGAATTTTATTATCTAAAAAGTAAACTTTAGCTCAACATGTAACAAAATAAGATGTATTAAAAGTCTCGTCGCTTATTATGCATGTGTAAGAATGACTAAAATATAACAATAGAGGAAAACTACTGAGAAAAAAAAGAGAATGAACAATCTCAGTTGCGGTTACAATGCAAGAATAATATAGCGTTACTCATTAATTTTGAATTACATCTTTAGATCATAATAAAAAAGTCATATTACCATGTATGCCATTAACGCTGCTAGCAGTGTACACGTTTGCCATTAAGATAAATTGTAGATCATAAAGAGTAAAAATAAACTATAAGTGAAACAAAAGGCTCATAATAAAGGTTTTTCCCTTAGTAGAGAGATTTAATTAAACTGAAGCCAACTGTAGGCTATAATATCCTTGCACAATCAATGCCCCTCTACCTTCTCCACCTCACCACTACTACTCATCAACACCCACACAACACCCCCTCAAAATCGTTCCATGAACCCATCCAAACTAGTTGTAAACTATAATGACCCCAAAAGATCCCATTTAAACCCCATACATAAGACAATGTCCCACTCAATAAACCCACACAACCAATTTAAGCAAAGCATTGACTCTAAAAACAACCCAAATGGCCAAATGTTCCATATTGCTTTCATACAGCCTAGTTGTTAGCAACTAATTGACTTCAAAGCAACCTATGTGTTTGTATAGATAAAATAGTATCTATTACAACCCACAAACACATAACAATGTAGAATTTCGTTGTCTAAAAAGTAATAGCATAATAAGATGTATAAAAACTCTCATTTTACCTGCTCAAGTATAAGTCAAGCATTTGTTGTAGCTTATTGAGATGTGCCTCAGTCTTGTCATGCTTAGCCCGCTCAGCAACTAATTGTGCCTCCATGTTAGCACGTTCAACTACTAATTGTGCCTCCCTCTCCTCATCACGTTTCTTCAAATTTTGAACTTCAGCCAACAAACTTCTTAAATCATTAGATATACCATGCCGCCTAGAGCCCAAGAATGATGAAGGGGTAGGTCCCCGCCCTGCCCCTCTAACACGACCGGAGTATTCCAAGCCCCGTACTTCACGAATGATCTCATTCTCTAAGTCGATAACATCAACTCCAGGTAAGATTCTTTGCTTCTTGAGAGACTCACATTCATCCTAGACATTTTCATAATCAAATCAAGTTTTATACAACTTGTACAAACCAAAGAAAAGACTAGAATAAATGCATCATGAAATTGTTATAGAGCAATAAAAGAAAATAATACTCTGAATTTAAGATAGAATATCAACTAGCATTCTAAATCAAAATAAATTTATATACCCTGTGCTTAATTGCATTGATACAAACTCTAAATGAAAGTAAACACCTTTCATTAGAGGTGTGTTGTAGTTGAATAAAGCTAGTTAAGCATTAAAAAATTGCAATGTGCAAAAAAAAGTATATGGTCCATTTCATATTAACATAACACAAATTGATCCAAAAAGCAAGAAAACAATTACCAAAATATTCATAGAAGTTGGATTTATTTTATCACTTTTGCTCTTGTGTGTTTCCCGATAAAATACAATGGGACTCACTGGTCCACCTTGCTCTATTTCCTACAAGATAACATATGTAAGTTTAATTGTAAGGATAGTTGTTTAATTTGAAATTCTAACAAATCTAAGAGATAGGGTTTCAAATACCACAAAATTCTCCTTTTGTGCATAACTCTGTCTACCCAATGTGTGAACTTCTGTTTGCTTGCTCCTATTTTTTTTTGCTTGATCTGATTTTGCCTGCCAATATAAACATAAAAGTTATAGGACTAACTTAATCATGACAACGATAACTACATATATCAAAAGTCCATGTCATGGTACTTACTTTGGCCTCCTTGGATAAAAAATAATTGACAAAATCTATCCACTGAGTATCCTCCACCTCTTCTAGAACAATAGCATGAATTTCTTCTTTGGATTTTCCTTCCTCCACATACTTGGTTATTTTTTTCCTTAAATCATGTTTATAGTTCCTCCATTTCTCGTTAATAGAGCCAAGCATATAATGTATGCACTTTTCATACTTTGTCTTTTCATCAGGAAAAATATAACGCTCCTAGCACATATAAGACTAATTAGTATAAAAAGAGCACACATAGAAATATAAACCTCAAGTATAGCAAAAAACATTGAAATTTAGAGAAGCGTATGTTGACATTAACCTTCAAGTAACTAATAAATTTCTCCTTCGTGTGATCATCTTTGATGATGTGTCTCCAATCGTTTTTAGCTATGGAACAATAGTAGCCCATTCGAGCAACTAATCTGAGACAAGTAGCTAAATCAACCGATCCATCCCCAATAGGTTGGCCGTGATTATTACATTCGATTCTAATTCATTTGTCATCATCCAACTGCCAAATTTGTTTGCACCTATTTTTGCCACGAGTCCTTCTTCTTGCAATAGTTTCTGATTATTGTTACACAAAAAGAATTAATAACAAATGAATCATAGTATTGTTAGTTTCTAAATGTTTGATAAATGAATCAAAAAACAATTACCTGAATGATCTTGATTGTTAGGGCTTTCTCCATTTGAGGATGATGGAGTATTTGATCGGTTCCTTAGGGCTATTAGCTGAAAATTTTGAACACAAAGCTAAAAACTCTGATCATTATCTTTTACAAAGAAAGAAGCATAAAATTGCGAGCATAAGAAAAACTGTATCACGAATAGAGTTTCATCTTTGACCAATGAGATGGTCGGAGTTTCAATTTTAATCTCTTTCACCTAATATAAAGTCTTTAGGTGTTGAAATCGTTGCTTTTACCATAGCCATAGCCATTGACATACTCCTCACCATAGCCTTCATAACCATAGAAATTGCTAGCTCTAGCCTCAAGCATTCTAACAAGTTACTCTAAACTTTTTGAAAGATTTTATCCTAAGAGTTAAACCCCCATGAATTATGCAAGAGGAAGGAAAAAAAACATGTGAACTAAACTTTTGAAAAAAAAAATCACCCACAAAGATTCTACGTTGCTTCAGAAAAAAAAGATTATACCTTGGTTTTTTGAGGTATCATAAGCTCCTCATTGTTATCATCAACATCATCCTCCTCAGTAGTAAAACTTAACCACTGAAGCTCATCATCCTCAACTGACCTATAATTATCATCAATCTTTCTTTTATTCATCCTCACTGATTCTGTACTCCTACTCTTCCCACTTTTTTTCTTGTCATTTTGAACATAACCCGTCAAAGAGTTTGCCATTGTTGTCAAACCTATAGCCTTCATTCTTGCTCTATTCCCTTCAATTCTCTTTAATCTTTGCTTCTCATAGGCTGCCATCTTCTTATGCATTCAATAGCTGTAAAAAAATGCATAGGACATGTATAATATCAACATTATACAAGTAAGATAAAAATTCTTAGCCTGCAACTGGAAGCCAGTGGTTACACAATATAATCTTCTTCCTACCACTCAAACAGGGCAAAGAAAATGAATTGTCCTGATATGGTTTGAATTAATAATATAAACTAAAATCATCGATAGACTAAGTGATCGCGATTACAAAAATAATCAGATTTCATCATCGTTTGCTTAAGCTATGAGTAATCAGAAGTAACTTGTCATGAATGCAACGTCAGTGCCTCCCAACAAAGGCAAACAATGTGAACCATCTAAAAATTGGCTAAAAAGAATCTAGAAGCAGGGAAAAACAACAAACAACAACAAATTGGTGATTTCGTTCAATTACGGAGAAGCTCACGCATCAAAAGTATGCCAAACCATCTGGAAGAATTCGTTATACCTTAGAAGCTATGAAAGAGCAACTTATAAATAGAAGAGACATATTAGCTGAGGGCACCAGAAAATTATTAGCCAATTGTTCTTCTTATTTTCTCTGTCTTGTGGAGTTTACCAACACTATAAGAAAATAGTGCACAGGCGACGGATTTGGGCGACGAATTTTTTTCGTAGTAAATTGGCTACGGATGGACTACGGAATTGCTACGGGCAATTAATTCGTCGCCCATCCGTAGCCAACTTCGGCCCCGTTGAAATAGCGATAAAAAATGGCTACGGATTGCCTACTGACAATAATTTTAATTTTAAAAAAAAATAAAAAATAATATTCCGTAGCCTAGCCGTGACAAATTTGCTACGGACTAGCTACGAATTATTTAATTAATGCTGCAACAAAAATCATAAAAAATTTCGTAGCCATGCAGTGGCCAAATAGCCACGGATTAGCTACGGATTATGTATTATTCAAAAAAATGTCCATAAAAAATAAAGGACCGGAGGGAAAAATAAAAATAACAAAGTCCGTAGCTCATCCTTGACAATTGGCTACAGATGGGCTACCGAAAAATGAAATCCGTAGCCCATCTGTAGCCAATTGCCACGGATGGGCTACGGACTTTCAGATAAAAATGATGTTTATCGGTTTTAATTTGAATTACGGTATTTTGATTGCACCTATAACGTAGTAACTTCACTTGAGATATTAATTTTCCAAATAAAAATAAACTTGGTCTGTATTTTATTAGCGTGCATATTTTAATAGAGAAATCTCCTACGAAGTCATTAACCGTTTAAATCGAAGTTATCACGTCCTCACTTAACATTGCGTTAATATTAATAAACGTTCAATTTATGGGTCCAAAAACTCTCATATTGTGTCTAAACTTCATAAACATGAAAAATATAAAGATATAAACACGCTTTAATACGTTGTTCCTACCTATTAACAAGTTAGAATTCATACTATTAGTGGTTCGTAGCCCATCCGTGGCAATTGGCTACGGATGGGCTACGGATTTCATTCTTCCGTAGCCCATTCGTGGCCAATTGCCACGGATGGGCTACGGAATTTCAGGTAAAAATGAGATTTATCGGTTTTAATTTGAATTATGATATTTTGATTGCACCTACAACGTAGTAAACTTCACTTGAGATATTAGTTTTCCAAATAAAAATAAACTTGGTCCATATTTTATTAGCGTGCGTATTTTAATAGAGAAATCTCCTACGAAGTCATTAACCGTTTAAATATAAGTTATCACGTTATCACTTAACATTGCGTTAATGTTAATAAACGTTCAATCTAGGGGTCCAAAAACTCTCATATTGTGTCTAAACTTCATAAATATGAAAAATATAAATATATAAACACGCTTTAATACGTTGTTCCTACCTATTAACAAGTTAGAATATGTATTATTTGTTGTCCGTAGCCCAGCAGTAGCCAATTGGCTACTGCTAGGCTACGGATTTAAATAAAAAACTAAAATTTATTATTTTTAATTTGAATTATGAAATTTTGATTGCACCTACAACGTAATAACTTCACTTGAGTTGCAAATTTTTGAAATAAAAATAAACTTGGTCCATATTTCATTAACGTAGGTACTTTTATAGAGAAATCAAATGTCGTTTAAATCGAACTTATTATGTTTTCACTTAACATTACGTTAAGGTTAATAAACATTCAATCTAGGAGTCAAAAAACTATCACATTGTGTCTAAACTTCATAAACAAGAAAAAATTGAATATATTAACACGTTTTAATACGTTGTTTGTACCTATTTTGGAAGTTATGATACGTATTATTTATTGTCCGTATCCCAACAGTAGCCAATTGGCTACAGCTGGGCTACAGACCTCAACTAAAAATCTAGTTTTATCATTTTTAATTTAAATTTTGGAATTTTAATTGCACCTACAACGTAGTAAACTTCACATGAGTTGGAAATGTTTCAAAAAAAAAAAAAACTTTGTCCGTATTACATTAACGTGTGTACTTTTATAGAAAAATCTCATAGGAAATAATTTGCCGTTTAAATCGAACTAATCATATTTTCACTTAACATTACGTTAAGATTAATAAACGTTCAATCTAGGAATCAGAAAACTATCACATTGTGTCTAAACTTCATAAACAAGAAAAAATTGAAGATATTAACATGTTTTAATACGTTGTTCATACCTATTTTGGAAGTTAGAATACGTATTATTCGTTGTCCGTAGCCCAGCAGTAGCCAATTGGCTACTGCTGGGCTACGGATCTCAACTAAAAATTGAGTTTTATCATTTTTAATTTAAATTTTGGAATTTTAATTGCACCTATAACGTAGTAAACTTCACTTGAGTTAGAAATATTTAAAAAAAAAAAATTTGTCCATATTTCATTAACGTGTGTATTTTTATAGAAAAATCTCATAGGAAATCATTTGCCGTTTAAATCGAACTAATCATGTTTTCACTTAACATTACGTTAAGGTTAATAAACATTCAATTTAGGAGTCGGAAAACTATCACATTGTGTCTAAACTTCATAAATAAGAAAAATTTGAAGATATTAATACGTTTTAATACGTTGTTCGTACCTATTTTAAAAGTTAGAATACGTATTATTTGTTGTCCGTAGCCCAGCAGTAGCCAATTGGCTACTGCTGGGCTATGGACCTCAACTAAAAATCGAGTTTTATCATTTTTAATTTGAATTTTAGAATTTTAATTGCACCTACAACGTAGTAAACTTCACTTGAGTTGAAAATATTTATAAAAAAAAAAAATTTTCCGTATTTCATTAACGTGTGTACTTTTATAGAAAAATCTTATAGGAAATCATTTGTCGTTTAAATTGAACTAATCATGTTTTCACTTAACATTACGTTAAGGTTAATAAACCTTCAATCTAGGAGTCGAAAAACTATCACATTGTGTCTAAACTTTATAAACAAGAAAAATTTGAAGATATTAACACGTTTTAATACGTTGTTCGTACATATTTTGGAAGTTAGAATACTTATTATTTATTGTCCTTAGCGCAGCAGTAGTCAATTGGCTACTACTGGGCTACGGACCTCAACTAAAAATTAAATTTTATCGTTTTTAATTTAAATTTTGGAATTTTAATTGTACCTACAACGTAGTTAACTTCACTTGAGTTGGAAATGCTTAAAAAAAAAACTTTGTCCATATTTCATTAACGTGTGTACTTTTATAGAAAAATCTCATAGGAAATCATTTGTCGTTTAAATCGAACTAATCATGTTTTCACTTAACATTACATTAAGGTTAATAAACGTTCAATCTAGGAGTCGAAAAACTATCGCATTGTGTTTAAACTTCATAAACAAGAAAAATTTGAAGATATTAACACGTTTTAATACGTTGTTCGTACCTATTTTGAAAGTTAGAATACGTATTATTTGAATTGGCTACTGCTGGGCTACGGACCTCAACTAAAAATCAAGTTTTATCATTTTTAATTTGAATTTTGGAATTTTAATTGCACCTATAACGTAGTAAACTTCACTTGAGTTGAAAATGTTTTTTTAAAAAAAACTTTGTCCGTATTTCATTAACGTGTGTACTTTTATAAAAAAATCTCATAGGAAATCATTTGCCGTTTAAATCGAACTAATCATGTTTTCACTTAACATTATGTTAAGGTTAATAAACGTTCAATCTAAGAGTCAGAAAACTATCACATTGTGTCTAAACTTCATAAACAAGAAAAATTTGAAGATATTAACACGTTTTAATACGACCTATTTTGGAAGTTAGAATACGTATTATTTGTTGTCCGTAGCCCAGCAGTAGCCAATTGGCTACTGCTGGGCTAAGGACCTCAACAAAAAACTGAAATTTATATTTTTAGTGACGTGGCTACGGATGGGCTACGGACGCATAGATGTCTGTAGCCCATCCGTAGCCAAGTCATTAAACAAAAAAAAAACTAAGGATGTATAAAATATATATACCATAATTTGTCAAGTATAGATATCTATAATAACTAAATAAGAACAATAAGTCAGTACAAGCATACATAAATGGTAAATCAGATATCTAGTTTCAGATGCAATTTTAATTATAAAAAACTAACAGCAAGTTGCCCAAAATAAAACTATTGTCTCGGTCCATAACCACGACGTCCACGTTGACCTCCATGACTCTGATTGTCGGTAAACCCAGGGTCTTGTCCAACTCCCTCACCGCGAAAGTCATCAACCATGAGTAGAAGCCGACCTTGTATATCCTCAAATTGAGTTTCGAAATATTGTCGATCTTCTGCTCTACGTTCTTCCATACTCTGAAATTGACTTTCAAAGTATTGACGATCTTCCGCTCTATGTTCTTCCAAAGTCTGAAATTGAGCTTCAAAATATTGACGATCTGCCGCTCTACGCTCTTCCATTGTTTGAAGTTGAGTTTGCAAATGGTTGAGAGTTCTATCATTGTTGCCCATAAAAGTAGAGATATCATATAGTTTTTTCCAAAATTAGATCAAATGACGAACTAGAAGCATGACTAGAACTAACACCTCTCCTCCTTTCTTGTTCATCTATTTGTGAGACTCTATCTGCATGAATATATTCCTCTGGAATATTGGTTTCCATAAGCATTTCACGATATAAGTTTTCTTCCATCTCAACATCACCAATATAACTCAAATTCTGAACAAATGTTCTGTTCTTGGTAGTATTAGTTCTAATGAATGATTTGGTTTCCTCTGGTAGTCTATTAAATTCTTCTTGGTTTATATAACGATATTGATACCAATAAGCTTGTTGTCTATTCAAAGGTAGCATATTAAGATACCAAGAAGGGTTGAATTTCTTACTTTTAACCCCATCAAATGAAACCCCGAAGTACTCAAAAATTAGCGTAAGGACTACTCCATATGGCAAGGATTTGTTGTTCTTAGCCGCATAATTCATGTGATGAACAATCATATACGGTAAGTTTACTTGTCTACCACTAACCAACAAATATACAATATAAGCATCTCCTTGAAGTGTCCTTTCATCATTAATATTTCTATGTACAAGACAAGAGCCTACAAAGTTTACCCAAATTTTCTTTAGTATGGGCAACTCTCTCTTATCTGGTGCATTTCCTCTATGAGCAGTTCTATCATATCTTTCCGCCCAGAAAAATCTCAAACAATTATCTTTGTCTTTGGGCTTCATTCTACTTTCTGGCCAACCAATGGTGTCATAAGCTTTTACCCCTTCATTTCTCATATTAAAGATTGTAGCTATAATATCCGGGGTTAACTCAATATCAACACCTCTAACTTTACTTTTTACAACAACAATTTCATCACTTTCCATATTGGCATAAAATTCGAGGATTAAAAGCGGATAAACAAGACAATGAACATGTAGGAAGTCATACCAACCTTGTTATTGCACGAATTCAGAAATTCTAGTACCTTGTATGTCCTCGTCTATCAAACACTTTCCATACAATATCGGCTTGACAACCTCGTTGTTTGCATGTGTGGGAGGAGGATCCCTATCCGGACTTGGAAGCCTTGTAGAGGCTCTTGTATTGGTTTTCTTAGGAAGATTTTTTTTCCCACTTTTTCTTGTATCCACCATGATAAAATATAGAGATTTTGAGCTTTTGGGAAGTGGGTAACGTAACTATGGAAAAAAACTTGAGATTTAATGGCTAAATTTTGAGTTTCAGACAACTTTACCTATATTTTGGCTTAGGGCTTGAAAAAATTGGGGTTTGGAAAAATTTTTTGTAGATTTGGAGGTTTTTCCAAGTGGGTAATGTGATTATGGAAGAAATTTTGAGGTTTAATGGCTAGATTTTGAGAATTTGAGAGAGATTTTTTGAGTTGTTCTTGCAATGGAGTTGAAGAAATTGGTGTTTTGAAAAAATATTTGGAGATTTTGATATTTTATGGGATGGGTAATGTGATTGTGGAAGAAATTTTGAAATTTATGGTCAGTTTTTAATGATTTTTGAGAGATTTTAAGAGAGTTTTAGAAAAGAAAGGTGAAGAGATGTGAAGTTGGGGAAGAAGATGGGATTTGGGGGTGGGTTTGCTGATTTTTATTAGTTAAAAAAAAAAAAAAATTTCTCCAAACAGGTCACGGCCTGCCAGCCTTAGGGGCGAGGGGCAAGGTTGCCCCTCTGTCCCCGCCGGACGAGGTGTCGGCCTGCTTGGAGAAAAAAAAAATTTAATTTTTTTTAAACTAATAAAGCTCAATGTTTAAAACATTTCCCCCAAATTTTTCCCCAAATTCACTTCACTTTCTTTTTCTCTTACAAAAAACCTCTCTCTCTTAACTCTACCACCATCACCACCACCACCACCACCACTATCACCATCAACACTACTGCCGTCACCATCAAGACCACCACCACCACCAACAAAGGCTCCATCAGCACCACAAGGTCCTTCATCACCATCTAGGGTACCATCACTATCACCATCACCACCACCACTATCACCACCATCACCATCATCATCAACACCACTACCATCACCATAAACAAAGGCTCCATCACCACCACAAGGTACTCCATCACTACCATGTAGGCCACCCTTACCAACACTACCATCTAGGGCTCCATCACTACCTCCAACTCCACTACCATCACTACCAAAGACACTACCACCATATCTCTCTCTATTTTCTACTAGTAAGTCTTTTATTATATACATTTTTCCTTTATTTTTTTGTCTAGTATAGACATATTTATATATGTGTATAATATATATCTGGGATTATGTGTAATTTTGCTTGTTTTTCAGTTGTTCAATTTATTATTTTTGTATTTAATGTTATGTTTAATTCTAATTGTTTTAAGTGAGGTTTTAAAATAAATATGTGGTAGTGATATTTGTTGTGACTTTTTTGACAACAATGTTGTATTGTAGTGATATTTGTTTTAATTAATTAACAATAGATTAACTAGTGGGTCATAAATTGTGTTTAAATAATGTCACCACCAAGCACATTACTTAACCGTATCTTGTACTATTAATTTCTTTAATGGAATGAACATATATTATGATACAGAAGTTGAGAAAATGGAAACATGCCAACAACAGTGGATGAACGATCGATTAACATCTAAGGGTGTATTAAATCCTAAGTTCATTCATGGAGTAGATGAAGAATTCATTCCTTTTGCGTGTAGTCAACGAAAGTACATGGATGTAGACAAAATTAAATGTCCTTGTGCGAAATGTAAGAATTGTGACTTTAAGGACCTTCATACTTGTAGACATCATCTCTTCTCATGGGGGTTCATGAGGCATTACTATGTTCGGACTTCACACGGGGAGCATGATGACCTCAATCAAGATAACAACCATAATGTTGGTGATCAACTGAATGTCAATTGTATGATTGATAATCGAAAAATATAATGAAAAGTGGTTATAGTATCTCCTCATTCATAGAATATATTGTACATCTTTTTGTATCTTACGGTTTTTTTTGTAGCAATCATGGTTAGAGCTGGTAAACCCAGGGCAGATAATACACAATCGGGCATGCCATCAACTTCGTCCTCCACAGCCCGTGGTAAAGCTGATAGTGAGTCTTCTACTGCTACAGGGTCGTCAGTTCGTTCCACCGGACTATCTGCCCCTTTGTGTAACATTAGAGTGACTAACAAGGATCGTCATGATAATACCACGCCCACGCCCACGCCCAGCGTCCAGCAGGAAATGAAACATCCAGAATCATTATCATATGCAACTGGCACAACAAATTGGCAAGCTATGGGATTCGAGTCACTCGAGTAGTATGCCACATGGTTGGAGGATAGACGTACTCACGTTCGATTATATAATAACGGGTGAAATTCCAATTAAATTAAATGATAGAGCAATTACTTTGATTGTTTGTTATTAGTTCTTGAAGTTATAATAAGGTAATGCAAGTGACTCTAACTTATATAATTGATATACTTGTTAACAGATTTGTACCTGCTTCGGTAGTAAGAGATTTTAAGTCAATATTTGCAGGCGGATTCACAGAACCTTGGATTACTTATGGAGAAATTCCGGACGATGTTAAAGACCGATGGTTTTGCTCTTTGAGGTTTTTATAAACATTAATGCAGTCAATATCTATTATATTATACACTTGTACATTTATACGTGAGTATTCAATTAACACATGTTCGCATTTACCTATATTTGTCGTTGCAGAGAGATTATAAGTGGCACTCATGTGATAGGACACACATCAAGCATTGCTTCCATTATAAGGCGGTGGAGAGAATGAAAGACCAATTGGCTAAGGCTCGTAAATTTGACAAGCCTCCTAAGTGGATGACATTAGATAATTGGGAGCAAATGCAAGTAAGATGGTGTGAACCAAAATGGATAGATAAATCAAATGTGGCCAAGAAAAATAGGGAAAAAAATCAATCGGTACACTACACGGGTGCCACTCCGTTTCATGAGGTTATGAGAAGGATGGTATGTAACTTAAATTTAATAGCCGTTTAAATTTGTCTATCTTAATATTCTAGTTTTTGAGTAATTACTACTTATGAAGTTAATAACGTAGGCGGACACAGTAAACGCCCCTGTCTATAAAGCTGATGTTTTCAAGGTCACTCACAGTAAATGGGAGGGTGATGGTATACAATTCTCTGATCCAAAGGCTGCTCAGACGATAATAAGTAGTTATACAGTGTATTTGTAACGCCCCAACCCAACCCCACGCTAAAGGTTAAGTTTGGACCCGACACATGGACAGAGTCTCCTTTGTACCGTGGACATTCTGATAACCTGTAATCACTCAATTAAAGCTACAACAAAGCAAGACAAGCTTTTATAACTAAAGTTCAAAAGTTCAAGGCCATCCGAGCCTTGGAGCATACAACAGTTCAAAATCACACAAATATGCAACCAACTTAACTTCTTCATAAAACTGTTTGTTATGCCATTTTCAAATAACATTAGAACAATCTTAAAGGTCGAAACCAAACATACTTCTAAACATACACTCCCAAGCATGCAAGAACTAAAAGAAGAAATTAAAAGTTATTACAAGCCATAGTTTCCCAAATCTACTACTACAACTAACTATCTGTAACTTGCAACAACAACACATATACATAGCCCTAGGCCACAAAATAGATCATAATATAATAATACAAGTGCACATATAACACCAAGAAAGTACATCCACCTCAGACAACAAACACACAACAACTAGGGCAAAGGCTCGGCCTGCACTTCTTCCTCTTCCACTACTACCTCAACTAGCTGGGGATCACCCTCAGCACTTCCTGAAACATGATATCGAGGTATGAGCAACACTATTGCCCAGTGAGGGATAAGGTCTCCCGAGGCGTGCAATGCAACAAGTAATAGATTTGAACATTAATAGTAATGAAACTAATCAAGAATGTTAAAGATCAAATACCACACATTAAAAAGGATACATTTCACTTAAACCCGACACTCCAATTCTTCACTTGATCTTCATTCACGATCCACGAACCACAAACTCGATCACGATAAGCCGACATAACCTCAAACACTCCAGTGGGTGTACTCCGGATGTACCCCGATAATCCTACGACCCAACATCCCCTGACAATCTCCGGACCAGGTGAATGAGGGACTAGGGCACGGAGTTTGAATATCCACTGGCAAGCCCTCTGCCGCCCAGCCGATATTCAACACATCCGCCCCTGGCACTATGGTAGCGCAACCACTATGCAATACACTTAACAATGACAAGACAATGTCAACAATATAAGCCATAACACATAGGAGGATCAACAAAGTAGGTTGACCTCGAAGCAATTAGAATAGAAGCAATTTATACAAGCAATTAAATAGTTTTACAAAGGGGCATATACAAAATACATTTAGAGTTATACCAAAAGTTCCAAAACAACTTGAAACCACATTTAAATACACAATGGGTCATGCCATGGTCTTAGAAGCGTAAAACAATTGAACTTGCACTTAAACCCCTTTGTTATTCAAGCTATTTTCCTTCCAAATCAAAGTTAATGTTTCAAATTCAAGGGGTAGCTATACCAATCTTCTAATTAACCCTTAAGGCACCCTTACAACCCTCAAACATGTTCAATTACCCGTAATTACCCCAAAAGCCCCAATTTTTCCCTTATAGCTTTGAACTACACATACCTCAACCGGGCTTCAAACAAGGGTTGGCAAAGCTTCTATAGCACCTAGGTAGCCTAAGAATACCAAATGTGAAGTCCGAATCCACCCGTATTAGCATTAACCCCGAAACCCCTTTTATAAAGTCGGCAATTTCACGTTTTATGCAAGTTTGGAGCAATTCAAGTGCACGGGGCTATTGGACTATCTTCATTAGCACCTAAGGCATCTATTAGAAGCATTGAATCAAGCTAATACGCATAATTACACAAAACCCTGGAAATTCGTCATTATTCACCTCATAAATCAAAATAACGATTCCAACCGTTTAAAATATGTTCTAATGGATCAAATGTGTTCTCTAGCATCTATATGTAACGTATAATAACATAGATAAGCATTATAATAACATTTGGTCACATTTCTAACAAATCAATAAATGAGCAACAACTTTAGATATGCAAAAAGAGTCATGAATCCCTCACCAATGCGCGTAGGAACACCTAGGAGGCTTGAACACATCTAAACTACTTGTTCTAGGCTTGGAGGGGCTTGGATTGAAGAGTTGGAGAACAAAACTTCCTTCTTTCTTCCTGTTTGCTGTTGTCCGTTTTTCTGCTTCTGTTTTCAGCTTTTATTTTTTTTTTCTTTTGTGTATTATGAGCTTAAGTGGTGTTGTGTGAGTTATATATTAATGTGGGTCAAGTTGGGTGCTTATGTGGGTTATTAAAATGAGTCTAACAAGCTCTAAAACGAGTTTAAGGTGCAAAACGAATGCTAGTTAATTAAAACTCTAAGTTAGTTACATAACACTATTCAATAGTTTCAATAAAACATTTTCTAAATGAAAGCTCTACAAGCTAATCGCTCGAAGGCACATTTTTCTCATTGCTACTATAATTAATAGGGTTTAATAAAAATGCTAACTCAAAATAATTAAGAAGTTGAAAAATGAAAGTAATAATAATCACAGAAAATAGTAAATAGATCACAGAAGAAATGCACACTAAGGAATGCAACAGTAAGTGAATGTATGGTAAAAAGCTCGGGCGTCACAGTATTACTTTTACTGTCAATTAATTTTGTTAAATTTATATAATTTTATGTTAAGTTTAAGTTGCTATTTTTAGTTTAAAAGGTTATAAAAATTGAATTTCATAAATCTCTTTTGTAATGTGTAGGTTGTTAGGCTTATGTATTTCATTATGAGAATTGTATCTATATGATTATGTTGAAGTGGTTGTCACAGACAACATATCCTTTGGTTGTTTGTTGGAGGCTCAAGATTGTAAATTTGGCATATTTGTGGTTGTATGTTGGTTGTTGTGGTTATATGAATTGTTATGCAGGTTATAATTTTGTGTTTGGGTCCATATTAGAAGCGTTATAATGCCAAAATTTCATCGCGTCCAAACTTTATTTTAGGTGAGGTCAAGTTGGGGTGTGACATTGAGTGGTATAAGAATATTAAAAATTTATAAATGTTATTTTTGTAGTCATGATATGAGGAGATGCTCGAGCAACGTCAACTTGTGACGCAAGAAGGCCCTACGGCGCCGCCCGTTAATCCCGATGAGATATTCTACCAAGCTGTTGGTGGGGCAAAAAAAAGACATGTCTATGGACTTGGCTCGCAAGGAGTCCGCATTGGTAGGGAAGCACCCCCTATTCCAACTATGAACACTAGAATTGGACTCTCGGAACAAGAAGTTGACAGACGAGTCAATGAAGCAACGGAGTCCATGAGGCAACAACTTCATGACCAAGGAAATGCATAACAAGAGATGCAACGACAAGTGAACAAAGCCATGCAACTCGTGAGGGAATTGCAGTAAGAGATTAATCAACTCAAACACCCACGACAGGAGCCCGATCAACATGATCAATGGTACATTTAGGATTTAGTCTTTTGGACAATTTTATAAACTAATTTTAAACAATATGTTAATATTTTTATGAATTTGATTAAAGATGCGTTATGTAAATATTATTTTGGTTATTTAATTTTACATTTTGTTGTGTAAATTTATTTTATTTTTAAATTTTTACATTTCATACTATTTTTCGTAATAATTCGGGCACATAAAATTAGCCACCATTTTTTGACGGACAAATAACTACGGAATTCGGCAACAGATTAGCGACCGATATGTGTCAACAAATGGCTACGAATTGACTACGGACAGTTTTCGACAATGGCCTACGGATTGACTACTGCTTTGCTACAGACGTTAATAATTAATAATAAAATTAAAATTTTAGTTAGCTACAGATGGCCTACGGATTGGCTACGGAAATGTGGCTACCGATATTCTATGGATACCAATCCGTAGTCGTGGGCTATGGACGATTTTCGACCGAAACGGCTACGGATTTGCTACGGACATTAATAATTAATAAATTTAAAAAAATTGGTTGGCTACGGATGGGGTACGGATTGGCTGCGGACAAGTGGCTACCGATATTCTATGGATACAAATTCGTAGTCATGAGCTACGGACGATTTACGATTGAAACGGCTACAGATTTGCTACGGACGTTAATAATTAATAAATAATAATAAAAAATTAGTTGGCTACGGATGGGCTACGACTATTTTGCCACGGAAGTTATAAAAAATAAATAAAAATTAATTTTTGAATTTGGCTACGGATTGACTATGGAGTATCAATTTGGCGACGAGCCTTTTTACTACGAACGTAATTCCGTAGCCTAGTGGTCGCCCGTCCCAATTTGGCTACTGCTAGGCAACGGATTTTGGCCGTCGCCTCATCCGTTTTTTCTTGTAGTGCAATTTCCTCTAAAAATTGGCACTATCCATTGTAATTCCTGCTAAATTCAATCAAAAACGTCTCTGTTGTTCCCTCTTAATTCTGCACTCTCTTATATTTTAGTAACATCATTACATAACTAAACTAATTTAGCTTACTAAAAAGTAGAATTAAACGGTTGAAAATGAGAAAATTACCCGAAAAGGTCGGGATACATACTTAATAGAGTTGCATTCGTATGTATCTAGAGAAAGAGTGTGTTATGACCAGCCCAAATCAGAATTTAAACCAAGCTCAATCATCAACTCAAGTGCCCAGAATAAATCAAATAGCAACTACATATAGCTATTTAAAAAAGTAGAGTAATTATGAAATATCATGTATAAAAAACTTCATGTGTAGATGAAGTATACAAAGGGATGATAACACCTTACAAAGAGACTATAACAGCTCAGAATCGCTTACATGATATGATGGAAATAGAACAGCTAAACCAAATTAAAATTTCCACCACAGTGATTTTTATATCCTACAATTTGCTAACCACTTTTTGTTTGAGCAACAATAATTAGCTAGGAAATTGGAAATTCTTGGCATTTAAATTTTGGAACTAGTCTGAACATATGTAAGAAAGAAACTTCGACTATTGAAACCCAAATTTGCAGCTATTGAGTAAACTACAACTAAAAACAATAAGCTCAACTTATGCAGCTATTAGGAAAGAGCAGTTGTTGAGTAACACCTACATATTTGAAGAAGTATGTGGCTTAAGCAACTAAAGCACAACTGATCATATTTTTAGCTTGTGGGGGTAAACGCACACCACTGATGTAATAGTCATGTATATATAGCATAAGAATATGCACGGTGAAAGGGCAGAGAGAGATAATCTTGGTTCTGCAACTTCTGCAATTAATCCCAATTCGTTACAGTGTGTGTGTGTGTTATGTGTGAGAGAGATCACATAAACATATACCTGATTGCTTCTTTGGAGAAGTTTAGGTGCGATTGAAATTGGGTCCGATGAGAAGTTTTGGTGCGAGATAGTTTTGGTGCCCTTGAAATTTTGGTGGGTGAGAAGTTTTGGTGGGTGTTTTGGTGAAGTGAAATTTTTGGTGGGAATATGTACGGGTTTTGGTGGGTACGTGGGAAGTTTAACTAATTTGATCAAATGAAAGAAAAACGTAATGCTAGAGCCGTCGGTGTACATCTTGGGAGTTGATTCAAAAACCATCCCCATTTCAAATACTAACTAACATTATATGTAGATTATTGAGTTTGAAGGATTATTTTAATGTTAGGAGCCAGACAAGTCGGTGTACGTTTAGTGGAATAACTAGCTGACATTATTTTAATGCTAATGGAGTCTGGAGAAGAATACAAATTGTAATGTTATGGTTATTGGTTAGAGAAATTCTTCTAAAATCCAAAGCTTAGAGGCAGAGGCTAGAGTTTTATCTCTTACGATTTTGTTTTGTTTGTTAGTAATTTAACGTTTTGATAATGAATTATGGCAATCATTGCAAGAAAAAAAAAAGCTAACATCGTGGGAGACAGGCTTTGTCAAAAGCCTTGGACATCATTATGTTTTAAAACTTTGGAGGGACCAAGGCCTAAAAAAAAACTGGGGGGGGGGGGGGGGGAGGGGGGGGGAGGGGGGCGGGGCAAAGCATATTCAGATGAAAACTATCATTAGTTTTTTTTTTTTTAAAAATGTTGGCCCGGGCCCCCCCGTACCACCGCCCCTGATTACAAGAGTATTAGTCATGTAACTCTGAAATAATTTGGTGGGTGTTTTGGCTTTAGTAAAAATTTTGGTGGTTTAGTAAGGATTTTTTTTAAAAAAAAAAACCAAAAAAAAGGTCATATGCTTTTATTTTTTCTTAATCATAACAAAAAGATATTTGTATGGATTTGGTATTTTTGATAATTAAAGAATATGAACATTTAAATTTATATCAATAAGATTTTGTTCCAATGAATATCAGTGATAAATAAGTGCACGTTGATGAACAAAAGTTGTACTATTACTTGATATAATTAAAATAGTAGGATAGATAAACTTTAACAAAATAACATATGATGAATTAATGAAAGTTGAATTAGTTAGAGGCTTGAACTTCACGACTAATTACAACTAAGATTTGTGTATTATATTCAAGTGCGTATGAATAATAAATAATTTCGATAGAAAGGTACTATCCAACTATGAAGTACATCATCAAATGTGATAATAGTATGTTCCTCGTTAGGTTTATGAAAATGGGCTTTTGGAACATTAATAGACACAAAACCTATCTTCCAAAAATTGATTGATTAGAATAATAGAGAAGTAAGAAGACTTTAGCGATTCATTGCGGATTCATGAAAAATTAAGAAAAACGGACGGAATTTCTCCTATTTCTAGGACTAACCGGTTACCTGCACACAGAAGAAATGACCACCACCACAATATACAACATTCATTTCACAACTTCCTAAGTCTACAAGGCCATCTGAGCCTTTCTATTAGCATAATATAACATACAAGCATGCATTTCATTAGCTGTTGAACACCTGTGATGATAATTCCACTTATCTTACCACTTCAATATTTTCCATTTCATTATCTTAGATTTTTAAGCCGTTCAACCAACCTCCATACAATCCATGCAAGCATGCAAGCCAGTTAGACAATAAAGTAAATCATTAGAGTTATTACAAACCAACTACACCTATCAAATCATATGAGACTTTAACTTTACATTACATTTCTTATAAACCAATATATACAAGGCACGTAGGCTTCAAAAGAAACATAATTATCGCTTTTATACATAGAAACAAACAACTATAACTAGAGCATCCGATCAAGGAGAATCTCGAGCTTTCTTTACCTCAGACTTTGAAGGCACCGAATCTAAAATGGTTAGAAATAGGGAGTGAACAACATAGTTGTTCAGTGAGGGAGGGGAAACAGATATCCGGGGTGTCACAGAAATCCTACTTACCTTTGGTCCAAATCAGCAAAGCTAAGACTATATTTCGATCCCAAAGCCTAAGTTCTAACCTTGTAAATCTCAAACACCTGGTGCACAGAGGTTAAGAGTCTCCTACTTGCCCAAACTTCTTCAAACTTTTACCCATAGATGCATCGTTTACTGATTTGAAGAAGAAGGTAAGATTAGGAATTCGTTATCTTTGATTTTGCTATCCATATGACAAACTTATCCACACAACCCCACTCTTCAAAGGAAAAGGAAAATACAAGATAAAGAGACCAATATTTATATTACATACACAAAGAGGAGTCTAAATGCCCGAATACAAGTTCAAAGTCAACTGCAAGCTCAGAAACAGTACTCCTCCAATATGCAATAGACAAATCAGTTTCTAGAATTATACTATTGACACTTTCATCAACAATCAAAAAGCAAGCAAAATTAGCTAACCAACTGGATGTCTACTTCTTCTCCATTTTGTATATTAACACCTGATTCAACCAATAAAAAATTATTTATAAAACAATTAAGATAAAGAATTAAGGCATTACCTAAGTAAAGCTCACCAAAAGACCCACTCCCAATCTTCCTTCCCAACTTAAACTTCCCATCCACAAATTCATTCATGCCCTCCATTCGATTACCTAAATAAAGCTCACCAAGAAATAACATTGTACAAATTTACTGAAAAGAATAAAAGACAAGAGCAAGAAGAATGGAAAGAAAATGTGAACTAATTAACAAACTTGGAGGCAATTATTTACTTACCTATGATTGTTGTACAACATCACATAACAAATCTTCATTAACATCCTCCCGGATCCAGTCACTTTCTTCCAATTCCTAGCATTCGTAAGGAACACTTCTTGCAAAACTATCACCATTATCTTGAATATCATTATCCTCTTTGGCTTCAATCTCCACACCAAGATCAAACACATCCCACGGGGTTGTTTTTATCACAACATGCCATGGGTGACACAAAGGATCTTTCACATAGAAAGCTTGTTGAACTTGAGATGGTATAACAAATGGCTCATGAGTGATCCGTTCCCCAGTATGTGCCAAGCGTGTGAAATTTACAAGTGTAAACCCAAATTCATCTTTCTTTACCCCTTTCTCCCTTGTTAAATCAGCCCAATTACAACGAAACAACACTACCTTAAATTTTCCAGAATAGTTTAATTCAATTATCTCGGTGAGTTCACCAAAGTACTCAACTTCTCCGTCAACTAGATTTGGATCTCGAGAAGAAGCTACGCTTGGCGTTGTCGATGTTACAACTACTCCATAATTTTGTGTTCTTTTTCCCCTATTTCCTTCCTTAGTGCGAATCTTAATCCCATTGAAAATAAAACATTTGCAACTTTTTACATGAAGGACCCATAGAAAGCCATCTTATTCTTTCTGGCACATTTTCGTTATCCATATTTGATACCTATATTGTGAAATATCAATATTTTCAGTCCTTCAAATTTAGCTCGTATGACATGATTTAAAAAAAAAAGTTCATACTTACATGGGTTTTAAACCATGCATGAAATTCCTCTGCCACCAACTGTTGCAGTGCGCTTGGATTGTTGTCATATCTCCTATGATGAAAATTTTGAACCTTGTATCTTTTAAATTCTCTGCATAAAAAAAGAAAACAAATTTCATTAAAAAAATCCATAAATAAAACCCAAGAATGGATGTAAAAGACGCGACTTACTCAACATATGATTGTATTTCATCAAGATGTAACAAGACATATCGGTGTGCTTGCGCCAATGATAAATCATCTAATACTTTAACCTCAGTTGCTCCCTTGAATGTACAACCACTTGAAAATAAATATTTATCTCTTCTTAAGGGATCAATGTCATTATTCCGACGTGGTCAATTAAAAACTATCTCAATCCCATCAAAATATATGGAGCAAAAAGTATGACACTCTTCCGCAATAAAACCCTCCGCAATGGAACCTTCAGGATGTGCTCTATTACCGACATACTTTTTGAATACTTTTAAGCACCTACAGTAGATTTCAACAAATTATATGAGATTAAGAAAAATCAATTTGTAGCATATATGCGAATGCATACATCTAATTAAAATAATAATACATTTCAATTGGATACATCCATCTAAATTGAACGGGGCCTGCAATCTTTGCCTCATCTGCAAGGTGGATGACCAAATGTACCATTATAGTGAAAAATGAGGGAGGAAAACATCTTTCAATGTGACACAGTACTAATGCTGCACGAGACTTCAATATATCTAACTCATCAATATTGAGTGTCTTACTACATATAGCCTTGAAAATGCTACTCAATTCAATTATAATCTTCGTAACTTGTTTGTTCATAGATGAGCGCAATGCAATAGGAAGTAGATCTTGCATCAATATGTGATAATCATGGGTTTTAAGGGATTGTAATTTTCTATCTTTAACATTAATACCCCTTGATATCTGTTATGCATAACCATCAGGTACTTTGATATCTTTCAATACACTGAGAAATATTTATTTCTCTTTTCTAGTCATTGAATAAGAAACAGGAGGAAAAAACACTTTTCCATTAGGTTGCTCCACAAGATGAATTTTTTCTCATATTCCCATGTCTCTCAAGTCATAGCATGCTTTTGGATCATCTTTACTCTTTCCTTTGATGTTCAACAATGTTCCAAGTACATTTTCACATACATTTTTCTCAATATGCATAACGTCAAGATTGTGACGCAGTATATTGAACTCCCAATAAGGCAGTTTGAAGAAAATCCTTTTTCTTTTCCATGACACTGAGTCACCAACAATATCATTACCCTCCTCAATTTATATCTCATCAAAAGACTCATTTGCTGGATGTGCAGTTCTTTTTCTCTTTCTTTTAGAAGTGCTTGCCTCATTCATCAAATTAAATATGGCCTTATCAATGAAATCAATCCCTTCCAATTGCCTTAATGCATTTGACCCAGACAATGTTTTCGGTGCTATTCCCCATTCCTCAGTCTCGTCAAAATCATGCTTTCGTGCTCGAAACTTGTGTGATTCACTTAACCACCGACGATGTCCTAAATAACAAAATTTGCGCCCATTAGGTAACCACTTTGATTTTGTCATATTTGTACAACATGGACATGCTTTTTTTCCTTTAGTACTTCAACCTGATAAAGAAGCATAAGTAGGAAAATCATTAATAGTCCACATTAATGAAGCTCGCATTGTGAAATTGTTTTTACTTGTTGCATCATATGTTCGGACGCTTTCCCACAATTGTAGCAACTCATCAATAAGTGGCTGAAGAAAAATATATATTTTATCTCCTGGGGCCTCTTTTCCTCGGATGATCATCGACAATATTAATGAAGATTGTTTCATGCACATCCACGAGGGTAAATTATAGGGGATCAAAATTACAGGCCATATGCTATATGCATTGCTCATCAATCCAAAAGGATTAAAACCATCGCTCGCTAATCCAAGTCTCACATTACGAGGATCATTAGCAAAATCAGGATATCTTTGATCAAATGCCTTCCACGCATGTGAATCAGCAAGATGCTTTAAAAGTCCATCATTTGTGCGACTCTCATTATGCCATAACATTGAAGAAGATGTCTTTGACAAAGAATACAATTTTGTAACCTCGGGATCCAAGGAAAATACCTCATAACTTTACAAGCTGTCTTCTTCTTTTTATGTCATATGGCGTTATTATCATCACCTTGTTACCAACGAGAAGCATTACAAATGTGACAGGATTGTTGCTCTACTTTATCTCCCCAATACAACATGCAATTATTCGGGCATACGTCAATGTTCTCATACCCCAAACCCAAAACATTTGTTATCTTCTTTGCTTCATATAGAGATGTCAGAATGTTTGATTATGGAAATTGTTATTTTAAGAATTTAAGAAGCATGCCCACTGATGTTCCACTCCATTTGTAGTATGACTTTATATGCATCAGTTGGACTGTAAATGACAAAATGGTTGATTTGGATCCAGGATAAAGTTCTTTGTTACCTTCCTCAAAATATTTAAAAAATCTAGTAGCTTCTACATTAAGACCATTATCAGTTTGAATGTAAGGCTAAGTATTATCATTATCATCCTCATTACTTTCTTCTTCCTCTATATTTTCATTCGTTAGATGTGACATATCATGAAGTCCAAATGCATCCCTCACTAAGTCATGCGTATCAGAATGGTCTTCAAGTGGACTATCATGTGACCTATCTATAGGAGTAGGACGTGGTGTATCTCTAGCTATAAAATCTTCTCCATAGAAAACCCAGCGATTATACCCTTTAGTCATCCTATTCCAGACTACATGATTTCTCACATTATCTCGAACTTTCCATTTACGATTGGCGCATGAAACACAAAGGCATAATATCTTTCCGAAACTTGTACCAGTGTGACTGAATGCAAAGTCAAGAAATTTGTCCAAACCGTCAAGGTATTCATCACTAGACCGTGGTTTCACCATCCAACTCTTATCCATTGTAATGTCTATGAAAATAAAAGCAAGGTTCAACATTAAAAATGTATGCCACCTATAGAAAGAATCCAACTTATACTAAACAAGATTATCTTTTCTTATTTCAATTCATTAACATGCTTTCATCTAAAGCAAAACTGTATTTAACAATGTTCCCTTTTGTCTAGGCAAATTTATAAAATTCACAATTTTTCTCGCACTCAGCTCAATCTTCATAATTCACAATTTTTCTATTTTTTTGAGGGGCTTTTGTTTGTGGGTTTTTCCTAAGAAGCATTGACACAAGCAGATGTAATTCAGTTACGATCATAGTGAGAAAAAAAGGAAATAAATGAAATTGAAACAACCAATCGAGATGGAAACAAGAGGAACTTGATAATGTAGAGCAATTGAGATCAATTTCAGCACTTGGAATTGAATCTTTCTCGTGCTTTTTCTTCTCTACTGCAAATCAACAAGAATCCATATCCAACTAAGATACCAAAAATAAATCAGGAAATGTAGATATATACATCAAATGTAGTTTTATATGCTGTTAAAAACAACTTGTTAGCAGTATGCTGACATCTATTAGTTTTTATTCTTCATTCTATTAGGCCATGGACCTCTATTAGGTTTCTCATAGAAACTCAGTGAATATACAAAGTAATGATTAACAACATACCCTTCAACAGCCACCTGCTATGACCCTAAAGGACCAGTCTACTCAGCCTAATCAGCAAACACGTAAGAGCAACCGCATAACAATTGGAGTTCGAAATATGAGACTAATTTAAAGGAGAAAAAAATGCTAAGGCCAAATCAACCTATGATTTTGAAGGCCAAATCAACTTGTAACCTCAAATAATTCTATTATGAAGTCTAAGCAAGATATAATTATTCAAAATTTATAAGAGAATGCTTTTGAAAGTTTCAATGTTGATCAGAAATATAGATAGAGAAGAGTTCCAACATTACGAAAGTCACCCTCCGACAAGTTCTCAATTAGCTTGGCTCCTGATGAAAAGAATCGCCTGCAAGAGGACTGTATGTAACAAATCCAATGCCAAGTTCTCTGATGCAATAAGATAATGGAAACTTAGCATGCATGATTTCCCAGAAAAAATGAGTACCACAAAAGACTCCTTACTTGCAAGTAGGAACTATTTCTTGCTCTAGATCTCTTGACCACAAGGACCACTCATTCTGAACAGTTGTTATCGGATGAACAGCATAAGCCATCCTAATTGTTGAAGCAGAGGCCTCTGATAAACCTATATATTTGATTTTACCCTCTTCAACCAATTTCTTAAGTTCTCCCACCTAGTCAAAAGTAAATAATATGAGGCACAACTCAAACGTATAAAAACAAAACCAAAAATTCAAAAGGAAGAGTATATGTGGAGATATCCATAGAGTGCAGAGATCATTTCTATAATGTTATTTACATTATGCATAACTTCATCATATGTTCATAGAAATCTCTCTGATAATGCTCTAGCTATCTCTTTCCTGAGTTATCCTCGGCCACAATTAATCTCCAACATCCAGAAACAACACTCTATAAAATGCTATGATGCGATATAGATTTAGATGAAAAAATTATCCATCAAAGCGAATGACAGATATCATTTTACAATCAAGCTTCACGACCAAAACAACATGGAGTCGTAATTAAAACAAAACCCATTAGCATTTTAGCATCAATGAAATGTCAAATAATACACAGATAGTCAATAGTTACATAAGTACATTTCTATAACCCATACAAAACTTGGACTAGTTATGAAGCCCTTATATAATGTGCACATGGAATGTGGGGAAAATGAAAAGATCACCATGCTTAACTTAATAGATTTTTATGTTTTCCATTGATTAGTTTTCCTTCTAAGTAAACATCTAACCCCAATTCATTCTACAATAAAATTTGGACTCATTGAAATATTACATCGAACACTTTAAACAATACCAAGCATACAATAAAATTTCTTTATAGATACGGAACCAAAGTGACCAACAATCTTAAGTTCACAAACAAAATGCTCAAAACACTGTAAAATTAAACGAAAAGCATCATACCTTTCAATTTCATGTTGATTTTCTCTCAAATTTCTTCTTTTTTCTTCATGTTTTTTGTTTCTTTTCTTTCTTTAAAGCAATGTTTTGTATTTTTTGAAATGATTTAGAATCTCAGATCAACACATCTCTATTTATACAATATTCTCTAAGGATTCCAATTTTTTATTGTTATTGTACTTGGTGGCTCTTCATTTTGGCTCTAAGTGTTGATTCTATTTTTCGTGTTTATGATGTACTGTTGCTTTTTTTTGTGTGTTTACGATGATCAGTAATAGACCATAGGTGTGTGGTCTAAAATGTTAAAGAAATAGGCGGCGGTTGTGAGAACCGCCGCCTATTCAACCGCCGCCTATTCCAACTTAATTCATTATAGGCGGCGGTTTTACGAACCGCCGCCTATGTTAACTGATTTTTTCCACCACCCATCAAGCGAGAGATATTCACGGTGGTTGTTCAAAACTAATCGCGGCAGTTCATGTAACCACCGCAATTGGTCATCGGCTTCTACTAATTAGCGGCGATTATTTAAACCGCCGCTAAAGAAGTGTCGCCCATGTCCCTTTTTTTGTAGTGATAGGTGAATTGCAAGACATCAAATTTGATTCTTTTAAATATAACTATTCATGTTAAATTTTAGTTTAAACACCTTAAAATAACCTATAATTTACCTCATTTTAAATAGCAGATAATTAAAAAGATAGAAGATCCTAATCCGAGTTTTGCTGCCTCCAGCAAGAGCCTTATGAGTTTGGATTCTCTCATCTATTAGATGAGGTATAATATGAGTCATCAAATAATTTGACTTTTAAAAATTCCTCCTCACTTATTCGTACCAATAATCGAGAAAAATCGCACATAAATTAAGATAAATGCTCCTAAGAGTCAATACTTCTTCATAAAGTCTCCCAATTGATTTCGAGATTAATTCTCTAATTCCAACCGTGAGAAAATCAGAATTATCCGTAACACTTGACCATATATATAGGAGAATTAAGTCAATTAATTGACTTACTCCCACTTTCTATATGTGGTCTAGTAATTTTAACTTTGAGAAAATTTCAACCACTGAAAACCTTACTTACAGACCTTTGGTCTAGTGGTATGTCTCTGGTTGTGAGTGCGAGATCAATTCTCATGAGTGACATTTTTTAATATATGTTGTACGATTTAGAACTCCCTTCAATAAATAAATAAAAAATATTCCAATAATTGACTTGTTTATGAAAAATTATACGAAAATCTCAAATTTACTTGAGATTGCCCAAAAATCTTTCCTTATAACACAAATCTACATATTTATTTAGGAAAATTTGTACAAATAGTATGTATTATTTTCTTAAAATATTGAATTCATCACTAATGTTTAAAATTTACTAATTTAGTTTCTATTATTTAAAATTAGTCAATTTAGTCTCATATTATTTTTTTAAAAATTTAATTTAGTCGAAATTGAATTTTTTTGGGAACAATATGGACTAAATTGATTTTTTTTTACATAATAGGGACTAAATTAGATAATTTTGAATAATAAGGACAAATTTAAAATTATTTAAAGATAATAAGGACTAAATTGACTAATTTTTAATAATAAAGATGAATTTAAAACTTTAAGAAAACAAATAAGAACTGTTTGTGCAATTTCCCCTATTTATTTATTTATTTTTGGTTATTACACACAAACGTAAATATGTGCATGTCATTTTCTTATATATTCCATTTTTGTCACCTTTCTTCTCTCCCCCTCAAGTCTTCCTACTTTCAAGGCTCTGAGCCTGACAAAAACACACACACAGAAATACATAGCACCTCTCTCTCTCTCTCGCTCTCTCTCGCTCTCTCTTGCTCTGTGTGTGTGCACATATATATATTCTCTGTGCACATATAATTATATATATATATGTGTGTGTGCACATACATATATATATATATACACAGAGGGAAATTAAGAAAAGGTGGTGGAGAGAGATTGTCAGAGAAGTCTACTTAAATTCAGATACTTTTCTTGTTAGTGTGGAAATTCAATTCAACCCTTTTATTGTTTCCTTTCATTTCTATATGCTTCTATAGTTCTATATATATCTTTCTCTTAGACCATGCAAAGTGTGTGTAATTACTGGTTTTTGTGTGTACAGGTTTGGTCACGCTTGAACTGGTTGATAAGGGTTAAAAAGGAGATGAAAAACGAAGATCAAGCGAGGTCTCTGTTTGGAATCTCTCTATCTGATCGACCCAAATGGAAACAATTCATTATTTGCTCTTCTGGCTTCTTTTTTGGTTATCTTGTTAATGGCATTTGCGAGGTCTCTTCTATTTCTTCTCTCTTCTTTACAAAACCAATATGTATATAACATCTGCATGTCTACGTGTATTTGAGCTATTCAACAATTGGTTTGTTTTTAAATTTGTTGGTCGGGATGTGCAACATAGTTTGAAAGTGATGTAAAATTGGTTTTGGCTGAATATTTTTATAAAATAAAATTCCACATCTCTGTGTTTGTGTGTATGCGTGCTTGTTTCCGTATATTTGTGTGTGTGTGTGAAATGCTTGTTTATGTACCTCTGTTGTTGGGTCGTTTTTCTGGGATTTTGGAAAAGCTTGCAATCTAGTTGTTGGATTTGTTTTTTTTGCTTTATTGTGTGATTGGTCATTTTGGATGATGACTTACCTGGAAAATACAAGAAAAATGGTTTTAAAAATTTGCAATTTTCTGAAAAACTTGAAAATATGGATTAATTATTATCATTATTGAAAAAAGGATCTCCAGTGAAATTCTGCATTCCTGTATTTATTTTTGGGGCCAATCAAGTCGAGTATGAGGTATGATTTTTCGATCTCCAATAGTTTGGTCATTTTCAATTTTTTTCCCCAGAAATCTTGAATTCTGTAAATTGTTATCGTACGTACCTGTCCTCAGATGTTCATGAGCCATTTCTACCTTCTCTGGTGTTGGCCACTCTTGCATTGGTTTCTTCAGCTCACTTACATAGCTTGTGTTGGTATTAATTCGGTTAATTACATTATATTCGGGAAAGCGGGTTGATTAACCACTAATTTAAGATTTCTAATTGCAGGAATATGTATATAATAGGCTCCAGTTCAGGTTGGTTAATCTCATCCTCTGTTGTGAATCGTGATTTGTATTCATGATTGACTTGGTATTGTAGTTTTGGTTTTATTGTGATGAATTAAAAGTTAACCAATCTTTCTATTTGATTTTCCTTTTCCAGTTATGGGTGGAATTTTACCTTTGTACAAGGCTTTGTCTATTTGGCACTCATCTACTTACAGGGTTTCACTAGCAAACAAATGGTGAACCCATGGAAAATATACGTGAAGCTGTCTGGTGTTCTTATGGGATCTCATGGACTAACCAAGGGTTCGTTGGCGTATCTAAATTATCCTGCACAAATCATGTTCAAATCTACAAAGGTATACCATTTTATGTAACCGTGCCTCAGGAGTGAGTCTCTCATTGTATGTTATTGGATTTGTTCTTGCCTTTATTGGATTTGTTCTTTTAGGAAAGTGTAACATATGTAAATAGTTACCTCCTCTGGCTGAGTAGAACTTGTGATCATGCATTTAGATTAGCGGAATTTTTATGTTGAGATAATATACACTGTTACATTGTTGGAGTGCAGGTACTACTTCTAGTTCTGGGCCTGATTTTTTTCACCTTAGCAGATGCCAACACTTCTCCAAATTTCAGTGTTATAGGTGTTGTGATGATCTCTGGTGCTTTAATCATGGATTACTTTCTGGGTAATTTGCAGGAAGCAATCTTTACCGTGAATCCTGAAACCACTCAGGTACTTTTTAACACTTCCTACTATGATCCGATTGATGCATGGTTGTGAGCATGCATATGCAATAACTATTTCCATTAATTTTGAAAATTTAATTTAATTTAATTTAATTTGCACAGATGGAGATGCTATTTTGTTCAACGGTTGTTGGGTTGCCTTTCCTACTACCCCCCATGATTTTTACCGGAGAGCTGTTCGAGGCCTGGAATTCTTGTTCTAAAGTAAAAGAGTCATTTCTCTCGTTTCACTCTCTTCTTTTGAAAACTCATGCTTTCTGATCTTGTTTGTGTCTTGGTTGAGAAGTAGAAAAGGAAGGGGTGGTTTGAGGCAGATTAGACTCGATCCATTGTCTCCTTTGTTGCGAGATATCAGGCGATTATGCTCATAGGTTATACGCTAGCTTTAATGAGTAGAATTTGTCATCACCTGTTTTGGCTGGCTTAGTTTTCTGTGTTCTTTTCTCTCTTTCTACAAGTTTTTCTTATATTTTGATTGTGGATCTGCAGCACCCTTATGTCTATATCGTGTTAATATTTGAGGCGATGGCAACATTCATTGGTCAAGTTTCTGTTATATCACTTATCGCAATCTTTGGGGCTGCCACCACTGCCATGGTAATGCCATTTCCATTTCTTCTCCCCTATTGTCAAATAATAGGTGAAATTATATCGATATTCTTCATAAAGTAATCTATGTTTTTGTATTTGCTTTTTCATTCTGCAAAAAGGAAAATGCTTTCTTGACGACGATTGGCATATGATATTTGCAGATTACAACAGCAAGAAAGGCTAGCTGTGACTCTGCTGTTGTCATACTTAATTTTCACCAAGCCACTAACTGAACAACATTGCTCTGGGTTGCTACTTATAGGCATGGGAATCACATTGAGACTCTTCTTGTCCGAAAACAAACCCCCGAATCGGGTGTGCTGGAAAAAAATTTAATTTTAGAGCCGGTAAGAGGTCGTCAGAAGATGATGAAACTAAGGCATTACTCTGAACCACTCAAAAACTTAATTAGGTAGGAGGAGGAGAGTTGTTTTTTGATATTCATCATTTCTTAATATGCAAGACAGGGGATTGTTAGTTATCTTGTGTTGTTTTTAGAGTTAGTTTATCTGTAATTGCAAATCACAGAAAAAAAAAAAAAAAAAATGTAAATTTTGATTGGCAAATTATATTCAAGTAGAGAAGTAGAATTCAATCATAAGTGCTTTCTCCTTCTAATCTTTGGTGGAAGGATTTCAATCATAGTATGGTCATGGAAATGCCTTATTCAAAACTTACATGCTAACGAAGCTTTCAATTCTCAATTTACAGTATGTTGAAAACTTCTATTTACGTAGATATTATAATCAAATTGAGAGCTCGTTTGTTTAAATTTATTTAGCTTATTTTACAAAAAAAAAAAATGATTATCCTAAACCTGTTCTAAAGACAAAATAAACAAGAAGAATTTAGAAAAAAATATTTTATCTATCGTAATTTATAATAATATGACAATAAACAAATTATAATGAATTTTTTTTTCCATAAATCAAACTAATGGACTAAAATTACATAAACCAATAATATGGCAATAAGAACCGGTAGTCACCTAATTCTCAATATGTAATCCATAAGACTAAGTACAAGTTTGTAGTCCATGTTGTCTTTTAAAAGGGTTAAGTGGAGGGATAAAATAATAGCCTATTAAGAAAAAAAAAAAATTAAGCTCGAAACTAATATATTTTTAACCCATGCGATATGATGAGTTAATTGTTATTAAAAAAAAAAAAAAAAAAAAATTGTACTCCATGATGCTCCGTGCCAAAATCTCAGTAAGTGTTTAGTGGGTCCCAGCTGCCTTGTGACCATCACGTGTCCATCATGTACATTATTTCCCACATGAAATTAATCGATCAACGGCTCATATATACAATGCAAGAGCCCACCTGAACTCAACGGCTAGGATCTTCCCTTCTTCTTCTTCTTCTTCATATTTTTCCTCTCTTCTTTTAAACAGAATAATTATAACCCTAATTTCATAGCCCCAAAATTAAAAAACCCCTAAATTTTACATTTTTTTCCTAAAAAACACCCCAAATTTTTTCACAATTACAATAATCGCAACAATGATGAGAGGAACGAAGCGGTTTGCCTCATCGGAATCGAACCCAGTTCTCAAGGACTCAGTGGTCAGCTCAATTTTTCTTATTTATTTATTTATTTATCCACTTTAATTACCTTTTGTTTTTTCAAGTATTAGATTTTAAGTGTATTTTGTGTATGTATAGACATGTGGATATCTGCACATACATGTGTTTGTAGCTTGTACAAAGATTGGTTCTTTGAAGCTTTGTGATTTCAATTTGTATGTGTTTGTGTGTGTGTTATGTATGTATGTATGTATGCATTAATGAAGCTTTGTGATTTCAAATTGTATGTGTGTGTGTGTGTGTTTGTGTGTGTATGTATGTATTAATGCTTACTTCATATAATTTCCACTCTGAAATCACGAAGCTTCAAAGAACCAATCTTTGCACAAGCTGCGGTCAAATATCTGTTCAACACACACGCACCCATGTGTGTGTGTTTGTGTGTGAGGAAAGAGTGTTATAATTATAGTTTTTGGCTGCGTGATGCGTTTTAGATGGAAGCTTGGTTATTGCTATATGGACAAATTTTCCTGCACTTTGAGCAACAATGGAGTACAATTTGCTTGAAAATGTATTCTTTTTCTTTCTATACACGACTGATTATCATTTGCTACCTAACGTGTGTTTTGCTTGTGCGTGCCAGGGCTGGTGGCATCTCTTTACGAGTGTGCTTTAGTGCCTATTAGTGTTTCTTTTTACGACGAAGTGGTGATTATTGTTTGAATGTTTATGTTTCTGTTCCTAGTTCACCCTATTATTGTCTACTATGCAGAGTAAAAGAATATTGGTGGGTTCACCTTTTGATGCTAATAGGGCAGAACCATCCCAGCAGCAGCAGCAACAGGGGATGACTCCGCCATTAGATATCGAGCGGGCTGAAATATCGAGGGAACATGTTAGAGCTCTGAATTCTCAATTTGCAAGGTCTACCTTTCTTTCTGTGATTGGTATTAGTTGAATGTATTGTGAGGCCTGTTACATCTTTATTTAAGTGGAGCCTTCCCCTCTTCCTTTTAGTAACAAGTTCCATTATATTCCAAGTAATTGTGGTTAAATTTCTTAAAAGTTACTACAAAATTTCGTACTCAAATTTTGTTATATTTGGTACCTATTTTGAAATGTTGCCCAAAGCAACACTAAATTTTGGTTATCTGAGCAGTTGGGTCCAAGTTCAACTACAAAACCACCCTGAGGAACTATGGGAAGATGGAGTACAAGACTATCTAAATCATGCTTCACTCATCATGGTAATTCTGAACAATTCTCTTATGGAGTCTGAAGTTGTTCTTAGCACTATTACACTTTAAACGTGTATGAAGCTCGTGGTTGTTTAGTACTTTAGTATTCCTTGTATATTATGAATATTGCATATTTGATGCAATATTTGATTTGTATATTATGAATATTGCATATTTGATGCAATATTTGATTTTTCCTTTCTGATTTATTATATTGTTCATGTTTGTATCTAATACTAGGTGTCAAGTACGTTGAGCAGAAAGATCATTAGAATTTTAGAAATTTTAGACATTCTTTGTGTATTTAAAAATAGCATATGTTATTTCATCCAATCAAAAGCTCATTTGCAATATAAATATGGCAATTCAATTTTATTCTTAATTTCTGGAAGGGGGTCCCAGGGTGAGGGATTAGGTATATGTGCATGCATAACATCATGGGATGTCAGTAATGTATTTTATGGAATATTGATGTGTTGCTGATTTCAGCGGAAATTTAGCGACGTTGTCAATTGGCTGAAAGCAAATGCTGCAAAAGGAGAGAGTTTATCTGCACTGGGATCCACTGCAGCTGAAAAGAGTATTCTTTCCGAAAGTAAGGAAACTGATAATAAATTGGCTTCCGAAAAACCTTCGAGTACTGCGGCGGGTACAAGTGTAAGGTTTGGAAGTTCATGGAGTTCAGGATCTCAAAACAGCCTTCTATTTGGATGTAAGGAAACAGATAGTAAATCATATTCTGACAAAGCTGGGATTGCTCAAGGAAGCACAACTGCAAGCTTTGGGAGTTCATTGAACTCAGGAGTTACCTTTAACAATAAATCCCCTTTCTCATTTGGTAGGTACTTTCCTGGGTAAGCTTCAGGTTCATGTGTTGTGTTTTTATGTGAACTTATTACATATTTCCACTTATGACCAAAAAAAAAAAATTGAAAAGAGCATATTATTTATTTCCAAATATAGTTATGTATCACGCATTTGATATTTTCCCTTAATATAATTTTCTTTCAGTTGAACAAATTGTTTATGCATATTGGAGGATGTGATGATTACTTAACCTAGAAAATGCATGCATGCATAAAAGCGTAATTGGGCACTCTCGAAACCACTTGCCTAATCTAAGGCATTTACATCATTTGTTGATGTTCAAAACTAGAATATGCACTCCCTATGGAAAGCGTGGTTTACAAGACATCTGCGAAGACCTTATCACCTCCTGCAGCTGAATCTATTAACCTGATACTCTTTTAATTGCATATTTAATTACGAGTAGTGAATGTTACCCCAATTTTTAACAGTTGTCATGAGATCTTCCAGCAAGGGATTCTGAGGATAGCATGACAGAAATCTATTGGATGATATCTGTTAATATTGTAGATTTTTTTTTCTATTAAAGAAATGAAACTCAAGAAGTTATTATTGCTATACGATTGGCTCACTAGTACTTTTGTTAAACCATTAACATGACATCCTTAGAGTCATATATGATGCTTGAAGATAATAAATCTTTCAATGAAGCTTTATGGTTTCAACTTGCGCCTGCTCTTCTTTGGCCTTTACAACCTAAGGCACCTCCAGATAAACCTGGAATTGAAAGGTCATTGATTACCCTCATGCTAATTGTTAGGTGCTTAGATTGTGCAAGTCTTGCCTCCTTCTGGTTTTTCAAGACGAAGTTGCAGCCAGGCTCAGTTTGTTTCATTACTCGAAGGACAGCAAGGTCAAGTTGTAAGGAGAAGAAAGAAATTTACCCATAATCATTTGTAGCACACATTGTTGGCGAAGGAACTCCTTCTATGGTTGATTGTTTCATATTTTCTTGTCTTCTTTTATTGTAATGAATATTGCTGTATCAACACGTTTATATTTGTTGCCCTTGAAAAGTTATTGACGATTTCAATAATCTAAACATGTTGGACCATGAAATTAATGTTGTAGTCCTGACATGTAAATGAGCAATTATAGTTAATGTTTGTCATTGTTGACCTTTAGAAGCCTATTGTGTCATCTTGTGGAGTGGTTGGTATGGCATCAAATTAGGTGAATTGGACTGGAGAAACAATCTTATATTCTTATTGGCTTATCTGGAATAAACTGTAATCATACGATGTATCATCAACTGAGTTGATGGGGTTTCTGAGTGTCTTGCTTTATGTCTTTGCGCAGGGATCCAAACTTCAGTTCCAACCAGTCAAAATTCAGTTCCCCTAAACCATAATGCTTCAAATGAGGAAGATGCTGGTAAGACAAGAAGCTTTATATTTGTTTTCTAGTTTTAAGTATGTTTTCTCAAATTGATTTTTTCACTCATTTCATAAAGTTAGGTATGTTTTCTTAAATTGATTATTTCACTCGTTTTCATAAAGTTATCTAAGAATTCGGGTGCATTCATCAGCTTACAAGCTAATAAAGTGAAATACTCTCTCTCTCTCTCTCTCCAGTCTGTATGCTTGTCATAGTTTGAGCTCGGCATTAATATTCATCTATCATTCAACGCTTTATGGTATAATTGTCAATCCCTCTCAATATGTAACTTTTGTTGTTTTAAATCAAACCAATCTGGCATGGTGAACAGAAAAAGCAACTTTTCAATTTAGAGGATTCAGATGGGCTCGATTAAGCAGTGAAAGGTTGTCTGGGGTTTGGGCAGGAGCAAGTTAATCTTTGTTTGAAAAAATAAAATTTATATAGAGCTAACGAAGAAAAACTCTACCTTTGATTTTTCTTTTCGGTTCCTTCTTGTCTAGTTGCCTGGTGGTATAGAAGAGCTGGGACCTGAAGTCTGAATCTTTATTAAGTGGATAAGGGACCATAAAAAGTTTTATAAGATAAATAACCAAAGTATTTAAAAAACTTCAGTGTTTATGGCCAATGGATTTTCATCTTAGGATGGCTTATGCCTAGTGTTGCAAGACTCACCAGAGACTGTAACTGATATTGGTCAGGGACATTGTCAGTTAGCTATATAATATGAATTAGTGATCTAAAGAATTGGTCTTGCACACTGCTGCCTATATGATAAGAGTCATCATAGTTAAATTCCTGTAGCCTGGATTGCTTGAATTTTTTCTGTGAATATGTGCTCCTTTCGATGAGATCGACATGTTTGACTTCACAGCTTCATTTCTCTTCTTTTCTTCCCCTGAAAGGAAACATATCTTCTTACATTGGACGGTCATCAGAACATATGCAGTGCACATGTTGCTTGCACTTTTCAGAATCATCATCATTCTTTGACATGTCTGTCTGTTGTTTTAGTTTGAAGTAGTATGATCATTTCATGCAGCTCAAACTTGTTGATTGATCTTGGCATCTGGGCCTTTTTCCTTGCCTTCTTTTAATATCTCTAATATTTGGACACAGAGGAGGATGTGGAGCAGCCAAGCAGCCCATCTGTGAAAAAGACTGAAGAGAAGGGAATTCTTGTGGTACATGAAGTCAAATGCAAACTCTATGTGAAGGTAATCTTCATACATGATCTAATTTGTTGTGAAGAACTTGCATTGAATGTTTAGGTAGTATACATAAATTTAGTTTTCTAGTTCCTCTAGGTTATTGCATTTTGCTGGTATCAGGATTGATTGGCTCTGTTTTTGGTCTCTTGATGTGAATAGTTGGCACTAAATTATCCATTACATACGATTAATTATGTTATTTGTGTGCGTCGGATAGAGATATACTATTTCAATTACTTACATGCATTTAACAGGAAAAGGCTTTATGATGTGGTAAGGTGTATGTCTCATTCCTTAATACCAAAAATGGGAAATATTGCGCTTGATCTGAGCCTGTCTTCAAAACTGACTTCTATTTTATTGTTTCTGGCTACATAGTAGAATCCTGTCAAGAGGGAAAACTTTATATATGTCATACCTAGTATATTATTTTAGCATAATTTATAATAATGTGATTTTCCTATGATATTGTATTTGCTCAGGAATTGCACTTATTGCAAGTATTCTTGAATTTCTTAAATTGAATTTATTATCGTGGTGCTCTATTCTAATGCTTTTTTGAATGTGACACAGTCGACTGATCCGGCAGATAAAGATACGTGGAAGGATAGAGGCATGGGTCAACTTTCCATCAAATGTAAGGAGGGATTTAGCAAGGGTACAAAAGAATCTAAACCAACTCTTGTTGTTCGGAATGATGTAGGTTCCCTTCTCCTCTATGCTGATCCCACAAATTTGATACTGAATTGGATGATGATAATATAATTGGAATTTACGGGTTTTTCTTTTGCTTATCCCTTCTTGCATCTTGTGATTATTTGTTTACAAATTTAATCTGCAGTTTGCAATCTTAAATATTTGCTATTTGTTCAGTATTTCACATATTTCATATTCAAC
This sequence comes from Ehretia macrophylla, assembly GCA_037974665.1. Lineage (NCBI taxonomy): Eukaryota > Viridiplantae > Streptophyta > Magnoliopsida > Boraginales > Ehretiaceae > Ehretia > Ehretia macrophylla. The sequence continues at coordinate 33,756,359 of CM075773.1, read as the reverse complement.
TTTTCTTTTCTGTTGCAAGGTAGTTAGAGAGTACTCTTAACATTTTATTTATTAAATAAGTACAAAGAACTTTCTCTTGTTTAGTATTTGATTCAGAGATCTATAGAAAAATTAATAAGAGATTAAGAATTAGGCTACCTGATTTACAGGATAGTGTATATAGATTCTTTCATATCTCAATTCAAACGCATCCAACAGGAAACGTTTTACAGTTGATGCTAGCTCATGCTCTTCCATATGCAGTTTCTGTATTGCATGAAATATAATCTAACACAATTATTTGTTCAAGTTCTAAAGAGCTGTTGACATAAATCCTCATTGGCTGATATCAAGTTGAGTAAGATTTGGGTTCCCCTGACATCAGAAATTGAATGAACTGTAATATTTCATGAGCATCGTTCTATCTAAATCTTTATTTTTAATAAGGGCAATCTATTATACGAAGCTCCTGCTACGCACAAAAATATGAATGTATGTATAAGATAGAGGGAGGGAAGAAAGGAGACTAGAGAGCTGCCACATTGGTTACAATAAGTAACTCAAAAAATTGCTTGAACTTGAAGGGAGGAAAGCCTATAGCTATGCTCAACAGAGAATTATGAGATTAAAAATTTCTAGAGATGCTGTAAGGCACCGCTTTTTGTTAAATATGAGTACTCGAGCCACTTTGTAACCTTTCTTGTTGGGCGTGCTTTTTTGCAGGTGGGAAAGGTGTTGCTTAATGCATTGTTGTATCCTGGCATCAAGACAAATATGCAGAAGAACTCCATTGTTGCAATATTTCATACCTCGGTAATACATGTTTACTAACTATATCTGCTTTTTAGACCATCTTTTATTTTTATTTCTAGACCTACTCACATGTTAAATCAGAAATCCAGCCATCCTTTTTGCCTTGCCTCCGCCCACCTTCATCCCGTCTTTCTCCAACGATGGATTCTTCTTTTGTGAGGACATAGACTTGTATACAACTAGATGTGGATGTGGCTATTAACATTCGGCCAAACTTGTGTTGTTTTACTATCATTTTCTTAGTATTATAACGAATTCTTGCAAATTTCACTCTCTACTTGGTTCATACTTCATAGACTTGAGAAAGAGAAAGAAGATTACGGAAAAAAGAAAACGGCAAATGTCTAGAAACCTGTCAAACTTTCCCATCATTCATATATTTTTCTTATTTTTGTGCGCTCTCTTAAATTTGAAAAGGGAAATTGATGTATAAATGGAAAAAAGAAAAACTTGATTTTATCTTATCCTACCCTCGTGTTCTGTTTTCCTTTTGTTTCAATACGCTTCATACTGAATTATCTGGTGTCTCGTGATACCGATTAATAAGACGTAAAAATTGTTGCTTGGACATAGAAGTCTTTTACTAGGGAAGGAAAGCAATGCTTACCCCAGAACTTCATCTATATTTTGTATTCAAAATCATGCACTTTGTAATGGAAGTGATGTTTCTTTTCTCTTGTTTAGGGTGATGGTGACAACAATGACAGTGTTGTGGCACGGACCTTCTTGATCAGAACCAAAACTGAGGAAGATCGGAACAAATTAGCTGCAATCATTCAAGAGTACGCACCCGCAGCCTGAAGATGGGAATAATTCTGACTTTAATAGTTTTGTTGTACTACTAGTTCAACTCCAGCAGAACACATGCTGGAATCAAATCATTTTCGTTTTCCTTTTCTTATACACTTTTTATGGAGGATGGTTTATTTAAAACAGGGTAGCTCTTATTTTGCAATACGAGAAGCATCATTATTCATAGGTTGAGGAAAATTTCTTGAATATTAGGATTGTATGCTTGTACCATTAGAGAATTGAAAATTAGTGCTGCAAATTTTGAGGGGCACATAAAGAAAAATGATTGTTTCAGTTTTATTGCAAGTTTTAATGTCCACCCTTTCTCAAATCAAAGAAATTGTAGTAGTGTATTGCAGTTCTAAGACAGGTAGCAACCATGCTGATCCTGCCTGAAGACGTGCAATGGTCACCTGACTTTGTCGACTTGGTCACTGGACTTAATAATCATTTATCAGTAACAATTTATATTCAAATGGTCAGTTTTTCACTCTGTATAGTATGTTTATGTCAATTTCAAGTATTGCTTGTTGGAATTAAATATGCTTTCTAAGTCGTAGTATCTCTTGCAATGTCAATATCATTTTGAAAATTTGATTAAATCAATATATATTATCACTTATAAGATGAATGAGTTGACTTTGAAATGTCAAACTATGTCGGGTTCATCTGTTGATCAAGGTTTTTAAATGTATATGAAATATAGCTCCATAAGAATATACCCGGTGAAAGTTATACCCGTTGAAAGTTATCGACAGGAATGTTCACCATTTGCATCATGCTCCAGAAGTTCCTGGAAATTTCAGAATTTTTTTTTTTTTTTGAATTTATATCTGGTACTCTTATTTTAGCCGTGTAATACTGTTTCGACTTTATCATTTCGCTACACCACGACCCAGCAATATCTACATTTGTCTAAAGTCAAATTTCAGCTTTCGGGCTATAATTTAGTTTAATCCTAGAAAAGGATTTATATCAGGTGATAGTACTTCCTCCTCACTTCAGTTGACAAACAATTTCTTAGTTCCTGGAACTATTTCATTGATAGCAGAAGCATATCTTGTTTCTGAAAATAGTTTCTCATCTAACGTGGTAGAGAGTTGAGAATTCTATTTTATACAGAACAACAAAACCTCAAGCAGAAGAAAATGAACATTTCTTCCTGCTTGGAATGTCCTTACTACAACCAGTGTGTGGAACAGGAAAATGAACAGAAAAGATATAGTGCTCCAATGCCTGTAATCGGCTTGTACATCGCGGCTGCATCTATGGCGTGCTCGCTTGCAATGGCTGCTGATACCATTCTTGGTTTTCACGAAAAGAAGCGCTAGATTCCCTGCAAATATTTCACCATCAATGCTGCTTCCTTGACCTTGTTAGCTGTGGCAGTGAAGCTTCCATTGGATCTAAGTACATCCATGCCAGGCTGCACTGATCAGCTCGCGAAACTTAGCAGCGTTGTTTTCATTTGCACTGCAATGGCTAATTTTATGCCCTTTGTTGGGTCCATGAACGATGGAGATCTGTTGGCGAATCTTGCAGCCATGGGCATCCTCGTAGTCACGCTCTCTGTGAACGTTATCATCCAGATATCAACTGGTGTAATTAGCACCTTAGTGTTATCGTCACAGATCCAGGCTATATGTTTTATGCTTCAACTGTTTGGAATATTGAGTTTCTCGGCTGTCACGGTCCCAACCACCAGAAAACATTTGGAGCTCAAGTACAACGAGTTACACAAGAAGGCTTCAACTCTCGGATTAGAAGATCAGGAAATGTTCACAGTTGATAAGCTGAAAGAACGTTTAAAGATCTATTGGGTGATGGCAGAAAGCGGTGATCCTCAGTTTGTGATCGCGCGCTCTGTGACATGCTTCACTTCAGCAGGGCTATGCATAACTAGTTCTATTTTCTTCACGACAGCAGTGCTCGATTGCTACATAAATGCAGATGAGAAAGGAAGCCACTCAGATTATGGGTGGTCCATCTATCTCATCTTAGCGATCCAGTCCTTGTGCACGATCATAGGCACAATAGCCCCTGCATCCAGATTAATAGTCATTACTTCCATGAGTTTTACCAACATCTACCGAAATAAATTCAAGGTAGAGAGCTATTGGACTCAGAGGCTGATTGAATGGAAGGAGAAACCGTTGGCTTTGCCAGTTAAAGGTCGGCGCTGCAGAAAACTTATGCAGGATACAAGAAACCGAATACTCAACCTGTGTATTATAGTTCAGAAAGTTACGGTCATTATGAGTAAATTTTTTCACTTGATGTTTGCCCTCGTCATGATTGTTACTTTGTGGCCATGTTTCTGTTGTTTTGGGAGGCATAATGAATCTGAACCAGAGCCTGCTATGGAGCCTGTTGTTTTGGGAGGCATAATGAATCTGAACCAGAGCCTGCTATGGAGCCAGATCTTAGCGCGCACGTGTTGCTTCTTGAAGGTGAGGATGAACTGCCCCAGAAGTTTTTGAAGGAAATTTACAATTCGTATAGTTGGTGGATTCAGAAGGGAGGAAAACATCAGCCTAAAAACTTTTTGCAGCTTTTAAGGTATCCCATTAGCTTCAAGGGGGTGGCAGAGTTTGATAGTGATCAAGTTCCGCGTCTAAATACTGAAGAACCTCCTAATTGCTGGACTCTGCCCATAGTCACATTAACAAGCATCGCCATTGCTCTACCAAAAGTTGATACTCGCATGGTTAGTCAGCTCTTACTAAGAGTGGCCAAAGGTCTTCCATATGCACGCCTCATAGAAAGAAGCCTTGATGCGAAAAGAACATTGCAGACTGCCAGTGATGCAGCAGAATTTGTGTGGGTTGAAATTGAACTATATCACAAGTGGCTGAATAAGGATCTCCACAAAATGACACATAAAGCAAAAACCAGCAACGAGGTTCTTGAACGGCTTGCTAGAAGTGCTGAAGAGATCGTAATGTCCTTCAAGAGAAACGCGAATGATAGTAGTTTGGCTGAAAACCCACTCAACTGGCGTGCTAAGGTAATAGCAGCCAATTCCATGTACAGAATAAGCCAAACCTTACTGCTAGAGTATAATAGCAGCATCAATGACGCAGGTGAAACACTTTTCATGCGAACATCCAACATGGTTGCAGATATTTTCTCTGCTTGTGTTACAAATCTACCTCGTATCATCATAATGAAGTGTCATTCGAGTGCCATTGAGGAGAGGGGGAAGAGTGTGAGAGTCGCAGCTCGACTTCTGGGTGAAACTGAAGATATTCTCAGATTCCTTCAGCAGCATTGTGATCAATTTCCAGGTCTTGGTCCTGATAAGGCTCCATACATTGATGAGTGGCGTGCTTTCATTAAAGATCAAGCCATGGCTTCCAATTCTATAAACAGAAATGTCAGACATTCTAATGGTTCCAGGGAGCTGCGTCTTGATATAGAAGGGTGATTCTTGATCTAAAAAAACACTTCTGATTTCCATAGGCCTTGTTAAAGTCTAGCTTCAACTGTTTCCTCTCTGGCTTGTAGAAGAAATAAAATGTATATACATCTGCAACTATTTTGCTATAGAGCTTGAATATAGACATGCTCTCTATATTTTCTTCACTCATACTGGTTCGCAGTAGTTTAGCCTTATATCATTAGGTGGAGTCAATTATATAGGTTTTGATGACATTATACATTCTTATCAAGAGGTTTCTCATCTTAGACTGCTAGTAATTTGGAGCACTTGATCCAGTCTCCGAACCCCTTTAGCAAAAACAAAAAAGGGTCAGTATTAGAATCATGGGAAGAGGGAGAATTTATCCTGGAAGCGGAAGAACTGCTGAAACTGCGTGAAATCCTCACAAGGGTTTATGTGATTGGGGTATCTACCCCAATGAGACTATTCTCAAATGATATCAGAGGGATTTGCATTTATTGTCGAAATGTCGTTTTTTCTACGATTAAAATCTTCTCTCGTTGGTTAGATTATTACTTGTTTCTTTGTTGGTATAAACCCAACAGTTGTCTAGTTCATCAGAGAGGGTTTTTTCTAGTGTTAACAAGAATATCCTTTTTTAGGTAAATAGAGGTTATAACGTCCGTTGACCCTGAAGGTGAACCACTAAGGAGTGAGTTAAAATTGTATATTTTTTAACACAATTTATATTTAACCTCTATTGAAAAAAATTTCTCATAAACTGTGTGATTTTAATTTTTACCGAACAAAAATTATGGATCGAACTGATCAGAATGAGTCTCCTGTGTATCCCAGAGGAATGAGTCTCCTAACCCTGCTATTGCCTTAAAGATTTGGCCACTCAGTTGATGCCAAACATCTTTGAACAATTGAAAGAGAATTTCACATCAAATACTAGGAAATGTTCAGGTCACATCATTTGACCAGTGAGAGTAAAAGTTTTACTTTGTGTCCAACACCAATTAAACACATGATAAGTTGGTTAAGTTTTACTTGGTTTATTATCTCTGACGTCACTAAGTTTATTTTTTATATGCGAGAGATCACAAGATCTATTCTCGTGTATATTCAAAAATAATAATAATAATAATTATATTAAAGTAAAAAAGCAATATTGCTTTTCTCTAGAAGTTATGAAACCAATTTCATTCAACGATGCCCTATGGAGTTTTGTAGCATCAAATTCATATTATATTGACTTTTTGAACGACCGGAAAATATCACTTAACAAGCAGGGGCTACGGCTACTGATATGATATATTAAGATCATGTCCTTGGCAATAAAATTCCCACTATCGCCTTCATCAAATTGTGTCAAAGGCAAATATGTACAACAAAAAAAAAACATGGATTGCATCTAGTTTACAATTGCAAGATTCTGCTACTTCCAGAATCTACTATAGATTTCAACAGTTCTACGAATAAAATGCGTAAAACACGATCTTGTGATTTGTCGAAGTTGCATATCCAACCCCGTGTTCTGAAAAAGTGGCAGAAAACTGACTTATGATTTCTGAACCTTTGTTTAATTACCTTGTTAATTGCTGTCCCAAATGCTTTGTCATTGGGAAAATTCTTGTATCAGTTCAAATCGGCGAGTCAGTCTCTCACATGATCAGTGAAATTTATATCTGTGAATCCCATTGATATGTGAGAGACTAGTATTAATTCGACCTGATTGAAAAGTTTCCTGTGTCATTGGGATACCTATCACCGTCTGGCCAGGGTTCATTTCAGGCAAGTGTGGCATGTTAGATAACAATTGCCTACTGAGGATTTACAAGTGAACCTTCCAATAATTTTACAGCAACATTGACAACACCATGACCTCTGCAACCATCTCTATCCCATACCCGATAGCTCAGGTGGCCGACTGATCCGGCCGGGAACAAGTTCTGCAAGATATCGGCCGCCGGAATCCGGCACCACCCAAGCTCAGTCCTGCCCATCAGGAGATGTTTAGTGTATAACTGGAGGTATACACAAGATTGTCTTTGGTGAAAGAAGGTGCTATCAAGATGAAGCTGAAATTTGTCACCCCATGCAGGGTTGATCCCTCCTTTATCATCCACCCTTGTCACATAAACTTTTGTATGTTGACAGTCGCCATCATTGGCTGCTGTTAACGACAATGGTGGTGAAGTGATGATGCTAATAAAGGGTCGGAGACGACCATTCAAGAGACTTGATGCTTGCTTGAGACCTTCAGCTGATATAATTGTCACCTCTAAAATGCATGGCTGATTATAGTAATTCTGCATCATTAATAACTTCAAAAAATGAAATGTTCGGGTTAACAATACGATATAATAAGAGATTGTGAATTTTAAATTTCGGGACAAGTTTGTATTGAGTATGTACTGTAATGCTAGACTGCTAGACTCTTGATCTCTAATATATATGCATTTAACTTCACTATTTTTTAGAATTAAAGTGTGTTCTTGGAGGTTTCAGGCGTGGCTCACAGTGCAACTTCCTTTGTGGAAAAAAATTTCCACGATAACGTGTCCAAGGAATTTTCTTGATTTAACGTTCAAAGACGGCATGTAAGACAAATTCAGACAAATCTTCAATTAAAAATCACAAAAAAAAAGAAAATGATAGAAATTAACAGACAGTGATATGATTTTGTCCCAAAAACTTTATTAAAGTCTTGCTTTAACTCTTTTTTTTTTTTTCTTTTTTCTAAGGAGGCAAAGTTTGTTATACAATAATTGTCTTAAAAGATATCTCACCCCTCGTATTTGAATCAATTGGCTAAATTGGTCAATGATTTTGGAGGATTCAAAAAATCGATAAAGTTCGAAATTGACTAGCCAGTTAATATATTGATTTGCTTTTTTGTACATGTGCTTGATCTTATATCCCTTACATATAACCAGCATGGGAATGCAATCGTCAACAAGTGGATACAAGGGGCTGTTATGAAAAATCATTCTCATGAACAGATTATACGAAGTAGTGGAGTCCGATCTGTCTCACTCACTAAACTAGTAACATTTAATTCTCCTGCAATTTGTAACCCCTCTCAAAGTCTCAAAGTTTTTCATAAACTTTTAAAAGACTTTTTTTTTTTTTTTTTGGTAACTCTGAATCGAACTTGAAACCTCTCCAAATTCTATCACATCCCTTAACCACCAAAGCAATCTCTAAACTTTTAAAAGTCTTTAGTCAACATTATTTTACCCGTTATAAAAGATTAGATCTAGATATGGACGAAAATAAACTTCCTCAATGTATGACGATGCTAATCACGATCATGCAGCATTTGTTATGATGATGTGATTTCAATTTTTCTCTAAAACAGTGCCCCACATTTACTAATTATTATCCATTATATTTACTTTTTGCTATACTTGTGACATGTTTAATAATTTTTCATATAGGACCCATTCCAAATGATTACGCAAAGTCTTTCTTGTTCCTTCATTAATCTGACTCGAAAGCCACTATTGATCTCCTAAGAGGGCTTAAGACCGCTAATTGAGGATGGTAAAATAATGCTCCAACAAAATTCAAAGGTACAAGTTTCGACACGTATATATAAAGATAAACATGTGCTTAAATTAATTAGTCAATTATGCGCTCCAGCAATTGTTAGGTGACCATACTATTGAAAACATTCCATATGCTCTTCAAAGTTTTTAAATTGAAATTTTGAGGTAAAACATCCCTCTAGATGATATTTGAGTAGCCATTGAAGCTAACCCTATTGTTGTTTAACAGATTCACTTACTCTCCCTTAATTAAAAAAGAAGAAAAAATCTCTAAATTGAGAACTAGTCATCGATATTCTTTTATTAATTAAAATGGAATTATTAATTAAACCGCGTCTTGATACCATTGCCGTCCAATACCAATTAGGGCCAGTTGTTTCCTTTACAGACCAATTAAGTGCATGTGTATTACTTTCCCTGACCTGGCCGGAACCATCTTGAGAAGTTTCTGTTGTTTGTCTAGGCTTGATGTAACTTTATTTGTGTCCGTTATATGAATACGACGATAAAAATATATCCAAAATTTAACATAGAGAGGCAAAATTTGTATATATACGTTGGTATTGAATTGAGTGGGGACTACAGATTATACACTTAAAAAAATTAAGTAAGAACTACAGATTGTACACTTAAAAAATTTCACTATTGTAGTATGAAACTAATGAAGGTCATGATAAAATTAGTAAAAACTAAAACCTCCGCAACCCTCAATTGGATCTGTCATTGTCTGACCACATTATTTAGACAGTTAGCATTTAATTTTCGTAGAAACAAGGGGCGTGGTCACTTAATTCAATAAAAAATATAAATCTAGAAATAAATTGTTGGAGAGATTATTAAACTATTGTCTCAAACCTCCTTTGACTATTTAATTATTTTTGGTCTTAAAAGGACCATTAATTTATTAAAAGGGTCTTGTTTCGACCATTCCATTAATTTTTTTGTTAAAATTGTCTAACGAATAACTTTATAAGGATAAAATCCAAAAAAATTATTTACAATCCTACTCTAATAACTTTAAATTCCTTATATAAAATAAAATGTTATTACTAAGATTTGAACACAAATCTCCTGTTGTAATAAATAAGTGGTTCTACTACTTAGCTACAACTAATAACAACTTACACATGCGTTTTAAAAATGGTTCAATGCCATAAATTTACTTTTTTATTTTTCCCTTTCATCTTTTTCTTCTTTCACTTTCCCTCACCATCTACACACAATTACATACACACACCTATCTATAGCGAAAGACTCATACAAACAGACACACATACAAAGAAATATAGCCACATATAGATATACAAGAAAACACACATATAGATATATGCTACTGTTTCCATGATAGGAAAAAAAAAAATTCAAAGTTTCAGGGTGTGTCATTGCACACCACAAGCTAAACGTGGCTCCGCCAGTGAATATATCACTAATAACTGAATATTTTTGTCTGTAGATATTGCATATTCAATCTCATCCATAAATGTGAAATCATCTTGCATCATATAATCTGAGATTATTCCGGAGACATGGTCCAAATTGGGCAGAAAAATTCAAATTGCAATTACGTTGTGAGGGGGCTAAAGGTTGTAGACTCAGTAAAACTTCATTATTGTAATATGAAGTCAATAAAGGTCATGGTGAGGTCAATACGAACTAAAACCCCCACATCCCCATTCCCCATTGGATCCAGCCACTGTCTGACGATACTATCTAGATAGTTGGCATTTAATTTTAGCAGAAACAATGGGTGTGGTCACTTTGTTACCAGTCTCCATAGGAAAATATGTGAAAAATATGTGAAAAATATTTATTTGTCGTAAAATAATTTATTTATAAAAAATAATTTTTTTAGGATCTGTTTATTTGTCGTAAAATAATATATTAGAAAAAAATATTTTGTTGAAAAATAAAATATTATAAAATATTTTCTGGTGTTTAAGTTCAAAAAAATATTTTATTTTTTAAAAAAATATAAAAATATATTTTTAAACTTTATACTAGTCGTAATATTTAAAAATTAAAAAAAAAAGTAATTAATATTTTTTATTGAAAAATATTTTTTAATTGACTTTTTAGTATTATTAAATATTAAAAAATTGAGAAAATATTTTCTGAAAAAATATTTTAGCACATCGACTAGTTAGCATGTGAAGACAATAGACTTTAATATCGATCTTTGCTGACAATTTTTCCACATTATCCAGCTAGGGACCAACCAAATGAAGTAAAGTTTTTGCCTTTTAACAAGTGGAATGGTTGACATATTTGGAAAACCACCTGCCTCATACCACTGATCATTGGAAAAATATTCAGAGCCCAACACTATAGATTTTTCCACGCCCCAGTTGGAAAAAGCTTTGAAGAATTTTCTACACATTGGCCAGCTATAGTACTTCCAAAATTTTGCCGGCTGATACCAACGTCTCAGTTGACTTCCAGTATCGACTTGTGAGGATTAATGTTTTTTTTTTTTTGATAAACTCTGAGAAGCATGTTCACTCATCTAGTCCACAATGTATAGACTAGATTAAACATCACTATGGGACAAACATACTAATAATGGGCACACCGGTAGTCTCACCGTTAGACTTAATAGTTGAATGTGAATCAAAATTTGAGAAATATAACGATTCATTCCAAAATATGTATTAATTCAATTAAGAGTATGGTCCTAGTAACAATTAAGAGAACTCGAACTTACGTTTATAGTTATAAAAGTTCTGACATTTACAGTTATAAAAGTATTAATGCAACAATAAGATAATCCTTGTGTAATTTGGAGGTCAATAGAGACAAGAAGATAATGTTACATTCATATATACCTCAAAGTAGATCTAACTCTTCCTAAATCTTGTACACTATATTGTTGGAATATAGATTCCTTCAATATTGAAAAATCACAGGTTCAAAGACTATCTTATAAGATCTTGGGTCAACTCTACTTAACATCAAGTGATTTTAAGATGAAATCTCATAATTCTTTATATGGTATAAAAAATTAAAGGCTTGATCCATCCACATATGACCCACATTGATGATGCTTACTCATCGGTTATACGTGAAGAGAGTATTGAAGAATATACTTGTCATATATTGATAAATCAGGACTTTTAATACAAATATATAAGATCCTGGTCTTACGTTACACCACTTGATACCAATTAGTTTTAAAATAAAATCATATGATAAGATCTCAAACCAATTCCACTTAAACTAATTGATTTTAGAATAAAATTTCAAATTATATAACATGCGTGAATTTCATGCATCAAGATGCTTTTGGATTGACCAAAAAAAAAAAAGATGCTTTTGGATGATATAATTATTGTTCAAACCAATAAATAAATATAATAAATTTTTTTATAAGGGTTTAAATTTTTGGAAAATATAGTTATCTAATTGGACTCTCAGAGTGCAAATATCAAACGGTTTTGAATTTAAATATCACCGCTACCAATTTAAAATGTATATATATATATATTTAAAAAAATGAATATATTGTCCATGTACAATGTTAAAATAATGAATCCTACCTTCGCTTTGGGGATGTGCTGAAGGCAATAAATAAAATAAATCCTTTATGCACTTAGGGGAAGACAATTGATATGTATAATTACCCCTTCTTTAACAAATTAAACTATTAGATAAGGTAATCATCAGATTACCAAATATCTTGGATTCAAATCTTGCACCACCCGCTTCAACATTTGAACTATCCAGTTGCCAGACTAAAAATTCATTTGGTTCTAGAGAAATGTCCTAAAGAAGTACTCTTTCTGCACTTGGCTTGCCGTTTTAATCAAACTCAGCACCAGATAGCGACTCCTCAACTAGGGGGTTATTGATATTGATAAGTGTTTGTTTTGCCATCTTCACCGCAATACATGAAATCATCTGTTTTTTAAGTGTGGTTTCTCCAAACTCATATGCACTAAATTGGCGACAAAGCTCTACTACTGGGAGGATACTAATAATGAGGCTACAAACATTGGCAAGGCCAGAACTTTGCAAAGCTACATTTTTTCCTCCAACTATGTGTAACTACTTACCATATCCGGAGGGTAAGGAATAACAGAAAGAATTGACCGTTGCGTACAGCTTGTTTTTTATGAATTTTTGAATAAATATATACACTTACTTATTTAACCCAAAAAAAAAAAAAAAAATCTCACCTACACGTACAAGACTTTAAGAGTAAGGCAAAGCAGAGCAAACAACGAGCGCAAATAGAAAGATAACGTTGATCAGCCAACTAATATCGATATTTCTCAAGTATGACTAACTACATTAACAAACGCTTACGTGTGACTATGTCTAAAGCCCCCCCTCATGAGACCTTTCCAACACACATTGCAACTCCCTGATGGGACCATGCAAGTGACGGAGTCACTCACGGAAAGAAAATCGACAAAATTTGAAATAGTTTTATAAACACGTAAAATTCACTCTCAACCCAATCGAATTATGAAACCAACTTTTGACCTTTCGGTTTTGGAAAAACTTTTCTCTCGACTTTCCAGGTGGGCCAACATCCCATCTCCAAACACCGAAATCTTTAGATCAGGTTCTAACACGTTGCACCTCTTTTGGATCTCTGGAAAAGCCCGGAACATTGACAAATCATTTGTCGACTTCCACGTGTTAAGTTATCCACAATGGTCTCTGTTGCACAATGGTGGTCCCTACTATTATAATTTATCTAGCCACGGTGGGCTATCTCGATGAGTGGGACCACCACCATCGGACGGGTCAGATTTTTCGTCGTTTGTTTGATCTTGTTTTTCACTCTCTTCATCATCGCCGCGCTTCAAGCGCTTCACCCCACCAATCGAAACACCGAACAGACGTGGGCTAAGGCTTAGGCTCACTTCTTCTTCCGTCTTGACCTCGAACTGCGCCGCCTTGACCTCCGCTGTGCCACCTTTCTCCGACGTAACTTGCTGTGCGGGCAATAAATTAAGAGCTTTTTCTTCAGACGATCCTCCGGGGACCTCAGCTTGATTATTCGTCGTGTAATTTGACATCAAATTGTATACATTACTACACAAGCTCCGTAGCCGATTCAACTCTTGACTTAATTGCGCGTTCTCTTTTCTCAATCGCTCGTTTTCTTCTAGAAGCTCCGGCGCACTCGAACTACACGTTCGCAACAATGTTGCCATTACTGTCGTCGCCGGAGATGAATTTGAAGATAGAACTTGCTCGTCGCCAGAATTTGACGGAGATGCAGTCATTACTGCTACAGGCGGTACCGCAATCGTCACCGCTTGCACGCTCACTGGAATTGCCATGGAGGTAGGAGACGCCGTCGTCGCTACCGGCGTTATTTTCCGACGTTGAATGTCCCGTAACAGGCCTTTCTCACCTCTACGAAAGCATTCATTCGCAAACTCCCACCGGTCCGGAACTACTTTTCTAAATCCCTACAACATTCAAAACCAAAAAAAATTATTAACAAGAAGAAAAACAAACATAAATATAACAAACACACACAAAATATATAAGTGTGTGTGTGTGTGTGTAAAGTACAAAAATAGACATTAACATATATATATATATATATATATATATATATATATATATACATAACAAAAATACACATATATATAACAAAAATTCATACACATACAAGCATATATATACATACATATATATGTGTGTGACAAAATACACAGAGACATATGTATATAAATAACAAAAAGTATACACTTATATAACAAAAATAGTCAGACATATATGTGTGAATAACAAATAACAAAAACTTACACTCATATGCACAGATCACGCACATATCTATATATATGTAAGTAATCTTACATAGGTGTTGAGTTGGCGAACGAAGCTGGAGAAATTGTTGTGTTTGAAGTATTTAGGGAGCAAATCTCTAGCGAACTCAGCTGGACGCCAGACGATGAAGGTGGTGCCATCTTCATTCCACGAGATCAAATCATCAATCTCTGGATCGTCAACGAGCTGGTAAGTTTTGGTCAGGAAAGGCGTCGGAAGAGATCGTTGTTGTTGAGACTCTACGCTACCGCCTCCGCCAGATGCGGCGGCGGCGGCGGATTCGCCGGTCTGTTCAACCGGCAATGGCGCCACCATAAAATTCAGTACTTATACAGATCCACAATCCAAACCCTAAAAATGCCAAACATAACTAAATAATTTCAAAAAAAAAAAAAAAAAATCTCTGTTACTAGAGAATTCGTTCTTCTTTTTCTGTTAATGTTGACTCTGACGTAAACTTTACATATAATAATATGTGCAGTCATATCAGCACTTTATCCTTACGATTCGTTTTAAACAAAATAAAATAAAACGCATAGCATGATGTAGTTAAATCCAATACTTATTATCCAATTTTCCAAAGAACAAAAGAAAACACATGCTAGGATGTATAGTAATATCCAGTTATTTGTCGTTATTTATTTCAGCATTTTATCGTTCCGATTCATTTTTAAAAAACATATAATAAAAAACTTAAAAGTTTCTTCTTCTTACCTAAAAAAGGCGAAGTTTCCTTGACGAAGAGACACTGCCTGAAGTTGCAGAAGTTTAGAGAGAGATAGCTGAGAGGTTAAGGATAGGGAGAATAGGTAGGAGGTGGTGGTTTGGATTATTTTCTAGAAGGTTCGTGGGAGGGTAAGGAGAAAATAAAGGAGAATTTCGTGGGTTCGAGAACAAAAAAGAAAAAATGGAAAAATAAAACTAGGCAACAAATATATATTTCTTTTTGGGATGTGGGGTCCATTGGTGGAAATAAATTTATATGGAAGGCTCTAGAAGGTGGTTATTTTTTTTAACTATAAAAAATATTTTTACTCAACCAATTTATTATGTATAGTTAAAATAAGCTCTACTACTATGATAGAACACTCATGTATTTTACCATTTGACCAAACAATAAAATATAAATCAAAACTCCGAAAGCAACCATTTAACTCAAAATATACATTAATTTAATCACTAATTTAATCTCCAGTTAAATGGTTTTGAAAGTGGCTATCTATGTATAAGAGGTTGTTTTCCAGAAGGTTCTCACTTCTTTCTCTTGTATTGTTATTGTTGTTTTCACTGTTTAATGGGTACGTGTCCGAATGCATAAGGATGCTTTATGTTGCTTTTTGAGTGTGGTGTGTTTGTGTGGGTGATATTAATTACGGGAGTTTGTGGAAAGGTCGCTTAGAAGATACATTGTTTATTGTCTATTACAGAATAATAATAATAAAAATTTAAAATTTGAACAAAGACGTACTTTAAAAAAAATTGTTAAATTTTTCATTATACCCATTTCCTTTCCGGCTATATCTTTTAAATTCTTGAATATTATTCTATCGAGTGAAATGAAATTTGTCAAATTTTCCTAATTTAAAATTATTATATATTTATATAATGTTTCACTTTTATCTTTCATTCGACGTATTTCTTTAAAACACTCATTAAATATGTGAAAAATTTGTATTGCTCTCACTCTAAAACATTTTTTCCCTATATATGTAACTTAAGAGGGTAACTCACAATTGAGAATCTTTTTTACTCTTTGTGTTAGGGTATCTCTAATGAAAAACACTATTTACAAAATCTTATTATTTTTAGTAATTTTTAGAGATTAGATTTTTAAATTTAGAGTCAAAATATATGAGGTTCATGCAATTTTAGATATTTGAGTTAAAATAGAGATCCAATTTATTTTTTTACCTTTAAATTTAGAGACCCAAAAAATAATTGAATCTCTATTTTAGTCAAAAAGTTAATAAAAGTGGTGAATCGCGTCTATTTTGATTTTAAATTTAGAAATCCAAATCTTTAAAATAACTAAAAATAATAATTTTTTGTGAATAATTTTTATTATTAGAGATACCCTTAACACATTAATTCATTCTAATAATAGGTGGATTTAAAAACATATTGAAGAGGAATGATCCATATCTCTCTTTTAGCGCTCTCTCTCTCTCTCTCTCTCTCTAATGATGAGAGCAATAAATATCACTTAATGACTGAAAAATATATGTACTACTAGGAGAAAGTTATCGACTTAGACTAGATAGTCTTTGAATGATTTTTCTTCCATTATCCCCTTCCAATAGGTTTCAAAGAAGAAAATTCTTTGTTGATCCATAAATTGATCTAAGTGAATGTTTGGATTTTTTTTTTTTTTCTTTGTATCCAAATTTAGAGACTGATTCATAATTTTTATTTAAAGAAAACTAAAAATATACAATTAAAAACTCATATATATATATATATATATATATATATATATTTTAATGAGGCCAATATTAATTTTTTAAATTAAAAATACCTAAATTTACACACATTTTTAAAAATATAAATTTAATTCACTTGTTAATAACTTTGTTTTTAAAATAAATAAAAATTATATATCCGCACGTGTACCCAATCACTGCCTTATCGTATTTTGAATTCTTTCTAATAATGTGAGAAATGGTCTTGTTCACGTGCCACACGATTAATTCTACAAGATGGTCCTTTTTACAATATTCACAAGTTTGAGCGATCTGCAAAAGAAGAGGGATGAGAACACCTTGGTACTTTTGGTTTTTTCGGACTGGTCGGTGCATATCTATCTCTATTAATTTCCATTTGTCATCGGTCATTTGTTTTAGTGTTAAGATTTTCGTTTTAAATGTAAAAACTTTTAAGGTTGATTTTCAAAATAATGGCAGAGTCATGTAATGAGAGTTAAGGCAGATACTACAATGACAAGTCAATAACCAAGGGTCGGGTTATTTATGTTTCATTTATACATAAATATTTTATATAAACTCTAAAAAAATTGTTGTTTTATGGCTAAAATCATGTTTTTGATTATAACGTATATGACTAAGCCAATCCTCAATTTAATCACATTATTCTATGGGCAAACAAAGTTTTCACGGCATGACCCCCCCTCATATGACGCACTTCATAGCAATCATAAAAATGTAAGTACTTAACAATGTATATTGAGTTTTCAAGGCATGACTCTCCTACAATATATGAATGAAATAACATACAAAAGAGATAAAAATAAATAACTATAGTTATTGTAAATAGAAAAAAAATCTATTTCATTAGTTATAGATGAAAATTATTGCTCAGAATTTGATTTTCTTTTAAAAAAATTTATATGTGCCCTATTCAACAAATAACGGATTAGAAATTCAATTCAAATTGAGATTAAACAAGTTGCAAGCAAAACATGTATAAATTACAACAATAACTTATATATAAAAATAACAAGAGATGGGTTATTAGAAAACGACTTTAACGAGCTCCAAACCCGTCATGCACTATTTAGATTGCAACAAATTGAGTCAACCTGCTCACCAAATTTTAGCTCACCAGATTAAATTTTTTTTTTTTTTTTTATGCATATATTTTTCTCTCATTTCTCTCTCTATTTTCTCACTGATCCTAAAGGAATAGTCTTTATCAACTTCCTCAAGATCAAGATGGTCGCCAAACTCCACATATTGCTTGCTTAACACATGCCTACTTGAGACTTGACTCGTCCATTAGCCAAAACGTGAAATGTAAGAATTAAGAATACGTGAAGCTCTTTAGAATTATAATGAGATGTGCATGGAAAAAACCTTTTCAAACTTCAAACGTGAGACACCGTCCACTTCGTTTCATAAATTCCAAGACGTCTGCAAAAATATGCATGATGCGTTCACATAGACGGGTTTAGAATTTTTGTTTAAAATACGTAATTTAATATTTATATACTAATAATTATTTTTTTAGGAGTTTAATTATTATTTTTTAAATAAAAATACACTAAAAATAAACATTCTTCCAAAAAAAATTTGGGGGTAACCCCACTAACCAATGAGTGCCTTTGCCATTGTGCATCAACTTGAAAAAAAACTTAAGCTATGAAGTCCTATATGTGGAACAAATTACAAATATTCTATTAGTAAGAGTAATGTTAAAGTGAAAAATATGTGTATTTTGTCAAAGTTTTATATGTATTACTATAATAATTTTAAAACCATAGAGTTTCTGGGGATGTAACAAACAATTCTAAAATTTCAAAGAATCTAGAAACCATTTGAATCATTACGACGGAAACGAAAAATTTGTAGATTTAATGTTATTACCGTTTTAATGTGTGGTGTTTTTTTTTTTTTTTTTTTTTCTGCTAAATAAGTAAGTTATTCACTAGTTTCCAAAATATAGTAGAAGATGATGTTCCTTCCAACAGAAAGACTAGGGATGTGACGAAAAGATGTTCTCAAATACCTAATTAGCATTTTGGGTGGTTCTCAAATAACGATAGGCTATGAACGCACCCCTCTTACTTCCAAACTAGTGTTTTTTTTAAAAAAGGAGACCTAAGTTATTTCACATCATTTAAAATATTATACACGAGAATTGATTTTGAGACCTTTCGTGCTTAAAATGAAAATTATATCACTATATCAAATGAACAGTTACTTGTTGAATGGAATCAGGCTTCTGTGGTGAAATATCTGGGTAAGATTTTGTAGGGAAATAGATACTTTGTGGGTTAAATGGATACACACATGGGCTCAGAAAGAGAAGTATATGGGCTGTTTCCAATGGACATGACACCCAATGGCACTTTGAACAAATTATTGAAACTCAGAAGCTGTAGCTTGGCAGTATAATAAGGTTAATCTGGTGGATGGGCATGCTAGCCTGTTATGGCTGGATAACTGGCACAGTTTGGGCCTTTTAGTGCAAATATAAAAAATAGTAATCCGGTATACGAAATTCCTGTTATACATAATATTCAAAAAAATATCGGACCCAATTTGAATTTATTACAAGTAATTTTAACTTTTAGATAATGTAGTAATTTAATATAGTGTCAGAGTCTAGATTAACATAAGGTATTGGGTTCAAGTCGCTACCACCTATTTAAAAAAAATTTAAAAAAATTGTTAACGTATAAGGTTAAAAAACGAATCTCCCTTGCACGTAGGGGGCATGTTAAAAATAATAAATAAATATTATAAACCCTTCTCTAACAGTTTAAGCTTTGAGATGTGGGTGATCATTTAATAAGTTTTTTTTTTTTTCGTAAGAGGCTATTTTCACGACCCGAATTAATAACCTCTAAGTAACACGACAACAACTTTACCATTACCTCTAATACAAGTATGCTCTGAAAAATTATCCAAGCAGTTCGCTAATATTATGGAAGCCACAGTGTATTCTATAATAGGTAATGGAGAGTGGAAATGGCCTACATGCAAAAGGATCACACAGGAGGTGTAATTGCCCATGGACTCTATTACTAGTGATCTTTCACCTGTTGAGAATCAGCCTGATAAATCTTACTGATGCTTGAATAGCTTAGATTGGATAGTAAGGGTCGGAGAATTGGCTGAGAAAGAGTTACGGGACGTAAAACAGAAAAAAATAGGCTAAAAAAGGGATTGCAGTGACCAGGCCCTAGTGATTGGTTACTAAAGCAAATACATGTCCCTACAAAGTCGTAAGCAGTGATACAAATTAGTATGGTTTATGGAATGTGTTCCCAATCACAGCATTATCTTATGGATGCTACGTTTCAAAAGATTAGATATAAGGGACAAAGTTGTAAAGCGGAAGCCATTGCAGGATCAAAGTTGTCTCCTTTGCACAAACCAGAGTTTATGCAACATCCATTTTTAATTGAAGCTATACTACTTGTATTTGTAGACAGGATCTTTATTTGCCAGGGTTTTGTTGAACAATTTGGGAATGGGGCACATGGTGTGTGCAGAAGTTTTACTGGGTAATTAAAGAAATAGAAAATTCTTGCATTAGTTCAAATTGATGGGTTAATCTCTCACGTGATTAATAAGATTTACACGTATAAGTCCCACTAAAATATGAGAAATGGACTGACTGAAGAATTTTGTGAAATAAACTTTCTTTACGATGCTGACAAGAAACACATCTTAAATAAAACCATAATAAATTCACCCAATATTATAAATCCTGTGACATAGCAATACAGCCTAATACACGGTCAATCAAGATGAACTGTGGATTCTGCTCCAGCAGCCAGCAAACTGGAATACAAGTTCAAGTTGAAATACTCATGCTTTCATGGAGGGACAATGAAAAGCTCTAAAAAACAATCTTTAAACTAGGAACCAATGATAAAGATTACAACATTAACAAGCGTTCAGATACTATTTTGATTCACAAGAAAAAAGAGGAGAAAGAAAATCATTAGCGTGGATCGAACAATTGACAGATCGAGGTACTGGATAGAATTTCTTAACGGCTTAAAATTCACCCTAAATCTAACTGCTTGTACAATTTTCTGCTCAAGGTTTGGACTGGTAACCCCATGGATTCTGACTTGCCCACTTCCACTGATCCCGGCACATCTCATTGATGCCATACTTTGCCCTGAGAAAGCGTAAGTTTATAGTTCGCGTAAGATGCCACCATCAAGGCGGAAATAAGCTATAAAGTTACAATAGACAATACTAATATTCGTCTCAGAGCCCTAACCGTTTACTTCCGACCCTATGGTTATATTTACCAGATTGTCGAAATCTACAAAAACCAGGGTTCAGCAATTTGAGGATTGACAAACTACGGTTGGATATTCAGCTAACCTAATGCTCACGAGAAATGGTACGTACAAATTATATGAACTCAAATTAGAAAAGCACAGAATGACTTACTTCCAACCAAGTTCTTTCTCGGCCTTCTTCGTTGATGCATAGACAGCAGTTGCATCACCTGGCCTTCTCGGGCACAGTTTGTAAGGAATTTTCTGAAAGATTAAAGTGATCAACATACAGAAAACTCGTATACAAGTTTCCACACTGATCAGGTTTAGCTGTGCACCTAAGTGTTTCACATATAGACTGTTGTGAAAGAATGTGTGTACCTTGCCTGATGCTCTCTCAAAAGCAGCTACCATTTCAAGGACAGATGTACCACGACCC
Organism: Ehretia macrophylla; assembly: GCA_037974665.1. Taxonomy (NCBI): domain Eukaryota; kingdom Viridiplantae; phylum Streptophyta; class Magnoliopsida; order Boraginales; family Ehretiaceae; genus Ehretia; species Ehretia macrophylla. The sequence continues at coordinate 33,734,910 of CM075773.1, read as the reverse complement.
GTCCCCAAATTGTAGGCAACACAACCTGATACAGAACAAGATTAATTACCGAATTGTATCAGGAATTTCGTAACACTAACATCTACTTCAACAAAAAGAAAAACGTGGAATTCATAGATGATCAATGGGCTTCATTATTCTCCTTGGGAAAATGTGAATGATAGGTAAGAGCATTTAATTTTGCAAAGGAAGGTAAGGGATGCAATTACCGATGTTATTTTCTTTAAAAAGCTTCTTTAGTGCAGCAACATGACCATCAGCCAAGTCCATAACATGGATGTAGTCTCGGATCTGCTAAGCTAGATAAGATTAGCATCTAAACTGAAAACGTCTACAAGATGGCTTCAGAAAATAGGAGTTAGGTATCTGGTCATGTAAAACTGGCCAAGAGATGTAAGCACGGGTAAGGATCAGTTGATTGTTTTAAAATAATTCGCGTACTGTCTCTTTTACACCCTCTTCACATAAGTAAATCAATATTTAAGTACAACAACGGCGAAAATTTGCATACCGCACTGCCATCAGGTGTGGGATAATCATGACCATATACATTTAACTCGGGCAATCTACCAACAGCAACTTGTTGTATGTAAGGCATAAGGTTGTTAGGGATGCCCTTAGGATCTTCTCCAAGCTTGCCACTCTCGTGAGCACTAACAGGGTTGAAATATCTTAGCAAAATAATATCCCATTTTGGATCAGCCTTCTGCATATCTCGAGCTAGCTCTTCAAGGATTAGCTAATTAAAAGGAAGAAAATTCGATCACGTATCAGGCAACTTCATTTGTCCAAACTCAATAACTTCAAATTAGTTAACTTACTTGAAAGCGTTAAAAATTTAGTTAAAACAAACACAATGAAAATGAAGAAGCATTATATAAGGTATTTAAATACCTTCGTGCGTCCATATGGATTCATAGCCTTCAAAGCAAAATTCTCATCACATGGAATTTTTTCTGGTTGACCATAAACAGTTGCAGATGACGAGAAAACCAACTAGACAAATCAAATAGATTTCCCATGTTAACAGGGGATTTGAATGATGATAGATTATGCAGCTGAAGACAACCCAAAACTATGGAGACAAGGCCACAGTAAGAATATAACTTCTCCAAAAACGCAAGAACTAATAAAAAAGAAACTATTCTGGAATGCCTTCCTTGGATGTTCCCGATGAAATAGCTAGATGTCATTGATCTTTTGCATCAAAATAAAATGCAAGACTACTTAATTTCCAGTTTGGAAACAGAACTTCCATAATTGTTGATACCGAAGATTGACAAATTATATTCACAAAAACAAAGGGTTCTCTTAGATGATTTTTGGTAAAGAGTATTTTTCTAGTTTTCTTCTCATTTTTTCCCTGTTCTTCTCCTCTTGATATAAAGCTACAATAAGATATAATGGCAGAGCATATAGAAAAAGGTCACACCTTCTTACACTTATACTTTTCCATGGTCGTGTACAAATTGATTGATCCAATCAAATTGTTATCGTAGTAACGGAAGGGGTAAGCAACACTCTCACCAACAGCTTTTAGTCCAGCAAAATGGACAACAGCATCAAACCTGTTATGAAATTCAAAAATGTGGCCACACTCCCCTTATCAGATCAATATGCATAAAATAGATGCGACAAGAAATTCAACAAGCACCAATATATACATCAAGAAGAAGCACGATCAGAACGATCAAAGGATCGGTGAATTCTGAGAAATCAAAAACAAGTCGAAAATCACTAGAATGTTTAAAATTTGATACAAATGAGTTGAAATTCATTAGACTGGCATTAATGTCAGTCAATTACATACTTTGTTTTCGAAAATAACTTCTCCAAATCCTCCTTATTCCTGATATCACCCTGCAACAGAGGATAACACAAAGAATTTATGATCAAACCACCAACTACACAAACATTCGATTTGTTGTGCATATATATATATATATATATATATATATATATATATATTCATTTACTAAGCAAGTGACACTGATATGTCAAAGAACATTTTACCAGTAAAACTACTAATTTAGCAATGCATAATTCAAAATTTTAATGACCAAGAAAAGAAATCGCATAAAGTGAAGTCCGGTGAACAAAGCTCCTGCTCGTGCAAGTCTAAGGAATGGTCGTACCACTTCAAGTGGAAGGCTGTTTCCATGAAGAAAAGAAATAGCAGAGATTATCACAATTCTAATAAGTTCTCTCATAAATCCAATAATTTTTACAAAAAATGCAACTGTAAAAAGTTTTCTAAATCCAGGGTAGGGAAAAAAAGTCAAATATTTCAAATATACAAAAACAAAAAAGCGACAAAAAAATCTAAATAAATTAAAACCCATGAAATGATACCAAGAGCAAATGGCACGGTCAAGTAAGACGTGTTGTAATCCGATAGGAGGATTCGGAGTTCGAATCACGCTTTCGGGTTGTAAATAAAATAAAATAAAATGAAATGGAAAGGAAAAAGAAAAGGGGTTGATGATTAGTTTACCAAATGAAACTCAAGATTCTTAGACAACTGAGGTCCAGCTAACTCTCTAACCCTGTGAACAGCTTCTTCACAAGCATTGTCAAGATTATCAATGATTGAAACTTCAAAACCTTCTTTCAGAAGCTGCAACACTGTGTGTGTCCCTATAAACCCAGCCCCTCCTGTCACGAGGACCCTCTGTTGCCTTGCCATCTCCAACACCAATGCAATATTATTCACTCTCTGTCACTGTGTTTGTGCGTGTGTATATATTGCTATATATTTGGAGAAAAAAGTGAGCTGGCTTTAAAGGGTTGTGGGGAAATGAGGTGTTGTGTGCTGTGTGTTATGAGAGAGGAGAGAGAAGATGAGTTTGAGCAAATCAAGGAATCTGTTTTGGATCATATCTATCTATCCATCTATCATGAAAAGTGCAGTTGAGTACTTTGAAAAAAAATTCACAACAGTACTTTGAAAAAAAGCTGTAGTTTGTGTTGTGTGTGTTACTACCATTTACGTAGGATAGATATGGGGGATGAACCTAGCATAGATTTCTTGGATACGAGGAGGTTTGTTATGGCTGTTTCTAACCTTCTATCTTGGTGTTGGCATCAATCAATCGTGGCTATGGACTAACTAGCCTTGGGAATTGGGAATTGGGAATTGCATCCTTTGTCAGCCATGTGTCAAATTTAAAAAATTTTATCAGTAGTAACTGTGAGATCACGAGATTAATTTTCGTGAGTAAGTAATAATTTTTTTTTACGTATCAGTCGGATAGATTTTTGTTTTAATATAGATTTAGTTTGAGTGAATCTCACGTACAAGTAGATCAAAAAATATAAAAATTGATTGGGTTCGAATTTTTCTCACGTTAAATATGGCTAGATTGTGTTTTAATGTTTAGTCAACGAATGATCATTCTATGAAATTCTCAATGTATGTAAAATTTAAAAAAGAATGAGTTTAAAAAAATTTATTATACTTAATTTTATTTTATAATTTTGTAAGAAGTCATTTTCACTGTGTTTAGATGATAATTAATCAAAACGTTTGGACCCACATGTATGAGTATAAAGATAAAGATTAGGTAGAGGTGACATGGGGATGCTTTTATGTAGATGTGATTTCTATCGCGAATCCTAAAGACTTGAAAATTTGGGAAAATAAAATAATTATATTATCCTTTTTTTTCGATAATTAATTATATTATCCTTGAAATGCCATGGTCTTGCTTTAGCAAGTAAAATGTTAAAGGGATTATTAACCTTCCCTTTTGTTTCTATTGTAAAAGAAAAAATAACAGATTCTCCATGAGTAGTAGTAGGCATGAAAAAGGAAATTTCATACCATAAAGAGAATAAAATCTTCGTAGCATTAATTTATGCTAAATATTCAAATTCCTTTTTTTTAAAAATTATACTAGGAAGAGACCATTTAGATTTGGAGATGCTTGAACTTTGGATCTTTTTGCTTCGCATTTTTTCATCCAAGCAAAGAAGAAGAAAGGCCTTAGCTTTCATATGGAGTGTGAGAACTGTGTTACCAAGTTCAAGTTTATAATATTATGACATTATGATAAATATTAATGTTAATACAATTATTTGATTTTTACTTATAACGTTATAAAGAGATATAAGTCTTTCTTTTAGAATCTAATTATGTTAAGGAATTCACATGGATTAAGAGAGAAGCAAATCGCACTGTGGATTGAATCGTTACTCACGCTAAAACTAAAACTACATTCCTTCCATAAGATTAAATTGTTAGTATCCCACATGAACTAAGTTTGTGTATTACTCAAGTAAATGACAGAATGATTTCCCTAAGTTGACAAAGAAAACTATTGCTCTAACCAAAACGGAAAAAAGTCGAATGTGAAAGGTGAGAACTTGAGATCCCAAAGGGGTCCTTCTAGTGGTAAGTGAGAAAATGTGAATAACCGTAAACGCGAGTTCAAGTCTTATTAACAGGTTTTAGTTTATATTCAGCTATTATGCCAGGCGGTAGAATGCTGATGTGCTCATCGTTGGAGTTAAACGCCTTATGGTGGTTCTATCCCATTTTATGTATTTTAAGTTGATTGAGTGAGAATGTTTTTTATAGTTAACCAAAAAAAAAAAAAAGGTGAGAACTTGAGCGATATATAATATTGCTATTTTCAAAACCTTTTCTATAATTTCTTCTTTTACAAATGGTCTGAATCTTTTGCTAATCTAAGTGATGTAACTTATCCACATGGTTGCCATTATGAATGTTTCGTATAAGGATCAGAATGACCTCAACTTGATTTCTTCTCACCCTTTGACAAGGAAGTGTACCGATCATAACAGACTATGCTCATACATATCCTTCAATCTTCCCTGTCTGGAATGCTTATCTTGTTAAAAGTCTCGAGTCAATTTAGGCTAATTTATTATGTGAGATTCATACGTATAAATCCTATTAATATATGAGAGACGGATATTAATCTAAATTGACAAATAATTTTTCTTTATATTTTTCCAGACTAATTACAGTGGTTTTTTTTTATGCCGAAAAATTTATCTTAAATAAAATTATTTCAAAGTTACAAATCATGTAACGTAATAATCCGTCTCAATATATAGTAACGAAAATACATAAATTTATGCTAAAAACATTTACTCATAAAAAGTTGTTGCTGAACTATTCCATCTAACCGTTGGGCCTACCATATTTTTCCTTGGCCCCAAGTGGTTAAACCATCAATCCAAGCCGACCAAAAGATGAGCCCACTACTTTTTTTCCTTTCTAAAAACGCAAAGCTTATCATTCCTCCGTAATATTCCAGCTCATCATGACCCCCAACCACTTGTTATCTTAGAAACCAAAAATCATTAATTCTTGAAAGTGAAATAATACTCTGATCATTCCATGAGCAACTTGCATGCTCTAAGCCTAGAGAGCATCGTCACAACGGGTTAGTCCGGTTCTAACGTGGGTGGGTTTCACAGCCGGACCCATCCAATTGATTATTTTAAAAGTTTTTCTTTCTCAACAACACATGCGTACACCTTACATTTTCATGATTAATCACAATAACATTATTGATGATTAAGACATCTTAATTTTAAACACCCCCTCTGATAGAACTAAGCAAAGATGGCCATAACTCACGAGTCGAGGAACTAAAAAAAATAAAGAGAATACGAGATGCTATGAAAGTCAGGGATGAGAAACAAAACAGAATGTGCAGAATTTTTAGCATGTACGACCATCAAAGACCAAAGCAGGGTTCGACAAAATAGAAAGAACCATAGTTATTGGAGACCCTGAAATGGAATTTTCATGCTGGAGCAAGAACAAGCATGAAAGTCGATTTATTATGAACAGCGCAATTGTTCGTATTTTAGCAACCAGCTAATACGAAAGAATAAAGCTCACAATTCTCTGCTAATCCCAAATTATAGAAGCTAGATTCGAAAACCAAGTGTTCTCGGATAAATGGCTTCTCATGTTTATCTAATCCATTGCTTTTATCATTAAAATGAATTCAATGTAATGTATAGAAAACCAAGAGTTCTTCTTGGCTAGACTTTCTGCTAAGTTTCTGATCTAGTGTGGATCCATTATCTTATCATCAAAACGAAGAAGTAAAGTATCCATCCACACGCAGTGACACGCCGATGAGTTACCTTCCGGACTCTCTGGGAAGCTTCATCTGAAAGCTATTTCTGCTCCCTGTCAAACTCAATGGAGTACAGAAAAGCCGAGTATCTTCATTTTCTACTTTGTATTCTATTGAAACAAGGGTCTGCTTGCATACGCTGACAATACCACCTCGAATTCCACTTGTGCTTAAAGGTAGGCAGGTTGTCTTTTGTCAATCTGCAGAAGGAACAATTGCATCAATTTGAAGGCGCGTTACTTTGAGAACAAGAATAGACCTCTCTACGATATTGCAGTTTTCACAGGTAATCTTAGAGATTCCCATTTATCAGAGCACGCTTCATTAAGTTCAGACCTAAGTAAGGTGAGATCAAACTTCTGTTCCTTAAAAGATCATGCTTCCGATCAATAAGTTTAAGAAGAAAACATAAAGAAGCAAAAGCACGTATATCAAGGGACAAGAAAGTTACAGTTTCACCGATTAAAGCACTTCATGGAGTCAAAATCACAGTTGCACCAAACTTAAGATCTGATGGCGATGTTGAAGAAGAAACAGGAATGCTTCATCTGACAGAGGTGGGATCCCATTCCATATCAAATGCATACTCCAAGCGTCTTTCCAGTGAATTTCCAAAAAGCGATGTTTCAGATCTGTGAACCTTGGAAGTTGAACATTGATCCACATTTACTGAGTTTGTTGAGTCAACACTTTTGCCGGCGCTGGAACATGAAATACTCCATGTAGAACTGCAGGTATAGCTGGTGCTTTTAGAAATTCCAAAGTCACAAGAGGTTTTCTTTCTTATAATAGAGGGAGTATTCCTATAACTCGATGCCGAGTTCCTCAAAACAGACTCTGGACTCTTAGTACTAGTGGAGATGGATAAGGCAAGGGTAGGGGGACTAGAACAGAGAGGCTGATTTTCTACATGCCTAATATAACTGTCTACACTGGAATGTCTATCACTATTATCAAGGGAAGTCAATAAATCCTGCAATTCAGGTGGTTCGTAACACAAGAACCCATATTTCCTACGATCCTGAGAAGACGATGTTTCATTAATTATATCTTTATTGCCTTGACGGGTGTCCTTATCAAAACCAGAAGTTGCCAAACTTAAGAAGTTTCTATCTGGTGCGCTGCCAAATCTCAGGTCTTTGTTACCTGATCCATCAAGCCTAGGTCTTTTAGGAGATTCAGACATCCTCTGAGAAGTGAGAGAATGAACAATTTTACAAAAGGCATGATCTGTTTCAGAATGACAGCATCCATTTTTTGAATCATTTGAAGAAAAGGTTAGTGAAGGGTCAGATGTTTTTGTATTATTATAATTGTCATGGCATGGTTGACACCTCCCGTCACTTGAAACAAACCCAGTTGCACCAAACTGCATCCCACTGAATGACTCTAGTAAACTTCTAACTCCAGGAGATTTACGAGCTCCACAAATAGGAGTTGTTGATTCTGACCAATTCTCATGAACATTGACATCTCCAAATTCCAAAACTGTTGAACAGGAACCATTAGCATCACCTGAACCTTCTTGTTTCGGGAGATTTAACATTTCACCAACTAGCACTCCAGAGAACTCCTCGTCTCCTGTTTTTTTCTCAGGACTGCAGGATTCAGAAGATGTAGTTCCCTGTGCAGCCAGCACAGAACAATGAGGAATATTTAAGTCCATCTTCTTCTTCAGTGAGCAATTCCAGTGATTTTTAATTGCATTTTCAGCCCTGCAATGATCATGCAAGGGGAGAAGGGGATCAAAAAGAAATATCAGATCAAGAAAGGTGAACAGAACATTAAATTAAGGTGATGAATGAAAATCAAGCAATAGACCAAATCATTGTTGAATACATACTCCATTCTAATCATGCAAATGAAAGATTTGAGCCCTTTTCTAAACTAAGTGAAAAATCCAACAGGTGATACCTCGTTTCAGATGATGATTCTAAACCAGATAAAAGTTTTAGTTACTAAATTTTGAGAAAGGAAACTAGGAAATAGAATTGTCACTGATATATATATATATATATAGATAAAATCTTCGACCAAAAAAAAAAGAAAAAGGAAAGAATTAAAAGACTTAACAAGTACCTTAATGTTGTTCTTTAATAATGATATCTATCGAATCCAAGTATTTCAATTAAGTTGCATTATAATATTTGGAAGAAGAAATATTAGAAAGAACTTCAGAAAACCTGCCAAACATGTGTTCTTTAGGAAAAGTGAAATTTGTAGCCAATCCAACAGCAACACTTATTAGGTAATCTCTCATCTAATACATGTCTGCATGCTTTCATGGATATCACAGAGAATATCAAAACATGATGTAAATGAGTAAATGAGTTTCCACATAAAACATCATAGTTGTGATGAAAGTGCTTTCTATCTGAAGTAGATACCTCCCAGGTAGAAATTTCGTGATTTCTGCCCACTTGTTTCCATATATTTGATGGTAATACAACAGGATTGACTCCTCCTCTTGAGTCCATGCACCTTTCTTAATTGCTGGATCCAAGTGATTGTGCCACCTGAGGTTTCATGTATAGCTTCCATTTAGATAATAGATTAACCCTGGACATGTATGCTTTTGGGAAATTATAAGGTGACCATATATATTGGCCCTTAGCAACAAAAGAGGGGGCCTCTTCATCTCACCAAATCAAGAAATTTGGAAACACCATACTTCTCGGTACAGAATGTAAGAATGCGACAGGCACGTTACATAAGGAACATAAATGTGCTATAAACTTTACTTCTTGTGTTTATGCCACTTCTTGCAGAAAACTATGTACAACCCACAGTATGAGAAAATAAATATTATAGAACTTTGGAATAGCTTCAATCTCTGAAATTTTAACCCAAGGCCCTTGGCATTTCTTTACTTTAGGATATTCCATCATCTCATATCACATACCTTTCCCTGCATTGCTTGCCAATACGACCTGGTAAAGACTTTGCAATAACTGACCATCTCTTACATCCATACTTCCCTACTAACTCAATGATTCGATCATCCTCCTGAAAGTCACACAAGGATAGAGATTGGTTATATATAACTTTATATCCACAACCTGTTCAATGTATTCCGAGCAGTATAACAAGCAAGAAGTATGATATGAACCTCCTTTGTCCAGGGGCCTTTGACAAGGTCAGGATCCAGAACCTTCTGCCAACGATGCAAGCATTGAACATCTGTCCTTCCTTTGATGTATTCCGCTGGGCAGGAAAACACTCAAATCACTTGGAAAAGTTATATTGCAAGGTTGAGTAGCAGTAAAATTACAAACGCTAGTAACTCCTTCTGCTTATTATAGTTTAGAGAGAGGTTACATGCATGATGCATAGCAAATTTTACTTATCCATGAAATAATCCTGCACTAAAGAGTAGACCAATCAAGAAAGATCTCTTATAGAGTCCCATTACCACTGAACCTAGATGAGAGTCTATAACATGTAAGCAACTCACAATTAGTACTCCATGCTAAGGTTCTTTCTTTCATTCTTTTCTGTCATTCTGTGTTTGTGCTTGTTGGGGGGGGGGGGGGGGGGGGGCAGTTAAAAACGGCCAACAATTCTGCTATGAGTGTAATTAAGACAAATTACGATGATGGTGAAAAGAGACCATTTGCGGGCTAGCAACCAGGAAACAGCCAGCTCCATTCTATTTAATATTGGTCAAAAAGGACATCCTTTATTAGCTCTTTAGAGACCGACGTTGTGAAAGGAATCTAGATATAAAGCCATTGTGGCATCTCTTTATAGCTGAAGTCTTACGAGGCGTACCAACCTGCTTGAAGGAATATAAGTACACCAGAGGAAAAAAATAAAGAAAGAATGTTCTAGGTGGTATCTTGCTAACCTATTCTCTTCCAGTTCCTGCCATTGAACTTCCTTACCACTTCAGTCAAAAGTATATCCTATTGACAAAAGAAAACAAAGTCAGATGCTGGGTGCTGGAAAATATAAGGTTGACATTTAAATTTGAGCCAATAACATAGCAGAGGTAGCCTAATACCAATAACATAAAAAATCGGTTAGACCAAATTATCTTGTCATCAGGATTTTACCCTTTTAAATGGAAAAATTCTCCACATCCTCAGCTGTATAAAAGCATAATACATGATTAATCCAGCTAAAAACAATATAGTACATTTAATTAACTTACTTAAACGACCTGCACAAATAAACAATACGTAGTATCGTCACCAGTTTCACATATCAGCATACTCAGTGTGTACTTTGACTCTTCAGTTTATGCCAGAAGTTTAAAGAGCAGAAGGACTCTTTCAAATCAGACAGTATTCTCACAACCATCAATATTGCATTGACACGAGAGCTAGTCGCTAACCTCTTCCTCTGTCCAGCCTGCCTGCGAAGAACGCTTTGTTGGGCCGAAGCTCCTCCGACTACTAGAGCTATTATATGAAAAAACAATCAAATATCAATGAATTATATATCAGCAGCTCAATTTTGATATACATCGTCACGGAGAGTAAAACCATAGATGACCTCAATATTGCTCTACTCTAATAGAACATAGTTTATCCATGTAAATAGCCAACCACTTACTCCACCAAATGAGCTTGAATATGCATATATTATTCACACAGTTAAACTTTGAAGTGATCATTGCTTCCAGTTAGAACCCATCAAGTTGACTTACTTAGAATTAGAAGAGGATCTTGGGGTGTGGGTATCGCAACTGTTATCAGAAATTGAGGAACATGATGCAATTCCAATTTTCTTCTCTAAATCCAAAGTACACGATTCCTCCTTAATTTCAACCATGATCAACCTTGCCTCCTTCACCTCCCAAACCTACACATAACACGTCAACCCATACTTTCAGTAATTGAATCATTTACTAATTAGAAAAATGATCAAATGCCATAAAGAAAATAAAAACCATTCAAAGCCAAGAATTAAACCCCAAAGTACATTGATTTTCCTTAACCACTCTCCTATAATCATAAGGTTGCCAAATACACGAAAATAAACTGAACATGGAATCCAAATACAAACTCTATGATATACAGGATATTCGCTTAACTTGATCTAGAATTTAATTGTTCATGCCTCAATTAACAGGAAGATCATAACTTCCATTCATTTTCTCCTCACAAGATATAATCTCAACATAAATAGCCACAATATTTAGCCATCATCATAAGCAAGTGTTCTTCACTAGAAAATTTGGACCAAAAAAAATGGAAAATCAATAATCCATCCAAAACTCAAATATTCACTGCTAACAACTTGAGCAAAGAGAAAAATAAACCAAAACAAAGCGAAAATCACTGTTATGTTAACTCTTTCTCCAACCCAAGTGCAAGAATAAATCAAAATCGAAAAATGGATAAAACCTTATTCCATTTGATCTTTTGCTTTATAGCAAAAATGTCAATTTCAATTGATCTATCCAAATAAAGATCAAAACTTTTACATCAGCTAAATTTCTTACCTGCTAAACACAATTAATGAAAGTCAAAACTGAATTTCATCTGTAAAATTTTCATGTCTAATCCAAAATTTTCTTATTTTCAAAACACATTTTATAAAGATTAAAATTAAATTCCATCAGTGAAAGTTTCATTTCTAATCCAAATCTTTTCTCTGCAACTAAACAAGATTTAAACCCCCCCCCCCCCGCAAAAAAAAAAAAAAAACTGTATAAAAGGAAAAAAACACTTGCCGTTCTGACCAATCAATAATATACATACATGCATACATACATTGACACATATATACATATATACAAATAAATTATATAATCAATTAAAACTGATAATTAACTCTCAAGAGCTAAACAAATCTATACAACAGAAAGAAACACTAACCTAACCGCTCTGATCAATCAATGATACACACACACTCTATATATATATATATATATAGCCAATGTATATACCTAAAACGTAACGCTTAATTGAATTAAAAGAGAAGAGGTTCACAAACACATGCACCTATACATATATGCATATGTATGTATATGTAGGGAGAGAAACTATGAACGTGCAATGAATGTAACTGACCTTTGCTTTGGAGATAATCGTGTTTTAAATGGAGAGAGAGATAAGAGAGTGAGAGAGTGTGTGTGTGTGTGAGACACACGCAGTAGTAGCGGGAAAATGAGACGAGGAAGAGATAAAAGAGAGAGTCCATATTTATTTAAATTGTTTGAAAAAAAGGAGAAAAGGTCAGAAAAAGAGGAAAAAACTTACGTTACAAGGCTTATAAAGATTCCATTATGGATTTTGCAAATCTAGTGTTGGATTTTCTATTCCTAGTATCAAATTTTGATTTTAATTTAGTTGGTAAGTCTCTCGAACAAATTACATTCATTTGCGAGCCTATAGTGTGATTGCTAGGATAAATTTCATACTTAGTGCCTATTATTTATATGATTTTTCAATGTAATTTTTAATATTTTAAAAGATTTATAGTGATTTTTAATATTTATAAAAGTCATTTAAAATAGTTTTTATTATTTAAATTTAGTCAATTTAGTCTTTATTATTTTAAAAAATTTAATTTAAATCCTATTATTAAAAAAAAATTAATTTAGTCCTTATATGTGACCCTTATTTAGGGACTAAATTAAATTTTATGGGAAATAATATAGACTAAATTATCTAATTTTGAACAATAAAAACTATTTTGAATCACTTTATAAATATTAGAGACTAATATAATTGTTTTAGAATATTAAAGACCAACTTAAAAAATATATAAACAATAGAGATTAAGTGTGAAATTTACCCTTTTTTTATCATGATGACTTTGAATTTAAAATCGTGAAATACAATTTGTGCATTAACCAATTAAATTTTTGTTTTGGCCGAGGTGTACCGAGTCTAAAATAATAAAGTTCTTATACTTTTATTGACAATTGAAAGAGAAGATAAAAAATAAAACTTATGTTACAAAGCAAGACGGTGGAATTTGAAAAAGCATACATTATAGAGATACCATTGTGGAGTTGATAGGTGAATAGTCAATTTGGAATTAATCATTTTGAGCTAGGTTATTGGTTCAATATATTAATATGTTGATAGTCTAAAAATTGACTCGGTTCATTATAGTTATATTGTAGTTACTTTGATTATTTTGAGTTAGTTCATGAAGTTTTGTGTATTGATATGTTAATAATCGATTTGAATTAATCGTTTTGAGCTAATTCATTAGTCTCACTATACTGATAGGCTAATAGTTGACTTAGGACTTAACCATTTTGAACATTTTGATCATAGTTATCAATTTATAAATCGTATTATAAATTAAAATGTCATTTTTTATGATTAAAGTAAAAAAATTTAAAAAATAAAAAGAATTAAATTATTTTTTTAGAAAATAATAAAAATTAAATTGACTAATTTTAAATAATAATATAAAATTTAAATTTTTTAAATAACAATAATTACTAAATTAACTCATTTTAAATAATAAAAATAAATTTAAAATTTTAGTAAAATAATAAATCCAGGGCCCATTTATGTAATTTTCCCATTAAATAACCCCCCAAAACCAATCCCTTTCCCATTAAATAAATAATCAACCCCAAGCCAATATCTCCCACCCAAATCACTCATCAATCCCAAACAAGCAGTACCGACCAAAAAATTCCAAACAAGCGGTGAAAGAAAAACAGGTGACTCGCAGCGCCTCCAAGCCCAAGATTTTGCAGGCAACATAAGGGTTCTTCTCTTTTCTTTTCCTTTTTCTGGTTTGTAAACTTGTTTTGTTAAGGTTTTTAAGGTTTGTTTTCTCTTGAATTTGTATAAATTGGGGTTTTTTTTTTTTTTTTTTTGGGTGTTCTGATTTTCCTAATGTTTCTCAACGACGATTCAGGGTGCGATTCATCCCGTGATTCGTATCGTTTTTTATATAAATCAACTCGAATCGTACGATTCGTATGTCAAATCTTACGATTTCTTGATTAGGCTTGATATGTAGGCATGCTATTTTATAACAATCGTTGATTATATTTATAATCTTTTTATGAATGTGCAATAGGTAAAATCTGAAATTTTGTGGATAATCAAGTGGGTGCATTTCCACGCAGATGGCATCATTGCAGGAAAGTTTAAATAGGTTCAAGAAGCAGCAAGAAAAATGTCAATCAACGCTTACTAGCATAGCTGCTAAAACAGCAGCAACTTCCAAGACTCCTCCAAAGCCCGTGGCATCCTCGTCCAACGCCAGTCCTGCCCCTGCAGTGAAGTTCTCCAATGACACAGAAAGACTTCAACACATTAACAGCATAAGAAAGGGTCCTGTGGGTGCTCAGATCAAGCGTGTTATAGACTTGCTATTTGAGGTACATGCCTTACTATTACTGAGTTATTATATGTTGTTATTGCAAAGAGTTTGCCATCCTTTTAAAGGTTGATGTAATTGTTCTGCAACTGTACCTAATTGTTCGCTTCAAGTTTTCCTACTTTTATAATTTTAAAAAGAGTTTATCCCCAATAGAACTAGAGACGGGAAAACACAGCCAAAGTGGGTCTAAAATGTAATGTCCCACATCCGATATTGAAATGGTTTATAAACATTTGAAGGGAAAGGAGAGAAGGGCATTTCCGAAATAGTGTGGTAATTCTTTATTCAAGCTTCAACATTTATTGGTTAGGCTTAATACAAAGCTTGTAACTTTTTTAAATTTTCGTAGTTTATCTCTCTGCATCCTCATGTATGGAGATCTTAAAAGGTGTAAAATATGTATATAGTTCTGTGACTTCCCTCACTGTAGGTTCAGATTGGTAAGTCTTGTTGATATAACAATAAGAGGGGGAAAAATCACCATTTGAGTTTTATAGAAATGGCTGTCGAGGGATATATGACTGCGGATGATTGACGTTTGTAATCTAATCTGGATTGTATGCTCCACCGTAGTTGGAAATGCCTATAAATATTGATCTTCCTATTATGTAATGGTTTAGGTATTACTCTAAAGGTAAATGCTGTCTTGTTAGTGTAAGTTTGATCTTATGCTTGACTATGATTTGAAAAATGTGTATAATTTATGTTATGTGAATCTTTTCAATTTTTGGTGTTACTACTAGGTATCTGTTTTGGTCTGGGACGGTTAGATTGACTTCATACCTTGTCTAATATATGTGATATTCATTTATGAAGACAAGGCAAGCTTTCACGCCCGAGCAAATAAATGAGGCAACTTATGTTGATGCGAATGCCAACAAGGCTGTGTTTGACAGTTTGAGGAAAAATCCCAAAGTGACTTATGATGGCAAGCGATTCTCTTATAAGGTAATTTGATACTTTGCATTGGCCAATGCTCTTAGATTAGAGACTTGACCTAGTGGGCTGTTTTGTATTTTATTCCTAATTTTTAGATTGAAGAAAAGAGTTTGAATTTCCTTCTTTTCTGTCCAACTGTTCTATAAGTAAACACTTCCTTACGATCTTTTTGCAGTCCAAGCATGATCTGAAGAATAAGGATCAACTTCTTGTCTTAATCCGGAAATTTCCAGAGGGTATTGCTGTCATTGATCTCAAAGATGCATACCCGAATGTCATGGAGGACTTGCAGGTATAGTTAGCTCATATTTGGAAAAACGAAATCATACAGTTAGCTCATCACTTATCCTCAACTGGATTGCGAATCCTGGTTGTGTAGTTTGTTTGCTTCCTCACGAGTAGTAAGCAATTCTGACAAAAACTTAACAGATTTGAAATATTCTATTTAGGATTTTTATTTCTTCCATGTCGTTTTACCAGCTAACACTGAAAGAAATTTCTCTCTTTTTCATTTTTACATACGATTAAATACCTTATATAATATTTGATAGTTTCATTTTTATGCAGGCTCTGAAAGGTGCTGGTCAAATTTGGTTGCTGTCAAACTTTGACTCACAGGAGGACATAGCTTACCCAAATGACCCCAGAGTAAACATTAAAGTTGACGATGATTTGAAACAGCTCTTCCGAGGAATTGAGCTACCACGCGATATGCTTGATATTGAAAAGGATCTCCAGAAGAATGGCATGAAACCTGCTACAAACACCGCGAAGAGGAGGGCCATGGCACAGGTCCATGGCATTGCCCAGAAACCCAAGCCTAAGAAGAAGAAGCATGAAATCAGCAAGAGGACCAAGCTCACTAATGCCCATCTTCCAGAGCTCTTCCAGAACCTCAACGGATCTGGTTCCTGATGGTAGATTTAGGCAATTGGGTTGGTCTTCAAAACGTCTGGACTTTTTGAAAAAATTTCCAAAGGCATTTGACATACCAAAGTGTGTATTATTCCATGTGATATTGCAATGACAGTTTTAGTCTCTAAATGAGTTAAAAAGTTTTTATATCACTACCACAAAATTGTTAATTGAGGGGTTAAGTGCAACATTTTTAAAAGTTTAAAAATTAAAACTGTAATTACGATACTACAGAGGAATAATATGTATTTTGGGTGATTACACAAAATATTTACCCAAAAAAGAACAAAATAGAAAATAGGTAATGACACCAAAGTTGGTGAAATTGTCAAATACTTGGGGTTAAAAATTTTGAATTTAAACTACGATTTTGATTCGGAAAAAAAAATTCTGGACAGAGAACTTTAAGGAACAATTTGGTAACTTGATGACATGGTGTGTAAACAATTAGGCGCCAATCATAACTTGTCTCTTCAAAAGTTCGTTTTTCCTAGTCCACCCATTTTTTTTTTTTGGTGTAGCTAGTCCACCCATTTCATCCTCAACTATCTTCTTCATATTCTTGCAGCTTTCCAACTACTTATATACATATATATATATATACACTTAGAAGATGAAATGATCTCAAACTACATAGAATCCACAGAAACAATAAACAACAACAACCACAATGCAGATTGGAACCCAGATATTTACTCCTTCAAGCTCTCCTCTCACCAGTTGCTTTCTCAACCACACCACCTCAAGAATCCAAAAAAAAGCATTTCCAAGAAAACCCTTTAACTTAAATCCATTTTCACCCCCCAAAAGTAAATTGAGTTGGAATGGTGAGTTTTCAATCTGTTTTTTACTAGCTTGTCATATTGTTTTGGATTTCTATAGGTTTGACATGTATAAAAGGCAGTCCGGTATATGAAACTCTCTCTATGTACAACAAGTTCCCGAGAAGGGTCATATGCCCATTTGGATTTGTTATCTGTAGTCTTACTTTGTATTTTGTAAAAAACTGTTTTCGGGACTTGAACCTCTGACGGACAAGTAACAAATTAGCATTGTGCCTAGATTCCCTTGCTTTGACATGTTTATTTTTGTTAGTTGTTCTGATGGACCTCTTTCTTGTTGTTTTGTTTTCAAGATTCGTTGGTGGGTGGAGTTTTGAGAAAGAGTTGGCATTCTTGGAAAATTAGTAATCGAACTGCTATATTTGCTTCTGCTGAGGATCAGAACTTGAGCACTGACACTGTGAAGAAAAGGTCTTTTAGCTGCCCTTTCATCCTTGATTAAATTAGGAAGAGCAGTTCGGTGCATAAGCTCCCGCTAATGCACCAGTCTGGAGAAGGTTTGGACTCACTTTGAGTCTGCAAAATCACCTTTCATTTTTTTTTTTTTAAAGATTGTTTCCAAGACTCAGACGACAAAAATTTTACCATTGCCGCCAAGACTCCCCTAAGTCCCCTTCATCCTTGATTAAATTTTGATACTTAATTGCTAGCTTGATGAGATGTAGATGTTTGAGCTTTTCATAAATGTTACATGGCTAGGCAAGACTTAGCATTTCAAGTAAATGATAATTCTCTGATGAGATTTGTGTAATTAAGCATCTTCTCATGCCTAATTTCTGCAGAAAAGTTGTGGAACATGTATGCCTGCTCAAAGCGAAGGAGGATTTGTCCGAGGAGCAGGAGAAAGATATGCTGGATTACCTTTACACAGTTCAATATCAAATGCGTGGGATTGTTGCCATATCTTTAGGTGGTTGATTTGAATTACTCTATCATGGTTTCTTCATTGATTTCAAGAAAGATGTTTGATGCTCTAATTGCACTCGCGCAGTACTTGATTCATCAAACCGCTCTTCAGTCTGTTGCTCTTTTGTGCTTTGGAGAATGACATTCTAATTCCCTGTATTTATAGAGTTCTGAATATTCTACCTACTTGGTTCTGTTGCATTAGCTTATGCATTCGAGTTTATATTCTCTACAAGTTAATTTTAGATGCTAGTGCGCAAATTTCATGCCTTGTAATGTTCATATACTTCTTCAATGGTTATGAGGTTTCTATTTTCCCCTGTAGGACGCGTCTCAAATCAGAATGCAGAAAATTGTACGCATGTTATCTATATGCGTTTTCAGAGAAAGGAGGATCTTGCTAAGTTCTATGATCATCCTTTCTACATGGGAGTTCTTAGAGACCATGTAATGCCATTCTGCCATGTATGCACTAACATGTAAACACCAACACTCTCAGTATCTCCCAATTTATTTTCTTCAAACTCCTTTGTCGTATGCAGTATATTCCTCAATTCGGAATTCCAGTTACTTATGAAACTTGAGCCTTTTCTTGCATCTGTAGGGGCTTATAAATTTGGATTATGAATCTGAAGTAGAGGATGATATTCTGCCCATATTTCGCAAAGGAGAGGTTCGAAGCAACAACAAATGCATCCGCATTTTTGAATTCCTTTTAATGTGACATAAGTTCTCTTCCCATATAATTCTCGTGTGGCAGGAGTTCAATTATGGAGTCGAGCTTATTCTTCTTGTAGCATTTGTTAAGAATTCACTAGGCGGGCCTGCTGAACATGCTCTGGCTGCACTGGCAAAGCTGACAGTGGACTCTCCTTCTTTGATCGTTCAAGCCACTACAGGTGTACATCCAATATTTGGCTACACTGAATACTTCTGTTACGCAAATTATTTGTTATGTGTTAGCTTAATTACGTGCAATGTTCTATTTAGCCGCTAATTCTATTTTTCATTGTCCCATCTCTAGGTCACAATATTAATCTTGCTAATACAGAATATACTCATGGGGCGGTGATACGATTTCGGTCATGTAAGATCTCTCTTGTGTCGTCTAACTTGTAAATTGCATTTATTTTGGGCTCAATGTTAACAACTTGAGCATCTGTCAGCTGAGGCATTCGAGACGTTCATGAACAGTACAGATTATCACAATGTAAGACATCTTATCTATTTAGCTTCTTCACCACAAATAAGAGTTATCTTTCTCATTATGTTCCACATTAATCTTCTCTAAAGATCTACGTTTGAGGCATGAAATGTATGTAATTTATTATTGACTATTATAGCTGAAATCTCCACTCTAAAAGTTAACATATCGATGTTTATGAAATCCTGAAGACTGGATTCGAACTTGAAAATGCAGATGTGGTCATCTAAATTTCAACCAATCATCCAAAAGGCTCTCCATGCTCATTTTTCTGTTGATCCAGTGGGAACAGAGCTGATGTAAAATGTTTCCGTCTTCCTTCTTTTTCGGTCTATTGGAGACAGAATTCTTTTGCTCAAATGATTTCATGAACCGGAACACTGGGTACTGGAAATAACATTCAAAATGCGGGTTGGTTTTGTTAGACAGGTCAGAATCCAAGACGGTGTTCATATATCTGTTTGTACCATTTTTCATATATCGTTATTGTTGTTACTCATGTAGATCTCTTTTATCCCCTGACATATTCAGAAATGTAAAGAGCTGTATAACAATGATGATTGGATGCTGTTTCTCTCATCAATTCTTGCCAAGCTTAATGCATCTTAACGAGAAAATTCTCTGAGTTACATATTTTTTCTCTTTTCACGAAAATGTTGTACGTCTCTTCTTTTCATTATAGTAATGCAGCCATTTTACATTACTTACAATGTTATATGTGAGACTTAATTTCGAGACCTCTGACATTTAAAGTGAGAATCATACCACTAGACAAAATGGCCATTGGTTAAATCAACTAGAGTTTTTCTATACACTGCATGCGTATAGTCTGTTACCAAGCACAATTTGGTTGACCCTTAGTTTTACTTTTATTTTTTTAATTTTGGCATGCTGCATCTTCTGATAGAATGAAGAAGATGTTCAGAACTAAAAATGTCCTTTTGTTTCTTCATTAGAATGGAAGCAAAAGCCGGGTTTATATAGTAACTAAATGAGGGGATATCTCTCCCCTTCTATCTTTTTTCAAAAGAAGCAGCAAAAATTGTGGTAAATTGTTAACTATTTACGTATTCTTAATCTAGAAAGATATAGATAGGAGCATATATTTCTACTTTTAAGAAATATCGGTTTTATCAAAAAATTAATTGATATTAAAAAGAATAGTCTAGAATTTTATATAAAACTCGTTGAATATTATGATTTATTACTATTGGAGAATTGTATTCTTGAATGCCTACAAACTTTTGCTTCTTGTATAATCTGAAGTGAAATAAAGTGTATTCAATATATAAAAACAAGTGCTAGTCATAGCTAATATATGAAGGAAATCAAGGAATACATCTTTGATTTGGTACATGAATCGAAACAGGTTCCATTTTGCCTATACATTATATACATCTTTGATTAAAATATCTTATGCTATAACCAAGAAAAAACAATAACAAACACTATGAACTGCAAAACTATGTGATGAAGAAGTTATTCAGTACACCCGAAAGTCGGGTGGAATGATCAAGTAGCTTTGCTCTACTTAGTTATGTAGAGGGTTGGGTCCTCCTGGAACTTTTCGATGCGACACCCTGTAACTCTGCTCTACCTCCTGATCATACCTTGATTTCTCAGGTGGGGTGGGATAGAAATGCCATGGAAACCTGGAATCAAATTCTGTTATGAATCTTTGCTCTGTGCCTTTTGTAGTAACTCCATGGATGTTTTGGCAACTTGAAAGCTGGCTAACAGTGAGCATCACTATGAAGAGCAGATAATGCAAAGATGGATGTTGAATACCCATGCCTATGATAATAATAAGTGGAATGGTCGGGTAGCAAACTGTAATTGTAATCAGAGATTTTGAGATCGATTATACCCAAAAAAAAAAAACACAAAAAAGGCAGGAGAATTGTTGCAGGAGCAGCTGAGGCAGATTGAATGGAATCTATTCACTATTGCAGACAGGAAGTGTATTAATATGTTCATCATGGACCCTGTGGTATTAATAAGAGCCAGAAAAATATGTATTGTACCATAATATAATGACCATATTAGCCTTCCGAAATTATATGGTTTTTTAGATACACCAATATATTTCTAAAATGGTCGTCCTTTTCACTTAATAGGCCAAAGTGCTAGACTATGTTCCAACAACCCACAATCCTAAAAGCACAAACACAGCATTTAGCGAGGACGATAATGTTTGGTTTACTATTCCTTCTATTTCTTACTCCTTTTACAGCTCGGGGGCGGATTTAAAAAATTATTGTCAGTAAGAATTAAAATATATAATTTTTTAAATTATATAAGTACTTTTTTTTAGTAGGGGTTAATTATTATTTTTTAACTAAAAATATATAGATATCTATTTTTTTTTTTTAAATACACAGAATTTTTAACATATTTTTTGGGTCAATAGGAGTTGCAGTCTCTACTAGCTCTCCCATGTACACTATAATGAATGCATAAAATTTTTACTATAATAAACTTTGCAAAGTTTAGAAAAGGATCAAAATCACTTTGAGATTTATTAGATGTTGTCTTATCAAATTAATAAGAGGTGAAATTAATATTTAGTGTTTATTAACTTATGTCGGTATTAGATTTCATTGACTGTGAACTTAATCTGTAATTAAATAGAAGTTCAAATGTTTTTTATTAGGGAATGAAAAAAATTAGAAGTTCAAATGTTAGTTGGTTATTTGATACAGAATGGATTGCTAAGTTGAATAACATTTGCTGAAGGGATGGGAAGGTTGACTTTTTTTCACTCAAAATCCTTCATTGCCTGTTCGATTCTGATAAATGATTATGCCACGATGATTGCCCATTGAGACTCGGAGCCTCTTGTTATCTCTAATAATTTATTAAATTTATACGTAAAATCTTGTAATACCGTAATGATTTAATAAAAATAATGTGAGCTTCTCATCTAGGTTTGGTAATAGTGGGAGATCTTAATGTCATATCTTAAAAATCATAAGAATTATTTGTTTTTTTAAAATATTATATAATTTAACGTGCAATTTTAATACATACACAAATTTCTTGCCGTTTATCCTAATTTTAAAAATGATAGCCTCTGGTCTCTGCAATTTCATAGAGATGCTTTGTTAATCATCATTAACAAGTAGAATAGTGGCACACCTAGTACATAAAATCATCCTTGATCCTTTGTCAATCAAACAAGAATGATGCAAATGACCCCAAGGGGTTGCTAGTAAATAGGGAGTTAGAATAACCATATCATTTTGGGTTTGAAATTCTTTTCTGTTATTGAAATATACTTTAATTTATTTGGTAAATATTTTGGGTCAGATCATTGTATTTAGGGATTTTAATTCACATTTAACCGTTAAGTCAACAAAAGAATGTCGATGTATTTTATCTAATATCAGTGAGTGATGACTAATTTGATTTATGTTTTATAGATTAGTTGAGGAAGAATATTTCTTCAAGTTAAAAAAAAAATATATATATATATATAGAATGACTCAAATGCCATAATGTTTTCAAAAGAATATTAAGTTGAGAGATTAGTGACAAGCGTCTACCAACGAGGTCGAAAGTGACCCTCTAACTTACGAGAGTCAACTCAACCATTAAATTTTTTTTGCAGACATCACATTCATGCACTGAAACCTAATTAATACGATTGACAAAGGATGGTTTCTGTATTGAGTCGTTCTTAAAAATGTTTAAGTAATAATGACGGTTGATTCTTAATTTTTTTTATAATTGTAAAATTAAATCAGTCAGTATCTTAATAGTTATGGTATTAATAGTTTAAAAAGCATCACATCACCACGTGTTATTATTTGATTGGAACATTTTTTCAATGTCTAAAGGACAAGACGTTTGCAAGAATTTTTCTTTTGTATTAGGTGTGTGAATATTCTATACTTAATGGCGGCTAACAAAGCATGGGATAAAAATCTTATTTGCATTGGAATGTACTATAAATGAAATAATTATAAAAGATTATGACTATTAATTGGATTCAAAGGTAAACAGTAAGAAGGGATAAATTTTATATACAAATTAATTTTTATATCCTCGTTATAATTAGAGTTTAGATACTCGCAATAGTTGTAATTAAGATATGGAAGTGAAGGTTACAATAATCATTACAAATAATATAGTTTTCCCCTCCCTCCCTTTGATTCCAATTTAGAAAGATTGAATTTTAGAATTTAGTGGCGATCGCACCAATACCTTCTATACCCTATCTATTCTTTTTTCACCAAACCAAGTAGGGGAGCGACTAGAACCATCCCCTTCCAACCACTCCTCTCCTACCGTTTCAAACAACCCCCCCCCCCAAATCCAAATATAGTGTAAAGCTTTAAATAAATTGATGTTGTGGCAATGGTGTATGTATCCACAAATTCTTTTACGAATATATAGAATTTTGGGTTAAAAAGTTCATTAGCCCCACATGATTGAAAAGACAATTTCTTTATATAAAAATTGTGAAAAATCAATTACAA
The DNA here is from genome assembly GCA_037974665.1 of Ehretia macrophylla. Classification (NCBI taxonomy): domain Eukaryota; kingdom Viridiplantae; phylum Streptophyta; class Magnoliopsida; order Boraginales; family Ehretiaceae; genus Ehretia; species Ehretia macrophylla. Next base: position 33,711,194 of record CM075773.1, on the reverse strand, counting down.
ATGGAATAGGGACTCTTAGATGAAAAATTATTTGAATAATACATTGAGAAAGGTGTCCTTAATAGTGTTGATAGAGAATAAATACTAAAACACTTTCAAATATGTAATTAAAGATGTTTTTGTGAAAATAATAATGATATATGTAGCTATTTTTAAATTTTTATAATGTATATATCATTCACCATGAAATGTTTACAAAAATTATTCGTACAACTATTGACTTATCAAATCATATATTATTACCCAGTTGAAAAAAGTTTTAGGATTCACCCCTGGCTGTGAAACCAATGAAAGAATAGATCAAACTTCTATCTTTCTCCTACTCATTTTATTTTTTCTCTCCCTTTTCCTTTTTTTTAATTTTTTTTCTTTTTTCAAATTATCATAAGAATAAATCACACTAGTATCATTTTCCTACTGTTTTATTTTTTCTCTCCCTTTTTCTTTTCTTTTTTTATAATTATTTTTCTCCTTTTTTTTCACAACTCCAGCATATATTGCCGAGCCGGAATTGGCCTAAGAATATGCAGTTTTGAACATATCAGAGAAGGCCTTGGCATCCTCTATAGCAAACTGAAACTGAAGAAATGTCGCTTGCACATTCGGGGTCACATCAGTAAAAAGAAAATCATGAGGGTCATATTGAAAATTTACCACTTTTTGAGTGGTTGGTAAATCTTTTCTTATTAATCAACTAATGGAACTATTAACAAATGGAATAAACTCAAGAGAGAGGGCCCCTGGGGAATGGTGCAAGGTGCGGGAAAATTGTGAATTTGATATTTTTTATTATTTTAGATTTTTTTTTTAATTGACTTGATATATGTATGGAGATACACCATTATATTTAGGGTTAGATATATATATCTACAAATGCGTGCACATGCCTAAATTGTATAAAATGTGTGATACGTTGATTGGATTCTCATATTATTTAAGGATAACTCGTTACATGAAATTACGCTAAAATTGGTTCTGAAAAAGAGTTAGACCTATATCGAATTATTAATTGAGCTTCTTGACTATATTGAAAACTCTTGTAAACGGTTACTCTTTTAGAAAGAGAGAGAATGGGAAAGGTCTTTGAAAACATTTAATTTTGGCCTAGAAGTCGGGCACATCTTATCAAATTGACCAGGTAAATTAATGCACATTATTAGAATACATCTTTTACCCTTATTATGATAAAAGACGTAGACTAAAAGCTCACATAGCATTGACTTCTAGATATTGCAGGATAAGAATGGATTGTGTTTCTATTTGTATATAAATAATTTGTTCGCTTTTCATTTTTATGGTAAGAATTTTTTTATATAAAAGGAGATAAAACACCATATGACAATACTCACGATATGTTTTTAACTCAAGATTGAGTCTCTCTACCGAGTGTTTTGCTTGTGGCGTAGTAATGGAAAGCAAAGAAGCAATGTGTTTTCTGGTGCTGCTAGCTTGTGCTGTCTTCATCATTTTCTTGGCAACAGGTCCCGAAGGGGCTGAAGGATTAATTACTGTAGATATCCATCCATGCAGCCTCGCACCTTGTATCGAAGCATGCAAGAAAATTCTACATGATAAATTTCTAAGTGCTGCTTGTTATGGTGGAGACAAGTTCTGCATGTGCTTTGGTTAAACCACAGTTGTGGTTGGTCCATCAATAGATGTGTTGAAGTGTTTTTAAGGTTTTAATATAAATTTTTATATTGTGGCACTAATTTAAGCAATAATTAAATTTGGGGTAAGGCTTGTGGATAGAGACAAATTTAAGATTTACATTCAGTGAGGCCTTAAATCATATAATTTAAAGCTCATATATGAGTAAATTTTGCTAAATCGATCTTTCAGTTTAGAAGTATCTTCAAAATACATATTTTCAAAAAATGCAATCCCAATTTACTTTTCAATGGTTATGCTTTCGGGGTTAGTGGGGGTTTGTAGTCCCCACTGGCCCAAGTATAGGTCCGTCCATGCTTGCGAACGATCATTATATTAGAGACGCTTAGACATTACATATTATATAGAGCCCGCACGCTATACACACGAATGGATTGTTTTAAAGTTTATTCTATCAAATTGGTTTTTTTGTAGGATTTAGAAATCAAGTCACCATAATCCCATATAGGTTCATTAATTAGTACATGTAATTTACACATCAAGATTTAATTAACATATAGTTATTATCTCTTAATTCTCTATTTTAGAGTCACCGCTCCTAGTAACTCTAATATCTTCAATATATATGTATTTTTCTCCATATTTTTTTTCTTTCCTTTTTCTTTTAACAAAATGTGATCTAGAAATAATCAATTCTGAATTTATCAACATGGAAAGAGGTCTTTCTTCTTTTTAGATTTTTAATTCCTTTTGGGGAATCAGGGTGGTGATTAAGTTCTTATCTGCAAATAATTCCTCTTATATTATGTTTTTTAATAATAATTTTCCTTCCAACTTCGTTAATCATACCAATGTTGTTTGATATCGAACTCGACATGGTAATTCATTTTTCAATGACACGTGAGGTGCATGTGTTTCGTTGGTCAAATTTTGAACAAAATACACAATTTGGATGAATGGTGTACAAATGTGTTCAAGTGAGGCTTAATCCTTACAATATATATTAAAAAATGTTATTTATGAGAATTGATTTCGTAATTTCTCGCACTCACGACAAATAGTATACCACTAAATCAAAGGCGCGTTAAGCAAAAGAAAGAATCCAGGTTTTAGTTAAGCCAAAGTTATCCTAATTAACTAAGCTTACATAAACCAACATGAATTGGCTCGCGCAATAAATGCCCTCTTAATTAATTTAAGAAGTGCTTAGCTATTTCATTTTTAATAACAATAAACTCACCATAAATATAACCGCATTTAATTTACCACAAGTGCATTCACGCACCCTAACGCATGCTCCAATTCAATCAAATGCATAATAATATTTGTGATCGAAAGATATAAATTCGAACTTAAAACTTTTTACCACAACAAACCGCTACTGACCACTCTAATATGGATCCACCCTGCATCAAGATTTGCAACAAAGAATCCATATGCCATCATGATTGCACAATTTAGAAACATTTCCTTAGTCATGCTAGATTCATATAGACACAGAATCTCGAGACATGAAAAAAAATGTTAGCTGAGAATACAAATATGTGAAGAATATATCTAAATATAGAATCAAATGCTTTGAATACATTGTCGTGAAAAACATCCAAAGCTTAAGATTACAAAGACTATGGTGATGCTTCGTTTCTATGTCCATCGGCGAAGTGTCTTGTTCTGTAATACGCGCTAACGATGGCGACTCTAACAATCATGTACATTGTTTTTCTAGCTGTTCAGAGATTTCAGAAGGAAATCTTTTCAGTCTTTGGAGTGACTCCTTGCTGCGTTTCTTCTTGCACAACACCCCACAAAGTAAATTATCGACTGAAAAAATAAGAAACAAATAAACTGAATAAATAAAAATAGAAGATAAAAACAAATGCAAGAATATAAAGAAAATAGAAAGAGAGAAAGAAAAGGAAGTCAGACCCAAAAAGGTGGAAAAAATTAAGATATCAAACTGTGATCAATCACCATTGCAATGCAAGAAACCGAGCTAATCACCATCTTAAGGTCTTAGAGTAGAAGATTGAAAGCATTACGTTTAAGAATTTCAAAAATCATAAATGTTACGTCAGAAATTGATATTTGTATGTTGACAGATAATTTGTGGTAGAGAGAGCACTACACACCAAGACAACAAAGAGAATCAAATTGAAGATGGCAACCACTCGCCATTCAGTTTTCATATATTGCGCAACTCCGGCCCTAGAAACATCATTAGAGAAAAACAGAAAATAGGATTAAATGACGAGTGTAAAAGATAATAAGCAGATGGGAGAAGAATCTTACTTGCAGGAATCACAGTTGTAGCATTTAATTGCTTTTGAGTTCTTGTACAGCTTGCAGTCCTTGTTGGAACTGATTGGATGAAAGCTCAAGTCATAGTATGAGGCATTCACAGCAGGATAACCGCACCTAAAATCAACATGTGTGTGCATATGAGAGAGAGTGAGTGAGAGAGAGAGAGAGAGAGAGATCCAACTTCTATAAGACAGAAAGAATGCGGCAATCGTGATGCCTTATCAACAAGGATGCAAATTGCTGAGGTAAATTCCCTCTTTCTCCAACCAACAAGGGGGGTTAGCTTGCTTGAGAGGAACTATTGAGTTTGCAAAGTGATATTGTTCGGTATTCATATGTAGATTAAGCAGAGAAAGAGATTAGAAACAAATTTAACGGTGATCATAAGTTGCATGTGGAAGAAGTCTAAACAGGGGTAAAATATATGTGAAGGAGATCAGGCACTTACTCAGACGGTGGTCGACAGCAACCAGCTTCAATTGGAGTCAGTTCTGCTAATTTATAATGCTTTAAGGTCTGCAATGAACAAGTTAAACATTGCTATGTTTTTAAGGAAACATTCAAGATTGAGAGTGTCAGTAAACAAGTAGACCTTATACTTTCTTGACAGGTTATTGCAGTTGTCGGACTTTACGAGACAACTTTTCAGGCGCTTCCAGTTACGGGTATTATTAAGCTGAAAAAATATCCATCATGTCAGCTACATCAAATTTTTATAATAGTATGATCAGAAATTTTCATTTTGAGACTCCTAGTCCTGGCCATGATCACATCATGGAAAAGACACGGAGATGCTTACTTGCTTTAAAAACCATGAACTGTAATCTTGAAGTTGATACTCCTTGTACCTGAGCAGACAGAGAAACCAAAATGCTTGTATTAAGTTACACCTAGATTACCTGCTGGAATGTGATAAAACCATAGGAGAAAAATATTCTTGATGCGTCATTTATTATACTTCCTTCACACAAACATATCCAATCCCAACGAGAATAGAAGCGAGTCACCTCCGGCTTGTCTTGTAGTCATTGTCAACTCTTTAGTGTCTCAGAATAAAGACAGACCATAAAGGCCATCATTCTAGTCCATAATGAATGGAAGTATAAAAGCTGCATATAATCCTACCTCAAACCATTTACATTGTGCCCAGAGCCGTTGTTTGTTACAATAAACCTACAAAGAAAAGCAGCACGGTGACATAACAGAGTGTATGCTCCAAATTCCAATGCATATGTTAAAGGCAAAGAAATTGGAAACAGTGTTATGCTAGGTTCAGTAAATGAACTAGTGTAGAAAAAAGAGACTTAAGTTCACCAGGATAGAGTGGGAACGACAAATGGATGTTTGAGACTGACGATCAAGCAAGAGCATTGTCATTTGAAATCAGAATGATATTAATGAAAAGTACAAAGGCAAAAAATTGGACTATCTACTCTTCACTGTATGCAAGATTGTTTGAATCACATAATGTAGCAAACTGACTCTCAATTAATGAAGCCACATATCATTAAAATTCCGCATATGCAACTTTTTTGTGTCTCATTGTAGGTAGCACTCCTTCTAGGTGTTATTCTAGGCAAACGAGGATGGCAACCCTATAATGTTAAGTAACCTGATACTACAACCGAGATTGCAGAGATGAATATACTACGTAAAAATCACAAAAGATAAATAAGGAAAAGTAGATTAGCAATAATATCAAGATGGTCTACATTCACAGATAAGCCATGTGTTTTACAATATCATGCATCTGAGTGTTAATAAACAGAATAATACGAAAATATAATACCATCACAATAATAACAATATTCCCAAGTACAGTGTAGTCAGAAGAATGCTACATATGTGTGAGTGGATTATATCTATCTGTGTATTTGCATTACACATTTGCATATATAGTTCATTAATAGCATTTGCATGCATTATAGCATTTTAAAGAGAAATGAAGTTAGGTAGTTCATAATGAACCTTATTGCATATGAAAGATACCTAGACAAGGAAAAGAAAGCATTGCAGAAAGCCTATCATAAAACTATTGTATATACAAAAACTGACATCGACTTTGAATACTTACGCCAACACTGTGAAGACCAATATTCCCACCAAAATGAAGCATAGCATGATAAGGTACTATATTTTAAAAGTTAAGTAGGGCTTATCAAAAGTACAAGGCTAATGAGAATAACAATTGGGAATTCATAAGTATATATATCAGAGAATTAGGATACAATCCATAATAATATGGAGTTGTTCTTCAACGCACCCAAAAATCCTATTATCGATCTGTTCATCATACCAAATAGAAGGTGTTAACAATGGGAAGAATAATCTTATGCCTAAAATGAGACTTGAAAATCGAAAGCAAAGCTTACATTAGAAAAATTGCCCCCCCAAGACCTATAACAGGAAGATTAAGCGACTTTCAACATCCATCATGATGAGAGCTCATCCACATTCCAAATCCTACAACACACACAGCTAACAGCTGCATAGTGAACATTTTGAAGTCAGCAAAAATTCATAGGCCAACATACAACATCAAAAGGGAAAATTTTGAACTTTTTAGTAAATGCCATTTCTTTTTCCTTCTTAGTCAATAGCATTATCTTTTTCAAATTATTTTTCTTTCAGAAAAATTTGAACAACATATCAGTAACTATTGTAAAAACCTTCACCATAGAATGTTCAAATAAGTAATGCAATTAGAAGGAAGATCGAGTTTTTTCTATTTCCCCTTCTTTTTTTTTTTCCCTTCTGAAGCAAAGTCAGAGGGCCACTTTGAAAAGCTTTCACCTTTCAAGCAAATAGACCCATTGGACCACAAAGAACAGTCATATTAGACACCAGTAACATAATAAAGAACAATAAAAACACATTGAGGGGTACATAAAAATTAATGTGCAGAGCAACAAAAAGAAAAGGTACAAACTTTACACAGAAAAATTTCTTTAAGCAATGTACTAAAGGAAATCAAAGCTAATATACTTTTGAAAACGGCAGAAAAATGAAAAGGGTACATACCATAGTAAGAAAATTGATCCATTTAATCACAAAAATGCTTGTGCTTGTACTCATCCTCCTCTTTCACCACCTGTACCTTCAAGCTTCTTTCTCTACCAAGTACCAAACCACTATGTGTTGTGTGTCAGAAGATTGCAGGCAACATTGAAGTGGTGATGAAGATGAAAGTATTTATATGAGGTGGCTGGCACTTGCAGTACAAGCAAGAAAGAGCAGCACTACAAGAAAGGACAAAAAGTGGACCCAAAAGAGTTAATTTATTCAAAAAGGGAGCGTAGTTTGGGTAATTAATATAAAGAGTTTTGGACAGTTTGGGGTTGTCAAATAATATGTCCACATGTTTCTTGTTTAAAAATGAGGTATTCCTTGCCCTCAAACACCACACGACACGGCATTTAAAGATAACAGAACATCTGTGAAGTAGTTTACAAGATTTGCAACAACTTCTGTGAAGTCAAACATAACAAAGATTTTGTGGGCTGTCCAAAATGTTATTATTGTTATGAAATATTGATACGTAGATATTTACTAGTATGTATTAGTAGCATGTGTTTAATTTATAGTAGCTTTTGATTTGCAGTAGTATGCAACCAGTCTACATTAGCAGTTTGCAACCAGCATGCAGCAACATCGTATTTTTGATTTGTAGCAGCTTTTGATTTGTAGTAGTTTGCAACCAGCCTGCATCAGTAGCTTGCAGCCAGTGGCGGAGCCAGGCACCGGGCATTAGGGTGTATACTACAATATCAAAGTCAGTAACCGAGATTACATGACAATTATTTATGCATAAATTTTTATATAAACTATAAAAAAAAATTGATGGTTTTATGTCTAAAATCATATTTTTATGCTATAACTAAACCAATACTTAATTTAAACACTTTATAACACAAATATAAGGGTGTTCCACTGCAAAAAATGTTGTGTTTATGGCATTGAACCATAATTTCAGGGTGTTCCACTGCAAAAATGTTGTTTTCATGAAAAGAGAAAAAAAAAAAAAGACTATACACCCAAAATTTTAGGGTGTTCCATTGCACACCCAATGCCAAAGGTGGCTCCGCCCCTGCTTGCAACCAGCAACCAGCAGCCAGCAGCCAGCTTTTGATTTGCAGCTGCTTATACTGCATCATCGTTTGCACAACCAGGAACTTCTGAAAATCTATAAATAGAGAAATTTTATTGAAATATAAATCATTCAGAATTCAGAGATGAATAAGAGTTTTAATTTTCTCTTGATACTATTTGTTATTTTTTGCAGTTATTTTATAACACGTTATCAGCACGAGACTCTACTCCAACATACTTTGGTTTGGCAAGGTACGAATAATCTTTCTATGTACAAAGAATCTTTCTATATTTCAAATTATATTTTGATATCGAAAACATTGCAAAACGTGAATTTGCTGTCCTCGATATCTCTGGAAAAATTTTTCTATCTTGGGTTTTTGATGTCGAGATCTTGATGCAAGAAATCTTGGGAAAACAATTAAACAAAATAATAGCACATCCCAGTAGGATTGTGCAAAATCTTTGATATTCCTTCGTCATCATATCTATGAAGGATTGAAGACTGAATATCTTACTATTAAAAAATCTCTTATACTTTGGAAGATTCAGAATGAAAGGTATGATCACCAAAAAAACTATGATTCTTCCAAAAGCTCGTTATGATTGGATGCACCTGAGGTTGCAAGGTTATAGATCTGTCAGTGAGTATAACTCCATGCTGTTCAAAATTAGTTCTCAATTGAAATTATGCGGAGAAACTATCACTGGATAAGACATGTTAGAAAATATATTTTCTACATTTCATGCCACGAATATGCTCTTGCAGCAGCAATATCGTGAACATAGATTTGCAAAATATTCTGAATTGATATCATGTCTTCTTACTGAACAAAATAATGAGCTTCTGATGCAGAATCATCAGTTATGTCTGGCTGGCATGGCCCTATTCCCAGAAGTGAATGGAGTTGCATTCCCAGAAGTGAATGCAACATATGAACACGGTAATCGACGGGGTCGTGGCCGTGGCCAAGGACAAGGATTAAAGTTGTTTTTATAGTCATCTTACACTATATACCATATAATTGCTTTAAAGAATATGATTGAAGCATGATTTGAGAAAGAATTCATGCATTATTTATCTCAATTATCTTATGTTTACCACACATATGACATGTCATGTCAATATCTATACTTTGTCTTTTAACGTATACTAGTTTGATAATGTCAAATTTCACGAACTAGAAGTTTGTCGCTCTTGACTTATCAAGTAGTAATTATGGACACTCAATCCATTTTTATGCGAAGAAATACCGAGAAATAGTAACACATCCCAGCAGGATTGTGTAAAGTATTTTTCATTTATTATCTTATCATTAAAGGATTGAAATTCACATTGTTATAGTAAAAATCCCATTATAATTTATAAAAAGCCAAAAATTTCAGTTGGTTTAATACCATTCCCTAAAGTGAATGGAATTAAAATTCTCTGATGTGAATTGAAATTAGATTCCCTGAATTGAATTAAAAATTGCATTCCCTGAAGTGAATGAAATTAAAGTGGGTAGAATTATATTTCCTAAAGTGAATGAAATAGAAATTATATGAAGGAATATAATTGAAAATTCTCTAAAATGAGTGGCATTAAATTCCCTGAAGTGGATAATATTTATTTTCCTGAAGAAAATAAAATTACATTCCATGCAGCGAATGAAACTATATTACCCGGAGTGAATAGAGTTGTGTTCTCCAAAGTGAATGATATTGCACTTCTTGAAGTAACTGCAATATTTACATATTAAATTGGTCATAGTCATGATCGTGGTTGAGATAATATGTCCCGCAAACAATGCTAAGGTTGATAGTCCTCACCACCAAAAGTGGAATAATGAGGAAAGGCATGAGAAAGCATAAACAGCTATGACATTGACATTTGTGGTATGAATACGCATTGAGTGTACCTGTTATATGTTTAGCCCTAGGCACATGTACTAACTATTTAGTTTTACCAATCTAACTTGCTCCAGCAGAGTTAATATAACATAACCTTGTGGCCCATAATTTCGAATCGTGGATTCATTATATTTTAGCAAGTCCAGAAGATTTTTGCTAAGATTAAATATATTTGTCGAAACGAATATCTTATTGAGACTTCATATTGAGACTACAAATGAAGGTGATAAATAATATCTTTGCATTTTCTTTTGAATCCATGCTAGAAGCATGTATTTCAAAATTCTTGCTCTTTCTTATGGGTTGTATCAACAATCATACAAGCAATTGAATCACCTCTTGTGCAAAAGCAAAGATATCATAATTCAATTATTCTTATGGCTTGACATAATCAACTTGGCTACCTGGGGGCAGTATTCATATCTTGAACCCCTAGTTGATGATTATGTTAAAGCACGCTTTGGTGTTTGCTATTTAATAAGGACTTCTTCTCTTCATTAAAGGGACAGAAAATCGCTACCTGAAGTTAGCATGAGATATTTAAGAGGAACCTGAAGTTCCCTGTGATACATCTTTGAGATCTCAATATAATATATGTTGGAGGACACTATTATTATCTCACTTGAATCTAAGGAATTAGCAATGTGAACTTGAAGTTCACATAATTATTTATTTGCACAGTATTGCAAATAATTTACCAGATGCAAAGAATATTATGAAATCACAAATATTTGCTATGAATGTGTCGACACAAATTGTTGTCCCAGAATAACATATAGTAAACGTCATAGCATATGCATTTGAGACATGCTAGAAGCGTAGTGTATATGTCAGTGCAAAAGATATTATACATTTGAAAATGGAGAATATATGGAGACAAATATAGGAATTATGAATCCTGCAGATTCTATATCTTTAAGGAGCACGACAGAACTAGCAAAACCAACCAACGTTCGTAAATGCACAATCCTTGAAGAGATTGAAGAATAGTTGGTCCCTGGAGAGACCAAGCGCTTGGAATAAAGCGATGAGGATCCTAAACCACAAAGTGTTGATGAATGTCGACAAAGACCCGATTGGTCAAAGAGAGAGAAACAATATAGTGAAAACTCAGGTCACATGACAAATGTGAAATTCTCATATGTGAGATTGAGGAGGAGCATTGTGAAGCAAACCCTATGTCATTTTCAATCCCACAACGCTTGGATACTTGCAAGGAGTGTACCATATAGGTATTTATCCCTTAAACTGCTTAAAGCTTCGCAGAGAATAAGTTAGTATGCTATCTAGGTACGCTTTGGCTTATATCCTCATATGGTAACTATAATACCATTGTTAATGTTTGAATGAGTTCATATGCTTCTTATAGAAATTGCAACAACTTGTCAATATAAATCATGTGATATTGATATTGATATTGATATTGAAGTTCCTGAAGAACTTATTATGCCTGAAGCATATGATATTGAAGTTCTTGAAGAACTTACTATGCCTGAAGCATATGACTCGAAATCCCGGGAAATGTAATCGATTACAAAGATCTTTATACAAATGAAAACATTCTGGAAGAATGTTGTATAACATTCTTAGTATATGTTGATATTTTGTTGGTCATATATCTCATTAAGAAGTATTATCTCCTTGTAGATCTTTATTTTCTATCAATTGTTTATTGTTTTATAATTTGCCAATTATTGCTGAAATATATGCTGATAATTCTTGAATGTCATAAAGGCTCCTGAAGAGCTTATACAAGTGAGAGTTTATTGACCTGAAGATCGAGTACTCACTGATAAGATAATATTCTATGGAAAGCATTAGAGTGATATGATTACTGTCCTAATCTTGAAAATGACACTTGGGATGATAATGAGATAACTATTGGTCCTGAAGTACCATGTCTCAGTCCTATTGATCCACTAATGTATCTTGTTAATAATAAAAGACCAGAAAATTGTCTTCCATTAATTTGTTAGCGAAATATAGTACAGCTCCAACCTGAAGGTATTTGAATGAAATTAAGCACCTGTCGTGCTATCTATGTTGAATATCAAATATGAACTTATATTATCCAAGAATGTTGATCTTATCATAGTCAGCCTTACAGATGCTGACTATTTATCTGACCCCCACAAAGAAAGATTACAAACAACTCATGTATTTACTTGTAATGACGAGTATAATGTGGCGATCCATGAAATAGAACATGAGTGTTGCCCTTTCAAATCATAATGAGATTGTGACAATTCATGAGCCTAGTTAAGAATGTATATGATTAAGATTTGTCATACAATACATTTGGGAATCATACATTTCGAAAGAGCTAGTCTCATTAAAGGTAGCTATGGTGAAATGATGAAACATATTTTGTCAAAATATTTCTACACATATGAGTTTTAAAATAATGGTATTGTTGATATTCAACAAGTACAGTCAAGTGAAAATCCAGCAGATTTGTTCACTAGAGTTTTACCAACAAAGATGAAAAAGAACATACTCAGAAGTGTAGAATGCATCGCCTAAAAGATCTGTCACTATGACTCATGTTGCAATGAGGGGGAGAATATATTGATGCACTGTACTCTTTTTCCTTCACCAATGTTTTTCTCCCACTGGGTTTTTCCTAGTAAGGTTTTAACGAGACAGGGCAAATATGTTTGATATGATAGAAACCTGTCGAGCCAAAGTTCTCTTTCATGGATGAACTCCAAGTGGAAGTGAAACAGATGTTCATCGAAGATTGATTTTAGTCAACTCAAAGAATACTTTTGATATGCTCAGATAAGGGGGAGACAAATACACACTGTACTCTTTTTCCCTTCGCCTAGGTTTTATCCCACTGGATTTTTCTAGCAAAGTTTTTAACGAGACAATGGTGGAGCTTATAATAAGAAATGTACTCTTTTTCCTTAGTCAAGTTTTTATACCACTGGGTTTTCTTGACAAGGTTTTTAATAAGGCATATTCTTATAGTGAATATCCAAGGGGGAGTGTTATGAAATATTAATATATGGATATTTACCAGTATGCATCAGCAACATGTTTTTGATTTGCAGCAGCTTCTGATTTGTAGTAGCTTGTAACCAGCCTGCATCAGTAGCTTGCAACCAGCTTACATCAGCAGTTTCTGATTTCCAGCAGCTTGTGCAGCCAGCAGCCAACTTTTGATTTGCAGCTGCTTATACTGCATCAGCGTTTGCGTAACCAGGAACTTCTGAAAATCTATAAATAGAAAAGTTCTATTGAAATATAAATCATTCAGAATTCAAAAATGAATAAGAGTTTCAGTTTTCTCTTGATACTATTTGTTGTCTTTTGTATTTATTTTATAACAATTATTATGTTTTTTACATATCGATAAACGCCTCACACAATCGAACACCACAACTTGTCAGATATTATTATACTTGATTTACGGATGATTTCGCATCAAGCATTATAATTACGTTTTTACACTAATGAATCACCGATTATATGTGACCAAAATCCCAAAAATATTACGACTAATCATATAATAACACAATCAGATAATAAACCTCTAGGAAGGTTCGAATCTGAGGTTTATCTTTTCCTTTGTAAGAACTCAAAAACTATATTTGAACTACAATTACCTCTTTGTACTAATGAGCCATTGACCGTACATAACCAAACTCTCGAGAGGGCCTAAGGGCATGGTCCAATGGTTGTGGAATGAAATCGTTTCTACGAGATTGTGGGTTCGACACACCCCACTACTTTAAAATTCTGCCATTAACTGACCTGGTGTATGTGTGAGAGTACAATGCTATACCGAAAAGTTTACTAATTGGTGATCGAATTTCGTCAACTGAATCTCTACATCATCTAAAAAAAAATAAACTCTCGAGAGTGCTAAAACTGGTCATACAATAGCAACATTAGGTAATAAGCCTTCGAAAAGGTTCGAGCCTAAAGTATATATTTGTTTTTGTTGGGATTAATTCAAAAACGAAGTTTTTTTTTTTTTTTTTTCTCGGTTAAAGTCACAGAGTGTCTCCACACTCAAATGTATAAGACTAATTTCTACTCGGGGTTCGAGGAACTAAGTTTGACCTTGTGGACATAGAGTTTGTGTTAGGAGGGAAAATATAATCCCTTTTCCTAAGGACAAATGAGCTAGTCAAAATGCTTAGCATTCAAATTTTGGACAATCTTAAATACGAGATAATGGACTGAATATTCACACGAAATCACAAAAACTTGTTAATTTTTCAAGTTTTGCAGTGTAACTCGTAAGATTTTAATTAATCGTGTGCTTTAAGAGATGAGAATGTTGAAGAATGGTGTTTCAAATAGAAAAAGAATTAGAAGCATTACTTCTAAAAACTGTACAAGAATTTTATGTTTTTTAATTAAAGTTGCACGTTAAACTCTATATTACGATGATAAATTTGACAATCACCATGATTTATAAAAATGTGCCAAACAACCTTCTACTAGTACCGCATAGAGAAATGGTGAAGTTGTTACAACAACACATGGTCTAATATACAACTGAATAAAACGTAAAAAAAAGTTTTTTTGCACTTTAGTAAAATATAAACCTAATACATGACGACAATGGTATAAAGGATAAATAAAAGTCGAAAACAAAAAACATCAAGGAGAACAAAAGACCTTTAACAAGTAATGGATCTTAAAGTATTATTTCTACATCCCCTGACCAAATCCGCCACATTAGGATCACTGGTTAATGGTTGATAAAAGATTTGATAGATTCTCAAATCATACATAAGGAATAAGAACAGGGACAAAAAGAGAGGGAAAAAAAAAGAGGAAAGAAATCAAGAAATACTCATAAAACCCTTTAAATGCTCATGAAGAATGACTATACAACGGTTGAGTGGTTAATGTAAGTGCCAAGTATAATAGTCTCTCAAGCAAACAAGAACTCTGCAAGTACATCTCCATTTTCCCTCAATCCCCCTCGTTATGGACTAAAAGATCTACCTCTGCTGTTGCATCGGGCGGTCTGGAAAATTATGCCAAGACGCATTTGTTGTCTCTAAACTCGACTGTTTTTTTGCAGCCTCGAGACTGGCACAGGTTGTGAACTCGGCTTTTCAGAAATGGAAAAACTGAGGTTGAAGAGCTGAATTAGATTACACAACTCTGTTGGTGCAGGTTAGAATTGCAGATTTCATCTCTTCCTTGCCCAACGATGTCTGAACCATCAGCTGCAGAAAAGCAATGCGCACTTAACTTCAGAACAGTCATTTTCATGGTCATAACAATAGCTGAGGCATTCTAGATGGACATAGTCCTTATGCTTAAAGGAAGACACATACATCTTTACCTTCGAAAGATAGCTTAAAATTCTCAGTTTGAAAATGCACTATATTCAGGTAAGATAGCGGAACTGAAATATTTACCTCTTGTACTCGGTTTCCTGACCGAGCAAGTAACTTGTATTGATCTTCGAACATTGCTGCCATATAAACCTACCAAAAGAAAGTCAGACACCCAAAAGTATATAGGAATAAAGAACTTCATTTAGCATATTCTAAGAAGTAGTAGTACTCCCAGCACATGTTTGGAATTTGTCAGCTACATTATGTTGGTAAATAAGAACAACAGTCACGATTTCCATCAAATTGTTTAATCAAACTGTATGTATGATATACATGCAATAGGAAATGTGCCTCAAGAAGTGGTGCATCTATGATCATTACTAGTTGATGATAATGCTAAAAGATGAGAGTATTAGTTTCATTACAAAAACATCAGTTTTAGGCGGGGTGTGGTGGGGGGAAGCAGCAAAGAGTAAATCGTGTAAAGGAGCTTTAAAATGCTAGCTAATAAATGAGAAATATTTTCCATCAGATAGCTAGATTCATTTGAGGAAAATTTTCAGCATGAAATCCGCCAATGATTCCATGCAAAAAATCACCCATGATAGTTTTTGCCCACGACATTAAGAGACAATTGACACCCTGATAGATTATATTCAAGCAATGCCTAAGAAAGAAACTGATTGTCGAGCAACAGAATATAAGTAACTATACTAAATACTTCGAAAAATTGATGCAGGATAAAAGACCAATATAATTTCACTTCCATCTCAGCAAGTCAAAAGTTTCTCAAGGTGGTACCTGAAATGTTGGAGCCAAACCAGGGCTCAAGAAATATCTTCCTTTCGATACAGATTGAATTCCTTCAAACTGTTGTAATTCCTGAATAAGAGATTCCACCTCTGCCCACTGTCCAAAATCACATTCAAAATGTTCCCATGTCATATTATACACAGCTGCATACATGAAAGTGAACATCAACTATATAACTGACACTCTAGAGAGAAGTTACCCCAGAATTTACATCAAGACGTCTAAACTCTTCAGCTTCAATTCAGGATGTCAAAATTCACTCCGTCAAGATGTCTAAATTTGCTCAAATTGTCCATCTCGCTCATATTTGTTTGTCTTTTTATTTTTTATTTTTATCTTATTCTTGTTGAAAGAGTAACCAAGGAACTCAAATGACACACACACGTTGGCAATTTGAACAAGTCATCTATATGCTTTAGCTTCAATTTGTAATGTTGAATTCACTTCATCAAAATGTCTAAACTTGGTCAAATTCTCTAATCCCGACTCATTCACAGTTTGTCTTTTTATCATTTAATTTTTCAGTTAGGAATCAAGGAGCTTTAATATGACACATAAATTGGCAATTTGAACAAAGACAACTGATGAATTAGAAAATGCCAGACTCCACGTTGCATTAGAGGGGGATGTGTTCAGAAAAAAGAGAAAAGACAGACTCAGCAATAAATGTGTACCGCTAATGGGTACAACAAATGATTCTCAAGTGAGGAGTCTTTTCTTGAATATAATGATTGACCACCAGCATATGACATACACTATAGATAAGGAGGGGATGGCTTAAGTGAAGCATGAATAACTGCTTTCTTTTTCTAGTTTAGGAAAGAGAGATCAGGTTCCAGTGAAAGACTATGCAACAAATAAATTTTCAATTATTACAGTGATTATCTTTTTCACATTAAAGTTACTCTCCAAGACATGGCAAGCGAATCAAGTGCATAAATTTTGCTATTCAGATGCCATTTAAATGCAACAAAAGGATAGATGTGCTCCAACTCTCCAAGGGCAAAAGGAGGAGAAAAGTGAAAACCTCAGTATCAGCTTCAGCTGCTTCAAGTCTTCCATCCAAGGCATCATGATCACCAACTACAGCTTCTAAGGCCTCCATCAATGGATCTGGCTGGCGAGGACAGAAAAAGCATGTGATTTACATCAGCAACTACCTCTTCCTTTGAATAGAAGAACTTCACTATCAAGAGAACATCTATAGATTACCGTAATTTCCTTTAGCGACAAAAAAATGCGTTCAAGGGAAAAATCTAATTGGTGAACTTTGGCCTCGACAATCTGCAAATTGAAAAGACGAGTAGTCGTTACATGGAAAGTGCTTCAAATCTGGCAATGCACAGACAGTATTAACCAGATTAGCATGGTATATTGTTCAGTGTTCCGTAAGTTTATCAAATGCATGTTGATGGTTAGAAAAATCATGAATGCTACATATAAAACACATGATTTCAAAATCCCTATCCAGCAAGCATCAGATACCTGGCCTATTTTAAAGTAAGATGCAGGGTCTAAAGTGGCATCCCACGAAACTTCTGTCTGGTGAATCAGAGCAGGTACTCCTTCAACCTACACGAGAGTAATCAAATGTGGTTCCCGTTATTAGCTATAGAGTGATAACACAAGGCCAAGACCATGAAATGAGCACTCTATGAAGAATAAGCATTCCGAAAAACATAAGAAGCAAACTGTTGATCTACCTCAACAAAAATGCCAAAGTAGGTAATCTTTTTAATGCAACACTTCACCACATCCCCAACACTAAGCTTAGCCTGCAGAAAGAAGAAAAAAGCATGATATAAAGCTTGGAATTTCTAGCAGATGTGAAATAGAAAAAGGATAAACTAAAACAACTACTCTATCAATCAAGATAGAGTTCCTTACCATGAGGCTCCTCTTTTTCCCAAGCAATTCTTCTTTCTCTTTTGGTTTTGTAGAAAATATTAGCTTCCTAGATTTTCTGTCAGCCAATACCACACTTACTTTGATTTTCTGTGACAAATAAGGATCAACCGTCATGATTTGACACAAAAAGATCAAGATGGAGAGAAGAAATCATGACAACCAACCTGACCAACGAAGGATGATAAAAACTTGAGTTTTTCTTGGTCATAAATACAGAGAAGTTCTTCAAGTTTCATATCTGGTGAAATCTCCTTGTCAGCTTTATCATCTATTTGCGAATCTAGCCTTGACTCAGGGAAATTAAGTTTACTGGTAGCCTCAAAGCTTCCAATAACACCTAAATTTTGCCTGTACATAGATGGGTCTAAGCCTTTCCTTCTCAACCATGACTCAAAAGCCAAGAACTTCCACTTGGCAGCAAGATTGCGGTATGGTAAAAATCCTATCAAGGAACCAAAAGATACCTGTAACAAGAGTGCTCAAGAAAAATCATGAAGTGAAAATAGAACAGAGAGTTCTCGGGGAGAAATGCTGTGCACGCATATTGAACATACTTATCTAGCACAAAGTAGAAGGTAGACCAGTTTAAGATAAAAGAATGTGTACTTACAACAAATCCTCTAGTGCTAGAGCTTATCAATTCCACTTCTTCTCTCCCTCCTGTCTTAACCAGATCTTCAGCCCTGGTCCAGTCATTATCTTCATGTTCCTACAGGGTAGGCAACCCTCTAGATTATAAGAAATGAAAGCTGAGAAAAGTGATAAGATTCAGAGATAGATATTAAAACCTTTATCGGTGATGTTGTGAGAAAGTTTTCAAGTGCGACAGCATTGCCAAACCTTTCAGGAGTGACGGGAACCACATCCTCTCTACTAATATTTGGTGTTGCTTTCAGAGGTTGGTCTAATCTATAACACACCAATTAATTTAAGAATAAGAACTAGCAGCCCATCAATGAAAGATTCATATGCTAAGTAGCCAACAAGTACCTTTGCGGTTTCCCAAGCAAGGCAGCCTCGACAGAGATTCCAGGTTTAGGTTCCATTTTTTTGGAAGGTATATTGGAATTGGAACTTTTCCCAGTGGATTGCGTGTTACTCGACTGTAGTCCTTAAATATAACAAACACATCTATTAACATCTACCTTCAAGTCTTGAACAAGATGTTTTTTATTTATTTGTAAGCTAAAATTCAAAATTGTAACCAGAACGAACTTTCATTACCATTTACTGAGTCATTTTTCTTCCCACTATCCTCTTCACTAATTTCCAGCGATTGCTCACCATCACTCTTTGCAGCATCTAAAAATTCAGTAGATGCGTTGGGAAAAGCTACTGAGCTAATATCAGCAATGGTAGGTCTAGAATGATCATTTATATGTTCTTCTTCTTGTTCACTACTTGAATTGGGCTTCTCCAGAAGTGTGAGATCAGTATAACTTCCTTTAGCAACAGACACTTCTTTACCATCTGCAATTTCATCAACAACTACGGCTTTGGCATCACCGGATTGACTATCCTCTTCCTCGTCATCAGGCTTGACCTTCATTGGCTCAGGCTTCTTTAGCAGTGTAATATCGGTAAACCGCTCCTTCTGGAGTGCTCTCCCCATTTGCAATGTTAAGTTAGGTTTAATTCTTAACCTTGATGATCTCTCATCCGCAACATCATCCTCATTATACATGGATGGTTTTCGCAGTATAACATTCGGAACACTAACTTTACCATTTTTGACAGCCTTCCCAACTGGTTCACTTTGTCTCTTTTGCTCTCTCTCTTTTGGTTTATTGTCAACTTCAAACTTTACTCCCTTCTTGGGTACAGGCCGTACCAAATTCAGTCCATCCAGTGAATTCGAAGACTTCTTCCCCTCAGACACATCAAATGGAACCTCCTCTATATCGTTCACTGCTTTACCCTTCTTCTTCTCAAACGACTTCTCAATTTCCATATAAGAGATATCTGGGTTTGACTTCCTGCCCATTATCTTTACAATTCAAAGAATGTCAATGAAAATGTAGGACAACCTTCAAAAACAGTATCGACATCCTGAAACTAATACACAAACAAGATGCTCGCAAAATTTAGAGGAAAAGACTGCTTCAAACTTCACCCAGTGAATTGTAACTAATTTGAATAGAGTTCAACATGCATTCAAACAAAGCAGATAAATTTATTGAATCCAGCGAGATAACAACGAATAAAAGACGATTAAAGCGATCTTATTGCCATTACTCTATAAGTAGCAGAAAGCTGAAACATTTGAAAAGAGTGTCAAAGCAAAACTACTTCAAAGTTGCAAACTTGGATTAGTTATTCTTCAAAATATTCATTTACTTCTTCCAAAGCAGCATGTTAGGCCTACTACTATAAACAATAATCAATTATCCAATTTCCACCAGAATTAAGTAACATAATATGCACATTCTTTTCTTCTTTATAAGTATTTCACAAAATTCATTTACCACCAAAATTTTCCTTACCTTGGAGCAAAATCAAGCTCAAAGTTGCAATCTTTTATACGCTTAACTGCAAATGAGTGATTTTCACACAATAGTTTTCACTAAATGTCATGATAATATTTCTGGTCACTGAAACAAGTCTAATCACATAAAATCATTTTATGGTAATCAAGAATATACAGATAAATAAACAAGACTCGTTAATAAACTAATATGCAGTCACTGATTCAAGTTGTGAAAATAGCGTCTTAAAAAAAAAAAAAAAAAGTAGGTTAACGCGTTAAATAAACTCTAAAATGGGCCCAACCCTTCCCAAATCCACACATAACAGAATAACGACAATTTCGTGTATCGTACTGTCCTTTATTAAACTAAACCAAGATAATGTGCAGGCCTATTTGTGTTATGAAGATGAAGAAAAAAGGTGACCTTGGCTAAAGTTAGCTTTGGGTCTTCACCAATCATTCTACCAAACTTGAGCTCCATTTGGTCCCATTGGTCAAGCTTAGATTCATCCTTGGATGCAAATACTGAAAACTTTCTGGGTTTTTTAGCAAAAGATAAAATCTTTGATCTTTTGGGACAAAAAGAAGAAGGCAAACAGAATTGAATAGCAGAATTGTTCAAAGTAGTGGTATGTGTGGTGGTGCTAATAAGTGTGAAGCTATCCATTTTTTACGCAAAAAATCATCAGGTAAGATTCATAAATGTTGAGATATAAAAAGGGTTGGCTTTAGCTTTCTTGAATATTGTGTGTGTGTGTGTGTGTGTGTTATTTTCTAGTGTTGTAAGTGTAGAATAGCATAAGGGAGGAAAGAAGAGAGGAGGGGTGTGTGTTCTATCTTTTGGCAAATTGTGGCTGAGGCTAAAGTTTGTGTGTTCTGCACACGTGGTTGGCACGTGTGCGAAGAGAATATGCATATTGCAATTCAGGCCATTTTGTTTGAAGGATTGACGGAATGACAAAGTCTAATTTTTTTTTTTTTTTTTGTTACAATGGGCGCTAAGCCTAACGAGATTCAGATATAATTTGAGGATATTTCACTTATTCTCTTTTTCTCTATCAGTAATATGAGATCATTTGTATGAGATCATTTGATGGCTCTTCAACTGAATGTATTTTCCAATACTACAACATACCAAAATTTGCAAGTCAATTTACACATTTATTGACTTTTCGAAAAACATGTTTCATTTTATATTCTAGTTCAATATCTAGTACCCTCTTACACTCCTCGATATAAGGTGCAATTGGACTAAGAGATGGGAGCCTTCCTTGGACCAGCTGCATGATGCTTAAAGAGTTTGTTTCAACTTCTAAATGCCTAATCGACGTACTTCGTTCAGTGGGGAGAATCTTTTACTCTATCAAACATATAGGGAATTGGAGGTAGGATTCTACCGATATCAAGTCATGGACTAGTTTCTTCAGTCCTTTTTCTATGTGTTTCGCATTTTGTGCCGAGTCGGAGACATAATCTAAACAGTGTTTGCACTTAAGAATACAGGGCGAGGATTATCAACTGTCCAGAGATCCATTTACTTGACCTCGTCCTCTGGGTTCCTTCTTTTTATGATAAAAAATTTACTTTTAAGTAGGATCATATTAAATTTATTTTAAGACTATAAGTTTTATAATGAAGTGGCGCGCCTTAACACATGATGGAGTTGGTCTATGAGAGCATGAGTAATATCATCCACTTCACGGAAAGAATTTGCAATTGAAAAAAAAAAAAAAGTTTCTTAGAGGAACTCGAGCTGTGTTTTTTTGCATGTCCTCGAATAATTCATTCCATAAAGAAATTAAAACAGAAAACAGTTTTTAACTCAAATATTCTTGCTTTTAGCAGTTGAGTGCATGAAACTAGCATCATGTACGAGGTTCAGAAAAGGGTCGGACCTCCTAGATCAGGTGATGATTGATAAACGAGAAACAGGCCAAGGAATAAATTAAAGTACGGTACTCTCCTAAATTAGGTGCCAAAATAGTGGTGAATCAATGTTTACATTCGACAACATTTTTTCAATGTGATCATCATATCAGGGTCTGGTTGAATTCTGATCATTGTTTTCATACAGAAATGGGATCTTGTTCTTGTGCTATTTGGGGTTGATCTGATGCCCCATTTTTCTTCATTGAAGTGTTCTTAGTGAGATGATTGTAGCATCCTTTCTCCTTAAACAACTGAGAGAAATGTGGTTTGCAATACAGAATTCCATCCAGGGCTGCATATGATGAGGTTGTCAAAAAGCATCCTCCATGAGCACACCTGAAGCATGATTTGTGGTAAAAGTCACCCTCCACTGTCACCTGTAACAATACTCTTTCTTGAGTTCTTTTGAAATGACAAGAAATAGATCGATTTTAGGCAGGACTATAATCGATCTAGCTAAGATTATAAATTCTCTAGTGCAGCAATACGCTCTAATGTATGTTTCAAGTCAATTAAGGGTTTGATAATACTTGTAATACGGGACATAAGTTCAAACTCGGAACCTTTGATCATGACACTAGTTCCACCCAACCCTTGAAGACTTCAAATTTCATATTTTGTGATAAAAGAGAAGACAGTACCTACACAATTACATTTTGAGTTGTAGAAAAGAAAATGGCAAATCTTACAAATAGTCCCTATTGTTTATAAATTTTTGATAAATAGTCTCCATTGTTTGTAAAAGTTTTACCAATAGTCCTTATTATTTCACAAGTCATTCCGTTAGCCCCTATTGTTTGCAAAAGTCCCACAATTAGTCCCCATTGTTTGCAAAAGTCACTCAATTAGTCCCCATTATTTACAAAAGTCACTCAATCAGTCCCCATTGTTTGCAAAAGTCACTCAATCAGTCCCCAATGTTTGCAAACAATGGGGACTATTTGTCCAATTTGCTCAAAAGAAAACATAAATATGATAATTTTTCCTCTAACAAGTTAAGCAGTTTTTAGATCATGTGATAATTTAGTACAAGTAAAATCCATTTTTTGACAATGTGTCATTTAATTGTATACTAAAGCTAATACCATATCTGATAAGCTGAAAAAAGATGAGATTCACCCTATAAAAATATGAAAAAAGAAGAGAGACAACAAAATGATTTAGGATTGAATACCTTTTCCAGAGGGTAAACAGTCTTCTTACAGGCTGCACATTTGTCTTGTGTACCAGAAAATAATGACGAAACTCTGCTAGGAAACCTGGTCTGAAAATTGCAAAGATATATATCATTTGAATTTCGAATCAAAGACTTTTCATAACATTATAATGTTATGTGTGAGACCCAATAGTTATGAATTATTCATATATTACGATGATAAAATGATTTGCATAGTTCGCAACTATTGAATCCTCATATTAATGTTATATGTTATGAGAGAATAATCCAAACCCGAAAAAATAATCAAGCTTATAAGAAGATAGAGATAATGTACCAGTTCACTTGGCTTCAGAGCTGATCATCAATAAAACAAATTATTAGGAGAAATATTTGAGAATTAGAGTTGATAATGAGAGATTAATTGAAAATGAGAAAAGTTAATTACATGATTGAAACTTCTGATTGGAGAGGCCTCCTGTCTCCTTAAGGAGCTGCTCAAAGTGAGGCTTGCAGTATAAGGCTCCATTAACAGAAGAGTATCTGCTCATCTGCATGCGATATATATAAACACAAAGTCAGGTAAATAATTGATCACTTTAATGATGCATGTTATCATATTCTCCTATATGATCAAGAATTCAATATTTTTCTATTGGAGCTTCCCCTCATTCCTCTAATTATATATCAAATATAGTGATGCTAATCAAGCTTTAATGAGTTCTAATATACAATGTCAAGTGCTTCTTCTTTCTCGGTCCAAAAAATGCATTTTGGAACTAGGGTTAGAACGACAAGTGGCCCTAGATTCAGCGGCTTGCAATAAACGAAGGCAAGGCAAGGGAAAATACTAATACTGACAAAATCCTTTTATCCGGTAACGAGATGTTTGATTTCTTTATTGTTTAACACATGATCATGAAAAAGACCAACATGGTCTTTAAACCAAGGGCAGTGATATTAACGTGCCAGGGACGCCTGCATCTCTTACTCACCCTAGGATCAGTTCTATTAAAGAGTGAGTTGAAAGCGACACTTTTTAAGACATGTATATATTTAAAAAATCAACTTAACTCCCACTAGATAAAATTATCCATATACGAGTTTTCAGTCCGGCATTGAATAATAATTGTTGATCCCCCTATCTCTATATATGTCAGAAAATTCCATAAAAACATACCGCAAGTCGGCCATTGCATTGGGTGCATCTGAAACAGGTCTTATGGTAAGGGACACCATCTGCAGACATCATCTCTGCGATATAAACGGTTTTATCACAGGCCTTGCATTTCTGCTGTGTTCCAGTACTAAATGCCGTGATTGTCATATCTTTTTCGAACGTATGAAAACCAAGTGTTGTAGCTCCAAGAAATTCAGCTTCTTTCAAGGACAATGACGATGGAAATCAATGTTAATTTCCACCACGTCCCTGAAAATGAGATAGGGTTAAGCACTCAAGAATCTGTTTATGTTTCTTTCACCTTTCCTTGTAACTGTGAAATCCAAAATTAAAGGTCAAAACTTAAAGTGGTAAATGGATGGAGAATGTCAATGATGCCTAATATGAGGATCCGCGATATGATGAAGTCCAATTTTTTTGCATGTTGGAACAGCTGGATATGCATGCAAATTTTTCTTTCCTACTAATTAGGAATTGAAAAGTGATCAGTCGGGTTCTTTCCCGGATCTTACATATAACCGGAGTTTTGTGCATTGAATTATTTTTTGTTGCGTAAAATCTTAACGTAAGTATACGTATCGCAACAAATAATAAAGTGATAAGTAAAAATCGTTCCCACGGGAACTGTGATTATTAAGTACCGAAATTGGTGTAGCTCTAACTTTATTTGGACAATCACGAATTGAGAGTTTGTAACTAACGACTAAAGAAATTATAAAACTTATAAAAATTGCAACTAAAACAATTACGAAATTAACAAAGATAGTAATTCAGTAATTAAGAAGCTCTAGGGATTCCGATTTTATCAAGATTAATCCTACTTGAAACTATTGATTTAAATCAATTGACGCCTATTCCCTACATTGCCAGTAATTTCACTAAGGTATATATTAATTTTTCTCAAACATCAATAACCTATCTCAATAAACAAGCTAACTACATCTCTGTGATAACTGTGAACTTATGGAACGCATTAAACCCTAGAAATTCAAGCGCTGCACTAGATCTTATAACTATCTCTAGCTTATGACGATTTAATGATATTTCACACGTGATCTAATTTAGTTATCACTTCTCAATCTCAAACCAAACCACGAATCATGCAATTGTTGATCAGGCAATCACAAGCACTAAACTTAGCATGAAATACTCAACGTATACATGGAATAGTTCATCAATTAATCAAAGCCAAAAGTATCAAATATTCATAATCTGGCTACATCGTCGCCCTAGAAAAATAGCTTAGAACATAATCATAAAGAATTAAATAAAATCCAAAACAGAGTATAATTCATGATAAGAGAGATAGAGAAAACTAGGATTTGGAGAAGAATCGTGGTAGAAGTCCGTCTCCGGATTGTTTTCCATTTTCAACTCGTGAATCATTTGTTTTCTCTCCTCTTGGAACGTTGCTTTTCTCTCCTAAAAAATCAGCCACCTCCAAAAGCCTTCTCTCAAACGTGTGTTTTCTGCTTTCTATCCTACGGTTTGCTTCTTTTTGCGCTACTTTACAAAATTACCTTTAAATTTCCTGCGATACTGCGCAGTTACGCTATGACTGCGCTACTCGTGATTTCTCTTCAATTGCTAGACAAGTTGCATGACAGCTAATCCCTTGTCATTTCTCTTCAATCTTTGCCTCAAAATCTATGATTTCTCATATAATTCACCTACATCGCAAAACAAACATGAAACCCGTCAAATTGCTCCAAAAATTACTCAAGAACTAACAAGAATTAAGTAAAAAGGTGTTGAAATAATATATCAATAATACACCCTACAAACACCCCCAAACTTAAGTTTTGCTTGTCCTCAAGCAAAAGACACAACTAAAGAAAGAAACAACCTAACAACTAAAGACTCGACACAATATAACTCATGAAAGCAATGCTGTGGGATAGTAAATTTTTCACGGCTTCAGTAGCACCCTTTCACAACTCAACCTTAAAAGGTAATTTTCAATCATAAGCATGAGAAATCTCAACTTCACATAAATTTCATTTTACTTCAAATCCCGCAAATGAGTGTGTGTACAACCTCTATCCTAATCAATTGTACCCGAATGAGTTTATGCAAGTTAAGTGAATTGCCAATATGGATATTTTATTTTCAATTACTTAAGACTTCATAGGCTCACTTTTCATGCCACTCTCCATTAATGTAGGTTAATCATAACATTAAAGATCAGTAGGATTTTACATTTGGTTGTAACATGTGGCTAGGGTCAAAGTAGCATAATGGATATAACATAAGGCTAAACTACTTGTAAGCACACAACTATTCGAGAATGTTCAATAGAGCACATGCCAACTCTACTTCTTACCACCAAAAGTATTCAACATATTTCTTTTCTTTCTTCTTTCATTTCACTTCCTCAACATTCATTCACAACATTTATAAACACATAAAGAATCCACACTCTCCCAAACTTGCATTTTGATATTAACTACAAGAAGTGTGGCTCTTCTTTTTTCTTTCTATTCTTCTCTCTTCTTTTTTTTCAATATTTTAATTTTTCTCAAAAACAATACAACATATCACCTAATCATCATACCTCATATCATTCAATGCAAAACATAGCTCCATATAATTATCCTAGAACAATCATATCACTACAAGAAAAACAGGCTAAGGCGACGGTCAAAATCCGTAGCCTAGCGGTAGACAAATTGGGACGGGCGACAACTAGGCAACAGAATTACGACCGTAGTAAAAAGCCCAGTAGCCAAATTGATATTTCGTAGCCAATTCTAAAAATTAATTTGTATTTATTTTTTATAACTTCCGTAGCAAAATAGCCGTAGCCCATCCGTAGCCAACTAAAATTTTGACTTTTTCAATTAATTATTAATATCTGTAGCAAATCCGTAGTCATTTCGGTCGTAAATCGACCTTCGTCCACGGCTACGGATTAATATCCGTAGAATTTCAGTAGCCACTATTCGGTAGCCAATCCGTAGCCCATTCGTAGCCAACTAAAATTTTGTTTTTTTTATTAATTATTAACATCCGTATCAAAGCCGTAGCCGTGTCGGTCGTAAATCGGTCGTTGTCCATGGCTACGGATTGGTATGGTAGCCAATCCATAGCCTTTTATCGACACATTTCCGTAGTCAATCCGTTGCTAATTAATTATTTAATTTTAAAAAAAAATTAACAAAAATTATATTAACAAAAAAAAGTTAAAAATACAAATTAATATTTACAATAGATTTATAATATTTACAAAAAAAACCAATACAACAATAATATTAATTTATAAAAAAATCTAAAATGATCTACTATTGTCTTCTAATCATCTCGCTCACATGGTTTTAATGTCTGCAAAGCTTTCATTTTCTATTTCTATACTATCTCATACTCTTCCAAAGTCATATCCTATTACGACATTAACAAATATATATAAATAACACACAAATATTACTTGAAGATATTTAGAGCAGTTTAATTGATTAAATTCCTCATCTACATATACATTGCCAAATTTCTTCTTCAGGCACAATCTAACCAGTGAAATAGTATTAAAAATACACCAATAGCTCATTAGTTAGAACAGAAAACAGTTAATAGGAAACTTGGAATATATCAATCCAAGTCTTCTAACAAGAAATGTAATTGAATCTTCCAAGTTATGTTTTTCATATGGAAGTGTCGTTTGTATGAAATTACTTTATTATCTACCCTTCTAATATATAATTCTTCGTATCATCAATGCCATTTGCATAAAAGAGGATTAAGTTGGATAAAATTAATGCATTCATATAGAAAAGAGAAATCCTACCACAATTTGAACTATTGTAAGCTGGATCTCTACATTCCTTAACAAGGGTAGTTTCATCGTCACACATATAAGAAAAATGTTCAGTCACGTTCTCCCTACAAAATATGCATTTAGATACATCTGCACATCATATCAAACTGTATTCAACGCCAATGAATTCATCCAAAGATTTGTTGATTACTAAATAAAAAGCCTAAGAATTAATTAATCCCATCAATGTTGGTGTTATCTTATGCAAAGTGAAGCATGACTCACAACCCACCTCCCATAAATCATTGCTAATATATCTCATGATCCATACATGATATGTACACATGCCTAGTGACTAAATCACATGAATAATATGAATCACTTACAAATCCAAAAAACAAACCTAGATTCTTCTTTAATACATGTGTCTAAGAAAGATAAATCATGATTAGGAAAAGCTAAAAAAAATGTGCAACTAAAGAAAAACTTGAAAACACAAGGACATAGTTCTTACAATACCACAACACTCAACTCCATATGAAGAATGATTATTTTCTCCAACATCATCCTTCTAATTCGATAAAGACCTGAACGAATCATTCTCCACTTTTTCTTTAAATCCCAACAAAGTCAATCCTAAATCACTTAACAAAAGAATTCCATTTAAGCATATGATTCCATTATTTCAATTCTAAATTAGCATGCCTCCATTATTTCAACTCTAAATTAGCAAGACTCTATTATTTCAACTCTAAATTAGCACATGACTCATTATTTTCACATATAACAAAAGAATAGCACCACTAACCAAATAACATTTCATATTCGCTACATCAGCATTAACATATATATATTATCGGCATTAACATATACATATTGAACTATAAGCGTGGTACATATTCAACTCTAAACTATTTACCTACAGATAAAGATAGGAATATGGTGGTGGCGCTCTTGGTGGTGGTGATGGTGCGATTGGTGGTGTTGATAATGCCCTTGATAGTGGTGATGGGGGTGGTACTTTTCGTGATGTCTTTGGTGGTTCCCTTGATAGTGATCACGAATAAAAATTAAATAAATAAATAAATAAAATTAATAAACTACAAACTAGTATATTGCACTACCTTTGATGGTGTTGGTGATAGTCTTGGTGGTGGTTGTTGTTGGTGGTGGTGCCTTTGTTTGTGGTGGTGGTGTCTTTGGTGTTGATGGTATCACGTCCCGACTCAACCCTTTCCTAGAAGTCAAGTCCGAACACGACAATAATCGGACAAAGTCTCCCTTTAATTATGGACATTCCAACACTTGTACAATTATACTCAATGCCAACAACAAATACACAAGAACACCTTCTTGAAACTTTGCTTATGCATAACATGTTAAACACAACATTTCTTCATAATAGGTCTATGTAAGCCTAGCAACATTTACAAGTTAGACTTGTCTTTAGTCACAAGTTCTCAAGATGAATTACAATCCATAAAACAAAGACTTTCTAAGTTAAAAAATAAGCTAAGTATGCTTTAGTAACATTTTCAAAGTGATTTATAAACTTGCAACTAAACTCTTTGATTTCAATAAGTCAAAAGTTATGATCTAACACGTGCATAATGGAACTTTGTTGCAAAACAAACTAATACAACTTGTAAAACATCATAATCCAATCGTTTAATTCAATATAACTCATAAAGCATTCATAACCAATAATTTAATCGTTTCACATATCTAGTAATAGCAAAATAGTTTACCACTTATAGCATTCACACACATTTTATCCATTTTTCATTAGCAATTAACTTGCATGAGAGCACCATTAAATTCACTTAGTAATTATTTTTAGTAATCTAACTAACTAACAACATAAACAAGTTATATTTCCACTTGAAATCCAAGGAAATTTACAAGATTCTAACTTTAGGCCTTATTTTGCAAACATGTATCATATATATATGTTGTATGCAATGTATGTAGGCTAAAAACACTCTCTCAAGCATTTTTTCAAACATATATTCAACATATTATACAACTACGTCAAACAACAATACACACATAAAGTCTCAAACTTTCAACAATATTCTACACATGTACTTCACATTTACTTCATAATAAACAACCTAGCATGTGAATTCATAGCCCAATTTAACATTTTATAGCATACACATAAACTTACCATCTTTAAAACTATAATAAATGCAAGAAATACATGAACCTTTCACCTTAAAATTGTAGGAAATCCAAACTAGAGCAAACACTTGAGCTAAAGATACTGCTTTGATGGTGGTGATAGTGGTCTTGATGGTGGTGGTGCTCTTGGTAGTGGTGGTATCCTTGGTGGTGATGGTGCCCTTGGTAGTTGTGGTGGTGGTATCCTTGGTGGTGATGGTGCCCTTGGTAGTTGTGGTGGTGGTATCCTTGGTGGTGGTGGTGGTGATATAGAGAAAGAGGGATTGAAGAAGATATTTTCATTTTTTGAGAGAGAATGAGTGAAGAGAGTGGAAGGAAATATAAAATAATTTCGTACTTGTCTGATTTGAGTGAAAAATCAAAAGCGGGTGACGAATTGGCTACGAAAATCCATAGTCACAAAAAAAAAATGTAAAAAAAAAATTTCCGGAGGCCCACCGGCCGACTGGCTGACTGCCTGCCAACGTTCTAGCGCCGAAGGGCCAGTCGGCGGGCCGGCAGGCGGGCCATCTGGTAGGCCCTTCGGCGGCCATGTCGGCCGGCCGACCATCCGTTAGGCCTTCCGGCGGGCCAAGATTTTTTTAGTTTTTAATTTTTTTTTCTCCTATCTAAAACATTCAAAATTTACATTTTTGGAATTTTTATAGACTTATCTAATTTACTTATTTATTTTTATAGGTTTCTATTTATTTTATTATATATATGATTGCTTTAATTTAATTTAATTTAAGTTTGTATATAATTTATTATATTATACATTTTATACATACTTCATTTTTTTTCTTGTTTTATTATTGGGCTACAACGTAGTAAACTTTACTTGAAATGCTAGTTTTTTAGATAAAAAGCAAATAAACCTCATTTTTATTTGAAAGTCCGTAGCTCATCCGTGGCAATTGACTACGGATGAGCTACGGAAAAATGAAATCCGTAGCCAATTGCCACGGATAGACTATGGACCACTAATAGTATAAATTCTAACTTGTTAATAGATATGAACAACGTATTAAAGCGTATTTATATCTTTATATTTTTCATGTTTATGAAGTTTAGACACAATATGAGAGTTTTTGGATTCTTAGATTGAACGTTTATTAACATTAACGAAATGTTAAGTGAGGACGTGATAACTTCGATTTGAACGACTAATGAGTTCGTAGAAGATTTCTCTATTAAAATACGCACGCTAATAAAATACTGATCATATTTATTTTTATTTGGAAAACTAGCATCTCAAGTGAAGTTTACTACGTTATAGGTGCAATCAAAATACCGTAATTCAAATTAGAACCGATAAACCTCATTTTTATTTGAAAGTTCGTACCCTATCAGTGGCAATTGGCTACGGAAAAATGAAATATGCGGCCCATCCGTAGCCAATTGCCACAGATGGGCTACGGACCACTAATAGTATTAATTCTAACTTGTTAATAGATAGGAACAATGTACTAAAACGTATTTATATCTTTATATTTTTCATGTTTGTGAAGTTTAGACACAATATGAGAGTTTTTGGACCCCTAGATTGAACGTTTATTAATATTAACGCAATGTTAAGTAAGAACATGATAACTTTGATTTAAACGGCTAACGACTTCGTAGGAGATTTCTCTATTAAAATACGCACGCTAATAAAATACGGACTAAGTTTATTTTTATTTGGAAAACTAGCATCTCAAGTGAAGTTTATTACGTTGTAGGTGCAATCAAAATTTCGTAATTCAAATTAAAACCGATAAACCTCATTTTTATCTAAAGGTTCATAGCCTATCCGTGGCAATTGGTTATGGATGGGTTATGGAAAAATGAAATCCGTAGCCTATCTGTAGCCAATGGCCACAGATAGGTTACGGACCACTAATAGTATGAATTATAACTTGTTAATAGGTAGCAACATCGTATTAAAGCATGTTTATATCTTTATATTTTTCATATTTATGAAGTTTAGACATAATATGAGAGTTTTTAGACCCCTAGATTGAACATTTATTAACATTAACGCAATGTTAAGTGAGGACATGATAACTTCAAATTTAATGGCTAATGACTTCGTAGGAGATTTATTTATTAAAATACGCACTCTAATAAAATACCGACCAAGTTTATTTTTATTTGGAAAACTAGCATCTCAAGTGAAGTTTACTACGTTGTATGTGTAATCAAAATTTCGTAATTCAAATTAAAACCGATAAACTTCATTTTTATCTGAAAGTCTGTAGCCAATCCATAGCAATTGGCTACGGATGGGCTATGAAAAAATGAAATCCGTAGCCCATCTGTAGCCAATTGCCGTGGATGGGCTATAAACCACTAATAGTATGAATTCTAACTTATTAATAGGTAGAAACAACGTATTAAAGCGTGTTCATATCTTTATATTTTTTATCTTTATAAAGTTTAGACAGAATATGAGAGTTTTTGGACCTCTAGATTAAACATTTATTAATTTTAACACAATGTTAAGTGAGGACGTGATAACTTCGATTTAAACGGCTATTGACTTCGTAGAAGATTTCTCTATTAAAATACGCACGCTAATAAAATACGGACCAAGTTTATTTTTATTTGGAAAACTAGCATCTTAAGTGAAGTTTACTACGTTATAGGTGCAATCAAAATTCTAATTCAAATTAAAACCGATAAACTTTATTTTTATTTGAAAGTTCGTAGCCCATCCGTGACAATTGGCTACGAAAAAATGAAATCCGTAGCCCATCCGTAGCCAATTGCCACGGATAGGGTACGGACCACTAATAATATGAATTCTAACTTATTAATAGGTAGGAACAACGTATTAAAGCGTATTTATACCTTTATATTTTTCATATTTCTGAAGTTTAGATACAATATGAGAGTTTTTGGACCCCTAGATTGAACGTTTATTAACATTAACACAATGTTAAGTTAGGACATGATAACTTCGATTTAAACGGCTAATGACTTCGTAGGAGATTTCTCTATTAAAATACGCACGCTAATAAAATACGGACCAAGTTTATTTCTATTTGGAAAACTAGCATCTCAAGTGAAGTTTACTACGTTGTAGGTGCAATCAAAATACCGTAATTCAAATTAAAACTGATGAACCTCATTTTTATGTGAAAGTCTGTAGCCCATCCATGGCAATTGGCTACGGATGGGCTATGAAAAAATGAAATCCGTAGCCCATCCGTAGCCAATGGCCACGGATGGGCTACGGACCACTAATAGTATAAATTCTAACTTGTTAATAGGTAGAAACAACGTATTAAAACGTGTTTATATCTTTATATTTTTCATGTTTATGAAGTTTTGACAAAATATGAGAGTTTTTGGACCCCTAGATTTAACGTTTATTAACATTAAGACAATGTTAAGTGAGGATATGATAACTTTGATTTAAACGGCAAATGACTTCGTAGAAGATTTCTCTATTAAAATACGCACGCTAATAAAATACCGACCAAGTTTATTTTTATTTGAAAAACTAATATCTCAAGTGAAGTTTACTACGTTGTAGGTGTAATCAAAATTCCGTATTTCAAATTAAAACCGATAAGCTTTATTTTTATCTGAAAGTCCGTAGCCAATTGCCACAGATGGGCTACGGACTTTGTTATTTTTATTTTTCCTTTCGGTTCTTTATTTTTTATGGACATTTTTTTGAATAATACATAGTCCATAGCCAATCCGTGGCTATTTAGCCACCGCATGGCTACGGAATTTGTTTTGAGTTTTGTTGCCGCATTAATTAAATAATCTGTAGCTAGTCCGTAGCAAATTTATCGCGGCTAGGCTACGGAATATTATTTTTTATTTATAATTAAAATTATTGCCCGTAGCCAATCCGTAGCCATTTTTTGTCGCCATTTCAACGGGGCCGAAGTTGGCTACGGATGGGCTATGGAATTAATTGCCCGTAGCAATTCCGTAGCCCATTCGTAGCCAATTTACTACGGAAAAAATCCGTCACCCAAATCCATCGCCCGTGCGCTGTTTTCTTGTAGTGTATGTTACAAGTAGGAGGGTCATTATTTGAAAAAATCAAACTTGACAAGTTAAGGAAGATATTGTAAGTCGCATAAGAAAGAAAAGGCAAATTAAGCTCAAAATGGTGGACTAGGGATATTCTTTAATTACAAGGGTTGGCTTGAAGGGCTCAAACAATACAAAGATGGCCTAAATTATTTTCCTAATGCTACATAACCTAATATTTCGCCTTGACTGACAATCAAGCAAGTTCTAAAGTCCCATTTCATCATGTTCCTATTCACTTAAGCTCACATAATCCTTCTCTAAGCAACAACATAACTAGGCGAGGCTAAGTGCGCAATAGGTGGGGATTTTCCATAAAACAAAGCTATGTTGCAGTCAATTATCCTCATTACTATCATGTACTTCTTATGCTACTCATCATCGGCCTATTTCTTATATTTTCAGCATTACTTTCAAATTTTTTTTTGTTCATTCATTTTTTTTTTTATAAAAGAAAATAACAAAACATCTTGAAAATAATAATATATAGACTTTAAACAAAACATGTTAACCAGGTAGACACCAAATAACCACCCTCAAACTTTAAACAAGACATTGTCTTCAATGGCGAAAAAAAATAAAAGAAAGCAGAGGACTTCCCTGAATGCCCATGTTGTTCATTGTCCAAAGGCTCCCCAAATATTTCAACTCCAATTATGCAAAGCAACGTGTTCCAGTAGATGTCATTGGCATGTTGATATGCTAAACAACTTACTCTAGTTGACACCACCTAACAAACACAGTTTTAACCCCAATCACCCTGTACTCTAACCAATATCATAGAGACATTTAAGCAAACATCTTGCAGGCACTCAATTTTATAACCTTCCCTTGCGAGTTTTACAAGGCAGCCACAAATCTCCCAACCATGACGTGGGTTTGCAATAAAAATCAGCCTTTACCACAATATTAAAGCTATGAATCAATTTATTTCATTGACAGTTTTAATCAAACACTTGGTAGGCAACCAACCTTCACAACTTACTCCACCCAAACATAGATATTGCCCATATGCATAGGACAAAACACCTCAACAACCACAAAAATACCCCGTTGGACCCAACTACCATTTTTTTGCGCGATGCTTCAAAAGTTTTTTTTTTTTTTCAAGATTCAGCCCACAACACAAAAACAAGAATGAACTTACGTAAGTGGTATGGGTTGCCTTAGTCACTGTCGGTAGCCTTCGACTCGTTGCCACCATTTCGACAGAGCGCCGTCGTCAGCATGAATAATGATGAGCTTGAGAGATAGAGAAAATGGTGTAAGAGAGGAAGATCTTGAGATCGTGAAAGCTTGTATGAAATTGTGCTTGTATGATTTGAGTACGTGTTGTGTGTTAATGGGGCTTAGGGTTTAGGGAAAAAGAGAAGAGTTTGTGTTTAGGTGTTGATGGTGGTGGCTGAGAGAAGAAGAATGATTTTCTATTGATTTTCGATTTTTTTTTTGAACGTCAATTGTAGGGACGCCAATGTAGCTGAGCCACTTTTTAGTGCAACAGTGCTACTCACGAACATAACTTGGATCACCGTCAACGTAGCTGCGCTATTTTGTAGTACAACAGCGTTACCTTCACATCTTAATTTTTCTTATTTTTCTCTTCACTGCACGCATCCCCTTCAATTCAAACACCAATTTCTCCATATTTTCTCCCTTAATTGACTTAGTAGAACTTCTCTTTGGCTTGTATTCCCCCAAACTTGTTCTTAAACCTTACATGAAAAGAAAAATTTAAAAATTAGCGATGACAACTATAACTGGAAAATAAACTAAAAACAAACATAACTATTAAATCAAGAAAAGTAAAAAAACTCAGGTTGTCTCTCGAAAAGCGCTTGTTTTAACGTCGATAGCCCGACAAAGCAATTTTTCACGACAAATTGAGGTGGACAACAATCTTGTGCTTATCAAACTCATCATCCCAATAAGTCTTCAACTGTTGTTCGTTGACCTTGAACGTCCCTTTCTCTGAATGGGTGACTTCTACAGCACGATAGGGAAACACTTTAGTCACAACAAAGTGGCCAACCATCTTGACTTGTATTTTTCAAGAATCCGTGGGTTATAAAGAAATATTTGTTGTCCATGAAAGAAATCTTTTCCCGAAACAGGTTTGTTATGCCACTCGTTTGTCCTCTCCTTGTAATCTCTTGCTTTCTCATTCGCTTCATCACAGGATCCTTCTAGCTTATTCAATTGCAATAATTCTTTCTCACCCACTACTTGTACACCCATTGTTAGTTGTTTAATAGACCAATATTCCTTGCACTCTAATCCCACAGGAATAAAAGAATCATCTTGTAACAAATTTGTCTCCAAGTGATCCAATTGACCCCCATGGTTAGACACTATAGCTTTTATGGCATCAATGTGAAAACAACTACCACTTGCTTCTGAGTACTTGTAAGCTTTGAACACGTTAAAGGTTACCTCTTCGTCTTGTACTCGCAACCGAAGCTCACCCTTTCGAACATTAATAAGTGTTCCCCCAGTTGCAAGGAAAGGTCTTCCAAGAATGATATGAATTTCTTTGTCTTCTTCCATATCAAGAACTATGAAATCTAGAGGAAAAATGAATTTATCAACTTTGACGAGCACATCCTCAATTACTCATCTAGGGTGTTTTAGCGAACGATCAACTAATTGAAGTGTTATAGTAGTGGGTCTTGCCTCTCCTAAACCAAGCTTCCTGAAAATAGACAAAGGTATTAAATTGACACTTGCACCCAAATCACACAAAGCTCGCTCAAAAATAATATTCCCAATTGAACATCGAATGGTGAAACTTCCTGGATCCTTGAGTTTTGATGGCAACTTCTTTTGTAGGATAGCACTGCACTCCTTAGTAAGTGCAATCATCTCGTAATCTCCAAGCCTTCTCTTATTTGAAAGGATATCCTTCATGAACTTCACATAACTCGGCATTTGTTCAAGCGCATTAGCGAATGGAGTATTGATGTGAAGTTTTTTGAAGATTTCAATAAATTTAGCAAATTGCTTTGTCAAGCTTGTTCTTCTTCAAGCGTTGTGGAAAAGGAACTTTTAGAGGTGGTTCTTGAGGAGGTTGTGGTTGCTCTTCTGTTTTCTCTTCATCTTTCTCCTCATTTTTCGCTTCATATTTCTCAACCTTCTTGGTTCTCACTAGCTCCTCTAACTCCTTTCCGCTTCTCAAAGTGATCGCTTTGCAATGTTCTGTCCCATCTCTTTTGGGATTCACCTCCAAAGTACTAGGTAATCTTATTTGTTGTCTTTCAGAAAACAAAGTATCCATTTGACTAAACTGCACCTTTGAATTTCTGATTTGTGCGGATTGGTTCTGGAGGGCAGTCTTGGTTTCATTCATAAATTGAGTTTGCGAAGTCGCCAACTGAGCCAATGCATCATCCAAGTTTACCTTTTTCTCTAGTGAGGGGTTATTCTGCTCAGGTTGCAATACATTCTGAGTATTTTTATAGGACAAATTTGGGTGATAATGTAATCCTGGATGATATCTGTTGGAATACTGACTGTATTGCTGCCTATTAAAGTTTTCCACATATCTTGCTTGTTCTGCTACACCTTGCGCAAATGGATTACCAACCTGACATTCTGCACTATAATGTGGACCACAGCAAAACTCATACACTTGATTATTTTGCAACTGTTTTGCGAGATTGCCAATTTTCGCTGTCAAGGTAGTTATGGCATCAATCTCATGGACCCCAGCTGTCCTCTTTGGTATGACTCTATCGCTTGACCACTGCAAATTGTTCAAAACAATATCTTCAAGTAACTCATAGGCTTCATCTACAGTTTTATTCATTAGAGCTCTTTCTGCTGATGCATCAATCAAAGTTCTTGTCGAATTTACCAATCCATTGTAAAAATAGTGAACTTACATCCACTTGGAAACTCCATGATGAGGACATTTTCTCAACATTGCCTTATACCTTTCCCACGCTTCAAACCGAGTTTCTCCTTCATGTTGAACAAAGTTATTGATTTCAATGCGCATCTTCGCTGTCCTGCCAGGTGGGAAAAATCTCAACATAAACTTGTGCACCAAATCTTCCCAAGTAGTGATTGAATCCGAAGGCAACGAGTTTAACTATTCCTTAGCTTGATCCCTCAAGGAGAAAGGAAACAAGCGAAGGCACAGAGCTTCATCAGTGACTCTATTGTACTTAACAGTTCCGCAGACTTCTAGAAAATTCACGATGTGCTGATTAGGATCTTCAGTAGACAATCTATGGAATGGAATATTCTGAATCAATTGCAGCGTCACTGTCTTCAACTCAAAGTTATTCGCTTGAATCACTACTCTTCTAATAACAGGTTGAATTCCAGTGGGTGGCAGCGCATAATCTCGCAATGCTCTAGGTCGATTTGCGTGATTATTTCCTTCTTGTACTTGAATAATTGCAGCCATGGTATCTTGAAGATGGTAGGTAGTAACTCTTTTATCCTTTCTATTCTTTCAACAATTGCGTTCTATCTCAGGATCGAAAGGCAGCAAAGTACCACTTCCCAACTTTCGCATGCACTTAAAACACTATGTTCCTGAAACGCAAGTAACAAAAATAAGAAAAATGACTAACAAAATAAAAAAGAATCCAAAGTAAATTAATAATGGCACAGTCCCCGGCAACGACGCCAAAAACTTGTTGTGTGAAATCTTAATACAAGTGCACGTATCGCAACAAGTAATAAAGTAGTGAGTAAAGATCATTCCCACGAGGACTGTAATTATTAAGTACCGAAATTGGTATAACTCTAGCTTTATTTGGACAATCACGAATTGAGAGTTTGTAACTAACGACTAAAGAAATTATAGAACTTATAAAAATAACAACTAAAATAATTACGAAATTAACAAAAAATGGTAATTCAATAATTAAGAGGCTCTAGGGATTTCGATCTCACCAAGATTAATCGTACTTGAAACTATTGATTTAAATCAATTGACGCCTATTCCTTACGTTGCTAGCAATTTCGCTAAGTTAAATATTAATCTTTCTCAGGCATCAATAACCTATCCCAATAAGCAGGCTAACTACATCTATGTGATAACTGTGAACTTATAGAATGCGTTAAACCTTAGAAATTTAAGCGCTGCACTAGATCTCATAACTATCTCTAGCTTATGATGATTTAATGGTATTTCACATGTGGTCTAATTTAGTTATCACTTCTCAGTCTCAAACCAAACCACGAATCATGCAATTGTTGATCAAGCAATCATAAGCATTAAACTTAGCATGAAATACTCAACGCATACATGGAATAGTTCATCAATCAATCAAAATCAAAAGTATCAAATATTCATAATTTGACTACATCGTAGCCCTAGAAAAATAGCTTAGAACATAATCATAAAGAAATTAAATAAAATCCAAAACATAGTATAATTTATGATAAGAGAGATAGAGAAAACTAAGATTTGGAGAAGAATCGTGGTAGAAGTCCGTCTCCGGATTGTTCTCCGTCTTCAACTCGTGAATCCTTTGCTTTTTCTCCTCTTGGAACGTTGCTTTTCTCTCCTAAAAAATCAGCCGCCTCCAAAAGCCTTCTCTCAAACATGTGTTTTCTTCTTTTTATCCTAGGGTTTGCTTCTTTTCGCGCTATTTTACAAAATTGCCCTTAAATTTTCTACGATACTGCGCAGCTGCGCTATGACTGCGCTACTTGTGATTTCTCTTCAATTGCTCCACAAGTTGCATAAAAGCTAATTCCTTGTCATTTCTCTTCAATTTTTGAAAATCCATGCTTTCTCATATAATTCACCTACATCGCAAAACAAACACGAAACCCGTCAAATTACTCCAAAAATTACTCAAGAACTAACAAGAATTAAATAAAAATGTACTGAAATAATATATCAATAATACACCCAACATCCTTTTACTACTTAGGAGAAGTATGGGTTGTGAAATGAAAACTGACTCTATCTCTTAACAATTTAATGGACAAATGACAGGCATTGTACTTGTATTGGCTTCGAAAAAAAAATGGTCCTTAATAACATTGAGCGGGTGAAATACTTCTATGTAAGAGAAATGTATATATTCCAACAGAAATTTGAAACTAACACAGAGATTGAAAGGTAAGAGGCGCATTGAATCATGTTGAGTCAAGATAA
The DNA here is from genome assembly GCA_037974665.1 of Ehretia macrophylla. Taxonomy (NCBI): domain Eukaryota; kingdom Viridiplantae; phylum Streptophyta; class Magnoliopsida; order Boraginales; family Ehretiaceae; genus Ehretia; species Ehretia macrophylla. The sequence goes on along the minus strand of CM075773.1, from coordinate 33,670,471 downwards.
TTAAGTCATCAAAAGTCGATATTCGATAAGACCAAATTTACCAATTTTTAATATATAGCTTATGAATTATTAGGTCTTGAAGTATATATAATAATCTAGTATTAAATATAAAATATTCAATTGAGTTTTAATTAGTTGTCCTTCTTGTATGTAACTAATATCATTAATTTTATTGGTAATGCTGGATTTTTATAAGTATTTACAAAAGTTATTATCTGTAAAACTGTCGCAGTAGCAAGCTTAACACCAAATCATATATTGAAGTAATTGTTCATAGTGATGAAATTTTTTATCCCGTCAACATGTGCTCATTGTATCTTAGGAGATTGAAAAACCTTAAAACAAACCTATTAAGGTTTTAAAGTGTCTTATTGAACTTTTGTGTTACAGAAAGTTTCGTTTTTGTCTTGATTACTATACATTTGCGATAGAAGAAAAGGAAGTATATATTTTATATTATCTCGGGCCATTCTAGTTTTTGACAGAAAAAGAAAAATGCCGTACTACTTTGACTTTATTTGGTTTCTGCATAAACTTTAATTATTTAGAAGAAGGTAATGTTTACATGTAGTTTCCTTGCTCCAGTGGTAGAACCAATGAAGTGTTTATTATATTTATTTATTATTTTTAATATATTCTTTATGTGTAGGTATAAATCATTTATTGGAATCTAAGACTTTTTGTAACTTGAGGATTAATATTATATTAAATTACTACATTATTTAAAAATTTATTATATTTATTTATTGTGTTCAACAGATACATCGCGATGTCAAACCAAAAATAGATGCCATTTTAGTGTGTGTGACCAGTGATTTCACAATACAATGATTATAATTTATATGATAAACATTTTCCATGTGTGGTTAAGGAAATAAGACATCCTAAGCTTTGATGTTACATATAGTAAAATTTCAAAGATAGTCGAATTAATAAGAGTATGCTAATAGTCTCCATGGTTTAATTATAAGTGATAATTAGAAGAAAAGTTGAAATACAACTAATTAAGGAGAAGTGATTGGAGAAATTTAGGCCCTTGTACCATTTAACCTCTTCTATACCATACATGCAAAGCTAAGAATAGAGACCGGCCATGTTTGATGGACCAACTTTGTCTATAGATAAAAGTAAAAGGAGACCACGGAGTGTCGCTACACCACGGGATTGTAGTCTTGGAGTGTTTAAGATGATGTGTCTCTACTCTTGTTGGACTTTGTTTATGGTTGAAGAATCAGAAACGAGGTCGATAAGAAAGTCAAAAACATCAGTAGCTACAATGGCAGAAGCAACATCTTCTTTCTGAAGAGTCCTCCTCTTTCCTTGCATGGTGGTCATCATCCAAGACCTCTTTGTGATCTCCTCTATGAACAACTCACAAGCCTTTGAGAACACAATTGGGGCCTCACCGGATATCATCATCATCTCATCACTTGATTTCTTCATGATCTTCTTGATCCTAGCCAATGGCAATGAATGACGCCCACCTTTGCCACCCGAAAGCATCCCTGAATACATCCCTGCTTTCCTCATTTTTTTCAAAATATATGTTATGTCGAGCGTAAAAAGTGACTCGTATTTTTTCAAACAAAGAGTACAAAAATGTGCTATTGCTTTAATGTTTAACGTTTTATAAAACTCTTTGACCCGGGGTGGTTATATATATAGGTATGCATGTTGAATTTGAATGTTGGCTTTGCGATGTTGAGGCAAAGGAGAGGGGCCGGCAGGCCTGCTTGGGCCGGCTAAAGATTGGTGACTTTAAATGTCTTCATGGTTTGTAGCATACTCATTTTCCTGTTTTTTATGACAATATGCTTCAATGATTATGACCCTTTATGTGGTCAACTATATTTAATTTTGATGTAATCATTCATGACGAACTCACCTTATAGATTATATGTAATGAACAATTATTTCTGCATTTGTTTCATGTAATAGTACAAGTAAGCTGATTTTTCTGTTAGTTTAGTTTGTCCTGGTTAAATAATACGGCTATAAGTGGTTTTGGGTTTTAAACTAACAATTTTTGGGTGACAACATTTTTTTTGGGAAGTTCTTAAACTCATGTACGTTAGGATTCAAATTTCATGAAAGAAGGATGGTGCAATTTAATTAGCCACAGGCACAGAACATATTGAGATTGAGGATAATAACTTTTTATCTGATTCAAACTTGAAATGTGAACAGATCTTTAACTAATTCATTGGGTAACAATTTTTCATATACTTTCTCTTACTTTTATGTGGATTGATTAAAATTTGCTATGAAGTTAGGTGTCAAAACTGTTGCCTCACAATTTTTAGCAGCTGGAAATTTTTTCTCAACTTATTTCGATGTTGGTCTCATCTACTTGTACTCTTCATAGAGACCTTTGACTAACTTTTTAATTGATTTTGGGCTTTTCTAGCAAAGAATATATAATTCTTCTCCGGGATATAAAAAAATTATAAATTTTAAAATTTTCTTATAAGAACTTGGGCAACTCATCTTAGTAGAATTAAGTTGATTTTAGGACGGAACCTCATGTTCTTAAAATGTTATTAGAGTTAGGTCTTGGGTCAAGTCATGTTCATCTACATGAAAATCATCTCATTGTCATTTTTAGATCTCGGTTCTGGTCTTCAATTTGAATCACACATGAAGAGATGTTAGAATATATAATTTTTTGCACATGAAAAAATCATAAAACTCCAAATTATATTATTAGATCTTGAGCTACTTCTTGCTGTTCACACCAATTGATTTTAAGATGAAATTCCATAATTCTTAAATTTTTTTTATTATGTTTGCTACATGAATATAATATATTCTTTTTAAATAGATGGCAGAAAGAGTCAAACCCAAAACCTTTATTAACCTAATTGCAAGACTATGTAAATAATCTATATCATCTAAAAATTTAAATTGTTAAAGAGTATGATTTTTACATATATTTATGGTCTCTTCAAAAATATTATAGGATATTACCATATCACAAAACAAATTCTTATATTATTCTTCTTTTCATTTATTTTTTTCAATTGTTTCTAACAAGAGTAAGGTAGCTGGGGTTATCTCATATAAGTTGATTGCAATTATTACTAATAATCAATTGTATATCATTGAACTAAATATCATAATGCATCTTCCTTAATTAAATAATTGCCCCATATTCTAATTTAATTTGCTCCACGAAAATTCTCCCTTTAATTTTTTTCAAAACACTCCATTCTTGACATCCTTACGCATTGTAACTAACCATTCCATAAGGTTGACCATTTTACGAGAAAATAGGCTATAGCTCGCCCGTTTGCTAATTGGTGTATTAATTATACATACAAACACATATATATTGGGGTAAAGTGCACTAGACCCCCCTATGATTTAGCATAATTACATTATACCCCTTTGTGGTACATTGTGTAATTGACCCCCTTTCCCCTACCTCCCAGCCGTCACCCCTACCCCCCGACCCCACGCCCCTCCCACCCCACCCCACCCCACCCCACCGCACCCCACCCCACTCCAATCCAATCCCATCAAATCCAATATATTCATATTGGGGTGATACAAATGAATTGTTTCAATATATATATATATATCCACTTTTTGTGGAATATGAGTCGAAGCAATAACAAGAATATTTATAGTAAAACATCTTTCACAATCCCTGGATAGATGGTTTTATTAAGTTTTAGAATTTTGTATAGAATATCAAAATGGATTTCATTTCTACCATTATTATGATATTACATATTCCAATCTGCTTGAATACCAGAAAAATAAATAGATTCGACATTAATAGTTGCATTGATAGTTATCTCCAGTCTCAAATATGCATTGAGACTTCCATTACAAGTGATAGTGATAATGACAGTGACAATTACATTTCTCCTGCTACGACCTTTGCACATTTAGATGCTACTATCGTACCTATTGTTTTGATGGAAAGAAGAACCTATGCTTAGCTAGCTTTTCAGAATATATACATATTGGAGTTATACATCTTTCAAATGAATTGTTTCAAGTTCTTCATTTTGAAGGTGGGGGGTGCTGAGGGGCTAGGGGGTGGTGACGGGTTGGGGGGGCTGGGTGATGGGCTGGGGAGGGGTGGTTGACAGGCTGGGTAGGGGTAGAGGTAGGGGTAGGGGTAGGGGTAGGGGTAGGGGTAGGGGTGGGGGTGGGGATGGGGAAGATGACTAGTTTCTTTTTTTGTTTTTTTTAAAATGGATAATTAGATCAATTACTAAGGAGAAAAAAGAAAAAGATTGAGGGTATTTATGTTTTTTTACAGATTCTGTTAACTTTTTTAATGAAAAAGTGGGGAGGGGGCAAGTGAGTTACGTTTTTAAATCATAAGTGAGGTGTTTGGTAGTTTTTGTAACACAAAGGGGTGTTATGCACTTATGCCAAGTCACATGAGGATCTGGTGCACTTCACCCTATATATTGAGAAACTTATCAATCAGTTTAGACTGATGTCAGTTTCTCACATATTAATAAGACTCACACGTGTAGGTCTCACCCGCCATGTGAGAAACTAACCTATTAATTTGAACTGATGGAAGAATTTTCTATGTATATTTGTCCGGTCAATAGAGCATCTCATGATTGAAGCCATGCAGTCAGCAGTGATATCTTGATGACATATGCTAACATTTATTTTGGGTTAACCTGTGGCCAATATTTGGAATGTTCTTTAGGCTTGGATTTATATCGTGTTTCTTGCATGCCTCAAAGTATAATATAATCAATATGGAAATAATTTGTTCAATGCATATCATGACGGTAATTTTCATACCTTTGAAACTTACATACACGTCAAAACTACTTTATGTTATTTCATCATTTTTTTTATATAATAAGAACTCATATATATATTTAATATTAAATCTCTCATATCTAGTTATATATGAAATTTTTTTTATTACAACAACAATACTCTTACAATTAACAGCTTTGACTTTTTACCAAGTGAAGGCTCGAAAGAAATAAAAAAAATAAAAAAATAGAGAAAAGATTGAAGAACAGTAAAATTGTCGAAAGTTTTATTTTCTTTTTATCTTTTTGGGTTTAGGTGGTCAAATGTTTTTGATATTTCTGACACCCTAGGAAAAGCCAGTAAAATTGCTAAAAAGACTTAGAAATTCTTTAAAGGGCAAATTAGACAAATAGTCCCTATTGTTTATAAATTTTGGACAAATAGTCCTAATTGTTTTAGAAGTCACGCAGTTAGTCCTTATTGTTTACAAAAATCCACCAGTAGTCCCTATTGTTTCAAAAGTCACTCATTTAGTCCCTATTATTCACAAAAATCTCTCCGTTAGTCTTCAATATTTGTAAATATCTCACCATTAGTGGTGAGACTTTTGTAAATAATAAGGACTAATGGTAAGACATTTACAAATAATTGGGACTAATACTGAGACTTTTACAAATAATAGGGACTAACCGTGTGACTTCTAAAATAATAGAGACTAATTGTCTAAAATAGGTAAACAATAGGCGGGACTAATTGTGAGATTTGCCCTTCTTTAAATATAAAGTTAGTCTTAGCTTAAAAGATCAATTAATCCCGATTAAAAAATATATATGTATAAACTTTAAATTATATTTTATAACTCCCACTAAAAAAATTACTAGATTTGTCCTGAGATATAGCCATTGAAGTTTTTTTTGAATGATGTAAGAATCAACCCTCGGATGCAATGGTGCGTTTCTACACATGCACTAAGTCATTTAAGAGCGGAACTCCAGTAGTAAAAAGTGTCGAACCCGCGATCTCGCAAGAATAGTTTCACCCTACTACCATTAGATCATGCTCCTGGGAGCGATACAGCCATTGAATTTGATGAGACAAGTATTATATATACGGCCTTTTGGTTAGACCACCTAAGGTGAATATCAACCTTTAATATTAATGCAAGTGATGATACAAGTGACATTTTCGAGGGGCTTTCTTCTTATTCGCGAAGAAATAATAGAATTCTTCACTACGTAATTGGTGGTAAACCGGAAAAAGGAAAAAAAAAAAAAAAACCGACACATTGCAGCTATGTGCAACATTTGTGATTTCCAGGAGTCCTACAAGATGTACGTAGTAGTCTAGTAGAGCAAGCAGCTGGAGGGCTTCCACAATTGTACGGACGAGCAATATTCAGGTCATTCTATTTATCCATTTAATTCTGAATGGACAAATCCAAGGTAAAGTTCGAGGTGGGAGGAAATTAATTAAGCAATACTTGTGGATCGGACACGAGTTTAATTTATATATGTCATGAAAAATATTCAAGTCCGATAATATTTGGTACCATATGGTAGATGAACCACACATACTTTGATGTGAGGTCTGAATAGTCGAACAATCCAGATTGAAGAGCATCCCTATGTGTCAAAGGTGTGGATGAATGAAGAGAACTTGACCACTTTATAAGGTTCAGAGTTGTGTATAATATATATATATATATATATATATATATATATATATATATATATATGATTTATAATTACCTCTTGGTCAAATTCACCGAGTGAAGTTAGCCGTTGCTAATTTTTGAGAAATTGAAAACCAGCTGGTGATTTCAAAGAGAGAATAGTTATGGATTGAAATTTGTTTAAGGTTGATATATGCGAATTTGCATCAGTTAGAGATCAAAACTACGTACATGTGTGTTGAATGCACTTAATATGATCTTGACCATTAATCAATATTAAAGTGAGAAATTGGTTATTTTAGTTATTGTTATTCATAAAATCGCCTCGAGTTTCATCTATCAAATTTAAATTGAAAAAAGGAAAATCAACAATTATAGTGAATGAAAAGAGCAAGACACCACCCAAGCGTTATGTTTGGCACAATCTATTTTTTGCACATTGTCAAGGGGCCGGGGATCTATGGGAGGCTGTGGGGCTACAGCCGCCACTAGCTCCATTTATTTCTTTAAAAAAATTAAATGTGTATTTTTAATTAGTATAAAAATGCATGTGTGTTCTATTTGTTTTTTTTTTTTTTTTTATAGAAAAAAATTAATAGTGTTCACTGAAATAACATTCTAGATCCGTTCATTGTTATTTTTGTTCGTGAGTACGTATCATATTATCCCGCTTTTTTCATGCTTGTGTAATAACTTCTCGAAGTTCATAAAGTTGGCTCAAATCTTCTGGTTCAAACGTTTAGTGGCCAAAAGATTGAAAATATGAGTCGTCTCAATCTCAGGCCTCTGGATAAAAAGTTAAATGTACCAATTATTTGCCACAACACATGAAACATGAGATGTAAGGGGGCATTGCTATAGTTTATTACTCCTTTTTCCAATTTTTTTTTTTTTTAAATCTAAATCAGTTAGATTAAAGAAAAACAAGTCGATGATGCCATAAGTCAAACTGGCGGGTGAAGCAAGAGTCTTTCATTGCAGTACTCATTGGAGAGAAGGGATCATATCCAATCTAGTTAGATATGATGCCACCCCATACTTAAGAGTGTTTAATAATTGATATAGTTCCTCTTCATCAAATGTTTAGGTATATACCTAAATAAAAGATGTTCTCTCGTAATTTTTTCAAGTTTTTAGCAGGTTGGTATATTATAGTACTGTATTTTTTTCTAAGATTATTTATATAAGCAAACTAATTTTTGGAAGCATAAAACGAAAATTATATTGTGAGCATATAGATTACTTTGCATCTACGTGTATATGAAACATATTTTCACTGAAGGGAGAAATCAATTAACGTTAAAGCTCAGAGAGTTCCCAATTATCAGAAAAGGCTTAATTTCATATTATAAAAAAATTATGAGCTAGCCTTCATAATTTCATACAAATAATTAATGGCACTGTTAAAGGGCAATTTGTCGAGTGTGAAACATTAACGTAAATATAATTGTGTAAATGGCCATTGCATTCTGGTGGGTGTATTTACTGTAAATATATATATTTTTGACAATATCAATACAAGTTTTTGCTTATCGATAATTAAAATAAAAAATAAAAAAATAAAAATGATGCAGTGATGGAAAATATGGTTACCAATGCAACTTCTAGTGCATAATTGGTGATAAGTAGCAGATACATGTTGGTCCAATGGAAGGGCAAAGATCAAATGCAAATGGGTAAGAGATAACTGGGCTGAGATCAAGAAAAAGATGGATTGGTACTTTCTATTTGTGGCTCTTGAAAACATGGCCTCACTTTTTCATGTGTTTTCTCTTTTTCTTTTTTGTCCTAAGCAAAAAGTATTAAACCACTGTAATTTTCAATTCTTTATCTTTTCACGTCTTTATGGCTCTTTTGGAAGAAAGAAAAAAAGATTGCCTTTGTGGATCTCGAACCTTTTCCCACTTTTTCCTATTGTTTTGTCAATAAGAATTCATTTTAAAATTAATTGATTTAGGAGAGTAATTCATACTCTTATTATATATTGGTCGTGAAATTTAATATTTTTCATATAAATAATTAGATTTTTTAATATTTTTATTCACATGTGACCCATAAATGATTGTAAAGACTTTGATGTGGTAGAAGAATTAATTTTGAATTTAAAGTAGTTGGCTGCGTACCACAGTCAAAATTTGAAACCAGAAAAGGGGAAATATGGATGGACAGGATTCAACCAAAGTCTAATTAAGATATCATGATAAACATTGTATGACCACTCTCTTGAATGCAACCTGGCCACCATGTCATTTAAAGATGTCTTTTGATCTTGATCATGTTTATAGACATATTTAAAAGAATATAACTCAATTCACTCTTTAATAACTACGCCCTCATAGTCAATAGGGTTACAACCTGATCCATAAAAATATAAAATTCTTCATGTAAAAAAATAAAATTCTTCTATATTTATAAATTACAAAATTAAAAACCATCAATATAAGATCTGGATTACTCTACTAAATAACAATTGATTTTGGAATAGAATCCATTTCTTGGCACGTTTTTTTTGCTTTGATTCAGTTTCTTCCAGAATTATAAGTAGCCCACCATCTAAGCTTTTCCCCAAACATGCTTTGCTACTAAAGTTCCCTCTCTACCATTCATCTCCATCAATGATTGGATAGAAGGTTCAAAAACCCAAGCAGCAGCAAATGATGACAAAAAAAAGAAGGCCAAGCAAACTGATCGAAGATGGAAAAATACTGAGAATTGAGTAAAATAGATAAATAGTAACTTATTGCAATTAGAGTTTTTGAGTTCGATCTACGAATTTGAGAAAAAAGGAATATGGAAAAGTCTTATAACTATCGTGGTGTCCGTAAGCGAAGCTGGGGAAGATGGGTGTCTGAAATTCGCGAGCCGAGGAAGAAATCAAGAATATGGCTTGGCACATTCGCCACACCTGAAATGGCGGCTAGGGCACATGATGTAGCAGCCATTGCAATAAAAGGCCAATCTGCTTACCTTAATTTCCCAGAGCTGGCTCATGTTCTACCTCGACCAGCCTCTAAATCTCGTAAAGATATTCAAGCTGCTGCAGGCATGGCAGCAATCTTAGCAATTCCTACAAGCCATGATGTTGATGATGATGCTGATCAATTGAGCCCGGCTGAGAAGTTGGTAGTGCCTGCAGGCCCTCGAGAAGGCACAGTTACAATATCTGATCATGACCATACTGGAGAATCATTTTCAGCTTCAGCTCTACATGATAATAATGATGATGATCCTTTTCTTGATTTACCTGATCTTTTTATCGATTCAAATGAACACTTTGATGAATTGTGTTGTTCATCATCGCGTTGGGAAATATCAGGACGGGAGTTTATTTATAGTGAGTTTATACCAGAAGACTTTTTGGATCTTATGGGGTTAGAGCATTGTTCGAATTTGTAATATTCCAGACAATAATATTGGTGTTTCTTTTTGTGTGTAAGCTTGGAGTGTTGAATCAGGATGCCAGGTTTGGTAAGGAATTGAAAAGTTATTATCGTGTGTCTGGAAAGTCACAGTTTCAATCGTAAAAAAAATATTTTATAAAAATTGCCCAGTAAGACTCCGTAGGATAGCACTTAAAACAAGTCCAATCCTTTTTGGAATCTCGCACGTAAGTTTCGTTAACCGAACAATTGAAGATCATCGCTTGATCTTTCCACAACTACTTACATTGATGGACATTCGAAATCTAGGGTTTCATTAAGCTTTCTTGTGCAAGTCGTAGCAGTAAATGAGACAAAATAATGCATGTACGACACAACTTTTGTTTCTTCTCTTGGAGAGAGATAAAATGGGAGAGTAAATCCCGTCTTTTAATCACTATGTGAACCCAGCTTTTGTCTCCATTATAACAAAAAAGAAAAATTTATCAACTTTAAAGGAATTTAATCACTGAGGCTTTTGCCAAAAAAAAAAATCACCGAGGCTCCATAAAATTGCATCATGCATGGGGTGATGAAAACCCGTGCATGACATTTGACATCCTTCATAGAACTTAAGATTAATGGTTTTATGCCTCAAAACTGATAATTTTAGTATAAGCAAGAAGCTAGCACATGGATCGAATTCTTTGACAGAGTAGCTAATGCAGTAAATCAAGATTGCACAATGAAATATGTACTTAATTGATATTCTTACTCAAGAAACAATTAGTCCCTCTATAAACCACGTACCATATTAGATTATCACCTCATTTAAAAGTTTAAACTGTTAAAAAAAAAGTTTGTTACATTATTCATTGTCTTCAATATGGCCCGCATGTGCAGCCGAGATTTGTTTATGAGCTTTTACATGTGAATAATTTTAATATTTTTAAATTGATGGCGACTAGACTTGAACCTATGAATCAAGCTATCCATGATAGTAACAAGTTGGAGTGTATTTAGGTTTTTTTCTCATCAAGGGCTAATTCTACGAGCAAAAAATTGCATCTTTTTACTGTGCTCCAATTAATTTTTATGCCTATATTGTACCAAACTATTGAAATCAACTTCATTGATTATCAAATTTTATTTTTTGGAAAATAAGATCATAATTAGGTTAAAGTGGACCTAACAGCGAATAGGCTAGCTCTTCTAATTTTCTCCTAATTAGGAAGAAAATCTAATATTTTCTTCGTAACTCGGAATCTGATAGAATTTCGTCCAAGTTTATTTTTGTTTTCCTTTTATTTTGAAGGATTTTGCTAATCATCAGTATATTCAGTATAATTATCTTATTCACTAGTGACATCTAGTTCTTCTACATTGATCTCTTTCCGAAATGTCTTTCCAATATTGCTAACTAAAATAATAATCCTAGTTAAGTAAAAAAAAATTGTAAAATAAATTAAAAGTTCAGCTAAACATAAATTACATGTTTACCTCTAACCGAACCTTCAACTAAATTAATAAGCTCATTCAACTGAAAATAGTTTACAAATGTACTGTATACTACAAAAAAGAGTATCAAACCTACCATATTCTTATATCAAAATTAATTACTCAACACAAAAGAGTCTCAAACCTACCATAATTGAGACAAAAAGATTAGATTGCATAAAATTACTAAATGGGTTCGTATACTTGCACTTCATTTTTAATTGGGTAATCGCGATACACTGCTAGGTGTTACTCACGATTTGCGAATTAATTAGAAGGAGTTCTAATTTAATTAATTAGTTGAATTAATTATTCGCTGTCGATTAATCATGAACCCAAGAGGTCACACACAAATAAAGTTTGCGAATTAATTAGATTAGAGAAAATAATTAAATGGTGATCTGGTTATTATGAAGTCCAAAACTGGTTAGTTTAAGTTCAGTTCACATATGGCCCTAGGTCATATGTGTCTCCTATATATTGTATTATTTTGACAAGAAAAGCTAGCACAATTTCATAAGTCAGAATAAAATATAGGATTTCTCTAGAAAACCTAGTGGGGTTGAAATCCAATCGACAAGCACAGATTCTGTGTGGATCAATCTTGAAGGCCTCACACGTGGGGAGCTCGTTACTGATTCAACCTCGATCTACGCTTCAAGAGGTAATTTTAAATTACTGCTATGATATTTAATGAGATTAATTATTGTATGCATTAAATATGCGTAATCAAACATGAACGGATACATGATTATTTTTCGCTGATTAATTATTAATTTTAATATCATGTATATTTCCTTGCAGTGGTATCAAAGCCACCGTTCATGTTTATTACGAGATTTTTATGTTTATGACACGATTATAATTGTCTTTTATATTATTGATTAAAGTTGTTTAATCTATTATGCCTAGAAAATTAGCTCGTTAGTAATCCCTCAGTTTATGTAAAAAGTGTTTTACATATTTTGTGATTTTTCAGTAAAAGTGTTTTCTGAAAAACTTTATTTTTATGTTTTTATTTTTATTTTCAGATTATTTAAATTGTTTTATGAAAATAGTTTTTAAATATAAAAAAAAAATTTCTAGCCCTCCCTTCCCTTTCGCTGGCAGCAAAGAGCTGCTGCCGGCAAGAGCAGTGCAGTCGTGCTGTGCTGTTAGGCAGCGCAGTGTGCTGCGCAGCAGCGCTGCTGCAAGGCACAGCAGCTCCATGTGTAGGAAGGCAGTGGCGCCGCTACAAGCTAGGCAGCGGCGGCACCTCTGCAGTAACAGAAAAGAGAAGGGAGGATGGCAGCTGAGGGAGAAGAAAAGAAAAAAAAATTAATTTGATTAATTTTAGGGTTAGGGTTTCTGATCGAGATCCAGATCCATTTTGGATTTAGGTCCAACTCTAAAACCCATGACCCAAAAGGGTTTGGGTTGATGGGTTTTGGGTTTGGGCATTTTTCTTTTCTGATTGGGCTATTTGGACATATTGGGCTATTTGGATTGTTTTTAAAAAGAGAGTTTTAAAAGGTTATTGGGCTAAATATCTTTGAATAGAATTTGTTTTATTTTATTTTAGCACAACTTTCTTTTAACCCAAACTTATTTATTGTAGCCCAAATAATATTTTGAGATTTTATTTAATAAATAGTTTTTTAATTTAAATAAATAAAAGGGGTTTTATTTATTGGATATTGTTCTTGTTTGATAAATGGTTTATTATATAAGCAAAATTAATATAATGGGATTATATAATTAATTGTACCATACTCGTGGATTACCTTGATTGAATGGTTGTGTGAATGGATGATCATGGACTAGAATGAATGAATGGATGAATGAATGAATGTATGTTTATTTATTTATTTATTTATTCATTTGAGTTTTATGTAATTATTTAAATGGGGCTTGCATGCCTTTTACCCATTTTGATAATGTAAAACCCCTATTCTCATTTATGTATCCCACTAGATTATGAATCTATATATATAAATATAACAAGAAGATCAAGCGGGACGCATCAAGGAGTTAGTGGACTCGGTTCGCAGAATGAGTTTTGTGAAGCCCAACAAGGAGTAGCCCAACTATTGGGCACTAATTTTATTTTAGGAATTCAACCCAGTGGCCCGGGTTGATATTGCTCCTAGTTCATGATCATCCTCTTTATTTACATGCATTTATTTATTATGAGATATATATTAAATGTGTGGATGTTTCTAGTTTTAGTTTATGAGATAAATGGAAATCAAAAGTATGTAAAAAGTGAGACCTAAATTAAAGACTGACAAATCTTTCCACTCCAGATATTAAGTCAATAATGGTGTAGTCTAGAGTAGATGATATAATTGCCTTCTATTATCATAGATTAGTTTATGTGTTAGGCAAGTGAAAAGCTGGCTACGGACACATAGAGGCTATTTATTTGTATTAATATGTAAACTAAGTCTATAAAACATGAGATGTAGGAGAATTTGGATTCTTACTGGGCACCAAAAATCTATCATGTGAGGTGTCGGTATTGCATTGATCCAAATTTTCTAGGATAATGGGTTCGACTTAAACAATTCTTAGAGACCAAAAATCTATAATGTGAGGTCGAAAGAATTGTAGGCAAGTAAATTGGGATTTGTATGAGATACATTGAATAAAGGGTTATTCATCTATTAGTTTTTGATTAACCAAAAATCTATAATGTGAGGTGAAACAAAAATTAATGGGCCCCCAATCCACTAAGAAACTCATTCATTTGACTTTCCGTTTTCTATTAGGGAAGTATAGAATTCAAAAAATTTAGTGGGGGTACTATTTGATTCAAAGACCCAAATCGAATAGTTAATAATGCATTATCTAATTTCAATTAATTATTTTATGCAGTTATATGCCAAAAATGAATCCCCTTGCAACTATCTTAGATAAGAACTGTTTGACCGGACCAAATTTTGTTGACTGGTATCACAACTTGAAAATTATACTGAGTTCCGAAAAGATTGAGTATGTGATTGATGGTCCACTTCCTGAAGAGCTGTCTGAGGAGGCAACTGAAGAGGAACTGCAAACGATTAGGAAATGGTGTGATGATGCGTTGAAGGTCAGGAGCTATGTTTTGGCTTCAATGTCAAATGAACTTTTACGTCAGCACGAGGACATGGAAGATGTCACTGCAATCATCACACACTTACAAGAGTTGTATGGTATAAAGAACAGGGTTGTTAGATATGAGATATCTAGGGAATTGTTCCGATTGAGGATGAGTGAAGGATCAGATGTCAATGCTCATGTTCTTAAGATGATCGGTTTGATCGAGCGTCTTGAATCCTTGAATTTCTCTATGGATTCGAACTTGCAACTTGACTTGATACTTCAGTCTCTTCCTAAATCCTTTTATCCCTTTATTATCAATTTCTAAATGAATAACATCGAGTGTACCTTGCCTCAGCTCTTGAATATGTTGGTTATATACCAAGGGCAAGGGAAAGAAGCAAAGCAATGAAATTGTTTCCACTGTGAGAAGGAAGGACATTGGAAAAGGAATTGTCCAGATTACCTCAAGAGTTTGAAGGGAAAAGGCAAGGCATCTGCAAGTATGTCTCGATTGCTCATGTTTGAGATTAGTCTTTCGATTAATCATGACTTTACTTCATGAGTGCTAGCTAGACTCTGGAGCCACTTCTCATATATGTACTTCTGTACAGGTGTTGAGGAGAAGTAAAGCTTTAGGAGAAGGTGACGTGGTCCTGAAGGTGGGAAATAGAGCAACAATTGCTGCATTACCTGTAGGGACATGTTGTCTTACTTTGTCATATGGATTTACTTTAATTTTGGACAATTATTTGTTCTTGCCCAGTGCTTTGAGAAACATCATTTCCATTTCAGTTTTAGTTCGAAATGGTTTTGAATTTAAATTTATGGATGATGGATGTTTTATTTATTTGTGAAATAAATGTGTTGACACTAGCAAATTAGTAAATGGGCTTTATATACTTGATATAAAGAAAGATGACAATAAAAATGAGCAATGTATGAATGTTCAGACCTTCAAAAGGTCTAGAGATACCCTTAGCTCTAAATATATGTAGCACTTGAGATTATGTCACATTTGGGAAGCTAGAATCATAGAGTTGGAGAACAAAGGACTTATAAGCCCTTGCGGCCTGGGTCCATTCCCAGCATGTGAATCTTGCATCCTTAGTAAGATGACCAAATCACCATTTGTGGGACAAAGGGAAAGAGCTACAACATTTTAGAATTGGTACACACTGATGTGTGTGGGCCTTTTGGTAAATTGGCTCGAGGTGGGTTTGCCTACTTCATTACCTTTACTGACGATATGTCTCGGTATGGGTATGTGTATCTTATGAAACACAAATTTGAATCCTTTGAAAGGTTCAAATAATACAGAGCTGAAGTGGAAACCCAGATTGGAAAAATGATTAAGGCTCTTCGATCTGATCAAGGAGGGGAATACCTTAGTGCTGAATTCCAGGAGTATCTCAAAGAAAATGGTATAGTCATTTCATTGACTCCATCTGGAATACCTGAGCTTAATGGTGTATCAGAAAGGAGAAATAGGACCTTGTTGGACATGGTCAGGTCAATGATGAGTTATACCGACTTACCTATTGGCCTATGGGGCCATGCTTTTCTCACTGTGGCATACATCTTGAATAGGGTCACTTCCAAATCAGTTGTAAGCACTCCTTATGAGATATAGAGAAATAAGAAACCCAGCTTTAATCATGTTAGAGTATGGGGTTGTCCTGCTTATATTAAAAGACTTAAAACTAAGAAATTGGAAGCGAAGTCTAACAAGGTCAGATTCATTGGTTATCCCAAGGATTCATTGGAATACAACTTTTATTCCCCCTACTGATAAGAGAGTCTTTCTCTGTAGACACGCCATATTCTTGAAGGAAGAGTTCATCCAAGAAAGTGGTTTGGGAAGAAAAGTAGAGCTCAATGAGGGAAACATTGAGTAGCCAATTGTCCAGGTAGAAACCTAGGATTTGATCCAGGATGAAACTATTCAAGAAAAACCTATTGTTTCACCATAGATAAGCAAATCTTTAAGGACTACTCATCTTCCCACAAGATATAGCTACCTGCATAGTCAACGACAAGAGTTGTTCACATTGGATGATGGATATTATATCGATGATCCCCTAACCTATGAGGAAGCTATTTCTGATAGGGACTCAGATATATGGCTTGAAGCCATGAAATCTTAAACGGATTCAATCAACACCAATCAAGTCTGGAATCTTGTAGACCCACCTGAAGGTATTGTACCTATAGGATGCAAATGGGTATATAAGAGAAAGAGGCGTACAGATGTACCTTCAAAGCAAGGTTAGTGGCAAAAAGTTACCGTCAGAGACAAGGAGTTGATTATGAGAAAACCTTCTCACCAGTAGTAATGGTTAAATCCATTAGGATTTTATTGGCTATAGCTACACACTACGATTATGAGATATGACACATGGATATCAAAATGGCTTTTCTTAATGGCTTTATTGAGGAAGACATTTATATGGAACAACCAAAGGGTTTTGAATCCATAAGTGAAAGTCACAAAGTGTGTAAGCTGAAAAGATCCATTTATGGACTTAAGCAAGCCTCAAGGAGCTGGAACAAGCGTTTTGATTAGGCTATTAAAACGTTTGGCTTCATTAAGAATGAAGATGAGCCTTGTATTTATAAGAAAGTCAGCAATAAAGCAGTTACATTCCTTATCTTGTATGTAGATGACATACTGCTGATTGGGAATGATATATGCATAATGTCATATGTTAAGGTCTGGTTATCATGAACAATCTCCATGAAGGACATGGGAGAAGCAACTTACATCCTAGGAATTCAAATCTATAAGGATAGATCGAAAGGATTGATAGGTCTCTCTCAGAGCACGTACATAGATAAAGTGTTAAAGAGGTTTAACATGCAGGATTCTAAAAGGGGGTTGTTACCTTTTAGACATAGCATTCATCTCTCTAGGGCTATGAGTCCTAAAACAGCTAAGGAAAGAGAAAGGATGAATAGGATTCTATATGTTTTAGCTATTGGAAGCCTTATGTATGCCATGCTATGTACTAGGCCTGATATTGCACATGATGTATATGTTACAAGCAGATATCAGTCAGATCCAGGTAAGGAACACTGGATAGCCGTCAAGAACATCCTGAAATACCTGAATAGGACTAAGGATATGGTCTTGGTATATGGAGGATGAGAATTGAAAATCGAGGGCTTTACTGACTTGGATTTTCAGTCAGATATGGATGATCGCAAATCCACGTTAGGATTCATTTTCGTTTGTAATGGAGGGGCAGTCAGTTGGATGAGTTCCAAGCAGAGTACGACTCCAGATTCCACTACAGAAGCCGAATACATCGCAACATCAGATGCAGCAAGAGAGGCAGTTTGGATCAAGAAGTTCGTCTCGGAACTTGGAATGGTTCCTTGCATTGAGGTCGCAATGCCTTTGCATTGTGATAATAATAGAACAATAGCACAAGCTAAGGAACCAAAGTCTCACCAGAAATCCAAACATGTTGAGAGGTGCTACCACATTATCCGAAAAATTGTAGGAAGATGCGACATAGTAATGCAGAAAGTAGCATCAGCAGATAACATTGCTGATCCGTTAACCAAGGCTCTAACTAAGCAGTCTTTGGATCGATACTTGGAAGAGATGGGTATGAGATATCATTCTGATTGGCTTTAGTGCAAGTGGAGAATTGTTAGGAATAATGCCCTGAATGCCAATAAATTGTAATTTTAGAATTATGGATAATGTATTATTTGATTTATTAAATCATTAATTGCGGGCAGTTTATTTATTTATTATAAATATTTTAATTAAATAAATAAAGTCCTTAAAACACTATCTATATATTCTATCATTAGGAGTAAAGATATGAGTGACGGAATCTATATTCATAGATATGTTCTAAAAGTTGTCCCCGATCATAAGATAAATTAATTGAGCATTAGTTTATCCAGATAGATCGGATTACAGTCTACTAACCAAATAATATGAGATGTTCGTTTGGACGATTAGTCTCATATCATTATAGTAGATGTATAAGTACTTGTTGCGAACAAGTAATTGGACTTGACGACCAATATAATGAATTACATGGATTGGTCAATAATTCATTATATTATGTAATTGTGCGATTAATCCTCAGACCTAAGACACCACGGTTATCTTATGATTAGGAATACCATAATTTGCTGGTGCAATTAAGCTAGTCCTAATCACAGATTAGATAACGTATTCAGTGGTTATGATCTATTCTGTCATGGATGTATATGAATATATATACGAGAACTCTCAATTGGAAATCCTATGCGATTTATTAATTATGTAACTAGAAATCCTTGGCCAAGGTGGAATAGTGAAAGTCGTTCCACAGATTATTCATTAGTTACTAATTAATCAGATTTTGACAAATGATCGAGTAATAGAGTTTGACGACCCAATCCATGACTCTGGCTTGATCGGGATAATTGAGACAATAAGATTAGATTGCATAAAATTACTAAATGGGTTCGTATACTTGCACTTCATCTTTAATTGGGTAATCGCGATACACTGCTAGGTGTCACTCGCGATTTGCGAATTAATTAGAAGGAGTTCTAATTTAATTAATTATTTGAATTAATTATTCACTGCCGATTAATCATGAACCTAAGAGGTCACACACAAATAGAATTTGTGAATTAATTGGATTAGAGAAAATATTAAATTAATTTTAGGATCATCCTAATATTAATTTAATTGGGCTCGTAGTAATTAGATGATGATCTAGTTATTATAAGACCCAATACTAGTTAGTTTAAGTCTAGTTCACATATGGCCCTAGGTCATATGTGTCTCATATATATTGTATTATTCTGACAAGAAAAGCTAGCACAATTTCATAAGTCAGAATAAAATATAGGATTTCTCTAGAAAACCTAGTGGGGGTGAAATCCAATTGATAAGCGCGGATTCTGTGTGGATCAATCTTGGAGGCTTCACACGTATGGAGCTCGTTACTGATTCAACCTCGATCTACGCTTCAAGAGGTAATCCTAAATTACTGCTATGATATTTAATGAGATTAATTATTGTATACATTAAATTTGCGTAATCAAACATGAACAGATACATGATTATTTTTCATTGCATAATTATTAATTTTAATATCATGTATATTTCCTTAGAGTATACTGTTACGGTATGCGTTGAGAAATGATTATTTACATCTATTTGAAGTCTTCTCAAATGATAGGTGATCGTTTTTATTTGTATTTTTTCTGAGACACCTCAAACACAAATTCATTTTAGAAACAAAAAAAAGTACATTAGATAAGTATCATGTTCTTAAATTATTCGTTTTCTTTATTTTCTTAAATATATTACAATAGTTTGTGATCCCACGTATTTCTCACTTATTATTTATTTTTAAATAGTAGTCAACACCAAACATGTAGACATCTGGGAAAGAATGTATAACTTCCAAATACAAGGTTACCGATCTATATATGTTCTAGTTTTTTTTTTTTTTTTTTTTTTACAATGGAGGCAAAAAATCGTGGTTCAAAAAGTTATTATTTGATTATTCTATCAAACCCTTGAGTCTAATTTTTACTTTTTGAGATACAAGGAATGCTTTGCTTTTCACTTATCTCCTTTATTTACCAAACGAAAAAAAAAAAAAAGGAATTAAGGAAGCTTGCAGCTGCTTTTTACACGATTATCCTTAATTACAGGACATAGTTGCATTCTTTCTTGTAATTTTTTTTTCTCTTGGGGTGGTAAGTAAGCAAATTTTATTAATAAAAGATTAGTTAATTACAAAATATGAATAGCGACATACTTTTTGTTGATATATGTCAACATCCACCTCTTCATAATAAGTATCGTTAATTATATGGTAGCATAAATTAATGATTCCGACTTAAACGTCGATGAGGTCAAAAGAGATCGCGATGGCTACAAGAAAGAAGTTCAGAAATTTGGAATTACCTAAGATGACGTCAGGATGATACAATGCTAAAGTTAGCCAACTTGACCAAAGGAAACTTCCTAGAAGTTGACTTGGATGCTTGCCACCCATGTGGTTAATTGTAGCCACCCATGTGATAAATATGGGTGGCTAATACTTTGAACATGGTTGGTAAAGCCAACCAAGATTGAAATGTTTGATAGGAAAGTCTCCTGTGGCGGGCTAACTGAATTCTATAAATAGGCATGCATTAGTTCATCATTTTATCCACAACACAACTCCAAACACAATCCTAAGTTAGTCTTTCTTTCTTGTATTCTTCTTGTAAGTCCAGAAGCCATTGAAGCTCTAATCTTGAGAGCGTCCGGTGGGACAATTATCTTGTAAGTGTTATATTGAATTGTTATAACGAGTAGTATTGTCTTTCTACTTGATTGTTGTTAAGACGTTTCTGGAAAATTGGTTATATCCTTACACTTTTTATATATTGTACAAGAAAGTATAAATTATAATTTTTGACCTACAAAGAACACAATATTTACAATCAGCTGTCTGAATTATTGAAACAATCCCGCCTGTTACTTCAAGTTTTATTTTGACTTTGGTAAGTGTATAATGTTGGTCCAGAGTATTAAAAAATATAATTTTTCTATCTCTAACGAAATATATTATACATGCTCATATTTGTCCTTTGACTATGCATATTTTGGATAATTATACAACTTATGCGTGTAGGCAAAATATATCTCATCACAAAACCCAAAAAAAAAAAATAATAATAATCAAACTTTCAATTCCAATGTCAGTTCAACTATTCATGTTGAGATGACATCGTAAACAATTCCTTAACTTTTTACAAAATAATTACCTTTTTGTCTCAAAATTTCATTTTGTACCTTTTGGTACATTACACTTTAAACAAAAGATTTTGTTAATCTAAGGTATCTCTAGTAGAGGTTTTAAATTCAGGATTTCTATCTTTAAATATAAAGACCCTGAGTAATTTAGAGCATTTACCTAAGCCTCAAGTATTTTTTTGAGTCTCTAAAAAAAAGTTAACTCTAATGAGGGTCTTAACTAAGTTGAATATCTATATTATGTTTAATTTAATTTTGCATACTAATTTAATTACTTATTATTTTTTGCGCCGGTTTTTTTTTTTAATTATTATTTTTATTATCGTAATTTTTTTTACGAATATTTCGACCAAAAAATAAATTAATTCTGACAAGGGTATAAATTAAGGCATAACATGACATTGAATTGAAAAATATTTATCTACTACAAATATAAATACAAATAATTAAGGCATTGAATTGAAAAATAATTATCTACTACTTGAAAAAATAATTAAGGCATATCGGGACGATAGACATCATCGTCAAAGTTTATCGAACGGGAGACCCTTTTTGCCATAATTGCTTTTTATCGTTCGATCATCCACGCCCTTCTTTCTGGAGTTTCGATGGTAGAAGTCTTCATGGACATAATATTGAAATCTTTTTGTTCTTCAAAACTTTTTTTGTACTTCATCATCATTTTCTCCATATTTTTCCCTTGCTGGAGGATTTCACTTGTAATGTCCTTGCCTTTTTTAAGTCTTTTAGCTTTTTGGTTTCCAATAGGCCTCGCAGATGAGAGCCCGCTTAGGGTCTCGGGCACCGACTCATCCGGAGTATCATTTTGTACAGAAAATGAAGTGTTGTTCTCAAGATCAACCGGAGACTCAGGTTGCGGCATACTTGCACCTGTGTCAGCCATCGATGCACTTTCAGATAAATGGACCTCGATAAGTTTCCTTTATTTTTTACCGTGTTGTAATATCGTCCAACAATGATCGAGTTGAAAATTTTGGTTTTCTGCAGCATAGTATAATCGTCTTGCATCAACAATCTGTAAAAAAAAAATATATATATATATATATATATATATATATATATATATATATATTATAAGTAATCATGGCAGATGAATGTAAGAAAAATAATATTATCCCGAAAAAACGCACCATATCAGCGGCATTTGCTTCACTCCTTGGTCTTAAATTTACTTGTGCAATACACTCTGCAAATTTGGTGCACTTTTGGTTAATTGGCGTCCATCGACATTTTAGACTTTTCGATGTTCGTGCTTCCATTGGAGTAACAGAGGGGTAGCATTCATGGAATTTTTCAAGGATTCGATCCCACATTGTTGCCGATGTTTGGTTTATCCCGATAAGGGGATCTTCACTAATTGCGATATAAGCGCGACATAAAGCAATATCTTCTTCAATTGTGAAATTGTGACCCCTGAAACCTCATTCTGCATTCTCCATAGCTGAAAAGGAAAAAAAAAAAAAGATAGATAGTATTAAATTATGTAAGACCAAGAAATAATTAATGAATAAAAAAAATTATGTGACATATTATGAATTTAAAAAAAAAAATTAATGTATTAAAAAAAACGTGGCATATTATGAATATAAAAAAAATAATTAATGAATAAAAAGATTAGGTGACATATTATGAATCTAACAATAATAATTAATGAACAAACAAATTGGGTTCCATATTATGAATATAAAAAAATAATTAATAAATAAAAAAATTAGGTGACATATTATGAATATAAAAAAAATTAATGACTAAATAAAATAGGTGATATATTATGAATATAAAAGAATAATTAATGAATAAAAAAATAAATTACAACATATATAAACCCCCAACCCCTTTTTTGTTATATAAAAAACAAAATCTCATCTTTTCATTTCTCTTTCCTTTCTCTCTCCCATCACCCTAAACCACCCCCCTCCCCCCCCCCAAAAAAAAAGATTGGATTCGTTCTTCTAGATACCTTTTGCTTTTTTTGTTTTTGTTTTTGGAAAACAAGTATGCTTGTGTATATCTTTTGTATTATTTTTTTCATCGGATTTTTTTTATGTTGGATTTGCTGCTTTTGTTGGTTGTATATATAGAAGCAACAATTTTTTTTACTGTTGCAATGTTGATATGCAATTTTCTGAAAGTTCATTTTTCTTTGAATTTTTGAACGTTGCAGGCTTTTTTCAATTTTTTTCCTTTTGGTTGCAACGTTCAGATCTGAACATTGCAGGCTTTTTTTTTTTTTTTTTTTTTTTCTATTGCGACATTCAAATCTGAAAATTGCAAGTAATATTTTTTTTTCCTTTTGGCTGCAACGTTCAGCTGAACGTTGTAGGCTTGCTTTTTTTTTTTTTTTTTTTTTTTTCTGTTGCAACATTCATATCTGAAAATTGCAAGTAATTTTTTTTTCTTTTTGTTGCAACGTTTAGATTTAACCATTGGATTAGATTTTTTGTGTTTTTTGTTGTTGCAACGGTCATATGTCCGTTGCAAATTTTTTTTTTTTTTGGTCGAATCGTCAGACGATCTGATGCTTCGGTCCAACCCAAAATGGAGACTTGTTTGTCTTCTTCCTTGGTCTCTATTTTGGGTCTTTATATTTGTTGAAGAAAATATAGCCAAAGCTCTATTTTTACACAAAGTCTCTAAATTTTGTTTCAAAATCATGTTTTGGGTCTCTATTTCAGCCATTGGTGTTAAAATTTTATCATCAAAGTCTCTAAAAAGAATAATTATTGCATTTTACTCACTCCATTGAAAATACCCTAACTAATATTTTCTATTCAAAAATTTACATTACATATGACTTGTACGATAAAAGATACGTATATTTTACTCTGCTTTGTTCAAAGGAATCCACGAACAATGATATATCATACAATTTCGGACATTGTTCTATTTCTAAAAAAATTATTTGAATTTACATCTCATGGAAAATGCTTTGACAATCTAAGAGTTAGGTAAAATGGTCAAGTGACGACATGTTGTAATCCTAAATTTTGAGTTTGAACTACGGTTTCGCCCTCTATCGTTAGCAATTGTGTAATTGTTAGAATTAGCCAGCTCAAGTCGCTACCTTGAAATGAATCTTCTATTCACAATTTGCAATTGATCAATCCATTGACAGTCACAAGAGCCATAATCAAGGAATAATCTTTGTGTGGTTCCACCACCAAACTTAGTACATCATCTCCAAGAGCAACTCCATTAGTCGATTGCTTTCTCTTTACCTGCATATTAATAACATTTCACATTCTTCATTTAGTCTACTCAAGAATTATCACTCATTTCTGATATATATAAACTTTAATTTCGTGATTATATATATATATATATATATCCAGAGTTTATACTCTCTTATACAGTATACAAGAGGTACATCGCTCTTTAACCTTTGTAATTAACTTTTTTTTTATCAATAAAATTTACTTACTAACCCCCCCAAAAAAATGGTAGAAAACAACAATTGAGTGGCAAAACTATACCTCGGCAACAAGTCGATCTTCACTATCAATTATCTTAAATTCTGATTTTTCCTTCAATCTCATTATCTTGTAGCAGCTTCTTTTTGTTTTATCCCACCCTAGACTAACATGACAAGTCGAACCACTTCCTACAAACTTGAATCTTCTCCTCACTTGAAAC
Organism: Ehretia macrophylla; assembly: GCA_037974665.1. Lineage (NCBI taxonomy): Eukaryota > Viridiplantae > Streptophyta > Magnoliopsida > Boraginales > Ehretiaceae > Ehretia > Ehretia macrophylla. The sequence goes on along the minus strand of CM075773.1, from coordinate 33,645,717 downwards.
CATGGTCCCTCTTTTTTCCAATTAGCATCACTCCATTTATAGATATTCCAAGATCCAAAAAATCGTAGTTTCTGCAAAAAGAAAATACGTTTTAATTTGACACATCTGGTGTGAGCCTGAATGACTTCTTAACGGGAGTTCCTGGGTAAAAGACAAAATATTTTTTTTACCTTTCTTTCCATGGAGTAGAGAACTTGACCATTGAGATCCATGAGATAGACTTCACTGCAACATCTTTCTTGATAATTGTCAACTCGAAAAACCAATTCGCCTTTGGAATTAAAGACTGTGCAGCCATTGCTATGGAAGAGTAGGGATTTCATCCATATTGTGAATGTTTCTCTCATGGATGTTATGTATGATGAGCTTATAGATGTTTCAGGACAGATCTTAGCCATTTGAAGAAGATGGATAATTTTCTTGAAAAACTAAGAAACTTTTTGAATGTTTGAAGAATGGCTATGGAGTGAAAGTTTGAGATGGGATTCATATATATTGCAATCTGGTTAATGGTTACACGTTGAGCCAAGAAACACGAGGCCAAGCTAGCTGTAAGATCGCTGACTAAATTATATTTGACGCAGCACCCAAAAATTAGATTGAATATTCAGATAAGGCAGAAATTTTAAATTCGAATTACGCTACAATGTACCTAGTAAAAGTTATATTTGACGCAGCTTATTCAGTTCGTCACTTTCATGACTCAACGTTTTGCTTTCAAAATAAATTTTTTAGTCATTATGGCATCTTTTTGCGTAGACATTAAATCAGATCTCGTGTCTGTTTAGTTCACGGTGGGCCTAACTTCGTGGGAAACACACTATTGAAGGTGTGAGCACATTAATTTTGGATCTAGTCTCTAAAATGTTGTCCAAAATATTCTACTCTTAGAAAGGATGTACATGCCAAGCACGTTTGGGAGTGCTACATAATCGTACAAAAATTGAAGCATTTTCACATTTGGAAAAGACTTTGCATTAAGAATAATTGGGATTTGTCGGGGTAACTCGGGATCTTATACAATGATGGTGGAATTTATAGCTTATAAATATTCCCAAACAATGGAAACATCTAGGTAGAACGGATTTAAAAAGTTTTATCAATAAACATTAAAACACAAAAGTTTTCAACTATATATATATTACATTTTCTTTTTTCAATAGATACTAATTAATTCTTTTAACTAAGTATACATAAATATTTAATTTTTTTTTAAAAAATACATAAATTTTTTAACATTTTACTAAATCAATAGGAACTACAAGTCTCGCTGCCCCTTTATGCATCCGCCACTGCATCTAAGTTTTTGCTTATGCATTTGTCTTTTCCGCTCAACCTTCTAGAAAGCAGGCAGAAGGAGCAACTACATAAAATCTGCTCCAATCTTTTTTCTGCGTGGGGGAAAACAGAAAGAGAATTGATAAAACAGTCATCTTTTTTTTAAAATATATTTTTTGTCACCTTTTTTTAGGGGTAGAATTACAATTTTTATCTAATGGAGACTTGAAACACACAACTTAACACTCTCAGTTAGACAATTTTTCTCAATAGAGACTAAATTGGTTTTCCAATCTAAAAATAATTTAAGAACACTCATATTTTAAAAAAATACAGTTTCAATTCACTCTTTAATAACTTTGTTCTTAGATCAGTAAGCATTACAGCTCTGCTAAGTCGTGAATAAATCCGCCCAGCCGCTTCACCACTTTAACTATTATTTGTATAGTAAGATTTTACATATTAAGTGTCAAATTTTTTGTATATATAATAAATTTTTTATTATATATATAAAAAAATAAAAAAATAATATATAACAATACTCGATCTAATATTAAACAATTCAGGCACTTGCAGTAAGTGTAAAATATTGGTCCCTTTTGGCATGCGCCCTATAAAGTTCATGTCTTTGAAGATGCCTTAGATCTTATCCGAAGTCCATAAAAATATTGTTATCATTGTCTATGCTTCTTAAAAGGCATTGCTTTATGATGCAAATCCTTTCCAGCTAATTAATATTGATGATCTAATTTTGAATGCATGGATTAGGTGGACCACTAAATGATTGTTTTATCTAGCTAGTACTTGAAAGATGAAACTTGAATTTAATACTTTAGAGCAACCATAACCTTACAAGAATAAGAGACGATAGTAATTGATTAATTAACTTACATCATTCCATCAAATACATCACACATTTTCAAGCATTTGGATCCCTAACTAACTAAACTTCTAGAGTTCAGGATTGGTACGAATAAGGGGAATTCAACTATTTAATTAAAACAAAGTACTATTACGTTTAGTGCAAATTCCTGGATTCAAAATTTTTGTTCAATAAATACTAAAATTACATAGTTTAACTTTTATATATGGGTAATTAAGTTTTTTTAGTGGAGTTAAATTAATTTTTTAAACCAAAAATATAGATAATTTCAAAAAATATAACTTTAATTCACTCTTTAATAATTACGCCATCGATTTCAATAGAAACTATAAACTCCACTGATCCATGAATACGATCGGAATAACTATGACTCTCTTAACGTAGCTAAATACCTTGTCAGTTGAATATATTTATAAATATTCAGTATTGGCATGCATCACAAACCATTAGATATCTTGCGTCCGATCGATTATCATTCGCCGTACAAAGACAATTAGGCCTCGTCAGACTTTGGCATGTCGAGAACTTGAGCTTGTTTTGAGTGTTTTATCAGTGCAATTTCGATTACATCATGAAATCAAATAATATTGAAATTGCGTGTAGTGTCCAGATTAAAAGTACGTAGAATATATAAGCTATCAAAATTGAGTTAGACCTCTTCGCATGTGATGTTTAGGGCAAGCTCAATGGAGTTTCTAAAATATAAATTTTTTTAAAATTAGGTGTTTTTAGAGACTCTAGTCTCTAAAAAGTAACATTAATGATCTAAATATACATGGGGTCCATCCCATTTGCCATATTTTAAGTCAAAATAGAGATTCAGTCTCTATTTTCTTCTACAAATTTGTTCATAAAAATAGAGATTAAGTCTCTATTTTGGCTTAAAAGATGGTAAAAATGGTAGACCTCATGTATATTTGAATCATTAATGTTGCTCTTTAGAAACTGGAGTCTCTAAAAATACTCAAATTTAAAAACTTTTGTATTTTAGAGACTCCATTGAAAATAGCATTAAACCGACTTTAAATAGTGAATTAGGTATACATCCACCATAGTTACTTCGGTTATAATCCAAGATCTTACATGCGAGAGTTCATTTCAAAGTTTGACGGAAAATTCTTAATTGAGTCCAACTTATCTATAGTATATCGTTAGATAGGGTATGCCCTATAACTCAGAACGAGGTTCAATCGAGAAAAGATTTAGGATGAATACCTAGACAAGACAAGGAATGATACATAGAGGAATCAACAAAATACTTAGGGAGTCTTGTTGCATCGAAACATATACCTGAGCCTTAGTGAGATACCATCGTCTACAATATGTTAGGCAGGTGTGTAAACAAAATGGACGAAGTGAGACTTAATTGCTAGCACTTAATTAGCATACAAATTACACAACAACTGGTAAACAACAACAAAACATGGTTTCAACAGCAAAAAAAGGAAGTTCAAAAATGTTACAAGTCTTTCAATATCCAGAAAGTAGTGAACCTGAAAGGGCAGGTCAAAGACTACTATTATAGTTATGCTATTACATGCCCACTTGGTTTTGTTTCGAAACCAAGTTATGGAAGGTACAGAAAAATGCCCCCAAATATCGCAGTACTATCAGGTGATTATATTATAGCACATAAATTAGCAAGCTTTATATGGCACGAGCTTTGACAATGTCGATGCTCATTTCACTTGGATCTGTTGCTTGGAGTTCCACTTGAATGCCATCAAGTTCTCTCTTAAATCTATCCTTGGAACTAGCATACAGCATCTTACTCCTTACTCTTGATGTGTCAGGAGACCTGCAGAGGATCAGTAGGATCAATATAAGATTAGGGTTAGTCTTGGGGACTTCGTTGATCCATAGTCCATGTGGAACCCACATGCGGGACACGCAATTCACATTAGGCCGTCGTTCAAAATGGTCAGACATTTTAAAGAATTTCTTTTTAGATTTTGGAAAGCTAAGCTAAGTTACGAAGATTTTAGCCATCTTATCCTTCTCCAAAAGGAGTAATAATAGCGTAAAGCTTTGGCTCAACACATGGCACCTGAAAGTTTGGTGCAAACCATAGTTCACTAGTCAATCAATACATCGATTCGTTACTCTAAAACCTCTGTAAGCACTAAGATCAAATTCACTACATACTATTTCGCCTTTCTTGGAGTCTGAATTGAAATTACTGTATACAAGATGCATGAGCTGATCAAGAAGCTATAAAATTATGTATCATCTAATGCACCTACTGGCAAATGATAAAATAGTTTCATTAAGATTTAAGCATAAGTAACAAAATATAATGTGAAATTCCAACAAGAAATATTGTAGTTCATCCAGGTCAAATCAGGCAAAATTATGAGAAATTTATTTTATGCAAGAAACATATAGTTTCTTTGTCAATAGAACCTGATTGAGGAAAATCTTATCATTGCCAACTGATAAAATTATGTCAAATAACTATCTTTTCTTTACTTTCTAGAAAAAAAGGTGTTATTCACAAAGGATAAAAGACATACAAGTTATTGTCTTCGCACGGCGCTGAACTTAACACCGTTAGGAATTTTAAAGTGGTAAGGATCTTACTATCATTTCAGCACTATAAAACCAATCAACCCCTTTGGACCCGGCGAGCAACCCTAATTTCAACCCCTACCATAAAAAGTGTTACCCCGAAGGCAATTATGCGGAAACGTTACAGGATTATTATGAAACTATTGGACTAGAAATCCCCGACCCCGACCCCCTTTCCCACCCCAGCAATCCCCAACTGCCACTCCCCACCCCAACTCAGTGGAACTGCACCGCCAAGCAAATACATGGCAATATTCAAGAAATTCTCCTCTTCATTTGAGATTTTGGATTTGATATTGGCACGGGGAAATTCTTCTCTTCATTTTAGTTTTGGTTTGTATTAAAACTATTTAGTTCTAACGAAAAAAAAATCCTAGATCCGTCTCTAATACAATAGAAACTTGCAAGAAGAATAACAAATGAAATTGAGCAGTAATAAATTAAATAGTTTGATTAATTACCATGCAATGAAGAATATTTTGCTTTTCTGGCAGTTCTCATCGGTGATGAAATCAAAATCATAGACAGCGTAGCGGCACTCATTGGCAGGCAGGCTAGCAGCAAAATCATCATAGCTTTCATTAGGTTGGCCAAGCTTCTCAACTGTCACCTGTTGAATTTTTTCCTCAATCTTGAACACGATGAATCGATAGTTCCTCTTTGCTTTCAATTCCAAGAACTTTAGCTTGCATTCGTCATGCACAGCCATTCCAGAAGCGGCATTTGCCTGATAAAAACACGATAATTAAAGTGCTAAATCGTGATATATCCCTCCGTTTCCTTATAAAAGATATTCAATCTGTTTGTATACAAGTGCAAGAGGGTATTTATGCTCCGCCATGATATTTTCATTGTATTGGAAACGCGTATACCTTTATATACTTGTTTAAGATGAGTATAGTCCTAGGTGTAAATTATATATGGTAATCTTATTGCAAACCTTATATAACGGATTAAGATCACATATCTTCCTAACACATGCTTAACTCTAATTAAATAAAAATAGATTTTTCACAACAATTACATGCATCATGAGTTACACATTAATACCTGAACAAATTTTCCTTTTGCATGTCTTATAACCAGTTTCACAAAGAAACTTAACTAAACTAGGCATCAGATGTGAGATTAATTATATGAATTTGACAAAATTGCTTGTTTTAAATTCAGCAAGAATTAGAAAAACAAAATTAAACATATGATACAAGAACATACCATCTTGTCCACCAATGAGAAAGGAGCTTTTGCAATGTGAAAGAAGGAAAGAAAAGATGAAGAAGCTGGCTGGGAGGGGGCAAAGAGAAGGGATGAAAGACATAGAAATGTTTGGGGAAAAAAAAAAAAAGAGAAAGGAGATCCTTGAATTATGGGGTTATGGAAGGTGGAATTTGAGTTTAGTGGACAAAACGACAGGTTGATTTTTCCAAGTTGTTTATTTGTTAATTATCACCCTCAATTCACTTGCTTGCTTCCACGTTGTAGCTGTGTATTGACATGTCCAAACTTCTAGCCAAATCCAGGTTCGATGAGCGGGTATAAGTTCGAACACAAAATTTTTAATTATAAAAAGTTATTAATCGATTATTCCACCTAACTCTTTGAACATATTTAGTCAAAATTTGTTCAAGTTGAATTCATTTAATCAGGATTACGATGGATCGATGTAACTCTAACGGATTCATACCAAGGTTTTAATGCATGTTCCATGTAATCACATCCCAACAATTTTATAATAAAGAACACATAGAATTGAATTTAAAATTTTTGATAAAAAAAAAAAAATCACTACTAACCGCTCCACATAATCCTTAAATATATCTAAGTCAAAATTGGGGTTTGACATATCTGTAAAATCTTTGGAGAAAGTAAATAGATGTATGAAGGCATCAAATAATAAAGGGACGAAAGTTTTTGTTTGCTACATGTTAGTTCCTCCACTTAAATTTACTACACATATATAATGTTCTTCACTTATGTGAGATATTATAAGCCATATTGTTCTTCACAACATCTACCACTGAGCCCAACCAAAAGAGCAGTTAGGCTCAAGACTTATTGGAATTGACTCCAGTGGAGTTCTTCCACCCATAACATCTACCACTAAACTAACCCCTCGTAGTTAAAGAGATACAATTCTTAAAGAAGTAGAACTAAACAATTATCTTAATACTTAGATCACAATTTTTCAGTCGGATAGTTTTCACGCTATGAAGTGTAAATACATGAATACAACATAAAAGGTTTCGATTGGTATGCAGTGATGCAATGGAATGAAATGCCCATTTTAGAGGCACTATAACTAAAATTTAACTGCACATATGGACTAGAAAGTGGAAGAATCTATAGATCATATATAAACAACCAAAGATATTTCACATTCTTGAATATGACCAGAAATTTACAAAAGAGTTTCTCACTAATTAAGATACACTATGACAAACAAGATTTTTACTGAAAGAAAAGACTTCACTTTGACAAACGGCCATCAGACCTACTAGTAGGCCCCACACACGTTTTATTTTACAGGCGGACTGCCAGACAGCCGTTGTTTTACCGGAGAGGATAATATTCTCTTACTGAAAAAATCTGAATAGTTCATCATAAATCTTATGTCAGATTAGAATTAACGTTGTAAAGTTCTGTTTGTCTCGTTTCATAGAGTGTGAAGGTGCAGTTGAGCTTTCTGACAGATAGCAATACTGCCCGAGTTCTCACATCTTCGAGCGCATAGCACCTTTCTGGCCAATTTCTGTCTCGCCATATTTTCCTGCAGCGCTCTGCTTTTGCAACTTCTCTTTGACTTGAAGAGGACACTATGAATTTTATCAAAATGAGGTCTTGTTGCATTCTTGGTGTCGTCGATCCACTTCAGAACTTTCTTGTGTGGGCTTAGTATTTGATCACGTTCTTTCTCATCCACAAGCTAAGTTAGAAAATGAAGCATCCTCGTTAGAACTCCTAATATTGTATTTTTCCTCAAGTAATTTCTTTGCCTAACTAATAAATTTCTGATCTAGACCAAAATCATAAAGAACGATAGTCCTGCAAGCGATCTGGCAATCAATAGTCCTGACCGTGTTTCCCATTCAAGTGAAGCATTAAAAGACTGAAGCAGACATTAACTGTATCAAATAATATTTTCTTTTTGGGTCTTTTGGTTTATCTTTCCTCAATTAACAATTCATTGATTTGTCAATTGAATCTCTCGTTAAGAACAATTTTAAAGGCCATGAGACACCTGAATCTACTTTGGACCATCTATCTTTCTCTCTAAGTGTTAAAACTATAGTACCATTGTATAGAAGCAAAGTGGTACTACCATGCAATTCTGCACGATGTCACACCCCGCTGATGTAGGCGCCACTTGGATAGTGACTTGGCGATATTGAGAGGCTCGTAAGGCTGCACACATGACTGGTTTCCTTTCTTGGAGCTTCTAGAAACTTCTAGAGTTGTAGAGATATTAAGATTCTGTTTGGCTTAACTTTTAAATACTCAAAAATGTTTCCTGTGAGTTTAGAAACTGAACTAACTTGTTTGACCAATTTTTTAAAGTGCTTTTAGGTAAAAGCTGATGCTAAAAAAAGCTAAAAACTGATAAGTTCCAAATTGGAGGTTTTCAAAAAAGGATTTTGCGAAGCTGTTTTACATAATACGAGAAGTTTTTCTTTTCTTTTTTCTCAAATATACCCCCTTTATATTTTTAAAATCAGATATTATGCTTAAAATTTTTAAAAGCTCTACGTTGTCTAACACTTGCCAAACAGTCAACAACTTTTGTTTAACAACACTTCTTGCAAAAGTTCTACTTTAAAAGCTCTACAGCTCAAAAGTTGAAATTTCACAGTTAGGCCAAACAGAGCCTAATTTCTAAGAGATATTTGATTGATTATAGTCACCTTAATTGACAGATGTGATTGATATAAATCATTTGATTGATGGTGAATATTCTAGAGAATGTATTGTAGCCATTAGATCATAATGATTCTAGCCATCCATTGGCTTAAATGGATCTATAAATAGTGTAGCTTACATTGTACAAAACACACAAGAGAGTTGTAGCATTCAAGAGTAATAAACTACATTCTCTCAAACACTCTTCCGCATTATCAGGAGAACATATTCAAGTGGTAAACTATTTAGGAATGAAAAAAGATTGTAGTATGCTAATCCTTATACAAAGAATAACAAGAATGATAGTTCTTATACAAGAAAAACCAAAAAAACTAAAAAATTCTTCTGTTTAAGAATAAAAAAGGATTGCAGTATGCTAAATCTTATACAAGAAGATGAACAGGTCTGCTACACTGTATTACTAGTGTGTACGTGAATAATGTACAATAAGCATGTTCTATTCTTTATTTTCTTTGATGTCATTATAAAATTGCATAATTCTTGAGAAAAAAAAGCTCTTATTTGGCCTTCATCGACGATGCTTTCCTCATCTTCTTCTACTTCTTCTACTTCTTCTTCTGCCATTTGAAGAATTATCTTGTAGTCGGAGAACGCTGGATTATTCAACGAAAACGCAAAGTCCCATTCAACAAAGCCCGCCTTGGTTCCAGACTCCATTTTCTTGCAGGGAGAAGTAAGAGAATATGTGTTATTCAAGAAAGTGAAACAAGTAGGCGTGAGCAGAGAGAAAGCCATCAGAGAGATTTATGAGGTTTAAAAGAACAAACGGGTTATTGTGTATATATCTCTGTGTGGTCTTTTGTGAGATTTCAAATCTTTATGGGTGTCAATGGAGGTTTTTCATACAACTCCATGGTTTGTTGTTGTGAGTCGAGTCTATGCAAATTTAATTGCTTCAGATGAAAAAAAAATTATCTAACTTATCATAAACTGAAATAAATACATGCATTTTACCCATTTTATATACGTTCTAACTAAATCACAACCTTTATAGCTTTAGCAATTTTCCTAGTTAATAAAATATTTCGTTAATTTTTAATAACCGAGCCCAAAAGATTATTAAAGAAAAAAAAATGAAAACATAATGCATAAGTCCTATCGCCCTCGTCTATATATCTAATTTCATTTATTAAAATAAGACGTAATTTAGTTTGCTTTTATTTATCTACTTATTTATTTTCAGTAAAACACTGTAAAAGGCAAGTAAAAAAGAAATATACGAAGTTTGACAGAAAAGAAAAATAAAAAATAAAAATTGAAAACCAGTTCCCAGCTTCGTGTTTCATTGCGCATTTAAAAAATTAAACACGTTTGCAGATTAACTACAATGATACACCTTATCCATATAGTGATACAAGTGAAAAACAGTAAATAAAGTACACACAGTATTTTAATGTGGAAAACCCAACTAGAAAAAAATCACGTGACCAATCCTTGGTTTAAATAGGCAATCCACTAAATGTTCTCATGGTTACAATAGTCACTGGACTTATGTGATCGACAATTCCCTTGTAACCCACACCGCTTAGACCATCTAACCCACCTACGTATTTATAACCTTGTGAGATCCTCTCGACTTTGCGTATTCTCCCAAATACTCACCTCCTTCTCTTTAAGGATGTCTAATGAAAACAATCGAACATAGTGTTTACAAAATATACTCAGTGCACTCACAATTCTAAAGTTAACTCTCATCATAGTGTTTATACAGACAGACTCGATAAACTCATTATAGCCCTTGCAAGATGTAGACTTTGCACTTCGTCTTCTGTATATTGATGTTTGCATGTGTATCAGTATTTATAGTTGTGAGTGCTGCAATCGTGGGCTCCAAGCATGCGTGATCATTATTGGCCTTGTAGGAGTCTTTACCCAAGTCAATCTCCACCGATTTGTTCAATCAAAGATTTGCTCAATCAGAATCTTCTTGGCCTCATCAGAATCGCCTCATAATTACAGTTGCAGCAAATTGATAGCTTTCCATATAAGATACATCTTGCACAATCTTTTGCCAAAAATAAAGACAATTAAGACAATGGAAAATTGCCCCCAATCTCGGGCTAACAAGCTCCCCATTTGGCTTTGTTTTTGGCAAAATCATGTTTCATATCGGCAATACCTGCAACTGTAAGAATGACCTTGTAGATTAAGACATTAAGGATCTGAGTGCTCAAACCACAATAGACAACGAGTAAATCATCCCAAAAAAAATACAGATAACAGTATAGCCTCACAAATACCAATACACGTAGATCACAATCATAACACAAACTGTAGTTTCTCCTACGTTTTGCCACAAACCAAGGCCAAAGGGCTAGTGAGCTTTCAGGCACAGATCAACCCTACAAACAAAACAAGAAGTAGATAGCAACAACAGGCATACTCAATACGGCGAGGATTGAGTTAATGACATGTGAACCACAAATTAACAAGGCAGTCTAGAGTAATACCCAAAACAAACGAGTACTAGGGCCACAGACCCTGAAGGGCAACAAGAATAAAAATGTAGCAGTGGTACACAAGCCATATAAACATGATTATCAAGTGTCAGAAGAGGAAGGCATATGAGTTAGAACTTCTTGAAACATGCCAGTAATGGCACTGTGGCCATCAAGAACATCCTAAATCAACTTTTCTTGAGCAGCCAGAGCTTGGCAGAGAGTCTTCACAGTGGCAAGGAGCCTAGCCACACCACCTGTAGTTGAGGCAGGATCGTCAATTTGTGGGGAATGGGCCGGCTTGACCTTGCTTTTCATCTGCTTAGCAGAGGTCCTCGCTATGGTAGACTTAGATTTGACCTGGAGCTCGGGTGCTTTTGGGTAAATCCACATCAACCAGTCACGTACCCTACACATATTTAGCACTAAAGGCGAGAGATTCAGAAACTTGTAAAAATTTCTCACCATCTGAGTCAAAGGTCCAATTAACAGATAAAAAGGCATAGAGTAGAGAGGGATATGACAACAGTTTGTTATTTGTCTTGAGTTCTGCTTCTCGGAGTACGCGGTTGAAAATAATCTCGCCTAAATCAAAGCTATCACCAGTGCCAAGGCGATACATTACAGTAGTTGTGTGAGCATTGATAGTGGTATTATGGGAAGTGGGATAGACATTTTGAATCACAATTTTGTGGAGAGCAGCATATTTGGCAGTGAGAAACGAAGCATCTAAACTGTCTCCTGGCCACTTAGTTTTATACCTAATCAATTCTGATGCCACTTTGTCAAGAGAAGGCTCCCCCTTGGTGACTGGCTTAGTCAGTTGACACAGCAAGAACTGGTTGATCGCAAGAGGAGAGAACTTATGGACCTACCCTCTGAGGTAGACTTTATGAAAATGTGGTGAAGAATGATCCACTATGCTTTTGTGAATATTGGCAAAGAATTCATGTAAGATAGTGGGTAGAAAAGACTGGAACTTGGAATTTAGAGACAGTAGTCCCCTAGTCTCCAGAAGAGAATGAAGTCCATATGGGCAATAATTGTCTTCTGAAATCATCTTCTCGGTCAGGAAGAGAATGAAGTCCATATGGGCGATAATTGTCTTCTGAAATCATCTTCTCGGTCAGGAAACCTTTGACAGCCAATCGCATGAATCGCTCTTTGTTGACGAACAGGAAAAATATGTCAGAATGGGCTTCAGTGAGATCCAGCTAGAGCAATTCGTTGTCTTCAGCAACTTGCCTTTGTTTTGACTCTGATGGAGATGATGTCCTAAGACGCTTGCTTCGCTTGACCCCATGTTTAACTCGTGGACTAGTCCGCTTGGAGCATGGAACAGTGGGATCCTGAAGATCTGTTTCTTCTTCAGGCTGTGGAAAAGACTCGTTCTTGATGGATAATGGGATGGCTGTTGTTGTTGGGGATTGTGGAAGTGATCTAGAGGTAGATGGAGCCACTGCAGTAGTTGAAGAAGGTTTGGCTAGTATAAATGCTTGTAAAAAGTTAAAAGTTTTATCAATCTCAATTGTTGTGGGCCTTTCCTTAGTAGACGGTGACGACGCCGATAGAGTATGGAAAGGCAAGCTATCTTCGCTATCGGACCCACTATAGGCCACGAGAGAGGGTTTTAGAGAAGATTCTCTTGAGGGCTGGGAAGATGCTCGTGGTCAACGCCGATGAACTAGTGAGGCAACAGAGCTTTCTTCAGAGGATTGTGAACAGGTAGCCATGGACGCAGAGGATGAACAGAGGTCGTCAATGATTATGGGTGTGTGATCAGTTCCTTGCTTGTTAGTTTTGATGGGGTTGGATTTCCACTGAAGTTGAGCTGATCGTCGGACCATTGACCTATATAGAGAAAACTCAGTAGAGATGATTAGTGGAGACAAGATTTTAGGGCACACGATCAGACAAAAAAAAACATGTAGGAGAGAGAGAGAAAGAGAGTGGTAGCGTGATTAAATGCAAAACCTTAGGAACGTAGGAAAGAGAATCACGCGCCGTCTGTCTCTGTAACTGCCAAGAAAAATTTTAAAAAAATCCCTCTTTTTACGAGAAGATAATTTTGGCACCCAATTTTTGTTTTTGGTTGTAATCAAAACCTTATCTGTAATGGTGCTATGAGAGAGATAATTGAACATACCTATCACAGTACTCAATCGTGAGACATATTTCATGCCTTGGTTTATGCACATAAAGAATGAGTAACCCATAGGGCCCTATAAGAAGAGCTAATACAAAGACATAGCATTCATTACATATGATCTTTAATAAGTATGAACAGGGTGTGTGTGTGAACTGTGATTGGGCTTTACCGTACAGTGGACAGTGAAACTAACTGACAGATCAGCTGTAACAATTGTTCAAACTACCCGTTCGACTAATCAGCTTACTGTAAACCTTGTTTGTCCTAGTAGCTTTCACTCTCGTGCATTTCTCTGTAGCCCAAGGTAGTTTTTTCCAGGTAGTCTCAGTAGTATTGACCTTGAATTTTACACAATATAGTAATTATCTAAATCAGTTTAGATCTTATTGCAAGGTCCATTTTTTTTTTCAAAATTTTGCATCCTGATTAGTGTCCTGGAATGGAGCTATTCCAAAGTCACAAGCTTAATACAACTGATCAGCACTCAAACTTCGTTGTATATAAAGTAGCAGCAAGCTTGCTCACAGTGGTGAAAGAGAGATACCTGTACCATACCGTTAAAACACAGTGTAAGTAACATTATATATGTGCAGTCCCACTATGTTTCCCTGTGAATGTCATATTTAGAGTGTGCATATGCCTAAGGCTTTGCGCATTGCTTCGAATCTCATTACATCAACAGTCTTAGTGAAAATGTCTGCCAGTTGATTTTCAGTCACAACATGTTCAAGTACAACTTGTTTTGTTTCTACCAATTCCCGTATGAAATGGTGCCTAATATCAATATGTTTGGTACGAGAGTGTTGAATAGGGTTTTTTGAAATGTTGATCGCACTCATATTATCACAGTAAACAGTAACTAATTGATTACTAATACCATAGTCTGCAAGCATCTGCTTCATCCACAGTAGTTATGCACAACAACTCCCAGCTGCTATGTACTATGTCTCAGCGGTGCTTAAGGATATGGAAGTCTGTTTCTTATTGTACCATGATATGAGATTGTTGCCAATGTAAAAACAACCCCCGATAGTGCTTTTCTGATCATCATCATTCCTTGCCTAGTCAGAATCACTGTAGCCAGCCAAATTAGTATTAGTATCCACCGTATACCTAAAACCTAATCCAGCAGTGCCAGACACATATTTAACGATGCGTTTTACTGCTTTAAGATGACATTCCCTCAGATTTTACTGGTATCGTGCACACACACCAACACTAAAGCAGATATCAGGATGACTAGTAGTTAAATACAACAGACTTCCAATTATATTGCGATACAGTGTTGGATCAATGGTTTTTTCCTTCTCCCTCTTAGCCAGCTTGGTAGTAATATTGATAGGTGTCCAAACTGTTTTGGTGTTGACCATGCCAAACCTCTTGACCAAGTTGCGGGCATACTTTTCTTGTGAAATAAATATTCTATTATGACACCGTTTGACCTGCAAACCAAGAAAGTATGTTAGTTCTCCTACCATATTCATTTCAAATTCACGTTTCATTTGTTCGACAAAATCATCGACTTTGTTTTTGGATGTAGAACCAAACACAATATCATCCACATAGATCTGAACAATCAACAGTCTCGTGTTGAAGTGCTTCACAAACAGTGTTGTCTACTCCCCCTCGAGCATAGCCCTTGTCCAACAGAAACTTTGTGAGTCTCTCATACCAAGCACAAGGTGGTTGTTTGAGACCATACAGTGCTTTCTTCAGTTTATACACATATGTAGGGTAATGAAGATCAACAAACCCTTTGGGTTGCTCTGCATACGCTTCTTCCTGTAAGATGCCGTTGAGGAATGCGCTTTTCACATCAATCTGAAATAGTTTGAAGTGCAAAACACAAGCAATCGCAAATAACAGTCTTATTGACTGCATCCTGCCTACAAGTGTAAATGTTTAGTCAAAGTCAATTCCTTCAACTTGAGTGTATCCCTGTGCAACTAATCTAGCTTTATTGCGAGTGATTAGACCTTGTTCATCGGTTTTGTTTTTGAATATTCACTTGGTGCCTATGACATTAACACCTTTTGGTCTAGGTACTAAAGTCCAAACGTCATTCCTAGAAAATTGACTAAGCTCATCTTGCATTGCACTAATCCAGTGATCATCCTCTAGTGCTTTATTTACAATCTTAGGCTCAAACTATGAGACAAAACATGCATACCTGGCATACTGTTAGTAGTCAATCGTACGCTTACCCCCGTGTCTTGATACCTTGGTCCAATGGACCAATAACATCATTTAACTAGTGGTCCCGTTGAACTTGCCTTGATGGTCCTTTCTGATCCAGATCAGTCAGAGTGTCCTCCATGAACTGTTCCTACTCTTCTATCTCTGAGGACTTCATGTCAAATGAATCCTCAGTAGGTAGCAACGTCGTCACTGTGTCGTCAACTACGTCATCACTATGTCGTCAGCTACTGGCACAGTAGATGGAGTCTCTAGATCTGCTGAGGTCTTGACCTTTCTCCTGAATTGGCCATATTGGTTGTCATCCTTTGAATGATCTGCACAGTTAGTCATGTTTACCTCAGAAGAGTTTGAGCTTCTTTCAACTTTGTTTGTATTTGGTTCCAGTGCCTTTTCAAATTCCATCGGTATTGCCTTGTCTTTATCTGTTTGAGCAGCAACTGTGCTTGGTGATGTCTCATCTTCACTGTCAACATCGATCACACTTATAGTATCATCAATGACTACATTTGCAGACTCCATAACTGTTAGTGTTTGAAAATTATAAACTCGATATGCACGACTGTTCAAGGTATAACCCAAGAACAGCGCTTTGTCGCTTTTGGCATCGAACTTTCCCAGATTATCTTGATCATTAAGAACATAACAAATACAGCCAAACACATAAAAGTGGTTCACAGTAGGCTTATTACCATTTCATAGTTTGTAGGGAGTTTTATCAGTGCCTGAATATGGATACACCCTGTTAATGGTATAACACGCAGTGTTGATGGCTTCTGCCCAGAACTTCCTAGGTATGTTTCTTCCAGTCATCATAGCTCGTGCCATCTCCTGCAACATCGTGTTACGTCTCTCAACAATACTATTTTGTTGTGGTGATTTTGGAGCAAAAAACTCGTGAGAGACGCCATGATCGAACAGTAATCAGAAAAGGATTGATTTTTGAATTCCTTACCGTGTTCACTTCTTATTCGAATGAACTTATCATTACCTTTTTCAATGGTGATCCGAAAACACAGTTTTCGAAAGACTTGAAAGGTTTCGGATTTTTTCCATAGAAAGTCCACCCATGTTTACCTGGAAAAGTCATCAACACGTACAAAGATATATTTCTTACCTCCCAAGCTCTCTGTTTGAACCGGACCCATGAGATCCATGTGCAACAGTTCTAAAACTTTGTTCATGGCTAATTGCTGTGTTTTCTTATGTGGTGCTCGAATCTACTTTCTCAATTAGCATGGACCACAAAGTCCTTTCTTCTTCCTTGATAATCCAGGCATTCCTCTAACAATTCATGCATTGGCAATCTTGGTTAGCATTTCAAAATTTAGATGACTTAACTTCTGATGCCACAATTCAATGATTTGAAATGAACTGTTAAGGCACACCATAACCTAGTTAGATAGAACTAGTAGAGTGTAACAGTTATCAACTAAGCGTTTCCCTGCAAGAACACAGTTATTATTACTGTCAATCACTCTGCACCCTTCCTTAGTAAAGTGAACATACAAATTTTGGTCACAAAGTTGACTAATGCTAATTAGGTTTGCCTTTAGACCATCAACGTGGAGTACATCCGACAGTTTCAGAAATCTTTCAACAGTCACTATACCGCGACCAATTACCCTTCCAGAGATGTCATCTCCAAAAGTAACATGTCCTCCATGGTATTCATGGTAGTCTGTGAAGATACTGTGATCACTTGTCATATGTCTTGAGTAGCCACTATCCAAATACCATGAGTTAGTAGCATCTGCTTTTAAGGAAATGTAAATAACAAGACATTTTTTACTGTACTTAGGTACTCATATTTTTCTCATCTTTTGTTGTGCCCTTTTAGGGTACTATATGACGTGAAAAATGATGAGTAAACATACCTGTTTCCTGCATGAAACGAAGACAGTGGGGTCGAATATGACCAACATAGCCATAGTAGTGATAGATTGGTACAAACCTGCTTTCTGTTTTCTTCTTGGATATCACTGTGGGTATCTGTGAGGACACTAACTGTGGTAGTTCTGACTTTTCTGAGGCTTTGACAAACCCTGTGGTGTAAGTAGAACTTGATCCTTGATACCCAAGACCAGTGCGATCGCCACTTGGTTTCTGGATTGAAAGCACATGATCAAGTTTTCGCTTCCCTGAATTCATCATGCAAACACCTCATTGTAACTGCTGTAATTCATCCTGTAAATCCAACAGTTTTTGAGTTCTTTCTTCTAACCGTTGGAGGACAGTTTCATTTTGTTTTTGAAGATCATTAATTTTTGTACTATGTTCCAGATTCGAAGTCACCAATTCTTCATTCTTCTTACAGACCACAACCCATTTTTCAAACATCAGTTCATAAGTTTCCAGGAGTTGTTCATTACTCATGGATTCTTCTGTCTCTGAGTCATCAGAGTTGGTGTCCTCCCCGCCAGTCACAGTGACCTCAGATTTGGACATAGTATGATGTTCTGAACAGTAGTGAGTGCGATATAGTCCCATGTACCATCATCACTTGATGCATCTTCTTCTTCTGGTTTCTCATCACTCCATGTGACATTAAATGTCTTCTTTTTCTTTTTTAGTGTGTTTGCACATTCCGCTTGGATGTGCCCAAAGCCTTTACACTTTCTACACTGTATACCTTTCTTTTTCTTTTCTCCAGAGATATTTGTGTTTTGCCTGTTATCAATTTCTCTAGGTGTTTCACTACTACTCCTTCTGCCAGGGTTGTCACTGTTGTGCCTGCTGAAATTCTGCTTACTGTTATTCCCTTGCATAGAGAACTTCTTCTGTTTTTGCCATTTTTCAACAATTCTAGCAATTTTTTTTGTCTACAGTGCCAGTGCTTCCAAGCCATCATCACCGCCATCCAGTTCATCAGATAGTTCAGCCTGAAGTGCAAGTGTTTTCTCCTTATTTTACTGTTTAAATTTTAGTTCATATATCTTTAATGAACTGATAAGTACATCAACCTATATAGTGTCAAGATCCTTTGATTCTTCAATCGCATCTTCCTTTGATACAAATCTTGTTGGCAGAGACTGTAGGATCTTTCTTACAAATTTTGCTTCAGAGTACCGTTCTCCGAGAGTAAAGGCTTCATTGGTTATGTCACATAGTCGTGCATAAAACTCTGACACTATCTCATCCTTATGCATTTTTAGATCTTCAAACTTCGTGGTCAGATTGTGAGGCCCGACCCCGAATAACGTGTCCTACCTCGATTTGCGCGCCTTAGACCTAAAATTATATGACTGACCTAGGATTACGTGCCCTATTTTGGTTTTCGTGCATGCCTCGTTATACGTGCCTTAACATAGAATTGTGTGACCTAATCCTCGATATACGTGCAATACCTAGATAAACATGCCATGACCTTAATTTACGTGCGAGAACTTGATTTGCGTGTGTCTCTTCATTTCGTGTGCATTAACCTTGAACTGCGTGCCTTAACCTAGGTTTAAGAGTCGTGTCTTGAATTACGTGCATTGCATTGAATTACGTGCCTTATTTTGATCTACGTTCATTCACCTAGGGTTGCGTGCGTTAGCATTGGAATCTGTGCATTAGACTTGAAGTACGTGCCTTAGTCTAGAAGTTCGTGTCTTACCTCGTAGTTCGTGTTTACCTCGTGTTTCGTGCCCCGTCTTGATTTCGGTGCGTGCCTCGTAGTGCGTACCCTAGACCTAGGAATCCGTGCCACCACGTTAATCAAGAAAGCATCCTACACAAAGCACTAAACTATAAAATAATCCTAATTCAAATCTCTACAAAATCCACTAACAATAAACAATTCAATCTACACAAACACCTAAACATTCTTTATTATTTATTCTCACCCAAAACCAATGCACCTCAAATTTCACCCTTATTATAATCCATAATATGTTAAATAGAATCTGAAATTTCAGCAATTTGCAAGCCTTTGGCTGATCACTAAGTGCATTTAGTCTAGCATTGCATAATTTATTCATAATCCTAGACAAACTATGACACAAAGGCATTAAAAAATTGCTCAAGTCCCCTCAAATCTCCACCATTTTCGACCAGCCCTTGCATGCCCATGCTAGCATTCAAAAAATAACATTTTGAAGACACAAAAATCAGATTTTGGCTGCCCAAGGCCGACCACACCCTCAAAGGAATTGCAAAGTCATCACTTTGTCACATTCTCTCATTTTCCTTCAACTTCTCTCACTTCCCTCTCATTTCCTCTCTCCATTTCGGTTCTTGGCTGAGTTCTCTATCTCCTTGGCTTGTCTTCTTCATAACTTAGCTAAGCCAAGTCAAGCAAACATCAAGAAAGTGGAGCAAACAAGCTAGAGTTCGAAAATCACTCTTGCATGTGCATTGAAGCTTCATTTCGGCCCTAGGTAAGCTTCTTGACAACAATTTCTTTTCTCCATGGTTTAACCTCATGCTTGTGCTAAGAGATTGATCATTAAGCTAGGAAAAATAGAGAAAAACTAGTGAGGTTCTAGGCTAAGCAAGGGAAAGGAGAAGATTTGAGCTTCAACAAAGGGTCTTGAGCATTTTGTGGTTGATTGCTAAGGTGAGGGTTAAAACCTTTTGAAAACTCTTTAAAATTTCACATGCATGCTCATGAATGTGTGTGTTTGCTTCTGTACTTGAGATATATGGTCGTTCATAAGCTTAAACAACCATGCATGGCAAGATCTTGGCTTGAAAATGATGCTAGGTGAAGTCGAAATGGATGACAGCTCTCTGACCAGTTTGTTCGAGGTAAGTTTAGCTAAGAAAATGATGTTGAAAATGCTTGAAAATTGGTGGGTAACTAGTTTGGAGAGTTTTGAACATTTTTCCCAAAAATAGGCGAGAGCTAAGTTTGAGTCTAAAGTCCTCAAAATGGCCAATCATTACAATGTGACCAAATCTGGAAATCTGGAAAAATGAATCAGTTGCTGGCAGATGCACTGACCTTGTGGAACGAACTATATTTGACTTAGTAAATTTTGTCCAAAACACATTAAATTTGGTGTGATGCTATATTTTTCAGTTCTAGACAATTTTGTCAGAAATGGACCAAAGCTAAAACTGAATCTAAGGACCTCAAAAACGTCAATTCCTGAAAAGTGTACAAATCTGGGCAGTTTTGTGTTACCTCACTGTTTCGGCTATAACTAATGATTCTGAACTCCAATTGATGCAAGGCTTGTTTCTGATTTTAGTTAACTTCTTAAGATTTAATTTGAAATCTTATTCACTGAATTTAGAGATTGTTTGATTATCCTATTGATTGTGAGAAAACAGCCTATTGCAGTAAAGGTTTTATTTAGCTACATGCTTGGAAAATTATTGTAACCTCTCTTGTGATACTAATTGTGTGGAAAAGTTGTGTTGGGATGTTATGTGGACTGTTTTGAGTACTTGAGGATGTTTGAATGGAATGATGCATGACTTAAGAATGACTTTGAGTTGACTTAGGGTTTTCATCACACGATTAAGCATGAAATAGAAACCCTAATGACTAGGTAGCTTTACTAAGTGTTGATCTCTTGGTTTGGTGTGGAAATTATATGCTTAGTGGGCTGCCTGTAATTGTTCTATAACTTCAAATGTGAATTTGACCGTGACATGTTGTCAAATAAGCTTTTCTTGCTACCGAACCCACATAAATGTTGTTACATGTTGAATAATTCGTATCACTTGATTATATGAGCTTCTTAATGAGTTATATGACCTATTTTACATGTGTTACATGGCTGCCCGATTAATGTTCATATAACTCCATATGCCTCTCATGTGAAATTACTTGTCTTATCGTGCCTCGTTCGACTACTTGTTAACATGCGATCTTATAACTGCTCGGAGGCAACCTACTTTGTTGTCCTCCTAATGTGATATGTTAAATGTTATAAATGTGCATTGCATTCGAGGTTGCAACCTTTCAGTGTGGCATGGTAGTGTTTCACGCACGCCGGGCGGCGTCGGGCTTGCCGGTGTTACCATGACTGCCATGGTCCAATTCCCACTCTCACTTGGCATTTCACCCTCGGAGAGTTGGGTCGTAGGATTTCGGGGTACATCCGGAGTACACCCACCTGGCGTGTTTTGGGGATGAATTAAAGTCGGCCTCAACTCCTGTTACTTGACTTGATCTGAGAGCTAAATCTCACCGTATCCTTTTTATTATTTGTATAAGTACTCCCTCTTGGATCCTAGAAAACCTCGGGGGGGAAAGACTGGTATTCCTGTTCTGTACTTGTAATTATGTACTTGTATTTCTGTTGTATTCATGTTTGAGAAAGGAATTTTCATAAGTTTAACCGGAAAATGAGTTTCAAAACTTATTTCTCGCTCCCCCTCGCTGAGTTCATAAGGACTCACCCTCTTTTATCATCTCAGGTGAAGAAGAACAGGTGTAGGAACCCGAGGATAATGTACCTAATGATGAACCCCTGGAGTGATTGCCTGTTATTGTTGTTTTGCTTGAACGTGACTACTTGTGTACCTTGTGCTGCTTGAAGACTATTTATCTTATGTTGTTGTTGTTGCTAATGTAAAAGACCCCCATTGTAATTTGGGGTCTAATTTTGGTTTGTACTTATATTAAGTAGACTGATACTAGACATGACACTACTATGATCGTTTTGCTTTTACTACCGCTAGTATCTATCTTAGGTTACGACGCTTTAGTTAAGAACTAAGTAAATGAACTTATCCAATCTTAATAGGTACTTGCTATTGAGCTAAGATCAACAGGTATATTTGTAACGAGGACAAATAAACAAACGAGACATAGTATCATGCTAGGTTATAAATCAAACGGGACGTCGAAATAACCAATAGGCAATTCAATTGATGATAAAATAGTAAATTCTAGTTGGGAATGAACTTGAATTGAAAGTTTTGAGGCTGTTAGAAAATTTAGGTCAAAACAAAGAGCCCAATTACAGCCGTTATGCTGCCGGATTTTCGAAAAATTTGGAGTCTAGAATAAAACGTTAAGTGTTAAACCTCCTAGAATGATTAAGAATGTGAATGGACTTGAATGTTTAGATCACACCCTAGTCTAACCTTTATAGGCCGGGTTGGGGCGTGACACCTTATATAAGAATGGTATCAGAGCTTCGTTTAGTAACTAGGCGTTAGTCGGGTTCAACTCTCGGACCATGGGTAGAAGCCCTAAGGTAATTATGATGTCTTGTTTATATGTGCTAATGTATGCTAACGTGCTTTAAATGCTTTGAGAATTGAATACTATGTGCCTTTGTGGACTATATGTATTATGTGTCATGCACACCGACACGTTAATGTCCTCAATAATGCATGCATGGTTTTATACTCCTTCCTTGATACATGTGCATGTTATATAACCATGAATGACTGTTTATACACATAGATAGTTAGGATTAGGACTTTCAGGGAAGTGAATTCATGCAGGAAGAACGAAAAGTCTCGGTTAGAGATTTCTGGCATCTTCACAGGTACTCGATGGATAGTATGTATTATTGGATATGCATATATATAAAATGCGTAGCACAGGTATAATTGTTAAGGTACAATTATCTCTTTATCTTTGGAATACACATGCCTGTGATTAAGTTATCAATTTTATAGCTATGAAGTTATTGATTCCGTTAAACCGTTCTTCTAATTGTGGTTCAAGAATAAATGTTAAGGACATACAATTTTCCTTAGATATAAGAATATACTATTAAATATGTAGAGTAGTATATATTCTCATGTGTTGATAGTGGAAGTTGACTTGGAGGTTTCTTTGAATCCATTTCTCACATCTTAAAATTGACTTGATAGGCTATCTAAGAAGTTGGCAATATACTCGTACAATTGAATCCTTACTTGATTGGAATTAAGCGTTGATGAATTTGATATGGTGTATACTAGCGAGTTTCAAGTTCACTAAATGTTGAGATCATAACCTAGAAATTAAAAGATGAATTCGTGGAAGTTGACGATAGTTAATTTTAGGGGTTAGATTGTTGAGACATGGATAGTGTATTTGAGTGACTTAGCGATGGATAACCTCAAGACATGTAGGCAATTCTGGAGACCGAATTTAACAAGGTTGATGATTCTTTGATATAACAAGATATAAGGATGGTAGAATTGAGAAATCCACGTAACTAGAACTCGTGTTTGGAAACTGCACCTAAAATATTAGGACGAATAGAAGTGTAAAGTATTGAATTATGTGTTAGATGACTAACGTTGCTAAGGTCCTAGGTTGGATGTCGGTGATATTTAGAATCATGGTATTAATTTGGTGCCTCTCGGATTTAGTTGTGATTATGCAAGTAAGTCATTCTATACACTCGGTGTTTGGATACCCTAGAGGATGTTGGAAAGCATATATCCTTAAGTAAAACCAATGGACCTATTATATAAACCATGGAAATGAGATTAAAGCATCTGATTGCAAGTGGAGTCGTTAGGATATGATTAGTAATCCTAAATAGCTAATGGTGAGTATGCATGATGATTCATGGCAAACCCTAGGACCTAAGGTTGACGAGTCTCGATGCTCTTAGCCTAGCTGAACATGTAAATTGGAAGAGTAAGATTTCATAAAGTTAAGATATAGATGAATCAGAGTCATGATGACCCAAGAGACTATTGTTAGACAAATGTATTATGTGCACCGTTTCACTTCTAGAAACTAGCGGTTGGAGACTTCGAATTGTGGTCGTTGAATAAGAGGGGTGAATTTTGTAGTGATAGTTAAATAATTAATTGATTACTTTTGAAGTTCTATTAGGTTATTTTGAAGGATGCCTCGTGGTCATAATTCTTATATTGATACAACCTTGAAGTTATCTCGTGTAAGTATTTTATGAGCTCAGTCATTTCGGTACCCATTTATAATCCTAGGATTGTTGCTGTATGGCCGGTAACCTAGTAGAGCATTGATATCACTTACATGGCTATGAACCTAGCTTAGCAACATTAATGTTGAAGATATATTGGCAGGCATTAAGTGTTTGAAGGGATGACTAGGTCGCTCAGTGAGTAGGACCATTGTCTTCTTAAGTATGCGTAACCTTGGATTGAGGTGAGTGAAATTTATTTGAGGTTGAAGCTATTCGCCTTAGGAGTCTTGGTTAAGATTAAAGAAATTCTGAAGCCTCGTGACGTGAAAATGGAGATTTGAATAAGAAGATAGATTGTGGATCATAAGTTGATAAAATTTACTTGTAAGAGTTGAACTAGTGCAACATGATTAGTTTACCCATGCAATTTCGATGGCAATTTGTTAGTGATACTTAATAAACCTTAGAATTCGAGTTTAATGAATCTCAACGGTCTTTCTCGTTGATTACGAGCGTGAAGGTTAACAAAGCCGGGAAAGGAGATTAGTGAATAAGAGCCTGTAATTGGGATACTAGTCATTAGAAGATTTACTAATCCAATATACCTTCAAGATAAGAACTATGATACTACCGATAGATGACGATTTGAGATGGATTAGTTGCTTGGTGAGTTCTTCCTAAAAATAGAGTCGTATCGTGGAGATGATCCGTAACTTGTGTATGACCTAGGTGATAACAGTTTTGAAGCTAGTAGATAGGATATGTAAATCTGATATAGATCTCTTGTCTTGAAATTAGTGTATGTAACCATAAGATCGCGGTATTATTGTGATATTCCTTTTGAGGTATGGATGCGAGATTGATACAACATGAGTCATGATTTTGGAGTTACAGTTCTATTGTTAGAATACTGATGCAACTTTGATGACTATTTTAAAGACGCTAACCTTAGTTAATGGACCTGACCTTAAGATTAAATGGAGAATAGAGAGTTGTTCAAAGGAACGAACTGTAAATGTAGGGATCACACCGAATTAAATGATTGGAGAAAGCTAGGAAGTGAATTCGTTGTGGTAAGAGAGATCACAGAGCAAAGGACGACCCGGAGTTGAAAATGACAATGTTCGGAATCCGTCTAAATGACCTTAACAAGTAAAAATGAATTTCGGGACAAAATTCTTTTAAGGAGGGGAGGATATGAGGCCCGACCCCGAATAACGTATCCTACCTCGATTTGCGCGCCTTAGACCTAAAATTATATGACTGACCTAGGATTACGTGCCCTGTCTTGATTTTTGTGCATGCCTCGTTATACGTGCCTTAACCTAGAATTGTGTACCCTAATCCTCGATATACGTGCGATACCTAGATAAACATGCCATGACCTTAATTTACGTGTGAGAACTTGATTTGCGTGTGTCTCTTCATTTCGTGTGCATTAACCTTGAACTGCCTGCCTTAACCTAGGTCTAAGAGTCGTGTCTTGAATTACGTGCATTGCATTGAATTACGTGCCTTATTTTGATCTACGTTCATTCACCTAGGGTTGCGTGCGTTTACATTGGAATCTGTGCATTAGACTTGAAGAACGTGCCTTAGTCTAGAAGTTCATGTCTTACCTCGTAGTTCGTGTCTACCTCGTAATTCGTGCCCTGTCTTGATTTCGGTGCGTGCCTCGTAGTACGTACCCTAGACCTAGGAATCCGTGCCACCACGTTAATCAAGAAAGCATCCTACACAAAGCACTAAACTATAAAATAATCCTAATTCAAATCTCTACAAAATCCGCTAACAATAAACAATTCAATCTACACAAACACCTAAACATTCTTTATTATTTATTCTCACCCAAAACCAATGCACCTCAAATTTCACCCTTATTATAATCCATAATATGTTAAATAGAATCTGAAATTTCAGCAATTTGCAAGCCCTTGGCTGACCACTAAGTGCATTTAGTCTAGCATTGCATAATTTATTCATAATCCTAGACAAACTATGACACAAAGGCATTAAAAAATTGCTCAATTCCCCTCAAATCTCCACCATTTTCGACCAGCCCTTGCATGCCCATGCTAGCATTCAAAAAATAACATTTTGAAGACACAAAAATCAGATTTTGGCTGCCCAAGGCCGACCACACCCTCAAAGGAATTGCAAAGCCATCACTTTGTCACATTCTCTCATTTTCCTTCAACTTCTCTCACTTCCCTCTCATTTCCTCTCTCCATTTCCGTTCTTGGCCGAGTTATCTATCTCATTGGCTTAGCTAAGTTATGAAGGAGACAAGCCAATGAGATAGATAACTCGGCCAAGAACCGAAATGGAGAGAGGAAATGAGAGGGAAGTGAGAGAAGTTGAAGGAAAATGAGAGAATGTGACAAAGTGATGGCTTTGCAATTCCTTTGAGGGTGTGGTCGGCCTTGGGCAGCCAAAATCTGATTTTTGTGTCTTCAAAATGTTATTTTTTGAATGCTAGCATGGGCATGCAAGGGCTGGTCGAAAATGGTGGAGATTTGAGGGGAATTGAGCAATTTTTTAATGCCTTTGTGTCATAGTTTGTCTAGGATTATGAATAAATTATGCAATGCTAGACTAAATGCACTTAGTGGTCAGCCAAGGGCTTGCAAATTGCTGAAATTTCAGATTCTATTTAACATATTATGGATTATAATAAGGGTGAAATTTGAGGTGCATTGGTTTTGGGTGAGAATAAATAATAAAGAATGTTTAGGTGTTTGTGTAGATTGAATTGTTTATTGTTAGTGGATTTTGTAGAGATTTGAATTAGGATTATTTTATAGTTTAGTGCTTTGTGTAGGATGCTTTCTTGATTAACGTGGTGACACGGATTCCTAGGTCTAGGGTACGCACTATGAGGCACACACCGAAATCAAGACGGGGCACGAAACACGAGGTAAACACGAATTACGAGGTAAGACACGAACTTCTAGACTAAGGCACGTACTTCAAGTCTAATGCACAGATTCCAATGCTAACGCACGCAACCCTAGGTGAATGAACGTAGATCAAAATAAGGCACGTAATTCAATACAATGCACGTAATTTAAGACACGACTCTTAAACCTAGGTTAAGGCACGCAGTTCAAGGTTAATGCACACGAAATGAAGAGACACACGCAAATCAAGTTTTTGCACGTAAATTAAGGTCATGGCATGTTTATCTAGGTATCGCACGTATATCGAGGATTATGGCACACAATTCTAGGTTAAGGCACGTATAACGAGGCATGCACGAAAATCAAGACAGGGCACGTAATCCTAGGTCAGTCATATAATTTTAGGTCTAAGGCGTGCAAATCGAGGTAGGACATGTTATTCGGGGTCGGGCCTCACATCCATCAAGAAAGTCGAGCAAACAAGCTAGAGTTGGAAAATCACTCTTGCATGTGCATTGAAGCTTCATTTCGGCCCTAGGTAAGCTTCTTGACAACCATTTCTTTTCTCCATGGTTTAACCTCATGCTTGTGCTAAGAGATTGATCATTAAGCTAGGAAAAATAGAGAAAAACTAGTGAGGTTCTCGGCTAAGCAAGGGAAAGAAGAAGATTTGAGCTTCAACAAAGGGTCTTGAGCATTTTGTGGTTGATTGCTAAGGTGAGGGTTAAAACCTTTTGAAAACTCTTTAAAATTTCACATGCATGCTCATGAATGTGTGTGTTTGCTTCTGTACTTGAGATATATGGTCGTTCATAAGCTTAAACAACCATGCATGGCAAGATCTTGGCTTGAAAATGATGCTAGGTGAAGTCGAAATGGATGACAGCTCTCTGACCAGTCTGTTCGAGGTAAGTTTAGCTAAGAAAATGATGTTGAAAATGCTTGAAAATTGGTGGATGACTAGTTTGGACAGTTTTGAACATTTTTCCCAGAAATAGGCCGAAGCTAATTTTGACTCTAAGGTCCTCAAAATGGCAAATCATTAAAATGTGACCAAATCTGAAAATCTGGAAAAATGAATCAGGTTTTGGCAGATGCACTGACCTTGTGGAACGAACCATATTTGACTTAGTAAACGTTGCCAAAAACGCATGAAATTTGGTGTGCTTCTATATTGTTCAGTTCTGGACAATTTTGTCAGAAATGGACCAAAGCTAAAACTGACTCTAAGGACCTCAAAAACGCCATTTTCTGAAAAGTGTGCAAATCTGGACAGTTTTGTGCTACCTCACTGTTTCGGCTATAACTAATGATTCTGAACTCCAATTGATGCAAGGTTTGTTTCTGAGTTTAGTTAAATTCTTAAGCTTTAATTTTACATCTTATTCACGGAATTTGGAGATTGTTTGATTATCCTATTGATTGTTAGAAAACAGCCTATTGCAGTAAAGGTTTTATTTAGCTACATGCTTGGAAAATTATTGTAACCTCTCTTGTGATACTAATTGTGTGGAAAAGTTGTGTTGGGATGTTATGTGGACTGTTTTGAGTACTTGAGGATGTTTGAATGGAATGATGCATGACTTAAGAATGACTTTGAGTTGACTTAGGGTTTTCATCACACGATTAAGCATGAAATAGAAACCCTAATGACTAGGTAGCTTTACTAAGTGTTGATCTCTTGGTTTGGTGTGGAAATTATATGCTTAGTGGGCTGCCTGTAATTGTTCTATAACTTCAAATGTGAATTTGACCATGGCATGTTGTCAAATAAGCTTTTCTTGCTACCGAACCCACGTAAATGTTGTTGCATGTTGAATAATTCGTATCACTTGATTATATGAGCTTCTTAATGAGTTATATGACCTGTTTTACATGTGTTACATGGCTGCCCGATTAATGTTCATATAACTCCATATGCCTCTCATGTGAAATTACTTGTCTTATCGTGCCTTGTTCGACTACTTGTTAACATGCGATTTTATAACTGCTCGGAGGCAACCTACTTTGTTGTCCTCCTAATGTGATATGTTAAATGTTATAAATGTGCATTGTATACAAGGTTGCAACCTTTCAGTGTGGCATGGTAGTGTTTCACGCACGCCGGGCGGCGTCGGGCTTGCCGGTGTTACCGTGACTGCCATGGTCCAATTCCCACTCTCGCTTGGCATTTCACCCTCGGAGAGTTAGGTCGTAGGATTTTGGGGTACATCCAGAGTACACCCACCTGGCGTGTTTTGGGGATGAATTAAAGTCGGCCGCAACTCCTGTTACTTGACTTGATCTGAGAGAAAAAGCTCACCGTATCCTTTTTATTATGTGTATAAGTACTCCCGCTTAGATCCTAGAGAACCTCAGGGAGGAAAGACTGGTATTCCTGTTCTGTACTTGTAATTATGTACTTGTATTTCTGTTGTATTCATGTTTGAGAAAGGGATTTTCATAAGTTTAACCGAAAAATGAGTTTCAAAACTTATTTCTCACTCCCCCTTGCTGAGTTCATAAGGACTCACCCTCTTTTATCATCTCAGGTGAAGAAGAACAGGTGCAGGAACCCGATGATAATGTACCTAATGATGAACCCCTGAAGTGATTGCCTGTTATTGTTGTTTTGCTTGAACGTGAATACTTGTGTACCTTGTGCTGCTTGAAGACTATTTATCTTATGTTGTTGTTGTTGCTAATGTAAAAGACCCCCATTGTAATTTGGGGTCTAATTTTGGTTTGTACTTATATTAAATAGACTGATACTAGACATGACACTACTATGATCGTTTTGCTTTTACTACCGCTAGTATCTATCTTAGGTTACGACGCTTTAGTTAAGAACTAAGTAAATGAACTTATCCAATCTTAATAGGTACTTGCTATTGAGCTAAGATCAACAGGTATATTTGTAACGAGAACAAATAAACAAATGAGACATAGTATCATGCTAGGTTATAAATCAAACGGGACGTCGAAATAACCAATAGGCAATTCAATTGATGATAAAATAGTAAATTCTAGTTGGGAATGAACTTGAATTGAAAGTTTTTACTCTGTTAG
The DNA here is from genome assembly GCA_037974665.1 of Ehretia macrophylla. NCBI lineage: Eukaryota > Viridiplantae > Streptophyta > Magnoliopsida > Boraginales > Ehretiaceae > Ehretia > Ehretia macrophylla. The sequence continues at coordinate 33,615,559 of CM075773.1, read as the reverse complement.
AAAATTTAGGTCAAAACAAAGAGACCAATTACAGCCGTTGTGCTGCCGGATTTCCAAAAAATTTGGAGTCTAGAATAAAACGTTAAGTGTTAAACCTCCTAGAACGATTAAGAATGTGAATGGACTTGAATGTTTAGATCACACCCTAGTCTAACCTTTATAGGCCGGGTTGGGGCTTGACACAGATATTGTAATTTGAATCTATTCACAACTTCTGTACCTTCAAACGATGTTTACAACACATCCCATGCTTCCTTCGCCGTTTCACAGTTCGAAATTAGTTTGAACTGATTGATGTTTACTGCATTAAATATAGCATTTAATGCTTTGGAATTATAATTCGCCAAGCGCTCTTCAACATTCGTCCACTGGTCCTCAGGTTTGGGAATGCTAATAGTCCTGACCACAGTAGTGGAACTATTACCAGTCCCTTCAGATAATGCTCCATGTGTGCTAGTGCCTCCAGTTTGTGGTAGTACAGTCTCAACAGTGGGCACAGTCCACCCATTAACCATGGATCTCCAAGCACCTTCATCAATCGCCTTGATATACGTATGCATTCTATCTTTCCAATAACTGTAGTTAGAGCCATCAAGTAATGGCGGCCTGTTGATTGAACCTCCGTCATGCATGTTGTTCATTCCTGCAAAATAGCCAAAAACCTCCCGAATTTTACTGAGTTAATGATTCAGTTTCTAGCTCTTGATACCACTTGAAAACCAGTTTCCAGCTTCATGTTCGATTGTGCATTTAAACAATTAAACACATTTGCAAATTAACTACAATGATATACCTTATCCATACAGTGATACAAGTGAAAAGCAGTAAGTAAAGTACATACAGTATTTTAATGTGGAAAATCTAACTGGGAAAAAACCACATGACCAATCCCTGATCTAAATAGGCAATCCACTAGATGTTCTCATGGTTACAACAGTCACTGGACTTATGTGATCGACAACTCATTTGTAACCCACACCAGCTAGACCATCTATCCCACCTACAGATTTACAACCTAGCGAGATCCCCTCGACTTTGCGTATTCTCCCGAATACTCACCTCTTTCTCCTAAAGGATATCTAATGAAAACAATCGAACAGAATGTTTACAAAATATGCTCAGTGCACTCACAGTTCTAAAGCTAACTCTCACCACTGTGTTTATACAGACAAACTCGATAAACTCATTATAGCCCTTGCAAGATCTAGACTTTGCTCTTTGTTTTCTGTATCTTGATGTTTGCATGTGTATCAGTATTTATAGGTGTGAGTGCTGCAATCGTGGGCTCCAAGCATCCGCGATCATTGTTGGCCTTTGTAGGAGTCTTTACCCAAGTCAATCTCTAATGATTTGCTCAATCAGAATCTTCTTGGCCTCATCAGAATCGCCTCATAATTGTAGTTGCAGCAAATTGATAGCTTTCCATATAAGATAGATCCTACACAATCTTTTGCCAAAAATAAAGACAATTAAGACAATAGAAAATTGCCCCTAATCTCGGACTAACAAAAATAAAAAAATAAGAAATATGCGGATGGAAATGCTACTGATAGTTGAACATGTTGTCTTGATATCAAGAAAATCAGTTGGTTGCCTCCTCTTCGTGATACTAGAGAATATGCCAAGTCAGCAAGTTAGTTTGCGGAGTAGGATCCTAGATATGCTAACACTTCCAACCTAGAAAAAAGGATCAAGTCATAAGATATCTGAGATCTTGTCTTAATTCATAAATAAATTATTTTTAATGTTGACGTTTACACCGATATATATTTTTGTATACTGTCCCTTATGGGTTCGGACTTTTCTATTTGAATAGTCCCCGCCGTGAATCAATGCGTCAATGCACAATTCCCTCAAATACTTGAAGATCCACACTATGATTTCTCAAAGGCATACGATCCTCCACTAGTTGTAGCTCAAAAAACTCTTCTTTAACCATATCGAAACTAACGATTGATATCTCCCGACTTGGTTTTCCTTGTCTGAAAGTGAGGGCCAACCTATGAACCGAATGAGCAAGAGCAACTACCTTTTCACTTAGCTGCATAAACCGGAACAAGAAAAAGATATCATCATGTTGGTAATACTTTTTGCTAATGAAACCACCTTTCTTGACAGAGTAAATTTCAACCATGATCAATCCCGGAGGATCATGATCAATTTGTATCACTTGGTAATCAATTTGGGTATTATTATTATTAGGATTGTGGATGTGGAAAAATCCAAATAAAGATGATAAATAGGCTCCCTTGAATCTTGTAAAACGTATTTCTTTGCATTCATCAGTGAGAGGATTCCATATGTATACAAGATGATCACAAACAAAGCATTTTAAGCAAATCAAGCCATCGCATGAGCCTACTAGACACAACCCCCCCATCTTTTCACGTTGTGGAAATCTACACTGTGGTGTTTGACGGTAAATATATACTTCCGAACTTGCTATTCACAGGTGATGTTTACCGTAATTAAGGACAACACTCTGGTTTCGATTCTTCATCTTTAGCGACAAGTCTAAATGAGATCTAATCAAACTTTTACTCGATATCAAGTCTCTCCATGACTTTGACACGCATAATGACATGACTTCGATTCTTCTTTAAACTCATACATAATAAAAATTTTGTATAACTATCTATCCGTTTAAGTCCAAAATAATCCCAAGCTTTAGTATGTAGTTTCAAAGTTGAATGTTGTATTATCATTTGCTTTATAATAGGTGGATACCAATACCATAATGCTCTAGAACCCCATGCATAATATCTAATTTTTATAGCCAAGTGTCGACCAGAGGAATTTAATGATAATTTTGAAACCTTATGCAATAGAATTGGCATTTGATAGTTGATGGCCAACTAATTTACCAGAGCTTATCTCTTTATGTACTTTTGTTTTTTTGGTCAGTTCTATTTATGTACACTAGAGCAAAGCATCGTCTACCTAAAATTAAATCCCCTCGATGCTTCGAGAAGCTAAGATCTAAGGCAAGAGATTAACGAGTTTTCACGTGCTAAATATTGTAAAAGATTTCAATAATCTGTACCAAAAAATTAATAAAGAAAGAAAGAAAAGCAGCATATAGCATCTGATATGAAATCTTGATTTAACACATTCCATTATTGAAAGGGCCACTCATACCTCCACCCATGGTTGTCACTATATTTAATGGTTTCCATTATTCCATCAATTTAGCAGGTTCTAATCACAGTGCCCAGAAAGTTATAGTTTTGTTGTGGGACGAATTCTAATGTATTGCTAAGTTATTGGACTTGTTCGAATTACTTTGGACTTGTTTGGATGTTTATTGAACTTGTTTAGATGGATATTGTATCTACCGAAACATTTATTAGATTTGCTTGAACAATTAAATTAAACCAATCAATATTCGAAAGTTGTTAATTGATTGTTTAAAAATGTTTATATTTTTAAATCTTAATACAGGCAAGGCATATCTCGTTGAATCAGTCTTTTTCACTACTTCGCATATAACGGGAATCGAACCCCCTCTGTTGCTGGTGGGCGGATGGAGAATGAGCTACTTTGATCTAGCAACTTATTAGGAGTGTTTTGGCTAACGAGTCACATCTTGAAATGTCAGGATGTGGAATTTAGTTATTAAGATTAGATTATTGATTAGTCACACCTACCCTAACCTATATTGGTAAGGTTAAGCAGCTGACTTCGCCCCAAAGATGAGACCAGGAGAGTTGCATGCTCAAATGTGAGAAATTGTAAACATGCTCTTGTACATCCAAAGCTTCTTCAAAGCACTTCTCGAAGGTGAAAAGAGACCAATGGAAGATTTTTTTTATTTTTTTATTTTTGGGCAAACGAAAGACTTCACATTTATCTTTTAAAGAATGAAAGTTTTTTTCTTTATGCTTCTCTTTTGTTACAACCACCGGCGTACACTTAATCGCTCCATAAAATATTTTTCCCACTTCTTCTTGAGAGACATTTCTGATTTCTGTGTGACTTAAGAGTTATTGCTATAAAAAGTCGCACTGTACTTGGTGTATTATTTTTACTGATATTTTGATTACAACCTAGTCTGCTTGTGGTCATGGAAAGTCCATCTTTTTGGCTGACAAAGCTCCTTCTGTAAGACCTTGGTAAATCAATTCTTTTTACTCATATTCACGTGCTGTGGATTCTCGAATAAGAACAACAAATTTAATAGCAATGGAGTCGCGAAAAGAGCCAGTCTCTCTTTTTGGAAGCTATCTTGTGAAAGAATAGTAGGAAAGAGAGTTCAAAAGCCCACAAAAAAGGTCTAGCTTCTTTTCTTGTTCACAATCCCTTTCAAGTTTGAGGGAAGAAGACAGTGCTATAGAATTTGAATTCCCTCTATTTCGACAAGGTAAAGGCGTGGGCGAGTTTCTTTATTTCAAACTATTTGCGCATATCTAGTCAAAATTTGTTGAAGCTGAATTCATCTAAACAAAATTACGATGAATTTACTCTAACGGATTCATACCAAAGTTTTAATGCATATTCCATGTAATCACATCCCAACAATATTTATAATAAAGAACACATATAATCCAATTTAAAATTTTTTATCACAAAAAATCACTACTAACCGCTTTACATAACCCTTGAATATATCTAAGTCAAAATTGGTGTTTGACATATTTGTAAAATCTTTGGAGAAAGTAAATAGATGTATGGAGGCATCAAAGAATAAAGGGACGAAAGTTTTTGTTTGCTACTACATGTTAATTCATCCACTTAAATTTACTACACATATATAATTTTCTTCACTAATGTGAAATATTACAAGCCATACTGTTCCCCACAACATCTACCACTGAGCCCAACTAAAGGAGTAGTTAGGCTCGAGATTTATTGGAATCGACTCCAGTGGAGTTCTCCCACCCACGACATCCACCACTAAACTAAAGATATAAACAACCAAAGATATTTCACATTCTTGAATATGACCAGAAATTTACAAAAGAGTTTCTCACTAATTAAGATACACTATGACAAACGAGATTTTTAATGAAAGGAAAGACTTCACTTTGGCAAACGGCCATCAGGCCTTCTAACACACTAGAGGCCCCACATACGTTTTATTTTACTGACAGATAGCCGTTGTTTTATGGGAGGGGAGAATTTTCTCTTACTGAAAACATATGAATAGTTCATCATAAATCTTATGTCAGATTAGAATTAACGTTGTAAAGTTCTGTTAATTTGTCTCGTTTCATAGACTGTGAAGGTGCAGTTGAGCTTTCTAACAGATAGCAACACTGCCCGAGTTCTCACATCTTCGAGCGCATAGCACCTTTCTGGCCAATTTCTGTCTCGCCATATTTTCCTGCAGCACGCTGCTTCTGCAACTTCTCTTTGACTTTGAAGAGGACATTATGAATTTCATCAAAATGAGGTCTTGTTGCAATATTCTTTGTGTCGTCGATATACTTCAGAACTAATTTCTTGTGTGGGCTTAGTATTTGATCACGTTCTTTCTCATCCACAAGCCAAGTTATAAAAAGAAGCTTCCTCGTTACAACTCATAATATTGTATTTCTCCTCGAGTAATTTCTTTGCCTAACTAATAAATTGCTGATCTAGACCAAAATTATAAAGTTCTGTTAATAGATCGATCTTTCTTTATACGATCATCAGAATTTCATCTTCTCTTTTTCCATTGGTTTTAAGCCTCGGCAATGCATAAGTGTCAAAATTATAAAAAGAAAGGAAAAAGAATCACTTTATGATATTCCCCTTTTATGATTACATAAGCTTTTCCGCAATCACTTCCCTTTTAGGGCGGTTGAGGGTGAGGAGGAATTCGAACTCCTGGGGTTCATAGTCACTTGCTAGACTCCTTTGAGCTACAAGCTTATCCCATCTCCATTGAATCTGTTCTCACGAGTACCTCAAAAATAGAACTTTTCCTCTCCTCAGTCGTTTTGTGTTAGGAAAAGGGAGAATAGCATGAATAGTCTCGTTTTTTAAAAATTCAGTTTAATTCTCATTGATTTAAAATATTCAAAAAGGTTTTTAACATTTTTTAAAAAATTCAGCTTAATCCCATTGTTTCAAGAGTTTCAAAAAAGTCCTCAATGTTTTCAAAAAGATTCAGTTTAGTCCCCATTATTTTAAAAAAGTCCCTAATATTTATCAAAAGATTTAGTTTAGTCCCCAATGTTTTCCAAAAGGTTCAAAAAGGTTTCCAATATTTTTCAAAAGACTCAAACTGATCCTCACTGTCAAAATAACTATTAACTTTGACAGAATAGTAGTCATGTACATGTCACGTGACCAATCTTTGAAGGACAATTTTAGTAAAAGAAATATATATTTTTTTTAAATTTGAATCACGTGACCAGTCTTTGAAGGACAATTTGAAATATTTTCCTTGAAATTTTCATTCTAACGAACCAAAGTTTATGAAATTTGGACAATAATTAAAGGAGTTACGATTTTTTAAAAATTATGCATAATCTGTAATTTTTTTTTCCGCATGGCATGAGGAAGAAGATAACCCATTCAACGTTGTTTTGCATATTAGTAACAAATCAATTAAATTCTGTCACATGTCAGACTGTATTATGAAAGAGAGTCTGTCAAAGTTAATGGTTGTTTTGATGGTGAGGACCATTTTGAGTCTCTTGGGAAGTAGTGGGGACCTTTTTAAACCTTTTGAAATAATGGGGACTAACTGAATCTTTTAGAAAATATTTGGGACATTTTTGAATCTTTTGAAAAATATTGAGAACCTTTTTGAACTTTTTAAAATAATAAGGACTAAACTGATTCTTTTGAAAAATATTAGGGGCTTTTTTGAACATTTTAAAATAATAGGGACTAAACTAATTTTTTTGGAAACAATGGAGACTATTCATGTTATTCTCCCTTAGAAAAATATGCAAATATGTTTATCTTTGTGTATGAAGTGTGAGTGAAGGGTTGGCATAATTGTTAGGAGTTCACATTCGCGTGTTTTTGACAAGTTTTGTTTGTACATGATGAACTTGTGTAAAATAATCAAACAAGTTCTTTAAATTAGACATATCTAATATCATAAGTGCATCTAGGTCTCAAAAATTATTTATCCTGTTCATCATTGATTTATGGCATTTAATATATACACCTTTTCTACCTTCCATTAGTATTCCAAAACTATGTCATCTCAATTTTTCTTACTAATAAATTATATATAAAAAAACTCAAATGAATGAAGACCCCTCATAGTAGCATCGTCCAACATTTTCTTTTATGGTTTTTTTTTGTGTAAATATGTTTACTCTGAAATAAAACATAATTATGAAGATATATCTGGTACAACATGTTTTTAATTACTTTGCTCATTTTTATATAAATTACAATATTTCGACTGCTTTTAATAGCCAAAATAGATGCTATTGCTAAATGAATGATTTCATGGGATATATATATGAGCTCCTCATTTGCTTTTCCATTTGCGTTATCCATAACGCTGTAAAATTGTGCACTGTTTTCAGATCAAAGTACGAGTACTTGCTATGCAAATTATTCATATGTCATTTTCTATAATTTACTTAAGCAAGGTAATCGGCTAATTAATTCGATTTCATTTCATTTGATCAAATAAGTTAATTGACTATTATGAAAACCGATTTTATAGGTTTAAATTCATTAAATATGAATATAACCCAAAAAATAATTACTTAGCTTATAAATTAAGAAAAATATTAAAAAATCAATATTATTGAGTATAGGCTGCGATTTAGCTTAAAATCGTGGCATATGGTGTGTTAAAAACCAATGTTATGCGTTTAAAAAAAACGAAAAAGAATTTCCTGTATAGGCAGCGGTTTGTTGTAAAACTGCCATCTATTCTTTTTTTAAAAATTCAAAAAAAAAAAAAAAGAATTGAGATCTCAAAAATTCAAAATAAAATAGATATAATTGAGAATAACCGGTGGCTTAATAGAAACGTCGAAAATTCTCAATTAAAACATTCAAAAAAACAAGATAGAATTCAGAATCAATTTAGAAAGAAAACAAATAGAATTGAGATTCAATTAAAAAAATAGATAGAATTGAGAATAGACGTAGCCAATTCTAGTTTTAAAAAGTTCAAAGAAAAAAGATAGAATTGAGAAAGATGGCGATTTTTTAAAATCGCCGACTAGTTTCATTTAAAAATAAATTCAAAAATCTTAGCAAAAAATAAATAAATTCAAAAAAAAAAGAAAAGATAGGCGGTTTTCAAAAATTGCCGCTAAAATCTGCCTTGAAAGAAGCTTTGACCGCGTTTTTGTTAAACTTCCATTAAAGCTTGTAATAGGCGGCTACCATATTGCCGCGAATGCTGGCTTTTTTTGTAGTTAATTGTACAGATTATAATTTCTCAAAGATGAAATATCATTCTTTGTCAAACATGATACTAATATGTTATATTTTGTACATCAAGTGCATAGTTAATTAATATAGTATGTTTTCTTTCATAACTTTAGTATAACCCGTCGACTAATGATATATTGTATCTCTTCAAATGATACCATCACTTGCCCACTTTCTATTTAGTTGCTAATCAAGTAAATTGCATTATTATTATTATTATTATATTTTTACTAAAAACAAGCAATTTCATTAATCGGAAACAAATAACATCAGAGGAAATCCCAAATGGGAGAACAACATTACATCAGATTAGTTACCAAGAGGAAATCCCAAGTAAATTTAATTATTATTAATGCTCGATGATTAGCTGAATTTTATATATAGTTAATCCAAATTCGAACATAATGGTGCAGAACATTATACTCGCGCGATAGTATATAGATCTTGTTGGAAACACTTGCCACATATAATATCGAGGTGAAGTTTTATGATATTAATTAATTTTAGTGATACATGTAGGGGCGGAGTTAGAAATTTTTGTCAGTAGGGACTAAAATTTATAATTTTTGAACTATACGAGTATTTTTTTTCAAAAAATACATAGAATTTTAACATTTTTATGGGCCAGTGAGGGCTAAAATCCATAATTTTTGAACTATACGAGTACTTTTATTTTTCAGTGTCGTGTAATTAATTTTTTTTAACTAAAAATACATAGCTATCTAATTTTTTTTCAAAAAATACATAAAAATTTTAACATTTTTATGGGTCAGTGGGGGCTAAAATTTATAATTTTTGAACTATACTAGTACTTTTATTTTTCAGTGGGGGCTAATTAATTTTTTAAACAAAAAATGCATAAACATCAAATTTTAAAAAAAAAACATAAAAATTTTCACGATTTTTATAGCTCAGTGGGGGCTGCAGCCCCCACTGGCTCCAATATAGCTCCGCCAGTGGATACATGTCTTCAATGCCTTATTGATGTGGATTAAAAAAATTCAGTTGCTTCCACTTGTATAACCAGATAAAATTTACAATTGAAATCATAATACTACTATTTAGAGAAATACAAACAAAAATAAAAATAGTACACTATGCACAAAATCAAGGAAGCGTCGTAATTATTTATCTAATTTTGCAAAGAACAAAAGAGACGAGCTATGATATCTTTTAGAATTATAGGAATTAAAATAAGATGTAATTGATTATTCCTATCTATTTGTATCTCTTTTTCCAATCTCGTTCTTGATTAGTTCACAAGATTGAGTGGCTAATTTTTTTTCGGGCAGATTACAATCAAGGAAGCATCGAAAGATCGCCTCAGATAGAACAATTAGAGGGGCAGATTGTTGTTGAGTAGACCAACCCATGTGGGTTGGTATAATTATGCTTTTGCTTTTTGACCAAAAGAAAACAAAAAAAGAGAAAAACAATAAACAAAAAAAAGAAGGTGTGGTGTGTGTGAGTGTGAAAGAAAAAAAACGAGAGAAAGAGAGAGTGAGAAAGAGAGAGAAAAAGAAGGAGAAGAGAGGAAAAATTTCAGCCTGTGCAATTTTTATCAAGATGACGATCGGAATGTTATTTGTGGTCCGATTAAGCTGAAATTTTGCGTGCACGTTCACAACTCGTGGGTCTTTAATCTGTACGGTGGAGATCGGATTTGGAGCTCTCTACTACCCCTTTTTTTGACGTGAATAGTGACGATATTTTTTTGTGATTTCTCTTCTACTTCTTGGTTTAATCTCTTTTGTTGATGCAATGTTTGCAAGAATATGTTATTCTTGGTGAATGTATTGTGCATGCCTCTAGTTGTAGCTAGAGAAGACTCTATTGTACCCATTATTTGTTGATAGTGGAAGTTTTTGGGTGGACTATAGTCCCGTAATTTTTACTCTCCACGTTGGGGAGGTTTTTCACGTTAAAATCTTGGTATTGCTCTATTTTTTGGAATTTTCAGATTTGTGCATATTGTTGTTGGCTCTATTTGTTGCTTTCTAATAGGTCTATACAAGGTAAGAGGGTGTTATTTCCGCTGTGCATTTGTTGTTTGTGCTTTGATTTCGGGTTTATTCCCAATAAAGTGGCCTCAAAGCTTGGTTATTGAATTATTATCTTGTGTAAACAATGGAAGTTAATACAAGTAGAATGATATTTTTGAATGGTTTGAATTATGCCATGTGGAAAAGAAAAATAGAAGACTTGTTGTATGTGAAAGATTATTATCTACCGGTGTTTAGCACTAAAAAACCCGAGAGTTAAACTGATGAAGAATGAGAGTTATTTCACAAGCAATTGTGTGGGTATATCAGGTAATGGGTAGATAATAATGTGATGAACCACGTTAGTGAAGAAACACATGCACGCACATTGTGGAACAAACTTGAAGAATTGTATGTACAAAAGTGTGGGAGCAGCAAGTTGTTTTTGATAAAACAATTGATAGGTTTGAGATACCGAGTTAAAACCCCTATAACTGATCATGTAAATGAATACCTTGGGATTATAAATCAATTGGTTACCACTGGAGTTAAATTGGATGATGAACTTAAGAGGTTATTACTTCTTGGTACTTTACCGGACTCATGGGACATATTTAGAACGACATTGTGTAACTCAACCCCATATGGTGGAATCACTTTGAATCTAGCTAAAAGTAGACTTGTAAATGAAGAAGCTAGAAGAAAGTCACAAAATTCCTCTACATAGTCAGATGCTTTGGTTATTGAATCTAGGGGGAGAAATAAGAAAAAGGGTTTGGGAAATAGAGGAAGTAGTAGAAGCAAGTTAAGAGGGAAGTACAGTAATGTCAAATGTCATAACTGTGGAAAAACGGATCATATCAAGAGATTTTGCAGAATATTACAAAATGAAAATAAAAACAAAGATAATAATAAGAAGAAAGATGATGATAGTGGTAAAGATCGAGTTGCTACCACTACACAAGAGTTTTTCATTGTATATGACAAAAATGTTATTAATCTTGCATGTTCCTGACATTCGATTGAATTTGATCTCTGCAGGTAGACTTGATGATGAAGGTTTTCTCAATACTTTCAGTAATGGTCAATGAAAACTTACAAGGGGCTCTATGGTTGTAGCCAGAGGTAAGAAATGCTCAACTTTGTATTTGATGAATTCAAAGGTTTCCAGGAGCATTATCAATGCAGTGGAAAATGAAAATGTAACAGAGTTGTGGCATAAGAGACTGGGTCATATGAGTGAGAATGAAATTTCAATTTTATCCAAGAAAAATATTCTATCTAGACTAACAGATCCACATATGAGAAAATGTGATCATTGTTTTGCAGGAAAGCAAAACAGGGTTTCTTTCCAAAGTCATCCACCTTCGAGGAAGAAAAATGTACTTGACTTGGTGCATTATGATATGTGTGGTCCGATGAAATTAAAACACTTGGTGGTTCCCTTTACGTTGTAACATTTATTAATGACCATTCCAGGAAGACTTGGGCTTACACCTTGAAGTCTAAAGATCAAGTGTTTGATGTATTCAAGCAGTTTCAGCCATTTGTTGAAAGAGAAACAGGAAGAAAGTTGAAATGCATCCGTACAGATAATAGAGGTGAATATTGTGGTCCATTTGACAGGTATTGCAAAGAGCAAAGTATGAGGCATCAAAAGACACTGCCAAAGATACCACAGTTGCATGGTGTTGCTGAGAGAATGAATAGAACGTTGATTGAAAATGTAAGATGTTTTCTTTTACATGCAAATCTACCACATTCATTCTGGGGTGAGGCTTTGAATACAGTTGTTCATTTGCTGAATCTCTCACCATGTATTCCATTAAAGCTTGATGTTCCTAACAGAGTTTGGACAGGGAAAGATGTTTCTTAAGATTATTTGCGAGTCTTTGGATGTAAGGTGTTTGTACATATTCTAAAGGATGAAAGATCCAAACTTGATGTGAAGACACGACAGTGTATTTTTATCGGTTATGGCCTTGATGAGTTTGGTTACAGGCTATATGATCTAGTTGAGAAGAAAATTGTCTACTGATCAAACAATTCAGGATATTTACAAAGCAGAGAAAGAGTTACCCTCACAATCAGATGAATTGGTTGATCTTGATATAATGCCTTCAACGCCACCAACAACAGAGCAGGTTGAAGATGATGATCAAGGTAATTTTCAAAATGTTGATCATGCAGAAAGTCCTACACAAGTAGAGGTAGGTGATGATGATAGTCAGCCTGAGATTCCACCAACAGTTCCACTCAGGAGGTCCGTTAGAGACAAACAACCTTTCACGAGATACTCTTCTGATGAGTATGTTTTACTGACAGATGGAGGTGAGCCTGAAAGTTTTGAAGAAGTTATGCATGATAAACATAAAAATGAGTGGATAGAAGCTATGCAAGATGAGATAAAATCTTCGCATGAAAATTGTACATTTGAGTTGTTGAAGTTACCTAAAGGCGAAAGAGCTTTGAAAAACAAATGGGTTTACAGGATAAAGCAACAAGAAAATACTTCACAACCACGATACAAAGCAAGATTGATTGTGAAAGGGTTCAGTCAGAGAAAGGGTGGTGACTTTGATGAGATTTTCTTCCCAGTTGTGAAGATGTCATCCATTCGAGTTGTTCTTGGTTTGACTGCCAGCCTTGATCTAGAGATTGAGCAGATGGATGTGAAAATTGCTTTTCTTCACGGTGATTTGGAGGAAGAAATTTACATGGAGCAACTGGAGGGATTCAAAGAAAAAGAAAAAGATGATTATGTGTGTAAACTGAAGAAAAGTCTTTATGGCTTGAAACAAACAACTCAACAATGGTATAAGAAGTTCGAATCTGTTGTGGGGGAGCAAGGCTACAAGAAAACTTCTTCAGACCATTGTGTTTTTACTCAAAAATTCTCTGATGATGATTTTATTATCTTTTTGCTATATGTTGATGACATGTTGATTATTGGCAGGAATTCTTCAAGAATTGACAGGTTAAAGAAATAATTGAATAAGTATTTTGCTATGAAAGACTTAGGACTGACAAAGCAGATTCTTGGCATGAGAACCAATCGAGACAGAAATGGAAAAAAGGTGTATTTGTTATAGGAGAAGTACATCGAGAAAGTACTTCAAAAGTTCAACATGGATAAAGCTAAAGTGGTTTGTTCTCCTCTTGCAACTCACTTTAAGCTAAGTTCTTAACAGTGTCCTTCTACAGATGAAGAAAAGAAAGATATGCAGAATGTTCCATATTCTTCGGCAGTGGGAAGTTTGATGTATGCTATGGTGTGTACACGACCAGACATAGCACATGCAGTTAGTACAGTGAGCCGATTTCTCTCAAATCCTAGGAGAGAACATTGAAATGCAGTGAAGTAGATTATGAGATATCTTCGAGGCACATCCAAAATGAGACTTTGCTTTGGATGTGAAAAGCCTATGCTTGTGGGTTACACAGATGCTGGTATGGCTGGAGATGTTGATACTCGTAAGTCTATTTCGGGTTTTTTGATTACCTTTGCAAGAAGAGCTGTGGCATGACAATCGAGATTGCAAAAGTGTGTTGCCTTTTCCACTACTAAAGTGGAGTTCATTGCTGCAACTGAAGCATGTAAGGAGTTGCTATGGATGAAAAAGTTTCTAGAAGAACTTGGTTTTGAGCAAGAAAGTTATGTCTTGTATTGCGACAATCAGAGTGCAATACATCTTGGTAAGAATTCTTCATTTCATTAAAGATCGAAACATATTGATGTGAGGTACCATTGGATCAGAGATGTTTTGAATTTGAAGTTGTTGAAACTTGAAAAAGTTCATACAGATGATAATGGCTCCGATATGTTGACGAAAGCGTTGCCAAGAGAGAAACTTGAGATATATCATTTGGTTGCCAGGTTGATTGACCCACCCACATAAGTTGGTGGATGAGATTGTTGAGTAGACCAACCCATGTAGGTTAGCGTAATTATGTTTTTGATTTTTGACCAAAAGAAAACAAAAAAAGAGAAAAACAATAAACAAAAAAAGGTATAGACAGATCAGTCAAGTTGACTGATCTGTCATGTGGTGTGTGTGAGAGTGAAAGAAAAAAAAAAGAAAAAAAGAAAGAGTAAGAAACAGAGAAAGAAAGAAAGAGAAGAGAGGAAAAATTTCAGCTTGTGCAATCTTCCTCAAGTTGGCGATCGGAAGGACATTTGTAGTCCGATTAAGCTAAAATTTTGCGTGCATGTTCACAACTCGTGGGTCTTTAATCTGTACGGTGGAGATCGAATTTAAAGCTCTCTACAGCCTATTTTTCTAACGTGAATAGTGACGATATTTTTTTGTGATTTCTCTTCTACTTCTTGGTTTAATCTCTTTTGTTGATGCAATGTTTGCAAGAATATGTTATTCTTGGTGAATGTATTGTGCATGCCTCTAGGTGTAGCTTGAGAAGACTCTCTTGTACCCATTATTTGTTAATAATAGATATTTTTGGGTGGACTACGGTCCCGTGATTTTTACTCTCCACGTTGGGGAGGTTTTCCATGTTAAAATCTTGGTGTAGCTCTATTTTTTGAAATTTTCAGATTTGTGTATATTGTTGTTGGCTCTATTTGTTGTTTCCTAACAAGTTCATACAAGGTGAGAGGGTGTTATTTCCGCTGTGCATTTGTTGTCTGTGCTTTGATTTCAGGTTTCCTCCCAACAATTGCAAGCTTGAAGCTTGAGCTTGAAACCTTGAGCACACAAAAAATAGAATCTGAAGAACAAGTCGAGTCCAAGTCAAGATAAATTAAAGAACTGAAAGAAGAAGAAGCAGAGATTTTGGAACAAATCAAGGAAGTATAAACCATGATGCACATCAGTCTAGAGTGGAAAAGGAGGAGCTGGACGGAAAGATTTCCAAGTAACAGACAACTTTATAACAGAGGCAAGACGAGTTCTCTGATCTCCAGAAGAAATACGAGGCACATAGAAATGACATAGCACAAGTTAGAAATCTTCAGCAAGAGCTGCAGACCATGAAGGCTAAAAAAAGCCAATTGCAGTCACAACTTGAGAGAGAAGAAAAAGATTCTTCACAGAGCTTAACTCAAATGGAAAAAAAAAACATTGAGTTGACAAATAAGATTGCAGATCATCTAACATTACGCAATACACATGCATGGTTATAACACACAGACATCTATCTGGAATTGTACGAAGCAAACACAACTCCTACTGGCTTCATATCATGCTAGTCTTTGCACGCGTAGAAGTCTAACTGGTTTCGATACAATTTGACACAACTAAATGATAGACACTTGACATGATCATGATGAATTTAAATCATTAGTTTCGTATAGTTACATATAATGATTGAATAATAGTAGCATTTGGCCATTGAACATTAAGCAGCCTGGTGTAAAATCTTTACCTTAATTCTTAGGTGCAGGATATCCCTGATGAAGTAACTGTATCCTTTAGACAAAAAGTTGTCCCAACTACTCTCGAACAGCCTTCTTACTCCTGAAAATGTTGTTAGCACAAACGTATGAAGCATTGTATGTAGCACTCCAAATTCCTTGCCTGGATCTTTTCTCACAGAGAACTCATATTGTACGAGCAAAAGCGTCTGTGTATACATCTTTAGGTAGTATCCAAAATTGCAGCAGTTACTGTCGACGCTCAAATGGCAAGGCAGGGAAACAAAGAAGTGATGGCCTCTGACTTCAAAATTTGTGGAATATGTTGTTTGTCCGGGATACAATCGCCGGATCTCTTCCCTATGCAAATCTAAATACACAATCCTAATTTTACAATCATTATTTGTTTGTAAAAGTGGTCTCGCTCCAATTGTCCATATTGTGCTAATAATGCTGAAAATGAGCAATGAGTGTAAGCTCCTGAAGCCTTCCAAATAAGGGCATCACTTGTTGGAAACTAAACTTGAATTTGGGATAAGTATTCATGATCAAGTATTGGGTTAATTATAACATTTATTTGGTCCAAAAGAAAGAAAATGTTGGTCCAATTGAGAGCCCAAGTTAGAAACTTATCTAGCCCAAATTCTAGAAGAAGTCTTGAAGAAAATCTTAGAAATTTATCTAGAAGAGTCTAGGAGAAAATTAATTTATTCTAAATATCTTTGACTAGCTAGAAGGATCTAGGAATATTACCTAGAATATTCTATGTACTTTCAAAATATCTAGTATGTAGAAGCCTCATTGAGCACCTATAAATAGGGGGCAACTTCAAGCATTTGTAACCAAGCCAAAGTTGTAATCTTCTCTTCAATACAAGTTCTCTAGTTCCTCCAAAATTCTCCTCTTCCACTTCCTAAATATTTCCTACATAAGTTCTAGTTCTCTAAATTAGTCTAGACATATCACAACAAAGTGGTATCAGAGCTAGGTTATGGCGACATCAAGTGTAGCATTCCCATTTCCAAGGCTCTCCAACGATAACTATAGAAGGTGGAACATCCAAATGAAGACATATCTTAGTGGCCAAGATATATGGGATGTTGTTGAAGAAGGCTATGAAGTACCCAAAGATGAGGCACTCTTACACAAGCATAAAAGAAGGCTTTGAAGGAGTCTAAGATGAAAGATCAAAAGACTCTTTCTATCATCCAACAAGCCATAGATGATGCCACGTTTGAGAAGATTGCCCAAGCTTCAACAGCTAAGAAAGCATGGGAGATTCTTGAGAAAGCATACCAAGGAGTTGATAAGGTAAGAAAAGTCCATCTTCAAGCTCTTAGAGTTGAGTTTGAAAATTTACAAATGAAAGAATCCGAGTCAATCTCCAATTATGTTTCAAGAGTTCAATCCATAGTTAATCAATTACAAACAAATGGTGAAAGCATGGGTGATGTTCGGGTCATTAAAAATATTCTCCGATCATTAGATTTAAAATTTGACCATATAGTAGTAGCAATTGAAGAATCTAGTGATCTAGAGAAAATGACCATTGATGAACTCACTGGTAAGCTTCAAGTACATGAAGAGAAGATCAAGAGAAAGAATAAGGGATCACTAGACCAAGACTTACAAGCCAAACTCAACCTCAATCAAGGAGATCAAGACCTTGGCGATGAAAGAAGCTAAAGAGGACAAGGACGTGGGCGTGGACGCAGTCGTGGTCGTGGCCGAGGAAGAAGAGGATACAACACACCCAACAATGAGGATGAGGATAACAATAGATCATCAAGTAGATATAGAAGAGAAGGAGCTTAAAGACCAAGGTATGGAAAGTCCGAAGTTAATTGCCACAAATTCAGTCACTATGCCTTAGAATGCCGAAGTTCAACCAAGAATGTAGCAGAGAGATCCAATTATGCTGAGCAAAAGAATGATGAGGTAGAATCCACCCTCTTACTCACATACAAGGGATACAGAGATGGAGAACAATATACATGGTACCTCGACACAGGTGCAAGCAACCACATGTGCGGCAACAAGAACATGTCCGTCGAGCTTGATGAATCGGTGAATGGAAATGTCACGTTTGGAGACCTATCTAAGACTCCGGTCAAGGGCAAAGGTAAAATACTCATCCGCCTAAAAGATGGTAGACACCAATTCATCTCCAATGTATACTATGTGCCCAACATGAAGGCCAATATCTTGAGCATGGGCCAACTCTTAGAAAAGGGCTATGATATCCACATGAAAAATCATAGTCTCTTCCTAAGAGATCATAGAGGAAACTTAATTGCTCAAGTACCCATGACCAACAATAGAATGTTTTTGTTGAACATTCAAAATGATAGCCTCAAATGTTTAAAAGCATGCTTGGAAGACACTTCTTGGCTATGGCACTTGAGGTTGGGCCGTCTCAATTTTAGAGGACTAAAGCTATTATCAAAGAAGCATATGGTCAATGGGATACCATCCATCGATCACCCCAAGGATGTCTACTTAGAAAGCAATTTCGAAAAAACTTCCTACAAGAGGCATCATCAAGAGCAAGAAAGCCATTGGAGTTAGTTCACATAGATGTGTGCGGCCCAATTAACCCAGCATCATTTGGAAAAAACAGGTACTTCTTTCTCTTCATTGATGATTTTAGCAGAAAGACATGGTGTATTTCCTAAGAGAAAAATCAGAGGTCTTCAATGCCTTCAAGAAATTCAAGTCTCTTATGAAGAAACAAAGTGGACATACAATAAAGGCGATGAGATCCGATAGAGGGGGAGAATTCTAACTCACAAGAGTCCAAGGCATATTGTGAAGAAAATGGAATCAAACGTCCACTCACTCTTCCTTACTCACCACAACAAAATAGAGTCACAGAGAGGAAGAACAGATTTATCTTAGACATGGCAAGAAGCATGCTAAAGAGTAAGATGCTGCCAAAGGAACTCTGGGCCGAAGCTGTAGACTGTGCAGTGTATCTATCAAATCGGTATCCCACAAGGAGCGTGTGGAACAAAATACCCCAACAAGCATGGAGCAGACACAAGCCAAGTGTTGCACACCTACGAGTATTTGGAAGCATAGCCTATGTACATGTTCCAAACCAAAGAAGAACAAAGCTCGATGATAAGAGCAAGAAGTATATCCTCATCGACTATGATCAAAACTCAAAGGATACAAGTTATACAATCCAAGTACAAGAAAGTCCACCGTAAGCAGAGATGTAAAGTTTGATGAGAAGAGCTCGTGGGACTGGAGTAAAGAAGAAAATGAGCAGTACCAGTTCTTCCCAATGCACGAAGAAGAACCACTAAGAATTGAAGAAGCAACCAATCACGAGACTTCTCATTCATCACCAACAACACCATAAGAAGCAACATCATCATCAACAGAGAGCTCAGAAAATGTCCTCATGAGCATTCATTATTTACAAAAATGGATGAAAAGGGAGATATTATGATTGTCTGTCTGTACGTGGATGACTTGATCTTCACTGGAAGCAATCCAAAAATGTTTGAAGACTTCAAGAAAGCAATGGCACTAGAGTTCGAAATAATAGACATCGGGCTCATGGCATACTATCTCAGAATTGAAGTGAAGCAAATGGATAATGGCATCTATATATCCCAAGAAGGATATGCAAAGGAAATTCTCAAGAAATTCAATATGGACAACTGCAAGCCGATAAGCACCCCAGTAGAATGTGGAGTAAAACTGTCAAGATATGATGAAGCTGAGAAGGTGGATCTAACATTGTACAAGAGCCTAGTTGGGAGTCTACGATATTTGACATGCACAAGACCAGACATCCTATTTGGAGTGGGACTCATCAGCAGGTTCATGGAAACTCCAACAGCTCATCACTTCAAGGTTGCAAAAAGAATCCTTCATATATAAAAGGCACTATTGATTACGGTATCCTCTATCCCTTTACAAGCAACTTCAAGTTAGTAGGATATAGTGATAGTGATTGGGCTGGAGACATGGATGATCGAGAAAGTACAACAGGGTTCGTATTTTACTTTGGAGACACAACATTCACATGGACTTCAAAGAAGCAACCAATAGTCATATTATCGACATGTGAAGCTGAGTATGTAGTCGCTACTGCAACTGTGTGTCATGCGTTATGGCTACGAAATTTGCTTAAGGAGCTTAACTTTTCTCAAGATGAAGCAACAGAAATATTCGTGGATAACAAGTCAGCAATTGCATTGGTAAAAAACCCTGTCTTCCATGATAGAAGCAAGCACATTGATACCATATATCATTTCATCAGAGAATGTGTGACAAAGAAGGATGTCTAGATAAAGTACGTGAAGTCGCAAGACCAGTTAGTGAATATCTTCACTAAGCCTCTCTTGACGAAAGTTTTTCTCAAGCTGAGATCTCGCCTTGGAATAACAAATTCAAGTTTAAGAAGGGGTGTTGAAAAGTAAATTTGAATTTGGGCTAAGTAGTCATAATCAAGTATTGAGTTAATTATAACATTTATTTGGTCCAAAAGAAAGAAAATGTTGGTCCAATTGAGAGCCCAAGTTAGAAACTTACCTAGCCCAAATTCTAGAAGAAGTCTTGAAGAAAATCTTAAAAATTTATCTAGAAGAGTCTAGGAGAAAATTAATTTATTCTAAATATATTTGACTAGCTAGAAGGATCTAGGAATATTACCTAGAATATTCTATGTACTTTCAAAATATCTAGTATGTAGAAGCCTTCTTGAGCACCTATAAATAGGAGGCAACTTCAAGCATTTGTAACCAAGCTAAAGTTGTAATCTTCTCTTCAATACAAGTTCTCTAGTTCCTCCAAAATTCTCCTCTTCCACTTCCTAAATATTTCCTACATAAGTTCTAGTTCTCTAAATTAGTCTAGGCATATCACAACATCACTTACTCTATTTGCGGTCTTTTTATCACAAAGGCATGAAGCAAGAAGCGCCTTCAACTTTCCACAGCTCACGTATGGCAAACAGATGACCGATGACAGTTCACAAAATGCATTCTTTCTTTCCTTAGCATCCATGTGGTTGATCTCACACCAGTTGAAAATAAATTGATATATCTTATCTTCACTCCCAACTTTGATGTCATTTCTGTTCAATATCTCCTTAATCATGGGAAGTGGCCACATTAACATGCTTGTCCTAAACCTAAATCACAAAGATATTAAAAATGTTAATAGACAATCAATCAAACAGAAATTAAGGATCTAAAAAGATACAATTACATACTCATTATCTCCAAAATAGAAGCACAAAAACTGTGCAGCTACCTCTTTGAGGGCTTTGGTTGGATCTACCCTGGTTTGAGGGCTTTGGTTGGATTTACCCTGGTCAAAGACCAGGGTAATCTTAAGATTTTCATGCCCGTTGCTATTGTCATTTGTCCTTCCATCAGTTTAGAACAACAATACTCTATCAGGGCAGGAATTTCAAATCTATCGGCTAAGACTAAAACATCCGGCAAAACTGTTGTGTTGCTGGATGTTGACATCCTATTTGTGTATATAAAGTACAACATCTCCATAAAGGCCATCTCCTCTGTAAAATAGGACTAAATTAGTTTACCTTGCATAGGAAAACGAAAAGGAAAATTCAAAAAGCATGGATATAGGTGTCTTCACCACTTCTCCTAATTTTAATCTTGACTATGTGCAGTGTGGATTCCACCATTTGAGAAGAGAAAACCTACAATAAAGCAATCAATAAAGGCTTAGCAAAAAAAGAAAAATAATTTTTAAAAAAAAAACAGAAAAGCCTTATGATCTACACACCTTGTAGATGTAGAAGCTCTTAGCCACCAAGATTGGCGAGCTTACATCGATTTCTTTTGTCATCACTGTCATATGGCAAAGAGAGAAGTAAATAATTGAAAAAGAGCCAATTATATATCCCCAAAGCCTTTTCTTTTTCTTTTTCACTTTCTTCCAAGATTGTAAAGCAATAAGAAATTATGCGCTATGCATATTACTCTAACAGAACTTTTACATATGTATGAAAACAACTTCAAATAGCTCTTTCATCATCCTAAGTGACTGAAATATCCAACATGAAATGTACACATCCGACCTAATAAGTTGAAATACTTCTTATCAAAAAAGAATGTTAAGATGCTCCTGGGAACAGAGTTCATGGTTAAAACACAGGTGGTTTTTTGACAATGAATATGTAAATGCACATGGCCTTACAAACCAAAATTTCCAAGTCACTTTTGATCTTTTGACTTCTTAAGCCACTTTAGCCAAAATTTTCTCCACTTGGAAACCAAATTTCCAAGCCACTTTTGAGCTTTGGACTTCTTATGCCACTTTAGCCAATTTTTCCCCACCCGTAAATCAAATTCCAAGCCACTTATAAGTTTTTTTGACTTCTATACCACTTTAGCCAATTTTTCCCCACTCAGAATAATTTAGCCACCCCAATTGACAAAATGGTTTTATTTAAACCAAGCATTACAGATTCCAAAATGAGAGAAAAGCTAATTAGCAGTGCAAATTGTCCTAATTCCATTTCATTTCATTTTTCTTTTTCACTCGGCAGTAACCATAGCAGAAGAAGAAGAAGCCAATTAGTGCATAATATTTTGACTCATTTCAACAGGGTAAGATTCTAGGCTTATGATTTATTTAATGTTGGATTAATTATTTATTCTAGAAAATTTTAGGGTAGGTTGACCGAATAAATTGAGAGTTAACGAAAAGAGAGTTTTGATGAATTTGTAGGTTTGTAACTGAACAAAGAAAATACTACTGTAAAATTGAGGTAAGTAGGATTCTTTCATTTAGACTACTAGCCTTTCTTAGAATATATTCAAAATATATTTTGTTCAGGTATTTGTATCAGTTTCATCGTTTTATCCATTTGATTATTCTTAAGCTTGTTTCGTTATTTTTGGCTATTATGTACGTACACTAATTTTTTTGAAAATTTCTCTAATTACTAGTCTTCATTTGAATATGTTCGGAATGAATTTTGTTCATGTATTCGTATTAGTTTCATCGTAGTATTTATATGTTCGTTCTCCTCAATTATTCCATACATAATATTACTCGTAAAAAAATTCCGTTCGTTGAAAAATAACTTTAATTCATTGAATAAAATGTATGGCATGCTCGTCTCACAAAAATTTGATTATATTCATGTCATGACTAAAAAATGCCTCGTTGCTTGAGTTTCCTATTTCTTTCTATTCGCTTCCATGGAAACTCAAAATAAAATTATATTTCTTATAATATTTATATTAGCTCATATGATATTTTTATTGTTTCATATGGTATTTTTATTTTATTTGTCATTTTCGTCCTATCTAATTTCTTAGAGTATTTTGTTCCTATGTCACGTGTTTATATGTTTTATTCATCTGTTCAATCAACACGACTATTATACTCCGGAATAATTTATTTCTTTTAGATTACCCGAAGTGATTCATCCATATATCTTAATAAGTATTTATGTCTCACAAATTTTGATTTTTCGGTTAATATGTTAGCATTGTTCTTTTTATTTTTTCTTGGACAATAAAACAATTATTATCATTATTTTAGTAGTACTGATACTATTATTACTGCTACTTTTATTTTGATGATTCAAACTATGAAATAAACATTGACTTGTTCTCAACTGTATACCTTGATATGAATTTGTCTGTCTGAAGAGATCTCTTGCCTGATGAGGGTGTAATACTCATCATTTTGCCTGGCCTTATGAGGGCGTAATACTCATCATTCTATCTGGCCCGATGGGGGCATAGTGCCCATCTTCCGGATACAGTTTGAGAACCATGATCTGTTAGTTTGTTATCATTCTTAAAATTATTTTAATATATATATCTGTGCCCTTATTCGTCCGTTAGCCCGTTTGTTCGTTATTTGTAACTTTATTCGTACGTCTGTTCGTTCATTCATTATGAGTATTTTGTTCGTCTGTTTCATCATCATTACAATATTATTTGGGAAAGTTTTCCCCTTATTGAGCTTTTGTTTCCACCTGATTTTTTTTCAGATCCGACGTAGTAAATGTGATGACTTGAATTACGAGTGGGGTAGTCAACCGGGAAAAATAATTAAAACTATGAGATTTGAATTTCGAATATTTGGTATTTTCTAATTAAGTTTGTTTTGACTTGATTGATGTAATAATTTGTGGATTAAGTTTGAATTTCTGATTTGACAAGGATTGTAAGAGAGTTTTGAAATATTGTGGAATGTAGTGTTCTTGTTTGTTCTTATGGTATGTTAGTATACTCTAGCGTGCTTAAGAAATTACACTTCTTGAGTTCGCGGTGTATCACACCCTAACTCTATTCCTTAGGACGGTATTAGGGCGTGACAAAGATGGTATCAGAGCCAGGTTCATGGTCACTACACCTAGGTGGGATATGGGTAGAGTAAAATAGAGAGTATCATTTGTGCGAATCTAGTTACACTCTAACTTTTTATTTGTTCTAATTGTATTTTTGCATTATACGTGGCAGCAAAGCGATGGCAAGTTTGAAAGACAATCGTCAAGGCGACAACACTGTTTTGGCTGATCTCGTCTCAGGAGGTCGTAACTTATGTCCTCGTGTTAGAAACCTGAGTGCCAACCCAACTTCTGCGGGACCTAGTAATCCAATCTCTCAGTATGATCCAATCCCAGAACCCACTCCACATATTGTTCCTCAAACAATTGATCAATTCAACCAGGTCCCACAACCTACACTCACTTCTACGAAAATGTAAATACTTGAGGTAGTTCTCACATTGGTATTCCTGACAACTCAGGTACTCCCAACCGTACCTGAAATTGTAACTCCGGCAGTCCCCACAATACCAACGGTTCTAATGCCATCATTGTCGACCATGCTGCCGCCACAGTCCAAGCCGACTATGCAACCTATTGCTGCAACACAGTTTATGTCACAACCTACAACCATGCCTTATCTTATGATAACACCGACAATGGCAACCACATTTCAGAATATACCAAGCATTCATCTGGATTCAGACTCGATCGCAGCATAATTATTGAGGCAATTAGGTGTTGTCCCTACCTTAAACCTAGCTCCAGTCATTGGAATGAGGAATACAGATTACGTCGACTTGAAAGAATTTCTTGGGCTACAACCTATACATTTCAGCGGAAAAGGTAGACGCCCATGATTGGTTGGCATCAATGGAAAATAAGTTCTTAACTATAGAATTTACTGAGGATCAAAAGGTTCACTTTGCAGCCCATGTATTTTCTGGCAGGGCCTTGGAATGGTGGACAAATATTGTAACTGGACTGCCAAGCCTTTTACATGGAGGGGTTGTCATGAGCTGGTGATAACTAGGTTATGTCCTGATGCATTCAAAGATCAAAGAGTAGCAGATTTTATGGATTTCAAGCAAAGGGATTTAACAGTTGAACAATATTAAGACAAATTCTTAAGCTTGGCCAAATTTGCTCCAGAGATGATAACTAGCGATTACATAAAAGCCAAAAAAGTTTGAAGTAGGATTGAGGCCAGAAATTCGAGAGAGGGTAAAAATGTAACAACACCGTAACTTTGAGAAGGTCTATGGTACCGCATTGGTGGCAAAATCGTGTATCCTTGAAAAGTAATGACATTTTAATAACAAGGATAACAAAAGAAAATGTGGCCCAGGAAAGTGGCAAAATAACCAAGGGTCTTCGAGTGGAACAAAGAAGTCAAACACTATTACTACCAAAAAACAAGAAACGGTAGTATGTGAACATTGTGGGAAAGCACATACATCTGAGAGTTGTTGGAAGAAACTAGGGGCATGCTTACTATGTGGTTCGACTCAACATTTTATTCGAGACTGTCCCGAGATGATCGCACAACTACTAGTCAAAGCTCAAGGTGGACCCCAGCCGCCTATTCGCCCAAACCAGAGGCGTGATCAAGGAAGAGCACCGGTCAACCGTACCAGGGTCTTTGCTTTGACCCATGATGATCCACCTACTGATAATGCCTTAGTGGCAGGTATCATTCCTATTTCTACTGAGCATGCACACGTTCTATTCGATACAGGGTCTAATTTTTTATTTGTATCACCTAGATTTGCATCATTGTTGTCTGTACTGCTTGAACCCATAGAATATACGTTGTGTGTTACGACCCCGGTAGGTAAATCTGTTATGACTGATACGGTGTATAAAAATTGTATGGTGCTGATTGCACACCACGAATTACCTGTCAATTTAGTGGGTCTAGCTATGAAAGACTTTGATGTAATTTTAGGCATGGATTGGTTGGCCCGTTATCATGGTCATGTAGATTGCTTTGCTAAGAGAGTCACGTTTTGTATTCCCAGTGAATCCAAACTCGTATTTGAGAGAAGAAGATTTTTCTCCCCTCATATCATCTCGGCACTAAAAGCACGAAAGCTATTGAGTAAAGGTGGCACAGGTTACCTAGCAAGCACGGAAGTAAAAGGAGCCAAACTTGAAGATATACCCATCATCAATGAGTTTCCTGATGTTTTTCCTGAGGATATTCCAGGGCTCCCTCCTTCTCGAGAAATTGAATTTGTGATCGAGCTCATTCCAGGCACTACGTCTATCTCCAAAGCCCCTTATAGCTGAACTGAAGAAACTGAAGGTACAATTACAAAAACTTCTGGATAAAGGCCAAATATACCCAAGCGTTTCACCATGGGGTACTCTGGTCCTATTTGTGAAAAAAGAATGATGGAAGCATGAGGCTTTGTATAGATTATCGAGAATTAAACAAGGTGACTGTTAAGAATAAGTATCTATTGCCCCACATAGACGATCTATTTGATTAGTTGCAAGGGGCCCGGGTATTCTCAAAAATTGATTTGAGGTCCGGTTACCATCAGTTACGAGTTAATGTTGTAGATATACCAAAGACGGCATTTCGGATAAGATACGGGCATTATGAGTTCGTGGTAATGTCGTTTGGACTAACCAATGCACCTGCAACTTTTATGGACTTGATGAATCGAGTTTTTAAACCATTTCTAGACCAGTTTGTTGTGGTGTTCATCGACGACGTCCTGGTGTACTCAAAGAGCCAATCAGAACATAAACAACATCTTCTTTTAGTACTGCAAATTTTAAGAGAGAAAATGTTGTTTGCAAAATTCAAGAAATTTGAGTTCTGGTTGTCAGAAGTAGCATTTCTAGGTCATATAATCTCAGGAAAATGAATTTCGGTAGACCCGCAAAAGGTTGAAGCAGTATCAAGGTGGCCTAGACCAACAAATGTGACTGAGATTCGTAGCTTCTTGGGTATGGCTGGGTACTTTAGAAAATTCGTAAAAGATTTTTCCAGAATCGCAGCTCCCCTTACTCGGCTGACAAGGAAATAAGTCAAGTTTACATGGAAGTCTGATTGTGAGGACAACTTTCAAGAATTGAATAAACGATTAGTCTCTGCACCAGTATTAGCTCTACCAGAGGGAACAGAAGGGTCTGTGATTTATAGTGATGCTTCTCGTGTCGGTATGGGTTGTGTTTTGATGCAGAATGGAAAAGTGATAGCTTATGCATCTCGATAATTGAAGGATCATGATAAAAACTATCCGACACATGATTTAGAGTTGGCAGCAGTTGTTTTTGCTCTTAAAATATGGAGGCACTATTTATACGGGGTCACATGTGAAATTTACACTAATCATCAGAGTTTGAAATACTTGTTCACTCAAAAAGAACTAAATATGAGACAAAGGAGATGGTTGGAATTTTTGAAAGATTATGATTTTTCTATCCATTACCATCTGGGTAAAGCGAATATTGTGGCAGATGCTCTTAGTAGGAAGCCACATGTCAACTTAGCAACTTTTATGTCGATCCCTGAAAGACTGGCTCAAGATTTTGAAAAACTACAACTGGAAATGAGTTTGCAACCTGTCAAGGGAATGCTTTCTAGTTTGTTGGTACAACCTACTTTATTCGAAAGGATAAAAGAGGCTAAAAAAAAAGATGTTCTTCTTGAAGGGATTCGGTCTAAAATAATGAATGGTGAAAGATCATACCTCAGAATCCACGATGATATGATAATAAGATTCGGAAACAGATTGTGCATACTAAGTGAACTGAATTTGAAAAAAGAGTTACTGACTGAAGCTCACAGTTTGAGTTTTTCCGTGCACCCAGGGAGTACAAAAATGTATCATGATCTTAAGCAACAATTTTGGTGGAATAATATGAAACGAGAAATAGGAGAATTCGTTGCTAAATGTTTGACTTGTCAAAGAGTTAAAGCAAAACATCAAAAGCCTTAAGGATTGTTGCAACCATTGGACATTCCCGAGTAGAAATGGGATAGTGTATCAATGGACTTTGTTGTAGGACTCCCAAAGTCGAATGATAAGTATGATTCCATTTGGGTTGTTGTGGATCGACTTACCAAGAGAACATATTTCTTACTAGTGAGAACAGATTTTAAAGTGGAAGAATTGGCACGATTGTACTTGTCAAAGATTATTAGCTTGCACGGAGTTCCAAAAGAAGTAATATCCGATCGAGACCCAAAGTTCACATCCAAATTTTGGGAAAGTTTACAACATACTCTGGGAACTAAATGAAAATTAAGTACAGCCTTTCATCCTCAGACTGATGGACAGACAGAGAGAACCATCCAAACATTAGAGGATATGTTAAGAGCTTGTGTGATTGATTTGGGTAGTAATTGGAACCGATATCTACCTTTGGTAGAATTTTCTTATAATAATAGCCACAGGCAAGCATACAAATGACACCTTTTGAGGCATTATATGGTAGAAAGTGTCACACACCTTTGTATTGGGATTTGGGAGGAAGGAAAGTGTTAAATTCAGACCTTCTGGAAGACACCGAAGCTAAGATCAAGCTGATAAGAATCAAGTTAAAACAAGCTCAGGATCGACAAAAAAGTTGGGCAGATAAGCGGTGAAAGGAAGTCAAGTTTCAAATGGGGGATCATGTCTTTCTTAAAGTATCCCTGACTCGTGGTGTAGTTCGTTTTGTAAAATGAAGAAAACTCATCCCTCGCTTTATTGGTCCATTCAAGATACTAGTGAAAATGGGGGAGATAGCCTACTATTTTGCATTACCTTCATCCTTGTCTGGTGTGCATAATGTGTTTCATGTCTCTCAACTTCGACGGTATGTGTATGACCCTGACCATATTATGCCCATGGAAGTCTTGCATGTTCGTGAGAATCTAACCTACAAAGTGCAGCCTGTAGAAATTATGGACCAAAAGAACCAAGTACTCCAACGTAGAACCATTCTATACGTGAAAGTAAGATGGCACAACCAAACAACTAAAGAAGCTCTATGGATGTCTGAAGAGGAGGCTCGTGGCAAATACCCAAAGCTTTTTGAAAACCAAGGTAAGATAAGTTTCGATGGCGAAACTCCTTCTAAGGGAAGGAGGATGTAAACGCACATGGCCTTAGAAACCAAAATTTCCAAGTTACTTTTGATCTTTTGACTTCTTAAGCCACTTTAGCCAAAATTTTCTCTACTTGGAAACCAAATTTCCAAGCCACTTTTGAGCTTTGGACTTCTTATGCCACTTTAGCCAATTTTTCCCCACCCATAAATCAAATTTCAAGCCACTTATGAGTTTTTTTGACTTACTATACCACTTTAGCCAATTTTTCCCCACTCAGAATAATTTAGTCACCCCAATTGACAAAATGGTTTTATTTAAACCAAGCATTACAGATTCCAAAATGAGAGAAAAGCTAATTAGCAGTGCAAATTGTCCTAATTCCATTTCATTTCATTTTTCTTTTTCTCTCGGCAGTAACCATAGCAGAAGAAGAAGCCAATTAGTGCATAATATTTTGACTCATTTCAACAGGGTAAGATTCTAGGCTTATGATTTATTTAATGTTGGATTGATTATTTATTCTAGAAAATTTTAGGGAAAGTTGACTGAGTAAATTAAGAGTTAACAAAATGAGAGTTTTGATGAAATTTGTAGGTTTATAACTGAACAAAGCAAATACTACCGTAAAATCGAGGTAAGTGGGATTCTTTCATTTTGACTACTAGCCTTCCTTCGGATATATTCAAAATATATTTTATTCATGTATTTGTATCAGTTTCATCATTTTATCTGTTTGATTATTCTTAAGCTTGTTTCATTATTTTTGGCTATTATGTACGTACACTATTTTTTTGAAAATTTCTCTAATTACTAGTCTTCCTTTGAATTACTAGTCTTCATTTGAATATGTTCGGAATGAATTTTGTTCATGTATTCGTATTAGTTTCATCGTAGTATTTATATGTTCGTTCTCCTCAATTATTCCATACATAATATTACTCGTAAAAAAATTCCGTTCGTTGAAAAATAACTTTAATTCATTGAATAAAATGTATGGCATGCTCGTCTCACAAAAATTTGATTATATTCATGTCATGACTAAAAAATGCCTCGTTGCTTGAGTTTTCTATTTCTTTCTATTCGTTTCCATGGAAACTCAAAATAAAATTATATTTCTTATAATATTTATATTAGCTCATATGATATTTTTATTGGTTCATATGGTATTTTTATTTTATTTGTCCTTTTCGTCCTATCTAATTTCCTAGAGTATTTTGTTCCTATGTCGCGTGTTTATATGCTTTATTCATCTGTTCGATCAACGTGACTATTATACTCCGGAATAATTTATTTCTTTTAGATTACCCGAAGTGATTCATTCATATATCTTAATAAGTATTTATGTCTCACTCATTTTGATTTTCGGTTAATATGTTAGCATTGTTCTTTTTATTTTTTCTTGGACAATTAAACAATTATTATTATTATTTTAGCAGTACTGATACTATTATTACTACTACTTTTATTTTGATGATTCAAACTATGAAATATATATTTGACTTGTTCTCAACTGTATACCTTGATATGAATTTGTTTGTTTGAAGAGATCTCTTGCCTGATAAGGGCGTAATACTTATCATTCTGCCTGGCCTGATGAGGGCGTAATAGTCATTATTCTGTCCGGCCCGATAGGGGCATAGTGCCCATCTTTTGGATATAGTTTGAGAACTATGATCTGTTAATTTGTTATCATTCTTAAAATTATTTTAATATATATATTTGTGCCCTTATTCGTCCGTCCGCCCGTTTGTTCGTTATTTGTAATTTTATTCGTTCGTCTGTTCGTTCATTCATTATGAGTATTTTGTTTGTCTGTTTCATCATCATTATCATATTATTTGGGAAAGTTTTCCCTTTACTGAGCTTTTATTCACTCACCACTTTTGTTTTCACCAGATTTATTTTCAGATCCGACAGAGTAAAGCTGATGACTTGATTTACGAGCGGGGTAGTCAACTGGGAGAAATAATTAAAACTATGAGATTTGAATTTCTAATATTTGGTATTTTCTAATTAAGTTTGTTTTGACTTGATTGATGTAATAATTTGTAGATTAAGCTTGAATTTCTGATTTGACAAGGATTGTAAGAGAGTTTTGAAATATTGTGGAACGTAGTGCTCTTGTTTGTTCTTATGGTATGTTAGTATAGCCTAGCGTGTTTAAGAAATTATACTTCTTGAGTTCGCGGCGTGTCACGCCCTGACTCTGTTCCTTAGGATGGTATTGGGGCGTGACAAAGATAGTATCAGAGCCACGTTCATGGTCACTACACCTAGGTGGGATATGGGTAGAGTGAAATATAAAGTATCATTTGTGCGAATCTAGTTACACCCTAACTTTTTATTTGTTCTAATTGTATTTTTGCATTATACGTGGTAGCAAAGTGATGGCAAGTTCGAATTACAATCATCAAGGTGACAACACTATTTTGGCTGATCTCGTCCCAGGAGGTTGTAACTTACGTCCTCGTGTTAGAAACCTGAGTGCTAACCCAACTTCTGCGAGACCCAGTAATCCAATCTTTCAGCATGATCCAATCCGAGAACCCGTTGCACGTATTGTTCCTCAAACAATTGATCAATTCAACCAGGTCTCACAACCTGCACTCGCTTCTACGAAAATGGAAATACCTGAGGTAGTTCTCACATCGGTATTTCAGACAACTCAGGTACTCCTAACCATACCTGAAATTGTAACTCTGGCAGTCCCCATAATACCAACGGTTCCAATGCCATCATTGTCGACCATGCTGCCACCACAGTCCATGCCGACTATGCAACCTAATGCTGTAACACAGTTTATGTCACTACCTACAACCATGCCTTATCTTATGACAGCACCGGCAATGGCAACCATATTTCAGAATATACCAAACATTCATCTGGATTCAGACTCGATCGCAGTATCATTATTGAGGCAATTAGGTGTTGTCCCTGTCTCAAACCCAGCTTCAGTTATTGGAAGGAGGAATACAGATTGCGCCGACTTGAAAGAATTTCTTGGGCTACAACCTATAAATTTCAGCGGAGAAAGTAGACGCCCATGATTGGTTGGCATCAATGGAAAATAAGTTCATAACTATAGAATTTACTGAGGATCAAAAGGTTCGCTTTACCCTTGTATTTTCTGGCAGGGCCTTGGAATGGTGGACAAATTTTATAACTGGACTGCTAAGGCCTTTTTTATGGAGGGGCTTTCGTGAGCTGATGATAACTAGGCTCTGTCTTGATGCATTCAAAGAGGAGTTTATATTCGAGAGACACAATTTTATTGAATTCTAGAAACTAGTAACCCTCCTCCTCCTATATTTGCTCCTCATCTGGCTTAATTGGTGTGTTGCTCCCACATGACTGGAACAAGGCTCTCCACATAAGCAGCGGCTGCAAACCGATCTTTGCCAAGGTGATGGTCATGGACATGGAACTCATAGAGAATTTGGTGTGTGGCTGGGTCATATAAGAGTAAACCAAAAGGAGTGTCGATTCTAATCAGCACAAACTCACCAACATTGTTCATAGTACAAGGGATGACACAAGAAGAACCCAAATCTGAAGGGATCACAAACAGTCTGGTCCAAGATTCCACCACTTTATACTCTTTCATTACCCAAACCTTAATGTCGCAACGCCATCGTGTATTAAAAAACATATAAAGACATCCCTCAAATACTTGAAGATCCACACCACTATGATTTCTCAAAGGCATACGATCTTCCACTAACTGTAGCTCAAAAAACTCCTCTTTAACCATGTCGAAACCAACGATTGATATCTCCCGACTTGGTTTTCCTTGTCTAAAAGTGAGGGCCAACCACTGAACCGAATGAGCAAAAACAACTACCTTTTCACGTAGTTGTATAAACCGTAACAAAAAGATATCATGTTAGTAATACTTTTTGCTGATAAAACCACATTTCTTGATAGAGTAAATTTCAACCATGATCAATCCCAGAGGATCATGCTCAATTTTTATCACTTGGTAATCATCGTTATTATGATCGTGGATGTGGCCAAATCCAAATAAAGACGATAAATAAGATCCCTTGAATCTTGTAAAACGTATTTTGTTGCATTCATCAGTGAGAAGAGGATTCCATATGTATACAAGATGATTACAAAGAAAGTATTTTAAGCAAATCAAGCCATCGCATGAACCTACTAGATACAACCCCATCCCCTCCATCTTTTCATGTTGTAGAAATCTACACCATGGTGTTTGATGGTAAATAGTATATCCTTCCGAATTTGCAATACACAGTTGATGTTTACCATAAACAAGGACAACACTCTGGTTTCGATTCTTCATCTTTAGCGACAAGTCTAAATGAGATCTGTTAAGATCTGATTTAAATTATTTTTTTATTAGCTATGTTTTAGCAAAAATATTGTGTGGACATTTGTGTAGTTGTTTGACTATTGCAGGTAATCAATTATGTAGACTCCACGTTCAAATGAAGTTCAGATTATGAGGAGTCCAAATGAAAGAAGACTTCATGCCTTGAAGTGTCTAAGTTCAAGTAGAGTTTTTGCTATGAAGAATTCTTACATCTTTGGGGATAAGGTGATAAGATGATAAAGTTCAAGTTATCAAGAACTCTTGTGCAAAAGAGATAACCTTGAAGACACTCCTACCTATACTTGACGTCTGTACCAAAGCTCCATAAATAGGCGTCTCAATTCTCAGCAAAGTAGCAGCGAGCAGTGAGCAGAGAATAAGGAGCAGAATCGTGAGTTAGCTGTAGGCTGTCTGTGTCAAGTCATGTTGCAACATGTTGTGTAACAGAATATACTGAATGTTCTATTTAGTGTTGCAACTCAATATGTTTTAAGTCATATGTATTGACCAATCCATCTAGAGTTTCAAAACTCTTTTTATTATGTTTTTAGTATATATTCTTCGGGAGAAGAAGATGTGTTCTCAGGAGAGAACTTTGTAAGTTGAGGGAAACTCGCCAAACTAGAGAATCTACTAAGGGAGTCTTACACCTAGGCGGCAAGGGTTAAGAGGGAGTCTTCAATTGCGTAAGTTTCCATTGGTGTCTGTAAACTCTTGAACTTAGTGGATTGGTTTGTTGGCCAAGGAGTAGCCACGTGGACGTAGACCAAGTTGGTTGAACCACGTTAAAATTTATGTGTTCTTACTTTTGTTACAACAAAATTACTTTCCTGCAAATTTACTTAGTTGATTTGTTTAATTATCAAATTGATTAAAGAGCCAGAAACTAACAATTGGTATCAGAGAAGGTTACTGAACAAACTCAGTTAGATCTTTGAAAAAGTGTTTTTTTTTTGGTTGTTTTGTAGACATGGACACATTTCGGGATGGAAGTTCAATAACCAAACCACCACTATTGGATGGATCAAACTACTCATATTGGAAGGCTCGAATGAGAACATTTATCAAATCCATTTATGAAAAAGCTTGGAGGGCAGTTGTCGTAGAATAGGCGCATTCTACAATGAAGAATGATGAAGGAATTGATGTGCTAAAAACTGAGGATCAGTGGACCGCAAATGAAAATCGTTTTGCTAACAATAATTCTAAGGCTTTAAATGCGATTTTCAATGTTGTAGATCTAAATCAATTTAAACTAATTTCAACTTGCGAAACTGCTAAAGATGCTTGGACTATTTTACAGACTGCATATGAAGGAACAATAGCGTCAAAGTGTCCAAACTTCAAATCCTTGCAACAAGATTTGAGGAATTGAAGATGCAAGAGGATGAAACCATAGTTGATTTCAATGGCAAGTTGTGTGACATTGCAAATGATGCGTTTGCACTAGGTGAAAAATACTCAGATTCAAAGCTTATGAGGAAGGTTTTACGATCACTTCCCGAAAGATTTTCCATCAAGGTTGCTGCCATCGAAGAAGCAAAAGTTGTTGATGACATGAAGCTGGATGAATTAATGGGTCCACTTCAGACATTTGAGATGAAATTTAAACATAAAAAAAGGAGAAAAATATTGCATTCCAAGCTGAAGTTCAAAGTCAATATGATCAAAGCTCTTACCATGATAAAGATGCAGAAATTACTGAATCTTTAGCATTGTTCACGAAGAATTTCAACAAAGTGCTGAAAAATGGAAGAAGCAGAGAAATGGATATAGGCCAGCAACTTTTGAAAGGAAGCAAACTATTACAACAAATCCTGAGACATTCAGAAGGGAAAATGGAAAATCGTTTGAGGAGAAAAAGAAAAATAAAGGCATTCAGTGCAGGAAGTGCGAAGGATTTAGTCATATACAGGCTGAATGTGCGAATACATTGAAGAAAAATAGGAGAGCCATGAACACCACTTGGATTGATGAAGATTCATATGACTTTTCTGAAAGTGACACGAGGCACACCAGCAACTATGTTGCATTCGTTGTTGCAACAGTACAGAATGGCGGAAAGACTATTTCAGCTAATGTCGCACTATCTGTTGCAACAACATTCACAACAGAACATGTGCTAGCAAATCACAGCAGCACGAATTCAGAAACAGAGAGTGATGATGATCTGGATGAAGAAGGAATCATGAAAGCATACAAGGAGATGTATGAAAAATGGTTGATTGTATACAAGAAGAATCAAGAGTTAGAAGAAAAGATCAATGAGTTGGAGGAACAAAATCTGTGAGAAATCATCAGATCCAAGCAGCCAAAAGTCAACTAAAGATTGAAGAGTTGTAACTGGAGCTGAAACAGACTCAACGAAATGTGAAGATGTTGAATTCAAGTACTTTGAAGCTTGATCATATGTTGTCAATTCAAAAGCCAAATGGAGATCATACTGGACTTAGGTTCCAAGAAGGTACTTCAACTGGAAAAATCATTTTTGTCAAAGAAATTTAGGAGGCGAAGCTGGAACCGCATGTTGCAATATCTCCTGCGACAAAGGAAAATATTTCAGAAGAAAAGCGAAGGAGATTTGTTCCAATTTGTCATTACTGCGACATTCCTGGACACATCAGAACACAATGCTATAGATATATTGATGATCTGAAAAGAGGTATGTTTGTCAATCCCTTCTTTTATGATAAGCCTAGGAAATCACCAAAAGTAAGGGTTGATTTGTCGCAACAGAACTTGAAACAGATATGGGTAAGAAAATCTGACAAATTTGATGCATTCAAAAATTTGAGCTTAAGGTTAAAAACAGAGAAAAGTTGCAACATAGGAAAAGTTGTTAAAATAAAAAATGATCATGGTAGGGGATATGAGAACTTTGCATTTTCTGAATTTTTGCACTGAATAATGAATAACACATGAGTTTTCAGCACCAAAAAAAAAAAAAAAAAATTGGTGTAGTTGAAACAAAAAAGGTTGTTCTAGAATATGTTGCAACAGAACATCAGCTAGTAGACATTTTCACTAAGGCACTTGACTCTATGAAATTTGAAGTTTTGAGAAAATCTATTGGTATTTATACCAATTACTATTGGCACATGCATTGAAACATGAAAGTGATCAGTCTCAAGAGATGTAAAAGTTTAATAATTAAATCAACTTGAGATTTATTATTTGAACCATACTTCTTGTGCACACTATATTTTGATCTGATTGACAAACTGATTTTAATGGTTTGCAAGTGTAGGAATTTGAACTTCCTAGTGACTTTAGATATAAAGAGAAGTCTCTTTATCCATTCATGTACTTTATTCACTCATGAAAAGAAAAGGAAAAAAGAAAGAAAAAAAAACAAAAGCGAAAAAAAAGGAAAAAAATGTGAAGACTGAAAAAAGCTACCTAGACCATATTGAAGGTTCTAGAGTGAAAACTATCAAGTCCAATATTCATGTGGAAAATTTTTGCAATGTGATTAAATGATCAGGTTATTTGAACATGTTGTTTTAAATTTTAAAGCTTGCAAAGCTTGATTCTGAGGAATTTCAAGAAAGATCTTTATATAGCTTTCACACACACACATGGTTCAAGTTATAAATTATTGTGTGATTTAAGTATTGAATAAATCTGATTTCTTGTTGATGACATCACAATCAATGTGGATTTTGTGTGACATTCATTGTTTTATGTTTGAGAAATAATTCATAAGTTTAAGTGCTTAAGTGGCAGATAGGTGAAGTGATGTTGCAACATATACGGAAACAATTTCTCTCACTAAACTTGTGTTGTAACACAAAAGAAAAAAGGGGAAGATAAGTGTTTTTTTTGGCACCAAATCTGTTTGATGACATGGCAGATATATGTTGACATTGGTGAGTTGAAAAATGATGACTCTTCAAGAGAGTGTGAGTTCCACAAAACTTGTGGCATTGTTGCATGTTATTCTTGGACTCTAGTCATTGAAAAAGTCTATCTTCTATAAAGTTTGCTAATCTAAGGCTTCTCATTATCTCATATGGATTTCTCTCTCATCTATTCTCTACTCATCACTTCATCTTCTTGAGAAAGTGCTAGGCCATTGTTTTACAGGTTTCTTGAAAGCAAGCATGATATCCACTCGTTCAAGAGCTTTCTTACAAGTTTTTACAGGGTCAACATAAAGCTGATATTCAGGGGGAGCCTCGAGTTGAAGGCAATGTTGGACCAGCTTCTGCAACAGCTATTGATGCGCTATTGCAACAGGTGCAGAAACTTCAGAGTGAAGTCTATGAGCTGTGCAACGATCAAGCCACTGTTAAAGCTAATCAGCAGAAGATCATGGCTGATCTTGAGGAGTTGATGGAAGGACAACAAACCCTACTTGATTTCATCTCCAAAATCCGTTGTTTGAATGTTCATTTGCTTGATGATTATTGCTATGATACTTTACTGGTTTTGTTTTTGCTCTGATACTTTGCTTTATTTACATTCTGCTACTTTGCTCTGGGTCCATATTTCTGTTTGATGTTTTATGTTATGCTTCTATTACTCTATTCTACTGCTTTGGTTTCTTTTGTCAAAGGGGGAGACACAAGACAATGGTTATGTTTATGTTTTAAAGCTTTGCTAGGTTTGATGTTTGATGTTTTGAGCTTTGCTTAATTATGCATTACCTTGCTAAGGGAGGAGATTGTTTACATTATTTTTTTTATACTAACCATTGGTTGTGGATTTTTTTGCCAAAACAAAGCCAAATGGGGAGATTGTTAAGATCTGATTTTAATTATTTTTTTTATTGGCTATGTTTTAGCAAAAATATTGTGTGGACATTTTGTGTAGTTGTTTGACTATTGCAGGTAATCGATTATTTAGACTCCACGTTCAAATGAAGTTCAGATTATAAGGAGTCCACATGAAAGAAGACTTCATGCCTTGAAATGTCTAAGTTCAGGTAGAGTTTTTGCTATGAAGAATTCCTGCGTCTTTGGGGATAAGGTGATAAGATGATAAAATTCAAGTTATCAAGAACTTTTGCGCAAAAGAGATAACCTTGAAGACACTCCTACATATACTTGACGTCTGCACCAAAGCTCTATAAATAGTCATCTCAATTCTCCGAAAAGTAGCAACGAGCAGGGAGCAGAGAATAAGGAGTAGAATCATGAGTTAGCTGTAGGCTGTTTGTGTAAGGTCATGTTGTAACATGCTGTGTAACAGAGTATACTTAATTTCTATTTAGTGTTGCAACTCAATATGTTTTAAGTCATATGTATTGACCAATCCATCTAGAGTTTCAAGACTCTTTTTATTATGTTTTTAGTATATATTCTTCGGGAGAAGAAGGTGTGTTCTCGGGAGAGAACTTTGTAAGTCGAGGAGAGCTCGCCAAACTAGAGAATCTACTAAGGGAGTCTTACACCTAGGCGGCAAGGGTTAAGAGGGAATCTTCAATTGCGTAAGTTTCCATTGGTA
The DNA here is from genome assembly GCA_037974665.1 of Ehretia macrophylla. NCBI lineage: Eukaryota > Viridiplantae > Streptophyta > Magnoliopsida > Boraginales > Ehretiaceae > Ehretia > Ehretia macrophylla. Next base: position 33,576,751 of record CM075773.1, on the reverse strand, counting down.
TCTGTAAACTCTTGAAACTTAGTGGATTGATTTGTTGGTCAGGGAGTGGTCGCGTGGACGTAGACTAAGTTAGTTGAACTACGTTAAAATTTCTGTATTCTTATTTTTGTTGTAACAAATTTACTTTCTTGTAAATTTACTTAATTGATTTGTTTAATTATCAAATTAATTAAAGAGCCAGAAAGTAACAAGATCTAATCAAACCTGTACTCGATATCAAGTCTCTCCATAACTTTGACACGCACTTGAACCATAGAAACGACTTAACTGGCAAATACGAAAAAATTTCAATCATGATGTCATCAGACAGGAGCGTTGTCATTGTTGTTCCTACTGCAACAGAATAAACAAATCAAACTAAAAAATAAAAATAAAAATCCTTCAGGGTCAATCCACGAGACTAACAAAACAAAAACAAATCAATAATAAAGTAAAGAAGAAAAACTATGCCAAAATAATACCCAAAAAAACTAACCCGAATCAAAATATTCTTGATCTCTTAAGCTCTATCTCAACCTCTCTCTCTCTCGCTCTCTCTGTTTTCTCAAAGTTTGAAAATTATGAGATATTTATAAGGACAGACACGATACTAAATGGACTAGGATTTGGTATACTACTAATCCTTCTTAGACTTTGAATTTATTATAGATGAGTATGTTAAGAATAATTTTTTTCATGGGCCTAGAAAAAATTCATTTTTTTCAGAGACGCATATATGTTGATTCAGAGCCCAATCAGCCCAACATCCTCTGTGGGTCACAATCTTCCAAGTAGTTTCTTAAAATGGGCCTATATAGTGATACTTCAAGAGCTGTTTTGATCCTATAAGAATTTAAGCCCTTTAGGACCAAGTTGGTACTCACATCAACACTCTTAAATATTGCTAAATTAGGTTATGTTTCACCAGAAACGCAACTAGCTTAAATAAGTCCAAGACAAGGTTAATTCTAATAATTTTTTTTTTATATATAGAGATTTTAAATTATTTCTTTACATTTAAAAATTTTTTATTTCAATTTTACTCCAACAACTTCTTTATATTTACTCAGTCTTTTTTTTTAGAGAATCCATATTTTAATTTCACTTCAACAACCCTTTATTTTACAAATTCTCTATTTTGTTTTACTCTAAATTTTTTACTTATTTTAATTTAAACTTTATTATTAATTTTTTTTATTTATATTTATTAATTGTTTATGATGTTTTTTTTTACTTTTAATTACTTTCAATGCTCTCACTAAAAAAAACAGACATGCATGATAAAAATAAAAATAAAAAATAGACGATACAACACCCCCCACCCCAATCCCTCATCGTCTCTCACGGCAACACACCCTCCACCCCAATCCCTCATCTCTCACAGCAAAACCCGTTACCCCAATCCATCTCACGGAAACACGATCTCATGGCAAGAAGGGAGGAAAAGAGAACTAAAAGCGATAATGGTGAGTAAAAGTGGCAAGTAATTTTTTTTTTTTTGACCGTTGGAGAGACTTTTTTTTTACCAGCAATTTTTTTTTTTTTTTAGTTGTCAGTTGCTTTAAGGATTTTTAGGGCATGAATTCAGCATTTTCATTAGGGATTCTGTAGAGAATCCTTAAGGAAGTTGTTAGAGATAAAAGTTTTCAATAACTTCCCTATATATAGAGATTTTGAGCATTTAGAGATACTGCTAAGGAGGGCCTAAAAAAGTCCTGGGGTAAGGATAAAATTGTCGCTGAGTGATACACAAGTTACAGATTCAAGTTGTAAAAGTAATTTATTACAATTTATAATGTAAAATTGCATATAATAGACTACAATAACTTTGACCCTTCTTAACATCCTCATCTATAATAAATTTAATGAAACACTTTGCTTATTTAGTATAAAAAGAAAAGACTCTAGAATGATTTTGATCCTTCTTTAAACCCATACATAATGAAAATTTTGTATAACGAACTATCCGTTTAAGTCCAAAATAATCCTAAGCTTTAGTATGTAGTTTCAAAGTTGAATGTTGTATTATCATTTGCTTTATAAAAGGTGGATACCAATACCATAATGCTCTAGAACCCCATGCATAATATCTAATTTTTATAGCCAAGTGTCGACCAGAGGAATTTAATGATAATTTTGAAACCTTATGCAATAGAATTGGCATTTGATAGTTGATGGCCAACTAATTTACCAGAGCTTATCTCTTTATGTACTTTTGTTTTTTTGGTCAGTTCTATTTATGTACACTAGAGCAAAGCATCGTCTACCTAAAATTAAATCCCCCCAATGTTTCGAGAAGCTAAGATCGAAGGCAAGAGATTAACAAGTTTTCACGTGTTAAATATTGTAAAAATATTTCAATAATCTGTACCAAAAAATTAATAAAGAAAGAAAGAAAAGCAGCATATAGCATCTGATATGAAATCTTGATTTAACACATTCCATTATTGAAAGGGCCACTCATACCTCCACCCATGGTTGGCACTATATTTAATGGTTTCCATTATTCCATCAATTTAGCAGGTTCTAAGCACAGCGCCCAGAAAGTTATGGTTTTGTTGTGTGACGAATTCTAATGTATTGCTAAGTTATTGGACTTGTTCGAATTACTTTGGACTTGTTTAAACAAATATTGGACTTGTCTAAATGTCTATTGGACTTGTTAGGTAGCTATTGTATCTACCGAAACATGTATTAGATTTGCTTGAACAATTAAATTAAACCAATCAATATTCGAAAGTTGTTAATTGATTGTTTAAAAATGTTTATATTTTTAAATCTTAATACAGGCAAGGCATATCTCGTTGAATCAGTCTTTTTCACTACTTCGCATATAACGGGAATCGAACCCCCTCTGTTGCTGGTGGGCGGATGGAGAATGAGCTACTTTGATCTAGCAACTTATTAGGAGTGTTTTGGCTAACGAGTCACATCTTGAAATGTCAGGATGTGGAATTTAGTTATTGAGATTAGATTACTGAGTAGTCACGCCTACCCTAACCTATATTGGTAAAGTTAAGCAGCTGACTTCGCCCCAAAGATGAGACCAGGAGAGTTGCATGCTCAAATGTGAGAAATTGTAAACAAACTCTTTGTTGATATATGTCAATATCCACCTCTTCATAATAAGTATCGTTAATTATATGGTAGCATAAATTAATGATTCCGACTTAAACGTCGATGAGGTCAAAAGAGATCGCGATGGCTACAAGACAGAAGTTCGGGAATTTGGAATTACCTAAGATGACGTCGGGATGATGTAATACTAAAGTTAGCCAATTTAACCAAATGAAACTTCCTAGAAGCTAACTTGGATGCTAGCCACCCATGTGATAAATATGGGTGGTCAATACTTTGAACATGGTTGGTAAAGCCAACCAAAATGGAAAATGTTTGATAGGAAGTCTCCTATGGCGGGCTAGCTGAATTCTATAAATAGGCATGCATTAGTTCATCATATTCATCCACAACACAACTCCAAACACAATCCTAAGTTAGTCTTTCTTTCCTGTATTCTTTTTGTAAGTCCAGAAGCCATTAAAGCTCTAATCTTGAGAGCGCATGGTGGGACAATTATCTTGTAAGTGTTATATTGAATTGTTATAAAGAGTAGTATTGTCTTCTTACTTGATTGTTGTTAAGACGTTTAAGGAAAATTGGTTATATTCTTACATGGTATCAAGAGCTTAAGGAGCTCTTAACAACAATCTTGTCTAGTAAAGCTCAACAACTATGACTACTCAAGGTGCTAGTTCTTCTTCTACCAGTTCTAGTTCCGGTTTAGTACAGACAATTCGTATCCGTCCCCCTACCTTCACATAAGGAAAGCTTGATGACATGAACTATCTTTTGTGGAAGTTCAAAATCACTATAGTTCTGGACTCCTACGAACTCCTTGATACAGTGTTAGGCACAGATGCAGAACCAGTTGCAGACCGTGCTGAAGATGACACAAAAAAGGTCACACCTCCAGATCCTCAGCTTGTCAAAGAATGGAGGAGACAAAATGCTGACGCACTTTGTGCAATTATAACAAGTGTTCAGGATTCCATCTTCACTCTTATTCAACATACAACCAAGGCATCTGAAGCTTGGAACATACTGAAAAATCAGTATGAAACAAGGAACCAGACTCGTATTCAGAACTTGGAGAATTAGTTAGCTGCTGAGAGATTAAGTGAAGATGAAGCGGTTGAGTCATTTATCAGTAGGATGAAAAACCTACGTGATCAAATAGTTGCAGTTGGTATTGCCAAATCAACCGAGGAACTAGCCCGAAGGTGCATTAGAGTGTTGCCTCCAAAATTTGACGGCCTTGTGACAGCACTCAATACACAAGTTCGCATTCCTCCTTTGACGTTTGAAGAATTCACTGCCATGTTGATGAAGGAGAGATGAGGCTGAGGAGCAGAGAAAATCAACTTGACTCTGCCGTTACAGCCAAGGCAAGGAGTAACCAAGAAGAAAAGAAGAAAGCAAAGAAGAAGACGTTCTCTAGATCGTGCTACTACTGCAATAAGAAAGGCCATGCTGTCAAAGATTGCAGGAAACGAATCCATGATGAGAATAACGGAACTTTAAAGCCAAATTGGAGAAATAAAGAATTTGCCAATACGGCTGAAACGAAAGTGCATCTGTTTACTATAACAGATGTATTGGAAGAAACATGTACTAGTGCACATGTACATCAAACAAGTGCATGGGTGTTAGATAGTGGAGTTTCTCGACACATGACCAACAAGAAGGAGTTATATGACTCCATAAAACCTCTACAAGAACAAATAAATGTTGTCGTCGGGAATAATGCTAGGTGTCCCGTTGAGGGCACTGGAACCATCTCACTCGTGTCTAAAGATGGAGGAAGCAAGAAGTTGTCCAACGTACTCTTTGTACCCCAGATCACCAGAAATTTGTTATCTGTAGATGCTATTACAGATAATGATCTAGAAGTGTGGTTCAAGAAGACGGAAACTTTGATTCTTGACAATGATCAAAATATAGTAAGTAAAGGTATTCGCAAAAATAACATTTACGAAATTAGCTCTCTTTCTGCCGTTATGGATGCCAAAACAAGTCAACTTTGGCATGAAGGTTCGGACACATTTCCTATACTGTGTTAAAGGAAATGCAAAAAAATAAGATGGTGGCCGACTTTTCTTCAATTGAAGAAGTTGAAGGACCATGTAAAGCTTGTATGTTGGGCAAGCAACATAGACAATCATTTTCCAAAGAGAGTCATAACCGATCAAATGCTCCTCTAGAGTTGGTACATGCTGACCTTTGCGGAAAAATGACTACCACGGCATTGGGAGGATCTTCCTACTTTATGTTATTAGTCGACGATTATAGTAAAAAGATGTGGGTGTACTTCCTTCGGGACAAGACTGATGCTCTTGAAAAGTTTAAAGTGTGGCACAAACTTGTGACAAATAAGAACACAACTCAGTTGAAGAAACTTCGTACCGATCGTAGAGGGGAATTCTGTTCTACAGAGTTCACCAACTACTGCAACAAGCTTGGGATTAAGTGCCAATTGACTGCTCCATACACACCACAACAAAATGGAGTTATTGAACGAAGAAATTGAACAATTGTAAAAATGGCTCGATGCATGTTGAAAGGTACTGGCCTACCTGACACATTTTGGGCTGAAGCAGTCAACACAACAGTATACATCCTCAATCGGTGCTCAACCAGGGCACTCAACGATAAGACTTCTAATGATGCTTATTATGGTACGAAACCTTCTGTGTCTCATTTAAGAAAATTTGGGTGTGAGTGTTTTGTACACATTCCAAATGAAAATAAAAAGAAATTGGATGACAAGAGCAAGAAGGGCATTTTCTTGGGATATAGTGAAGAGTCTAAAGCATACAGACTCTATGATGTAGAGGCCAAGAAGGTGATCATAAACCGAGATGTGGTGTTTAATGAAAGACCACACTCAATGAAGGATAGCGGTCCTGCCATTTCGTCATCAACCAATGAAGTAATCCACCAAGTGCCTGAACAACGACCGTTGAACAATGAAGAAGTCTCTCATGATGAGGAGATTGAAGACCAACCTGTTGTACCCACAAGGAAGCCACAACCGAAGTGGTTCCAACAGCTCTTTGATGGAAGAAATCCATGAATTACTGATGATAGTCTACGTCCTGATGGACTAAGACGATCAAAGAGAATAGAGGAGCAGAACAGATCAGGACAACAACTAGTAAACATGGCTTTGATGACCCAAATCATCAAGACGGTAAAAGAACCAGTAACTGTGGAGGAATCCATGTCAGATCCAAATTGGAGAGCAGCTATGTAAGCCGAGTATGATAGTATCATGAAAAATGATACTTGGGAGATCATTGAAAAGTCACTGAACAGAAAAATTATCGGCACCAAATGGATCTGGAAAGTGAAGTACAAGGTAGATGGAAGTCTTGAAAAATACAAGGCACGCCTTGTAGCACAAGGATTTTTGCAAGTCGAAGGTTTCGATATATATGAAACATTTGCTCCAACAGCAAAAATGTCAACAATCAGGCTAGTTGTTGTAGCTGCCGCGCATTATGAATGGATTGTACATCAAATGGATGTCAAGTCAGTTTTTCTTAATGGGCAACTTGAAGAAGAAGTCTACGTTGCACACCCCCCTGGCTTCCAAATACCAGGTGAAGAAGAAAAAGTCTGTAAATTGAAAAAGGCTTTATATGGGTTAAAGCAAGCACCACGAGCTTGGTAAAAATGTATAGACTCTTTCTTCTTGCAGCATGGTTTCTGTAGAAGCAAATCAGAGGCCAACTTGCATATTCTAAGTGAACAAGGAAAAAAGGTAATTGTAGTCCTATATGTGAATGATCTTGTAATCACTGGTGACCATGAAGATAATATTCGGAAGACGCAAGAATGGTTGAACCAAGAATTTGAAATGACAAATCTTGGTCTTCTTCATTATTGCTTGGGAATCGAGGTATGTCAAAAACCTCATACTATCTTCATCTCGCAGCAACGATATGTTCGTGAGCTTCTGACTGTATTTGGTATGTCCGAGTGCAAACCAGTTGTCACCCCGATGGAAGTGAATACAAAGTTATCAATTGACGATCCTTCAGAACAAGTTGATAACAAGCTCTACAGAAGGTTGGTGGGAAGTTTAATCTTCCTTTGTAACACAAGACCTGATATTAGTTATGCTGTGGGAATTCTTAGTCGGTTTTCAAATAAACTAAAACAAAGTCACTGGCAAGCAGGGATGCGGATCCTCAAATATCTCAAAGGCACGTTGGAGTATGGGATATCATACAAGTCTGGAGATACTTTATTTGGGTACTGTGACTCAGACTAAGCTGGTGATATTGACTCAAGAAAATCTATTACAGGTTACGTATTCACATTCGGTGGTGGAATCATCTCATGGTCTAGTAAGAAGCAACCCACCGTTGCACTTTCATCAACGGAGGAGGAATACAAGGCTTCTTGTGTAGCATCCTGTGAAGCTGTTTGGCTACGACGCATCATGACTGATATTGGCTTTCCAATAGAGGAATCAACAATGTTGAAATGTGACAGTCAGAGTTGTATAGCCATGTCAAAGAATCCGGTATTTCATGCTAGAACAAAACACATAGAGATTCAGTATCACTATGTGAGGGAACTGATCGAGGAAGGTGAAATCTACATGGAATGTTGCCCTACAGAAGATAATTGTACAGATATCTTCACCAAAGCGTTAGGGAGCGTCTAGTTGAGCAAGCATCTTCAAACATTGGGTGTTGGCCCAATAGCTTAGTCAACGTGAGGTGAACATTGAGAGGAGGTGTTGGTATATATCAATGTCCACCTCTTCATAATAAGTATCGTTAATTATATGGTAGCATAAATTAATGATTCCGACTTAAACGTCGATGAGGTCAAAAGAGATCGCGATGGCTACAAGAAAGAAGTTCGGGAATTTGGAATTACCTAAGATGACGTCGGGATGATGTAATGCTAAAGTTAGCCAATTTGACCAAAGAAAACTTCCTAGAAGTTGACTTGGATGCTAGCCACCCATGTGGTCAATTGTAGCTACCCATGTGATAAATATAGGTGGTCAATACTTTGAACATAATTGGTAAAGCCAACCAAGATGGAAAATGTTTGATAGGAAGTCTCCTATGGCGGGCTAGCTGAATTCTATAAATAGGCATGTATTAGTTCATCATATTCATCCACAACACAACTTCAAACACAATCCTAAGTTAGTCTTTCTTTCTTGTATTCTTCTTGTAAGTGTAGAAGGCATTGAAGCTCTAATCTTAAGAGCGCACGGTGAGACAATTATCTTGTAAGTGTTATATTGAATTGTTATAAAAAGTAGCGTTGTCTTTCTACTTGATTGTTGTTAAGACGTTTCTAGAAAATTGGTTATATTCTTACACTCTTGTACATCCAAAACTTCTTCAAAGCACTTCTCGAAGGTGAAAAGAGACCAACGGGAGACTTTTTTTTTTTTTTGGACAAACGAAAGACTTCACATTTATCTTTTAAAGAATGAAAGTCTTTTTCTTTATGATTCTCTTTTGCTACAATCACTAGTGTACACTTAAACTCTCCATAAAATATTTTCCCCACTTCTTCTTGATAAACATTTCTGGTTTCTGCGTGACTTAGAGTTATTGTATTAAAGGTCGCACTGTACTTGGTGTATTATTTTTATTGATATTTTGATTACAACCTAGTCTGCTCATGGTCATGGAAAGTCCGTCTTTTTGGCTAACAAAGCTCCTTCTCTAAGACCTTGGTAAATCAGCTCTTTTTACTCATATTCATGTGTTGCGGATTCTCGAACAAGAACAGCAGATTCAATAGCAACGGAGTCGCGAAAAAAGTCAGTCTCTCTTTCTGAAAGCTATCTTGTGAAAGAGTAGTAGGAAGGAGAGTTCAAAAGCCCACAAAAAATGTCTAACTTCTTTTCTTGTTCACAATCCCTTCCAGGTTTGAGGGAAGAAGACGGTGCTATAGAATTTGAATTCCCTCTATTTCGACAAGGTAAAGGCGTGGGTGAGTTTCTTTATTTCAAACTATTTGGGCATATCTAGTCAAAATTTGTTGAAGTTGAATTCATCTAAACAGAATTACGATGGATTTACTCTAACGGATTCATACCAAAGTTTTAATGCATGTTCCATATAATCACATCCCAACAAAATTTATAATAAAGAACACATAATCGAATTTAAAAAATTTTATCACAAAAAATTACTACTAACCGCTCCACATAACCCTTGAATATATGATGGGGAACATAAACCATATAATTTCTCAAAAAAATAGAGAAAATCAAACTCAAGAAGAAGAACTACTAAACATTCTCAATACCCTACTTTGGAGCCTTAAATCTTTGAACATGGATGTGTTATGGAGGAATATTATATATGGTTGCGAAGATCTCATGGCATACTACAAGTTCATAACAAGATTCGGCTTCAATCCTCACCTAAAGATAATTTTCTAGTTGTTCAAAATTTGTCATTTTTCATTTTCTTATGTTGTAAACAGTACTATTCATAACTGAATAGTACTATTTGTTTATTTTCTCCCACATAGGAAGTTTAGCAAATTTCTAGACCTAAGAGCTCCTATAAATAGATAGTTTCTCAAGCTCATTAGACACACTTCAATACACTTCAATCTATACAACACTAGTATTGTACACTTCTTCTCTAGTATTCTAGAATTGTAATATTTAAAATTTTCCTTGTATCAAGGACATTTTGCTAGAACGAATCTAGTGTTTTGTTTCCGTCTTGCGTCAATATATCTAAATCAAAATTGGTGTTTGACGTATCTGTGAAATCTTTGAAGAAAGTAAATAGATCCATGGAGGCATCAAAGAATAAAGGGACGAAAGTTTTTGTTTGCTACATGTTAATTCCTCCACTTAAATTTACTACACATATATAATGTTCTTCACTTATGTGAAATATTACAAGCCATACTATTCCTCACAACATCTACCAATGAGCCCAACTAAAGGTGCAGTTAGGCTTGAGACTTATTGGAATCGACTCCAGTGGAGTTCTCCCACCCACAACATCTACCACTAAACTAGCCATTTATAGTCAAAGAGATACAATTCTTAAAGAAGTAGAACTAAACAATTATCTTAATACTTTGATTCACAATTTTTCAGTCGGATAATCTTCACAGTATGAAGTGTAAATACAATACAATATAAAAGGTTTCGATTGGTATGCAGTGATGCAATGGAATGAAATGCCCATTTTAGAGGCACTGTAACTAAAATTTCACTGCACATAAGGACTAGAAAGTGAAAGAATTTATAGATCATATATAGACAACTAAAGATATTTCACATTCTTGAATATGACCAGAAATCTAATTACATTATTACAAAAGAGTTTCTCACTAAAGATACACTGTGAAAGGAAAGACTTCAGGCCTTCTAACACGCTAGTAGGCCGGACAGCCGGACAGCCGTTGTTTTACCGGAGAGGAGAATTTTCTCTTACTGAAAAAATCTGAATAGTTCATCATAAATCTTATGTCAGATTAGAATTAACGTTGTAAAGTTCCGTTTCTCGTTTCATAGACTGTGAAGGTGCAGTTGAGCTTTCTGACAGATAGCAACATTGCCCGAGTTCTCACATCTTCGAGCGCATAGCACCTTTCTGGCCAATTTCTGTCTCGCCATATTTTCCTGCAGCATGCTGCTTTTGCAACTTCTCTTTGACTTTGAAGAGGACATTATGAATTTCATCAAAATGAGGTCTTGTTGCATTCTTTGTGTCGTCGATCCACTTCAGAACTTTCTTGTGTGGGCTTAGTATTTGATCACGTTCTTTCTCATCCACAAGCTAAGTTAGAAAATGAAGCATCCTCGTTAGAGCTCCTAATATTGTATTTTTCCTCAAGTAATTTCTTTGCCTAACTAATAAATTTCTGATCTAGACCAAAATTATAAAGAACGATAGTCCTGCAAAAATAGGGGGGTAAAGAGAGCGGATACTAAGGGATCTGACAATCAATAGTCCTGACAGTGTTTCCCATTCAAGTGAAGCATTAAAAGACTGAAGCAGACATTAACTGTATCAATCTCGATTTAAGGTTAAGAATATCGCAAATATCAGAAAAAGGCTAAACAATCTTATTACATACAGATGTATTTTAAACTATATACGTGTAGTATTGTATGTTTATTTGACTGAATATTTCGTCTTTCAGATTTGTTGTTGAATCTAATTCAATACCTGAGAAGGACACTATGGGAAAGGACGATTAGTAAATGATGCGAGATGCTTGAGTTGTAATCATTGCACCTTATGGCTTTAACTATTATAGTGTGTGTGTGTGTGTGTGTGTGTGTGTGTGTGTGTGCATGCATGTGTTTGTTCGTGTGTGTGCATACATGACAACAGCATAAACAATTGTGGTCTTTATTTACCTCAAGTTGCATAATTTCACAAACTAAGCTAAGATCTGAGATGGAGGGTTGGAAGCCTCCCAGCAGAAACTTTCCATTTCCCTTGAGCCAAAAATCCTCGATCTTTGTAAGAGATCTAGACAACAGCTTTTTGCCTTCAGCAGCTGCTTGTGGATTCAGTGGCAGGCCAAGAGCAGGTCCAAGTGCAGCATTAAGGACAAATATAGCTGGGATCGAAAACAAATAGGATCACGGAAGAATCCAAGGCCAAATTTCCAAAATCTAATGAGCGATATAGCAACTATCTTTTCCCCAGTCACGATAAAACAACTTCAAATACCTATATCATGATAAACATATTCTAGTTGCTATTAATTATTAAATTATCTTACTTTTTAGACGGATCGTAGTTGCATTATAAGTTAGTTATATATCTGTCCTTTCATCGTTATGAAGCCTCACTAAACTCTATGAAGTTCAGCATTATAATAAAAGGAAGTTTTATGCAGATATCTGAAAAGATAGCTTAAAATGTATTGCAACATTTCTCAGCTAAACTGTCTCACAGGTTCTAAATTTCATTATAGGACTAAAAAAATCTGTTTTACATCAATCAAAGTCATGAATTGAACCACAAGAGTCTTCAAGAGCTAATCACAACGAACCTGACCCACGGCGTAAATTGGAGTGATGCCAATCTAACACTGAGTTGATCTTTGCTCTTTTAAACACGTCAGTTGGATACCTTCAATGATGAAATATAAAAGTGACAATAGTTAAATAACAGATATTGTGGTTAGAAGAAGTAGTTACATAGCACCAATATGTGAAATCCCTGTAAATAACGATTCAACTGTGTTAATGATTATATCCTCCTCATCATGATTTTCTAGCCTCAACGCTAATTTGACTTGGGAAATAAATTTTTGTCAATTAAATATCAAGCCTCTTAGTTTAAGGAGAATATTTGGCAAGCAGGGGACAAATCACAAATACCAATCAGAGATGCACATTGACATGGCCAGCTTTCAAGCAACTGGCCAAACTTGGCCACATATTCTACAGTTTATTTGACTCGAACTTCCTGCTCTCAACGTCATGAAACATACGATCAAAGTGTCTACCAAATGCAGTGTGAGGATATGTCTAGAAAATACATAGTTCCAAGCAAAAACAAGTTCATACGAATTTTTTCACATTCAACGCTGATGCTTCACAAAATGTTGTCATTCGGTTTATTAGAAAGTGATTGCAAAAGTGAAACAAGTGAACTCACCAATGATCTGCAACTCCAGGAAACGCAGAAGCCAGATATTTAAGAATTGCATGACTGCATAATAAGCACATTTTAGACAAAATTCAGAACATGGTAGAATGAGCATTAGAAAAAGTAGCTTCCTCCCAGTTGCCTCGCCCCACCCAAGTATCCTCCCGGGGTCACCTTAAATATGTGTGTTAGAGAAGCCCCACCTATCAAATCTTTAATCATGTTGCCAAAATGAACATATGAGTAGTACACATCAAACTATGCATGAAATATTATAATATGATCTTAGTACATATTTCCGAGAGCGAGAATTGCTGAATTTTCAGACAATGCTAAGATAATCATACGACAAAAAAAAGGCCAACATCATATAATCATGAAGATAAGTATTGGATTCCATCTAGTGGAATCAGCTACAACCATTAACCAATGTAATCTTTACGATAAACTTAACAAATGTAAATTCAAACATTTATTACGATGCTTCACTTAATTCTACTCTGTAATCAAAATCTAGATGGAAACCAATGTAACTGATGTAGATAGAAAAGAAAATACCTCTCAAAAAGCTTAAATCTTCCATCCACTATTGCCGGCACTTGTTTCATAGGATTAATTGCTGAAAGAAAAACACTTATAGAGATAAACACGCTTTCACATCTTCTTAACGCCAAATGGCCGGGGAGAGGAAAGGCTCCTTTTTTTGGGTACTATCGAGAACAAATAAAAAAAAAAAAATGAAATCCCAAAATTCAAATTACTAAAAATTTGATAGGGTGCACCTGCAAATTCAGGAGTTAATTGCTGACGTTTACCAAGGTCGACTTTCACCTCCTCAAAATCTATGTCATTTACCCTTTTATACAAACAAAGTTCATAAGATGACATTATGAGCTGATAATAATTAGCTAAACTACACAATAATAAAACCGCAGCTCGTGGCACAAAACTCCCACTATGAGTAATAGTATAAAGGGTCTGAATAACTTTACAATACTCATGCACAAAATTCGCCATCTCAGTGAACGAAACTCTCGCTAAAAGCAATAGTATAAAGGGTTGGACCAAGATAACTTCACAATATTCAGATGCACAAAATTCTCGCTAGGTACAAGTCCGTAAAGGCCTGGGCCAAGATAACTATAAAAGAATTGGATTAGACATAAAATTACTTGTTCAAAACTCAATGCGATTTATTTATAAAATTACGTCCACATATAAGACTTAATTAAATACTATCTAACCTACACGTGAAAGGACGAAGGCAATAAATAAATACAAAAATGAAATAGATAGATTTGTACAAGTAGAGATAGATATTGTACTTGCAGAAGATGAGAACTGCTCGTGACGGTTGAGACATGCGATCTGCGTACACCTTTAGCTTCATCTTTCACACACACAACACAAACTAACACTCGTTTGCTGAGTTTGGACAAATAAGAAGTCAGCGCTTCATGCGGTGATAAACTACTTTTGCTAAGGTGGGTCCCACCAATCATGGTAGGTGATAAATTACTAGGTGCCTTGTGTACTTTTTGTGAAGCCCAATCCAGATGAATTGTCTGAGCCCAGTTCTAACTTATTAAAATTCTAGAAATCTTTACTGTCCTTAATGGGCCTCATGCAATAACTTATTGGGCCTCCTGAAATATGCTTTGTTCACCAGACTAGAGGTAAAATACTGGATCATGTCTCTGGCCCGTAACTAAGGGAAACTGGAAATAGAAAATTCGATTTTTTTTTTTCAAAAATTATTTATTTAGAAATGTGCAAAGATGAATTTAGGAAATTGAAAAATTGAACTTACTTATTGTAAGTCGAGTTGGATAACAATAATTTGCACTTTTTCTTTACTTTTTTAAACTTATTCAGTTTGATTAGCATTATCGGTCAATTGCAATTTTATTTCATATATTTCCTCTTCCTACAATTTTATAATTTTAGAAAATAAAATTAAAAATGTTCTTCACTGCTGAAAAGCCTATACTTTATTTTCTTTTTACATAATTTCTTACTAGTCTTTTTCTTTTTGTTTTTATAACTTGTAAACACACTTTTAAAAGATAAGTTACTTTGATCAAGACAACCATCTAGATATTCTTCATATCTTTTTCTTTCGAGCTTACAATGAGGCAAAAACTTTAATCCATACTATCATATAGTAGGTTCTATATGTATGTAAAATCTATTCTCAATGTCTAATTCATATTATCATATAGTAGGTTTTATATGTATGTAAAATTCATTCTCGAGGTTTAAACAGTCAAATTAAACAAAAAGTTTCTGGCTAACTTACATTAACTTATAAATCTCATATAATATTAATTAAGTTTACACGTATAAATCTTATTAATATATAAAATACTGATTGAAAAGTTTCCCGAACGGCACACTTTCACTAAAAACTCCCCAAGCCCTATCCACTCGTAGGCCCACGGCACAAGGTGTTGTGTGTTCAATCATTTTATTTAAGATTTTACTACGAAATGTCAGATGGAGTATTAAAGTGTCTCGATATGGGAGACGATGTCCCATGTGACAGAAGTCACATAAATTTGAGGTGTGCAGTAAATGAGGGCCATGCCTTGTCTGTATGCTGTGACTGCAGGCCCACTTCTATCTTTATCTTGGTACGTACACTGGTCATGAAGTACGAGCCCAACTTGCATGCACTCAAAGATCTCCAAATAAAGATTCAAAAGTCTCAGCCTTTCACACCGTCCGTCGCAAAGAATTTTAACTGGGGGAGTTTTCGTTGGATATTTCGGGTACAAGTGCGCAAATTTCACACATAGGTATAACTCACGTACCAAGAATAAAGAGACTATTTTGTAGACGATCCTATAGAAGTCTTTTTGTTGGGTCCTCAATTTCAAGTAATTTAGAATGATGTTGTTAATGTGCTTAACTCGATTTAGTATAAGACTCATTTTTTATTTAAAATAAGAAAAAGATTGTTGGATCTTACAAAATAAGAAAGATGAATTTGTTCGGAGTCTTTTTTAGAAAGGAGGCTCTAACGCTCAATACAGTTTGATCATTAGTGGTGATGACAAAAGTAAGTACAAGAAATTGATGCTAATCGCATTTTTTAATCATGTTAAAAAAGTTATCACATCGTGCTAGGAAAAAAACTGTTGTTTTTGGATATAAGTTGGTCCACATCAAACTTAAAGTAATTTCACAGCCTATCAATGAAAATGAAAAAGATCATGTAAAGGACATGGACCTCCTAGGTATGCCATATTTTGACGAAATCAATATTAGATAACTCCGAGGACTCCACAATTAGGGTGAAGTGTATCAAATTTTTTTATACTTTAACGAAAGTGTATAACATTCATTTATAGTTCAAAAACTCTTTGAACTAGTCTCTATATTTTTTAAAAGTGCACAACACCCCCCTACAGTTATAAAATCCGTCATATTTAATGGATTTTATAAAAAAAACGTAAATACCTTTATTTTTTTTTTTCATTTCTCTCTTTTTCTATTTCCTCTTTTGTTTAGGCCAAAAAAAAATGGTAATTTGGTCAATTCATATAATTATTTAATGAATAAATTCGTTAAAAATAAAAATAAAAATCTCACTTAACGCGTGTGAAGTACACTCTTCGTTAAATTTAACAGATTTTTTAACGGTAAGAGAGTGTTGTGCACTTTTGAAAAATTATAAGGACTAATTCATGGGAGTTTTAAACTATAGGGGGATGTTGTGCACTTTCACTAAAATACAAAAAAGTCTGATACACTTCACCCCCACAATTATTTGTGGTGCGTACATTATACTTGTTGGAATTCATGTTGTGTGTAAAAGATGTTAAAAATGTCAGTATGTTTTTTAGCAAAATCCCTATGAAAGTTATAGCAGTTGAACTGTGTGCCTGTTCTTTTTTTTTTTTCCTTCCTATTTCTCTTTTCTTTCTTCTTTTTCTCCTCATTTGTTTATTTTCTTTCGTTTTTGGGTAAGATAAATATTCATTAAACCAACAGGAGATATATATTGTTGTCATGTTTGGCTCACAATTTGTTTAATCAATGAATGGAATATAATGTGAAGAGAATACTGCTCATTTATATGGAATAATAGAACATTAACACATTATAACAAGTGCGGTGCACTCTTTCTGCCAATTTATTTTTGTATTTGACTCTCTTAAAAAGACTCGAGAAATTTAAAAAGGAAAATTTTTGCAAATGATCCCTATTATTTCTATTAAAATTTAAATTTGTCCTAGTCAATTTAATTCTTATTATTTTTCAAAATTTCAAACTCGTTCTTATTGTTTAAAATTAGCAAATTTAGTACATATTGTTTTTTTAAAAAAAATTAATTTAGTCCCTACATAAATTGGCTAAATTAATTTTTTTAAAAATTAATGGGGACTAAATTAATTTTTTTTGAAAAAAAATAGAACTAAATTGACTAATTTTGAATAATAGGATCGAATTTAAAATTTTAGAAAAATAATATAGACTGTCTGTGCAAATTTTTCAATTTAAAAATATAAATTAGTCGATAGAATTTGCAAATTTGAAAATCAATTTACAAGTACATAATCCTTTTCATCAAACCCATCTAGCTATTATGATGAAACTATAGTATCTAGTTGAGGGAAATTCGTTTATTTGTGAAAAAAGATTCATATTCACTTTCAATTTTGCCAAATTCCTAGCTCTAGTTATTTATGAAAAAAAAAACTAGTTTTGTAAGGAATCACTACGCTAATTTTCAAGGTTTTAGAAACAAAAGTTTTTAATGTATATATTATTTAGCTTAAGGAAAGTAATATTTGCCTTAATAGCACTTAATATATTAGTTATTTAACTTATCAATAGATTGCAAGAATTTTAAAACAATTATATTTTAGCTAATACGCTTTTATTGTCTTCTGGACCATACTTACCAATCAAGTGATAACACTTACTATTTGATGATTATACTTACTAAAAAAATTGTTCTTGTTAACAAATTAATAAAAATGATAATTACAACCTAATTATCAAAATTTTCCCAATTTAATTTAAAAGAAAATTGTAGAAAGAAACTTCAAACACCCTTGAATGACCCTATTTTCTATATGGATGGAATAATGTGTACTCAAAGTATGTAATTTTCGAAAAAGAATGAATGAATATTTTTCACATATAATAAATAAGAATGTTTTATCTCGATTTCACAAATAATATATATCTCATGAAAGTCACAAATATAACTTCCTTTTTCTTTTCTTTTTTCGGTCATAAATATTAAAAGAACCCATTTTTTTATTAAAAAAAAGTCAAAATATATTTTCAAGACCTCTTATACTTAAAACGAGCTAATCATACCACTTTGAATGCCTCGTTTGTGTCTCTTCCTTTGAAGACAGCAACACTAGTAACTAGCTGACTCTCTATATGCATTACACAAACTTTAACAAGAAAGCATCTTCTTAGACGCATTGCTATGCATGCATTTTTCTTTTCTTTTCTTTTCTTTGAATTATGCATAGAAGGGTCCCATTTGCAAGCTCTCTCAACCTTCTGAAAATGGTGGAAGAATCTCAAGATTTAAGCTGACAAAAGAAAAGGGTATCTTCATTTTTTGTACCCTCCTTGGTCTACATGTTCACCACTAGCTTAAGAGTCCCCATTTCTGTTTTTTTTTTTTCTTTCTTTTTTTCTTTTTTTTTTCTCCTTTTTCTTTTTCTTTTTCTTAAGTGTTCAATTTTATTGGCTAGAAAAATACCCATTTGCTAAAAGATCCTAGCTTTAATGCAAAACTACTTTGTTTGACTCATGAAAATTGTTTATTTGTTGGTTCTTCAAGTTTTAAGCTTTAATTTATTTTAACCTCAAAGCATTAACTTAACAAGCCAATGTTTCTTTTTCTTTGTATTGTTTAATTTTTTCCCTTAATTTTGTTGGTTTTGTTTGTACAAAAATGACTGTTTGTGTGATCTCACATCAGTGCGAGAAATAATGTAGCTGTGGTTGATAAGTGATTATTCTATTTTAAGTAATAATTCGTGTTAATTATTTTAGTTACGTGGATTTGAATTCTAACTTGCATGCTCGAGAAATTGGACCTGGGGCGTGACAGTTTGGCTCATGAAAGTTGATTGTCTTTATTGGTTTTTAGTTTCAGAATCAAAGATCTATTCTTTGTGTATATCTAGGCGTAAATATTGTGTGTATATGTATATGTATAATATTTTATGTAATTTGTTAACTTAAAGAGTATGTCTTGTTTATATAATTTTCTGTGGTGGAGTTAAATCTCAGATTAAGTAGTTTCAACAACCTTTGTTTGTTGATTACGATTAATAAATATAATAAATTTTTTTTTTTTTTAACAATTTAAACTTTAATAACTTGATATGGTATTAAATTTTTGGATCTTAATATGTACTATAAGGTCCTGGTTTCAAGTCCTGCTACTATTCATTTATAAAATTATATTTACTTGTAAAATTCAATTAAAAACTATATATCTAGCTTACACATAGAGGACGTGTCAAGCATTGATCTAAACGTTTAGTTGATGTGTTAACTTAATATTGTTTGTCATTATGTCATCATTGCAAAGTTAATGTCTTTTGTTCACATTAAAGTGGTGTGGCTTTTCCTTTTGTAATTTTGTTGCATGGCTCTTTCTCTGTTATTTATTCTTCTTTTTTATAAATTTTCCCTTCTCTTTCATTATCAAGAAAGTGAACTATGTGGGGCTTTAATGCATTATATATGGTGTATATTCAGTTGAAATCTTAGATGGCTAAAGTGCATGTGTCATTAGCGAAACTTAAGGCCCTTTAACTTCAAGCATGTTGTGTAAGCTTTTCATTTATTTATTCACAAACTCATACATTAATTATTTGTTTAAGGTTGTAGATCTGTGGACCAGCACACGATTCTAAAAAAGAGTTGACCCTTCAGCTTTCTGAATCTCAACTTTGGCATTTCTTAGATACTTTTCACTTTCTTCTACTTATCTGCAATTGTTTTTAAGCTTAAGAAGAAGAAAGTTTATTGTTTTGGGTGTTTCAGATTGTATAAAGTTTCTGATTTAGAAGGTTGAGATATTATTTTACTGTGGTCTCATTTCTTGTCTTCATTAGGTACTTTATTTTAGTATCAATATTGTCCGGGGTGGATCTACGATTATTATTTAGTGTGGGTTAATAATACATAATTTAGTATTTATATATGTATAACCTTTTTCTATGGAGGCTGAATTGATTTTTCAGTCCAAAAATACTTTAAAAATACATACATTTTCGAAAATGCTGCCTCAATTCACTCCTTAATGGCTTTACTCTTATAGTCAGTGAAAGTTACAACCCCTGTTGGCACATGAATGGCTCTGCCATTGAGTGTTGCAATTGTTTTTAATTGTGGGCCACATTGATTGATTCTGTTAACACGCATATAGAATTTGATATATAAAAAATATTATTATGAAGTGTAGATCTGTTTATGTGCAGCTTAAAATGTGCTAATCAGTCAGACTGCAGCATCTGCTTCTATTTATTTGGGAAATATCTAGGACTTTCTTTGTGTTGGATTACTTATAATTCTAAGATGATTATAGTGCAGACTTATTTGGGATAGTGACATTTACTAGTATGCTAATTGTTCCAACAGATCTTTGAATATACAGCATGTGGTCTGCTTTTATGGTTCACCTCTGAAGTTGATGAGCTTTGGCTAGTTAAAGTTGTAAAAGGCTTTAGCTTTGGAGGATTTTGTTAGTAGGCTTGCAGCAAAGGTGCCTCGAGACGGCTTTGGAGGACTGGTATGCATTGTACATCTAAATAAATTCCTGTTTTTGTGCTCTCTTAGTAAATGCATGTTGTAATGAATTGTTTCTGACTATTCAAAAAGTAACCGCTGCTAACATGTTTGAAATCCTGTAACCAAATTTCTTTGAATGAAATGTGTTTATGTGGATCCTTAGAGAATGCTTGCTTAAAATTTCCATTTTGTTTCTATTTAGATTTGTTCATTTTGGTATTACCTTATGTACTTCTTGTATTTATGCTTTGTATTTGAATCTTATGACATTTATTTTCTATTGTGATTTGCCGAAAGATAATTGTGTCCTTTTCAAGTCCATAACATATATGTGTTGAATAGTCAATAAATTAATCATATGGCTTTGCAGTTCAAATCCTTTCACATATCAAATTTGTTGTCTTCAAGTTATGAATGTCACTAACTATCAATGGTGGATCCGTTGCTTTATCAGGAGGGGCTGCAGCCCTCACTCAACTCAATCTTTTTTTGCGAATATGTTTATTTTTAAGATATTTTTAGGCTGAAAAATTAGTTTAGCCCCACTGAATTTTTTATATTATATGGGTGTTAAATTGTGTGATTTTATCCCCCACTGAACATAAATCCTAGATCCACCCCTACTAACTATTGTCACCATGTTGACCTGTTTCATAAGAAATATGTGTAAATGCCACCTCAAAGCTTGTCCCACAATGAAATTTGTTGTGTCAATCTTGATATTGATTGTTCGTTTAGATTTCATTAGTTAACTACCCGATGCAAAGTACACAATTCTGCTTCCAGTTTTGCTCCCTTTTCTTTAATCACAATTCATAAACATTTTGCTGCCAGTGGCAGAGTCAGGACCTTAGGTTTGTTTTGGGGTGAGGGGGGATTGTTAAAGTGGATATACACAACTCAAGAACTAATATTTGTATGAATTATTTGAAAGTCAGTGTTATCGTATCACCAATGAAGTCATCCCACTTGTTTAATTAATTTCTAGAGATTCTTGATGTTAAAACAAATAGCATATGTAACTAAAGCATAGTGAAGTTTAGATACTTGTAATAAGAAAGGAAGACGTAGAAATCTTTTACACCAATTTCTCCGAGTTTGGACCTTTAGTTTTGGTAAAGCACTGCATAGTTTAACCGAATTAGTTGCCCCAACATTCTTCACTTAAAGGGTGCAATTTTAAGTAATCATCACAGGGACAAACTTAGCAAAGGCAATTTTTGTTAGTACTTTTATACAGTTCAAAAGCGAGAGTAGCAGTTGATGAACATCAGGCATATAAAGTTCAGCCTATGTATACTATCTGCTTCATCTGTTATCTGCACTTTCCTTTCTCTATTATTTCATCTCTAGATAAGTATCCATAGTACAATGTATATTGTTTTGACTATTATGAGCTCAATTTTCAGTTCTATTAATCACAATTTTTTCCTTTTCTTTCCAGGTTCCTAAAATTCATCTTCCACTACCTGAAGTTGCACATTTTCTTGACAAACGTGCAGTAAAATGACAATGAGCAACCTGAAGCTCGGGGTGGATGTCGTTAGTGCCCACAATCTTCTGCCTAAAGATGGCCAAGGTTCATCCAATGCTTTAGTAGAACTCTATTTTGATGGTCAGAGCTTCCGTACCACTATCAAGGAAAAAGATCTTGATCCTGTATGGAATGAGAGCTTCTACTTTAACATATCTGATCCGTCCAACCTCTACCATCTTACTCTTGATGCTTATGTTTACAATAACAACAGAACCACTCACTCCAGGTCTTTCCTTGGAAAGGTTAGCATCAATGGAACTTCTTTTGTTCCTCACTCAGATGCTGTTGTTTTGCACTATCCATTGGAAAAGCGTGGCATCTTCTCACGCGTTAGGGGAGAGCTTGGCCTTAAAGTTTACATTACAGATGATCCATCTATAAAGTCATCTGTACCCAAAGCGTCAGTTGAGGAAACTCACACACACTCTGAGGCAGTTCAAAATCCAACTTCAAACGCTTCCTCTAATGGCAAAGCTGAGGCTAGACACACCTTCCATCATCTCCCAAACCCCAATCACCCCCAACAACAGCATTCTTCTTCTGCTGCAATGCAACATCAACCAACAAAATATATGACTGATGAAGTGAACGCTCCTGAACCCCCACCTCCTAAGCTTGTTCGCATGTACTCAGGATCTGCAGCACAACCAGTTGACTATGCGCTTAAGGAGACAAGTCCTTTCCTCGGAGGTGGAAGAGTTGTGGGTGGTCGTGTTATCCGTACAGACAAGATAGCTTCTTGTACCTATGATCTTGTTGAGAAAATGCATTTTCTTTTTGTTAGAGTTGTTAAGGCTCGTGAACTTCCAGCAATGGATATTACTGGGAGCTTGGATCCATTTGTCGAGGTGAAAGTTGGAAACTATAAAGGAATTACCAAGCACATCGAGAAACAACAAAATCCAATGTGGAATGTGGTTTTTGCCTTCTCAAAGGAAAGGCTGCAAGCTTCCATACTTGAAGTGGTAGTTAAGGACAAAGATCTTGTTAAAGATGATTTTGTTGGAATTGTTAGATTTGACCTCCACGAGGTTCCAATGCGTGTTCCACCAGATAGTCCTCTTGCTCCAGAATGGTACCGGCTTGCAAATAAGAAGGGAGAAAAGATAAAAGGTGAACTTATGCTTGCAGTCTGGATTGGTACTCAAGCAGATGAGGCTTTTCCAGATGCATGGCACTCTGATGCAGCTACACCTGTAGACAGCTCAGCTGCCTCCACTCTAATACGTTCAAAAGTTTATCATGCACCAAGATTATGGTATGTTCGTGTTAATGTTGTTGAGGCACAGGACTTGTTTGCCATGGAGAAAAATCGCTTCCCTGATGCATATGTGAAGGCACAGATAGGAAACCAAGTTATGAGAACTAAGCCAGTTCAGGCTCGGACATTTAACCCATTATGGAATGAGGATCTCTTGTTTGTTGCTGCTGAACCATTTGAAGATCATCTCATCCTCACAGTTGAAGATCGTGTGGCTCCTGGAAAAGATGAGATCATTGGAAGGGTCATGATACCATTAAACATGATTGATAGGCGTGCTGATGATCGGATCATTCATTCTCGTTGGTTTAACCTTGAAAAGCCAGTGGCAGTGGATGTTGACCAGCTGAAGAAAGAGAAATTCTCCAGCAAGCTTCATCTCCGAGTCTGCCTAGATGGTGGTTACCATGTTCTTGATGAGTCCACTCACTACAGTAGCGATCTTCGTCCCACAGCAAAACAGCTTTGGAGGCCTCCTGTTGGAATTCTGGAGCTTGGTGTCTTAAATGCTGTAGGGCTTCACCCTATGAAAAGCCGAGATGGGAAGGGCACATCAGATACATACTGTGTTGCAAAGTATGGTCACAAGTGGGTCCGAACACGCACCATTGTTGACAACCTCTCACCAAAGTACAATGAACAATACACTTGGGAGGTCTTTGATCCAGCAACTGTGCTCACTGTCGGTGTTTTTGACAACAGCCAGCTGGGAGATAAGGGTTCAAACAGTAACAAGGACCTGAAGATCGGGAAGGTCCGAATTAGAATTTCTACACTTGAAACTAGTCGAGTTTATACACATTCTTATCCGTTGTTGGTTCTTCATCCGACGGGGGTTAAAAAGATGGGTGAATTGCACTTAGCAATACGTTTCACTTGCACATCTTTTGTGAACATGCTCTATCAATACTCAAAACCTTTGTTGCCTAAGATGCATTATGTTAGGCCATTTACAGTGATGCAGCTTGATATGTTGCGACACCGGGCTGTTAATATAGTGGCAATGCGGCTGGGACGTGCAGAACCCCCACTTAGGAAGGAGGTGGTAGAATACATGTCAGATGTGGACTCACACCTTTGGAGCATGCGTCGGAGCAAAGCTAATTTCTTCCGGCTAATGTCAGTTTTCTCAGGAGTATTTGCTGTTGGGAAGTGGTTCGGAGATATCTGCATGTGGAAGAACCCGGTCACAACAGTTCTCGTGCATGTGCTATTTCTTATGCTTGTTTCTTTCCCAGAACTGATTTTGCCAACCATTTTTCTATATATGTTTCTGATAGGAATATGGAATTTCCGGTATCGACCAAGGTATCCTCCCCACATGAACACAAAGATTTCACAAGCAGAGGCAGTGCACCCAGATGAACTTGATGAAGAATTTGACACATTTCCAACTAGTAGACCCCCAGAATTGGTCAGAATGAGGTACGATCGGCTGAGGAGTGTAGCTGGTAGAATCCAGACTGTTGTGGGTGACATTGCCACCCAGGGAGAGCGCATTCAGTCGCTTTTAAGCTGGCGAGACCCTCGTGCTACAGCCATCTTTGTCACATTCTGCCTTGTAGCAGCATTAGTTTTGTATGTGACCCCATTTCAAGTGATTGCAGCCTTGACAGGCATATATCTGATGAGGCATCCAAGATTTCGCCACCGGTTGCCCTCAGTTCCCATCAATTTCTTCCGCCGACTGCCTTCTAGGACAGATAGTATGTTGTAAAAGTGGTGGCTCAATGTTTTGTGCCAGGATCTGGAGATGTAACTTTTTACTTCAGGTCATAGTCGTTCCCTTCTCCCAGTACGAGTGCTTAAGTCTGACTTTCTAGAAAGAGTATAGGCGACGAAAGGAAATTCAGAAACATATATATATAATTCCCCAGGCCTTCTTTAAGTTTTCCATGTATAATAAGACTTTGTTATTACATGTTCCTTTTTCACTTTCTGTTGCTGAGAGCTTAATGAATTTTATGGGTGTTGTATCTCCATCTTGAGAATGGAATCATGCACCATTGTTCTGTAAAACCTTGAATATATTTGCTTTCAGCTGGTTAATGTCTAATCTCTCTGATGCATGTTTTTGTCCAATGGATAGTCATTCCAAGGGGTTGAAATTTGCCTATTTCAGTATGCAGTTAAGCAATCTGTTGATTTGTTGTATAAAAATTGAAGAGCCAGGTCCTTTACTCCTTTTTCCATTGTTTTTATCTACTAACGCAATTTTAAAAGCAGATATCAGCAGACTTAAACTTCCAGCTGATGCTATGCAACTTGTGAACAAACATTAAACTTGTTCGGTGTACGAAACTCTTATTATATGTACCAGAAAAGAGTCGGATGCATCCGAGATCTATTACATGCAATCTTACCCACTATTTCATGCTTTAAACAAAGAACAGGTGATAAGCTTCCACTATATTTTCTGTGTTTCCTCATCTCATAGCCTGCTCTCTAATACGAAATTCTCAATTTCTTGCGATTGGTGAAATAGGAGAATTTTGCTATTTCTACTGCTGTGTGATTATGATTCTTGATCATAGACTCTATTAAAGCCATGCAAAGATTGTCCCAAGAAGTGGGATATGGGTGCAGGAACGTTGGCATTGGGCTGATGTACGTGGAGACCGCCCCACTAACCCAAAAGTTTTAAATATAAAGTTACTTTTACAGTTTAGTCCAAAAAATCAATTAGTTCTTAATGAAAATATATATAAAAAAAAATTAAATAGGAGTGTTAAATTGACATTGGGTGAATGTATATGAAGTGCAGCCACCGCTGATCTTTTTTTTTTTTTTTTTTTAAATATAGGGGTGAGTATTTTTAATATGAAAAAATAATTAGTCCACTCCGAAAATTGTATAGGAGTGTTAAATTGTATATTACATCCTTTACTGCAAAAATCATGAATTCACGCTTGTTGGATATGTTTGGCTTGTAGTACATGAAGAACAGAACCTTCTCTTCCTCTATATTTACTGCACTGCTGGCAGGATAGGAAATGGTCTGATACAAAGGGTGACATTTTTCTTTCAGTAACATACAATAATCTAATAGGATATCATTAAGTGCATGATTATAAGTTTGTTAAATAATTAAGCTTTGACTTTCATAATAGAAAAGCTTATTATTTATTTACTTGTACAAGTTGACCAACAGCCATATCTTTCCCATTATACTACCTAAAAAATTCTCATACAATGTACAGATTTGCATTTTGATCTGGTATGCAAAGTCATGCTACTACGTGCAAGCATGTCTCTGCAGTCTGCTGAAGCTAACAATCAACAACACTTCACTAGAAAAGCTCAAATGGCACAGATCAAGAATGCTTGTAAGCCACAAGAATGGCTATCTCTGTGTCCAAGAAGAAGTCAAGGCTCAACAAAAGAAAAGAATCCAATGGAATTGGTTTCTTCTACTCTTTTCTTGCTAAAGTTTTCGTTCGATTCCCTGCTGCAATTTTCTTCTTGATTCTCATCTTGTTATATTCTTCTTCCACCACCATTATTTCGGGCCACATAGTTCATGTGTGCGTATCGTCTCGTAAGCTAAACAATCTTTATTGCATCTCTGCTGGTTCTCAACCTGGATTTGAAGTCCCTGGAGGCGCGCAATCCAAGTTTGAGGAATCAATCCCGCGCGTTAACAACAGTTTCAGCTTGAGTACTAATGGAGACAACAGGAAGAACTCGAAAGAAGCTGTAGATGTTGTTCTAGAGAGCTCTATTCATGCTGTCAACAATAGTTTGATAAAACCTCATGGTCAGGAGTTGGCAGCAAATAAGAATGTTGATGTTGAGGTTCCTATTCCACTGGTCGATAACAGCTCTAATTCGAGTACTGGAGAGAAAAAGGACGATTCAGAGAAGGTTGTTGGTGTGCTAGAGAGTCCAGTTTCTTCTGTCAATAGTATCATGGACAAATCTAATGATGAGGAAATGGAAAATGTTCATAAGAATGTTGAGGTACCTGTGACACTCATCAGTGATGATTCCATTGAAGGTGACAAAACAGACAATGTAAAGGAGGTTGTTGATGCTGTCCAACAGAGGCCGGTTGAAGCTGCTAATAGCATCATTGAGAAACCGAAAGATGAGGAACTGGAAAATGCTTACAAAGATGTTGAGGAGCAGATACAAGTACATAGATCATGGAGATCAGATCAACACCAAGAATCATGTGATGGCAGGGGAATATATGTGTATGAATTGCCTTCAAAGTTCAACAAAGACCTTGCAGATCACTGTGGAGATATGATGCCATGGGAGAATTTGTGCAAATACTTTAGCAATGAAGCGCTGGGCGAGCCAATACAGAAGCTTGGCAAAGCCTGGCACCATACTCATCAATATTTATTGGAACCAATTTTTCATTCACGAGTTCTGAAGCATCCTTGTCGAGTATACAATCAAAATGAAGCGAAATTGTTCTATGTTCCATATTATGGAGGACTGGATATCTTGAGGTGGCATTTCAAGAGTGTGTCAAATGATGTCAAGGATTCTTTGGCGTTAGAATTAATTAGGTGGCTTGAGACACAAGGGCCATGGTTCCGGAAACAAGGTAAAGATCATGTCTTTGTTTTGGGCAAAATTTCTTGGGATTTCAGGAGAAACAGCTCATCTTCATGGGGGACTAAGTTATTGCAGCTTGCTGAAATGCAAAATCCGATCAAGCTATTGCTTGAACGACAGCCCTGGCAGGTCAACGACATTGGTATTCCTCACCCTACATCATTCCACCCTCATACAGATGATGAGATTGTTAGCTGGCAACTAAAGAACATCAGATCAAATCGTAGAAGCCTCGTGAGTTTTGCAGGGGGAGCCAGGCCTAATGACTCGGAGAACATTAGGTCTATATTGATAAGCCAGTGTATATCAACAATCAATGGACAATGCAAGCTCTTTAACTGCAGTTCAGGGGGATGTGATCAATCAGAATCAATTATCCAACTTTTCATGGAATCAGAATTCTGTTTGCAGCCTCCAGGTGATAGTCCAACGAGAAAATCAGTTTTTGATTCTCTTCTCTCTGGTTGCATTCCTGTCATATTTGATCCTTTCACGGTTTACTATCAATATCCATGGCACTTGCCAGAAGATCATGACAAGTATTCAGTCTTCATCGACAAAGATGAGGTGAAAAACGAGAAAGTGAATGTGATCGAAAGACTGATGAAGATTCCTATCAGAGAAAAGGAGAACATGAGGAGATACATAGTTTATGAATTATTGCCTGGATTAGTGTATGCAGATTCAAGTTCACAGCTGCAAAAATTCCAGGACGCTTTTACTATCTCCATGAATAATCTGTTAAGCAGGATTAATAAATTGGACGAGTTGTGAAAGTAGAGTAGGTGAATATTATCTTTTTATTATTATAAAGGAAATTTCTAGCAAACAGTTGCCGATTTTTGAACGGATGCCATTCATGTAAACAGTGCCATGAATTGTCGTCTTTAAGACTTTCCCTTGTGTTCTTGTGTAAAATAGTGCTTGCAGTGAAGATTTAACTTGTTGGAGTAGAAAGGAAGAAACCGGGCGTAGAACATGTGAGATTGCATTGGATACCATGGAGGAAATGGAAATGAATGGTGTGCTAAGACGATCTTTAATTTGATGCCGCCTGAAATCGCCTCCTGTTGCTCCCAATGTGTCAACAAACGTGAAGGTATTAATGACAAAAAAAAAAAAAAACGTGAAGGTATTGACTCGTGAATTAAAAACTTTAAGTTTGAAGTTCTCTTTGACTAGCCTGATGCATATATTAGACGTACAGTTACACCACAAGACTTAAAATCATCTCTAACACCCATATCTCTCTTATTTTTCTATTTTTGCCATCCTTAGATTGCATTTTTCTATTTTTGCCGTCCTTAGATTGCCAATGGGAGCATAAAACTACACTACTTAAAAATTCAACGACTCTTTGCAGGCCTTATGGATTGTCAATGGAGCATATAAAACTACTCATCATTTTCAAAATTCAACTGATTCTCTTTTTAAAACTATCATGTTATTAGTTTAATGGTGTTGCTTTGTAGATTAAAGTCTCGAATTTAACCCTTTTTCTTGATTAATTTGGTGTCCGTATTGATGCACTACTCTATCACAAGATTTATAATATTGTGGTGAAATCAATGTGCTTTTAATTAGATTGTATTTCGCATTGTCTAAAAAACAAAAAAATCCTTCCACTCCACATCTTATACTTAGCAGCTGTCTAAGGCCCTTCAATGCATAGAAAAGTCAGGAACATCATAATGCCGATATCCAACTGTTATGAATTGTTCACATTACTTCTTTATAACTATATTAATAATTCACAATCTTTAAAAATTGCTCGTAATATCTTAACGTTATAAGCAGAAAAAAAAAATCTTGACCACTGGAATGCTCCAGAATTTTTGTATGCATCAAACGAAAGATGCTTACAAAATTGACATGGTATTTTCTTAGCAACACTGAGGAGAAATCAATTTTGATATGCAACTCATGATATATAGCGTTCGAATTTCCCTTAATTCACATTGGAAGAAGAATATATATTACTTCAGTACTCAATAATTTAAACTTTTGAGTTATTATTAGATTCTACGACCAAAAAAAAAAAATAGTTATTATTAGATTCTATAAATGTGTACTAATATATGTAAGACAAACAGTTTAAAGTTCCCGTAATATAAAGTTTTTCTTGTCAAGCTCAAATTTTTTAACCCACAAATTAAAATAGTGTCACCCTTAGGCTTAGAATTGCGTATCAAAAAATAAAATTAGTGTTATATATTTAAAAACAATTATTTAATAACTCGAATTTGTTAGTTGAAATGAGTAATTCGAATTATTACTTTAACACATACCAATAATTTTTAAATTACACTTTTATTATATCTATATGCATATAAATTCTCACATTTTAAAGATAATGTTTCAAAACAATTACTCTGTATAATACATAAGTTTACACACATATAAAACTCAGAACCTAAACATAACACAATTTTAAAACGGTGTACGTTTTGAAGCATTTTCACACTTCCATAATGTGAACTTAGTTGCCTCTTTTTCAGCACCTTTGGGCTAGGGACACCTCCTACCATCTCACAATTAATGCTCATCGCATCCTTATATCCACACATATCCAGAAAGGCATCTAGAAGTTGACAAAAAATACATAAAGGCATCTAGAAGAAAACCAACATCCCATCAAACAAATTCACACTTAAAAAATCAACACTTTCACAACTCTCCTCAACCATCAGATCAATCAACACACTTTTTTTTTTTTGGGGCGAAAAATCAACACACTTCCTCTTGATAAATGATCACACCCGTAACACTCAAAAGTTGGATTTAGTGTTGGGTCGAATAATTAAAATATGAATTAATACAATAAATTTTTTTGAATTTCATCGTAACTTTAGTCATTATTATTTAAAAAAGAAAAACAAAAAAAAACAAACGAAAACGTCTGACAAACACACGTTTGGACATGACATGTCCACGTGTAGAGTTAGCATCTTGCCACGTGTAGCCGCACGTTTTCACATCTATGCACACACAAACAAGAACAAGAGCATCGATATCTCAATATCAACATCAACAAAAGCCATATTTGACTCATGCTTTGCCACACAGCTCGCATACTAAGAAAGAATATCATCACGCCAAAGCAATTATATTCAATTCCGAAACCAGCCCATCTTAGTTCTCTGCAAATTGTTGCTGTCTCTCTGTTTTCTCAGCCTAGAAAACCAAGATTTGTGCCTTGTTTAGCTTCTTCTGGTAATAGTGCAAGAGGGTCTTTGTTGTTTTCGGGTTTGAGATCAGATCACACAATGGCCAGCCAATCCAGCCAGCCTCAATCTGTCCATGACTTCACTGTTAAGGTTTGCAACGTTTTTCTCTTCTTTGGTTCTTGATTTTCGTAGATTTAAGTAATAACTCGGTTAATTATTTCGGGCCTAGTGAATATTTGACACAGTTGTTCTTGTACTTATTATCCGGTCTTGTCAGCGGATTTAGGTTTTAGAAAACTCTTTAATCGGTCTGAACTGTTCTATCATTTCGGTTTGATAAACTATTTTCCTAGGTTCTAGGTTAGGGGAAGCACTTCCATCCGGTTTTGGGACCACCTCTCACACAAAGCCACACCATCCTAGTTAGAGTTGGTTTTGAGTGATTATGTCCCTGACAAAGCTGTCAGGTCTTCAACAGGATTCATTGATGAAAGTGGTTTATAAGTTAGTTTTACGGGATTAAATAATTGTTGGGATAAACAATTTATATGTAAGCTATTACCAAATCCACGACACCAGTTTCGCTTGCTGACGTAGTGTGTAGTGTGTGACAGTGACTTGTGAAGGTAAGCATTGCATAATGTACCTTTTCTTTTGGGCGGGGGGCGGGGGGTGGTAATGGTTCGTTGTAAAGTGACTGTTTTTACATTTGCAATTTCACGGCTGCTCTAACTAATTGTCTGCTCTAACTAATTGTCCGTCTTTTTCAAGTGTGATTTCTATGTTATATATGGCTGTGCCTAATCAATTAAAACCCCTCCCCAAACTGTACAACTTGAGTAAATATTTCATAATAGCCTCATCAGACAGTACCTTTGTCTTGATATATCCATATTATAGGTAGAAGCATAAACTGAAACGTTTTGGAGCTACAAATATAGTTATTAAATCGTTAGCATCAACCCAGGTTTTGTTGGACTATACAATCCTCTGGATGATGATGCATGTTAGCTGACACCTGCCAACTGAAGCTCTCTTAAACTGTTGTTTTGTAGGATGCTAAGGGCAATGATGTTAACCTCGGCACTTATAAGGGAAAGGTCCTACTGATTGTCAATGTTGCATCTCAATGGTATGTTGTTGCTGGTAATATTGCATTATTTCATCTTATTGCGAGAATTTATGCTCAGTATTGTCATAAGAGATGTGACCCCCAATCTACATAGTGATATAGATGCCTTGCTTCACAAAAAGAAGGATATTAGTCAGCGATGTGATTGTGTGTAAAAGACTAAAATCATGCCAGAGTACCTGGCAAACGATGTTCTGTTGGTCTATTTGTTTCTCTGAACACATGCAGACTTTGTAGTTTGTACATATGATGCAACCATATGTCAAGAGATAGTTTTGATCCAATTTATGGTAGGATACAGCCCTTTTGTCTCAAGCAAATTTGGCTTGTGCAACCAAAACTTGTTTGACGCATGAAAAGATTCTGCATCACAGTGATATTGTTGTTCAACTGGATTTGCATAAAAGTTTACATGTACCTTTTCCATGGTTGACCACGGGCCAAAACCTGACCATTTATATTCATTCCCTTCACGAGTATTGAGAAGTGGAACTTTGCAGAAGTGCTTTGATTAATCTTTAGCTGGTGTTATACCAAATATATTTTAGTGGATTTGTTATTGCTAGTCCCTGACCAGGATAGTAGATTTCTGTTTCCATCTGTATCTTACTACGCATGATTTTGTTATAATCTGTTAGCCATATTTGGTCATAACAAAGCAAAGTTGATATGAATTTTTAATTTACTTATTGCAGTGGGCTCACCAATTCAAACTACACAGAGTTGACACAGCTCTATGAGAAGTATAAGGATCAAGGTCAAAAATCACTCTCTCCTTAAAACTTGTTCTTACATGTGGAAGCTTCATTGTCTTGTCCACAGAAGAAATTATCCAATCTTTTTTTCATTCTGCAGGTTTGGAGATCCTTGCATTTCCATGCAATCAGTTTGGTTCACAGGAGCCTGGAAGTAATGAAGAAATCGAACAGTTCGTTTGCACTCGTTTCAAGGCTGAGTTCCCCATTTTCGATAAGGTAGGTAATGCAAAAGAAATTATTTCTTGCTTTCTCCACCATGCCATGTACTTTTCCTTTTTGGAAAACCATCTGAAGTTAAATATGAACACGTTCATACCATAAAAGTTGCTCCCAATAGCATCTGTTTCACCATCATAACAAAAATCTATTTGGTAGAACTGGGCATAATATCTGACAAAGCTTCTGGCACGTAATTCTCTTAAATGTTTTTCTTATTGATGAACTTGTCAGACATGAGCAAATCTGCTACATGAAATTGTTGAGAGTAACTCGGTAAATGTTTGGTGATCTAGGTTGATGTTAATGGTTCAAATGCCGATCCCCTATACAAGTACCTGAAGTCAAGCAAAGGTGGACTCTTTGGGGACAGCATCAAATGGAACTTCTCCAAATTCCTTGTTGACAAAGATGGCAAGGTTGTTGAGCGTTACGCGCCAACCACTTCTCCTCTCAGCATAGAGGTATAAAGACACATTTACGAACTAGAGTTATATATTGTTAGTTTTAGAGATTAATCATGTTAAGCGATCATTGACTAATATATTAATTGTCTCTGGGTTTTGCAGAAAGACATAAAGAAGCTCCTGGGGATTGCTTGAGCACCTAAGCTGATAAAACTGCGTTAGAATGAGAACTCTGAGAACACATATTAACAATAAAGAAAGAAAAATTCCTATGAGAACAGTTTGGGAATATACCATTTCCTTGATGTATTGATATTTTCTGTAATTCTAAGATTGGTATTGTATAGTACGTGTGTTTTCCTTTATGATATATCTGGCCTTATATCGAACATGAAAAAGGAAAACTCTTCTATTAGTCCGGATTGACATCAGTCCGTGAGGGAGGAAGAGGTCTCACATGTGTGTGGGATTTACTTTATGTGAAAGAACTGATGCGAATTTGAACTGATTTAATAGCAACCCATCAAATATCTTCTGTTCTTCTTGTTCTTTCTTTCTTTTTGAGTTTCTTGTTTGAAGTAATACGAGTTATGGCATTCCATTATTGGGTTGCACTCTTCCATCACCATGGCATTCTTCGTTCAATTTGTGTAGATTCTTCATTTTCGTTTAAAAATTAGAGCTATGACTGAGGTTCATTTTATTTCTTTTTTGTATGTCCTGAGGTATTCCTCTTGATTGAACCTTACACGTGACATATTCTCTTTAGCTTCATGGGTGACAAGACCGAAGTATATAAATTTTTTTGTTAATCTGTTCTGACATCTTTCATTTCATTGGATCCCTTTTCATGCAAGATGTTCTATAGTTTCGAGAAGTAAAGTTGCACTAATTACAAGAATGACTCTCTATTAGAGAAAAGCCTCCACACGAGCAGCGGATCACGCAAGTGTGCCATGGCATGCAATATCTTAAATTCTTATAATAGAAACTAAGAAAAGGAATGCCATCTTTGCCTTAAAATATCCAACTTTATATTCAAGAGTTGGATATCTGTTGTAATAAAAGGTTCGAATTCAAATTACGACAAAGATTTTAAATTCAAATCATGACTTTAGCATCCATTGCACCAAAAAAAATATTTAACTAATAAAATCGAGTTAAGGAATGGATTGTCAATCAGGTCCACGACCAAATAAGATTTTTTTTTTGCTTACAACATCAATATAGACTCGGAAAGAAATCCATCAATATGCTCAGAAAATTCAGTTTGGAGACCAACACTCTAAACATGTAGCAACAGTGCAATATCATTCCACCAAACCATATTTTCTGTTACAGAAGTTAGCACTATCCATCATCGCAGACAGTGAGAGTTAACAGTCGGCTGATCTCCTGGCGCGTTTCATGTACAACAACACATATATACAGAATTTGTAATGTGTCTGTCTATTGCGGCAAGCCTAACCTCATCCACGCGTCAGGTCAATCTCGGTCTGGGGATTCCTCAAGTCTGGCCGTGAACCTGGAGGCCAAGCACTTGTTGCAGAATTTGGGGTTTGATCTTGACCAGGGGCAACGATAACCAGTGTGGAAGACTTTTCAGCAGGCTCGGTAGAATTCTTCTCATCTTTGGGACTTGACTCGGATTTGTTCTTTGTCTTACTGCCATATACAAAACTACATACAACCACCTGCAGCAATATATGTTTTGCATGCCGTCAGAACTGTAAAATCTACCAAACATCCATTTCAATGAGAATACCAAGCAGTTATATAACTAATGCCTTCAAATTAGAGATAAACCAATCTTCTGGTTCCCAGTTAAAAAATTTAGATGCTTCAACTTTGCAAGAAACTGAGGATAAAGAGAACACATCAGGATCTGGAATTAAACCAAGAACATGGTCTCCATGCATAATATGAATGCAAGAAAACAAGAACGACAATGGAGAGAATACCTGAACTGGACCTGCCGCTATGAGCCTGCCCCCTATTGCACCCCCAAGTACATGCCCTTCAGGACTGCAGACTGAGATACTCAGACCACCAGTACGATTGCGAGGGCCACCAGTTTCCGCAAGCAAGTAAGAGCCTGACAGGCATAATATCTCGAAACGCCCCTAGAGAATTTCATGAAGCAAATCAGTATCCTAGTAAAGAGAACTAAATTATACTTGCATGTTCTTATAAGGCAGCAGCTTCTTCTGCCCGAAGTCAAGAAATTTATTTGAGCAAACTTCTCAAACACTGAAGGATGAAATGCATGATAGCGGAAACAGATAAATGATGCATGCAAATCTTCAATGTCATGTGCAAACAAAATTAAAAGTTAATTGGGAATTAATAATTCACTTCTTACAAACTTCTGGGCCCTCATATTCAATTTACTAGCATATCCACAGCGTACTATCCTCCGTTCTTGTATTTCCAATTATTGAAAACTTTGTCCCATAGAATTTAGAAAATGATAATAGCCAATGACTAATTTGGCAACAGCATTAATGTGGCCTATAGAATTTAGAAAATGACATTTGCCAATGATTCATTTCACAATAGCATTAATGTGGCCCAACACTTCACCGGAGCCTACACATAGCAAGAGCTTTTTGCACCGGGCTGCCCTTTATTAATAGGACATTCAACTGCGGATCATTAAGCTTAAAACTACCAGATTCTAGTGAATTTCGGGTTGGACCATCCTTCCCAAGTTTTTGTTTTTCCTTATCTTCAACAACTAGTTATGGAAATGCTTCAAATTTACAAGTATATATGCTTAACATTAACACTAGTAAGAAAAGAGAAAATCTAGATGACAATGGGATCATAAAAAGACAACCTCAAACTTTTTATGTCAAACTAAAAGCATTTCTCCTCATTGTTCTTCTGTTTTTGAGAGGTATTTCTCCTCATCACTCATAACAAAAACATCATTGTAATTTTGTTTAAAAAAAACTAAATGCAACTTTAAGAACACATCATTTTACAATCTATTATCTAAAAGGTAAAACAGAGATCTGTAAACATCTAGACATGCCAAAAATTGATGAACTACTACGAGCGTGTTAAATCTGAACTTAGAGAACAAATTTAGAATATTCAAAAGGGAAAGCACGTAGGACTTGAACTGAGCGTCGTCACTTGTATAAGAGGGCATGATATCAACAACCTGTCTACTGAGTTCAGCAAGGATAACATCCATGAGAAACTTTTTACCATAACTTGAAATAAATTTGGGCATAGCAATAAGTACAAACAGAGTGAATGCTTCAACCTCATATGTGGCAGTGCCACCGGAAGTTACGGGCTGACGTAGTGTTACTGCAGAGACTGAACCATTGGCTGACAAAATACATAGAGCCCTGGGCCTCTGCTGTGCAAAAGCCAGTACTTTTGCGGCAACATCCTGCATAAAAGCCACAATTGACTTGTCATTTTATGTGATCAACAAAGCAAATTTAATGCACTTGGCATTAATACTCAGCAACTGACAAACTTAAAAATTGAAAATTCGCAATAGATTTTTCAAAAGCACGTGTTTGTACCTTGTAGTTTGTTGACAAAACTGAAGAATACAGGGGAACATTGTGGCACATTTTTTCTAAAATGTAACAAAAATCAGCTCTCCCCACTCTCTAAATAAAAGGGTGTTTTCACTACACCTTGCATAAAACCTCTAGCACTCACATTCAGAAACAACTCAAACCACAAGCATAAACAAAATTCTACAGGCGCATCACATGAATTTTCAAGAAAAGTAATTACCCAAACAAAACCTCTCCAACCCATATTTAATTGATCAATGTAAATGACACCATTACAAATATCATGATCCTTTAAATTCAACATTAAACAAGGTAAACTTCATGCAACTCCAAGAATCAATCGTTTGCATTAGCGTTTCTTTCTCAAATCTTAAGGGTAGAACAACTCACAGACTAGGGAAGTTTAGATACCTCTCCTACTCCAACATGTATGACATGCGGTGTAAAAGCCAATCCAGCTGAACTATTCCACCATTCACCTGGAAGAAGCATTTACATAATAAATGACATATTCAAGCTAGTGATGAAAACACAATAAGAAAATACAAATACCATTCAGAGCAACAAACAATCGACGCTGAGTTTAGCTATCAAACAAGAAATACTTACACCCGAAAGGAGTTAGAGAGAAGGAAATAGAGTCCTTTCCCCAAGAATCATCGAATTGGTGTTCCACGTAAAAGGCTTGATGTTCAATTCTAGATATCCTCCTTCCATTGTGCATGAGAATGCGAATTTATCTTCCAAATATTATTAAATTGAATCGATAAGGGGTAATCCGGACCCCAACATGTAGGCCAAGGATGAACAGTGACAAATTACAGAAATGTATAACCTCACAAAAATTAAGTCCAAAACACAACACAAGCACGCCACAAATGAAACACTTCTGACTCTTCATTCAGAAACACGAGCAGAAATTCTCAAAAGACATATTGGTCATTGCAGGCCATCATTTATTATCATACATGAATCAAAACACAGTAATGTTAAAACTACATGCGACAATCAGGTGAAATTATGTGGAAAAAGCTTACCAAGAGGGGCTAATTGTTGCTTCCAACCACTGCCAGGAGGCCGTCCCCTACTGCGTCTCGGCCCTGTTGGACTGATAGCACCCGAGGAAGGCGTGGACAACATAGGAGACAGTCCTAATGACATGTTAGCCCCATCAGGACCGTATTTCCGAGGCCGGCCTCTTTTCTTCTTCCCTGGATCAGTAGGTGTCACAGGAGAGGACACAGCCACACTAACACCATGAGCAAAACTATGTGATGGGTTCTCAACATGAAATGTTGAAGTCAAATTACCACCTCCTACATTGGCAGTCTGCAGAGTAACATTCGGATTCGAAAGGTGCTTATAACCAGGTGGGGCTGGTGCACCACCACCAGACCCACCAGCTGTGCCAGACACCGGACCAGGACCAGACCCACTAACACCAACACCTCCTCTGTTGAGGTAATATGAAGCTGCTGAGCCAGATAATGTCATTCCTTCTCTTCCATCCATGCATTTACTCAATGAAAAATTTCACAGTAAAACACTAAAAAGACTTTAGTTTTATGATTATAACTATATAAAAGTCCAATCCTTGAACTTGTTTGACCAAATCTGAAGCTGACCCACTATAGAGATGTGCTTAACCAACCCAAAATTTAAATAAAAACAGCAAAAAATACCCAAAATTCACACTAAAAAGACTCTTTTAAGCTTATAACTATGTGAAAAAACCAATCTTTGAACGATTTTGACCAAATCTGAAACTTACCCACTAAAGAAATGAGCATAACAAACAAAAAAACAAATAAAAACAGCAAAAAATAAAAATAAAAATTTCACACTACAGCTCTAAACAGACTATTTTTATATGCTTATAACTATGTAAAAATCCAATCTTTAAAACTCTTTTAAGCAATTCTGAAACTTACTCACTAAAGAAATGTGCATAACAAACCCAAAACATAAATAAAAACAGAAAAATTGAATGAAAATAAACCCAAAATTGAAGGAAAGAAAAAAAATATTAACAAGGGTTTTACATGGGTTTTTCATAAAAACATGAAAAGAATCAATGAAAATTCATAAAGGAGAAACTTGAAGAGTTAAACACAGGAAGAAACATAAAAGAAAGAAGGAAACAAAAAAAGTTTCAATCTTTTTGAATAATTTAGCTAGGAAGAACACACACAAAGCTTGTAGTGAAAAATGTTGAAAAAATTCACACCCATAAAGACAACACAAAATTGTAGATTAAAACTTTTATGGTTGTTGAGAACAGCTAAAGCAGATAAAAATAAAAATAAAAAAAGAAACCCTAGATTTGAAATGTGGGGGAGAGGAGTGAGAAGAGAAGGAAGAGGGTATTGGGAAAGAGGCAGGGAGGGTAAGGACAAAAGTGAGAGGAAATATAAAATTTTGAGCTTTTGAATTAAAAAGTAAGGGAAGACACCTCCCTCTTTTTCCAAATAAAATAAATATTTATTAGTGAGTTTTTGGGTTGGGTTTGTGGGTTTTTTTTGTTTTTCTTTTTGTTTTTTGTGAGGGGTTGGGGTGTGATGGATTTGGTTTTTCCAATAACGTAAAGTATTTTAACAAAGATTAATGTTTATGAGGTGATAATGTGTTTATTTGATATTCACATTAATGTTTTAAATTATTTAATAGTTAGGGATGATTTAGTTGATCAAGTTTTAAGTGTACACTTTATTCTTTTAAGATGTGAAAGATTACTTGTTATTAAATTCATAATTTCATGAGATTAATTAAGCAAAAGTCTAAATGCTCATGAATTTTTAAAAAAGAAAATAGTCTGATTTATTTTGTTATTGATTTATATCATCAATGTCTCTAATACATTATTAGAGAATTTAAATTAAATTTAAGTGTTCGGAATCTTATGAGATTAGCGAAGCAAAAGTCCAATGCTCACAAATTTTGAAGAAGGAAAATGGTCTAGTTTATTTTGTTATTAATTTGGAGTGTGGGTGGGTTCAGGGCTAGGGGTGGTGGGGTTTAGGCTTTTTCTTTTTTTGGTCAATGTTTTAGTGAGTGGTCAATAGTCAAAGGAGGTGGTGTAAGTTTCTGACTAAGAGGTGGTGGAGGGCATTGGAGGACAGTTGGGTGTGCCTAATAAGTACCAACATGTCTTTTTCAGAATGCTTACTAAGGAATAGTACTGTTTTGTTTTCTTTGGCAAAAGGGTATGCTTCTTTTTTCTCTCTCCTCATGGCTAATATAATGTACACTTCTGAAGAATTTTAATGAGGAGACCTTTGGTGGAGTCTACTTTTGAATGTTGGGGTATTAAAGAGACGGGAACTTTATTTCTTTTATTAGTACTGTATTGTATTCATGTGTACGTCCAAATTGATTTCTTTTATCACTATCGTTTGTTAATTAAAAGAGTTTATATTGTATGAACAAATATAGCTCGATTAAGTAATCGGCCCGAACTACTTAATATATTAAATGTAAGGGTTTAGTATTTAAAATACATTCAATTCTTCATTTAATGTGGTTACATTTTGAATTATGGAATAGTTGAGCAATTTGCATTACACGTTTTGAAAAGGACTTTTGAATTATTTGATAGTCAAAAAGAAAAAGAAAAGTTGATTGAGTGTGTGTTTTGGGATTTTTGATTGGATGATTAATGTCGAATTGCTTTATTTGGATAGATTAATGATTTGCTTTAAATAATCTTGAAGTTATCACCATGTTTTTAATTTCCATTTTTTAGTTTAATTTGTCATGTTGGTTTGACTAAAGTGGTAGACCTTGTATGATAACAATTAAAAGTGTTTGTGCTAGAACAGTGTAGAAGCTTGATTTAGAAAAACAAAGTATAATAAACGCTTGTATTTATTGAAAATAAGATAAGGTATAAGGATTTCGTGTTGAAGTATAAATTATTGATTTTTAAGTAGTAAAAAAATTAATATTATGTTTTCATGTAAATAAAATATAATAATACTCAATATAACTCATGTCATGATTTTTTTCTTAAGTATAAAATGATAAATCTCTAATCTATACGATAAGAACTTTTATCATGATAATAATAAAATTTCACCCGACTAATATATATAATGCACGTTTTAGCCAAATATAAAATACACTGATGGTGTGCTTAGCAAAAATAAAAATAAAAACACACTGATGACGTGTATATATCTTACGTGTCTGCTACTATTCACCTGATGACGTGTCATTTACTACTTATATAATCATATACATATATATATGTTATATGATCCCTCTCTGATTGAATCGTATATATACATATACATGTACATAAACTGTACACGCTTATCTCTACGTATATTCATATAATTATACTAAAAACAAAACTTCTTAAAGTTTCATCGTATCGAAGTTGATGAAGAAGCAGCTCTCTTAGGTCATTTTCTCTCTCTCTCTCTCTCTCTATATATATATATATGTATGTATATATCGATAGTAATGTTTTGAGCTTTGGTTTTGACTTTAGATTGACCAGTTCGAGTTAGGCGAGTTCGGAACAGGAAATTGGCGAGCTGACTCAGCTGGAAATGCGGATTTGGCATCTCCGAGTTGACTCAGATTTGAATCGCCGTAGCTAGAAAGGTACTCTAGCTTAGTTTGACTTATGATTAAGCTGAAAAATTATATGCAAATAAGTGCTTACGTTGTTAACTTTTAATGCTATAAATGTATTTGTAGATATTTTTCATTTAGAAAGTTGTAAATGTGATCATATTTTTTCTTTGCGTATTTCAGCAATTATTGTTGAAAATTTGAATCCGTACACACACACACACACACACACACACACACACACACATATATATATATATATATATATATATATATATAATTATCGGTTTTTTTATGCCTAGACATATGTGTGAATAGTTGAAAATATAATTTGTTGAACAATTGAATCTACACACACACACACACGTGCAAATATATCGATATTTGTGTGTTTTAGTGTGTATGCAGTTGGATGCATTTCTAATTGAATACATACATGTATTGAATCCATACATAAGTGTGTGTGTCTGTGCACGACAGCGCGTGTAAGTTGGATGTAATAGAAATTACAGTCAATGAGTTTGCAAACGATTGACGTTTGTTGTACAGTATTTGGATTTGACTAGATTTATTTGAAAGTGGTTAATTGCGGCTACATTACCTTTAGAGCTGTCTGTCGTGTGCACACACGTAGTTGGATGTATTTGAAATTGTATTCAATGAGTTTGCAATTGACAGTTGTCATGAAGTATTTGGGTTTCACTAGATTTTATTGGAAGTGGAAGATTGCGGTTACATTATTTTTAATGCTATATCGACGTGCAAATTGTATTCATTGTGTTTGCAAATGATTGAGAGTTGTCGTGACTAGTTTTGAATAAGGTATACATCTGCATAACTGAGGTGACGTTATGTATATTTATGAATTTATTTACGTATATATCTTAAAAGAGAAAGATCATAACTGCATTCGTAAATTTTGTATGTGAAGACAGATGGAGAGTTTGTAAACTTTCGGAGTTGCAATTCCTTTTTGGGCGCTTTGCAGGCTCAATCTTGTTTGATTACAAGTGGTGATTGAAGGATGGGCATTGAGTTCTCTAAGCTCTCCTCATGTTGTTGGGCGTCTGGACCTAGTAATCCCTTATACGAGGCTCATGATGCTGGTGTGTAAATTTCTTAGCCAGTGCTATACTTCTATAAGTGATTGTCCAGGAGAGCAAATTAAAGGTTTTGAATTAATTTGGCAGAAAATGAGGAGAAAAGTGAAGTTAGTGATGTGCCTCCATTTCGTGAATATTCCCTTGACCAACTCAGGATAGCCACGTCTGCATTTGCAGTAGAGAACATAGTCTCAGAGCACGGAGAGAAAGCCCCCAATGTTGTTTATAGAGGGAAGTTGGAAAACCAGAGGCTCATTGCTGTCAAACGCTTTAATCGAAATGCTTGGCTGGATGCCCGTCAATTCTTGGTAAGTCTACAATACTTGCATCCATGAAGCTTTAAAATGCTGTTCTGCGTAATTTCCTGAGCTTAAATTGTCTGATGAGTTTTCTTCAGAAGAAACAAATAATTTGTGGTGACATTATTTTTGTTGAGTAGTAGTTTCTGATTTGCCCATTTTTCCTTTTCCCTCGGCGGTTGTTTCGTTGATTAATGCAGGAAGAAGCAAGAGCTGTTGGGCAACTCCGGCACCATAGATTGGCTAATCTACTTGGTTGTTGCTGTGAAGGTGATGAGAGGTTACTTGTTGCAGAATTTATGCCCAATGAGACTCTTGCAAAACATCTATTTCACTGTAAGTCCACAACATATTGACGCTTGTAACTCCCTGCTTTAGCTTTTCCATGTGACACATTTTTAATCGCATGAATTTGGACTAAAGTTGTAAGGATAAATGCTAAAATTGGATCATAGAATCATTGCTACCTCTGCTTAATTAATAAGGTGATCTTTAACTCTTCTTGAAGTAGTATATTCTTCCTCAAACCTTGTGCTTGGTTTGTTGCATCACAGCCACTTTTGGTGGCACCATACTATCTTCTGTGCTGTTTCTTTGTAGGACTTGTGTCCTTGTAGTTTTTGTCATTGGAATAACAAATAATGCATCATGTTTTGTCTTTCAGACTGTATAGCTATGATTGGCTAGCAATAAAAGCTAGAGTTGTATCTCAGTTATTCTTGGACAAGTCAACATCAGATGTTAATATGCTAATGTACACAAATTCTTGAGATTTTAGCTTTGATCAGTTTGTTGAATATTGGTACGAATTAATATCATGCTTCATTTGCGTGCTGATTTAGGGGAAACACAACCAATGAAGTGGGCAATGCGACTAAGGGTGGCCTTATATCTTGCCGAAGCTCTCGAATATTGTACTAGCAAAGGACGCTTGCTTTATCACGATCTTAATGCTTACAGAATACTCTTTGATGATGTAAGTCTGAAGTTCTTTATCATTT
Organism: Ehretia macrophylla; assembly: GCA_037974665.1. Taxonomy (NCBI): domain Eukaryota; kingdom Viridiplantae; phylum Streptophyta; class Magnoliopsida; order Boraginales; family Ehretiaceae; genus Ehretia; species Ehretia macrophylla. The sequence goes on along the minus strand of CM075773.1, from coordinate 33,532,737 downwards.
TGTCATTTGTTCTTTTGCAATTGGCATTTAATTACATACTGTATAATGTGTGCATGCTTTGAATCTTCACAACTCCTTCTATTTTTCTTAATTCACAGGATGCCAATCCCAGACTGTCATGCTTTGGATTAATGAAAAACAGTAGAGATGGAAAAAGTTACAGCACGAACCTTGCATTTACTCCTCCCGAATACATGAGAACTGGTATCTACTCCCTCACACAAGAGTTTACTTTGGACCTGAAAAAATATCTGCACTCCATCTGAATTGTTGACATTGGTGGCATGTCAACATTACGTGTTTTAGACCCAGTCTTTCAGTTTTAAGTTTGTATGCTATCTTTTTTTGTATGATAGTTGTAACAGGAGGATTAAGATTTAAGACGTTAGTGATCACAACTTATATGTATTTATTTATTTCTTTTCACCAGAAATGCATTCCTTTTGTGTGATAATGCCATAATTTATTGTAATGATGTTTGTCTTTATGAATGTGTGACTCTTTCTCTTTATAGTATAAACTCACTGTTATGCTTATGATGTTAGAATTGTTAATCTGTTTTCATATGGTTGTTCAATATTTTATAGGACGAATCACTTCAGAAAGTGTGATTTATAGTTTCGGAGTGCTTTTGCTTGACCTTCTCAGTGGGAAACATATTCCCCCAAGCCATGTAAGTCTTTCTCTTTGATAGATAGCGTAATGGATTTTCCTCTTTGATGTACCTTTTGTTCCTATTTATTGTCTTCCTCCTCCCCCTTCCCTTGCTTGTTTGTCTCCTTTCCTGTCAATGAAAAAAATTTGGTATTTTGTTGCAATGAAGAGATGTTGGCATGAAATCAGATCTATGTCGAAGAAAGAGCATGAAATCAGATCTTGTTAAGGTGGCTTTCTGTTCGTTTTCTATCATGTGTGGATTGAATGCAATAGTAGAATCCACAATTCGACCATGTCCTCGGAGGACCAAATTATTGAGAAAATATTTTTGGATGTTAGAGGGAAAATTAGTCTTCAACATAACTGTAGACATAGCCTAGAAAATAGTATTCTGTGTACAGACTAGAGAATCAGCTTGTCCCAGAGTTGATCTTGACATTTTGTATATTGTTCATTGATGTGGAATGAAATAAATTACTTGCCTAGCAAAAAAAAGAAGAGAGATGCTGGCGTGGTTATTTATTGGGGACAATGATATCCAAATAGTAGATATAAGCATATACTTGCATTATACTTGATAAATATCTTAAAATTTGGCTTCTAATGAGGACAAACTCTAGCATCTTACTCTCTTTGTCTTCTGGAAGAGGAGGTTGAGGCTATAATTAACTAAAGCATTTTATTAAAAGTGCCACCAAGCAAATATATTCAACTATACTTGAAGATTCGACCAGTATCTATCTTCGTTCAATTGGGATCAGATTCCTCAACTTATCGATCAGTTGATAAGGCACTGATAGCTGATTGATAAGTGGATTTGATGAGTTTAATAAAGTTTTCTTGGTGAATCTGAAGAGGTATGCTAAGGTTGGAAACTATTTTGTAAGAGCAACGAGTATGCTAGATTGCTTCCTGGAGAACAAAATGTAGCAAAGGATCGGCGCACTTTAGGCTGCTACACATTGCTGATTGTTGCAAAGGTTCTGATAATAAATACAGTCTTATACAACTGTTAAGTAATACTTTTCTGCAAAGCTCAAAGAGCACAACTGCACAAACAAGCACACTGAAATAATATAAGTGCAAAAGAGCTTCTTCTTCGTATTTTGGCATGGAGATGAATGCTTCTGGCGTTGATATGTTGGTGCTATGAAGCCTTTGGTGGCATCGTGCCTCTTTTTGTGGACCTACTTTTGTTTCTTCCATGGTAGTGATCTATATATGGTTTTATAATTTGTCTTTGGCACTATTTGTTGACTTTCAATTTAAATATCCTAATAGACATGGGTTTACGGATTTATTGGTAGCAGGGTATATTGTTTCGTGAAAAGATTTACTATATTGGAAAATTGATCACACATGACTCTGTTTGATCTGTGTCAGGCGCTTGATCTGATAAGGGACAGGAATCTGCAAATGCTAACTGATTCTTGCTTGGAAGGTCAATTTTCTAATGATGACGGAACAGAATTAGTACGGCTAGCCTCAAGATGTTTACAATATGAGCCTCGTGAGCGGCCAATTCCAAAGTCATTAGTTTCTGCATTGATTCCTCTTCAGAAGGAAATTGAGGTTAGTTCTTTTTCTTAAGTGTTGTAACATACTCCTTTTAGCATAATGTCGATTTTATTGAGACAGTTAATTTTGTACATACTACACTTTTTCAAATGTACAGTGGGTCATATGTTCTATATATAATTTTTCTAGTTCCATCTTTATTTGGTATCCATTGTTTAGGTATATATCTTTTCCTTCCAACTGATGCAGCATGTTAATGTCAAATTGATGTAGTATGTCTTTAGCATCCTCCTAGTTTAAGGTCAGAGTGAAATTTGAATAATCGACCGTGCAGGTTCCATCTCATGTATTGATGGGCATTAAAGATGGTGATGAAGCTTTGTCTTTATCTCCTCTTGGTGAGGCTTGCTTCAGAATGGATTTGACTGCCATACATGAGATTTTGGAAAAGCTTGGGTTTAAAGATGATGAGGGAGCAGCTGCTGAGGTTTGTTTTCAGTTGATCATTATTTTGATTTCATTGAGTGATTATTACATTCACTGGCTGCCATGTAACCTATGATCGGTTTTCTTCCACAAATTCTGATTCTTTTAAGAAAGGAGACTCTTTGTTAGTTGAAGATAGAGAGACCCCTCTGGTTTTTATCTTTTTGGGAAGACTAGTTTTTTTGTTGGGGCTTGCACTGCTACAATAATTTAATTTCAATTCAAGACTGTGTGACTTCACTGATTTTTTTGAGTTTCTTTGATATCACAAAAAGCAATCTTACTTTCACTCCTCTGTCCTACAGTAAGTATCCTGTATGATAAGAAATCAAATTGCATAATGAGGTTAAGGAATTTGTCTTTATGTGAAGACTCGTTATCTTCTGAAGGAAAAAGTCTCCATTTCCATTTACTTAAATTCATACAATGATAGAGGTTGAGTTTCCTTTAGCATAAGGACTACCTGCAAATAAAAAAAGCTTGTTTGTCTATAGTTAGGAAGTTAGCAGTCTGCCATTATTCTATCTTTCCTCTTATTGTCTTTGCCCATAAAGCAACCTACCTATCTGGAGCATGTTGACCATCCTATGACATGTCCAGGAAAAATTAAGACCTACTTGTTGGACACATCGTGCCTTGGTTCCCTATTTGTCGTGATGCTTGCAATTTACTTCATAAGTTGGATGACCTCAGATTATCAATAGCGGTTTGCTTTTCTGAGGTGTTCTTTCTTCAAGTCTCTTTTATCTATTTCTCTGATTGATATTTGGTGTAGTTCTTTTTGACTATCACCAGTCGACATAAATCCATGTTAGATTGTTCTATGCAAACTTGTGCTTGTGGCCACATAATTGGCATATAAATGGTAGTGACCATGGGTTTGATGCTATTCTTGCTAGAGCACCTTTTTGCTTAATGAATGAGAGAGTTGTTGCTATTTATCTTTGTTACTCCTCGTTTCTTTGTACTTTTTTGCTTATGAGTGAGTTTTTCAATCCCTGCATAATCACCCACGTACAATTTAATGCTTGTCCAAGAGCAATGATCTTATTCATGCTGATGGCTTTTGTAAGCCATCTATCCCAAATGCTTCAGCTAATCATAGAATTTTCACTACATGCAGCTTTCCTTCCAGGTGTGGACAGATCAGATGCAGGAAACTTTAAACTCGAAGAAAACGGGCGACACTTCTTTCCGGCATAAAGATTTTAAGACTGCAATTGAGTGCTACACACAGGTCTGAGCTGTAATATCATACACAATTAAAATTGACTTGTTATCTTCTGAAAATTTAGCTGTCCAGCATTGTAGTTAATGGGGTGAATAATGATTTAATTAATGCCTTAAATCGTTGACCACTATGTTTGTCATATGCAATCTTCTCCTCGAGTAGTTTGGAGCGTCATAGTCTAGCCAAGGATGCTTTCTCAAATTAGATGTACCCTTTGAAGTATTCCATCTGATAATTCATGCAGCTCTTATCCAAAGAATTGTTCAACTGATATCTTTACTTCATGTGGTTGCAGTTTATCAATGTCGGAACCATGGTTTCACCAACCGTGTATGCTCGTCGTAGTCTTTCATATCTGATGAGTGATATGCCACCGGAAGCTCTCAATGATGCAGTCCAAGCACAAGTAATATCTCCTATTTGGCATATTGCATCATATCTACAAGCTGCTGCACTCTTTGCTTTAGGAAGGGAAAATGAGGCACAAATTGCACTTAGAGAAGGCACTGTACTCGAAGAAAAAAAGAATACCACTTCTTGATAAATTCACGAGTCAATCCGGCGTCGTTTCTGCTCTTCAATTGCATTTTCCTGGATACACACATATACATAGTACAAGCTTCTTGGTTCGAGAGCAGAAAGATTCGAGGATCTTCATCGTCAGAGAGAAACTTATCGTCCGGGTGCATGACTTGATGATTTCCTTTTCCTGAGCATTCTTTCCAGTATTACCAACACAGTCTCCAGAAACAACTCAATGCAAATGGAATGTTTTTTTATGTTTATACGAGTCTTAAGTTACTTGCAAAGAGCAGCTGGAGAAACTTGCCATTCTGTAAGTTATGTACAGTTGTTATATGGTTTGCTCAAACAGTGGTTTGATTGTTTACGGACATTGACTCGTTTATCGAGCTAATAATTGCATCATCACGTTATTGTCATACATGTTACGAGAAAAATTAAATCCGGAATATTAAAGGATATCATGCATTGAAACTCTTCTTGAACATATCGTTCTCGTAAGCAGCTACTTCGTGGGTTTGCTCAGTGTCTTTGCAATGCTTCTTCCATTGCTTCAGATGATTACAAAAGGGTATTGTTATGAGAGGCTAGTACTAGAATGACATAAATATAGAGTAATTATTTAACATACTATGAAATTTGGGATACACTGGAAAAGTGCAAGCATAGGTCAATTTTTTCTTTCTCTTTCGATGCTAAGCTAGTATTTACAAGAATATCATTTGGGGAGAGGTTTTTCCTCTCCTATCCTTCTCTAGAAGAACAAGAAGAGTACCCGGTATTTGATCAGCAATTGTGTCTTGATATATACACTTCATCTAATAGATGAGAAAAAATAGAGAGGATCCAAACCTGTAGTGTACCAATGCAAGAAAGCCTTACACCTAAACATGATCATAAATTGCTCTGAAACACGCCTAAACATCTCTTGAATAGACGTAGCATTCCCAACAGATGTTGATGACATGCTCAACCTTGTTGGTGGAACATCACAAACACTAAATTTAACGTTGCTCGGTATCCATTTCTATAGTAATATTAGTTTAGACCTCCTTATAAACTTAAAATAAAATATAAAAAAAAAAGTTGTTCGGTATCCATTCAACAAAGTACGATGAATTCTTGTTTTATACAATAGCACAAGCCAAATGGAAAAGAACAGTGAAAATGTTGTCACCTCGTTAAAAAAGTTAAAAGTGTTATTAGAGGGATTTATTAATTACTTCAATGGACCCCTCAGCGTTTAGGCCTTTTTGTTTTAATAATTAAACTTTTCACACATTCATTTTAAATGAAGGGCAACATATTTGAATCCAAGACCTTTTGTTTACTCCGTTTTTATACTATGTATAACTTTATCTAAAAACTTAATTTATTAAAGATGAATTTATTTATTTATTAACTTCAACATATAACATTAAAAGAGTTGAAAAGAAAAGCTTTAAATATAGACCGAAATTTGTTTTTTGGTCAAATATAACCCACAGTTGATTAATCTTTTTCCTGTAGATACAGAGAAGCCTATTTCAGGTACCATTCTCATTTATTACTAGATATGTTGCCAATTAAGAATGTAACAAGACAAGATTATGATGATGTCAAGGATATGATTCCCATTGTTTGCTTTTAGTATGTTGAATGTCATTCCCTTTCCCCTATCTTGATCTTGATTTTTAAAGTTATTGAGCTAAAATTCTTTATAGTCGATCTTACTTAGTAAAATGAAATTTAATTTGATTTAAGCAATAATTTCTCATGTTAAACGTGATTCCAAATCCATAAGATTACACCACCAGCATATCGCTTCAAATAATCTCTTCTCTATCTCCCCCTCTTTGCCTTCTGTTATTACTAGCTGACAACGCTTGGCCCAACATTGGATTTGTTTGAAAACAACCAAGATAGCGATCATTCAATTAAATCTTTTATGCTAGTCCAAACTAATTACCTACCACTAGATTGGTATGTATCTCACCATTTAGCTACTTTATTTGCTAATGATTTTGATCCTACTCGTGTTGAATAAACTCTGTACTTGCTTGTTTATTAATATAATGGGTGAAGCGATAGCAAAGCTCAGGTGGTAATACAACTGCAAGGTGAGCGTAATAGCCTCCTCGGGCATGCTAACAAGGAACTTTGAATCTATGACATATTTCCTAATCATATACCTTAACCTCCTTTGTCGCAATTCCGAGATTTGCCCGATTAATCTCATGGGGCCTTGAAGTTAACAGCTGAGTAAACCTTCAGTAACCCTGAGGGAACTCGAACTGGCTATCTCTTGATACACTCCCACGATCCCAGTTGAGCTACCCCTAAGAGTTAAATCGACCGAGTAATTACAGTTTGATTTGATTAAGGATACATGAGAGGATCCCCAACCACAACTTATTCCTGTTATAGAATACTTTACCTTGACTTGCTACAAGAAAATGTACTAGGAAAGAAGAGAATCACAGCAAAGTTCTCTGGAGAGTGCCAAGATAAAAACCTCAGTAAAGCAGTTCCTGGAAAACAGGATCAACACTTTGTCCCCACTTTCCATGGTACAACTCCAGGAGCTTCTCAGCTGGGGTTACGCCTGCAACGTTTGTTCATCCGTGAGATCATCAAATAGATTCTTGCGGTCATTGGCATTATCGCTAAATATCTCAAGAGAAAAGCTCTTAAACTTCTTGTTGCAACGCAGATCTTAGTGTTCCCACTAACATTTTGGGACACAACATTTATTGCTTTCAGATAAGCACTACTCTAAATATCGGGTTAAATCAAACATTTATCTTTGCTTCTTTAAATTGAGATCAGTTAAAATTCTTATAGCTGCACCGAGTAACCAGAGAAATTGTTTACTGCCCTATAGTTAGGAAATCAAACATTAAGAGATGGTTACAAGCAGCTAGGCAAGCATGAAGGGCAAATGCAAATGGAAATTAATGAGATAAATTACCAACCTGTTTTAACCACCTCTGCTACTTCATTCAAAAATCCAGTTTCTTTGAAGCCTCTCCTTTCCAGACCATCCTGCAAAAATATAACAACAACATGAAAATGAAGCAAAAAAACTGGAGAATTAACGACTTTTGCGATAAATCTTCAATAGGAAAGCAAATGGAAGAGCTTTAAGTCACCTTTGCTAACTTCAGAACCTCTTGAGCAACATGCTTCAGCAATCCATCTCGAAAAGGCGTCTTCAAACCAGTTTTTGGAACCTAATAAAAGAATGCTGGTAGTAAATTGCTCACTTCAATAAAATGTTCCAAGTAGCTAAATAAGGTAAAGTGTATCTCCGAGTAAACAAGAGAAACATGCATCATCTCTACAAAATGGTCAAGTGCCATGATTTCAATCACCACCTAAATTACCGCCCAATGCAGAGTATACTTTTCCAATGATTGGCATTCTTTTAGTGATCCCACTTAGTAGAATAAAGCTTGATTTGGTTTGGTTTATTAGTCTTCTATAACGCAGACTTGAGATTAGATGCAAAATATTCCAGAAACACCACATTGATCCTCTAATCGACATGTTACCTTATTCCTCAACATCTGTCTTTCTTCCATGGTCCAATCAGCTGTCATGTCCAAGACACTTTGTAAAGATTCCTCGTCATATAATAGACCCACCTGTAATGGGTTAAATGATAGTGATTCAAGTCAAAGGGAATATGAAAAAGCTCAAACCCTAAAGGCCAAAACGTATCAATAAGTTGAAAATACCCCTTTGAACCTTTCTCAAAAATAAATAGACAATACGTAACTTCCTTTTCCTGGTGAGAACAATAAAAGTAAAAGAAAAGGCCATGAAAAAAATATATATATACATATGAAGATATTCGTGCATATATATTAAGCCATTCATGCTTTCTATGCAAAGTACAAAAATAACCGATATAAGCCTAACAACTGCAGAAGCAAAATATCTAAATGCTGGTTCTCGGCCAAAACAATCCTGAGTGCATTCACACTCATTTACTCACCCTTCATTATTTTTCTTGTGCATCTTCAAGATTTTTCAAGACACATTGGTCATTTCCTAGATCACAGAAAAGTTTGTACATTATATATAGAAAAAAATAAAAGGGTACAAACCCAAAGTGCAGGAAGTGCACACAGCCTCCTCCAAGGTCCTCCATCGGCACCCCTCATCTCCAGATATCTTTTAAGCCTGACCTGGAAAGAGACATAGAACAAGCTTAGATATAACAGGGGATCATAATTCATTTTTATGAGCTTAAAATCTTCCCCAAACCAATTAAATATCCTGTGAATGAGCGGACCTCAGGAAATATCGTTGTCAGATGATTCTCCCAATCATTAAGTGTTGGATATTCACCAGGAACAGGAGGAAGTTTTCCAGCCATAAAATCCTACAGAAGATCCAAAGTCAGAATAATTAGTTTTTTACATATATTTTAAGAAAAGCGTAAAAAAATAGGACCTGATATGTAATAATGTATTTAAGGGACAAGTAGAGACCCTGAAGGACATTCCAGCACAACCAATGTACTTCTTTTTCCGATAGACAAAATACATTGGGACATCAAGAGCATAATCAACATACTGCTCAAACCTGCATCCATAAAACAAGGATCGTCAAAATAAGCACAAAATATTCCACGAATTCTTGTAAAAGAGACCATAGTTAATGCAAGATACACAAACGACTACGAATTTTTTTTTTCTTGCAACACTGACGCTATAACTTCATTTACTGCAAGTAGGGATGACAATCAGTGGATTACAAGCCAAAAAGAGGGACGTAAAAGGATGAAATGGGTATCTTATTTTTCTGGTAAAATGTACACGAGAGAATAGTTTAAAAAAATCATTTCTTCAATAAGAGAAATGTGTGTTATGCATAAAATCCTGTCCATGACAGATGATTCGTCTTTCTGAACATGTCAGTAAAGGATACAGAAATTGTTTGTAATCTATTTCAATCATATGCCAGTCCAATTCTTCTGGAAATGACTTTTCAGAGGTAAACACATTATGTTGTAATAGTTCATCTGTTACATCAAAATAGATGGGGAAAGTTGAAAACTCACCCAAAAGAGTCATCAAAGACAAAAGGAAGCATGCCAGCACGATTGTTATCTGTATCAGTCCAGATATGGCTGGTGAAACAAGTAAAAGGTACTGTGTAAGAATCTAGTGACAGAAGAATAGAAATTAGAAAGATAAAATATAGCAACAAATAAAGACCTTCTCATGCTGAGGAAACCATTTGGTTTTCCTTCAGTGAAGGGTGAATTTGCGAACAATGCTGTTGCAATCTGTTGATCAACTCGTCATATTAAAAGAAATAAAACCGGTTCACCAAAAAAAATGAGAAGAAAACATAATAACTACAAGTTACGTTAATATCGAAAGACCAAGGCTTCTCACAGGCTGCAAGGAAAGACCAGCTCGGAATTTCCTAATCATGTCAGCTTCAGAACTGAAGTCCAGATTCACCTGATCATGTATATCTACTTAAATCGTGGTCATAGATTTGCAACATAGACACAAATGGAGAACATTGGAGCAATTGCAAACTCTATAGCTATATAATGCAAAATTAAATAAGAGATCCAAGTTGAAAATTGAGCAGTACCTGAACAGTACACGTCCGGAACATCATATCGAGTCCAAGAGAACCAACCTTAGGCATATAATTCCTCATAATCTCATATCTTCCCTGTGCCAAAGTTCTACATCAGTATGTGGATGGAAGGCTAAATCTTTTCAAAAATAAACATTTTGATCAAGCCTCTTAATTACGCAAAGTTCACTAACTTTAAAAGGTGAAGACCACCACTTGTGTTCAAAGAATGAGGACTGGAGGAGTACCAAATGATATTTTCATTTACGTAAAAAAAAATATATATATATTCAAAGAAAGAATAACAACTTTGCTTCAATTTCTGTAGATATGTTTCATAAGTACTTGATAGTAGTCTGGCAATCAAAAACTATCTTACACTTCAATTTGGAAGAGTCCTTAGATATAAAGGCATAGATAGATACAGAAGATGACACGAGATATAACACTAACTGAGATCATGCAAAAGTAGATCAAATGCTGAAAGGGTAAAGAGCACGGCCTCTTAAAGATTCAGCCTTCCAAATGGCCCTCATCAAGATGAGATGCATAGAAGACGATGCAAATGTCTGAATGTCTAATGCTTGGGAAAAAATGGATTCTGGGCCCCACTCATATTTTCACCGCGGGAGTTTCCAGTTTATCATTAGTACTGATGATTCATCAAAATGTGTTGTTCTACAACCAGCATTTAAGTAGTGTAGTAATAATCTTAAAATCAGATATCCTACAAAGACAAGAATCTATTCACATGCCACCCTGACAATTCCTCAGAAGTTCAATGAATTAATTAGTTAAGTTACTGTGTTTAACGGGCATGAACCAATGACAAAAATTAAGGTTTCAAGAGGAGCTAGTGCATGAGAAACCAATAGGGCACCATATGTGGCATCTCAAAGTAAATGGTCCTCGGACAACATCAGTATACGATCAGCATGAAATTTACCTTCGGCATTACAGGTATATCCTTCAGACCCCATTTGGGCTGGAAACCAATTCCCAAGAATCCGATTCCCATCTCCTCTGCAACAGCTTTGACCTGTGTCATTTATGCAAGAGTGAATGATAATCTAAAGATTACTAATCTAGGTGCCAAGGACTGCCTATTTAAAATTCAGTGAAAAGCTGCCCGACTATAAAAACATTCTTTCAATCAAGAAAAGGACAGCCCAGTGCACGAATGAGCGGTTCTGGTAAAGAATGGAGATGTACTTCATATCTTAAAGAAGGGAAAAAAGGATAAAAGCACTAGAGTTGCAAATGCAATAACCATCCATATTTATATGTATAGTTCGAGTTCTGCACAAACCTGGTAAAGATGTGAATTAACCTCAGCACATGTCTGATGGAGAGTTTCAAGAGGGGCGCCACTGAGCTCAAATTGACCACCAGGCTCCAGTGATATGCTTTGTGTTCCCTACCCAAGCCAAATACACCGAAAATCATCATTAGCACAATCCGTTGAAGAGCAAAGCACCGAAGTAATTTGACTAGTGAAGAAGAAAATCGCAAGTGTGTAAATAAACTGAAGAAGAAATTTTCCATCACATGCACACAACAGTTCTAGCATCACCAATTATCGACACATAAGTTGCAAGCATGATGAGTTAAAAAACCAAGAATTTTTCGACCATGACTTTGTAATAGACCAACAATCTTCGATTGAATTAAACCACAAATTCTGCACCAAACAACTAGATTTGAAACTGTACCTGTTTAAGACCGATGATTTTGTCATCTTCCATGATTTTTTCCCAATCAAATCTCTCAGAAATACCATTAAGCAACTCTGCTATTTGTTCGTACTTCATGGGTCGTAAAGTTTCAAACTCGAAACCAAACTTCTCATGTTCAGTACCTATCCTGTTTGAACCAAAAATATTGTAAGGGATTACTCGAAATGCTACCACTTATTCAAAATGATATAAGTTTTCACCTTATAGACAGGCAATAGTGCAACAAAAGGATTGAAGTTAGAGCTGGATTATGTCCCAGCAGCATAGAAGCTTGCTAAAACCGAAATGAAATATATGTATGCAGCAAAGAAACTCTCTTTACCCCAGCTGATATTTTATTACAAAGCCCAGATCAAGCTTAAAACTACTGATAATCCAAAATTTGAGCAAAATTCTTAAAAGAATCCCATGGGAAAAGATTGACCAAATAACAAGAAGAGCTAGAAGTTGAACCTCCATTATATGGCAAAAAGTTCGATTGACCAAATAACAAGAACTGCAATGGGCTATCATTACATGGTAGAAGATACAACTGAAAATTCTGCAAAGTACCAATAAGAGCTAGAAGTTGAACCTCCATTTCTCCTTTGGTTTGCAGCCAGAAGCAAGATATCCTATAAGATCTTCTTTTGTCAGTGGTTCAGCAGCAACAACACCATCATCGGTCGGAGGACTTGCAGCAACGATGACACGGTCTCCCCTTTTGGATCCCATTCCAGAGCCATTCATACATAGACTTTGTGTTGCCTTTGAGGAATCACATAAGGAGAAATGCAAACCAAAGCAAACTTCCTTCACTTTGGATGTTCCTATAGTGTTCACTGTGTTATAGAACATGTTACATCCAGCTTTACATTGTATTGTCTCGTTTGGAATGCAGTATGAGGAACCTGTTTGTGACATCAGTGCCATGCAATTGACCTGAGAAATTATACATGCAAACTTTTACCAACACTTTATCCTGTCAAGAATGATGCTCAACAACTATCAAGTGTCACTATCAACAAGAACAAACCACTGGACTGATGCAAGGAATTACATACTTCAGGGGAAGATGGAAAATTTCTCCGTGCAGAATAAGCTCGTTAATAATGATCATCAATCAATGGAATTAACCTACCTAAGTATGATCAAATGCCAGAATGCACAAGACACTACCAGCAGCGTAAATCCATAATAAAGTCAAGAACTCCGCAGCATGATGAGCTTAAATTTGAAACCACCAAAAATAAGGCTTAGTTCCATACAAACTCATTCCAACTTTAGCCAGTCTACATATTTCAACTTTAAGAAGGGGACATGATTATTACACAGGAGCTAAAAGTAATACCACAGTTACATTACTTCATATATCAACAAACACAATTGTATCAGATAAAAAATGTCAAGAAGCAAAACACATATGAACTTAGTGGCCTGAAAAGGTCGTAACTTGATGAAGTGTGACTCACATATAAGTTAAAGAGTTCAACTTTTCATTTCATTAGCACATTGTGCCCAAAATTCGAGAACAACAATTCGCTCTCTAAAAACTCGTTCAAGCTTTAGCCAATCTATATTGGAGCCAAAAGTAATACCATAGTCACTAACGCACCAAACACAATTCATCACATAAAATCCTTCAAGAAACAATACATATATGAACTTAGTCGCCTGAACAAGACCTCAAATGTAAATAAAAATGCCAGCTCGATGTACAACACTCTCGTTATGTGCGGGTCCAGGAAGTCAGACCCCCTCTGGGGCTTATATGAAAAAGATAGTAAATTTATGAAGTGTGACCCGCATATGAAGCTTAAAGAACTAAACTTTTCACCAAGTTTAACTTCATAGCAGAGATAAGTAAAAGTTAACAAATGCATTTCAATTCAATGCGGAAACAAAAGCATTAAAATAATTAAGAAACTAAAACATAAACAAAGCTAAAATCATTATAACAAGGAAATAAACAAGAATTAAGCTTGTGGGTCATGTGGAAACAGCAATAAAAATTGAATCTTGAACTTCAAAATAGCAGCTAACATCAAATTTTTACTAAGTTAGTGAAAGATAATTAGTACCTGAGGTGTGTAAAAAGACTGAAAATTGTTGAATTTGGACGTGAATTTCTTTTGGGGTTAACGGGAGGGAGGAAGGGAGAGAGAGAGAGAGTGTGTGTGTGTGTGTTGGTGAGCAGAAGCAGCTGAAGAGTGTCTTTGGATGCGTTTGGGTCTTTTCTTTTCTTTTTTTTTTTCTTCTTTGAAACGTCTATGTTAGGTAAATTATAGTGGCCCCCTCTCTTATTTCCTATAAGGGCAAATTTCACACTTAGTCCCTATTGTTTAAATGATTTTTCAATATAGTCCTTAACATTTTAAAATATTTATAAAGAACCCTAATATTTATAAAAATTATTTAAAATGATCCCTATTATTCAAACTTAATCAATTTAGTCCCTATTATTTTCTAAAAATATTCAATTCAATTCATACATGTTATTCCTATTTGGGGACTAAATAAAATTTTATGGAAAATAATAGAGACTAAATTGGTTAGTTTTAAACAATATGGACCATTTTGAATTACTTTGTAAATAGTACGGACCTCTATGAATCTTTTAAAACATTAAGGATTAACTTGAAAAAAATAGCAAACAATGGGGACTAAGTGTGAAATTTACCCTTTCCTATAATACAATATATTCCACTAGAATTATGGTTCTTATATCTTTATATTAAAACCTTTTTTAGTTAAATAGTCACGACTTGTTTGAATGAAGGGGAAATGAAAAAAAAGATTCAGTCAAATTCAAGTATGTCCTGTGTGAATTTGGATTATGAGTTCTCTTCGGGTCTTCTTGTCGAGCCTTTCCCCACATGATATGGTTTTAGTGGCCCTTTGTACTTTGATGCTTTATCTTCTGTTTGGGTTTCAATTCTTTTCTCTTTGTTGTACTGATCATTTGACCTACCTTTGTACTTTTATTTTTATTAATTACACATTTTGCTCACTGATTTAGCAAAAAAAAAAATTGGATTATGAGTCAATATGAATAGGGCTTGAATTGATTTTTTTTTTCAAAGCACAATATATAAATTGCAAGTGGGTAAGAAGTCAGATAACAAAACATCAAACAACTGTGTTGGTACATTTGAAACCCAATCGAGGAGTAAACTGTCTCTAAATTTATATTTTGCCACACAGTCAACTGTCATGTTAGCAGTTCTTCTAATGTATAATAATTTAATAGACTGGTTATCAACAACAATCTTTTTTATGTCCTCTAACAAAGGTCTTGCCTTCCATATTGCAAGCTTAGGAGAATCGATTGCTTGAATTGTTAGCAAACTCATTTAGCTATGCAGGTTCTAATTAAAAATAGAAAATGTTTCAATATAAAGTTTGAAAGGGTAAGTCTAATATATATATATATATATATGTGTGTGTGTGTGTATGTGTGTGTGTGTTTTAACATGATATTTTTTCTAGTCTTGCATTCTAAAATAAATATAAATCTAAAGAGGTAAGTGCAATAGATAATATGTAGTCACAATTATAAATTCATATAACTGATATATGTTTTGTTCTTGGTTGTTTGACGCGCTCAATTACTTCTACAAACTTTTAATTTTAACATAAGTTTGACACTCACTATTAAGTTAAGCTTAAAAACTAAAACTTGGATAATGCTGAATTTTTAATTATGCCTTTTGATCCTTTAGACATCAACCATACACTGAAGTTAACAATATTGCAATTTCTTTAACATGAATTTGTATTTTTTAAAATTTACTTCTAAATTATTATATTTGACATTATTAGGATTGTTTGGGAATGATCAAAATAATATACATGTACCTTTCAAGTTTAGTTAATAAAAAACAAAAAACAAAAGTACAAATAAATGTAGGGTATCACAAGATCGTAAACAAGTTCTCAACAATTTTCGTAGTTAAATGAGTAGTTGATTAGTGAACATGAACAGATTAATGTAAACTAGAGACTAGAATTTTAGTACCATTAAAGTATAATATAATATGGTAGAGGGGTCATCAAATAGATACGATAACTTATAAGGGTAGTAAGCATAATTTGTCAAAGCTTGGGGAATTTAATAATGACCCATTTTTAACGTGGTCCCTCTTGATTTTTTAATTGCAAAATGACACCTTTAGCTTAGTCACAAAGCATACTTTTTACTTGCTTTTAGGGTATCTCCAATGGGAGATACTATTCACAAAAACTTACCATTTTTAGTAATTTTTTGAGATTGGCTCTCTAAATTTAGAGCCAAAATGTATAAAGTTCACACAATTTTAGAGATTTTAGTCAAAATAGAGACCCAATTTACTTTTTTTGCTCTAAATTTAAAGACTCAAAAAGTAATTAAATATCTATTTTGGCCAAAAAGTTGATAAAAGTGATAGACCCCATCTATTTTGACTCTAAATTTAAAGATCCAGGTCTCTAAAATAACCAAAAATAATAAATTTTTATAAATAATTCACACCATTAGAGATATCCTTAGGTACTTATGCTTATCTAGAATCACTTTTGAATCAGATGCTGCTGAAGTCATCGAGAAAATCAAATTAAATATTGCAAAGATTGGAGCATAAGCCATGTCATTGAGGATATTAGACATTCTCTTTATAGATATCCTTGAAATGCAATACAATTAGGTTGAAAAAGTTGACAATAAGCTAATTGATTGGAGCACAACACAAGGTAAATCCAGGAGTTATTCACGAGTTAGCGGGAACTGTAGATGAGTTATTAAAGAGTGAGTTAGAACTGTATTTTCAACAAATATATATATTCTTAAGATTAGGCTGAAAAATCAAAATATCTCCTATTAAAAAAATAATTCATGTACAAACACTAAATTGTTTATTTCTCTATCTCTGCTATATAATAATCCTAACTTTGGTCCTCGAGGCATGGCAAAATGGCATTTTGGTGCCTCAAATTTGTTATCCGAGTAAAATTAGATACTGGAAAAAAAAAAAAAAAAAAAAACTGTTTCTCATCTTTAATTTCCTAGGGTACACATCCACTAATGTTTGATATATGAAACCATATGTATTTTGAGAATTTATTTTTTGCTAAATAAGTAAGTAATTTTATTAAGCTCGAAACAATTGCATCACTTTACCCAAAATATCAACGAAAAAAGAAAAATACTATATCACTCTAGTGGTTTCAATTCAGAGGTAAAATACCAAGTCTAACATTCTTTGTAAGCCAGTCAATCACCTCATTAGCATTTCTGCAGACACGAGTGATACTATATCTTCTACAACCTGCAAGAAGAGATTTAGCATCGTTCACAAGGAGGTCAACTTCTTCCCTATACTCGATCAGAACCTATCAGCCTAAAAGATGCTTTCTTGTAACTGCTCCTCTGGGGATTCTTTGATTCCTTTCCTTCCAAATCGTGTATTTTGATTATTTCACTTGCAAACTTTATATGTTCAGTATTCTCAACCTCAAGACCTATTGAGCCAGACCTAACAGGCTCTCTCAACAGGTCAGAGCCATTGCCGGACCCAATAGCTGCCCCAACGTCTCATTACACAACAATGAGAACATTGAAATACTAAACTAGCCACCTCTCACACACCTTTCAGCTAGTTGCACAGAATCAAGAATAGCGATGGAAATACAAAGAGACGACACAGGTAAAAGAGGCATTGAAGCATATTCATTAGCACACGAGAGGATACGTAACCTGATAGACTATGCAAATAATCATACTAGTGAGAGTTATGCTGTGTGTGCCCATCAAACCATATATGTTACATTCCCACATATCGCACACATCTAAAACTATGACTACAGTCACTGAGACTCACTTAGCCCAGAAATTCAACCAAACTTATGAAGAAAAGAAACTAAAGAAAGAACATGCAGGAGTATCAGAAGTCTGAAAATTTATATATATAATACATATAATACATACATGATATGTAAATGGTAGTCCAATGTAGACTACATTTTACGATTTCTTTTCATGATTTTCAGCTTTTCTCTTTTTTCTTTCTTCTACCTTCTATTTTTATACACAGGATAGCCATTATCATTTACCCTCAAGAATTAGATTAAATGCAACACACTGTACATGGGGAAGATGTTACCAGAATCCATCATCAACAGCTACCGATGAAGGTGGGTATGGGTTGTCTTCTTCCTCCACCTCCATCTCTAACTCCGGCTCACCAGGCCCAAATTCATCTGACTCTATATCTGCAAGATTCTTCAAGTCAACCACAGAGAGCTCGTCAAGCTGCCTGACCACCAGGTCAGCAGCCCCTAATTCATAAACAGGATGCTTACTAGCAACAGCTACACACTTCATCTGAGCATCATGTGCAGCCTCCACCGTCTGATTTGAGTTCCCAAACACTATGCACCGCTCAGGAATGAATTGAAGCAGCTGTGCTGCATATAGAAACATCTCTGGATCTGGCTTCCCTCGATGAACATCTTCAGTTGCTACAATGACACTAAACACCCCTTCGATTCCAGTAGCTCCAATTGCAGTTTCAAGAGTTTTTCTAGGACGAGTAGACACCAAAGCCATTGGTATTTTGTATTGCATCAGAACATTAACGAACTCTTCCGAACCAGAGCGAAATCTATAAATCCCACCCTGCAAAGCATGGTAAATCTCCTCCTTTCTGGTGGCCATTCTCTTCAATTGAGCTGGATCTCTAGACCAGCAAAGGACTTCTGATATTGCTTGCTCATTCTTCATCCCTTCAATTCTCCGAAGAACCCAAGCAGGTGGTGGTGATTTTCCTCCTTCCTGAGAAAGAGCCAACCAGGCATGTTTCTCCAAATCAGGATTCTCTTCAATCAGCACACCTTCCCACTCAAATATAGCACCTAACCACCCACATCCCATCCTTTCTTGTCGAAGCAAGGGATTATGCAGTGCAGGGTCATCAGCCTTATTTTTTGGAAGCCACGACCCTGGCTTTTGATCTACACCAGTTTCAGACCAGTCTCTTATATCCCTAGTTATTCGCTCCTCTTCTCTATAGGAATACGCCTCCTTCGTTAGTTCCGTTGCCTGACCTTTTATTTTTCTACAAATTATCGGCAACTCAACTTGCAATCTTGGCAAAGGTTTTGAAGATACAACCTTTTTACCAAGAAACTCTTTTGATGGAACCCCAAAAAATTGAACCATCTTCCGGTTGCTTACAACATCTATACCACAATAGCCACCAAATATTGGTCTGTGCCACAAAAGGGATGTTGCAGTCATTGACTCCACCATTTTCACCGACCAACAACAACTTTTACCCCAACCAAACACACCCGACTTAGATTCTCAATCCAACCCTCAATACAAAACAAGTTATTTTCAAAGCACAAGCCCTTTGAAACTAATTACTATTTCCAGCCTAAAAAATCCACCAAGACTAAATTTATTCTCCAAAAACCAACAGCGTGCACCACCAGCTTAGGATTAAACTAACTTAAGCGCAACTCGGTGCATGAAGATTCAGCTAGCTTAAAATTTTCAAGACAAATTTCCAATATACACACAAACCACAAATATATACCCAAGTTTCTACAAGCTAAAAGCTAATATACATAACTTTGTTGCATCACAAATTATTTTAAACAACCACAAAAGGAAAGAATAAGAATAACAAAGCAAATAAAAGATCCTAACTTTATTCAACACTCATCAAATATCTCCATTATTACACAATCTAAACACTATTATAAGCATAACCCATCAAGCTAAACACATCAATTACCACGTTAAACAAGCTTAACACCTCTAAATATTTAAAACCCAATAAAAAGATTGGATTTTTAGATAAACCCACAAAAATTTCAGCTAAAATTCATGAATAATCACCGAAATTATAAATTTTTTTGGGTAATTAAGCTAAAAATTCAATTTTTTTTCTTGTGTGATTATATATTTACAAAGAGAGATGACGAGGACCTTTAGGGGATTGAACCAAGCTTGTAGATAAAAGAAATCAATTTCTTTTTGTAATTTTTTAGGTGAGATTAGATTGGATTTTTTTGGTGTTCATGTGGTTTATAGTCGATTGATCTGAAATCATTCTTGTGGAGCTTGTTGGACGGTTCTGCCCCTGAACACGGCCTTAAAATCGCCACGTGCCTATCTTCTCGCGGTGGTTATTTGGGCACATCACTTTAGTCAAACCACTAGTTACTATTCATTTTTTTTTTGTTTTTTGTTTTTTTGCAGAATAACTGCTTCTCTTTTCTTTATTGTTTTTTTTTTTTTAATGTGTTGTTCTAAAACTTGAAAAAAAAAGTTGTTTCTAAAAGAAATGTGATTTGCTTCTTGTATTTTTCTAATATAATTTCTGAAATATTATGTGCAATTGACATTCATTAATTGCAATTGTTAATAATCTCAAATCGTACGAAAAAATTATGAAATTATCTAAAAAAAAATAATAAATTTCACATAAATTTTACACCTACTTATATGAGTGTCACATATTTATTGTAAAAAATATTTTAATACAAATATTTAATTTATCGACATGGATATGAAATTTATCCCAGACTAGTGTGTGACGGATATGTCGTACCAATCAAGTTGAGAAAGCTATGCCTATAGGCTAGCTACGGAGACACTTCGTACAGTCACCAAATTTCCCTTTTGGTACATTGTAAGCAAGACAGAACATTCAAAAAAATAAGCAACAAATGGTATTATTGTAGTACACACAGACTAACCTTAGGCTCCGTTTGTTTGCTGTAAAATATTCTTTCGAAAAATATTTTTTTACTTTTACGGTATTTGGTAATATTGGAAAATTAGTCAATCGAAAAATATTTTTCAGTCAAAAATAGTGGACTACTTTTTGAAGATTTTCCGGTATTTGGTAATACCGAAAAATTAATCAACCGGAAAATATTTTCCGATAAAAAATAGTAAGCTACTTTTTGAAGATTTTCTACTGTTTGGTAACACTGGAAAATTGGTCAACTGAAAAATATTTTCCGGTCAAAAATGACTGCTAGTTCAAAATTTGGAAAAATATTTTCATTTTTTTGGGAGATGAAAATATTTTTCGGAACTTAATCACCCCTATTTTATGTATATATATATTTTTTATATAAATCTCATGTCGGAAAATATTTTTTATTGTACATCCAAACACCAAAAAATATTTTTAAGTATTTTATTTTCCAGGAAAATATTTTCCTCTAACAAGTTATTTTACGGCAAACAAACGGAGTTCAGGAAAATATTTTCCTCTGAAAACATTTTTCACTTAAAATATTTTCCACAAGCAAGTTATTTTACGGTAAACAAACGAAAAAAAATATTTTATTTTCTACGAAAATATTTTCCACAAATAAATTATTTTATGGCAAACAAACGGAGCCTTATCGACAAAATTTTATCAGCCAAAACTTTACTAGACTTGACTAAAATTCCACATCATGTTATTACAGTCTCGAAACGTACTGTGGTTTTTTTTTTCTTTTTGGATTTCATGGAGGAAAAATTGGTGAATGAAATGAAAAAATGCGGTGAGTTAGCCATACTTTTAAATGACCATTTTAAAATAATATTTTTCTCGTTTATTCTTTTCCAATAACAAAAAAATTGCAGTTGAAATATAATCCACTATAGAGTTTTTTAAAAGTACTTTTACACAATTGGAAGAAGTAATACTGATTATATTGAAAGGGAAAACAAATAGTAAATGAAAGTAATAAATGTATTAAAACTTGTCATTATGTTCTATCTTTACACGTTTTAAATTACATTCAAATTCTTCTCTCTAAAAAAATTAGAAAGTAAAATACTTACACACCTTTGCATAGTATCAGGGCTATGGCTACGAGATTATTATGAGCAATTTTTATTCTTTTAAAAAGATTTAGTTGTTTATCTAATTTATGTTGCTGGTATCTCTCACTCTATGAGATTTATTATGTGATTATTAGTCATCGTATGTGAAATTTTATATGACTTTGTTCATCCTTTCGGAATAATATTGTCATAACGTGGGATTTGAATAATTGATTAAACGATTTAACATTAAATAAAGTATGTAATTTATTTAAGTGTTTATAATTATCAATTCATTATCATTTAATTAAACAATAACGATTTAAATCTCTTACTGATAACACCATAAATAATAAAAAATATGTATTTTTTTAATATGATTTTTCACTTAGGGGGTGAATCGAAGCACATAAAGAAGTTGAAATAACTCAAAAAGAGAGTAAAGCTTAGCAAGAAATTCTGTGAAAAACACGATCGTTTGAAAGTGAAAAAATTTCTGTGTCAAAAAAAAACTAACGAATGAAGGAAAAATCAAGAGACAATCGATAATAGACAATATAAAGATAATTTAATTCCGTTAAAAGTCCTATAATTGCTTCTTTCAAAAATTTTAAAAAAAGAAAAAGGAAAAACGAAGATAAATGGCAGATCTGTAGATAAGCCAAGGATTATGACCATTTTAGAAAATCAAATAAGCATCTATAAATTGGGCCCTGACACTTGGCATTGGCGCGTTGAACTTAAAACCCGCAGCCCAAAATCTTTCCCCCATTTCACACGTGCACGCGCGCACACACACACACTGAAAAATATGGGCAAGCGGCGATTCGCGCTGGTGGCGAGCGACGACGAGGACGATGCGCCACCGCCTCCACGGCGGTCACGGTCGCATTCGTTAAACGAAGTTGAAGGACAAAAAGCAAATAACAACAATAATAATAAAAATGCTAAAAATAAGCGTAAGAAAGTGAAGCTCGATTACGAGGAAGAAGAAGAAGAGGAGCGAGAAAGAGAGGATGAAGAGGAGAAGAAGAAGAAGAAGACGAAGAGGAGAGTGGAGGAGGAAGAAGAGAACGGCGGTGAGGGAGAGGAGGGGGAGGAGGACGTGGCGGAGGATGCTAAACCTATTGGTGAAGTAATTAGGGTTTCT
Organism: Ehretia macrophylla; assembly: GCA_037974665.1. Taxonomy (NCBI): domain Eukaryota; kingdom Viridiplantae; phylum Streptophyta; class Magnoliopsida; order Boraginales; family Ehretiaceae; genus Ehretia; species Ehretia macrophylla. Next base: position 33,510,061 of record CM075773.1, on the reverse strand, counting down.
GGAAAAGGGCGATGGAAAAAGTCTCATTATAAGGCCTTTGAATATGATGGATTACAATATGAGCTCGTAAGTACTATATAATTTATTAATCTTTATGGAAATTTCGTTTAATTTTTGGAACTTTCTTTAATTTTTTAGGGACTTTGGAGCATCTTTTTTACCACGATTATGTATCAATTCTATATCTATGTTGTCTAGGTGAATGGAAATTTAGTTAATTGTCACGAACTTGTAACTCTTTGCGATTAGATATTGAGTTTTATGTCAATTTCGTTTGATTTGATGGTAATATACTTACATGTTACGAGCTTGTAAGTAATTTGTGGCGATTAGTTGTTGATTTCTATGTCAATTTTTTTGCTTTGTACTTACGGGTTTGTAAGTAATTAATTGATTTAGTTATGTGGAAATTTTCTTAATTGTTACAAGCATTGAAGTAACTTATCGCGATTATTTATCGATTTTTATGTCAACTTTGTTTTGTTTAATGGTAGTTTGCTTAATTTTTACGTGGTTATAAGTAATTCATGGCGATTAGTTGTTGATTTTTATGTCTATTCTTTTGTTTTGCTTTAATGAAATTTTGCTTAATTGTTATGAGCTTGCAACTAATTTTAGCTCGATTGGTTTTGCAACTAATTTAGCTCTATTGGTTTTGATTTTTATGTCAATTTTGTCGGCTTTCATGGAAATTATTGTAATTTTGTACAGCTGAGTAATGTATGGTTATTGTTTTTTGATGGCTATGCCAATTTTATTAATTTTTATGGCAATGGATTTGATTTAAATGTTGCTTGAAATGATCCCTGTGTTTTTTTGGGTTGAAATTATTTATTTTTTTGTTTTCCAAAGATGAAGGGCGATTAGAGTTTTGATTTGCTTTAGAGATGGAATTAGGGTAAAGGGATGAAGGTTTTAGGCACGTGGCTCTACTTGAAACTGCTATTTTGGGCTTGTGAAGGCATGAATGATTTAGGGCTTGGCTTTTGATGGGGAAGAATACAATGAATGGCCTATTTCTGCACTTCCTCCTTCATGTTGTATTGTTTAGATCGATTGTCTTATTAATTTTCAATCAATGAAGATTGCCTTGACTCTACCTAGTGGGATAAGGCGTAGTTTAAAATGGTTTGGAAGATACGGTTTTAGGTTTGTGTACGTATCCTCTTCTTTCTCTGAAGGTAAGCAATACAAATGCGCATGGAATTGTTACCTGCTAAGGATAAGCGTCATTGATTGCGCAAACAATAGGTAGCTTCTTTCTTTATTAATCGAGTTTGCAGTTCTAGTATTGGTTGGAGCAGCTAGCGGATATGCCTGGGCTTGATGGAATGTTAGATTTCAGGGTGTTTTAGTCGGTTTTATTTATTGGTATCAATATTGATCACTCAGAGTCTTCATGGTGCTCCATTTTGAATGAGCGGTGTCTTTTGTTGATGGCTGGAGAGGAGGGTAATTTTCAGGTGAAGTGTCCTCGAGTTGTGATTATTATTTATGGGAATTAGATTAGCCGCCTGATATCCATACTGGCAACACTATCATTACAGTTGACATGGGTATGACAGATCAGACGAGGGTTTCATGTAGCATAGTTTTGTGTACTTCCAGAGGGGTGAGCATTGGGCTGGATTATATTATTTCTTGTGATATAAACTTCTCGGGGAGGAAATTTAATCCTAACAACCATGGACTGACATCTATGCTTATCTTTTACTTGAGATACATTTGCTGATAAGAAGGTAAGAATGGTGGGACAGCCTGGCCAAAGATTTCATATGAGCCAGTAAATGCTGATCTCTTGCTGATGTATTCTCCAACGAAATTACAATAGATATTAGATCATCTCCCTCTCTTTTTTCTGTCTATGAATTTTGTGGACTCTTTCCCACGTATCATGACTAATTGAAAACTATATTCTTCATCTTGGAGCTCAAATTTGTGACTAATTTGCAGTTGTCTAGATCTGGTTTGTTGCTTAACTTGTCTGTGATTCGCTCTTGCTATTGTACACAAAAAATGCATGGATAATTTCACAAACCGACATAGTCCTTCGTCCCAGATTCCATCGCCGCGGTCATCTGGATGTTGTTGATGTGTAGATTAAGTAGTGATTTAGTTTGTCTATTTCTTGAATATACATCTTGGTTCATTTTTCAGGAGGATCCTGTGCTCTTAGTTCCCGAGGCAACAAATCAGAAGCCTTATGTGGCCATAATTAAGGTAATGCTGATTTTCAGAGGTTCATAATTATTGCATGACATCTTGCTCTCTCTTCTTTGCCGCAATAAGCTATATGCGTCATTTCTGAATTGGTCTATGTGTCATCACTCTATTTACAGGACATTTCTCAGGACTACAAAGGGAGTCTGAAGGTAACGGGACAGTGGTTTTATCGTCCTGAGGAGGCAGAAAGAAAAGGAGGAGGAAATTGGCAATCACGTGATACAAGGGAGCTATTCTATAGTTTCCACCGTGACGAGATTCCTGCAGAATCTGTCATGCACAAGTGTGTGGTGCACTTCATACCTTTACACAAGCAGATTCCAAACCGTAAAGAACACCCTGGTTTTATTGTGCAAAAGGTGTATGACACTGATCTGAAGAGACTTTTTAAGTTAACTGATAAGGATTATGAAGACAACAAACAGGAAGAGATTGATCTCCTTGTTCAGAAGACTCTATCGCGGATAGGAGACTTGCCTGACATTGATCCTGAGGATACTGTTGCTGATCAGGAACACCAATTAAAGAATAAACGACTTTTGCGGAGAAAGAATATGGCACCTTTGGATGTCTCTAGGGAGGATGAAGGCACCACGAAGTCTGGGCAGTCTCTTAAAGCAGAAACACCAGGAAGCTGTGCCAGTAATGCATCTGAATACTACACTATTCTATTTAATTTTAAGGATCTAACTGGTGAAACACAGCGCGATAAGTGGTTGGAAAAGCTGCTTCAAGGAATTCAGTTTGTTTGCACTTCTGCAGACGCGGGGCAAACTGATGGTAAAGTAAAGAGTAGTTCAGATGGCAGTCTTCCTAGTAGCACGATCAGTTCTTTGAAACCTGTAAATGGTTCTCAGGACAAGAATCTCAAAGTAAGCACCGATTTACTCTCTCTCTCTCTCTCTCTATACTTTTTGAGGTACAAGATTAACAATGGATGCATAGTATCTCAAATTGTTGAATAATGAGTTTGAGTTGCAAAATGGAGGTATAGAATAACTGATCTTGTTTGCTTTTACAGGATGATGTATCTTTCCGCTGGCCAGATAGCGCCGTTCCTGCTGTGGTTGCTCTTGAGAATGCTGCACATGAGGCTTTGTCCTCAGATTTTCAGAAGTATAACCAAAAGATGAGGCAGTTGACATTCAATCTTAAGGTTAGATTGATAGATGGCCCATTTTGTGATTTTGGACTGGATTGTGAGTGTATGTCTGTCTGTCTTACAAGTGAGATTGGATTGTCTCATGAATTCTTCTGAGTTGGTAACTTAAAAAAAATGAAAATAAAGGATATGGGTACTTATTTCGGGTTAAATTCTGAATGAAAATTTCTAAGTCCTCTTTGCTTTATTTATTTATTTATTTTTTCCGGCAGTTTTTTCACATTTTTCTCTGATTTTTCCCTTTATTTGCAGACTAATGCACTGTTATCACGACGTCTTCTAAACGGGGAGTTAGAACCTTCACAGATACTGAATATGTCTCCCAATGAGCTAAAGGTAAGCAATAGTTATTATCTCGGGGGTAAATATTTGTTTCAGCATATTTACTCTTTTGTTTGGCATTCGTAAACTATGCCGTATTATTAGTTGATGACAATGTATAGGACTTTAATTCTCACTGTGTCATCTATGTAAAAAATGACATCTCTTGGGAAATAATTACATGCTGCCATAGTGCTTATATTGATTATTCATCCTTTTGAGGCTTTTTGTCTTTTCCCCTTCCTTTGCTTCCTTCTTCTACTTGCTCTCTCTATCTACAGGAGGGGTTAACTGCAGAGGAGATTGCGACCAGGCAGCCTGAGGAGTCGCAGCACATGCAGGTCTGTTTTTTTAATCCACTTTGTCCTTATTTAATGATGTTGTAAGTGCAAAATAGAAATCCTGAAGTTGCAGGTGCTTTGCCAAAACCAAAAGAAAAAAAAAATAAAAATGCAAAGAAAAGATAACTCTTTGGCACTCTCTTCATGTCAATTTTAATAGGTTTCTATATCTCGTTGTTTATCACTGTCTTGTGTGACATATTAGTGCATGCCTGTAAAAGACGGGCACAGAGTGGATTTTTGCTATGAAATAGCTGGCTCTTTGTAGTTGTTAGGGCTTGGTTTCTACATCAAATTACCAGGATAGAGTATGGAGATCATGATTGGTTTAATTAGGAAATAATGTAGCCATGGTTGTGTTAGCTACCTGTACTCTTGCTTCTGATAAGATGAGACTAGATTCATTCGAGGAGCAAGTTGATGTTTATTGGTGATAGTGGACGGACAAGGATGGATAAGATGAAGTAGATGGAAGACTTTGGAAGGATGTTTTTATTCACCTTTACAATCTAAACTTAAAACAGTGTGTCTAGTAGTTAATGTTTTCGCTTCTTTCGTGGTTTGTGGCACAGATGACTGATGCGCGCTGCAAAAGATGCTCGGAGAGGAAAGTAGGTCTCATTGATATCATTCAGACTGGAACTGGAGTTCGCTATCAGGTTGCTACATCATCTCTTTCTGAATCTCTAAAACTGTTCCGAGTCCTAGTAGGTTTCTACGTAAGATGATAAAACTGCTGTTGCCATTTTAATTGATGGCTGAGACTCATATGAAGTGAGTGTGATTATGAGATCCATCAGCGCATTATTGCGCAAATGTGTTTCTTTTTTAACATTCCATGCATATGCCAATAAATTGATTGATACTAACCTTTTCCGACTCATTCTCAGTTGGAGTGTACTGCTTGTGGCTATACGTGGTATGCTTCTCTAGATGAGGCATCGTCACTGACAATAGATGGACCTAGTACTTCCAAGAGTGTTGGAACTGCACCATTGGCGACAGCCAAGTTTGAAGATGTTGAGAAGTTGGTTAGTCCCCGTGGACCTGAGAAGGCAGCTGGCGATGTTCTGAAGAAAACAAGTGAAGCTTCTGTGCCGGTGCTGGACAGCCAGAGATCATTCAACAAAGCTAGGCCGGCAGATAATTCTGGTGCTCCTGATCCCGAATGATCCTGTTGTACTAGTATTAGTACTTAGCGTTACTTGCTTAGGTTCTGTCATGTAAATAGCTAATCGCATCTCCAGCGGGTGCTTGCACAAAGTTACGAGTAGGAATCTTGTGTACAAGGTATACTTTAGTGGACGTAGAAGAAATACTAGTTGTAACGCTCCTAGTGTAAGGTCGGCTATATATATCTGATGCAACTATTAAGAGTTTGATTTGGTGGCATGTATTCACTAATGTGTTGCAGCAGGTATTTGGTCGCCCGAACGATGAAGAACTCTTGTTTTTCGTCTGGTGTTGGTAACATTAGGGTGACAATAGCACCTCATATTTAGTGTGAGTTGGCTGTCAAGTTTATTGTAGGCAAAATGGCAGCAGTAGTCCCTTTTGTTTCACTTTTGTTCAAAATAGTCCCTATTGTTTAAAGAGATTCAAATAAGTCTCTATTGTTTCAAATCAGTGTCAGAATAGTCCCCAAGGTCCAAAAGTCCGTCAATCTTAACTGAACAGCGATCACTTGCAAGGGTAATTTCGAAAATTCAATTTTGCAGTTCAAAGGAGTCCCTGATGTTTGTAAAAGAATTCAATTTAGTGTTCACTTTTCTGAATTAAAGTCAAATCAGTATAGTACTCAATGTTTGTAAATGTGTTCAATCTAACCCCAATTTTGTAAAGAAGAAATTACTTCAATCCCAGTGTCAAAACAAATTTAGCAAAAGCTGTCAATAATTTAAGAGGGCTTTGCCATTTCATGGATACAAAGAAAAAATTCAATGGAAACCTGAGTTTTTGGAGAATATTGTTATCAACAATTGGTTATTTTAATCTCTTGATTTTAGCAAAAACCTATCAAAATGATTTATGGCATGTATTTAAATGGGGAAGAAACCTGTCAAAATGATTTATGCCAAAATTAAAATCTGCTTAAACACATAACCAAACATTTAAAATTCAACATTGCCAATGTCTAAAACAACTAAACAATGCTTCAACACAAACACAAATCTAAACCACATACAGCAACAAACAATACTTGTCATTAAATATGAATATCCAAAAACCATTAGAATCATAGCCTGCACAACTTGTACCATTCCTATTACAAAAGCCACTAGGATTATAACCTGCACAACTTGACTTGTACAATTTTTCACGTACAAAAAGCAAAGCCACAATTCAAAAATTATCTTATGATCCAGTTCATAAGCCATTGCGATCAAACTGACTGAAATTCGTCGAACCTTCTGTTAATTTGACGTCGACTTAAATCTGCTCGCGAACCTTCCTTTCGTTACTTCGCCATCGACTCAAATCTTCTCGCGAACCTTCAAAGTTGTGATACTTCGCCATCGACTCAAAGATCTGTTACATCGCCAAGTGGGGGTGTAAATTTGTTGTCCGCTTAAGTGTGAATATGTTGGGTTTTTGATTTGGAGATTAGATGGGGTTTAGATTGGGAATTAGATAGGTTTCAATTTGGGAAATTAGGGTTTATTTCGTTAGGGTTAAATTTGGGTGGAAATGGATTAGGATGAAAATAATGGAAATGATTCAGTTTTGAGCAGACAAGGGTATTATGGTAATTAAGTCAAAAAAGTAAGGGTCATCTTGTCTTTTTACGTTTTCCGTCTGAACTAATGTGCTTAATAATGTTGGGGACCAAAATGACTTTATTGATGTACATTGGGGATTATTTTGACACCAATTTGAAATAATAGGAACTTATTTGAACATTTTTAAATAATGGGGACTGTTTTGAATAAAAGTGAAATAATGGGGACTACTGCTGCCATTTTCCCTGTATTCCACCCTTAAGTTTTGCACCTTTCATCACGCGTAATCTGGTTTACGTTGGGATTATGATCAAATTAGTAGCCCGCAATGAATAGTAAGAAGTCATTATTACTTTCTGTAATAGGTGTTCAAGTCGTGAGAATAACATCTTGCAAAAATATAAAGTAAAGTTGCATATAATTCTCTCCCACATTACATGCATAACAAGTTCTCTTTTAGTACGATTCTTACAAACTTTATACATGCAAGGCTTGCCTTGTTTTCAATTAAAGATTCGTCTTGCTATATATCGGCGATCTGCATGTGATTTTTTTTTTTTGGTGGAATGAGACTTTCATTTACAATTCAAAAGGTTACATTTATCCAACCCCTTGGGGCTAGAAGTCAGAGTACAAAAGGACTTGTAGGGGAGGGAAATATTAGAAACCCAATTTAGATAAAGCTTCCTACTAGTACAATATTTAGCGATCTAATCTGCGACGCGATTTGCAGTCTTCTTCTTACACTAAAAACAAATATAATTGAAACTAGCTACAATTTGTTTGATGTCATCTACAATGGGTCTAATCTTCCAATTGGGCTGCCCAAATGATGAGATTGTTTGAGAGACTACAGAAGTATAATGTAATTTTATGTTCTGAGAAGGGTTCATCCGAGTTTAGCATAGCAAAAACAGGTAATGCTAATTAGGTCATCGGATGAATATTCAGTAACTTTTATTGACCTTGTAAAATAATTTAAGAAAATTTTCGTAATTTTAATTTACAAAATCACTTAATTTTCATAATTTTATTAACTTTTGTTACTAATTTTTTTTGATCTCTAACTGATGATATATTTTAGATCCGTCATCAATAAATCAATCTCACTTTCTCTAAAATCTCACTTTCTCTAGAAAGTTCATGAGCATTATACATACGAATCAACTACATTTCTGAAGCAAATCAAAGCTACATTTACTTGGTCACTTTGTAGTAACATTAACAGCCTAATTTATTCGATTATTTCTCTTGGTAGCTCATCAATAAAGTTTCTTCACCTCTACACACTTACTTATTCATGGTACGTCACAACTGAATCTTTACTTTTTTGCATTGTTCTTATCCCAACCAAAAAGTTAGAGCCATTTAAATAGGTCAAGTGCTTGACATTGATAACTTGACCAACTAGTTTTACTCAACACCAAAGGTTTGGACCATTTGGCGGGAAAATTGCTCCTCATCCTAATGGTCACACTAGTCAAATCTAATCACCTTCAAATCTTCAAACAACAAATACCATGGATCAAAGTAATCACAACTATGTATTAAAACAAATGAATATTCCCTCGAAACATTATAAATTATAAGTGAGATTTAACTGTTCTAAATTATTAATATGCGATAGTTAAGATTTTGGAAACAACATAGCAACAGTTTACAAGAATGAGTGAGGGGTCAGTTTAGAGGTGTTAGAAGAGAAGTTGCGTTCAGTCAATTTACGCAGAGTGAATATGGAACCAATAAATCTTAACATAATCACAATTATGTATTTAAACATGAAAATATCTCATCGCAATGTCATTACATTACAAACGAAATTTTACAATTATAAATTGTAGATATCACTAAATCTTTCAAACAAATGCATTCTCGTATTAAAACCTCCATTCAAGCATAGAATATTTAGAGATTATCCTACATTTAATGTAAAGCATCCAATCTAATATTAATGTATTATATCAACACACATCATTTAGTGGAAAAGCCCAAAGAAACTAAATCTGCATTTCCCCATAACATAAAAATAGTTGGTGTGGCAGTGATTCCCACATTTAATTATTGGTGTTGTCTCCTTTTTCGCTTAGACCAACGAAATACCAAAAACACCCTTCATATCTTTACTCATGTAAGTTCCCTATCTGGGGTAGTTTTGGAACTTTGGCTGGTTTTGCCATCTTGAAGCTGGTGCATAAAACAATAGTGTCCTTAAAAGTAACGTTAAAGAAAGTGAAGGCAACACTACAAAAAACACACACAAACACACGCACAAAAACACACACATCACATAGTATACAACAGTAGCAAGAGTAAAAGAAGTGAGCTTTTTCAGTGGACACTAAACTGAGCCTTGCCAGCTCTCGTCTGTCTTCCTCACGTGAGACCACCCCTCACCCCCCACCCCCACACACACACTCTCATATACTACTATTCTTGATAATACAAATTACAAAGTGAGATTTTTTTTTTTTTTTTTTCCTTTTTCATCGTACAGAACAGTGCTGTTTGTTAACTATATCTTGTAAAACACGTGAAATGTGCAATGGGGTCTAAGTAAAAGGTGAGACTTTGAGCTCAAGATGATGAACATGATTGCTTATACTTGCTGCTTGTTGGGTTGTTCTTTGGCTTCACATGTCTGAGATCCAGTGGGGCATGGTTATTCTTCCATAAGTGTGTCCGACCCTTCTCAAAATCCGTGCATAGCGGGAGCTACATGCTGCCCGTTTTATTGATTCTTTGTTGGCTTGTAATGCAAGTGTTTGTAAAGTTGTGTTTTTTCTGATCATTTTAGTGTTTCACTATCTCATTTACATCATATGGTACTTCATAGAGATTGTATGTGTTGTCTTGTCCTGCATTGATAAGAGATGTATGTGGTTTATAAGTTAGTGTCATCTGCTTAAGGAGGAACTCGAATTAACTATTTTGGGCTTAGTTAGCTAGTTGGCCCAAAACAATTATTCATTCTCAAGGCTAGGGTCTTGCTTGCGGGCCTAGATTCTGGGCATGGCGTGTGGTGACATTGTAAGATTGCTCATTGTAGAAATATATTTGATTCTTGTGACAAAGAATAGTTCTTGCGAGATTGTTCTTCTTTTGTGTGTGTGCGTGTGCGCTTGTCTAGTGAGGAGCTGTTGGAATTGTTAGTGTGGTTCATGTATTTGCTGGCATTGGCATATAAGATCTTCATGCTGCTGCTTGAAGTGTATTAGCTTTTACCAAAACATCTTGCTTCTAAGTTGAACAATGGATATGGCTCTGTTATTAGTTAGATTTCTAGTTTGCAAATGAATATGTATTGCCATTATGGTTAAAGAATTGTTCGTTGAGATCTAATTTTGTGCTTTTGTTATGAACTATTAATTAAATCTTCTCTGGCCAATAAATTTGTGTATATAGTCACTGACTTTACTAGTTGAAAAACTCTGCTTGTGCAGCTTTAATAGAAGAAAAGGTTTTCTTTTGGCATAAACTATTATTGTTATCTAAGTTGATTAGAACTAGTGTTTTTCTTTGCTTAATTTGATCTGTAAATTTGGGCATCGCAGAAAGTTTGAGTTTGTTCGAGAAACCTAATGATAGGCTTGATAGTTATATTAATGTGACATCTTAAGTGTGATAGAATTTCATCTTATTTTCGATGCTCGTTTGAGTTCTAGCTGAAATTCAATAACAAATCAATGAGTAGATTGTTACCTACTTTTGTTATTGATCTGTGTTTTTGGTCTTTCTTCTTTTAGGTTGTTGATCTATCGATGAGATTGGAAATGGAGTTGGAATTCGACAAATACTGTGTAGTGGACGAAAGTCCTACTACTGTTCTTCCATCTCCTCAGCGGCGTTCAAAAGTTGAAAAGAAAAAATCTAAAGGAAATACAAGACGTGACAATGATATACTGAGCCTAAAGGAGGGTGATAATTTTACAGAAATTCGCTTTCACCGTTACCGTAGTGCATCCTGCAAGGTCATTCCTTCTAGCACAGCTTCCCTGGAAGGTAATGCAGCTCTAAGGAGAGGTTCTGTATGTCAGAGCTCAAAAGAAGTTAGGCAAATGAAGAAAATTGATGCGGTCGAAGGTAGGAGAAAAATTGAAGTTTCACGAAGCAGTGCCACTGCATTCTCATTCGGAATTGTTGATTCCTTGTGCAGTTCAGATGAGGATAGCTCTCTTGAGGAACTAAAGAGATCCTCAGTGATGTCGGTGAACTCAGATTTAAGTATAGCAGGAGCTAGTAAGTCCCATATAGAAATAAAATCTAGGAATTGCTCAGACTTATCCTTCCAGCCTGTTCCAGAAGTTCCTTTAGAATCGTATAGCATAGAAAATCAATGTGCTCGAAAAGCAGAGTGGCGAGCATTTCAAGATAGCAAGATCACTTCTAAATCAGTTGTTTATCCTTCAAATGATGGAAATGTTACACGGGAAAGAGATCCAAGTATAATTTTAAACAAGTCATTGTCAGCAAAACTATCTTTGCCCCATTTCCCTGCTCGTTCAGAAAGTGATTCCCCCCAAGCTAGCAGTCCAAAGACTGGGTTCACTCCTATCAGAAAGATGTTTGATCCATTTGTTAAATCCAAGTCTCACAAGAGTCCTCTAAATTCCACCATTGAATCTGGAAGAAAAATCCCGAGTGGACTTGTTGGTACAGGTCAGAATAAAGCAATTCGGAAGTCCTTGTTGCATGACTTCTCGAATACAGTGGATAATTTGGAATGTGATTCTCAGCCTGTTAAGAAAGAAAACCAAAGTTCTCCTGTGCAGTGTTCTCCAGCTCACTTACCTGGCGTTCTCAAATTGAAAAACAAAGATGGAGTGCCGTTTTTCGAGTTTGCAGTGAAGTTCCTTGAAGACATGTTGGTGTCTAAGACATGGAAGGTGAAAGATTCTTCAACTTGGATTTATACTTTTCATTCAGTTCAAAATAAAAGGAAAAGTAATGCTAGTGGATGGGGATTGAAGGACAGCAACAGAGAATTCTCTATGGTGGGACAGATGCAGGTTTCCTGTTATTTACGTAAAGAGCTCAAAGAAGCTACTCTTGATAAATCCATGGTGACTGAATTTGTGTTGTATGATATTGCTCGTCTAAGAAAAAGTGTCTCATCTAGAGATGATTCTAGCCCATCTCCTGATGTTGCTAAAGGATCCACTGTGCTCGATGAAAAGTCGGCCGCTGACAATTGTCACCTGGATGAGAAGTCTACTAGATCCAAAATCAAAAGTCATTCAAAGCATACTTGTACTAGTGGTCAATTTGACCCATCAACTTTTCATCCATTAGCTGCAGCAGAATTGCATCCCGACCTTGAGACTGCAGCCATTGTGGTTGAGGTGCCATTTGACAAGAGTGAAAGCTTGAATTTCACGAGTGGTCACACCAAAATTGGTCAACCACTTCCAACCTTACTTGATCTGTCCGAGGTTGAGCAGAAAAATGAAGGTGTTCCTGGATCTTTCAGCCCAACAAAGGTGAATGTCATGATCCCTTCTGGGAACCATGGTTTGCCAACAGCTGAAAGTCGTGGGCCTTCACCATTACTAGATAGATGGAGGCTAGGTGGAGGATGTCACTGTGGTGGTTGGGACATGGCGTGTCCACTCCATGTCTTCAACAATTCAAGTATTCTGACCTCCAAAGACCATTGTCCCCTGCAAAATCAGTGGTCATTTGAACTTTTTGTTCAGGTAATAATCTGGTACCAACAGGATAATTTATTTTATTCCTGTACTTCTTGAAAGAACCTTCCTTTGAGTCATCTAGGTGATTATTGTTGGAGTTTTTTATGTGACACGGATGGGAAACAAGAGTTTCAGCTTGGATCTCTTCAACATTTAGCTACTTACAATTAGAATTGAGGCCAGATGTTGGGGATATGATGTTATCTAGGTAGATATTGCATTTTCTCTGAATGAATTTTCCCATAAATTGGTTCAGCGTGAACAGGGAGGAAAGATATGGCATCCAGAAGTTTAGTTTCTCTTCCACTTATTCTTCCGTGTTTCATTTACATTAGTCCTAAATGAAAATAGTCTCCAAGAAGTCGTAAGCGTGAATTCTAATGAACTGGTTATCAATTTACTATACTATTTTTGAATGTCCTCATGTTTTTCCATAGAAACCTGGTCTCCCCTTACATGTTTAGCTCATTATATGCAGGGAAAGAAAGATAATGAACCGGCATTGACCATGATGCTTACTGAAGATGGACATTACGCAGTTGATTTCCATGCACAGTTTTCAGCATTACAGGCATTCTCAATTTGTATTTCCATTCTGCACACTATTGAAGCCTCTGGTGTGGTGAGCGAGAAAAGAAATAGACAACTGCTGCAATGCGATTCATTTAGGGTGTTTGTTGAGGAAAAAATTACAAGTTTAATTGATGCAGTCAGAGAAGAAGAAAGATGTAGAGTGGACACGAAGATGGAAGAAGTCTTACCATCTTTTATAGTACGCCCACCATTTTCTCCAATTGCTCGGGTATAAGCTCTGTCAGTTTTTACTCGAGGCAGAGATTGATTCTCAGAATCTCATATTGCATCCAGAGGTGATGATATTTCAGCACAGCCAGTTACTTCCTGGAGTTAAAAGTCTTCATGGAAGTTACCGTGCTGGGCGCTGGGGGGTTGAGATTCTGCAATAGAATTGACGCGACCAGCATGCTTGATTGAGCTGGCAATCGTGCAGAGAATTAGGAATTAGTGTACAGGCCTCGGCAGACAATTCCTTTCTCTTATGAAGGTCAGAGGCGGCATGCCATTTTTGGTACTGATCAATTTGCTTCTTCCAGATTACAGTTAAAATCAAGAAAAAGGCACCAAACTGTTAATGTCGTTAGTCTATAGAGATAGAACAGACCAAGAGTTGAGAAAATAGAGCCGCTTTCAGACATTGAAGTTGGAAGTTGTAAGTTTTGATGGTTATAGTGGTAGAAGTAGATGCTGTAAAAGGTTCCATGGTTTTATCTTAAAAGTTTCATTGGAGCCAGGATCACACATTCTTTTATAACTTTCATGTATCTATTACCTATACAATAATTGGTATAATATATTGTTCAGATGTAGCATTCTTTCTTTTTCTTTGATCTAAGGGGAGGCCATTGCCGGAAATTAATCAATAACTAAGAGATAATCTCTTATACAATATTAGATAAAACTGCGTATAATAAATTTCAAAATGAGTTTGACGGATCTTTGGATCCCGTCCATTGCTGGATGCCTTTAAGAATGCATGTAATATGCATCTTCTCATATTTTGTTGAAATATTAGATTGTGTAATTTTGTAATAGTCTAATTTAACCTTTATGATTTCAAAATACGATTCAGTGCTCTTATGTCTGGTAATAGCATGAGATTCTTATACACTTTGATAAATCTGAAAAATCATTGAATTTTACTACATTACACGGTCTCTAACATGCAACTTCACGAAATAACAATTTCTTTTTTCATGTATTTTCACCCCCGAGCAAAAAAAGCCTTCTATAGCAGAAAGTGATGGTCAGAAACTCTTGAGAATGATAAGGAAGGGTGATTGAGTGATATATAATAATATAAAGCTCAGATAAAGGAGGAGAGTAGTGTTAAATAAGCTGTAATTTATACTGACTGTTGGTTATTTAACACCACTCTCCTTCTTTATTTGAATTTTGAATTGGCAATGACAGTGATAACAGATAACGTCGCTTTGCATTTGAATTTGAATTGTTGTATTTGTTTTTCAAATTCCTGATTGTATTTTATCTTTTGTAACTTACTTCTGCACAATCTCATGTTAAGCTTATCATGAGAGACATGTACTATTTATTCACATGTAACAGTCTTGAGAAATATACAGAAAACATTTCTCTATCATGGTATCAGAAGTTCAAAGACTAATCGTCTCTTGTGTTTCCACTTAATCATACTCGCTTGCTCCATAATATCCATTTCCTCTCTGTTTCTCTTTTTTTTCCACTTCACATCCTCTACTCTCAAATGGCTACATCGACTGCAACTTCCTTTACTTTGCCCACTGTGAATGTAAAGGTATATGTCACTGTTGCACTTGACCATACAAACTACTTAACATGGAAGTCACAGATCATGCGATTCTTCACTTTTAATGATCTCTTGGGCTATATCAATGGCGCCATTCCTCCTCCAACAAAAGCTACAGATACTTCTTCCACTACCTCCTCCTCCGCTTATCTCAAATCTCTTGCCGAATGGCAGAAATTTGATTGTTTCGTTACGGCTTGTATTACGGCCACACTATCAGAATCGCTGGTTCATCAAGCACTGGATTTTGACTCCGCTCATTCTTTGGGGAACTCTTTCGAGGAGTCATTTCTTCAGCAATCTGTCGCTCGCAAATCTCTTCTTCATGCGCAACTTCGTGCACTCAAGAAGGGCTCCTCCTCTATTGCAGATTATGCCCAGCAGATTCGCAATCTCTCTGCCTCACTTGCTGCAATCGGTGATCCATTATCCGATTCCGATTTGGTTCTGGTGATGCTTGATGGTCTTCCCAAACATTACAGACCATTCGTCACCTCAATCGAAAATCTTCCCACCGCTATCACTTTTAATCAATTGCGAGCCAAGCTTCTTACTTACGAACAAAGGATGCTTCTTGAAGGTGATGATTTAACATCTGATGATGCTGGCCATTTATCTTCTAGTGTTCAGCCCTCATCGAACTCCACTAATGCCTTGGTTGCTCACACTGTTTCGCCAAACACTTTTAAGTCATCCAATGCTCCAAAGTCAAGTGCTTATGTCAATAATTCTTCTTCTCCCACTTACAAAGGCAAATGTCAAATTTGCTGAAAACATGGACACTCTGCTACAAGGTGCCGCTACAGGTACACTCAGTCCAAAAATAGTGCACCTCATTCTCAGTTCGCAGGACTTCACTATCAGCTATTATCGACTCCTCTTCCACCTTTGTTGCCTACTCCTCCTCATGAATGGATCCCTGACTCTAGAGCTACGTCTCAAATGACTCCCAATTCTACTCTTCTGCATCAACTTCAGCCGTATAATGGTGCTGATCAGGTGTATGTTGGTGATGGTAAGGCTCTTGATATTTCTCACATTGGTTCTTTTTCTATTTCTCATCCAGCTCATTCTCTGCATCTTAATCGCACTCTGCATGTTCCTCACATCACCCGTAGTCTTCTTTCTGTTTCCAAATTTATATCTGATAATAACATATCGCTTGAATTTTTTCCATCTCATTGTCTTGTAAAGGATCTTCTCAAGGGGAAGACACTTCTCACAAGCCCAATTAAGTCCAGTCTATACACACTCTCGGTGCCGTCATCCTCGTCCCGTGGGTTGCATCAAGCTTATTCTACTGTTCAAGCTTCTGCATCACTCTGGCACAGTAGATTGGGGCATCCATCCAAACCCACTCTTTCTGCTCTTCGGTCACAAGCGTTTATTAAGTTTAAGGATTTTTTGTTTTTGAATAAAGTATGCCGTGCTTGTATACAAGGTAAGAGCCACAAGCTCCCTTTTTTGCCTTCAAGTCAGACAATCGTGTGCTCCTCTAGATTTAGTTCATTGTGATGTATGGGGTCCAGCCCCAGTAGCGTCTTGTTCTGGCTATCGTTTCTTTGTTCTGTTTATTGACGACTTTAGTCGTTACACATGGTTGTACCCCATGAATAATAAAAGTGAAGTTTTCTCCCATTTTGTTCATTTCCAAAAATTATCTGAAACAATGTTTAGTGCAAAGATAAAATTCTTTCAGTGAGATAGTGCTCTCGAATTAACTCAAGGCTCTCTTAAAAATCACTTTGTGAATTATGGCATTCAATATCGTGTTTCCTGTCCCCATACACCTGAGCAAAACGGTTTAGCTGAGCGAAAAATTCGCCACATTACTGAAATGGGTACTACTCTTCTCTTTCACGCTTCTATGCCCAAACAGTTCTGGGTTGAAGTTTTTGCCACAGCGATGTATTTAATTAATCGACTTCCTACACCAGTTCTAAAGAATTCTACCCCTTTTACAATTCTTTTTCGCTCTTCTCTTGATTACTCTTTCCTACGGGTGTTTGGGTGTCTCTGTTATCCTCATCTTGGTGCCTACAAATCAGATAAATTAAGTCCGAAATCACTACCTTGTGTCTTTCTCGGCTATAGTCATCAGCACCGTGGTTATAAGTGCTACCATATTCCTATTAAAAAGGTTTACATTTCGCGACATGTAGTTTTCGATGAGGCCCAATTTCCCTACTGCTCCAACTCCATTTTAATTTCCCAGTCTAATGTGAGATTGATGTCATCATCTCATGTGTGCCCTTCCATTTCTTCTAATGTTGCTGTTCCTGGTTCGTTGCGTGTGATAGCCTCTCCACACAATTCTACTTTATCTTCTGCTGTTTCTTCACCTTCTAATGATTTGACTCACTTTTTTCCTTCAAATGGTTTTCATAATGCTCCAAATACATGTGCTCCAGTCCAAAATCGTGTGCCACAAAGTCAACTTCCACATGTTGATCTTATTTCACCATCATTTCATGCCACAAATTCCTCATATTCCATACCACTCACCTCGGGTCAATCTCCAACCCATTTACCTACACATGCTACACCATCGCGGACTCCACCCGTGCTCAGTGAGTCTGCCTCTCCACGTGACCCTCATCAAACGTCTCCTATCGGCTCAACTTCTCCCACTACTCCTGCATCGCAATCCCATGAGGTTAATTCAAGTGGTGCCATGGTTTCTGCGTCATCCTCTACCATTGTCTCTCCCACAGACGTGGTTGCTTCCTTTCCTTCCATTATTGTCTCCACTGTTGACCCAACAGCCTCAAGTAGCTCGAATCAACATCCTATGGTAACACGGTCTAAAGACAATACAAGACCAGTCAAGAACTTGTCTGACTTTGTCACCTATACTGCTACTACTTCGTCTACTCCCACAGACTATACAATTGTTGAGCCATCGACCTTCCTTCAAGCTAATAAACATCCGCATTGGCGAACGGCTATGCAGGCTGAGTATAATGCTTTGTTGCAAAATAGTACTTGGGTGTTGGTGTCTAAGCCTCTTGATGCTAATGTGGTAGGGTGTAAGTGGTTCTTCCGTATAAAACGTAAACAGGATGGTTCTCTAGAACGCTACAAAGCCCGACTTGTGGCAAAAGGATATAGTCAAGAAGAGGGTATTGATTACACTGAAACGTTTAGTTTGGTGGTCAAACCAACGATTATTCGAGTCGTGCTTGCTCTTGCTTTGTCTAAACACTGGTCTATTCGGCAGTTGGATGTAAATAACGCATTCTTACATGGGTGTCTTCAAGAGAAAGTGTATATGTCGTAGCCTCCAGGCTTTATTCATTCGGATTATCCCAGTCATGTTTGTAAACTCCAGAAGGCTATCTATGGGTTAAAACAGGCTCCGAGAGCTTGGTTTTCTCGACTTAGTTCTTATTTGCTCTCACTTGGGTTTCATGCTTCTAAGTCTAATACTTCATTGTTCATTCGTACTACGGCTAGTGATGTCACTTTGTTGTTGGTTTATGTAGATGACATAATTTTAACTGGGAGTGACGAGACTACTGTTGCAAATCTTATTCAGTCTCTCAATTGCCAGTTTGCTCTTAAGGATCTGGGTTTGCTATCATATTTTCTCAGGATTCAAGTCACTACTACGCCTACAGGGCTCCTTTTTAATCAATCGACATATGTACAGGATATTCTGGCTCGAGCGAACATGGTTTCAACAAAGGCTATCTCTTCTCCGATTGCTCAGGGTCAACAATTGTCTCAACACTCTGGTGACTAATTTTCAGATGTCACACTCTATCGCAGTGTAGTTGGAGCTCTTCAATACTTGACAGTTACCCGTCCGGATATTGCCTTTGCTGTCAACAAAGTTTGCCAATTCATGCATAACCCCACTGACTTGCATTGGGCTGCTGTCAAATGGATTTTACGCTATCTCAAAGGCACAACAACACATGGGTTTCACATTCGTTCCTCTTCAGATTATTCTCTTCATGTATATTCTGATAGTGACTGGGCTGGGTGTCCTGATGACAGGCGTAGTACACATGGTTATTGCATTTTTATGGGACCGAATCTCATTTCTTGGGCAGCAAAGAAGCAATCGACTACGTCTCGCTCTAGTACTGAGACTGAGTATTGAGCTGTCGCATTTGCTACTACAGAGTTGTGTTGGTTAAAGTCTCTCATTTCAGAAATTGGCATTATTCCTATCCTCACACCTACACTCTGGTGCGATAACATTGGTGCCACATACCTGACGGCTAATCCAGTCTATCACGCTCGCATCAAACATATTGAAATTGATATTCACTTCGTGAGGGAAAAAGTGGCATCAAATGAGCTTCATGTTAGATATATTTCCACCCTTGATCAGTTGGCAGATATTATGACAAAAGGGTTATCCATCACAAGTTTTCATCTTTTTAGAGACAAGCTCACCGTCCACGACCCGGTTTCGCTTGAGGGGGCATGATAACAGATAACGTGGCTTTGCTTTTGAATTTGAATTGTTGTATTTGTTTTTCAAATTCCTGATTGTATTTTATCTTTTTTAACTTACTTCTACACAATCTCATGTTAAGCTTATCATGAGAGACATGTACTATTTATTCACATGTAACAGTCTTGAGAAATATACAGAAAACATTTCTCTATTAGACAGGAATGGAAGTCGTGATACAGACAAAGTAACTATTACCCTTGTATTTGAAGTCAACATTAACGTCAATAATCATGTATTTCTTATCGGTGGAGAGAAGATCAAGGTAGTTCAATTCCCTGAGGCTAATTCAATTCAGTTTTGTGAAGCTGTAAAATAAGCTCTTGCCAACCTCTACGGAATATAGTTAGTATGCCGCGAGTAAAGTAAGGATGAGATAAAGGTTGGGGATTCAGTTTAGGTACAATAGAGACAACTACAATAGAGAAAAAAATTAGCTCAGGTGAACAACCGAAATCTTTTGATTGCGTATTGAATATAGATCCATGTCTTTCTTGTAAGACAAGATAAATATCATAATATTTTAATTGATCACGAGTTATACAAATTCATTTTTCAGAGGGATTATACTTTCACTTTCATGCTTATTAAATTAACACGCCTATGTGCTGTCACTAATTAATTGATATTCCAATATGCCAAAAAGATATCTTAATTCTGATTTTTACACTGACTTTTCATTGTTTCCGTATGGCTTTGAAAATCCATTAATTATTAAATAAATATTCAATATACACCAGAAACATACGATTAATCAATATATTAGTGAGGTCTTATTTCACTCATGTCTTCTCAAGTAGACTGATCATTCCATCTAACCTTTCACATTAATTTTTGTTGTAACTTTTGGAGCACTACACATAAAGAAAAAAAAAATTATAAAAATAAGTAATTTATATTATGGCTGAAGTACCATGAAATTGGATTTCTCTATCTTAATTCTTAGGTCTAGGTGATATATATAGTAAGAAAGAAGAAATTGTGTACGATACGCGATCGAATTATTTGTATAATTATTTATTTTCCTACTTCATCTTAAAATTCACATTACCAAATAAGGAGGCATTGTAAGAAACTAAAAATAATAGACTTTTGAACTTCTAGATATGGAAAATAATCATGATTATTAGTGTGGAGAAGTGAACCACTTTCAATTAGAGATGGGTTCCCAAAATAAAACAAGACATTAATTGATGGTGTTTAAACAATGAGGCAAGAAGAATTTAGTTGATTGTCTTATCTATTTATTTATTTATTTTACTAATTAAGCAAGTGATTCATTGAACAACACTCTAAGAAGAACAACTTGCATATCCTGGCTTAATTGATTGTCTTTGTCTACTTAAAAAATTAGAAAAAAAGTTGACATGGGAAATAAATAGAATCATTAATTTTTATATCAAGCATGAAAAGAGTGAAGAAAGTAATTATTTTTCTATTTATAGAATAAGGATTATAAAAGAAAGTCCATATAGGGTTTAAAACCATTTCTTATATATATGCAAAAAACTCAAATAGGGTTTGCATCGTTCTTGATATACTTGTAGATATATAATTGATTGAAACTGAGACATAAAAATGGATGGTAGAATTAAATCATGAAGTGAAACAAAAAGTAGGTTGTAATTGAATTTTTGTTTTCTCATACTGTTAGGATCAATCTAGTATTTATATATATGCCATTTAGTGAACCCTACAATAAATTATCCTAAGATATGAATTTAATTTTATCAGTTATCAATCCCATCATCTATCATCAAATTAATGCCGAAAGCAAATTATGAAGGCTTCATATATAGATGACCAAGCTAATGATAATTCCAATGAAGAGAAAAAACCATAAAAAAAAATTAGGTATCGATTGGTATCACAGAATGAATTTAGAAAGAAATTGAATGAGTTAAGAAATAGATCATAGAAGTGGGAATGAAATGAATTTGGTAAAGAGTATGTGACACTTGATATGCTCTAAGAATAAAGATAGTAATGAATTATATTTGTTCCAAAACCTATGTTTAGTAGTCAGTATATTATAGTAATACTGAAAATGACTTTCATAAAATGACGGGATTGGATTGACCTTTATGTATTAGATACATGTTATAGTCTTGAAAATAAATATAAATATAATAATATTTATAATAATAGTAATAGTAATAATCATAATCATAGATAATAATGATAATTTATATAATAATAATAATATTGATAATAAATAATAATAATGACAAGAATAATTGTTATCTTGCTATTATTGTAATACCCCGATCAAATGCGAGTTAAAAATAAATTATGCTATTGTGAAAGAAAAACATGTTAACAATAATTGTTATATCGCGTTTCATTATATTCGAGTTAATGTGTAAGTTTAAAATTGATTAAAAGTGATGTCAAGCTTAAGCAAATAAGGTTAATTACAAGATTAATTAAAGAAGTCTAAAATATTTAAAAGTTACGAATTAATTTAGGGTCAATCTCGAAATTAAAACTGTAGCAATTGAGAAGGAATTAAATGATGATTTATATATGGTTGGAAAGTTTTAGGAATCTAGTTTCTAATATTTCAAACGATTTATTAATTGGAATTTTCTAGAGAAATTATGATTATTTTCGTAAAATGTATCTGAACTGTCTAACGGGGACAAATAGCATTTTAAACGTTATTGTACTACAATTTTGACTTGTTCTAGATCTGTTGGGGTTTATTTATTTATTAAGGCTAGCTTGCGGGGTCAACTGAGAAATTAGTAAAGCTTATCTTATATGAGATAAATCTTACTCGTTGGTTACAGCGACAAAATAAAAGAAAATAGGATGATGATTCAACATGGTCTTATTCATAAGCTGCTGTGTGGCTGTTGCATAATTCTTTGGTGGTGAGTTGTATACGCTTAAAGGCTAAGGTTAAGTAAACAAACAATAGATAAACGTTAGTTGGCAGATTAACGTGCATAGGCAAACAAAGAAAATAAATATGAACTAGCCACCTCATGCTTGCCTCTTTTAATATTATCATACCACCTCATGCTTATTACCACCCCATGCATAAAACTTTTCTTACTGGTTGCAAGATTCAGTTTATAGTGATATATACTTAAAGGCTAAGTGATATATGTGAACGATATAGTAAAATAAAGGAAAATAATAGAAGTAAGATGAGTCAGTTAGGTTAGTGTTTCCTTAAGCTGCTGCCTGGCACACGTATAATTGTTGGGTGATGAGTAAGACAACAACATTACAATGATAAAAGTGAGAGCAGAACAAGAGAAAGAGGTGCAAGAAAATGGATGAAATTGAAGCAAACATATATAGCTTTCCACGATTTTGTCTAGGTAAGGATCTTATAGTCTCTCTACAGCTTGTAGGCTTATTCATATCTATCTTTTGAAAGCATGTGGTCAACCTGGACAAAGATTATACAAATATGAGGACATATAATTGAACTAACCGGGATAAGGGGTGATTGGTGAGGTAATAAGTGTTGGGGTTGTAGTTGCAGTAGGTAGAGGATAAACCATGGTGAAACGTGTGTTTGTGAGTATACTAAATATTATATAGTATGTGAGCTATACACAAGGGTGAGAGCTTTGTTTTGGGTGTCTGTAGCCCTGTAGATGTGTTTAGAAGAGCGAACGTATGTGTGCCGGTACGGATATGTAAAGAAGATGACAGTGTGTGTGTGTGTCTCAATATGTATAGAGCATGGTAGCTAATTATATACATGTTTGTGTGGTGGTGTCTTTGTTTGATGAGGGTGTCGTGATGCAGAGGAAGAAAACATTCAAAATCATAATAGCAGGATAAAGAAAGTATTTGGCACAAAAGATAATAAGAGAAGAAAAGTCAACTTGCATGTGTTGGACTAAAAATACATGAACCAAATGTTTATGTTACACGATGCAATACTATAATAACTAATGGGATCATACATGCATGTTGAAGTTCGACAACTCATATATACTGCATGTAAGATGACTTCTAATGCTAAACATAAATTCTCTTCCAGTATTATATAGCTAATAACGTGACTTACTTTAGTATTCGAACGATATAGAATTCATGACCAGCATAAAGAGAGAATAAATAATAACTTTGCATATTTTCTCTTTATATATCTTAGTTTATATTTATTATCTTGCAGTATTCAATTAGCTTGAGATGTATAATTTTGAAGAAAGAGTATTAAATAGAGTTTAAAACTCGATTGAGGTAAGTTGGACAATCCTCTTATACTTAGACCCCCTTTGGTTCTCTCCCTATTATTTCAATTCTGTCTCATATTCTGTAATTCGTTGACTCCGTTCTGATCCGCTTGTCCTTCAGAATCTTGTGCTTCATTAGTAGTGAAGAGTTGTGGTGCTTAAGTATTGATTATGTTATGATTTAGATAAGTTATTGTATTAAGTATTATGTGTTATCCCTATAGCTGTGACACCCATCGGCGGGTGAAATTGCTGCGTATACTTAGCTTTGTACCGTAGGTGGGGACGCCTTACCTTACGGAGGCTGCAGGCATTCTGTGATTTAGCTATGATTATCACGGCTCTAGGTGATATTTATGTGATATATGATATTGAGATATTTATATTTTGAGAATACAATTAAGTTTATATAATACTTCAGTACAGATGGGATTGTGAAATAACTACACAGGTTTTGTGATACCCGGTTACGTAATTCTGGTATTAGCTTTGTATGTATGTTTTGTATTAATCAGGTTATGGTTAAGTTCTGGTCTAGTGTGAATTTACTATTTTCGTCCCTTTTGTGCTTCGATTCCATATCGCGCCTTTGATTTAATTCTGATTTCTATATTGTATAATTTAATTTGGACAACCCTCAGAGCCCGACTCTGGGTGTCCTTTTTACTGAACATTGTTTCGCTCATTATATTATTTTATTACAATTATGCAGATACAGGAGTTAATGAGTTGTACGGGCTGCATGGGTTTAGAGGCCACTCTATGTGATCAGTAATATTTTTAGAAAGAATATTAGTTGTATTATGTCGTCTTTTTGTAATATATATTCAGAAGTACTATTTGATTTAATTAAGAGTTTTAGTTGCTATGATAAAGGATTTTGTGAAAATTTAGTTTTTTGTATTGTGATATTAGCGCCTTGCGGGCTTAGGAGAATAAATCTTTTTGACTCGCGGCATCACGTCTCTAAATTTAACCTGATAAATTTTTGGGGACGTGACAATTATATTCATTTATGTTTTAAAAGACATTTTGAGTATTTGAAAAATAATAATATTGAATAATAATAATAATAATAGTAATAATAAATAATAAAGAATATCAATAATAATAATAATAAGGATTACTCTTTTGTTATTATATACATGTTATGTTTTGAAAGAGCAATAATAATAATAATGAGGATTGCTCTTATCACATTATATATGTGTCATATTTTAAAAGGACATTGATCATTTGAAAAAATAAGTTAATTCCCACAAACATGGTAATGAATTAATTTCATACGTTTTGTCTGGAACAGAGAATCCAAAATTCAGGAGAATGGAATGATTTAGGGAATTAACTTCTTCAGTTCATTATTTCATAGTAAATATGAGAATTAAAATAGAATTAAAAATTTCACCTTATAATTTAACAACCAAAAATTAAAGCAATAAATAGTCAACTTTTCACTGGTCGCAAAACCCAAGTTAGTGGAAGTTATCCTAAAGATGTTGTCGTTATATGTTTTTGAAATTCAAATCACAGTAAATTAAAAGGAAGAGATACTTTTCCCGAAATATGAGAAAACATAAGATCAGAAAAGCATTTCATGAAACCTCTTGTAAACTAATTGATTTATTTATTCATTTTTTACAAATGGAAGAAGAAAATGTATATTTACAAGGCCATAGATCCAATTGCATATAAATCCATATTTTAAATATTTCACCACCATATTCTATATATTTCTATACATACATTGCTTACTGCATAACGTTGATCAGCTTGATACAAAGCCTGAATGGAATATGTAGAATCAAATCTGAAGCTCTTTAGAACAAGCGAGGAACGAGTGACCATAAGCTCCGCTTAAGCGCAATCCTTTTCAGCATCCATTAATGTTTCTGGCAAGAACACTACCAATGATCCAGTTGTAATGATAAAAGCCCCAAAAACACCATATGGTAGAACCTCGTTGGTATCTCCTGTTGCAGCAATCAAGACCGGACTGAGTGCAGCAGCAAGTGCCCCTGCTTGAAACACCATTGAAACCGCAGTGTTTCTCACATAGGTCGGGAACAACTCAGTTGCGTATATTGTCAACAAGGTAACAAGTGTACAAGCACTAAAGAAAGATGCCAACTCTAACCCAACTTGTAATACCTACCATTCGTTCATGAAACACAATATCATGCCGCTGGCACCACTGATTATGCTTAGTGCCAGCAATGAATTCTTTCTCTTCAACTTAGATGCAGCAAATAATGTCAGCAAAATCGATGGTACCTCTAGTAAGGCATTGAATGCCACACTTAAATATGGATTTGATCGCAAATTGCCAAGTGCTAATGGCAACCCATAGTCCATCATCCCACCACCAAAAGCAATGATCATAGCTAACGATAATTGTTTAAACAGCCCTCGTGTAGTGAACAGAAATGTAAATGATTGCTTTTGGCTGATCACCTCTAAGTTTTTATCTTGATTTGCTTTTGCAGATACATCTAAAAAGTTGTTGCTCATGTCTCTTACATCAGGTCCAGCAAATTTGTTGAAAATTGCAAGAGCCTCTTGTTCATGTCCGTGTGCAAATAGCCATCTGGGAGACTCATAAGCACAAAATTGAAGCAACAAGCAGTATAAAATTTTAGGAATTGATGTTAAGAGATAAAGGATCCTCCAGGAACTATTTCTGTATATGTAAGCTATAGCAGGTAAGGTTGCAAAACCAACCGTGAAAAACAAGAATCGGATAGTTGCAACTTTTCCTTGCCATTGTTTTCCAACGCTCTCTGTTGCTAGCACGAGAGTGGACGATCCAATTTGTCCACAGCCATACCCGATTAGAAGTTTCAAGGCTGAATAGATCCAGACATTGTTCGCCAAAGCAGTAAAGAATGAAGCCGTAGACATGATTAGAGTCGAGCTTAACAAAACTTTCTTCCGGCCGTATGAATCACCAACGAAGAAGAGAACTAGTCCAGCAGACAGGCTTCCGATGAAATAAGATGATGCGGGTAGGCCTGTGATTATTGAATTACCAGCACATTGGAGGAACCATTCAGATACAATGGATGTATATCCAGGCTTGTCCCAGGTCCATGTATCTGAAGGGAGGTAGCAGATATTGGACCCTGGATTGCATATTGGAGGAAGCGTGCCTACGGGCATATCGGTTGAAGTAGATTCTTTCGCTCCTACCTGCTGTGTGCAGTGCCATGTTGGTTTAGCATCAGTGAAGATGGAAATAAATGTCTGTTGTCCCACAAAGATGGCAGCCATAGTACAAAGCATAGCTTGCAAAACTAGTGGCCTTGTCAAGTCTTTAATATATGGTTCAATAAGCTCTTCGACTGAAACATCAGGTGTTTCGGGCTCAAGAAGTGGAGTGGAGCCGTTGAGCAAGGGAATTGAATCAGCCATTGCTACAAGTTTCTGTAATGTGCTTTATGGTACTCAGTTGAGATAAAGCTTCATATATATTAGGTATCATGGCAAAGCTCTTTGAGAGAAGGGTTTATATAATTATATTAGCACGCACCATAGTTTGGCGAGTCGGTAAGATTTACGAGTTGTATGATGTGATCGATTCATAAATAAAATGCTATGAATTAAAATGTGAATAAAAAATATACATGAATTGTAATTGAAGTGCATTTTCTAGGTTATAAGTCACATTATTTTTTTAAAAAAATTTTTGTTTGGAAAATTATTTAAACCATAATCAGGTTCTAATAAGAAAAGACTAAGGTGACTACACAAATAAAAGTGAAAGTGATGAAGAGAAGGGTTGATTGATGTGGTTGTTGATAGTCTTTTCCTTGATGATAACGTTGTGATGATAACTTTTTTGTTATTTTAAAATTTATGTAAATATACAGTTTTAAATCTTTTTGTACAATGTAACGGAGGGTTGCGATTCCCAATTCTATACGATTTACTATTAAAAAAGTGATAATTAAGATTTGACAACTATAGTGTGAACCATGTTTTTGTCATTTAATCGATAATCTTTACAATATTTTACATTCTTTCGTGCTTTCCATAATAGTTTTCCTGACTATAATAATATACCATCTATAAAATGTTGTTTATATTTAATTGCAAGATACATCCCAGAGGTTTTAGAGAAAAAATGATCAGGTCAACAAGGGCCGATTTAAGACATTTTCTCAGTAGGAACTATATCACATAATTTTTTAATTATAATTTTTTTTTTGCTAGGAACTATACAATTTTTTTTTAGTATGAACTGAATAGTTTTTTGACTATATATATATATTATCTCTTGTTTTTTCTAAAAAATATATAAATTTTAAAATTTTTATATGAGGCCAGCGGGGCAGTGGAGACCATAGCTCCCATTGATCCCCAATTAGCTCCGCCTTTGAGGTCAATACTCTGATCATTTGACCAAAAAAAAAAAAAAGGAAAGACTACATATCATGATTTCTCAATAACTATTGTCTCTCTTTACTTAGAGATGGACAAAGTTTGACATTCCTTGTTATAAGAATAAACCAGTCTTAAAATATGGTTTGTATTTAATTTAATTATTAGATATATGGTAAAAGTATAAGAGAAAATCTGTTCATGATGGACAAAGAAATACATATGGGTTTGTTCATCCGTCCTCTTTTCTTCCGGTCTTGAAAGGTGTAGTTAGTTATCTGTTATACTCAAGAATAAACGAGTTTAGGCAAGTGTGGTGTTACGTACTGGCCTTTGATCTAGTGGTTTGTTATTCATTCTAAGGCTCCGTTTGTTTGTCGTAAAATAACTTGCTTGTATAAAATATTTTTCGTAGAAAATATTTTTCTGGAAAATAAAATATTTTACATGGCTCCGTTTGTTTGCCGTAAAATAACTTATTGAGGGAAAATATTTTACTAAAAAATAGAATACTGAAAAATATTTTCTGGTGTTTGGATGTACGGTAAGTTCGGTAAAATGTTTTCTTATCCCAAAGGACATGAAAACATTTTACATAATTTTGTACTAGCCGCAATTGTTGACCGGAAAATATTTTACGGTTGACCAATTTTCCAGTGTTACCAAACACCGTAAAATTAAGAAAAAGCAGCCGTAATTTTTGACTGGAAAACATTTTACGGTTGACCAATTTTCCAGTGTTACCAAACACCGTAAAATTCGAAAAATATTTTCCGGTAAAATATTTTACAGCAAACAAACGGAGCCTAAGTGTGAAAAGTTATAAGATCAACTTTTGATATGTATTATACATTTTTATAATTTAATAAGTAGTATTATATTAGCACGCAACATAGTTTGCCTAATTCTTATGAATAATGAGTAGTATCTTACAATTCACTTTAATTCACGAGCAAATTAAAATGATATGAATTAACATCATGTGAATCGAAAATGTACATAAATCGCATCGAATGATAGCAAATTTTAAGATTCAATATACAGTTCAACGATTTGATATGATTCACTTTTATACTATATTTAGGTCAAATAACATTATTTTTTGTTTAAAAAATTATTTAAACCATAATAAAGTTCATCAAATCATAATAAGAAAAGACTAAGTGAAGATACAAATAAAAATAAAAGTAATGAAGAGAAACGGTGGATGCTATTGTTGTTGATAGTATTTTTCTTGATAATAATTACTTTATAGTCATAACCTTTCTGTCGGTCTATTTTTAAAGTTAAATCCAGATATTTACTATATGACAAATCATTGTCATACACGATTCTATATGATTTGTGATTTAAAAAAAAAATATTTACTATGTGACAAATCATTGTCATACACGATTCTATATGATTCGTGATTAAAAAAAAAAAAAAATTTACTATGTGACAAATCATTGTGAGATCTGAGTCATCACCTGAACAGGCTTTGGTGCTTTCGCATATTACTTTTCCTGATTATAATAATACACCATTTTCAAATGTGGTAATATTCAATCGCAAGATATATCGTAAAACATTAAAATTTGACCCAAAAAAAAAAAGAAAAAAGAAAAAAGACTCTTGATCATGATTTCTCAATAACTATTGGCCCTTAAGTTAGAGATTGGAAAAGTTTGACACTTCCTTGTAATTAGAAGAATACACCAGTCTTAAAATATGGTTTATATTTAATTTAATTATTAGATATATGGTACAAGTGTAAGAGAAAAATGGTCATGATGGAGAAAGTAATACATATGGGTTTCTTCATTCGTCCATTTTCTTTTTCTTGAAAGATGTAGTTAGGTATGCTCAAGAACATATGAGCTTAGACAAATAAATAAGGTGTATTAGTTAAAAACGGAAAATTATATGTTTTTCCATTAACTTAGTTGGTTGTCCCTTTAATTACTGCCTTTAATACTGTTAGAACATACATTTATCTTATATCGGAAAAACATAAATTTTTAGACCGCCTTATAAGATTATGGACTACTCCACCTAACATTAATTAGTTTTAAGATAGATCTCCGTAATTCTTAACATGATAACAGAGTTGCGCCATTGGTCTAGTTTTATTCATCCTCGTATGACCTATCTTAAATCAGTTCTACGTGTGTCATGTTTTATGCATTTTCAATCTTCCACATGTATCCCACATGTGTTCAATCTTTTATACGTATGAACATTTCAAATAAGATCACACGTAAAGAAAAATGTTAGAATATACACTTATCCCACATTAAAAAAACATAAATTCCTAGACTATTTTATAAGATTCTAAATTATTTCACTTAATACCAATTAATTTTAAGATGAAACTTTTTAATTTTTAACAAATACCATTTACTTTGTTTTTGAAAATACTAGTCGGTAAGGTTCAATTATGGTTTTGAGTGAAAGAATATATTTTTACGACCCAAAGGAGAAAAGAAAAACTGAGTTGTAAAAATGAGTGATAGAATTTAACTTTTAGTCACCAATCAACTTACTGATGAGGATCAAACTCATTGTTTATAAGGCAACTGTAGAGCAAGAAGTAACAAATCACGTCAGTTATCATCACTATATCAAAACAGTTCGTCAGATAAAAGTCTTGTAAATTTTAAAAAAGAGTCGAACCTGTTATGAAATATTAAATAATAAATATTCATGACTTATACAAAATATAATTACTCATATACGAACAAGTTATTAGTTGATGAATAGTATTATATTAATAGTGTCACCGATAGTTACTGTTCAAATAGTGTTGATTTTCAAGTACTGTACAAATAGTGACATGTGAAAAGTAATTACATAGTAATAATATTTTTCCTATAAATAGGTTTCATTGTAATTCAAATTTGATAGTAAAATTAATAGAATTATCTCTAATTTTTCTCAATTCTTTCTTATATTATTGTCTTTATAACAATTATTTTATAACACGTTATCAGTACGAACCTCTGCCGTAACAACAACACACAATAACCGATTCAGATTTTCTCAAAGGTGCATGTAATCCTTCATTTTTAATTAAATTTTTATTATTTATTTTGGATCTATATAATACACACACATATATGTATACATATATATACATAATACATATTTACTTATTTATATATATATATACATATAGATCACCAATTATATATTTGGTGAGTCTAATATTCAAGAAAAGATAAATAACTGGAATATAAATAATGAAAATGATGTTGAGCCAAAAGGAATTCATGCACAAACTTGCAATTTTTGGATATTGATTTCTGTTACTCACAAGAATGCCGGGAACACTTTTTGGACCTAATATTTTGTTGCTTTCAAGGATGTTGAAACAAATTATGGACTTAATTACAAGGACGTTGCAACAACTTTTGGACTTAATTTTCCATTATTTACAAGAGTGTAAAAATGATGACTTGGACATGATTAATGATATGACAATGAACTTATATTCAATGTTTCTTTCATTTAATATTTCTTTACATACCTAACATATCTTTATTGAATCTAACTTTAATTTTCTTTAATTATTTATGTATTTACTTTATTGAATCTAAGTTTAATTTTCTTACTTTATTTATTTATGTAATTACTTTATTTAAACTAACTTTAATTTTCTTAATTTATTTTTTCCAATTATGTATTTGCTTTATCTAACTTTAATTTTCTTAATTCATTTATTACAATATATTAAATGCTTATTTTTCGTTATCTAAATATAACAAGTTCTTTTATTTTATTATTTTAGGTCAGCCCCTATTAAACTGTGCATTTAGAACTCATATCATTTCTCTAAAAAAATAAATAATAATAATAAAAAGAGAGGTAATTTGACCAACCAATTAGGGTTTGATCCAATACCCTTTTTATTCTTTCCCTTCCTCATTTTGTCGTACTTTTCACTTATCCATCATCTTTCTCTTTCTTTACTTCATCATCCTCTTCTTCATATTCGACACCGAAAAATTTTAAAAAAAATTGTTTAGAGATTAACAATGGAGGACGATTTTATTACTGCGATATTATTTGCTGAATGTGTAATTATTATGACTCATATTTTTATCCTCATTTTCTACAAAATAGAATTTGAATATAGATGTGAAATTTAGTTAGAATTATTGTAGAAAGGATCTATACCATAGAGTTGGATCTTTTGTTAAGAAAAATTGTATTTTAGATGTTTAATCTTGAAAAATCTTCCTTTTGTTTGTAGCTCATTGATTATTTGAGATTACAAATTTATCATATCTATCTTATAATTATTTATTAAACTTTATGATATTATTCTCGTCATTTAGTAAGTGTGATTATCTTTACTTATCTTCATATTGTATTTCTTTGTAGTATTTTATCAATATTCTCATTAACAAACTTATTTGTTACCGAAGAAAAGAAATCACTTCTTTAAGATGGATTATTTTGGATAATTGGAGTTTATAATTTCGGGTGATATATTCATAATAACATAGGTTTTATGTTCTAATTTATAATTTTGTTGCTATATGGAGAATACATAACTAAATGAATAGATCTTATTGAATTAATGTATTTTTACCATAATATATTATTTATTTCTATGCGAGTATTAATTGTCAATCTGATGATTTTTTATTTATTGGATAAGAAAATAAACATTATCCCCATAGGAGAATAATGAGAAAAAGCATAAGAAAGGAGAAATCATCGAGAATAAGTTATTTCAAAGCAATAATGGTATTTACTGCAAATATGGTAAAACTGAGTATTTGATGAGTACATATGATACGCTAATATATTTGGTTTATTTTTATTGAGTATCAGTGAATGAAAAAAAATTATAAGAGTTAAGTTTATAGTGATTATTCTATATTGCATGTTGATCTATATCTTAATATTATGTCTCACCGTTTTCTTGTCATATTTGTTTTAGAAATTTTTTGCTACTACCAGTCTTATTGAATGCTCTAGAAGAGCTATTATTATGTCCTTGTTTGATCTTCTAGATTTTATCATACAAATATATGAGTAATTGAAAAAATTATAGTGATCCAAATATTTTCTTGCATTTAAGTGATCACTTATGTGAGTGTAACGACAATGAAAGAGGAGTTATTGAAAAATTCCTATGAACACCCATTAATGAACTAGAAGATGTTTGATCTATAGAGTTTTATACTTTGGCATCAAGAGTTTAATTATTTGGAATGATTGCCTTAGACATTCAAACGCAGTGATAATGAAAAGAATTATTGAAAATTCAAATGGGTGTTCATTAAAGAATCAAAGGATTCTATTGTTAAATGAATTTTCATGTACTGCCCAACGAAAATTGATCAGAAGGTCATCTCCTACTAAAATTAATATAATCTTACATTTTTGGAAAGAATTCAAGGGGATATGTGTGTACCTATTATTTTATCATGTGGACCATCTTGATATTTTGTGGTATTAATAAATATCTCAATGTAATGGTCACATGTATGTTACTGTCCACATGATGTGTGGTATTTGCAAGAGTTTTTTCATAAACAATTTGATTATATGCAATATTTTTGGATTATACAATCAAGAGAATTCGTTTGGATAATGAAAGAGTATTTACATCCCAATCATTTAATGATTATTGTATGTCAACTGGGATTAGTGCTGAGTATTATGTGACTCACACATATACACAAAATGGTCTTGCAGAATCCTTCATTAAATACTTGCAGTTAATTTGTAGACCAATATTATGATGAACTAAGTTGTTTAGTCCTGCTTGGGGACATGCTATATTATATGCTGCAATGTTTATTCAAACAAAGCCAACCGATTGAATTATTAGGTGCTCCCCCACAAGTGTATAAAAATGGGTCTATAAAGAAAAATGAGAATTTATTATTTGAAATTCCATCAACTATTATATATATCTGGACCATTGACGAAATATGTTTTCGTAGCATGTTTTGCTATATAATGAAATGATTTTCTCATTATCAGAAAGAGAAAACGAAAGCTGAACAAAAAGGAAAAATTTATGGAGAACACTATCATATTGATCATCGTATAAATTAATTATTTATTTGCAAAAGTTGCAAATCGATTATCAAATGTATTTCTGGAAGCAAAGATAGTGACTAAGTCACATATACCAGCTTTAAATGCTCCAATTATAATTAATGTTTCAATTGAGAAACACAAATAAATATAGTCTATTGTACACCTGAACTGTAGTAGACATATCGGTTCCAAAGATAAATGAGCAAAAGTTGCCATTTTTGAATTGTTTGATATCCTGAAGATGTCAGGATAAGGAGTTGATAATCAAATTGAGAAATATTACTCTAAGACAGCATCAGGTACCTGAATATGATGTGAATATTGAAAGTATTGAGAATGAAGAGATCTCACTCAGTTAAATTACTCTTAAAAAAGAAAGGAACCGAAAAGAAAAATTGATCTTGATCAAATTTTGAAAAATGCAGTAGCTACTAATTTCATGATAAAAATTGAGAATCTTAAATTGAAGTCCACTCATTAATGTCGACAAATAAATGATTGGCCAAAATAATAGAGGAGACGCAATCCAGACAAAAAATAATTGCACATAAAATATGTTGATGAGATTGAGGGGGAGCATTGTATTTTGAAGAGACAATCCCATTTTACTATGAGAAATAAAATTGGAAATGAAATTACAAAGAATTAATCATAACAGTTGGTTTTCCCTTAAATTGTTTAAGGACAAATAAAGAATGGGTTAGTACGATGTGTGATTTCACATTGGTCTATATTTTCTGGAAAAATTATATTGATATTATCCTAGTAATATCATATTTATATTGAAGTATCGAAAGGATTCTATATGCTTGAAACATATATTCATGTGATATGGTATTTATTTTGAAGTCCTAGAAGGACTCTATATGCCCAAAGTATATATTCACGTGATAATGATATTTATATTAAAGTGTGGAAGGACTGTACATGCATGAAACATATAAATGAAAATCTCGAGAAATGTATTTGATTACAAAGATCTTTGTATTAAAGAAAACATTTTAAAAGAATGTGGTGAAATATTGATATATTTTTGTTGGATTGCAATTTATTTATATATATCATAAAGAAGTTTGAAGAGTTTACATAAGCAAACAATATATCTCAATAAATGAAGTGAGACTTACAGATCATTTAAAGAAAGAATTCTCTTGATCTGAATATTGGGTATTTATTGTTGAAAATATATGTCTATTTTATACAATGTACTGAAACTGATATTTTTGGTATCAAATAGAATGATTTCTCAATATTGAAAATGATCATTTCTATCAGTTGGAAAGATAATGGATGAATTATTAATTTAGAAGTAGCATATACAGTATTTTAATATAGTAGGTGTGTATGTTGCTAATACTACAAGGCCAGATGTTGCTTTTATTTGTTAGCCATGTATAGTACAAACATTGGAATGAATTTAAGCACATACTTGCAATCTTTGCAAAATATCAAAGAGAGAATATTTTATTCAAAAAGATCAAAATCAACGTTAGTTGATTATAAAAATACTGGTTATTTATCTGATAACTGAAAGGAAAAGGCACAAGCAGAGTATGTCTTTAGTCATGACAAGAAAATATATGGTTGAGTTTAATCATGCAACATGTTTGAGAATCATGTGGGTAACTTTTCAACAAAAGTAGTCCAACGATATTATGCAAAGATTATCCGACGGATCAAATGTGGTTATATTCAAGACAACAGAATGAAGTACATTCCTCTGAAACAAATGGTATCGTTGATGTTCAACAGTTATGCTCAAGTGAAAAACCAACATATTTGTTTATTAAAGCCTTATCCACAACCATTTTCACATTATATAGTTCGAAATATGGAATGTGACACTTCAAAGATTTATCGTCATAATTAAGGTTGCAATGAGGAGGAGAAGGTATTTTCGGCACTGTACTCTTTTTTCTTTACCAAGGTTTTTCCCATGCACTGGGTTTTTCTTGGTAAGGTTTTAACAAGACAGGCCAAATACAAAGTATGTCACACTAAAATTCTAATTGTGCATGAACTCAAAAGGGATGTGATATAAGTGCTCGTCAAATCCAGAAAAGTGATAATGTTGCTAGTGCATCCAAAAAGTGTTGCTCACAATAAACTAGTTATCAAGATTGACATAAGTAGACTTTGTGATTGATATACTCACAAGAGGGAGAGACATATGTACTGCATTCTTTTTCCTTCGTCAAGTTTTTATCCCATTGGATTTTACTTGACAACGATTTTAATGAGACATATTTCTTTCGGTGAATATCCAAGGGGGAGTGTTATGAAATATTGGATAATGGATATTCACGACTTATGCAAAATATTGATACTCATACACGAACAAGTTATTGGCAGATGAATAGTACTATGTGAATAGTACCACCGAAAATTACTGTGCAAATAGTATCATCGATAGTTATCGTGCAAATAGTGCCATGCCAATAGTACTATGTGAATAATGTCGCCGACAGTTACTATGTAAATAGTACCATCGACAGTTACTGTTCAAATAATGCTGATTTTTGGGTATTGTGCAAATAGTGATGTGTGAATAGTAATTGTATAGTATATTTTTCCTATAAATAGGCTTCATTGTAATTCAAAATTAATAGTGAAATCAATAAAATTCTCTCAGTTTTTTCTTATATTATTGTCTTTATAGTAATTATTTTATAACAGAACCAATATTTAGATTCTATTATGTGCAGTGTTATATTGCTTCAGTTATCACTATATGCTTTCATGAAATAGATGTGAGCTGTTAAAGCTCTCTTTTATTTATGACTGCATCCAAGGAATGGATACAAGAAGCCAAAGGGCGATGATGTTTTCATTGTAGCACTGGATAATACAAGCAGCATTCCAGTGCTTGATGCTTGGTGAAGGCAACACATGCATACATAAAGCGTCAAATTGGCATAAGTCGTTTTTGTTTTCTTCTTCCTATTGCCAATTTGCAATGGGTAAAAGATCCTTTCATTTCTTATTTCTGTTATTTCAGAAATATATAACGTGTATTGTAGGTTATTGAATTTGTTTCTTTTTAGTCTCATCCGTCTGATCTAAATTAATAAGCTACTAATTTTAAAAACGTATTTGAAATAAATTTTAAAATGAATGACGACTATTGTTTGAAAGAGACAAATCCGATAGTGCACAATACATCATTTCCGAAATGACATAACTAAGAAATGAAAGGATCCAAATCCTGATATCCAGGAATGCCCCTTTGATGTCCTCCTGTTTATTTATTCATTTATAAATACCTGATGCTGAGATGAACAATTTCTGAATATAAGTTGATGTTGTTCCAATACCTGCGGGACATAAGAAGCACTTCATGAAGCATCTCAGAAATTGATAGATTTATTTATTTATTCTTGTTTTACATACAGAAGAAGAAATTATATATTGAAAGGGCCATCAACACATATTGCATATAAACCAGAAATCGCTCTTTATCATTAATTCTATTTACAAGAAAATAAAAGGGAGCTCTTTTAAGTGAGCTGTCAAATCCCAATGCTCAACTCTAAACAACCTGAAACTACCAAGTTGGAGTACGATCGGGGTAGAGGGAATTTTCTAGTGGTCTTTAAAATGTGTAGAGATCGAAAAGAATACTAACGACAAAATACTTTGTTGGGTTTGGATTTTCCGATATATGTGTTTTTCTTCAACTCCCCAATACACTTTCGCTGGCCATTCCTTGCATAGCTTTTGGGAAACTAGCTAACCCTTATAAGACAAGCCTCTCTCTTATATATATAAGATACTAAGTCTGAGAATCAGACTTGCCTTTGATATTGACTTAGAGATGAAAGTGTCGGAAATCAAGTTAAAAAATTAAAGAAAATTTTGGAGTTTAAAAATTCAAAGATTACAGAGAAAAAATTCAAAGAAATGTATAGATTACACAACTTTGAAGATCTAAGAATTCAAAGTCAAGTAGTAAAGATTGAATCAAAATCTCAAGACAACTCAAGTCAGATCGAGTTCAGATTATGAAGCTAGCTAGTGAATTCTAGAAACAAATTTCAGCTATAAAATTGAGATATATAATACAATTGTAATCTGACTAAAAGCTCCACAAAATATGAATCATAGAGATCTAAAAAATCAAGAGAGCCATAGAACTCCAACATTACAAGAGAGCCAAAGAACACCAAAACAATAAAAAACTATGAATATCGGTTAGAGAATCATGATATCCAAATTCCAAAAAGAAAAGAGTATTTATTGATATCCTCCAATAGCATGGAGAAATGCTCTAACCAAACATCATTACAAATCAAATATATACTCCACATAAATATTCACATTTCTCTTATTCCAAAACATCAACAAAAAGTTAGGGAATTAGTCAATCAATATAGATTGATCCGAAACAAAATCAATATAGTAGACCACCATTAATGTTACATTTCTACACAATGCTCACCACATAACTTTTATGATCAGCTTGTTCATCCTTGTTATCATCAACGAGGGTTGCACCATACAATGTTTCTGGCAAAAAAATTGCTAGTGATCCAGTTGTAATGATTAAAGCCCCAAAAACTCCATACGGTAGAACCTCGTTGCCATCTCCTGTTGCAGCAATCAAGACCGGACTGAGTGCACCAGCACATGACAATGCTTGAAACACCATTGAAACCGCAGTGTTTCTCACCTTGGTTGGGAACAACTCTGTTGCGTATATTACCAAGAAAGCAGCGTGTGTACAAGCACTAAAGAAAGATGCTAGCTGCAAACCCATTTGTATTGCCTTCCATTCGCCCATGAAACACAATATTATACCGCAGGCACCACTGAATATGCTAAATGCCAATAATGAACTTCTTCTCTTCCACTTGGATGCAGTAAACAATATCAGCAAAACTGATGGTACCTCTAGTAAGGCATTGGATGCAACACTTAGATATGCATTTGATCCCAAGTTGCCAAGTGCTAATGGCAGCCCATAGTACATCATCCCAGATCCAAAAGCAATGATCATAGCTAACAATAATTGTTGAAAGTGCCTTCTTGTTGTGAACAAAATTTTAAATGCTTGCTTGTTATTGACCTCCAACTTTTGATCTTGATTTGCTTTTGCAGATACTTCTGAAAAGTACTTGCTCAAGTCTTTAATATCAGGTCGGGCAAATTTCATCAAAATTGCAAGAGCCTCTTGTTCATGCCCGTGTGCAAGTAGCCATCTGGGAGATTCAAAAGCACAAAATTGAAGCAATAAACAGTACAAAATTGCAGGAATTGATGTTAAGAGATAAAGGATCCTCCAGGAACTATTTCTGCATATATAAGCTATAGCTGGTAAGGTTGCAAAACCAACGGTGAAAAACAAGAATCGGATAGTTGCAACTCTTCCCTGCCATTGTTTTCCAACACTCTCTGTTGCTAGCACGAGCGCGCACGATCCAATTTGTCCACAGCCATACCCGATTAAAAATTTCAAGGCTGAATAGATCCAGACATTGTTCACGAAGGCAGTTAAGAATGAAGCCATAGACATGATTAGAGTCGAGCTTAACAGCACTTTCTTGCGGCCGTATGAATCACCAATGAAGAAGAGAACTAGTCCAGCAGCCAAACTGCCGATGAAGAAAGATGATGCGGGTAGGCCTGTGATTGTTGAATTACCAGCACATTGGAGGAACCATTCAGATACGATGGATGTACATGCAGGCTTGTCCCATGTCCACGTATCTGAAGGGAGCTCGCAGATGTTGGACCCTAGATTGCATATTGTGGTTCCTACTTGCTGTGTGCACTGCCATGTTTGCTTAGCATCAGTGAAGATAGAAATAAATGTTTGTTGTCCCACAAAAATGGCAGCCATGGTAGCAAGGAAGGCTTGCAAGGCGAGTGGGCTTGTCAAGTCTGTAATGTATGGTTCGATAAGCTCTTCGAGTGAAGCATCTGGCGCTGGACTGTTCGCCTCAGGAGCTGGAGCAGAGACGTTGAGCAAAGGAATTGAATCATCCATTTGTTCAAGATTTTGTAACGTGCTCTAATTGATTTCGTCTAAAGCATGAGTATGGCGAAGCTAGCTCTTTGAGAGAGATTTGGCACGTAATATGGGGTTTGCTCAACTCATATATTGGCTAAACAAAAATATATAAACTCAAAAATTGGTGAAATAGTCGGATAACTATATATTGTATCTTAGTTCAAAACTTCAATCTCTATTTATAGAAAAAAAAAAAAACACTAGCGAGGGAGATAAAACATTTAGCTTTTGAACCTTGCTGCATAGAGACTCATTCAGAGAAATTACCACTGAGAAAATTACTGGCCACATGAAGTTAATGAACTGACAATTATATGCAACAGAATTTATTGCAAAGGACAATTATTATCAAATAGAATTTATTGCAAAATCTGTTTAATACACCATGTGGTTTTTCTTTTGTGGTCGGAAATACACCATGTGGTTGCTTGTCATTTTCTTCTTGCTCAGTTTTCACCACGACGATCAACATCATATCCTGATTGCTTGGAGCGGAGCTATTCAATATTCCAATATGCCACAAACATATCTTTCTGATTTTTTCACCATGAGGCTCAACCATATTGTAGGCACTCTCACCATTCATGATTCCCGTATGGCTTGTAAAAGCCACTAAATATCCCATTAATACACCAGATTTTTTAATAAAAGCAAGCGTGGTTTAATTGAATTTTAAAAATATTTAAATAGTAATTGGTTCCGAAGGGTTTATAATAGTTTCCGTATATCAAAACTCCAAGCGATGCAAATAGCTTAGTTCAAAAGAGAAAATTTATATAAACATGTATAGCAGAAACATTATCTTTCTGAATAGGCACAACTTTTGAAACCATTAGTGCATGTTTCAAAACTAAGTACCCCTTCCGTTCTACAAAAGATAATCTTATTTTCATTTTCACACAAATTAAAAAAATATAGTTAATATAGTTAAAGTAATAAGTTTAACTATAATTGATTAATGGTACAATTATTGAAAAAAATGCACATTAAATAAGAGTATATCAAGGAAACTAATAAATTATCTATCTTTTTAAAAAGAAAAGTGGACTATAATATATAATAAGTAAAAGAGGAAACAAAGTCTATTTTTATGAAACGGAGAGGGAGTACTTTATATCATAGGAATATAGCTATTCAGTTGCATGTCACCGTCTTCCTAGCTAGGTGCTAGAAATAGAATTTTTGCTAATACCGTGCTCAATAGATTGATTTGTATAATTTGGAACCTTGACCACAAGATCTTTTCCTAGCTGAAAAAAAGAGGGAGATGGATTACCCATCATCGGTCAAATAACAAAATTTTTGATTGTCAACAAATATATGTTGCATTTCCAATGGATAATTTTCTTTATATTTTTAGGCTTGCATATTGTTCCAGTTTCCTAAACATGCATAAAATGACGCAATTGACTCAAGAGTTCATTTTTGGTCGCATGGTCTTCGCTATTCCTTGTGATAAAATGGATGTATTGTAAAAGATTGTCGTAGCTAAAAGATAGGGAAAATTTTACATTTAATCCTTATTATTTGTAAAAAAATTTAGTTTGGTCCTTATTATTTAAAATGTCTCAATTTAATTCTTATTATTTTTTCAAAAATTTCAATTTCATCCCTATTGTTTAAAATTTTTCAATTTCATCCTTAATGTTTGCCAAAAGTTTCTATTTCGTCTTTATTATTTTAAAAAAATTTAAATTCGTCCTTATTGTTTCTCAAAAAATTTCAATTTAGTCATTGAATAATAGGGACGAATTTGAAACTTAAGAAAATAATAGGGATGAAATTAAAACTTTTTAAAAATAATAAAGACAAAATTGAAACTTTTTGAGAAATAATAAGGACGAAATTGAGAAATTTTAAACAATAGGGACGAAATTGAATTTTTTTTACAAACAATAAGGACTAAATTGAGACAAATAAAATAATAAATACTAAACTAAGATAATTAGATAACAATAAGGACTAAACTGAGACAATTGAATAATAATAGGGACTATTTGTGAAATTTTTCCCTAGAAGATATTATGTCTTTGAGGAAAACAAAGGCGTGTGTCTGGGTGGTGTAGTTGGTTGTCACGCTAGTCTCGCACACCAAGGGTTCCCGGTTTGAACCCGGGCTCAGACATTTTATTTGTTATTGTTTTTGCTGTTTGTTTACATATATTGAGATGTAACATTATAT
The DNA here is from genome assembly GCA_037974665.1 of Ehretia macrophylla. Taxonomy (NCBI): domain Eukaryota; kingdom Viridiplantae; phylum Streptophyta; class Magnoliopsida; order Boraginales; family Ehretiaceae; genus Ehretia; species Ehretia macrophylla. The sequence goes on along the minus strand of CM075773.1, from coordinate 33,467,964 downwards.
CATAGATTTAGTGCATATATTCTTCAATTTTTTGTTGATTATTCAGATTCTTCAATTTCTTTTGAATATTTTGCATCATCAAAAAACAATTAACACTAGTCCAGTTTATTTTCTTGATTACACTTTTTAAAGAAACACAAATTCATGACTTAAATTGCTGTATTGTTCACATTCAACTGTTAGGTTAATGAAGGGACGCCAGCCTGTCACATTTGATGTCGTTGGGTGGTGACTAATTCGATCTAATATCTTGTGGATTGGTACGTTGAGTGTGATCTTTTCCCGGGTTAGAAAAAAAAAATTCATGATTTACTTCGGCTGGTACAGCCAAGAAACCCTAAATTCCACAACAACAACATTATCTAATGAGGGAAAAAGAATAAAGAAAAGACAGAAACAGTACACATTTTTGCCCAAAAAAAGTAAGAAATTAAAAAAAAGAACAAGATTTAGATTCATAAACTCCAATTTAAGATGCAAACTCGATCATAACAATACAAAAACAACCCATGAATTCGAATCACAGATACGATCGATGAGGGGAACCATGAAAATACAATATGGAGAACAAGAAATTAATTCAAGAAAATCCATGATCAACTGCACGCATAGTGTACCAAACTAGAAAATATAATTAAGGACTTACTGATCAGTTTTCTACTTCTCCAAAGCTCTAAGTTAACCTACATGTTTTTAACCACCATATATATATATATATATAAATATGGCTTATAATGAGATTACTTGTCTTTGCAAGAATTATGATTTGCTGAACTTGAAGCCTCACCCTGATGATCACTCCTTTTGATAACCCTAAAGTTAAATCTTGAATTGTTCGCATCCCAGTAAAGCCCAATCTTATCATTAACCTTAAGATTCCTCTTCTTCACGAAATCTTTGGTCCAGCTGCTTGTGAGCACGAAGCTACCAGTCTTCCATTGCTTCAGCACCAATTGATGTATAGTGTTGGTGTCAACATCCAACACTTGCACGGCAACCCCTTCTTTAGTCTGGACACTTGCTGCTTGCGCATCAGTCATGAAGGGCAAGACATATTTGTCAATGAGTTGCTTTCCAATCAAGAGCCTACATGATTGATCAACATCACATTGGGTTAGCGTTTTCTGAATATTCCAGGGCCCTTCATGCGATTCTTGTAAATTATGCCTCCTGGAAGCATCCCAACGCCTCTGCTGTTGTAAATTCTGCGTCTTGGCAGCCATCATCTTCACCATTGTCGAAATCTCAAAATCTTTGCCTTTTCTTGAAGTTGAAGAACTAGAGCTTGAATCTTTCCAGGCCACAGTGATCACCATTGATGCATTGTCAACAGCCTCTTTGCCTGTGTTTTCTTTTCTTGAACTTTTAGTAGTAATAGTACTAGTGCCTCCATCGTTCAAGGACACATCAATATCACCAAAACAACTAGGCAACATCCTCTTACGATCAAAACCAATAGAAATTTTTTCAGCCTTCTGGGTATTGTCTGGCTTGTTTGTTTCGTCGCTTTGGGCACAGCTTGCGTTAATAACAACACCAAACAGCTTAAAAGATGAGACACTACCCACCTTGTTTTCATCTTCTTTTGCTTCGGGGCTGTGTTTCTCAACTTTCATGTCTGTTTTTGTTATTTTTGACGATTCAGAAGCAGAAACAGCGAGAGAAGGGTCTAACTTCATCGATGAATCAGAAGACAAACCTTCATTATTTGCCATCATGCAAACTATCTAGGGTTTGTTGTTACTGTATAATATGGTATGTGAGCAGTATGAGAAGGGTTTAGCAGAATATATAACAAGTAATAGTATAAGAATGATTTCCTTGGTAGGCAAATTTTGGGCTGTTTTCTTAATTAATATCATCTGATGATTATTTTGGAAAGGTAAGTTGGGTTTCTTCCATATTGCAATCATGCATCAAAGCGCTATTCTCTCTCTCTCCCGTTTCAATTGGAAAGTAAATTGAGTTTTTAATAGAGAAACAACTTTATGCTGTCATTCCAAGTATTAGGCAACTTCTTTAACTTGATATAGAAGATTTATTCCGTGACTGAAAAATATTATTATGTTAAAGTGGAGTTTCTTATTTTTTGCTATTGCATATGTTATAGCGACAATCCGTCGTCAATTTGGTCAGAAATTTTTGTTGCCAGACATTGTGACAAATTGGAGACGAAATGAAGACGACGTAGGTAAGTCATTTTTAAATGGCGACAGTGTTGAGATGACCTTATAATCCATCTCCAAAAGTATTCAGTTAACGACTACTTGGAGACGACATAGATATGTCGTCTCTAATTGGCAACTATTTGGAAATGACATACATATAACGTTTTCAAACCGTCTTCAATTGGCAACGACATAGAGACAACTTAATTAAATATTAAATTTTAGATAATTAAAAACAAGGTTGAAATGCAATAATTTAAATATTAAATATGTTAATTTAATATTTAGTATATTAACTAAATAGATAACTAATTAAAATATAATTAATATTATCTATTTAACACCTTATTAGTTAATTATATAATTAACATAATATTTTTGTTCATTTAATACATATTAATTATTTAAATATCTAATTTCATTTATTAGTACGTAGTAATAATTTTGAATAATTAATGCTTAAGATTAATTAATCAATTAAATAAATTTAAATTTTGTTTATGTATTTATTTTAATTAGTTTAATTAATTAAATTAGTAATGTTAAGATTTATAGTTTGATAAAAGGAAAAAAATAATATAATTGTAAGTGTGTCTTGATTTAAAAAAAAAACTAGTTTTAATTATTTATTGAAATTAAAATTTGTATAGTCTTTTTAGTGTTCCTTAAACAAAAAATAAATAAATAAAATATAACATTCTACTCGTATTGCATTTGTGGAATTTGTAATGGTAATTGCTTTTGCCTTTTAATACATGTTGTATTTCATTTTTTTGGAGAGTCTTCACCATTTCAATTCTCTGTACAAACATAAACCATACATATTGTTGTCAGTTTCTATTTCCTGTCTCACTCTATATCTATGCACGCATGTAAATCTTTATTTACTTGTTAGCTTAGGGAAGTTTTTGTGAGGAGATGAAGTGGTATACTATATTATCAATGAGATTAAGAAGAAAGATGACTGATATCTTTTAAATTATACATAAAGCTAATATGTAATGAAGTCCTTTCATCTTGAATGCCTTCCAAATTGAATTGCATAATAATATAATTTCTAACTGGAGATTTGCCATGTAATTTTACTACATCAAATTTACAAAAGCTCTAATCCAAAAGCTATAATATTTTACATAGCCTTGTATAACTGAAGCCAAACATCTTATACGAATGACCATATTTTATTCTATCTATTGCAAGTTTATTAAAGATTTTATATCTGATTTGTGTACAGTAAGCTGCAAACTATGAGAATGGGAAAACACTTCATGTCCCTCAAAGAATGGAAGGAATTTGAGATGCAAGTGCTGGGTGGGAAATATTAGAGCTTGTGCATTTAGTTATACATATATGATTGTTCAAGATCATATTGTGCTACATATGTAATTAACCAAAACAATTTGTAATTTTAAATTTATGTTTTATGAGTATTTAATTTTAATTGTCAACATTTTAATAAAATTTTGTAATTAAATTTTTTATATGAATTTGACATTTCAAAAAAACATTTAATTCTGCTATTATAATTATAAAAATTGCCTAAAAAAATTATTTAAAAATTGGCGATGGCATAGAGACTAAGTAATTGGAGACAGAATGTGATTGGAAACGGCTTGGAAACAGAATATGATTGGAGACAGAATGCGGTTGGAGATGAATTGGAGACGAAGTTTTATTTGCGACGGTGTGAAGATGACTATTTTTTGGAGACGGACTAAAATGTTGTTGCCAAAGGCTACAATGGGGCAAATTGGCGATGGTATTTTGGGCGACGGACGATTTTTGTCCCTTTGCTGTCGCCTTGACCCTTTTGGCGATGGAAATTGGCCTTCGCATTTGACAGTTATTTTTTTTTTTTTTTTGTAGTGGAAATTTAAAGTCGATAAAACATGAGCATATTTTCATTGTAGGTTTTTTTTTTAACGGACGCCTAGTCAATATTACATCCCAAAATCAAACTCTCTTCATCCTAGGTAGGAGAATTTCAAACAATGTTAGCTCAGGAGATGGTGAGAAACTATGGAATGAAGCACATCAGTCCGAGATCTGTCATCAAAATTGATATTATGAAAGTATATGATACAATCAACTAGTCTTTTATTTTTACTTTTTTGAAACTATGAAATGTGCATCAGTACTGCTCCGAGCTTCTCAGTTGCTTGGAAGGGTCAACTTGAGGGGTTCTTTCCAGCAAAGAAATTAAGGGTTACCATATCTTTTTATTATTGGCATGGATCGGAGATACTCTTCCAGTTGCTCTATCGCTACACTAATATTTTTATGTTCACCTTTGGAGTTAGTGAAATAAAAACATTTAATTTGAAGCACAAAAGGAAAAAGGAAAAAGGAAAAAGGGAAAAGAAACTTGAAAGGGTCCAGATACAACTACCAAGGATTTTAAATAAACAGCAACAAAAACTATGAGAAATAAAAAGTGTCTGAGCCCGGGTTCGAACCGGGGACCTCTAGTGTGTGAGACTAGCGTGATGACCAACTACACCACCCAGACATCATTGTTGTCGACCATTAACATTTTTTAATCTTCTTCGCTCTTATAACTAGCATTTAAAATTTAAAACACATTCTACCCAGAAATTTTTTTGATAGGAGTTATAGGACATAAACTAACATTTTGGATAAAAAAATACCATACATTTTTTTTAAAAAAAAAAAAATTAAATCTTTTCTTTTACTGTTAATCGAGTTGGGGAGAATGGAGTTACACAGATGAATATCTGATAGAATTAAACAAGATTATCAGTTAGAACTCAATTGTTTTGTAACGAAAAGTTTCATTATAATTTTGTGACGTATAAAATATTCAAGATTTAAATTTGTAACTAAAAATATAATTAGATTACACTAATTATAAAGGCAGTTTATCGTATTTGGGGCTCATGTATGTCCATTCCGATCAATACAATTCAAACCACAATAAAATATAATTAAAATAAATTGTATTTACTGGGCATTTGATCTAGTGGTAAGATTCTCGCTTACTTCTCGCACTTAACAGTCTAAGTAATATAATACTAGCTTGTAATTCTTTCTTAAATCAAACAAAATAAATCATATTTTTTTCTTCGGAGGTAGCAATATAGGTCCACGTGTCATTTACGTAGCCAATAGTCTAACTACTAGCAATATAGAACCAAACGAGCTGTTACAACCTCATAATTTTATACTGCTTAATTATTGCTTCAATTTTGCGCTCATGAGTCTCTCAGATGGCTACTTGCCCACAGACATGAACAAAAGGCTCTTGCAGTTTTGAAAAAATTTTCCGGAGCTAATATTGTTGGGAGGAAATCCGAAATTAAAGCACAAATAATAAATGTACAGCGAAAATAACACCCTCTTATTTTGTATAAACCTGTTAGGAAGTAACAAATAGAGTCAACAATACTATGCACAAATCTGTCCAATCTGAAAAATTCAAGCAAATAAAGCAACACCAAGATTTTAACGTGGAAAACCTCCCCAATGTGGAGAGTAAAAACCACGGGACCGTAGTCCACCCAAAAACTTCCACTATCAACAAATAATGGGTACAAGAGAGTCTTCTCTAACTACATCTAGAGGCATACACAATACATTCACGGTGAATAACATATTCTTGCAAACATTGTATCAACAAAAGAGATTAAACCAAGAAGTAAGAGAGAAATCACCAAAAATGTTGTCACTGTTTACATCAGAAAAATGGACTGTAGAGAGCTCCAAATCTGATCTCCACCGTTCAAATAGAAGACCCACGAGTTGTGAACATGCACGTAAAATTTCAGCTCAATCGGACCACAAATCACCTTCCGATCTTAAACTTGATGAAGATGGTGCAGGCTAAAATTTCTGCACTCTTCTTCTTCTTTCTCTCTCTCTCGTTTTTTTTTTTCTTTCACTCTCACACACACCACATGACAGATCAGTCAACTTGACTGATCTGTCTTCACCTTTTTTTTTATTATTATTTTTTTTTGTTTTTTTTTTGTTTTCTTTTGGTCAAAAAGCAAAAGCAATAACAAAATAATTATATCAACCCACATGAATTGATCTACTCAACAGATATTACATACTTGAGCAAGAATTTAGTCCGGTCTTGATTGCTGCAACAGGAGATGGCAACGAGGTTCTACCATATGGAGTTTTTGGGGCTTTAATCATTACAACTCGATCACTAGTAAGTTTTTTGTCAGAAACATTGTATGGTGCAACCCTTGTTGACGACAATAGGGATGTGACTTTTTGTAATTAAAAGTTATGAATTTGAACTATAATTTCTAAAATTACGAAGAAAAAAAAAATTGATTCTATCGCTACCTGCTCCATGATTCATATCATGATTTTTTTTTTTTTTTGGGTGAAAATATCATGATTTCTACCATCCATTTTTATGTCCTCAATTTGACCCTTATAAAAAAAATTATATCTTCCTGGCATATTTGGAATATTTAATGGCTTTTCCAAGCGATATGGAAGTCATGAAAGCTCGTGCCTACATTCTTGAGCCATGGTGAAAAACCAGTAGATATATACGTAAGAGTGGGTAAAATAATGAAATAGTAATATTTTGTAATTATAGATTTTGAGTTAGAATTACAATAATTTTAATTTTTAAAATAATAATAATAATGAATGAATGAATAAATAAATAAAATCAAAAGATGTCTTTCTGGCATATTGGAATATTCAGCAGCTTTTTTGCAAGCCATAAGGAAATCATGTTGATCGATCGTGGTGGTGAAAAATGGGCACATGCAAAAAAGAAAATGAAAAGTAATGGGTACTAAATAGATTTATTCTTTTAATTAATGACAACACATATGCGTGTGAATTGAATAAGCAAATAAGAGAAAGTAAAGTCCCTCCAAGAAATGAATTTGCATGCACTCGTGATCAACAAAAATGTTTTGATATTCATTTTTTCTGCAAAGGCCTACAAGAAAAACGTTCTTATCGAGTGGCATTTAAATGAGTGATGTTTTATTCTTTTCTTTGTATGTTAATAATTCATGTATTAAATGATAAATTTTTTTTTATATAATAAATATTTTTACTATATAAATGGATTTTTACCTGGTTGATATATATTAATGGTCTAACTCATTTTCTTAAAAAACGTCCATTTAGCTCTAAATTTTTTTTTGTCAACACCATCAAAATCCAATGTCCATTAAGGATAGCAAAGAGTAACCACTGTAAACGAAACCGACAGGTATCCACCCGATAAAAATCCGATAATAAAAATCAAAAGATAAACCGATATAGTAACAGAAATTCGAAACCCGATTATTAATTTATTATATATATATATATATATATATATATAGTATTATATACACATGTATATCTACATATACCATAAATGTTTAAAGTTTAAAAAAAACAAAAAGTACTACATTTTTTAAAAGTTTTAGATTATACCTAATATTACTATTTTAAAAAAAAATAAAAAAGTCTTTTTTTTCCTGCTAAATAAAAAAAGTCTAATAATAAAACATAAAACATCCAGCCACAGCACATCCTTAACTTTGAAGACTTGAACTCAAAGGACAAAGTTAATTTTTGAACCAAGAAATAATATAATAAATTACATTGGGTCATTGTTAATTGTTTGCCCTAGTTTTAGAACACAAAACCTAAGCTCTCTTCTCTTTCATGCGCCGCAGCTCCAAGGACCAAAGTTGCAGACATCAAACTCTATCTTTCTAAGGTTGTCTCTGGTCTACCATAATAACAAAAAGTCCTTACTTTTTTTCCTGTATTTCTCGTGTAATACAACCTTTACTTTTTAAGATTAATGTGATCTACAACTTAAGTTTCTCTTTTTCCTTTTCTGATTTTGCCCAAGTAGTCAAAGCAGACGACACCATTGATCTAAAAGCAGAATATGTTCAACTTTTACTTTGTTGTATCTTCCTAATCTTCATCCAACAAATTATTACTTTTATTTTTTTATTATCTTATGATGTATGGATTTTGATTTATTATATTTTTAGATTTTTTTAAAATTTAAATTAATATTTATTTCATATTTTTTGACTTTTTTCTATTTAAATTATTATTTTTTAATTTATCGGTTTCGATTTCAGTTATTCGCGATTTTTTTTAAACTTGTCGGTTTTGATTTTGGATAACGGTTTTTAAAACCATTAAGTTTTGGTTTTGGTTTCAATTTTGCCAAAAATCGCAGTTAACCAAACCGCTGTCATTCCTAAATAAACTAAACAAAATAATTTTAGGAGAGATGGTTACCCCTCTTTTTGTGACTAAAATTTGATTGTACATGTTATGATCTAAAAATTAAAAACTACTCCAACAAGTCTTCGCATAAGATATCCAACATTTGATATTTGTACAAAGATATTCTTGTGTAACCAGGACATAATGCTTTCTGGAACGTCCATAAATTTTATCATCAACTTGATTAAAGTAAGAGTTTACTGTGTAAAGAGAAAAAAAGGAATATTGTCAACACAATCAACTTAAGACAAAGAATATCGAAGAAAAGGGACCAGAGATGTTGCGTTTACTTTGTGATTTAAATGTTTTATCAAAATCTCTATTTGCCATCCGAAAATCCCATTGCCAAATTTTTTTTACACTATGTCATATCATTCTAAATTCACTTAATTTCATTGATAATCATAGTCTTCATTAGGGCAAGTTTAATGGAGACTCTAAAATGTAAAACTTTTTATTTGTTGAATATTTTGGAGTCTGAGACTCTATTTTGATATTTTTTAATCTAAAAGTGGTGAATCTCACGTACTTTTCTATAAATAGTTCTACTTTTTAGGGTATAGAGTTCTAAAAAAGTATAAAAATGTCTAAAAATAAAAAATTTTACATTTTAAAACCCGCATTGAAAATAGTCTTAATCACTTGATGCGCAGACCGTAAAAGAAAATTAAGTGAATAAAATGGAAAATTGAAACTACGTATTCAATTGAATTATAAGTTGACCATGTCAAAATGTAATTTTGATAAAGTTTTTGGGTACCTAAGTAAAATTTTCCCTGTCTCAGTGCACGTATTTATGATTGAGTACGGCAGCCATTCAAATCGTTGATGTGCTGGTTATGGGCTCACGTCCTAATTAATATACACGGCGTGGGGCCCACACTTTATTTTACAACTACACAGCCGCATAGTAGAACAACTCATATTTAATGCATAAAATAATTGTTATATTGCTAAAGTCTACTATGGATAGCTGCAATTCGAGTTTTGATTTAATGATAATATTATTTGTTATATATATAAAAGGTTAAAAATTACGATTTTAAATTTCACTGATTACATTATATAATTATAGTATTTCCTTGAATAAATAATAAAAAAATAAAAGTCTATTATAGATAGCTATGGACGTTGATAATTATTAGGTTGCTTTAATAGGTGTCCTAAAATAGTAAAATGTCTACATATAAGAAAATTATTAGAAATTTTCATATCTAACAGTTTCCTTATAGATTCTTTACTTTGTAGAGAATTCTTACAATCAATATTCAATATTTTTACATGTTGAGATGTTGAAATAACTCTCTACTCATTCTCTAAGCTCATCTGATACAAAAAAAAAAGAAATTAAAATTATAGAAAAGAAAAATGATAGGGTGAAATTGAAATAGTGATTTTTTGAAATAAAAGATTAATTAAATGTTAGAATAAAACTCAAATAAAAATTAAATATAAAGAAACTAATAAAGTGAAACTCAAAAAAAAAAATTTAAATATAAAAAATCTATTCAAAATCTCTACATATAAAAAAAAATATATATATATATATTAGAATTAACCGTATTAATGGCTTCCTCAACTCCCTTGCTCTTTGCCAAAAAAAAAAACTCCCTTGCTCACCAACTCTAGTACTACAAATCTTTTCTGATTTCCCAATGTACGTATTTTTCTGACAAGTTGTTGTATCCTTTGATTTCCCTATTTCGATAGGTACTAGCTAGCTCATATGTTATCAATGTAATATTCATTATTGAGAAAAGTGAGGTGAGATTTTGACAAAAGAAAAAAAAAATGATTTTGAGACTAACGGTCGAGATTCTCTCTTTCAGTTTTGGATGGTTCAAATCCCCCGAGGATCTATGCTCGACAAAGAAATTTTCATAATGCATTCTTTTGTCCATCTTCAAGTTAAAAGGATCGATAGATATCGAGAAATGACTTAGAAAATTAACTTTAAAAATTCATTTTCTGAAAAGAAGGGAAAAGGATAAGTAGAAAGTAAATGGAAAAATTAAAGAATTCCTCTATAATCTTTGATGAGAGGATTTGTTATTTCCCAATTTTGGGTTTCATGAATGGGAAGGAAAGATTAACGAGTAAAAAAATTTAAATGCCCTTAATACTTTTACAGAATTTCGAATATATGCTTAAATAACAATGAATATAAAACTGTATATATCTAAGTAATTTTTTCATTCAAAATAATCCTTGTTTTTTCGTTCCTTCCCTAATTTAAACAAATTAAACACTTATAAAATTCTTTCCTACCACTTTTTGCTTATTATTATTGTTATTATTTGTAATCCAAACTAGAAAACCTTTTTTTCTTTTTTGCTTTATTTCCTTGATTTTTTTTTTGTTTACTTTTATAAAATTTAAATCCTAATTTTTTTAATTATTAAAAAAAACAACTCAATGCTAAACTACTTTTAAATCCCTTCCTCGATTTTATTTTTCAAACTACATTTTAGGAGTGGTGTACCTGGAAGCTAATATCTAGGAAGCTCGACAGCTGAGGCCGTCAGAGTTAACTTATTGTATTTCAAAAACTGCCCTACTCTCTAAGAAAATAATAGTTAATGTTAGGTAAAATTCTGACCAGATTATGCATACACATCTATAATTTTCTCAATATATTATAAGTTGAATGAGCCACATGTTAGTGCTAAATCCTTCTCTCAAAGATCTTAAATCTTTACAAGAATATTTCTTTTTTTTTTTGGGGTATAAAATCTTTTAGCAATGGCTGATTCAACTTCCTTGCTCAACAACTCTGCTTCAGCTCATGAGCCTGAAAATCCAGTGCCTGATGCTTCAATTGAGCAGCTGATTGAACCATATATTGGAGACCTGACAAGACCACTCATCTTCCAAGCCATGCTTGTTACTATGGCTGCCATTTTTGTTGGACAACAAACATTTATTTCTATCTTCACTGATGCTAAGCCAACATGGCACTGCACACAGCAGGTCGGAGTGGAAGAATCTACTTCAACCGATATGCCCTTACGCACGCATCTTCCAATTTGTAATCCACGGTCCAATATCTGCCACCTCCCTTCAGATACATGGACCTGGGACAAGCCTGGATATACATCCATTGTATCTGAATGGTTCCTTCAATGTGCTGGTAATTCAATAATAATTGGCCTACCAGCATCGTCTTTCTTCCTTGGCAGCCTGTTTGGTGGAATAGTTCTCTTTTTCATAGGCGATTCATACGGCCGCAAGAAAGTGTTGTTCCTTTCATGTTTCGCTATGTCTATGGCTTCTTTCTTTACTGCCTTCTCGAACAATGTCTGGATTTATTCAGCCTGGAAATTTTTAATCGGGTATGGCTGTGGACAAACTGGATCGTGCGCGCTAGTGCTAGCAACAGAGAGTGTTGGGAAACAATGGCAGGGAAAAGTTGCAACGATGCGATTCTTGTCTTTCACTTTTGGTTTCGCAACCTTACCTGCTATAGCTTATACCTACAGAAGCAGTTCCTGGAGGGTCCTTTATCTCTTAACATCAATTCCTGCAATTTTGTACTGCTTATTGCTTTACTTTTGTGCTTATGAATCTCCCAGATGGCTAATTGCACACGGGTTTGAGCAAGAGGCAGTTGCAACTTTGAAGACATTTTCCAGACAAGATATTGCAGATTTGAGCAAGAAATTAGCATCAGCAACAGCAACGGCAAATCAAGGTCAAAACATGATCAATCGTAAGCAATCGTTTAAAATCCTGTTCACAACAAGAGGGCTATTTCAACAATTATTGTTAGCCATGACGGTTGCTTTTGGCGTTGGGATGATGTACTATGGCTTGCCATTAGCTCTTGGCAACTTGGGATCAAATTCCTACTTAACTGTTGCACTCAATGCCTTAGTAGACGTACCGGCAACACTGCTAACCTTTTATGCTGCGTCTAAGTTGAAGAGAAGGAGTTCATTATTGGCATTTAGCATATTGAGTGGTGCCTGTGGTATAGTACTGTGTTTCATGGCCAAATGGAAGGTAATACAAGTGGGTTTGGAGCTAGCATCTTTCTTTAGTGCTTGTACACACGTTACTTTGTTGTTAATATACGCCACAGAGTTGTTTCCAACCTACGTGAGAAACACTGCGGTTTCAATGGTGTTTCAAGCGTTGTCTCTTGCTGGGATATTCAGTCCGGTCTTGATTGCTGTAATGGGTGATATCAACGAGGTTTTACCATATGGAGTTTTTGGGGTTTTGATCATTACAACTGGATCACTTGTAATTTTTTTGCCAGAAACATTGGGCGGTGCAACTCTTGCTGATAATAAGGATGAACAAGCTGATAAATCATGTCTTGCAGAAAGCAGTGTCTAGAAATGTAACATTAATGGTGGTGAAATGATCGGTAAGAACGTGTTGTAATCAGAGATTTTGAATTCGGTTTAAATGAGCTCATCAGCTTTGTTGTTAGTAGCTAGGTCAAGGTTGATAGTTAAGCCAGTTTTCCATCCTCCTGGCTATGAATATGTTTATAGAGTTTTTGAACACTCTCGGACCTAGTACCTACTAGGTACTACGAAAATTTTTGGAAATTTTTATTGGGCAAACATGGTATTCTGATTTTTAAGAAATTGATGTTTTTTGTCTTTGTAACAACAGTGTCCAGTCTTTTCTATCTTCTTTGTTTGAAACTCAGCTGTTTTTCTTTTTTTTTTGGTGAAACTGAAACCCAGCTTAATGGAATTTTTTAACTATCTTGTTTAGAAAATAGGGTTCTCTCTTGGAGCCGAGTTCTGTTGAATAGGGGGGTTTAGCCTGTGAAGGTTGACTCCTTTTATTTTTCTAGTGAAGTTACTTTGATCTGCGTGAATTGTCCCAATAGGTCATTCAATTCGATGACTCAAAATGGCGGAGATTTTGAATATTGAGAGCTTTGTGATTGAAACTGATTCTACTGTGTTGTGTTCTTGGATTCAGGGATTCATGGCCCCTTTATAGTCAGTTCAGAGGGTTGGTGGACAATTGCAAGCTAATTATTGCGAGAAAACCGGGTTTCGAGCTATGGGAGCTAATTGTGCAAATTGATTAATTAATTTTGAACTTAGTAAATCTTTGGGTTTTTATATAATTGATACACCCTCGGGTTGCCTGTTGGTGCTCTTGAAGAAGTATAACAAGGGTAAAATATCTCCAGAATGATCATAGCTTAGCAGGCTTAGCTTCTTGTGAAAAAAGAAAAAAGAAAAAAATTGAAACAATTCATAGGTGATCTCCATCTTTTTTTTTTTTCCTCCGGAATCCATCACCATGTGAAGGTGGTTCAGTTCTCCAAAATAGTTAATATATAGTCATGTGAAGTATTACATGAGAAAAATAATCATGATGGGTAATTTTATTTGAGACCTTTTATAAGTTTAATAAAGAGATAAATGAGATTTTAGATTTCACACTTTTTAAAAGGGAAAATTTCACATTTAGTCCTTATTATTTGTAAATTATTTTAATTTAGTCTTTATTATTTAAAATATTTCAATTTAATCCTTATTATTTTACCAAAAATTTTAATTTCATCCCTATTATTTAATATGTCTCAATTTAATCCAAATTATTTTTTAAAAAGTTTCAACTTCGTTCCTATTATTTTTAAAAAGTTTAAATTTCGTCCCTATTATTTTCTTAAAGTTTCAAATTCGTTCCTATTATTCAAGGACTAAATTAATTTTTTTTTAGAAATAATAGGGATGAATTTGAAACTTTTTAAAAATAATAAGGATAAAATTAAAACTTTTTGAGAAATAATAAGGACGAAATTAAAAATTTTAAATAATAGAGATGAAATTGAAACTTTTAAGGAAACAATAGGGACTAAATGTGAGATTTTTCGCTTTTTAGAATATAAAAGTCAAAATTCTCCGATTAATCGTTAGTGGTAAAGACAAGATACTCTCTGGTTCTTTAACGGGCAAAAATCATTTTAGTCCCCGAAGTTAACTTTAAAGGTCAAATTAGTTCTTGAGATGTGTAAAAAGCTCAATTTAGTCCTTGCTCTTAGTAGACTACGGTTAGAATTAATCATTTAAAAAATAGTAATGTCATTTTACATTTTAAAAAAAAAAAAAAAAAATGATTCACCTATCGAATGGATAGGAAAGTGCCACGTCGGCACTCTCCTTTTTACCGAAAAAGTGGGTGGGGATTTGTATTTTTTTTGTTTTTTTTGTTTTTGGTCCTTATTCCAAAAACCCACCACCCCCTTCTTCTCTCTCTCTCTCTCTCTCTCTCTCTCTCTCTCTCTTTTTGACACACACACAAACAGTAAAATGGATGATCAATTCCAAGAAGCCTCGCGTTGTGATGTCTGCAAATGCAGCTTCAGCACCTTTAGGCGACGGGTGAGATTTATTTTATTTTTCTAAGATAAATTTTCTGTTTTGCTTAATGGGTTTTTGTTCTAGATGATTAATTCATGCATAAAGCTCTCTGTTTCAAAAGGGTCCATTTATGTTGCCTCACAAAGATGATCAATTGATTAATTTATTGCAATCAAGATTGCTTTTCACTTTAGCTTTTGTATATATGTGTGTGTGCCCTAGTCTAAATATGATTTATTCAGTGTAAAAAAAAATTTTGATTAAGTTCTAAGCAATTGATGGTTCATTCTAATCAAGTTTGGTTTTGTGAATTTTGGGTGTATTGGTGTTGATGGCGGCGGCAGCAGTGGCGGTGGTGATGGTGGTTAGATTTCTTTTCTTTTTTTTGTGAATTTTGGATGTATTGCATTGTTGGATTGTTAAAAATTCAATCTTTTGAGCTCTAGTTCATGTTACATGATCTGGGTATCTTTCTGTTTGATGAAATTTATCTAAAATCCAATCTTTTTGTTGTGTGTGGTGTGTAGTGGTGTTGATGGCGGCGGCAGCAGTGGCGGTGGTGATGGTGGTTAGATTTCTTCTTCTTTTTTTGTGAATTTTGGGTGTATTGTATTGTTGGATTGTTAAAAAATTAATCTTTTGAGCTCTAGTTCATGTTACATGATCTGGGTATCTTTCTGTTTGATGAAATTTAACTAAAATTCAATCTTTTTGTTGTGTGTGGTATGTACTGGTGTTGATGGCGGCGGCGGCAGCAGTGGCGGTAGTGATGGTGGTTAGATTTTTTTTTTTTTTCAACACATCAACAACAATGGGTGAATCATTTCATTTTTTTTAAGTGTAAAATGACATTACTACTCTTTAAATGGTTAATTCTAACCGTAGTCTACTAAGAACAGGGACTAAATTGGACTTTTTACACATTTTAGAGGCTAATTTGGTCTTTAAAATTAACATCAGGGACTAAAATAGTTTTTGCCCGTTCTTTAACTCTTTTTATATAATTGATGATTTATCCTTACTTATGACCGAAAAATATATAAATTTTAACAGAAGAGATTTACCTCTTATTTAAAAAAGTATAGAGTCTAAATCTCATATCTTACACGATATGAGACTCAGAAGACGGTGAAATGCAACATCATCGTAGTTCAGCTATTTTTCCAATATGAGGTACCTATTATTTCGAGCAATAAGAATTTCTTTTCGAGAGTGCATGTTATTATTACACGTAGTTTAGTGTTATAATTGAAATAAAATTTTGATATTGGACGACAAAATGGCCATGTGAAACTAGAATCTAGAAAAAAAAAAAGGGCAAAAATCATTTTGGTCTCTGAGGTTTAGTATAAAATTTAAATTAGTCTCTGAAGTTTGTAAAAAGATCATATAAGTCCCTCTCATTATTTGTGATTTAATAGTTAAAGATTTGACCAAATGAAAAGATTTAAATGTTCTTGCTTTAGTAGTTGGAGATTTGGAGGGAAAGAAAAAAAAAAGATTGGGACCATGTAACAAACACAACTATTTAAGCACTCAAATCATTTTTTCTCGTCATTTGAAAACAAAAAAAGAAAAAATAATAATAGATGAAAAAAATACAAATATTAAATGTGAAAAAATAATTCAAATGTAACAAAATCCTCATCTATTATTATTTTTTCTTTTTGTTTTCAAATGACGAGGAATTCGTTACATGTGAATTATAATGAATTTATTATAAGGTTATACATTCTATTGTCTAATATTGCACGTCAATAAATTTTTCAAGTTAGTTAAAAATCAGACAATATTTATAGTTGGAGGACATATATCCAAAATTTAAGACTTTAAAAGTCACAATTAGTGGCTACCCGATACTAAATTCAACTTTTGAGGACAAGGTAGTGGTTATAGATATACTCGACTTTCTTTTTAATTTATATTTAATTTTACACTATTATAAATATTAAAAATTACAGACTATTCAGTCATAATATTTCTATAATCTGAAAATGATGAAGGAGATTACATAGTTGATCAAATAACAACCCAATCAACATTACCAAAGAAAGAAAAAAAAAAGTGTATTCTAAAAAAATTAAGTGCCAAACTCTTCTAAGTAGAAAGAATTTTGTTGTTGTTGTTGTTCGTTTTTTTTTTTTTTTTTTTTTGGGTGAAAAAGAGCATGAATTGAAAGTGAGAAAAGAAAAAAAATAGCTTGGGTGCTTAAATAGTTGTGTCTGCTGTATGGTCCTAATCTTTTTTTTTTTTTTTTCTTTTCCTCCAAATCTCCAACCACTAAAGCAAAGGCATTTAAATCTTTTTATTTAGTCAAATCTTTAACTATTAAGTCATAGATAATGGGAGGAACTTATTTGGTCTTTTTACAAACCTTAAAGATTAATTTAGGCTTTATACCAAACTTGAAGGACCAAAATGGTTTTGCTCCAAAAAAAAAATCTTGAAAGAAATTGCTCCCAACGTGCCGGATGGTGCGAAGGGTTGGTCGCATGTTTGAACTTTCTTCTTTTTTAGTTCTTATTCTATAAATCGAAAAACAATTAAAAAATTTCACTCTTTTCGTGCTTGACAAAAATTGTTTCCTATGTTATTTTTCTAGTTTACTTTTATTGATTCACACCATCATATATTATTCCATCATATACTTTCCACCATCACTCTAAAAGATGTCATCATGTTGAAGCCACAACTTGGGCGACAATTTTAATTGATTCACACCATCATATATTGCACTTGACTCCTTAATAATTTTTTTCTCTATAATTCCACACAGTAGTTATTCTGATTAATATTAAGTGTCACTAACTATTATTTATGAACTATATTAATTCTGTTAAACTAATTTTTCAACCATAGTTAGGGACCATTAAATACTAAAATTTTAACTACCATATTTATTTTGCAAAGCAGATATGGAAACATATGATTCTGAAAAGAAAAAAAAATCCATTCTTGTTCCAAGAATTACGATTCACTAAAATTTAAGATATATAATCACAAATAAAGTTACTAACTCTACTATCAACACGAGTTAGCCCAAACAAAAAACGAAAGAAATAAACAAAAAGTTTGAAGCTTTATAAAGAACAAGGTGGAGAAGCAAGAGAAATAATTTCTTTGCAATGTTTAAATGCGATCTAAGTAAAAAAAAAAAAATGGGTATCTCAAAAATTGTGTAAATGAACTTCGTTTGAAGCTATTTTGCTATAATTTCTTCAACTGTAATAATATGAAAACCTACCTACTCTCTGTCATATATATATATATATATATACACACACCTACATATAACTCTAAAGCCTTTTTTGTTTTTATTACATTCTCTCTAAATGATGAGCCAAAATCGTAAGGCTTTTTAATCTTCACTAGATGTGACATCCCATATCGGAAGAATATAGTGTGTTTGTGTGGTTTATAATTGGGTGTTGTGGGTATAAGGAGTAACTTGAGTTAGCCATTTTGGACCAGTAGAAAATAGGGTCCTAGTAGTTGTTCCTTATTATGCCTACAACACTAATCTCATCTGCGAGTCCGGGGTTCTAGGCTCGGGGCGTGACAAAATGGTATTCAGAATAGGTCACTAGCTGGTGTGGGAGCTAAGTGCTATGCAGAGCAACGTGCTACACCTAGAAGGCTGGTGGGAGCCACCTCTTGAACCCATAGGAGTCACCTCTAGAATCCTACACTGCCTAGTTGGTCCTGGGTATGTGTGCCCCTGACGAGGGAGTCAGGTCCTTAACGGGGGGTGTATGTGACATATCACATCGAAAGAATATAGTGTGTTTATGTAGTTTATAAGTGGGTGTTATGGGTATAATGAATAACTTGGGTTAGTCATTTTGGACCAGTAGAAAAAATGGTCTAAGTAATTGTTCCTTATGCCTACAAGACTAGTCTTGTTTGCGGGTTCGGGGTTCTGGGCACTAGGCGTGACACTAGACAAATAAGAGTAAATATTATATGACTTTTTTATTTTTATTTAAAAAATAAATCGTATGACTTCTTGAGCAAAATCTAATGGCTTAATTTTTTTTTTTGTCCAACTTCTATAGATTTTTCTCGAGATTTTAAAGACTATTTATTTTTAACACTAAACACTTTGTGCATTTTTTGCTGAGCCTATAATTAAAGCAACAATTATATTTTTTCTCACGACTTTAATGACCATATACCACTTGCATAAAAAATGTTCATGTAATATTTTTTGGAGCGAAAAAAAGTATGGCTTTAAAAGCTAAATATGACTTCCATATTTGTTTTGCTAATTAAATATGGTAGTTTAGATTTAGTATTTAATGCATGCTAATATTCATAGTTAGAAAGTTAGTTTAGCCAAATTCGTATAGTCCATTGATAATATTTAATGATACGTGGTATTAATCGGAATAACAATTGCATGAAATTGTAGAGGAGTCAAGTCATATTTCATCTTACTTGGCAACTTGAAAGCCGTGAGTGAGAGATGGAATAGAGAGTTTGATAATTTCATTTATTAAAATGGTATATCTCTTTTATTTTTAATTGAATGTATATACATTCAAAATATAGGAAGTTTGTTGTCATCTCCTATTTGTGAAAATAAGGAAGGAGAAAAGGATATAAAAGATTAAATGTGGTCAACTATCCTTTTCCATACATTATATACACACACATACACATACACACACACACACACACACATATATATATATATATATTATATATATATATATATATATATATATATGTATATATATTAAGTCTCTTAAATTGGAGCTTATAGATGATATCCACCGTCATTAAAAATTGGTTGATCCATTATGGAACACAATTTTCATGATATTCTATATGATATCACTTTAAATTTTCTTTATTGTTCTTGTAGAAAGTTTATAATTAATTCCAATAACGTGCTTCGGTTCCACATACTTTTTCCATCATTTTAGTGATTCTTCATCCTCGATGTTGAGAGCCAATCTTAAGACAATAGACTTAGAAAAGTTTATAGTTCTATCACTTTGCATTGTAAAATACATATTGAAATTACCTAAATCGAGGATTTATGTCGCTTCTTTCCTGTATGACATTGCTTTTTCCAAATGTCAATAACCTATATCACAAAAATTGGCAATATCACAAAACATTTTTTTTTTTTTTTGTCGGAACAAAACATTTAATTTGAGATAAGGAATGTTGAAGAACATATGGCCAGAGATAGACTGTTAGGTCCATTATAAGTAAATATCTACTAGCAATTAAAATGCATAGCATGCAAGAATGTCTTGAGATCATAGAAAGGCTTCCTTTATATGTACTCATTCATGCATGTCTAAGCAATAGCATTTATTGCAAAGCTAATATAAACAAATTAGCTACTAGAAAATGGGAACATATGTTTAATAAATTAAAATTTTGTTATTGACTCATGGTTAATTATTCATCTCCATTTGAAGGTGGTTCATTTCTCCAAAATAATTAATAATATTTATTTTCATTCTTATAATCTCAAAGGATTATTGGTACTAGTTTCTTACAACGCCCTTTATTTTTTAAAGTGGATTTGAAGGTAATATAGAAGAAAATAATATTTAAATAAGTTTATTTGTCTATGTATGATCCACAAAAAAGTAGTTAAATAAGTTTATTTCACACTAAATTACTGAAACCTAGGAAGGCAGACATGGAACTTCAGCTATTTTTCCAATAATACAAGGCAATTATTTTTTGGATAACTACTAATTTCTCTTACAGATTACATGCTATCATTACACGTAGTTTATTATTTCCTAATAACGTAAATAAGAATTAGAAATTTAAATGGTAAGGTCTAGTTTAAAAGGCATGAGTTCAGCAAAACCTTTTAATATAATTAATTATATAGGTTGGTAAAGTTTTTGTTTCGCCTATTCTAAGATAATTTAAAGGCATTTCCAAGCCATATGGGAATTAATTTATGGAAGATAGTGTCTACATTGTTGAGCGTCATGGTGAAAACCAAGTAGAAACACATGAAAAACAACGGGGGCCAAGTCGACTTTTGCCCCTTAATTAATGCCATCACATGTGCGTGTCAATACATACACAAATTAAGAAAGAAGTTGAATTTAAAATTTCTGAGCTATGAACTAATAACTTTACTATATATTCTTATCATTGAATGCGATTTATAGCAAGCATGTTAATTTAATAAGCATACAAGAGGAAATAAAATTACCTCGAAAAACGAAAATGTTTTGGAAATTCATCTTTTCTTGAAAAGTCTTCTTTCTCTCCTCCTCCATGACAAACGCACTTGGAGATTTAATAACCCATGTTGCAATAGTTATTTTGCCTCATCTTTTTCTTTGATCTTTGACCAAAGCAAAGCTTGAATTATAAAGTGATTTGAGTCCCCATTGAAAGCTTCACCACCATTTTTGTGTTGCAGTTGTTTCAGATTTTAAGGCAAACTAATGGCTGATTCAACTCCATTACTCACCAACTATGATTCAACTTCAACCCACAAGCCACACAACCCAAGCCCTAATGTTTCTCTTGAGGAGATGATCGAACCATATATGAGAAGCTTGGGATGGCCTCAAGTGTTGCAAGTCATACTTGTTTCTTTCGCTTCCTTCTTTGAGGCACAACAAACATTTATCTCCATTTTCACAGATGTTAACCCAACATGTCACTGCACCCAACTAGGAAACACAACATGCTTTCAAGAATCCAACATCTGTGAGCTCCCAATCATTGCATGGAGCTGGAACAAGCCTGCATACACATCTATCGTATCAGAATGGTCCCTTCAATGTGCTGGTAATTAATGTTAATGTATATACATACCGTGTACATTCCGCGTTAATTACGTGTACAGTTGTATCTCTATCTATATTCATGTGTTCTCTTTTCTCTCTCTCGACAGGTAATTCAATCATCATAGGCCTACCAGCATCATCTTACTTCATGGGGTGCGTTCTTGGCGGGCTAGTTCTTTTCCTTCTTGGAGACTCATTTGGCCGCAAGCAAGTGCTCTCTATCTCATGCTTTATCATGTCTGTGGCTTCAATTTTCACTGCCTTCTCCGACAACGTCTGGATCTACTCAGCCTTGAGATTTGTAAGCGGATATGGTCGTGCAGCAATTGGAACATGCGCGCTTGTGTTAGCCACAGAGAGTGTTGGCAAACAATGGCAAGGCCAAGTAGGAACTATTGGATTCTTCACGTCTACATTAGGGTTTTTATCTTTATCAATTTTAGCTTTTCTCAACAGAAATTATTCATGGCGGGCACTTTATCTCCTCACTTCAATGCCTGCAATTGTTTACTGTTTGTTGATTCAATTCTGTGTTTATGAGTCACCGAGATGGCTCTTTGCACAAGGAAGAAATGAAGAGGCCTTTGCAGTCTTGAACACATTCGCAGGAGTTGATTGTACACGCTTGGCTTTGAATCTTTCCAAGGTGTTAGAAAATGAAGTTCAAAACTTGAAGGCGAAGAAAAAGCATTCACTAATCAAGATGTTACTAAAGAGAAAAAGGGTCCTTCAACATTTCTTGTTGGCTTTAATTATTGGTTTTGGCATTGGTGTTTCATACTATGGCATGCCATTAGGAATTGGCAACATGGATTCTGATATATACTTGAATGCTGCATTCAATGCCTTGCTAGAAATACCATCATGTTTGATGATTCTATTTACAGTATCTAAATGGAGAAGAAGCTCTTCAATGGTTGTATTATCCTCCATAGGTGGTGCTTGTGGCTTGATGTGTTTCATGCTAGGAAAATATTGGAAGGGATTTCAAGTTGGCTTGGAGTTGATATCTTTCTTCTGTGCCTGCACAGCTTTTGATTTGTTGCTGATATACACATCAGAATTGTTCCCTACTTGTTTTAGGAACTCAGCAGTGTCCACAGTTTGGCAAGCTGTTGTGCTTGGTGGTGTAGTAAGCCCAGTTTTGATTGCTGCCACAGAAAATTATAACAATTTATTACCATATGGAATTTTTGGGGTTTTCATGATGGCTTTAGGTTCATTAGTTACTTTATTGCCAGAAACATTGGGTGCTGCAACTTTTGTGGACACCATGGATGAACAAGATCAGCAAGATCAGAGTGCAGCATCATATGTGGTTGATAGGGTGTAGGCCAAAAGCTTGTACCATATACTAATATAGTACTTAATTTTGATGCTTCCATTTTGTATTTATAGTAATGGTTTCTTTTACCTCTTTTACCCATAAATCATATATTAATCGTCAAATATCTCGGGTATACGGTAAAAATTTTATTATATATATGATATACTCGATCTTCTCTTTCCTTTCCTTTGTTTCTTTCTTTTCTTTTTTCCTTCTTATTTTGGTCAAGTATCAGGGCTTGATTTGCTGCAGCATGCAATTCTTTAATTACTTTTGTCTCACCTAACATAAATATTCACTAATTTGTGGCTGTCTTGAGTAATAAATTTACCCAATTAACATTGGCCAATGCACCCGGGAGAAGACTTAGTTTACATTGAAGTGTCATGCCCTAGAGTATTAACAGGTGAAAATCTAACATTATAAATTAACCTCACCACACAACAACTAATATTGGTTGTTGAACCATGAACAAAATGTATTTTGTATATGATGAAGAAAAATTCTTAAAAACGTTCATTCGGACAAAACGACTATGAGAAAATATGTGCGCTCCACATAAACATGGAACTACACGCTAGATCAGGAAATGATCCCGTGAAAGGTTTTTTTTTTCCCTTATTAAGACATTTCCTATATAAGGGCCTCAAGCCATGTTGATTAACTCTCGACCAAAAAAAAAAAAAAGCCATGTTGATTAACTCTAGAAATGCTCAATGTTTTTATGGAAATCGCCTGAAACATTTAAATAAATTAGAGGATCTGTCTTCACATTATTTAATGATATTGGTGGATTTCAGAATCTCTCTTCATATTCTTCATGGTATTTTTCTATCTAATGGGAAACTTCTTTTATTTTTCTAATTAAAGCATATCTAGTGTATTAATTCATAGAACATTAATTCCATTTGTTTGGCAACATGTGGAAAAGGTAGCTGACTTAATACTACTATATATACTTGTGACTTGACAATGTCTCTCTAATTAAGGCAGTATACGCGCATGCACCAACCCTTAGTGTTCAATCGAATTTGGATTCCCTCATAATTCAAATCCCACCCAAATACCCTCTCCCTTACGGGGCGGGGCGGGCAAAGCAGAGCAACGGCCCTCATGGGATAATTTTATTTTTTCATTAAGGATTAGTCAAGGGATTGTAATTTCACAACTTATTTAAGATCATGTCTAAACATGCTCAACGGATTAATAAAGATAAACAAACAAAAACAAGAAAAGCATATTTGACAAATTACTCTTCTTAAGCTACTTCAATTTTACATCAAATTTTTAAGCGTGCTAGAAAGAAAATAATAAATGTTTTAATTTTATGTACATGTATCACCATATTAAAAGAAAATTACTAATCATTTTGAACGACCAACAATTTATTTACATATGAAACGAGAGAATGTGAAAAAGTAATGGGTATGATATGCATGTTAATTTAGTAAAGCAAAACAAATAAAAAATAGAGCAACTTGTTGGCTTTGTATTGTAGCATTTAATTAAGAAATCGAGATGGGGTTGTGATTCACAACTCATTTGTTTCTAGAGCATATCCAACCACTCTTCATGAATATCCAAAAATTAATTAAGAAGTGAAAATAAGAAAATAGAGTGGTTGGATCACATCTCACTTTCATCTTGGCCAGTCCATATGTTCATATTTTTCAGTCAATAGATCTTACAATATATATTTGACTATTAATATTTCTTTTATTAGAACTTATAGTATAGATCTTGGAATTTAAAATAATCCACATGTACAAATGTGATACATTATTATATCCTGAATGATAATTTTAACTATAACTAGAATGATGATTATTTAACTATAACTAGGAAACATGACAGCCAGCTAAGGGGCCAAAAGTCTTCTTTTCATCTAAAAGTCTTTTCGTTAGAATTTTAATTATATACGTGAAAAATTAGAAATTTAATACATGAACGATTACGATAAAAAAAATTGATGAAGGATGAAAGACTAAGCTAAAGCATTACTCTATCATATCAAAAGATCGTGTCTACAAGTTGCTAAGTCTATTCTTTACAAATAGTTTTGCCATGTTGATACGTTAGATAAAGCTCTACAAGACTAGAGCATCTTAATGCATATTATAGAATTTTGCATAAATGGCTCATTGCTCTACTTTGCTCAATAGCTTTGGTTTCATGGACAAGCCAAAAAATATAGAGCTTGATTTTATCTTTTATTAAAAAGCTGATTAGAACCATATATTATTAGTTGACTATTTCAATGACTATATATATTATTCTGAATCTCAAGACATTTTTCGAATCATAGACTTTTTTGGAATAAGTAGAACTTCCCTTCAGAGAATTGTATGTGAAACTTTTATTTTGTACTGTTCAAGCAAAAAATACACAAATACTAGTCGCAACGGATATATAATAAAAAATTTAAAACTTTTAATCTCTAATTCAATCTTCCCTAGAAGTACGAAAGAAGAAAAATAAAAAAGAGGAAAAAGATACAACAAAAAAAAACTAATCGTCGGCAGAGAAGTATATATACTAGTTTTATAAATGTTCGCATTCTATAATTCAGTGGTGGCTTCTTTCAATATTTAGGTTAAAAAGTTTAGGGACTAAGTCTATAATTAGGACTATAATCCCTCACAATTCAAAAAGTAGATTTTCCCACTTTCAGAAGGCCGCATTGAGTAAACCTGCTAAGGGCACCACTAAGAAACATGTGACATCTGAGGAGGGTGGGCCCCACCCGCATGACACACACACACCAGCTCTAAATGACATGTTTGACCAGAACCTACTGTCCCAAGCTCTGGAACTAAGAGACACCTTTCATAAATTGGGATAAACATTGTTAATTAAGAAAAATATAAAGAAAACACTGAATGATTCATACTGTATGTTAGCTAACACGAGGGTCATTGACAAACTATGCTACCATTCTTTACACAGATGGCCTCATATGAACCTTAAAAAAAACACCTATCTACATCAACTGATGCACCAAAGATTCCTGACTAGCCCTTGTTCTTAGAATTTGAACATTCCAAAAGTGGTTCAACAATTGCTAAAGAGATAGGGTAAATTCATCCCACTGAATTCACCAGTTCCTACACCATATACTAATATCCTACAACTAGGATTCCCATACTCAGTATGCATGAAGCCGGAATCGCTAGATTTATCTCTTCCAAGGCAAGCAGTGCCATGATTGGAAGGCCGCAAATGGGTGTTGGAGATGAGTAATAATGCTACCAGTCTAGTTAGTATACAAACAATACAAGTTTGAAGAGCCTATTCCGCTTACGATTTTGGCTTCTGACTATTGCCATGCTTGGTAGATCTAATCGCGGAAGAGCTACCAGTGTTTGCTCGTTTAGTCACTGCGAACAAGGAATAAAAGAGGTGAACAAGAATCAAAATACCTTCAGCGAAAAGGAAGATAATCAAATGAGAGAAAAACAAATAGAGACTAGAAACATAAGAAATCAAATATCACGAAAATCCCAAATGGCAGACGGGCAGAAGTTAAAAACAACATAATTCATACTTGAGACTTTTGATGAGCTCTTGGCCAATGACAACCGAGAAGATCCGGTTTGCACCTGCTTCTGCGGGGGTTTTGGAAGTTTTTCCGGAATATTGGACCTGCAATCGGGTGCAGAAATGTAATAGAGATGCGTAAGTATTCAATGTAGCATCCAACGTCCTCCTAAAATGTAAGCTCTATGACAACATAAATCTTAGCAACATATAGATTTTTATTAATATATGTCAACATGTGGCATTTGAAACAACCAAAAAAAAAATCTAAGTACAATAAATAAGCTGCAAACAAATTTCTTATAGAAGAAATAATGGGATTTCTCCACCAAACTTGTACACACATGTTCCATTACTGAAATAATACAACACTATGAAATGGTAACATTCATAATAGGAAAAACGTGGGAAAATTGGTGCACAACTATAATCATCGGTTTATGCCAGTACATCATCACGGTAAAGTAAACTAATACTTGACTGCCTGTCTGCCCATCTAATATACGGATCAAACCAACATGGTTTCAGATGCATAGTACTGACATCAGAAGAAGGAAAAGATAAAACAAGAGAAAAATTTAAGGTCTCGGGGAATTCAAGCAGAAATTGTCACCACAAGAAAACCGCCATGTTAACCCTTTATAGATGGTAATTAAATGATAAGCCCATCCAGATTTAGTTAAGGTCAATTTGGAACAATGTTTTCATAGAACAGAGTTTAAAACACGAATGTAAGATGAGCATGGAAGAGGTCATAACTTTTTCAATGCTTCTGATTAGGTAAATCCAGAATATTGTAAAAGATATAATTTAACATCTAGCAACTATATTAAAGGATCTTCTATAACAGACAAAATATTTGAATTGCACAATATAATAGTCTTTGAATTTTAAAAATCATTTTGAGAAGGAAACAGCTGAAGACAACTTCTTGATGTTCCCTTGAAACACTGAAAGTTTCAGACAATGCTTGAAAGGGAAAGGAAAATGTAACGCACGCCTACTCTCCAATCCTTCATACAGTTGAAAGAAGCCAACTGAACGGAACCCAGGAAAATTTAGCATGTTGATGAACTGGCAAATGTCATTGGAGAACATTAATTTAGCAGAAGTATCTTAAGAGTGAATGATGTGCAGGCTTGCCACATAGTTATAGGATTCTATATACGAATTCTTTTACTGCAGAGCAATGGTTGACTAGGAAAGTTCTAGAATACATAATCTTGTTCCTGGAAAAGCAAATATTTTAGGCATAGAAATGACTAGAAGAGTGTCCAGTACTTCTGTGTGTCATGAACCTAAAGGATTGTTTAGAAGTTCAAGCATAATAGAAAAGCTTACCTCTCTATGCTCTCAGCAGGTGATCTTGCAGTTTCAGGAAAAAGAGTGTACTCAACAATACTGCAAATAGAACCATCAGTTTCAGTTCCCATGGAAAGAACACTATCAGATATGTCACTTAATCTCTCTTCTGAATCTGCATCTCCAAATCCTAAGAGATCCATGTCTTCATTAAGATTGTTTTCTCCATCAGTTGCAACAGACCTTGATTCAACATCTTCACTAAAATTTTGACCACCATTCACAACGGCAAGTCGTGATTGCCGAAAGAATTCCTTGTGGTGCCTAAAATCATCCATGGACTGCTGAGATCCAGCTTCAGAATGCTTATCACTGTACTCAGAGTTATTGTCTATATCAGAGACAGCTTTCTTATTAAGTCCAAAGCTTTTCTCTCCTGATAATCTTCTACTTTGACGTGGGGCACCTACAGAAAGCACTCTTGGAGAGGCAGATTCATACCGTGGTGAGCTCATACTACGCCTATCCCCATTCAAATTTAATTTCAGCTCCCGCAACCGTCCAATTTCTTCATCCTTCTTTGCAATTGTGTCCTTCAGGAAAGCAACCTGCGGGATCACCGAATATTAACAGATGAAAGAGTATTTGTGGTAGTAGAATAACAAAGTCCACAAAGAAAAACAAGAAGTAAAACAAAACAAACGTATGGCTTCAATACATATTGGAGATAAGAAAGCAGAAATCACATATCATTGCAATTCAGATTATAAACAAATGCAAGCATGTAAGACAAGCTGCTGTGAAAAGCATTAGAGCAACATGCCTCAAATATCCCGACTCCACAATGTTAGAGAAAGAAATTCTCTCTTAAATTTCTAGACTCACTGTATGATTTGCTTCAAATGAGTGCTTCAGTTGTCTCTCCTTTTTTCTTTCCCTTTTCAATTTTTTTTCTCTTTTGAGGTTGCAAAAGAACTCTGAGAAATGAAGCTTAAATATGCTGCATTCCCTAATTACCCTTTCATGAACTTTGTTTGTGATGACAGACAGAGTCTGAGGTATATCAAATACTTGAACGTGTTCAGCAACAGCCACGCAAGATATGGTGAAATTAACACCCCATAGAAGGCTGAGACAGAAGTAACAGGGATGGTTTGGATGCATTATAAGAATCCTAACAGAATTAACAAAAGAATGAGATTACAAATATTGATAGTAAGCATCAAGAGAAAAGTGGACAAAAGGCATCATGCAAATGGTTGATTATTAAAGATGAACAGCTTGTGGTTTGAGGGAGACTGAGGCCTCAGATAGAGATTAATATAAGAGAAGAGCATTGATTAGGTTGACTCTGAACAGATGGGCCACTATATACCAACTGTCTAAGATCTTAGAACAGAGATAGTGTATAGATGCCAAGTATGCAAGTCTTTTCTAAAACTCTTTCTAGTCATCTCCAGGTGCATTCTGCTGTGAAACTTCTCACTACAGTTTCACCCATGTGTTCGCCATGTTCTCAGGCCATCTGCATTGATTAAATCTCTATAATTCTATGAGCTAGTGGCCACATATCATGTCATGGTTGTATGATGAAAAATGAGCATGGATAGAAATGAGTAACTCAAAGACGTTATGAGCAGCATGACACCTGCCTAACACAGAGTAGGCAAAGGTCCATTTCCAAAAGGTATAAGGGGGTGAACATATTGAATAAGGACATATTACTCGCTAAGATTTAGATGATGAAGCCTAATATATAGGACTCATGATGATAAAGAAATCATTCGCAAGGTACCTGTTCGATAAGTTCCCTGACACCCCTACCCTCTTTATTGCTTCGTGCAGCACCCAATTCAACGCCGGATACCCTCTCAGCAAACTTTAGAGTGCTTACGGTTTCAGAGTAAGATTCAACATCAGGATTAAGCTGTACAAACATAAGGGTTTTTGCTTGGCCACCTTCAACATAGAGCAGCGAAGTAAGTACCATCATTTATGAAGTGAAATACAACAAAGTGTTGGAAATTAATATCTTCAACACCATAACCATAAGTTCTACAAAAACCAATAAAAAGTTATCTACATACCCAGAGAGCTCTGAAGAATTTGAGTTAGTTTGCTATTTCTGTACGGCACATGAGAGCTTTTTTGTGCCAATGCAGAGATCACATCTCCAAGAGCTGATAGAGATTTGTTAATATGTTGTGCTTCCCTCAGTCTATCTCCCGTTGCTTCAGAGCGATCTACTCTTTCACTGCCAGCTAGATCTACCAAATGTAGACAACCACGCAAAACAGTATTTGTCTCCAAATCTGTCCCTCGAACATGAACAGTGAGGACACTGTGCCATATGAATTAAATTCAAATCAGATTCAGAAAATTCTGTCTGGATGAGAAAAGATAAAAAGAGAAAGCAAAGATCCAAAAAAACCTGTGGGATCGGCTGCTCCTTTCATTTAAGGCAGTAGCACCAACTGCCCTATTCATCAACCCAATGTTCATCAATTCCAGTACATCTGCTGTTGATTTGACTGGGTGCATGCTAGCATCAGGGACG
The DNA here is from genome assembly GCA_037974665.1 of Ehretia macrophylla. Classification (NCBI taxonomy): domain Eukaryota; kingdom Viridiplantae; phylum Streptophyta; class Magnoliopsida; order Boraginales; family Ehretiaceae; genus Ehretia; species Ehretia macrophylla. Next base: position 33,437,713 of record CM075773.1, on the reverse strand, counting down.
GCTAACCCATTTGGTTGGGTAGTATTCCAAATCCCAAGTGTGTGCAAGTCAAAGAAACAACAAACACACAAATATACCATGCACCTAACTATGTGTAAAAAACATCAAAATAGAATGTTTTACACAAGCACATGGAAACAAATGCATTTCATGACAAAAGGGGACATGGGTGCAGAGATCATACTCTTATATACTCATTGATTCATTAAAGCAAAAAGTCAAGAAATTAGAATTTAAATACATCAGAAGGATATCTTTTTTGTGAATTCTCATTGCAAAGTAAGTCACGGACTTGTTCATTATATATTTCAACCATTTGAACACCAACTTCATAAGCAATGGAACTCTTTCTGCTCTGGGAGATATTGAATAGATCATTCAAGGCTCTATAGTTCACACCCCAATCCTTTACCGATGATAGTCTTGGTCCAGTCTGAGGACACAGAAAGTGGTGTGAGACAGAAGTAACAGCAATTGTAGCATCATAAAAGAGAAATAATATATTTTATTAAAATCAAGCATCCAGGAAGTACCATGGTGTAAGTTTTTCCTGAACCAGTTTGGCCATAAGCAAAGATGCAGATGTTGTAGCCATCTAGAACAGACCTGATTAATGGTTGTGTGTCTCGAAATACCTCCTCTGGAGACAATTGAGTTGTAAGACCCAAAGGGGAGAGAGAGGTTAAAAAACTTTCCTGAGGTTTAACGAAAGATATATTTACATGTAAGACAAGGTATGACCATTAAGACCTTGAGTAGTTGTAGGACCAAAGACCTTGTTAAACTTGAAAAGCCGATGAGTGTCTTTTCCCCGTTTTGAGGGGTTTACAACGACCAGTTCCCCATTCTCACCAATATAATCCAAAGTTGTCTGTTTTTTACTTTGCCCTGGAAGGAATGGCCTTATTCGACAATAAACTCTAATGTTACCTAGCACAAGAGAAGAAATGGATGAGGTAATTCCTTGTGGACATAGATGATTCAGCTTATTACAAAGGCTAAGTAATTCACCTTTCAAGTCCTGAACCTCATTGTACAACTTTCGATTTTCTTCAAGGACTGTATGGTAATTCTGTGCAGCGTATACCAGTCCCTTCAGCTCCAGCTCTGAGCAAGAAAAGAAATCAACACGCATGTAAAATGCCAGCACATGTGTAGGTTCACATTTCAGAATGGTGGATGGAAAAATATATTCTCTGCCATCAGCCTTACCAAAGTGATTAATTTCTTCAGCGTAGATCCTCTTTGTCTTCAAAACCTCTTGTTTTATGGACTCAGATTTCATTTTTAAATCCTAAAAAATTTCATCGCATTAAGGTAATTATGACATAAAACTACATGAAATGAGAAACACAATACTTGATGCAAACCTGTAGAGATCCAATGTGAGAATCTATGAAGTGATTGTATCCATGTTCTTTCCTTTTCCATCTCAGATATTTCGATTCAGAGAAATCCTCAAGTTCTTTCACCTTTTTCCTCGAATCAGATAGAAGGAACTCAAGTTCCATTATCTTCTTCTCCAACTCATTTTTAATTTCTTTGTATTGTATTTCCAACTGTAAGCAGTTCCCTTCATATGTCTTTTTGGCCATTTCCAGGTCTTGCATTAACGAAGATATCTGAATCTCATAGTTACTCCTCTCTCTCTTTAAACTGATTACATCTTCCTCATCAAGTTTTTTTTCCTCCTCAATCCTGGCCTTCTCAATCTGCAACCAAGAATTCAATATATTAAATTCAGCACTAATCCACGTTTTAATAGAGAAGAGAACCTTTGTGCACTACTAAACTAATTACAAGATTATGAAAGAACCATTCTAAACTAATATGAAAGCAAAAGAAAAGACAAAGTTAGACAAGAACCATGAAGCACCTACTGATCAAAAATATTTTGTTACATATTAGTAATAAAGTATCTTGTTTCAACAGCTCAAGGTATTTCCAGGATGAATCGTATTTGACATCATAATTTATAAAGACCAGCACATTAGAGCGCACGGCTAGCGACGGCATAGATAATAAGAATTTCTGTGGCTGAGCATAGAGTGTATGAATTATGATTAAGAATATTCTGTGAGCGAAAATGATGTTGACAAGCAATAACGAGTTGACAAATATGCCTCTAGGTTTCACATTGAATTTCCCCTTCTCCTTTGTGGGATGTCAATAGTGAATGCCCACTTTCTAAGAGAAGCACCTTTTCACATCTTTTAAAAAATAAGCTACACAAAATATGGATTACTGCACTTTCAGGCCTACTTATCCACTATCAACATACGTCCATATTCACAAATTAGAAAGGGCAATCAAATGCAAGACATGTACCTTTATCTGTTGAAGCTGGTTCATAATAACCTGCAACAAGAACTCCAGGAAAGATGAAGTTACATTGAAGACTAAATCAAAACTAATCAATGTTGGTAACCACTAGATACTATACCTCATTTTCTTCAGTAGTTCCCACTGTAAGTGTTTCAAGTGCTCTAATTTTTGATTGGTACCTCTCTTCACGAGACTTGTACAGAGAGCTTTGCTGCAGCCATAAATTTATGTAGACCACCATAAGCAATTTATAATACGAGTGAAACATAATCCGGTAATGCAAGGCTAAAATCTTCAAACAGACAAACCTTTCTCAGATTCTCTGCTTGCTTCAACACTCGTTGCTCAATCTCTTGCACAGATAGCTTCAACAAGGACGCTACACACTGAATAAGAGAAACCACCAATAAGAAACTAAAAGAATGCAAAAAGGGGATCAGAAAAGAAGAGAAGTTACATAATATCAGTTTCCTTTTTTTGCTAAGTTATATTATATCAGACTCTTTCCTTGGCTAAGTGCATAACATTAGATTGATATGCTAGCATTAACATCCCAATCATGTGGATTCTGATTCCTTACCTGAGGTATATCACCACTCTTCCTCTCGATGGTGTCATCCAAAATTTCATTCACAACATGAAAAAGTGAGTGAGTAGAGGCACTCTGCACATAAGGATAGCACCAAGAGCAAAATTCAGGCTATGGAGGTCGGAAAATGATATATAGAACCCATAGGAAACAAAAAGTAAGGTTTATTAAAAACAAAAGCAAATACCAGTACCTGTAGACTGTTCAGTTTCATAAGTTCAGAAACCTTAGTGGCTGGCAGCTCATAATAAGACCCATGCTTTGAGGGGAACACATCAGGGAACTTAGTCTCAACATAATTAGTTGATGCAGCTGATAGTCCTACACATGTGACAAATATGCAGCAGAAAAACAGTTAAAATCGTGTAAACATTTGCAGATTAGGGTAAACAGCACAGAGAGAAGAATCCATGGGATTATGCACAGCAGACTCTTCATGCAGGATTTTTTCTGCTAAGCATTGATAGTCATCATACCTCTTATAACACAACCAATTGCCCCAAACCTCCACCCAGGAAAAGGGAAACTTAGAAGGAAATACTTATGCAAAAGTTACAAAAAAATGTAACAGCTCTCTTCATCCATTAGCTTGGATAGGCAAGAACTCAAGACATACTTTAACAGAATTGTAGCCCAATGGGCACTTCATGTGGCCTGTTATATGAGTTTTAGGGATGGAGAAACAACTATATCAGATAACACTATCAGACCATGGTAATGCAGCTCTAATTCAGATGACTAGGCAAAGACAATGAGAAAATATCAGAGCTCAGAAGTACTTTCAGAAGACTTAGGGGCTTCAATTTTCATTTAACATAAAGTTTTGCAACTGCAGTTAAGAAAAGCAATGAAAAAATTTCTTTAGAATGGAAATGAGGTTCTCCTTCTTACCCTCAGCTGAATATTTATGATTTTCCTCCTGTCCAAAAATATCATGGCTAACATTTTCATTTAAGTAGTCTGGTCCCCCATTTTCACTTGCATGAAATTCAGACAGTGGATTCATGATAAGAATAAGAGGATCCTTCTAATATCAACAAAGGACGTGCCGCTACAAGTAGAAAAAACAATGGAAAGTCAGTAAATAGATGGTAGATAGGTAAAAGTGTAAGGAACTCAGTTCTAGTAACTTACACAGTTACCAGCAAACTTGGAATAGTGTCAGGTGTCAAAAGAGATATATGGACATAGCAGAATAAGTAAATATTCCTTAAACAAAGTTTAGATATAAGAGCTTAATATATATGGACATCACATAAAATCAAATATTGATGTCTAAGTTTTGAGCTGAAAGACAATATCAGCCCTCCCACATAAAAGACTATATCTAACTCTCTCCTTTACTATTTTGTAGTATTATTTGTACAATGAAGGAAAAACCTCTTTCCTTTGTAAATATGTGAATTCATTTTACCTCCTGTGATATCCTTACGTATGCCACAAGACTGAAGCATAGTTTGATATGCTTTTAGCGAAACATAATTCTTGCCTTGAAATCCTATTAACTCCATGGCTGCACTGCATTTCTTCTAAAGCACCAACGATTCAAAGAATTGATGCACAATTAATAAGGGATTTTCAGATCAACTATTGAAAGATTAATCCTTTCAAAACCTTGTGGCGACCAATATCATTACATTAGTGCAAAAACAAACCATAAATTTGCCAACAATCCACCAAGAATGTAAGTCGTAGTAGCTAATCACATGAAATAAGAACATGATACAAAAGTTAAGTGGCAAAAAGGGATTCTGCTAGCTGTCTCGACTCACATAAATCCACCCCCAAGACAACCTAAATCAAAGTAGCTCTATGCCTTCTGAGGTGTAAACATTAAAACTTAAATCCAAAAAAAGATTTCTTACCTCTACTTTTCCTCCTTTTTCTTTTATACAACATTATCATAACAAGTTCTTTGAACTAAAACCCTCCATCATAGACCTACCACATCCAATGATACTCCAAAGGACAAATAGATCCAAAATTCAAGATTTTTATTTCTTCAATAAATTAAAAGGCTCTTTTTTTTTTTTTGGGTTTGAACCGAAGAGTCAATTTTTTATGCCAGAAAAGTACTACATTGCACCAAAAAAACATAAATTTCATCTCAAAAAGAATAAGAAAATAACTTTTTACAAAATCCTAAATCCCATAAATTACATAAATTATTTACATAATCAAGCAAAAATAAACAAAATCTGAGGCAAGTTCACTGCAATGTTAGACAAAACAACAAGATTCAATTTTGAAGGTAGAATAGTACTACATTTCACGAAAAACAAAGCTTTCATCTCAAAAAGGAATAAAAAATCACTTCTCTACCAAATCCTAACCTCAAAAATTATCTAAATTATTTATATAAGTAAAGCAAAATAAACTAAATTTTACATAATTCACGGCACTACAATCCTATACGAAACAAAATATTCAATTTTGAAGCCAGAAAAGCACTACATTATGTGAAAAACAAAAACTTTCATCTCAATTAAGAACAGAAAGTCAATCTTTTATTTTTTTTTAAAACAACAAACCTTAAAAATTGCATAAATTATCTAAATAATTAGAGCAAATACTAACAAATTTGATGCAAATTCAAAACTCGTTAACTTTATACAAACCCAAAGATTCAATTTTCACACAACAAAAGTACTACATTACACGCAAACCCAAAAAATACATCTCAAAAGGAATAAAAGAATCACTTTTGCACAAATACTAAACCTTAAAAATTACATAAATTGTTAATACGATTAAAGCAAAAATAAGCTAAATTAAACACAAATTGGAAGCTCTGCCACCTCATAGGAAATAAAAGATTCGATTTTGAAGCCAGAAAAGTACTATATTAAGCGGGAAAGAAAAACGTTCATCTCATTAAATAACGAAAAGTCAGAATTTTTTACAAAAGATTTAAACCCTAAATGTTGCATATATTTCCATATATTTGAAGCAAAAATAAATTATATTTAACGCAAATTCAAAGCTCCCCAACCTTATACAAAGTCAAAGATTTAAGTTGAAGCACAAAAAGTACTACATTAGCTAAAAATACAAAAAATTCATCCGAAAAAGAAAAAAAAAAATCACTTCTTTTACGAAATTCCAGACCATGAAAAATAGCACGAGTCACTTCTATAGTTAAATTTGACGCAAATTCAAAGCTGTACAACCTTAAACAAGACCAAATATTCAATTTTGAAGCCACAAAGTACACGAAAAAACAAAAATTTAGATAATGAAAGCAAAAATAAAAATCACATTATCACAAAATCCTAAACCCTAAAAGCTACATTTATTATTTGTATAATTAAACGAAATTTGACCCAAATTCAAAGCTCTGCGAGCTTCTACAAAACCAAAGATTCAATTTTGAAGCCACAAAAGTACTACATTGCGCGAAAAACAGAAACTTTCATCTCATAAAAGAATAAACCCAAAACATTACACAAATTATTTATATAATTAAATCAAAAATAAATTAAAGTTAACGAAAATTCAAATTGAAGCTAGAAAAGTACTACATTGCACGTAAAAACCAAAAAAATCATCTCATCAAATTATAAAAAATAAAAAATAAACTGTTTTTTTAACTGATTTTATAGAAATTCACCAAACAGATTGTACGAACCTGGAAGAGATCTGCAGCGAATCGTTTGAAACACCAAAATGCAATGCAGCGTTTGGGTCGTTAAAAGGCTTATAAGCTAAAGAGAAGCTGTTTTCTTTTTGTTTTTGTTGTGTGGATTAAAAAGCGAAAGTTAAAATTAAATGAAATGTATTTCTGGGACTTTTTTTTTTGTTTTTCTTTTTTCTGTTTTTTGGCGTAGTCAAAACGATTTGGTGAAATGGAAAAGGTTGAATATTTGTTTTTGTTTGTTTAAGTTTTGAATTATCTTTTTTTCTAATTTTATTTATTGGGTGTTATTTTTTATGTTTTTTATTTTTGGAAAAAAAAATTGATTGGATGTTTCAAAAGTATATTACACGTGCTTTCCTCTAATTTTGGACTTGTATTCCCGCCTTTTACTGTTTGTTTCTCTTTGCTTGGATTTCTTACGTGGCATGTAATACGAATGCTACCAGAAAGACGTACTACCAATTTAAGTTCGATCCCGATAAATTTTATATCTAATTATATTGAATGGTGATCTATTAAACGGATTATAATTTCTAAGTTTGTCAATTTGAGGTGGGTCCAAAATATTCTTGAAAATAATTTTTCATTAATTGATGGTCGTAGAAAGATTTCGCTAGACTATCGAGGGTTCAATATAATCTAGAGTTAAACTCACTTTATACTCTTATTTTTTACATATTATGACACTTATTAATTCTCACCTTTAAAATTTTCACTTAGTAACCCTTGACTTTGATCAACTTTAACAGAATTAAGATTTTGTTAAAATAAAAATTCATAATTACTAAACTACCCCCATAGTTAAAGCCTAAAGACAATTTTACCCTCCTAACAAAATACAAACCCAATTCTTTCAAAAAAAAAAAAAAACCAAACTAAACCCCTAAAGACAGTTTGATGTTAAAAGAGTGTTTATACTTTTTGGTAAGCTTTTTATTCTTTCCGTCATTGAGTTTCTTTATAGATGCTCTTAGACCTTTGTTGAAATTTTTCCTCACCATGAATATCGTGTTGTTTGAGAATACAATTACCAATTGTACCAGCATTCATACATCGCAGTCAACAACCATTTGATACATTTCCTTTGTTGGTTTAGAAGGTGATTTTCCAATCTTCGACATCAAAAGATCTTTCAGTTTCTCATTGTCGGCATAAATCCCTGCAAATGAAAATTTTAAAGTCACATTTAGCTGTGTTTTGTACTTTTTGTGTCGGTTTAAATCTCTAGGAATATTGAGAATATGATACTATTTTGAAGCAGAAAGAAGTATATTTGTCATTTATCCTGCTATTAAATTGGAATTGTCATTTTGCTGGTATAATGCATATTCTTTTAACACTTGGGAATATGCGAACAGGTTCATTAGATGTGTGAAATGGTGGGTTGGGGGTGGGTTTAGTTTGGTTTTTTTTTTTTTTTTGAACGAGATAGGTTTGTATTTTGTTAGGAGGGTAAAATTATCTTTAAGCTTTAACTATGGGTGTAGTTTAGTAATTATGAATTTTTGTTTTAACAAAATCCTAATTCTATTAAACTTGACCCAATCAAGGGTTACTAAGTGAAATTTTTAGAGTTAATAAGTGTCACAATATGTAAAGAATAGAGGTACAAAGTAGATTTAACCCTATAATATATTAAAGGGCTACCATTTTTTTCAATGAATTATAATCTGAAGGTTTGTCAACTTGAGGTAGATTCGAAGAAATCATACCCAAAAGAATTTCTTATTAATTGTAGACTGCAAAAAGATTTTGCAAGACTATTATGAGTTCACTGTAATCTATATTTATTGTGAGATAAACTAATTTACTGACCATTTTGCAAATTTTCAGATGTGCAACCCATTAGGGAAATCATACAATGGACCATATTCGGGCAGAGTTAGAAACACTTTTACATAAAGATGGAAGGGTGAAACATCCCGTAAAATAATTATAGAACAGAACCTTACTTTAGGCCTCCATATAATCAAAAAGAGAGAGCAAAATAAAAAATACCACACTAGTCACAGAAATCTATCTATATGTGAAGAATAAACACGAAATTAACAAGAGTATGTTATCTTGGATTTATTGGCTTTTCTGACTCTGGTATGTCTTATAAGAGTGTGTGAACAATAAATAAATAAATAGATTTCGTGAGACAATGTGAAAAATAGACACAAATTTATGCGAAATAATTGACATTTCCATTTAATTAGCTCATTAATAAGAAGAACATATATATATACTGTTGTGAGAGTTAAATGATTTTTCAGAAAAACAATCAAGATATTTTTATTGGTATTTTAAAGTATTTTATAAGGTAAGTAAAAATTCCATTCTCAAGTGTAAAATCTGATTGTGTCTGTGCGTCATAAATGTTAATCACATTAATGTAAGCAAAGCTAAACCTTAGATGTGGGCAGCAATTTGCTTCAACCGTAAGTAATGCCAGTTGACAACTTTGATGAAATCCAACAATCTAATCCAAATTCTAAACCAGTTTTAAGGTATTGGTCTTTTTCTTTTCTCTATTTTGATCAATAGGGTGATTGGCCTGAAATGGAAATAACATTATGAGGATCTGAAATTGAAAAAATTTGTGTCAAACAAGTTGGATGTTTGGCTTAAAGAAGAAATGATAAATTCTATACGTATATTGATCCTGCTCATATGAGTATCAGACATTTGATTTATCAGACACAAAAATGACCCATTTTACTAAACAATTATTTCGTACACTTAATTCCTAAGGCCGTGAACAAAAAATTCCTAAAGGCCCATAGTTCAAATATCCTTCCAAGAATGTCACGTACCGACTCAAACCCCTAGGCTCATAAGGTAATGTCATAAATTTAAGAAAAAATGTTTCAAAACGTTCAGAATATAGCTCCGTAGGACCCATACTAGTGCATGAAAACACGCACCAGAAAAAAAGTATAGAGTCTACGGACGTTTTGAAGACTCTCCCAAATTGGAGAAATAATTTCAGAGATTCAAATCCACCTGCCAAAGAGAAAGAATTGAGTTGTTACGCAAAACTTTCAAAACCCACTCATGAAGTGTTGTCGACAAGCAACGAAACAAAACGCAAAAAACGATGTTTTTATATGTGCAATGTCTATTATCATAATCTAAATTCAGTGTAACAAAATAGTTTCTTTGATTTTTTATTTCAAAGTGTTAAGGTAGTTCTCAGGGACCTCTCTAACGATTAAATCAATTGTGGAGTTACGAATTGCTTGAAAGCAAGGAAGGGAGAGAATGTTTAGGCTAAAGAATGAGTTATGGCGAGGGATATTTATATTTATTAGTGATCAATTTTTTCGGACTAATGATTAGGACAAATCCCTTAACTTGAGACCTAAGGATTTGTTTCCTTCTTTCTTGAATAGGATTCCCTTATGGAATGAAATTTCCCTTCCCCATGTAACTCACTTGTGCGGCCCTGCTCCGAGGATCTCAGGCTACCAACATATCGGACCAGTCACCCATGCCTGACCCCGGTTACCTAATGTCTAAGCTCAGACTTGTACTTCTGACCTAGGACCCTAGTCGACCTAAGCAGTTCAGAGGTTACATAACTGCGCTCTGCGGGCCCCCTACAGATATCGTGCATTGAGATTGGGTCGGGTTGAATCATGCCACGTCACAAAGGTTCATTGTTTCTCATGAGTAGAATATTAACATTTCAACCTTCGACCTGCTGCAACAGGAGGTTTGATTCAAAATGAAGAAGGGAGATGGGTTATGGGATTTACATACAACTTGGGGATAACCACAAATATTGTGGCAAAATTAACAACGCTATCAGTTGGGTTCAAGCGACCAATTGACTTGAGATTGGAACCGATGGAAGTTGAGACTAACTCTCAGTTTGTAGCCGATATTAAGAACAGACCAATACCTCGACATAACCCTCTCCGGCCCTAACTTGAAGACTGCAGGGATATGCTACAAAGTCATCCTAATATCAAGCTAACACATATCTACCGTGAAGCAAACAAATGTACAAATTGGCTAGCAAATTATGGCCTGAACCAGTCCCTTGGAGAAAGTCATTGGATTGTGCACCTATAGCCTTGCATACTCTCTTGGAGATGGATCAAAAGGGGGATACAACCCCGTGAGTAATTAGAGTTACATAGTTATCGGCTTAACCTTCTATTAAAGCAAATATATATATATATATATATTAACATTTCGAGATTTGTAATTTTTTTTTTTCATAATGGAGCTACTCCATCAATATGAAGAGAATAAGCTGTAGAATTAAAACTTTTACAACAAAAAACGAAAGGAATGGACAAAAAAAAAAAAAAAAAAACGAAAACTAGAGGAGATTTATTAAGAATAAGCTCGAAGTATATGCTTCTATCATGTCAATATATCGTAGTTGACTACACTTGGTAATAGACAAATATAAAATTAAAAAAAAATTATTTCTGGTCCTTTTCGAAGAAAATTCAAAGCAGAAATAAACAAAACTTGGAAATAATTTATCCATGAATGAAATTCGAAATTGATGGCTCGGGTATATATCTGAAAGAGACACCTTTCTAAAACAGTATATGAAATAGAGAAATGTCTAATCTTGGACAAAGAAATGTCAAATCTTCTTCAAGATCTGATACTTGTCCAACTTTAGTTGTGTAATTCTAATTAAAGAGAAAACATGCGAGATAAAGAAATCTCTAACCTTTTCTTTGATGGAAAGTCTAAGAACGCCAACCCAAAGGCTTGCAAGTCAAACTATTATTGTAAGTTTAAAAATCAAAATTTTCAACCTCAAACTTATTGACCTAATTAAAAAAATTAAGTTAAGTTATTATATAAACGTATAATATTTATTTATAATTCGTTAACTTATTACATCTCCTATTAATATAAAATATTACGTAATTTTATAATCTCATCGTATTTTTTTCATAAAAGACATAATTTTCAGATTTGATATCAACCTATAACGTCTTTTTCAGATCTCTATCATACCACTCTCCACTAGTGTGTGTGAGGGCCATTGCATAATGAACGTGCAATAAATGTTGCCGAACGTGATTAATAAGACCTCTGTTTCCATCCTGCCTATTGGGACATCAATGTTGACAATTGTTTTGAACTAACGATCCAAAAAAATTCAACATAAAAATTGAAATATGGTGTCTTTTAAAAGTTTAGATGAAGACAAGACTATGATGCTATAGGTTTAACTTATTAGTCCACTGACATGAAATCTTTTGTCCTTCAAACAAGTAATCTAATTTTATAACGACACGAAAAAGATTAATAATAATGTACTAAGTTCAACTCATTAGTCAATTGTTCTGAAATCTTTTGTCCTTCAAACAGGTTACCTAAATTTGTCATACTATCATTATAACTTTAATTCCTTAAGAAAGATTAGTGTCATGCAAGCGTGGATCAAGGTACCCAATCTCATGTGTGTAATTGTGGAGTAAAATAGGTTAGCGTGTGTATTTATATAGCGAAAATATTAATATAATAATTTTTAAAAAACAAAAATTTAAAAAATATAAATTTTTTCAAGTTGAAGGTATACTATCTTGTGATAGGTCCGCCATTGGTGTCATGAATTTATATTTTTTTTTATAATTTTATAATGTTACAAGACAGGGGTGAATTTAGAATTTTTAGTCAGTGGGATCGAAAAATACACAGTTTAACATTGACATATATAAATAATTTTTCTAAATAACGGCTAAATTAATTTTTTAATCTAATATACTGTAAATATATACACATTTTTAAAAAATACAATATCAGCTCATTTTTTAATAATTCTACTTTTGAAATTAGTGAAAACTGTAACTCCCACTAGCCTTCAAATAAATCCGTCCATATTACGAGAAAGATTAATCAATGGCAATAAACTAATATAACAATTCTTTTATCTCCAGAAAGTAAGATGATGATAATGATGTATAATAAATATATAATTAATCTTAATAAGACAATTTGATTGCATCATGCAAAAGAAAAGTTAGCTTCTCACCTACTAATCTGAAGCCTAAATCTGTGTGGTCCCACCATGCATAATGCAATGAGCAAAGCCATAATAAATCTTGTTTGTTTTCTCCCTTATTTTTTTTCCTGCAAAAGTTAACAATAATTAATTCTGTCCACAAAAAAAAAAAAAAAAAAACACAACTACAATAATTATTCACACAGCTGCCCGGCTAATCCCATGGGAATGGACACATTTTCTTTGTCTTTCTTTATTGGATTTTTTGACGAAACAATTCTTTGGAAGAATCTTCTATTTCATTTATTTATATGTAAATCACAAAAAATCTATTGTATTTTTTTAAAATTTTATATTAAAGCTTGATATTATAATAATTTAATAATTCTCAAAGTCTATAAGACTGTAAATAAAATTTAAAACTTAGTATGGGTTTTATCAATGATTTGATTCATCCAGGATCGAAAAGGCTCCTAAATCGTTGGAGTTTTTTTTTTTTTTGTAGGTAAGCAATCGATTGTATTAAAACAAAAATATGTACAATTATAATTACAATGTAAAGTCAGCTAACCAAAGTGGTTTAACTATCAACTGAATCGTTGGAGTTGCTTATGAAGAAAGACAAAATAGATAAAATATATGCTAGACTAATCTTTGTATAATCAATTTCACCTCCTCAAAAGCCAAAAAAATTAACCGTATTCTTGTAAATTATTAAAATATTAAGCTATTACGATATTACCAAATATTACGTACAACTTTAATAAAAATAAGAATAAATATCACGTTACCACTCTGTAATATGAGAAAGTATCACGTTACCCCCTGTATTTCAAAAACTATAAAAAAACGCCCCTATGTTTTCTAAAACTCGCCACGCCGCCCCCATCCACCTATTTTAAGCTAACATCATTAGAAAAATAGGTAAAGTGATTGATTTGCCCCTCTTTTAATATGACTTTGTAAGAGAGAAAATACATATATATATTTTTTTCTTTTTTTTTTCTTCATCTCCACCCATTTTTACTAAATATACAAATTAAAAAAAAAAAGATCAACTTCCCTCCCTCCCCTCACCCATCAGCCACCACCCCTACCCCCGTCAGCCACCCCCTCTCTACCTCCCACCCACCCACCTGTCAGCCCCCATCCACTTGTCAACGCCCACCCCCATCTACTTGTCATCCCCCATCCCAATTACCCCCTCATCCCCAACCCCAACCCCCGTCAACCCCCACCCTCCATCCCTGTCACCTATCCCCATCCCCTACCCTCGTCGACCATACTCCCCACCCTCACCCCCATCGATCAGTGCCCTCTCCCCCCCACCCCCACCCCCACCCCCACCCCCACCCCCAAATCTACACAGTGGAAAGGCTCAAAAGCACAAACATTCAAGAACTCTATTGGTTTAGTTTAATTCAAGACATATATATATATATATATATGTATATATGTATATATGTATATATGTATATATATGTATATATGTATATATATGTATATATATGTATATATGTATATATATGTATATATATATAAATCTCTCTATATATATGTGCGTGTATATTTATATGTATATATATTCTGATTTGTGTGTATATATAAATATGTATTTCTTTATATATATTTCAAGTTCAAAGGTTTTTTGGTCAATTTATGACTCATATAAAGCTCAAAAACTCGCCAAGTTGCATTTTACGCGTGTGGATTGTGTTAAGTGACTATTTCACCTAAAAGTTTAAGCGGTTAGAGAATGATTTATTATAGTATTTATTATCTTCAACATGCTCCTGCAAGTGCAGGCGAAATTAATTTTTGAGTCTTGCACTTAGACAGTTTTAATGTTTTAAATAGTTGGTGGTGAGTTTTAAACTTAGGACTTTTTGACACTTAGACTCTGATACCATGTTAAGTTACCACATCTTCTAAAAGTTTAAACTGTTATAAATAAGTTTATAATATTATTTATTATCTTCAATAAAAACGGCAAAACTAACAGACTGCAAACAAAGGAAGGCGGGATAGTGAGTTTGAAAAAACACATGGATATTTTTAATAATTTTGAGAATACAAAAAAATAAGGGTAAATAGCACTGTAACCTTTTATAGTTTACTTAGAGTGCACAAAACCCCCATGTGATTTCAAAAGTGCACCAGACCCCCCTGTAGTTTAGAAAAGTGACACACGTGTCTCTTTCGTCTCTTTTCCGTCAAATTTTATAATAAAAAATACGAAATGACTTAAATACCTTTAATTCATTTTTTTCCTCTATTTTCTCCTTTTTCTTTACCAAAAAATTATATAAGAAGGTAATGTAATATTTTCTCTAATATTAGGCTGCTCACACGTTCTCTTAGCTCTTTTCTTTCAAAAGCAACTTCGCTGATGTTTTAAACCATTAGTTTTTATTCAAATTTGCTTTGTTTTTTCTGCATGTGACCCTCTATTGTGTCCTGTTTGTTCCTTGGATTTTGTATCCCACCAAACCTCCCTTTAATTAATAGCTATATCTCTTAGCTATTAGTGATGGTTCTCTATGGAGCAAATCCTTCACATTTTAACGCGAGAGTGGTGACTAGTTACTTTCCTGTAGGCCCTCGTGCTTCAATTTTTGGACCAAGTAAGGGAAAATTATATATAAAAAAGAACATTGCAGTTAGATCATTCGATTGAATAAATAATAGATCATGTATTTATGAATTATTTACATTTAAAGAAACGCAACGTTTTTAAGCATTTTTGTTAAGTAACATATATCTTTAGTGGTCATAAACCTTTTTGCTCCTTTCCAGTTCAAGCAGCAGTGATATGTTGATGGCTTTTTCAGAAAGCAGAAACAGTAAAGTTCAGCAGCCTCTCCACCAATAATGGCAATCCTCAATAATCATCTTTATCACCCTTACACATTCTTTTCAGCAACAATCTTGGCACTGAATTATTTATCCCTTTATATGTAATCTAATATCCAAAAGACAAGAGGTTAAGTTCAATGGGAGCAATCATAATTTAAGATTTAAATAGTTTCAAGTTCGAGTTATTTAAGGATAAGTGATCTTTTTTAAATTAAAAAAAAATTAATATCCCAGATATATATAAAGTATTACACGTTCTTTTTTCTTTTTAGATTTCTCAATATTTTATATACTTCTATTACATGTTTGAATTGTAAAAATAATTTTTTTAACAATCTTGCCACCGAATTATGCGTTTAGAATTTAGATGTGATATGAAAATCCAAGATATCAAGTATCGAATGTTTTTTTTCAGACTTCAACTTTTTTATAAGTTTGAGTTATGAAAATAATTTGTTACAAAATAAGCCAAAAGTGAATCCAATCTTTTTCCGTGTACACTGTAATAAAAAAATTTGTACACCAAGCCGCCTTCTTTTTAACATTTTGCATAACATCACAATTTTTGGTTAGGTCATTTGGAGGGATCCATGACTTATAAGTGGGGTACTTGAGGGTATCAGTTACTTCACTTTTCCAAGCTGCACTAACATATATTCACAGATATGTTCATTTTTTGTTTTTTGTTTTTTGTTGGTCAAGACATGTTCATTTTTTGAGGTGTACCATTCTCAGATCAAAAGCAAGACTCAATAATCAAGTCAAAGATACTGCACTTACAAGCTGTTGAGAATTCATTGGCTCTTCAGGTTTTTAAGTCTGTTTTGAGTACTGTAGCAATAGGTGAAAAGTTGTCATGTAATCATGTTTGTTGATTATATATGTATATAGCTAGAAGTAGCTGAAAGGTCAATTATGGAGACTGAATGTGAAAACCAAGAGGTTGTGCCAGAAAATCTAAGGGAGCAGCTTGGTTTGGCTCTTAGAAGCATTCAATGGAGCTATGGCATCTTCTGGTCCATTTCCTCTAATAGTCCAGGGTATGCAAGTTCCATTTTTGAAGTTTATAGTCTCTCTCTCTCTCTCTCTCTCTCTCTCACACACACACACTCACATACACGAAAGATCCAACAGATTTCAGGATTTCCAGCTACCTTCTATGTCCTTTGCATCTTCTATGTCTTGATGATGAGTAGGAGAAAGTTCTACTAGAGTCCACATAGTTTCACATAAAGTTGGTACGACAGACTGGTAGGCTTGAACCTTGTTCCTATATGACACGCTCATCATCTATTTTCATATTGTCAAAGAGTTGAAAGAGGGTATTTTAGCATTGTCATAGATTGTTTACTACATTCCACATAGTTCCACAGAAAGTTAGTATAACTGAAAGATACAAGTTAACTAATCAAAGTTCAAGAAATTGTTTAAGGAAGAACAATAGTGCACCTGAAATTTTCATTTGTTTAATCTTTGGTCTCCATTGATTTTTCTTAGTACATGTTGTGGAGAAGTCAAAGTTAAGCCTTGCATCTGAGCCAAGTTTCTTCTAGTACTTCGTTTCAGCAAAAGCTTTAAGGGTAATTGTAAATGGTCAGGTAATGAACTATTGTAATTAGAGATTTTGACTTCAAATTATGGTTTCGACTTCCACTATACCAAAAAAGGGAGGAAAAAAAAAAGCTTTTAGGGTATTCATTATTCTCTATCCTTGGATGTTTTCAGTATTAAATTTTCTTCCAATGTACTACTGTTGCCACCACGTTTTTAAGCATTTTCCGCCAGTTAGTTAGACTCAATATGATGGCATGCTAATAATTGGAATAGGTCATTATAATAATCTATTTGCAAGATGATATTTTTTCTATTTTTTATAAGTATTCATGTGGGAATTTGTATCTCCAAGGGTATTGAAATGGGTTGATGGGTACTACAATGGAGAAATCAAGACAAGGAAAACAGTACAGACTGCAGAGGTCAATGCTGATCAGATGGGCTTACAAAGAAGTGAGCAACTGAGAGAACTTTATGAGTCTCTCTTGGTTGGTGAAGCCAGCCCGCAGGCTCGAAGGCCATCAGCTGCATTATCCCCTGAAGACCTCACTGAGGCAGAGTGGTATTACTTGGTTTGCATGTCGTTCACATTCAACATTGGCCAAGGGTACTCCCTCTCTTGTACTCTCTTTTCTCCAAGATTTGATTCTGTTCAGGTTACAAATTGTGAAAAGTTTGATCCAAGTATTGCCGGTAACAATTCTAATGAATCGATTATGGCCTAAATCTGCAATAATTACCTGAAATTACAATAGCATAGTTCTGACGTCACTTTTGCCAAACCATAGTGCAGTTACAATATGAAGCATCCTTCATTATGATTTATGATTTTTGTGGCATTAGTCCGACCCTTCCCCAGACCTCATGTATACAGGAGCTTTGTGCACCGAGCTTATCTTCTAAAAATAGGACTTAGTTCACATAACTATTCTGTGGCTTTCATTGTCTTTTATATGTGGCTGTTAAAAATAAGACCATAATTTACATGTTATTAGAATGGTTTTAGTCATGTTGATTTTGTCAAGTTTTGCGGAATGATGTACAGTTTACCAGGAAGGGCATTATCAAAGAATCAAACCATTTGGTTACGTAACGCTCACCAGGCGGAGAGCAAAACATTCAGTCGCTCTTTGCTCGCAAAGGCAAGTAGGCTTTACTTGAGCAATACCTCATTTTTGTTGTTCATTATTTCCAGGGTCTGACTTCTCTGTTCTTTCTGTATTTTGGTTTTGCATTACCTTTTCAGAGTGCATCTATTCAGGTACTATCTTGTTTCACTTGTCCAACTTTTAAGTTGAGCCTCAACTTTTGTAGTCTCTTGGACTCATCATTTATTTCATAAATTTGTCGAAAGCACAGATTATTTTACGTATGATACATATTTTGTCTTCGATGTGTAGACAGTTGTATGCTTTCCATGTTTAGGAGGCATAATCGAGCTGGGAGCAACGGAGCTAGTAAGCCATTGTCCAGTTAGTTCTTGGCTTTCATCATATACAATTTTCTATTTGTTACAATATTTGCTTGCTGTGATGTGCTTTATAAAGATTTCAGAAGACCTCGACTTCATCGAGCGCGTAAAAGCATCATTCTTGGAGATTCCTTACCCAACTGCTGCCAATATTACCAGCTACGTCTCTGACAATGCAAGAAATGAACAAGATATTAATGCTGCAAAATTTGACCATGATATGCCAAAAACTGATCTCAATCCACTCATAGAAGGCGAAGAAGAAATAATTTACTCTCCGAACAACAGTTCAAATGGTTTCAGAGCCAATCAACAGGCAGAGGATCCTTACATAGTTGAAGGCATAATTAGGGAGGCTTCTCAAGTACAAAGCTGGTACCTTATGGATGATGAAATGAGTAATCATGTTCACCATTCTGTGAACTCCAGTGACTCTATATCACAATCCTATGCAACCCCTCAAAATGTTTCTCGTCTTTCAAATGGAGAAAAGTTACAAAATGATGCTCAGCATGACATTCAAGAGAGTAATCAAAAGGAAATGAGTTCTTTCAATCCTCGAGGGGAAGATGTCCACTATCAAAGCGTTCTTTCGAACCTATTGAAGAGCTCTCACCAACTGATCCTGGGACCATACTTCAGAAATGGTAAAAGAGACTCGAGCTTTATGAGTTGGAAGAAGGAAGCATCAGTGAGTTTTCAGGCACCACGAAGTGGAACTCCACAAAGATTACTGAAGAAAGTACTTTTTGAAGTTGCCAAACTGCATAATGGTTACTTAGTCGAGCCTGATAAAGATAATTGTAGAAGTGAGAGCATTCTGCAACAGGAGGTTAATGGAATAGATAAAAACCATGTCTTCTCAGAGAGGAGGCGAAGGGAAAAAATCAATGAAAGATTTATGATCCTCAGTTCAATGGTGCCCACTAATAGCAAGGTAATTAGAACTCTTCACAATTAAGTTGTTCAGTCAATGATGGATTAGTAAAGAAGTCTCTTGGATTTGTTTCTGCAGGCTGACAAGTTATCAATACTTGATGGTACTATAGAGTACCTGAAACAGCTCGGGAGAAGGGTACAAGAGCTTGAATCTTGCAAGGAACTTGTACCGAAAACAAGGACACCACATGATGCCGTAGAGAGAACCTCAGATAATTATGGCACTACCAAAAGGGGTATCAGCAAGAAGCCACAATTGAAAAAGAGAAAAGTTCGTGATATCAATGATACAGAACCCGGTAATGAAAGGAGTCTGTTGAGAGATTGTTCAACTGATGATGTAGCTGTCAGTCTAATCGATAAAGACATCTGGGTTGAGATGAGGCTTCCTTGGAGGGATGGTGTGTTGCTTGAAATTATGGAGGTGATGAGCAATCTTCATTTGGATTCTGATGCCATTCAATCAACGAATAGCGAGGGAATTCTCTCTGTCACTATTAAATCCAAGGTTTGAGCAATATAGGATTACAACTTCTTACAAGGAATTACTAAATTTGTACCGACTAATCTAATAATGTGATTTAGACAAAAAAACTATCAAGTACTTCTATCAACTGACAAGATTATCGCTTCTGTTAATTGTCGTTCGTGTCTACATTGCAGTTAAAAGGATCAAAGGTCTCATCAGCAGGAATGATCAGGCAGGCACTTCAGAGTCTCATCAAGAAGTGATGAAGATTACCTTCATACCAACTTCATAAGGTAGATCTTGTATATGTTAGTTCTTTTTATTATTTTCAGCCGGGTTGTAGATGCTACAGTCTAATAAGGGAAGTGTTTTGCTGGAAATATATTGTTAATGAAGTATCACAACTTGCACAGAGCAGAAATTAACTTCCATTTTATTATGAAGCATCTTCAAGAAATTGCTAGCTCTAATGTGTCTCGCAAGTGATTTTATTCACTGCATAAGCTTTTTTTTTTTTCCAGAATTGACAGAATATCCGAAGCTGCTATTAACCATGAAGAATTATTGAGAATTGTTGAAGAAAATTTAGTGAATCTGCTTCTCTATCTAGTATGGAGTCTGTGAAAGAAAGTTGAAGATAAATGACATTTGGAGAAACTCTTTCAAGCGTTATAGCCGGACCCGTCTGACTAAGTGTGGGGATAGACCCGACTTTCACTTAGTCGGATGGTCCAATTGTAACGTTTTAAAGAGTTTTTTGAATATTTGTTGTAAATGGAAAAAAAAAAAATGAAATCAGTAAAGGATCTAATTCTTTAATGTGGGGTCATTATAATAATTTGTGTGGGACATTTCAATATTGGAAATGACAGAAACCTCATGATGTGAAAGAAAAAAGATGCCATATCTAGAAATTTTAAATTCTGATATAAAAAAAGGGGAAATTCGCACATTCAATAGGGTTTTTGGTGGGGCGTATTTATCATTTGAAAGACTAATTTTACTAGACTTTGTTACAAACCAAAAAGAGTTCCAAATAGTAATAGAGATGAAAGCATTTGATACTGTCATGAAGGTTCAGTCCCCTAAATTTGGAATTTGTTTTTTGTACGATTGCGAAAATTTACTGCTGTGAAACAAAAAGTAGAATTTATATGTATGGGTTTCACTTTTTATATTAATGCATGACAACCGTATAGAAGATAAACTCTTAAATTAGACATATGATGTCACTTGTAAGAATGAGAAAGCAATAATAAGTGTATGCCATTATTGTCAATGAGCCATGCTTTATATCCAATAAAGGAATAATATCCAGCCTAACATAACATTTCTAAGTTATTCGGAAAGTATTTTATGTGAATTTAAATTTTTTTCATAACATCATATAAGAAAAAAATTTATAGTAGTTAAGTGATAATACAATTATACTTAAGTAATTTGAACTATTGAGTGTAAGAATTAATTAACTGTATTATCACTTCGGTATTATCATTATTATCTAATGTTATGAGGGTGTTACACAAATCCCATGTGGTTGGTCGGCTTAGTGGTTGATTGTCAAAAAATCTTGAGATGAAATTTCCTTCTCGTCTCTAAGAGGTCATGATGTACTAGGGAATGGATTTGATGTTATAAGTAAAATTTAATTGGTAAATTTTTAGACGTAATAGTGTTCCTCACACATGTATTAAAATAGTAAAAAATATTAAACTTATAATTTAACATAAATAATTTTATCTCTACTATCATTAGACGAGCTAAGCCACAAAGTTTGTATTTTGTTTGAATGTTGCAGCTGTTCCTAGACACTGGCGAAGGTGCGCGCACCTACTTAAAGTAAATAGGCTATGCTTACCAAACCTAATCTATCAAAATAGGATCACAATAAGACAACAATGACAGAAAGAAAGATTCCTCTATATCATTGCTTTAGGCTCCACCAAATTTAAGGGACTTCATGAAAGGCAATGACTGGGACCCATCTTCTCTAAGGGTCTGTTTGGATTGAGGGAAATGGGTGGAAGAGATGGTTGTAGGAGTGAGAAACAAATGCCCTCCTCTATTTGTTTTGAAAGGAAATTGATGGTCGCAATAATGGAGGGGCTGGCCTAACCCCCCATATACCCCAAAACTCAATCCTCCCAAATTGAGGTCATTTGGAAGGGGAGAAAAATTATATTTATGATTTGACTATTATAACCTCTAAATCACATATAAAAATTCTCACTCACTCGCTTCTCCATCTTCTGCTGCATCTCACACCTGCTTAGTCCGAATTCAACATTGTGTTCTTTAGCTGTTTTTTTTTTTTTTTTTTTAATGTGTTCTTCAGCTCAACCAAGCAAAAGAGGTGCTGTGGTGTTGAGTTTGCTGTTTATTTCCTTATTTTTTGGTCAAACCGTGATGTTTGATTTTAAAGTTTTATGTTAAATGATATTTAAAAAAAAGAAAAGAAAAAGGAAAGTGAGGACGTGGTTTTGCAACAATGCAGATCTAGAATGCAGTAAGTTGAGGGTTTTTTTTTTTGGGTCAAGCAGTGTTTTGGGAAAAGTTACGCTTAGATGAAAAAAAAGAAAGAAAACGAAAGTATTTTGGATTGGCTCTATAAAAGTTTAATATAAAATTTAAAAAAGGCATAAAAGTTATTTTATACATAAAATTTATCCCTTCTTTTTATTTTTCTTTTAATCTAAACAAATAACACTCATCATCTTTTATAATCCTCTCTTTTATAAAAATATCTAATTTAAACATAATTTAATTCTCTTCACTCATTTTCTTTATAATATTCTCCTTTTCTCTCTTTTATTAAATTTTTTCCCCTCAATCCAAACACACTGTAAAGCATTAAAAGCTGAGAAAAATCAACCACACTTTGTTCCTATTCCCATGTGCTAAAGAGCATTACAAGACAAAAGATTACATAGTGTGAAATGGTACGATGAAGATCTGTAAAAGAGAGTGTGATTCAGATTCAAATCCAATCCAAATCTTTTACGAGAAAATTTGTCTGTAAGGAGAAAAGGAGATGGTGAAAAAAGATTCCTGACCACTCTTTGGGAGACCGGTTCTTCTTCCTGCATTGATGCGACCCATTTTTTTTAATTAATACATGTAATTTCAAGTATAAATTAGTCTAATTATACAGAGAGACAAAAGAGAGAGAGAAAAAAATTATTCTTAAATAAATACAAAATAAATTAGTCCAATTGTAAAATTTTAATTTTAACTTTTAATTAAAAACTCTTTCAAATACAAGCCAAATTAGTTAGTTTTAGTTTTTAAATAAACAAAAAATATTTTTGAGTGTCCAAAAGTTATACCAAACTAAAATTTAATCATTTTACACATCTTTTAAAAAATTAACTTTAATTTCTAACCTCACAGATAAGCTAATTCCGATTTCTAAACTTATAAAAAATGTTTTAAATGTCTAAAACTTAGGCAAGATGGAGTCTTAATTATTTCGTATATCTTTTAAATCTAAATAATTTTATATTCATTATAAAAGGTATATAACCGCATACAAAAAAAAAAAAAAAAGACTGCATAGCATAAAAAAAACAAGGCATGAGCCACATGTCAACCACATGGCTCATGTCTTGTCCTTGCGGCACAGGGAAGAATTTCCCTTGGGAGACAGGACAACACGTGAATTCGTATTCACTTTTGTGGTGGTAGGTGAGACCCTTACACTAACGAGTTTTGCTTCCATACGGTTTCGTATAGGTGCGGGTCTCGGGTAAGGAAAGGAACGTTCCTCTATTTTTGGAGAAAGTCTCCTGTGTAGAAATCGCACAGTACGATTGTGAAATAAAATAAGTGGGCTTCACATCTCTATCTCACAACCATTTTTTGTACAGGAAAAAAATCCCTATTTTTGGGATCTCAATGTAACTCAAAAGTAAAAACATTTGTGGATTTGATGTGAAAATGGTTATGGATTAAATTATAAAAAAAAGTTTAGGAGTTCAGAATAAACGAATTCAAACTGTTGATGTTTATCGCAGGGTAATTCATTAACTCCGTGATTTTTTATGGGGCACATGCCATTGCAAGTAACTCAGCCTAGATTAAACATGTTAGGGTAAAAACTGGTAGAATTGTTTCTTGGGCTTAGCGGCTAGAACACCTGCAAAAAGAACAAACGACAAGTAATCTTCATGGGACAACTCTTACATTCAAGTCACTTGTGTTAACCGAAAAAAAATTTAATGCTTGAAAATAAGGAGAGAGAGAGCGTATAGGATAGAAATAAGTTACTCAGGCACCGAGGACCAGACATGACTGGTCTACCCGATCCTTGATGCTTGAGGTACGAGCACGAGTCCAATTAGAACAGAATAATGAAAGTCTCATTTGTATTTAAAAATTTTGCATAGGCTAATTATCTCATTTTCAAGATAAAGAGAATTACATGTTATTAATGTGATCTTTTTAAATTTCAATTCTCAAATTTAGAATAATAAATTAATAAATTTTACTTTATTTTTTGAAAATAAAATTTAAAACGAATAATTAATTGTAAGGACCAAAGCTAAAATTGGTGCACGTGTATTACATTTTACAAATGATTGGTATTTGAAGGTTGTCTCAAATCTCCAAGTGCCAAATATATCAGCGTATGTACAATGCTGAGTATTGCAGATTGCACAATTTTAGGCCTTCTTTTTTAATATTATTTTTCATATAAAATCTAAAATTTCATTAATTAGTAAATGTTATCATGCTATCCTATTATAGTTATAAGGAAATCCCTGGAAAGTAGCTGTTGAAGCTCAGGAGAAAGTATTAGAGAGCCAATCAATTGGGAGAAAATAAGCACAAATCTTTTTAACTAAAAGATTAGAGACTCGTAATTTAGGAGTAACTTAACAGTGCGTTACTCTCCTAATAGTTAAAAGACCAGGGTTTAAATTTCATAGGAATGAAAAAAAATGAAAAAAAAAATTAGACTCAATTAGCAATTCCACCAATATGTCTATAGCTAGGAAAGCCCAAGAATAAGAGCATCGAAGTAGGATCTCATTGTTTCGTGATTTTTCTCCTCACCTCAGCGGAAGAAATAGAGTCTTTATCGCACTTCCCGCTTCTAGGAGTTAGAGTAAATACTTTAAGGTGCTTCTAAGGGCATAAGCCATACCCTTAGGAAGCTTACCCAACTCATCGCTTAACTCTCAAGAAAGGCCAGTAAATCGTGCATAATTTAAGAGGAAAGATTCTCTAAATTGCATTGATTTATCCTAAGATGAATTATAGAACATTAAATTTGATACCTTAAGGTAGCGATTAGTATATTAAAATGAAATGACATTCCTAACTCTTTTTTATTCCCATACTTGGGTGCGAAAGAATAAACTTAAAAATCTCATTTCCAAAATAATCATATTCCCACGTATATAAATATAACCAATCCAGAGCAAACACATAGGAATGAGTCATTCCCATGTGTTTGGAAATAAACTTAACTACCCTAAGATTTATCAAGAGCTATGCCGGACAAACTAGGTTCTCACATCATCTAAAAATAATCTCATCTTAATAGACCTTATTATCATGCAACTTATACAATTACCAATAATACCCCAAAGGTCTCTGGTGATGAATAATTCACTACCCTCAAATACCCACGGTACTAAGCCTAATACGAGAAGTAACACCAGATATAACAATAAAAGCAAAACTATAATTATAATATATAGAGCACACATCCCAGATGTTGAACACCAGTAACATCTGAGATACGCGTTCTTATTTATATAATTTGACAATACATCACTAGGATGAAGAAGAAAAGAAAAGGATGCATATTTGTGAAAAATTGCGACATTCAAAGGAGAAAAGAAGAGATAAGAGAGATTTAAGTCCGAAACTTCAATTCACCAAGATTCAAGATTGTCGATTAGGTACACCAAATTCTATACAAGCAAAGAACGCACCAAAGAGAACAAAATCATAGTCCACGACAAACCACCAGGAAGAGGTCACACTTTCACTTGATAGCTTGTTCTGAGACTATCTATAACGACTCAAGCCCAACTACCAGCATGCCAACAAATTGAGCCTAATCAACCCAAAATCCTTAAACCCGTGTTGATAATAATAGTGAACCCAATCATTATCAACTAAACAAATATCTGTTACACAACTGAGGTGGACGGTATCACAAATGGAATAGAGACACCAGGACACCACCATGGCAAAATGCTTCTGAGAAGTAAGAAATGCTATTGCTCCATATTCTCAATTCGGTGACAAAAAAGTGAACGTTAGCAAAGAAGTTAATTGACGTTGAATAGATCAAATTTACAGGTGATATCAAACAAAAATGTGTTCACTATGTCACAACATAACAGGAAGGCAGATTAACATACATTCTGATAGCAGATAGAACATGAAATAAAATTTCAGTTAATCAAAAATAAATAATCTTTCATCAAAATTTTATAGATAGAAGCATTTTTTTGTTACACAAAAATCATTACCTTGTGAAGCTAGAAATTTGTGTATTGAGCACAGCACAAGGCAATCAACTTAAGACACTCACTCATTCTCAGTTCTGCCCTTTCCAGATCTGGATATTGCAAAACAATATTAATTTTAGGAGCCAACAGAGTCCACCAGGAGTTATTCCCATTCAATTGTTGCTGGAGGCTTGGATGTAATATCTAGAAGGACCCGATTAACACCGCGAACTTCATTGCAGATCTTATTGGCAACATCATTGAGGAACTTGTAATCAAATGGATACCTGAATGTTGCGTGGTCAATTAAGAGAAACGTTCATGTATTAAGGGATTTTTGTACTTTAAAACAGAGTATTAGTGTGCATTAGATGATTAAAATATACATGAGATTCAAGAAAAGTGATTACCAGTCTGCAGTCATTCCATCTTGACTTGTGACAGCTCGAAGTGCAATAGGAAAAGCATGTGTTCTTTGATCTCCTTGAACTCCGACTGTTTTGCAATCTAAAAGGACAGCAAAAGCTTGCCATATGGAATCATATATGCCAGCATCTTTGATTGATTGAATGAAGATCTCATCGGCCTAATTCACATATTCATCTGTAAAATCAGTAAAGGAGTCTAAAACAGTCAAAGTCTCATTGAGAGTGTACAGATATCTTATCTACCTGACGTAGGATATCCAACCTATTTCCTTCAGTAACATCACCGGCAACCCGAACAGCAAGGCCAGGCCCAGGGAAGGGGTGGCGCTTTAGAAAGCCCTCTGGAACGTTCAAAATTCTTCCCAATTGACGAACCTAATAAACAATTGAAGCAAAGCACTGAAGAAAAAGCAGAACATATAGTTGGAAATTAAAGAAAATCACTAAATAGGAGATTGTTCAAAGTAACAGAAGAGAAAAAAACCTCATCCTTGAACAAAAGTTTAAGGGGTTCAATGAGCTTCAATTTCATGTCCTTGGGCAGCCCTCCTACATTATGATGGCTTTTGATCGTGTGAGAGTGAGTTCTTCCGCTTCCAGGTGGTGGACAAGACTCAATTACATCTGGATATAGTGTTCCTTGAACCAGGTAAGCAGGTTTCGTTCCTAATTTCTTCTCTAAATCATGAGCAAAAGCATCAAAAACGGAGATAAACTCCCTCCCAATTATCTTCCTTTTATTTTCAGGTTCTGTTACACCTTTAAGCTGGCTAAGAAATTGCTCCGAAGCATCAATGCAAGTAACTGGAAGATGAAGATCCCTTTCAAAGGTTTCCATCACTCGCTCCCTCTCCTTATATCTAAAAGAAAAAATGCAAGAATTACAATCCAAATCGTGGAAAAAAAAAAAAGTAAAAGAATCAGAAATCAAAAAGTAATCACTGGTCAGAATGGGAGTATAATACACAAGTATTCAGCATGTGTGACATACTTCTACTGACATAAGTAAATAGCTAGATGCTGACCTCAATAAACCATTATCTACAAAGACACAGTGAAGTCGGTCACCAATTGCCTTATGAACAAGAGTAGCCGCAACCGTAGAATCAACACCCCCAGATAATGCACAAATGACATGTTCTTCAGGCCCCACCTTGCTATTGAGAACTTTTATTTCTTCCTCCAAAACATCTTCCATATTCCAGCCAGCAGTCACTCCACAAATATCAAAAAGGAAGTATCGCAGTGTTTCCATCCCTTCTAATGAATGAGTCACCTGCATCGATTCATTTAGTTATGCAAAGGCTAAACATATAGGTACATAAGCTTTATGCTTCCCCTCATCACTAAACAGAATCTTGAAGTGGAACCATCAATATATAACTGTAAAAAAAATTCAGAGGCGAGGGCATAGAAAAACCACACTAGTCATATCTTGGGCACCAGATACTTGACCATTTCGTAAACATAAAACCTCCGACTTATTTCACTAAAACTGATACCCAGCACAAGTAGGAGGCTTGAATACATTTTCCCCACAAATTACAATCCTAAACCACATAAGCTAAGCACAAAGATTCAACCTTTTCCAATAATCTAGACAAAGCACATACCAAGAAACACCATTACAATTTAATTGTACATTTTGCAGAAAATGCAGCATACCATGCTACAACCCAAAAAAGAAGAAACCTCTCGTAACAATTGAAACAAGTAAATAAATACAAAGGATCATATCTCCACAATTTTAATACTTCTCACATGACATCAAAAAGACAAATTAAGATTACAATAATTTCAGTACAAATTCAACGTGCCTAGTTAGCAAAATTACATATTTCCACACAATGCACAATCTAATACCGCATAAATCAACCAAAACGATTGCAACTTTCACAAATACGAAAACACGTAATATAATACAAATGACCCACATGATTCTATTTGAATACTTCTCACATAGCATAAAAAAGACCAATTATTAGTAAATTTGAAATTCAGTGAACATATAACACAATTTGAATGTTTCTCATATAACATCGAAAAGACCAATCATTTAGTAAATTTGAAATTCAGTGCACATATAACTCAATTTGATTACTTCTCACACCAATTATTTGGTAAAATTGAAAACCAGTGCACCTAGTTAGAAAGATTACATAGTCCACACAATTCAGAATCTAATACCACAGTAATTAACTGGAAAGATTCCACTTCCACAACATCTAAAACTAGTGATACAATAATGGCAAACAAGCTCAAGTTAATTCACCTCAGGATGGTACTGCAACCCGTAAAACCTCCTCTCCCGATTCTCCACCGCAGCCACAGCCCCCTGAAGACTCCTAGCCACCACCTTGAACCCTTCGGGCAACTTGACAGCCTCATCCCCGTGGCTCATCCAAACCACCTGCCTATCCCCAACACTTTTGTTCCCAAAAAACCTACAAGCCTTCTCCACCTCAATCTCCATCCTTCCATACTCTTGCTTCTCCCCAACTCTCACTTCCCCACCAAGCTTCTGAACAATCAGCTGCAAACCATAACAAATCCCCAGCACGTGAACGCCCTTATCCTCCACGTACTCAACGAAACCGGGCGGAAAACCAGGCGCGTTGGGCGCGTGAACACTGTGAGGACCACCAGAAAGGATGATTACACGCGGGTTCAGATCAGTTATGGTTTTGAGTGAGGAGGTGCCGTTGATGCAGAGTGAGAAAACCGAAAGGCTTCGAATTCTACGGGTGATTAAGTGTGTATACTGTGAGCCAAAGTCCAAGATTAGTACTAGGTTTGATTTCACAGCTTGAGGGTCCATTCAAGAAGGCTTGGCTTTTGCAGTAGGATGAAGAAGAAGGTGTTTGTTTATGGGGGTGGAGGCTAGGGTTTTTGGCCTTTGGGGGGTGAGGGTTTATGGATGGCGGGAACGACAGCCAAGTAGCTGCCTTTTATAGAAGATTGCTTTTTGCCAAGTTGGCAACTTTAGAAAATTTGGACGCTACGTTACGTGATGCTTGATTAATAAAATATTCGAAATATATTCTTTTATTATGTTGATATAATTTGTCGAATTATTCTTCATAATAGATTGGAATTTGAACAATAATTTTGAATTTTATTCTTTAAGTAAAAAAAATATATTTTACAAAAATTGTGGTTTATGGATAATAATATTTTGGGGGTTTGGAATTATTTGGTAAGTATATATTTGTAATTTTAAAAGATATGGCCATTTTTTGAAATAAGTTGGATAATGATATTATTATTATTTAAGAAGATATTGTAATTCTAAGTATTAAGATTAGTGACTTATATTTGAAAAAAAATAATTTAACAGCTTGATTGAATAGTTTGAAGTCATCGAATAATTTAAAGACCGTATTTTTCTATAATTTTGGGGGGTGTTTTTGTACTTTTAGATATTAAGATCAATTAGTGTTGGTTTATTTGACTAGGATTGAAATTCTAAACATTTTGAAATCAAAGAGATTTTCATTTTTTATCGAAAAATTCTAAAAGACTAAAACAATCAATTTCTTAATTTTCTTTTAGCTCGGAAGTTCTATTTTTGTCATAGTATTTTACTCGAGTTATAACATTTTTTTTTTTCATAAAAATCGAAACCGTGTTTTAACTCTAAATTTTTAATTATAATGAGAGTTGAACTTAGATTTGAAACTTTCTAAAACAAATTGAATAATTCATGTCTCTACTCTAGATCTTTTGTCGTTGGCTTTTTCCAAATAGATAATAGGCCTTAGACCTCACGCTTGGCAACATGCTTCATTTATTTTGATCTCATCTAAGCCATGAAACACACCACTTTTGCTACAAGGTGTCACGACCCATGAAGTTTTTTTTTTATGTGGAATTTTGTTATTTATAAATTTGGTGGCTGAATTTTAGAAAGAAAAAAAAAAAAGTAAAGATGCCACTAATTTACCTAGTGGGCCACTCTCTTAATTAAAATGGGAAAAAAATCAATTTAGTCATTGAGATTTGGTATAAAGACCAAATAGGTTCTTGTAAATCCATATTTTTTCAAAACACAGAAACATGTTTAGTTTTTATGCTAAATCTCAGGGACTAAATTGAATTTTTTCCAATTAAAATCTAGTTGCTGAATCACGGGGAGAGATTTTTGGGATTAGAACAAATCTGAAAAAGTGAGTTGGTTGCAAATTAACCAATTTATAGGGGCATAACGTATTGTTTGTTAGGAGAAAAACTTTCCTCCTTGCAGTAACGTTCTAGTAGTAAAATGACTTTGAGTTTTTCATATTCTTGTTCGTAGGAAGAAAGTTTAGAGTAGCCTTTCATGGTTTGGAGTTGTGCCTGCAACTAGGGGTATCCACTGTGTGCTATTAAGAATTTGGTACGTTGGTTTGCGGGGCGAGAGATTATGTGTGAGCGTTAAGTGTATTCGCTTTGTTTTCTCTGCGATGTTGGAGCCTGAGTGCTTGAAAAACTTGAAGAAACTTAAGACTTTATTAAAAGTGTTGCTCGACTTTTATATGGTGAAAAAAGTAAGTAGGAAAGGCCTTCTTCAAAATATATAAACCCATCTTCTTCTTTTTTTTTAATATGATATTGTATTAGGGTTATGGTGATTCTGATTTGAACCTTGTGGTTTCTGGAAACTTGTGTATATGAGAATTTTGTGATAGCATGCATTTTTTTGTATCATATTATTTGATTTTCATATCTAAAGTTTAGATATTCAATAAGGAATAAATTTTGTTTTTTTTTTTCTTTAAAAGCATATTTCGCATCAAATGATTAAATTTTAACGAAATCTCTTTTAAATATTATTACGTTGATATCAATAACTTTTTAACGCAATATAGTTAGGCTATTAAAATTATTATATATTTGTATTCATGTATTGAAATTTGAAAACTCAATTTAAAACTTGGGACCTAAATAAATTTGATAGAAAGATCATTTCACAATTCTTACGTGATTTCCCTACGATGATTATGAACTCTTGTGCCATTTATTTCGAGGCCGTGCTTTCGAGCCATTTATTTGTGGGGATTGTACACCATGTTTCGGGGTAGTACATTATCTTTTTGTCAGGACTCCCAAACTGTTTTTGGTGGTATGTGCGACAACAAATCACTTTTTAGATTGTGTTATCAGAAATGTAGCCTCGGCCTTCATATAGTTGGAACCATTATTGGTACTTTTGGGTTTCGTTTTCGTTATGATACAATATTGGTTATTTCATCATTTTTGTCTATTTGCATCGTTAACATTGTTATCGTGTATGAGACTTGTGCATTTCGCTATGCTTTCAAAACAAATGACTTTTGGCATTCATTTGCAAATGTTTTTTTTTATGTCTTATCATCTATCACATTAAATATTATTTATTTTCGTAAAGTATGGTCCCATGTTATATTTTTTGGAGCCTTATTACTTACTGAGATTTGCATTTCATTTTATTTTCTTTTATTTTAAACTATGTTTTTTTTGCAGATAAAGAAAATTATTTTGTATCGCTTGGACTTTGAGAGAGTAGATGACCACGTCATCGACATAATGGATCTAGTTTGTATTCCTTTAGAGTACTCTAGAACTTGTGCATTAATTATAAGTTATTTTGGATATCTCATATTTCGTTTAGACTTTATTTGATGTACTATTATGAACCTTTGAGTTTTATTTATGTTTTTTGGATACTGAATTTATCATGATATGTTGGGATTAGAAGCTTTGAAGCTCGTTGAATCTCTTTATGGTTTAGTTTATATTGCTTAGTTGCCTTGCAAGCTTAGGAAGAATATCTCTTTTTAAGTTCGCGGCAATCACGTCTCTTAGAATTCGCCTTTGACGAATCTTGGGGGCGTGACACAAGTTCTCAACAAATTGATGTAGTTCTCCAAATGAAAACAGCTAACTAGAATATTAGGGGTTTGATTACTTGAATCTCGGGGCATGTTTCGGATTTAGATCCTTTTATAACATATAATGTCACGGAGACAATTCAATGGTAAAAAAATTGTCCAAATCGTTTTATACACGCACATCTTATTATTACAAGTGTTTGCTATTAAGCAGAAAACCTCAAGAATCCATACTACATTGCTTGCCAGCAAAAGAAGCATTCTTCAGTTTCAACTAGTAATGATGCATAAGAGAAAGAAAAAGAGGCAAGAGATCATCGACTAAGTATGCAGCGTGAGTATGGTCTCCATTACTGATTCTACTAGAATCTCTTCTGCGATTTCATTCACAAGATCTTCTGTATCAAACCGAATATCGAGCCATGATGCTGATTTTGCAATATCTTGTCCAACGAGCTGGTCTAATGTAGGCTGCAGCAACTGCGGGTGAAGGAGACATTTGACACATTTCACTACCTCGTCAACCAAATGATTTTCCGGTTGAAAAGATCTGATCTTTGGCTTCAGGTATGGTGTCCAAGGCGAGCATCCAAAATGTTGTTGGTATGCTTCTATCAGAACATCATTGACACAATCAAAGAGGAGTTCAGGGTCATGGTCTAATTCAGTTGGGAATAATTTCTCTCCATGTGACAAGGATGATGCATTGAGTGCTCGATCAGGTGAAGGCCTTGTTAGTAGAGGTTCATCCCAATTTAAACCAGAATCTTGCAGCACTGCTCTTACGTACACAGAGATGGATTCCTCTTCATTGATGCAAACACTTGTATCGAATTTAGGATCAATCTGGTACTCGAAATCAATTCTAAGGGGTAGTAGTGTCCCTGTAGCTGCATATATATATACCCATGAATCACTAATCCACGGAATGTTTTGTAAAAAGTATATGTATAATTCAAGTATGACCTACCTGGTTGTGTTGCAATGCTTTTGGGACTGCTTGCATCTTCCACGAAAAGTGGCTCGAGGACTGAAACTGGACTTTGGTGCTCTTCTTCATTTTTGAGGCTATCCACCTCTTCTGGATTATATATGCTAAGACTTGACGAAGATCTGACTATCTGATCATGTGAAGGTGAAGCCTGTGAACATCGAATCATACGTTGAAGGTTAGAAGCAATACAGGGCATTGAGAGGCAAAAAGTGGTCCTTGCAAATCAAATCGATCCATAATAATTTTAATAATACTAACCAACACAGAGCAATTCAAGTTAAGTCTTGCACTGGTAAAACCATTGCTGTGTGACTCAAAAGGAACCTCAAAAGTAGATAAACCTTCTGGTCTTTCTATATCATTTATTTCCAAAATCTTCGAATCACCTGCAGAAGCACTTCTACCCTCTAAATTTTGTGTAAATTAACAAAAAAGACAATAGACATCACTGGAGTGAATTTACCATCCGGTGTCAGATTGTCCTTAATTGAGAATTTGTAGGGGGGAGATCTCGTATCTCTAGAAAGCGCACCATGTTCCATGTCCCTGTTGGGGCTAGAAGGAGAAAATAAGTCATAATGCTCTGGTGAGCTAAGTATCCTGCCCAAGGTTCTTGGGGCTTGTCTCTTCTCAAGGATTTCACTCCTATTCACATTTCTTAATCTCTCTGAAAGATGCTTCTTTGCCTCCTGAAATATATCTGATTTATGATGCTTAGGGTAGCCGCCTGCTGACAACTTCGATTTTCTACATTCAGTTACATCAGTGGATGTAATTTCAGCTCCATTCCTTGATTTGAAATCTCTCCTTTCATGTAGCTTATTGTTGCGCTTGGTATCAGTGGAAGGGTCGGCAGGTTTTCTTGAACTAAAGTCCGCTTTGATCTCTTGGTCACCAGCGCCTGTAGGAATCTGTTTCTTGGTAGGAAGTTTATACAAAGAACCAATCGTTGAGATCCATTGTCGCTTTTCTTGATTTTCTCCCAATGCACGTCTCAATCTCCTCTTGATCTCTTTAAAGGAGAAATATGTGGGTTTAACATTCTGCCCTTTACTTTTAAGGCGTTGATGAGACTGCAGAGACGAGCAACTGCACGTAACATGTGTAGGAGATTCCATGACCTTTTGAGCTGGCTTCAGAACTACTATTTTATTTGAAGGCTGAGGACTGGAACTTCTGTTTGATGAATATGTGTATCGGTCCTTAACCTTCTTCCTCGAAAGAATGTCCTCATTTTGTTTGTTATTTCTCACAGTATAGTCGAGCATTTCAGAATCACCAGTCCCACATTCTGAGAATTTGGCATCTAGGGAGAGTTTGATTGTATCGCTATTCCTCAGTGCAAATTGTAAACTTTGAGGAAATAAACTCCGGTTTGAAATCAGAATCTCCAGAGGATCTGAGAACTCCTTAGACTCTGAGCTTACCCCATCTTTACCGCCAAACTTTCTGCCTAGAAATAACTGATCGATAAATGCCTTGGCACTTCTCTGAGCTAGCTGCATATTAATCTCGTCAAGCTGTGTGTAATTAACATATGTGGTACTTCTCGGTCCATCTCCATGAAGTGCTCCATTTCCGTGATGAATTTGATCGAGGATTGTTTCCATTATCCCTCCTACACGGGAATAGTTTGGTGATTCTGCTGAACTTGACGGTAGATTGTATGTCAGACCAACTGCATCTTTCGAATGATGCAAAGGTATTCGATAAGCCTCGTGAGTATTCTTGCTTGCCTTCTTATTTTTCTTTGCAAATTGATAAACCAGTTCAGAATCTGAGGACGCATATTTCTTTGTAGTGGCTGTGGTTTGGTTCTTTTGGCGCTCCTCAGTGGACATTTCTGCTAGAATGAGGTTCATTACAGTTCTCTCACCATCATCACCTGCAAAATTCTCCTCAACACAGCAAGTGATGCACAGCATTACAAAGTTTGCTCAAAAGTATATCTTGTACTAGCATTGAATCCATGGCGATTGGTATCGTCTGTTTCTTAAATCTGCCATGACTGATATGAGCGCGTACAAATCCCAAAACACATTGAGTTCACAATACAGAAAAAGTTCACGTTGGTAAAATGCAAACATTTGACAGATATAGCTAGAAATGAGAAAATATATGATGTCTAGCAAAGAAGTTCGAGCTCATAGATGGCAGAAAAGTTTACAGAATGAAGATAAATTTCTGAATTTCCCCCCAACCTAATATGCACAGCGCGCTAACACAAGCTTAATGTAAGTAAAAAGACTGCTCTATTGGCTTCAATTTAAGCTTTTCCAGAGGGACCTTCGCTGAGTAGGGCGACTGAGATATATTCGATCTCTCTGTATAACTGCAACAAGGCATGTCGCGTAAAGACTTGGAGCATGCATTGAAACGATCTCTAAAATTTATTGTATTATGGACTGAAACCATCAGATTTATCTGTGGAACATCCAATAGACATGATCATTCATAGAAATTGACATCAATGTATTAAAAGTTTACGGCTCAGGCTGACCCTCTGGCTCAAATATGTGTATGGGCCCCACAGGCACGTGGGGCGCACGCGCAAGAAACAACAGACCTCGTTGTTCCAAACAATCATGTTGTTTTGTAGATTTTTCCAAAGTTTACATACTTCCCCTGCATTTTCATTCAAGACTATTAACAATGTCAGAACATTCAGCTATAACTACAAATATAATTGTACCTTCCAGTTATAAATGATGGATGCATACTTGCGACACTCCGTTCGACAATGGTTCTCTAAGATTCAGTATATAACGATTTGGATTCACTACTACTATCGACACCTTTTAAACATTTTAAGCTGCAAACCAGGCCATAATCAAGAGTTCCTACTGGTCCTCATTCAACATGTTATCTAACAACTTCTGTGCGGAAATGTGTGTTTGTGTGTGTGTTTTTGGTGACTAAACACAAAGAGATGTACCTGAAACTGCAGTTTGAGAGTACACAGAGAAGTATGAACCAACTTTGTATGAAGTAGACAAGAAAGAGAGGAACCAAGGGCCCGGAAGAAAAGGGAAGCTAGTCAGATTCTGTGTTTATTTTACTACAACAAAATTATTTAGCAGTAGAATGACATTGACTTGGCCAGCTGAATGTATCTTCTCGTCAATATTACGGGCGAATAATAACAGTTGTAAATTATTATCACAGTTACAATAAATGGATTTGAATAACTCACCATTGTTGAATTTTACTCATACTATTATGATATTTTGAAAAAATCCTTACTCCTTCACAATTGACCAAATTTCAGCATCGTTGCACTTATTATTAAAGAAAGACAAATGGGTTGAGATATATTATAAGATGATATTCAATAGTATATCAGTTTTACTTCCGCGTATATAAAGTTTAAGTTGTTAAAGATGAATTATTGTATTCATTTGTTGTTTTTAATACGCCTTTGCACGTGCAAGTGAAATTCTTTTTTAACGTTATACATGGACAGCGAGACTTGATTCTAATACCGTTTAGTAACCTTAATAACATATTAAATTATCACCTAATTTAAAAAATTAAATTATCAAAGAAGAATTATTATATTCATTTATTATTTTCAATGATATAAGAAAAAAAAAAAACAGTATGACATTGAGTATTGCTATCATACACAAACGAAGTCTCAGTTTGCTTCAACCACTAAGCCTGAATGCTTTCAATACAATTCTCCTCAATCATCTCCATTTTGTGCTCTACATCTTAGTAAAGAAAAAAACATCAATAACATCATCCTTATCATAATGTTGATTTTTGGTTCATATATTTTGACGTGAAGAAATGGTGATGCCTTTTTTTACAATTGAGACCATGTCAGAATTCAAAAAGTGTCTCTTTTACGTCTCATGTTGTATTTATTTAGGTCAGGGATCTTTAGCTAATTTTAGAAACTTATTTATTTGATTATTAACTCCAAAAGGTTAGTTTTGTGGTGAAGTGCTTGTAACGTGAGAGAAATAATTATTCACCTCTCATATTCGAATCAGCCATTATGCTATTCTTATTGGTGTCAGTCTTAGTAGGTTTTGTAACTAATTAATCTGAATCATGCATCTTATGAGTATAATCACGTGTTGCTGA
The DNA here is from genome assembly GCA_037974665.1 of Ehretia macrophylla. Taxonomy (NCBI): domain Eukaryota; kingdom Viridiplantae; phylum Streptophyta; class Magnoliopsida; order Boraginales; family Ehretiaceae; genus Ehretia; species Ehretia macrophylla. The sequence continues at coordinate 33,400,078 of CM075773.1, read as the reverse complement.
GTTTGAACCTTGATGTCAGCCTGTAATTATAGCTTGTTTATTTTTTTACTTTATCTGCTTCACCACCCATGGCATCTTAACAAATCTAATTATATCTTACTTGATTACTATATGGTTCTTCCATATTTTTTATATTATTTTTCTTGTCACATTTAATTGTATGCTTAACAAGGGGTGCAGAGGCGGATGCACATGAGAGCAAGTGGGGATTGCAACTTCCACTAATTTAGAAAAATATTAAAAGTTTTATGTATTTTTTTTTAAAAATTAGATATTTATGTATTTTTAATTAAAAAATTATTTAATTTTTACTAAAAAATAAAATGTACTCATATAATTAAAAAATAATATATTTTAATCTCTACTAACAAGAATTTATGAATTCGCCAGTAAGTATATTATATTTTACTTAATGGGTATGTGGGGTTTCAGAATCTGTTTCTGAAACAGGTAAAAGATTTCTTCACCAACTCTGTCTGTGCTGTGTTTTCATGGATGCAACCACCAGGTTGTTGACATTATTATATGACTCTAGATATATTCAGCTTGGAACTAAAAATTGTTATTGCTATTTAATTGAAAGAATGTCTTGAGAAAAATATCAATTGGTCCTACAATTAATAATAAAAATAATACTTAAACCCTTAATATTAATTTATAAGTTACACTCGTATAAAATCTCTCCGAAATGGTGAAGCATTACAAAGTCAAGCTCTTATAATTTCAACTAACCATTGCATGGATGATTCCCTAAGAAAACGAACCTTACTAGCCTTGTCTTAGCAGCTCCTTTGAACAATTAACAGTATCTATGTTGAATTCCATGTACCGGAATGATTATGCTCATACCGTTATGATATGAGCGAAATCTAGTGATTATACAGTTAGTACAAGTATAATAAAATAACGTGAACAATTAACAATTATTAATTTTACTTATAAGATTATGATGTTGCGGGAGAATTATATACTCTCCCAAAAAGTTTTTGTGTCTATGTTGCTTTCAACAACCATGAAAGCAAACCATAGGATTCCAATTTTCCAGGGCACGAGATGCTGCAGCTGGATTGAAGGCTATTTGGCTTGTATTACAACCACAAGAAATTGGAGGGACCACGGCCACCAACGGCTGCAATAATTTTTGTTTGATTCCTTTTGCAATCAATTTGATTAAATTTATCCGATAATAACGTATTATAATTAAAAGTATTAAATTAAAGTTATGTCCTCTCACGACAAATAAATAAAAAGAAATGAATGAAATCACGGCTCGAGTGCTCTAATTGTTTTGTATCATTTTCTAAACCATGTAAGGAGTGTTACGTGCTGAAGAGTTGGATTTCAGGGATCAGCTGAATGGAAAAAGGTTTTAATGGTTTGATGTGTCTTGAAAGAGCATATATATATATATATATATATATTTTTTTTTTTTTTTTTTTTGAACAGGAAAGAGCATATATTAGCTAGAAAGTCAAAAAACTACTATATTTGTCACCATTGAGATATTAAATGTGCAAGAAAACAAAAGTGAAATCTATAGTAACATATAGGCATTTTAAAACTGCCAAATCCATTTGTCCCCTTGTTTGGAAGAGTGATTAGACATGCGACAAAGAATAGTTCAAGGTCGTCATTAGTGTGTTTAAGCCAGTGTCTTGCCCTAATGTCCAAAATTCTTTACAGGTAAGTTAGATGTCCGTTTAGAGAGGAGACCACACGTATGCACGTAAAATTTATTTATGTGAATACGGAACATCTAACATTATTGAATGCAAGTATATCTTGTTTGTAATGACGACTATGTTATTGAGAAAAAAATATTTTAAGTTAGGTATCAACTAGTTTGAAAATAAAAACACAGATTATTATTTGATTTTATAACAATAAATTATAAATAATTTAATTTTATAATAGTAAATTTTGAATAACATTCTTATCTTATTTACATGACTTATAAATTACATTCTTATCTTATTTACGTGATACATAACACTACCGTTGGGAGTAATTTCTAGCGATGAGCTTCTTTCTTGAACCAAAAAAATAGCTCCTTTTATTTTAATTTCACAAGAATGAGCTTTTGACCTATCATATTTCATAACATCGTCATGGACCTCAAAACTCTTTTGAAGTTGGATTCCTTTATTATGTTATAATGTCTGGAGATAATCAGAATCCGTGCAACATGGGGAATCAAGAACTAAAATGAGAGGCCCAATTCTGGAGGTTTAGCTTGAGTATGGGCTCTGTCTATGGGCCTTCATAATGGGATGAACCAGGTATAAAGGAAACCTAAAGCGAGAAGCCCAATTTTGGTGGTCAAGCTTGATGAATGGGCTCTATCAGTTGGCCTTTCGGACATAACTTTTCTTGGGCCTTCGTCTTGTTAAGAGACTAAATATCACAAACCTGTTGGTTGAGACTGATTCAATTATTACGTGCTATTTCATGTTGTTACTTGCTCTTTTATTTATTTATTTATTTTGGTCGAAAATGAGATATTCATTAAAATGGAAAATTACAAATAAGTTCAAACCCAAAAGTGATCGGACAGAGAATACAGAGATAAACATCATACATCAGATAGTTAACAAAAAGGCCCAAGGCCCAACAGACATAAATCAGAAAATTCACAGAATGGACTAAGGCCCAAAAAAGAACACTGAGGGAAAACTCAAGCAGACAGACAAAGGTGAGCCTTATGTCGGCAAAGGACAAAGGCCAATAACAGAATCCAGTCAGAATACAGAAGAGAATCCTAATGCATAATCGTGCTAGAACCCGTTCTATGACTCCTTGTAGCACAAGGTCCAAACTACACACCAAAGTTCCGAAAAAGCCTGTAAAGAAAGCTGCAAAAGCAGCGGCTGCCAGAGCAGCGGAGAAAAATAACAGTAACAAAATATGCTTAACGGGGCATACCAACCCGACTGGAAGCTGGGCTCGAATGTTCCAAACAACCAATGGTCTAAACCCAACACGAGAGAGAGGGGACCCTTGGTGTTCCAAGCTTGAACAAGTGGCATCAAAGGTCACCCTATCACTACCAGATAAACCACCCAACACGGTGGAAATGAAAGCAGGTGCAGAAGCCAAGTGTGTAACCAACAGACCGATACCACAAAGAAGAAGATGGTATGAGTGGCACGTACCGACTATGGATCTAAAATTTTTTAGCACTTCTTGCTGGATCCATATCCAAAAGGGATGAGATTTGTTAAGGATAGTTAGATTTGAGAGTACCAGCCCTAGATCTATAAGCATCAAAGGCCAATCATCATATTCATTATCATTTCCAGGAATAAAGATAAATAGAGTCATCACAGTAGGTGAGTAAGACTTGGATATATAAACATCCAAGGAAGCCCAAGGGATACAATATGCTTATAGTTGACAAGCTAGATCAGCATCATTGGCAGTAGGGGAGCTTAGAGCCCAAGAGCCAGGAGCAGAAAATGGAGGCCCGAACATGAACAAACCCTAAAGATTTGTCATAAACCAAGTTGTAGAGTAAGTACCCATGGGAAGGGGATGAAGCTCTTCTCAGAGGTTCAGCAAGTAGGTAAACAAAGTCAGTGGGGGAGCACGGGGCTCTGTTGGTGAAACTTGGATCAAGAGTAATGGAGGATTATTGCAAATCTTGTAAGGTGATGTTGACCGGGAGGCGGGGGGCAGGGGGCGAGGGGGGAGGGAGAGAGACAGAGAACAGAGGTTTACATGGTGATGGCTAGCTCGAATTGATTATTTTGCCACTTGAACTACTCCTTGGGAGCAACCTGAGATTTGCTTGCTCTTTTATCAATGGACAAAGAATTGTACATAGCGAAAATTGTCAGCGTATGATTTGTCATCATGATGATTATAGACTGATGCATGTATTTAGAGAAGCGAATTAATGTGCAGATTAATTGACTAATTTTAACATTAAACAATCCGTTGAAATGTTGAAAGTAAATAATTTTTGAAATAATTGATGATCTTATTAGAGCAAAATAGAAAGGGGTGATAACCAATCAAACTATGAAGTTAGATTAAGCTGTGAGGTTAGATTGTGTAGAACAATGTGAACCGTTATATGTGCCCAAAAATCGTCTGTAGAAGGAAAAAAGAATTTATAGATTATCTAACGGCGTCGTTTTCCTTTATCTTCATCCTTTTCTGACTGTTTAAACCCCTATCCACTACAGCGTTAAACCCCCTCACTAGCTCTCTCTCTCTCTCTCTCACACACACACACACAGAGAAAAAACAATGCCTCTCACTTTCCTCTCCCTTCAACCTTTCCCACCACCACCATCACTTATCTCCCTCCACCCCAAACCCACCACCTCATTCACCCCATTTCTCTTCCCCCTCCGCTGCAAACCACCCTTCACCACCACCACCATCATCACCTCCGCCATAGGCCCGGACGGAAAATACTACCCAACACCCGCCGACGACGACCCACCTGAAGCCGACGAAGACTCGATGCACGGCGTCAACAAGTTCCAGCAAATCCACCGCCAAGCGGCCCGGGCCCGGAAGCTCCAAGAAGAGCAATTCAACAAAGACAAGCCCATCTTCATCAAAGCCTTAGAAGAAGAAGAAGAACAAGACCCAGATCCCATTTCTGTAAATAATTCAAACTCTGGGGACGATTTGTTCGGAGAAATTGATAAAGCTATTGCCTTGAAGAGGAAAGAATTTGTTAAGCAGGGCCTTATCAAGCCCAAGGACAAGGCCCGGCCTGAAGTTGGGACCGAAGTCGATGAGCTCGACCCCGAAGAGGTTGTTGACTTGGAGGAGATTAAAGAGCTTCATGGTTTGACTGAGATAGCAGATGATGGTGAAACTTCAGAAAAATCTGATCTTGAGGTGAATGATAATGATGATGATGATATTGATAATGTTGGTGTGCAAAATGGCAAATTTTCTGAGTTTTCGTCGTTTGATATTGATTTTGATGAGTTTGGTAAGACTAAGGCAAGAATGATTGACCCGAAATTTAGAATGACATTAGCTGAGTTATTAGATGAGAGTAAAGTCGTGCCCGTATCAGTGTATGGGAATTTGGAGGTGGAGATTAGTGGGATTAATCACGACTCACGGTTAGTTGAGAGTGGTGATTTGTTTGTGTGTTGTGTTGGGAGGAAGACGGATGGGCATTTGTATTTATCCGAGGCGGATAAGAGAGGGGCAGTGGCGGTTGTGGCGAGTAAAGAGATTGATATTGAGGAGACATTGGGGTGTAAGGCTTTGGTTATTGTGGAGGATACTAGTGCCGTGCTTGCTGCATTGGCTGCCTCGTTTTATAGGTACCCGTCGAGGAGTATGTCAGTAATTGGTGTTACGGGGACTAATGGGAAGACCACGACGTCATATTTGATTAAGGGGATGTATGAGGCGATGGGATTGAGGACTGGGATGTTGAGTACCGTGGCTTATTATATTCATGGGGATAATAACTTGGAGTCCCCAAATACGACCCCTGATGCTGTTTTGGTTCAGAAGTTGATGGCGAAGATGGAGCACAATGGGACGGAAGCTTTGGTTATGGAAGCTTCTTCTCATGTATTGGCATTGGGGAGGTGTGATGAGGTTGATTTTGATATCGCAGTTTTCACTAATTTGACGAGGGATCATTTGGATTTTCATGGGGCTGAGGAGGAGTATAGAGATGCCAAGGCTAAATTGTTTTCGAGGATGGTGGACCCGGACCGCCATCGGAAAATTGTGAACATTGATGATCCAAATGCAGCTTTCTTTATTGCACAAGGGAACCCAGATGTGCCTGTAGTGACGTTTGGCATGGAGAATAAGAATGCGGATGTTCACCCCTTGAAATATGAGTTGTCTCTCTTTGAGACTCAGGTTTTGGTCAATACACCTCAAGGTATATTGGAGATTTCGTCAGGATTGCTTGGGAAGCATAACATTTATAACATTCTGGCAGCTGTTGCTGTTGGAATTGCAGTTGGTGCACCATTAGAGGACATAGTTAGAGGGATTGAAGAGGTCGATGTAGTTCCAGGAAGATGCGAGTTAATAGATGAAGAACAGGCTTTTGGAGTGATTGTTGACTTTGCTCATACTCCTGATGCACTGTCTAGACTTCTTGATTCTGTTCGAGAGCTTGGTGCAAGAAGGATAATCACTGGTATACGTATTGTGTGCTTATAGATAGCTCTTTTCACTCTCTTATTCAGTTTTGTCTATTCTGTGTTTGTGGCATTCATGTGCTTCTAAGTCTTAGTTTCTTGTTTGTAGCTTAATTATGTAGTTGTGGACCTGTGGTCACCATTGCATGCTTTCTATTGGTTTCTTGTTTTAATGGCCATGTATTTCATGTTTTCGGCGAACCACCTTTTTCAATTTCAAACAATTGCTTATACACCCCTGCCTCTCCTCCCACCCTGTAGTCAACGGAGGAAAAAAGAAACAGTAAGAATAAACACCGCTAATAAGCATTAATCATAACTAATTGCTGATGTGATTTTGCATGCATCATTTTCATTGTCTAACAAAGATTCTTGTGTCATACTTGAAGTTTTCGGTTGCTGTGGTGAAAGTGATAGAGGGAAGAGACCTATGATGGCGAAGATTGCTACGGATAAAAGTGATGTCACTATTCTTACATCTGACAATCCAAAGAATGAAGATCCCTGTAAGTATCATGGAATTATATTTACACCATGATGTGCCTGTTGGCATATTTCTATCTCATGAGCAGACTGTCTTCTAATTGAAGTCACTGGATGATAATCTGCTTTGACCTCATCCGGCCTCCCTCGTCTTTCTTGATAAGTGCGAAGGCACTTTGGTGTCGAACGTTTAGATTCTAGGAATGATGATCGGTACTGATGTCTGGTCTTGTTATTTTCACCAGTGGACATATTGGACGACATGTTAGCTGGTGTAGGATGGACTATGCAGGATTACCTGAAATATGGAGAGAACGATTATTACCCACCTCTCCCCAATGGCCATAGACTATTCCTGCATGATATTAGACGGGTAGCTGTACGTTGTGCTGTTGCCATGGGTGAAGAAGGAGATATGGTTGTAAGTTTCTAATCAACTCTTACTTCTCAAAAGGTTTCTAATCAACTCTTATGCTTTGTTTGTCTGTTTATGTTTAAATTACCTCCGTTACAATGCAGACACTAACAGGACTCTTTTGGAGCCCTGGAACAAAAAGGAGTTAAATCCTTTCATTAGTTCTTCTCGAATGATGTAACAATAAGGTTTTGCTTATCAAATAATAAACATCCTTTGACCTAAGAGAGGATGAAGTACTATTCAGCGAGAGATTTAAAGATCGGCACCTTCTCTAAGTCTTTCATAGACTATAATGCCAAATCTTAAAAATTAAGTGTGTATTTCTTTTGCTTTTACAAAGTGTGTATCATTAGTTATACACGTTGAATGAGAAGAATCTTCTGCGAAACTTGAGAAAAGTCTTTTGCCCTGTAAATGCTACTCATCTTGTGCAATTTCTGATGTCTCTGCAGGTTGTTGCTGGCAAGGGTCATGAAACATACCAAATAGAAGGTGAGAAGAAGGAATTCTTTGATGACCGAGAGGAGTGCCGAGAAGCATTGCAGTATGTTGATGAGCTTCACCAAGCTGGTATTGACACAAGCGAGTTTCCTTGGCGGTATGTTGGTTTGTTATCTTGTTTTATTGTTACTAATTCCTGTTTTAATTACCAATATTATAAAAAGAATCACTCTCTCCTTCTTGCACCTTCACTTGAAGAAAAAACATTAATATGGTGCACAGTATTATGACAGTGGAATTCAAGAGAAAAGTACCAAGTTCTGTCCTGGAAAATGAAGAGCAATGGTTGTTAAGTAAATAGTAATCCATACTTAACAGTTATTAGAATTTACCTTCCACGGGAATGCCGGTATTCTGGCATTTCACTCATTCTGGTTAAGTGGGAAAACTGATCTGCATATATAAATGTTCTGTGCAAGTGCCTTCATATTATTCCTCCAGCTTTTACTATAAAATTTAAAACAACAAAGCATGTGATTCTAAATTTTCCAGATAGTCTGAGGTACCAGAGAGTCAATGAAACAGTATGAAGTATGTATTCTAAAGTATTACTTGCGGCATGTACGATTATATTTCTTGTCCGCTTCTGCAGATTGCCAGAGAGCCATTAATATATTGCCTGGCATGAGTATGAAACATTTTGGGCCTAGATGAAGGCCGCTGGATGTACGCCTGGAGCAGTTGTTCTTGATTCCTTAAGGGTACTGAGCTGCAAAGTCCCCGACGCCCACGGATTGGTCGATTCTGTTATGTAGCACCAAGATTCATTGGCAAATGGGAACTCCTTGCTTGCATAGAAGAGGGTATGTCTTTGATGATATTGTCATATTTCTTTGTTCAGATATAATTCCCAACCTCGAGGGTTGTACTTGAGTTTCAGTACTTGGAAATATACTGAAATGACACTATAGATTAAGGCAGGTTAGTAAACTGAGACATTCAAATTGATGGAGATTATGTTATGAAAAGAACATTGTTATAATAATGTTAAATTAAGTGGAAATATTGTAGTTTCTTACATGATAATAGAGCAAGGGGGCCCAAAAATCAAGAAGTATCAATAATATTCTCAATTTGTTCCCGTAATAAGCATTAGGAATTTTGTTTGGAACATTGGTAATGTTGTGTAGTTCTCTTTGCAGGTTGTTATCGGTGCTGCTGCTGCATCGTGATGGAATTTTTCTAGTGGAACCATTATAAACTGCTCCAACCGAAAATACAATTTTGTAAGAACCCTTAGTTCAATCTGTATCTCTCTCTATAGATTGATACTGTCAACTGTAAGTTAGATAGTCTAGTGATAACGTGATAGCCTAATGAGACGGAGAGATTGTACCAAATTAGGATATGACTCTACCAGTAGCATGTGTCAATATGAAAGTTGTAAAGCTGCTATCTCTATATTGAGTTTAAGCGAAACAAATTGCGCACGTTTTGCAAGATATATTCTATAAATCGGGCGTATCATTCTTGTACATGTTATGGTAATTTGAAATTTAATTCGTTTCCAGGTAGTTGTTTGGATTTATGAATGATGAATATAATGAACTCTTAGCAGGTTAGATGACTTTTGCTGAGAAAACCAAGTTGCACAGGGTGGTGCATCCAATGTTCTCAAGTCATACTTGGAACCACACCTACCCGATGGGGTTGCCCAGCGTACCTCATCTTGTCATTTTGTGGTTGCTCATTCCCGTTAGGCCCTTTTTCCTACTTTAGGTTTTGTGACTAATCATGATAATACATGGAGAGTCTGATTTTTTGGGAGACCTATATCATGAATATACACATTCATGTCCATGCATGAACTTGATGTGTCTGCGGTATGTAGATCTCACTTGAGTTTGAAATCTACGTGTCACACATAATTTGAATGTTTTTTAGACTAACCCTTCATGGTGAGCTCCATGAGCAGCTCCATTCTGATTCAACATGAGTGCTGTTCTGCTTTCTATCATGAAATGGACAACTCTGCTAACCATAGAACCACACATGTTCAATCATTAGATTATGGCTTTAATTCTTTAATGCAAAGTGAAAAATTAACAAAAATAAAATAATAAATTATATCATCGCGACAATGTTTCTTGTTAATTAAATATTTTTATATAAAGGACGGTGAAAGATCACCAATGTATAGCATTATTAAAACCACATGTACAATCATTTAGATTATGGGTTTAATTCTATATTGCCCTTAGCTTATAGGTCTAATATCACATTTTAACAAAATCTACAACTTTAAGTGTCCATTTAATTTTTTCTTTTACCAAATACCAAGTGAGAAATTAGTAAAAAATATATATATTTGTTTTTTCGAGATAATGTTTTTCGTGACTTAAATATTTACCTTTTTTCATATAAAGAGGGTGAAACATCACTATTATATAATATTTACTATAAAAGAATGAATTTCCAACAAAGGAGATGAAATATATAGCAAGAGGAGAGATTTGTGGTAAGGCAATCTTTATTTTCCAATCCAAACAAATACGAAAAGGTGGGGTTGGTGGCTGACAGATAATGAAAATTGAAAGAAAAAAATTTACACACTTTCTTGAAACAGAAAAAGTTAAAAATTTTAAAGAAAAAGTAGAAAAAAAGTAATTGCCATCATTAATTGGTGCATCAGACATCTAACAAACCAACTCATTGATGAAAATATACGTGTAATAAATGAGTAACAATTTAATTTCAAATTCAAATTGCAATTTTTAGTATAAAATAGAGTAATCATACAAACAATAACTTTGTTCCTACTAGTCCTCTGCCATCCCACCAACACATCCTTCACAAACAGACATAAAAATGACATATTTTTCTTCCATATTAAGAGATAAAGCCTGCAAATAAATGTACCAAAGAAAGGTTAAGGCTGCACCCCATTGAAAGCATAGAGAGCCATTAGAAAGAAAAAAAAAAAAAAAAGAGTTGGAGATGAAGAGAAAAAGACCCTTTTCTGCTATATGTTTCATCTACTGAAACATGGTACAAAACATCAATAAAAAGATGGAATTTTTACCTTTTCTGCTATATGCTTCATCTACTGAAACATGGAACGACATAAAAAAGATGGTTTTATTATTTTCTTTTTCTTTTTCTTTTTCTTTTTCTGTTCTATATTTTTATCCACTGAAACATGGTACAATATATATATATATATATATATATATATATATATATATATATATAAAGATAGTTTTTTTTTTCTTTTATGCTCGATATTTCATCTACTGAAACATGGTACAACATAAAAAAGATGGGATTTTCCCCCTCTTTATTAGATTTTGATTTTGTTCTACTCTTGTTTAAATGGTTTTTATTGCTATCTGATTGGATTAATTTGTTTGATAAGCATTCTTGATTGTACGTATATATGTGCTTATCACTCAAATTCTAGTTAAAGTTTTTATTTTTATGCATGTATATGTGCTTATCACTCAAGTTCTAGCTAAAGTTTGTATTTTTATGTGACATATCATGTAGTTGTGCGGCCTAGCTGATTGTATACATCTTTGAGGATTTTACAAATGGTTATGTGTCTTGGTTTTTTTCCTTTTTTTTTTTTGCATTCTGGGCCAATTCAAAAGTTGGTTTTTTCATGTTTCCTTTGTTATTCTGCTGTGGTGTGATTTATATGCTGTTGTTCTTCTGTTTACTTCTAATTTGTAGTGTCTGTTTGGTTTTGATGCTGCTTTTGTATAAGATTAAATGAAAATCAATCGCCTTCGCTTTATTAGTTATGTCTTTTTAATTGCTTTTGATTGTTCACTAAGGTCTGGTTTGTATAAGAATGAATGGAACTCTATTAGTTGAAGACGGTTGATGGTAGTTCTGATTATGAATTGATTTTCCACAAATTCAAGTTGCGGAGACCGTGCAAATAAGCACCGTGTGAAATTTTTTTCTCGAAAATTAGATCGAGTGGTTTCTTAGAATATTGAATCAGTTGTTTTCCTGTTTTTTCAGATTAGTTGCTTCTTATTTGCTTTGCAAGAAGAAATCAAGTGAGAGGCTGGAAAATTCAAAATGAGTCATTCTCCGAGTGTCATTTAAATGAGATCATTTCCAGTTAGGATCCTGCCAGAATCACGGCTTAGACTATTGAAATGAGTTCAAAGTCCTAGTGGGGTGCATATTTGTTCGTACATCATTATCCTCGCTTTGAGCCAGCTGTGGAAGAATTGATGAGAAGGAGGTGTATTTACGTAGTGGTTGGTAGTTCTGGGTGATGTCATAATTTATTGCCCTTGAAAATTAGTATTTTGCAAGTTAGTGAAGCTCTAGTTTCAATAACGACAGCCTCCGGCTAAAGCATGAGCCTGGCCCAGAAATTCAAGCAGAGGTGGGAGTTCAGGAAGAGAGATGATGAGATTGATTCTTCTACTGATGATTCCAGATCCAATTCGAGTGATCGGGCAGTTAGAAAGAGGCATAAGCTAGTTTCCAGTTTGATTTCGCCTGAAAATGGTGAAGAGTATGACAACCTAAGATCTCAAGGGAAGAGTCAGCTTGATAGTAATATGAAGGTTAACTTTAACCTTCTGGAAGCTCCTAGGAAGCATATTGAATTGAGCAAGAAAAATAATGCTGTGAAGCATAAGGTAAAGAGAGGTTCTTTGAAAAAAAACAAACAGTGGAAGAAAAACCGTGGTGTCCAAGAAAAATTGCTGTTAGATGATTTTAAGATCTTCACGGAGTCCATGATTGCTGAAATTCGAGATGCGAGAGAAAAAATATTTGCTCAGATGAGGGAAGAAATGACAAAGTTGGCAGCTGTTGGGTCAACTATAAGGTCAAGAAAAAAAGAAAAGAGCAATGTGCAGAAAAAGGATGTAAGACCGCCTCAGATCAGAATCAAGTCAGGTAGAAAGAATCAAAATTGCAATGGTGTACTAGTAGAACAATTTGTGAAAAGCAACATAGCATTGGACTCAAAGAATAATTCTAAAGCTATTGAAGAGCAAGTAAATGTTGATCAGGCCCTTGGACTTATTGCATCAAACAGGAAGGACAAAGGAGAGATCTCAATTCCATCTGTACAGAAACCTATAGATTTGGTTAATGATTCTGATCAGATAGTTTCTTCTTCGTACTTGACTTTGCCTAGTGTCCTTTCGAGACCCCAAGGCTCACACCAAAGAACGGGGCTATACTTGAGAAATCATATTCAGCCTGGAGTTGCTATAAATAGCTCAGCCTCGAATCTGGACAGGGAAAATTCAGTCATTGTTGCCAATAATCATCATGGATACTTTTCAAATATTCAGCCAGAAGAACAATTTGGAAGTATGGTTCCATTCAGTTCTAAAGACTTAGGTCGTTTGGACAAACATGGAACTCAAACATCAGTCTTGGGTACTGGCTTCCCAGTTCCGCTTCATCAAGGGATAAATTATAATTTCAACATACCAACCCAAACTGTTCAGGAGGAGTCTTCACGAGAAAACAACGGAACGGGTCTCAGAACAAATGGTGGAGCCACAAAATTTTCTCAGGGAAGTCATGCTCTAGCAGAAAGGTTCATCACTAATTGCATAAGCAACCATATGAATTATAAACTAATGGAGTAGTTTTGCCATCTAAGTCTGAAGATCTCAATACAGGAGATTCATTGAAACTAGTTTGAGGAAAGGAAAGAACAACAGGTAGAAATAGTCGAACTTTTTGACCTATTAGGATACATACCGAGCATTTCTCTTTTTTATGTCCGAATGGGGTACAATCCCATGACGGCATGACATCCTGCTTGTTGTTATCCATACTTCAATATAAACAGGGATTTCGACTCTAATTTTCCATTGGTTTGGATTTTATTAGTCCCTGGATGAAAGTCTTGTTCCAGTGTGACAGATTAATTAGCTTTGTTCCAGTTTAACTGACTATAAATCTTTTTCCTGATTTGTCATGTGTGCTGCCGAATTTCATCTCCAAGGTGGGATGCAAGAGGAAAGTGTACTTTTATCATTGATGTGGTGTCTGCTCTTTTCATTGTTAGGCATTTAAGGATCAATTTCAGTACTCTCTGTATATTCAGGTGTGTCTAAATTTCATATGCAACTGCCGAAGTAACTTGATTTATTATTTCTTCCTTACTTGCTTCCTTCCTTCTTTTCCCTCCCGTAAGTGTCTGGCCTTCTCCGGACCCCAGAGCATATCGGGAGCCTTCTTTTCCCTCCCGTAAGTGTCTGGCCTTCTCCGGACCCCAGAGCATATCGGGAGCTTCGTGGGCTGCCCTTTTTCTGTACCTGCTTGTTTTGTACAGGGTCCCTTAGTAGGGTTAATTCTTGTCATATAGAGGCAAAAAAGTGTCAGTGACATGGCCATGCCATAACTTCCTCTCCCAACTTCTTTCATATGGAGTCTTCTTCCTCCTCCCAGTAATATTCCATACTGGTTAAAAGTAATGTGTTACTTGCTAATACAACACTTGGGAGTCTTTGTTTTTACGATCAAGTACAAGTTATTTCTCGGAAGAAAAAAAATGGATCAAGTACAAGCTAGACGGCTCTATTGAACGCTACAAAGCTCGGGTGATTGTTGAGAGTTTTAACGGAAAGGCAGGTTTATATTATGCAGAAACCTATATAGTCTTGTAGTTAAACCCACAACCATTTTGCATTGTATTTGCTCTTATTGCCTTCACGTTTTCTTGTGATGTTATTATCTATGTTTTCAATGGCCACTGGGAGATTTGAGTAGTAGAAGCTATGACATCTAAAAGTTTAAATTGTTAAACAGGGATTTGTTGTCTTTAACTGCTTAACACTAACATTGTTATTTCTAGTTTTCTCTACCCACAACTCCACCATCAATTGTCTAACCGCTCTCCTCCGACCATCTACAACTTCTATGCTAGCAGGTTATTAGCATCTAACGTGATTTTGATTGTAAATTTCAGGGTCTACATAAAAACAGAGATTATATCTTCACATATATTATCTCCAGCCATCTTCTAATGAAATAGTTGGTGAAAGGTCAGGACCTGAAATACTAGTTTGAGTTGAAGTGGAGCAGTACAATCGCTTGAGATTTGATAAGAAAAGGATTACTCAAGTCTCATCTTTGCATTATCAAGAAACTCTTCAATCGGTACGGATTGACAAGTCTCACATATTAGTGAAATTTACACATATAAATGATACCAATCATGTGAGAGACTAACAATTAGTGTGGACTAATGCAATAATTTCCCCTCATTGCCACATAGCAGCTATCTGGCATTGGGTGTATTGGGATTTAGAAATATTTTGCGATAGAATGTAAAGAGCAAAGATTATCACTGACTAAGTCATAATTATTGATTCTGACTTGTCGTGGGTAAGCAAAATTTAATTCTCCAAAATAAGTGCATGTGGTAATGATGAATTTTCAATTCCAGATGGTGTAAAATGCAAAAAAAAGATATTACGTGTTTTATTGATATTGTAAGTTAACTTCTAATAATATTATAATAATCTAATAAAATCTTATAATTTAAAAGAATAAGGTTCATTGCCTCCTAGACACACTTGCAACTTAACCCAATAACGTTTATGCATTACAATAAGTCTCATGCTTGCATTACTCTTAGTAATAGTTTGATTATCTGAGACCATAATGACTATATTTTTCCTTATCCTCCTTATTTTCTTCCCTATTTTTCTCCTTTTCTTTTTTCTTTTTTTCTTTCTCCTTCTCTGTAATATTTCACATCGATAAAATATAGTATGATTGTGTGGTTTATAAGTAGATGTTGTAAGTAAAAAAAATAACTTGAGTTAATCATTTTGGACTAATAAAAAAAAGGTCAAAGTAGTTATTTTTTATATCTACAACACCAGTTGCGTTTGCAGATCTAAGAGTCTGGATTCGGGGGCATGACATTCTCTCGTTTCTTTCTTCTTCCTTTCCCCTCTTGCGTTTCTCTGGTTCCCTGTCATTGGTGTTATTATGTGTAAAGATTCTCCCTTTTCTTTCTTCTTCCTTTCCCCTCTTGTGATTCTCTGCTTCCCTATCATTGGTGTTATTACATGTAAAGACAACATTAAATATTATAAAAATTACTTTCAAATACTACAAAAATAAGACCAAACGTATAAAATTCATTTTCAATCTTACAAATAATTGTTGTTTGTAAAACTAATCCATTAATATAATTAGCAAAGTCCAATCCTTGTATTTTGTTAGGTACTAACTTTATCATCGAAATCATATGGCCCCTTTATAATTGACGTTGTAGCCATGTAAGTTCATGATCAAGGACCACACATTTGATTTGTTATTTAATATTTTGTCCAACCAATATTTAGTGGTTCTTAGATGTCACGACTGAGCAACAACTAATTTATTTAAGACATTTGAAGCCGCCAATTCATTATATTCCAGTTAAGATGCTAGCATAATCTCTTATCTTCAATATAATTGATTCGATAATGAATGATTAATGAGGTAATGCGATTATTTTAGCTTACATTTTTTTATTTACGTTACTAGGGTTTTGCGCTCTCTCTCAACAATCAAAAGCCTCTATCTCTTTTTAATATTCGAGAATGATAAACAAGATGAAATATATCTAATAATTACGAAAAAAAATTATTAGACTCTGATTTTCTTATTTTATCCTTCTTATGCATACGTAATGATAAAAAAAAAAATTAAGACTTTTTCGAGCCCTGGGACTCCACTAAGCACCCAATCAACTATTACATTTCAACTTGAACACCTTTTTCAACCTACCTTACCCTTAATTTAAGGCAAATGGCACGACATACCCTCAACAAAGTGAATGAGTAGTAGACACCACCACATCGGTAGGACCACACCCGCAACTAGGAGCTAAACCTATGCTATTATTGGCGAAACATCTACTCTTTAAGTGGAAACCACCACTTCTACTTTTATGTTTTGGATTGAGCTTTCTTACTCTTTTTATACTTCTTTCTTGGAGGATCAGGAGCTTCCCACAACACACACACGACACTAAGGTTCTGGTGGCAATTCATAGGACTCACCCTTTACTTGAGAATAAAGAGGAAAAACAACATGTGCATAATTTTATAGCACAAGGAGATTAATAATGATAAAATTAAGATGAAACAACTTAAATTATTAGATATCCACATTATATCTTATTAATATTGCTCATTCTCATAACGTAATAATGTTATCTAAATTCCGTGGACTGTGCCCTATTAAGAAAAGAAAAAAAAAATTCGTCTTCCCTGTATGCCACACGTCTCAATCTCAACAAATGAAATGCAGATTCAAAGAACCAAACTTTTTTTTTTTTTTGGTCAAAGAAAGAACCAAAACTTGATTCCTAGTTTAATATGCACCATGTACATATGGGTCGGTTTGGCTGGTTGGCTGTGCTGACCTAGCACAGTAGACTAACCACTCGTGGCATAAGATTGTGCCACGTAAATTGACGATAAGGTTTTGGGCGGTTGATAATGAATAAGGCACTATAATGTTGAAACATCCTGATGTTACATGGGGCCTTTTTTTCTTACATCAATTATGCGTATTGGATGGTTACGAATTCGATATTTTTTATTATTTTAGAGATTTATTTTTTTCTAATATAATATATGTGTAAGATATCTTGTTGCATTGGGAATTTATTAATTGATGGTCAGACTCTACCAATTAAGTTCTCACATCATCCAAAAGAAACACTATGATTATTGGGTGATGTGCGTACACAAAAAATTTTGTTCAACATACTAATAAGAAGATGAGTTTTCTTATTTAATTTTGTTTGACAAACTAATAAGAAGATGTGTTTACTTAAACTGATAAAAGATTGAGTACTTGACATTATAAGTACTGTCTATAAATATGAATATCATAACATTATGCTGTTGTATAAAATATTACGGTTCTTAACAAAAAAACGAATAATATTATCATATTTATTACATCTAATAAGAAGATGCATAGCATAGTTTGATTTGATTTATAACAAGGTTTTCAAGAATTAAAACTGCAAGGTTGGCCTTTAGGGTTCATGACAGTAGGGCACAAGGCCACTGAGTTATCCCACAAGTGTGAGTTGTTATCATCACTGGCAAATCCTTCAAAATTGAAGTCAGGACACTATTAGGGCAACCAAGAAGCAATATTCAAATTGAGATGGACTCCAACCTTATACTAACATTGATCACGAGAGACCTACTAGGCAAACACCTACTTAAGCAGTAATTTGATGATTGATGACACCTTCTTGACAATCATTTTAGGAGTTTTACGGTGAGTTGTGTTTTATCGAGAAGCGAATTAGTGTGTTGACTTTCTAGCGAATCTTGTTCGATTCTTTCTTACTCGATTTTATACGGTTGCATATGTGTTAGCAACGTTAGAGTCTTTATTAATTAAAAATAAACGAGATGTGACATCCAAATAAATTGTATAATTCTCAACTTTGTGCCTCCATCTAATCCAAATAAGAAAGAAAGAAAAAAAATTGGCAGAAAGTTGGACCCTTATTTGATGAAGTTCTATTTCATTTTGTCATAGCCGTTGGCCATATACTTAATTTCTTGGCCGTCACTTTCCACAACGGTCATACGAAACGGCTATGGTCTCTTGGCCACTAATTAACTTCATTTCTTCTTATTATATGTTTGTGGTTGTAGCTTTCGCATTGGAAAGATGATCTTGACATTTTAGCTTTTTCTGAAGTTGCTAAGCTGAGCACGAGATAGAGAAAATTATTCTCTCACGTATTAATAAGACTCACACATAAATTGATTAAAGAATTTGTCAATTATATTTTCTTTTTCGACAGATAATAATAAAAATGACTTAATTGGATTAGTCAAGTAATAGTAAAAACTAAAAGCGTGGCAACCCACTTTTTTTTTTACAACAACTTTTCTTGAAATTTTTTCAATTTCTTATTAAGTGTAGACTTTGGGACATAATTGAGATGATTCAAATTAATTAAATACAAAATTTATCAAAAATAACTTTAAAAAATTAATTTTTTAACTGATTCAAACCTCAAGTAATAATCGTCACGTTGATTCCCTAAACTTCCTTCTTGCTAAATAAATCCTTTGGATTGTAGCAACTGACATTTTATTCATAGAGATGCAAAAAATCACCAGAGTTGGAGAATTTACATTTTGCTAATACATTATGCTATTATCTAATCCTATCATCTTCTTTTATAGACAACTTTTAATATTTTTTCTTTTGGATTTTAGCTTCCAAAACATTTAATTACTAATCCCTTTTACAATTGCTTAGCTGCCCACATTCTAATTTGATGATTAGGTACAATTAACGGCCAAAACCAGCTAATCAAATGCAATATATGCTTTCGACAAAAAAAAAAAAAAAATGCAATATATGCTAAGATAAAAAAATAATAGTGACACTCTGTAGCAGATAACAACAACAAAAAAATAAATTATTCAGAAACCTGTCAACATCCCTCCCAACTTTCCATAACACTCATTCCCTCTTCACTGTACTTAAAAATTCAAAAAAAGGGCCGTTTTGAACATTTATCAAATAATCGTGTAAATCTTATCTATGTGTGAAATTCATGAAAAAAACCGTTTTGAAATCTCACAAAACCAACTTACAATCATTACATGGCCACAACAATACTTAATAATTGAACACGAAAACTTTTAAATAAAGCAAACACCACTTTGGTTAATGTAAAATATAAAATTTTTCATATATTACGGAAGTTACACAAAAATGTTATGTTACTATGACAATCTGTAATTTATCAATTTACAAGAATATATACAACTCACTGCTTCCTATTAATAACGAATGAATTTCATTATATCATAATAATTTAATAATTCATTACCCTTTACAAGATTATAATTAATTGCCTTATATATATAATTAATTATCTTACAATTATGACTCAACATCTTATGTGGTTAGTGATAAAGTACGAAAACTATTCAATCGGTGCATATGAGACTCACATGATATTAAAGACTGATGGGATGTAGACCGACCAAAAAATTTCCACAACATACATGATTTTGACTATAAAATAACATCTTTTTGTTTATTGTTTTTTTTGTTTACATCTTTAATAAATGAAGCAAAATGATCCCTTCTCAACTATAAAATGGCCCCTTATCCTATATGCTCTTCCACCACTTCACCACCTTGGCCCTTTAGTGCTTCTTCTTGAGTGTGTTGGCAAAGAGGTCCAAGAGAGAATCTTTTTTTTTTTCTAGAGAGAGCAAAAACAAAAAAATGGCAGAAGCCAAAGAAGAAGATGTGAAGCTAGGAGCAAACAAGTTCAGAGAGACACAACCATTAGGCACAGCAGCACAAACAGACAAGGACTACAAAGAGCCACCACCAGCACCATTGTTTGAGCCAGGAGAGTTGTCTTCATGGTCCTTTTACAGGGCTGGTATTGCTGAGTTCATGGCAACTCTCTTGTTCCTTTACATCAGTGTCTTGACTGTTATGGGTGTTAATAGGGCACCCTCTAAGTGTGCTTCTGTGGGTATTCAAGGCATTGCTTGGGCCTTTGGTGGCATGATCTTTGCTCTTGTTTACTGCACTGCTGGTATCTCAGGTCAGTCTTTTTAACTTGCCAAAGTATAGTACCATTTTTCTTCTGTTTTGACATCTGTTGTATGTTTAGCATTCGTGAGAGACATGATATGAGTTTAGTTTATTATTTAGTGTTGCGTGTATTTAAGTAATAATTCGGGTTAATTATTTCCGTCAAAGATGCTTCCTTTTTGCCTTCCCTGTTTCCTCTCCTATTTCTCTGTTGTGGATTCATATGTTATTTTTCAAGAAAACATTAGATTCGCACAAGCTCGAGAAATAATCGTCTTGGACTTCAATTGGACTTAACCATTAGTTAATCTGAACTAAAAAGCGATTGTTGCATTATTACACAAGCCCTTAAGGCTCACAATGGGTTGTTACAAATGGTTTTTGGAAAAAAAAAAAAAGGTATAATCTTGGCTAGATTTTGAGAACTTTTGGTTCATAGTCAGATTCTATACCATGCATAGTGTTTCTTTTGAATCAAAGAAGTTTTTGATCTAGATTTAGATGTTTTTTTTTTTCTTCTATATTTTGCTGATAGATCTATGTAGCTCTGTACCCTTTTGCTGTAACTTTAAAAGCTGATGTTTTTAGTATTTGTATGGTGGAAACAGGAGGGCACATCAACCCAGCTGTGACCTTTGGATTGTTCTTGGCAAGGAAACTTTCCTTGACAAGGGCTATCTTCTACATGGTGATGCAGTGCCTTGGAGCCATCTGTGGTGCTGGAATTGTGAAGGGGTTCATGAAGGGACCATACCAGAGAGATGGTGGTGGAGCCAACTTTGTTGCTCATGGCTACACCAAGGGTGATGGTCTTGGTGCTGAGATTGTTGGCACTTTTGTCCTTGTCTACACTGTTTTCTCTGCCACTGATGCCAAGAGAAATGCTAGAGACTCACATGTCCCTGTATGTAAAACTCTGCCTCACAACCATGACTTTTACTTTGTTGTCTGATACAGTTTTTGGTTTAGCCTTTATGTGCTTGTATGCTGTAAATCTACTTAATGGCTAGTTAAAACATAATTTGGTGGTATAATCTTGTTTAAATAAAAAAATACAGTCTTGGTATTGGCCATTTAAGTTTGCTGATTGCCGAGATTTTGCTCTGTTATGAAGTGGAGAGGGTGTCTCGCCTGATCGGTCCGGCTGAACGTCTTGGCAGCCGGAGTGAAGTCTGACCCCTTAAAGTCTTACTTCTCTTGTAGTAAGGGCATGGGGAACTTTTTGGGAGTGATAAGTTTGGTACGCTTGCATGTGCTGTTAGGTGTAGTGTCACCATCATGTGGATCCCAGAATTAGTAGTCTAGCTTATCTTGTTTGTGCTATGTGGGGAGTGTGGCCACACATAGTTAGGCATGATAAGTTAGAATACATGGACATGAGTATTTTCACAACAAATTTCTTTTTTGTATGTCCCTTTTACCATGATAAATGCTATATTCTAATCATTGTTCCGATAGTTGCCAACCGAGTTGCGGACTGAGTTGCCTGAACAATGAGGATAGGTTCTCTCCCCCATTGGCTTTCCAATATACCCCTGACTTATCTTTCTACCATTGCCATTCCTCCATTATGATTACATTAACTGTCGTTTATCAATACCTTAAATATAGAAGATTTGGTGATTTACGAGTCATATTGGTCAATTGTTAGGATCAAGACATGTGTCTTAAGAAATAACTTCATTATCTATGATGCATGCCGTGGTTCTAGCAAATAGTCCACCATGATTGATCAATCACCTGATTACATGATACCTCGTTTCATTAGTTTAATCTGATTCTGATGGGTAACTTCATTGGGTTGGAAATGAAATTAATATAATCAAGATTCGTATGATTGACACACAATGTTCCTAATTCTATCTTTTGTGTGTTATCTGCAGCTTTTGGCTCCTCTTCCCATCGGTTTTGCAGTGTTCTTGGTTCACTTGGCCACCATCCCCATCACTGGAACTGGCATCAACCCTGCCAGGAGTCTTGGAGCTGCCATCATTTACAACAAAGACCGCGGGTGGGATGACCACGTAAGCAATCCAAACTCGCCTATCATCTCATAATGTTACTACTTATATATACTAGTCGTAATTTTATTGTTTGTACTTTGTACGCATTGTAAACAAAGAGCTATAACGTACTTTTCTTTCGCCTTTTCAGTGGATTTTCTGGGTTGGACCGTTCATCGGAGCTGCTTTAGCTGCAGTCTACCACCAGATTGTGATCAGAGCCATTCCTTTCAAGAGCAGGTCTTAGAAGGGCTTCAAGTTTTATAAGCCCTTTTGAGCCTCAATGTTTGATCTCATTCCATCTCTTTCAAGAGCCATTACTCAAGACATTTTTACTCTCTGTCATGTCTTTCTTTGTGTACTTTGTGGTTGAGCTGTCTATTTATGTGTGTGTAAATTATTAGTGTATGTTTGTATTTATGCTTGTTTGCATCCTATGAATCAAGAATTTTTCTTACTTTTATGTCTTTCTTGGCTAAGTTATAATAATATTATCCGGGTTAATTTAATCAGATATTTGCTCACCACCAGTTTTCTTTTCCTCCATTTTTTTTTTCTAAAATCTCGCCATTTTCGAACTCCGTGCTTAACACGATAGTTTCGTGCATTAGGCTCGCAAATTTCTCGTGTAACAATGTCTAATATGAGACCCGGAGCCAAAAAAAAAAAACTGTCTATATACAAACAAGGTGAAACCCAAGTTTGAAGGAAATTAAGTATTCATTCTTTTTGGCTTCCAACTTATTTATCAGCCTAACTTCCAAAGTCTTGTTTTAAGTCTAAAATTTCAGGCTTGCTAGCGAGAGAATAATTATCTCGAGTGAAATTTTTATTAATTAAAAATAATTAAATAGGGTTATTATTTAAGAATTCTAATGGGCCTGCAGAGTGCACTTCAGGTGGCAGCATAATCATCAAATGATGGGCCCAATTTAGATATGTGGGTTTTTATCACATTATGCTTTCGGTGCTGCGATAAGCTTCAATATCTTAGAATTGATCAAGTTTACTAGTTAGTAGTTGGACTCCACTGAATAATTTGGTAGTTGAATTCCGCAAGTTAGATTCTCACGTCATCTAAAAAAAAAAACAATCACCTAGTATTAATAGAAGCTACAACTCGTGAAGCATGTCGTCGAATAATATAAGCATTCTACATGAATAAATTAAAACTATCAATATTTAGTATATAGCTAATTTCCCAGAGTTCCTTCGTCAGTTCAGCAACTTTAGCTGGAGAGCCTGGTTTGGATACAATAGCGAAGTTAGGATTTTAGGGTCAGCGTATACACTGATTTATACATAATTTTTTTATATAAATAAATATAATAAATTTTCTTAAACATCATATCTCACCCTTTTAAAAATATTAAAATTATACACGTACAAGACTCAAAATTTAAGTTCTGATTTACTCTGCGTTTGGTAACATTATTGCATAGTTTGCAAATACTACACAAAAATCAAGATTAAAGCATCAAGTACGATAGTTATTGCTTGAAGTCAAGTTATTATAAACCAAACACGTATCTTATTTTTTACAAAACCAACGTAAGACGGGATGTCACATCCAAATCGTCAAGAAAGTAACACATGTAGGTATAATTTTAGAGAAGATAAGAGACGAAAATGATGGGAAATGTACCTGTAACAATGGCAGTTAGGCCGGTTCATATTTGCTGAAAATGACGACCCATTTGTCTAAAAAATCCACGTGACCAGGAAAGGTTTAGAATCTTTTAGTACTTGGTTATAAAATGTTTTGTAGACCTCACAATTCATTTGTGCTGTGTTAGTGTACTTGTTAGGTGAGGCCTACAACTTATAAAAGTGACGTTTTAAATATCAAAACGTTTTATAGCCAAACCCAATCTTTTAAAATAATTTAAGTTCAAGTTCTATTCGAATAATCACTATGGCAGTGTCAAATAGGCTACTGGAATTGGCAATGTTGAAGAAGCTATATATCCTTGATCTAAGCTTAGACATTTTTGAAAGATTCGAGTGATATGAATAGATATTCAACAAAAAAATGATCAAAAAAGTTGACAGAATGTCTATTTGTTAAGTTTCAGGCCTAAAATTTTAGGTTCGTTGATAAAATTAATATTTTAACTTAAGAAATAATTACTTTTCGTATGATATAATCTATCACATGGTAGAAGAAATTTGGTTGCAAATTGGACTGCATTCACTTTTCTAGAAATTGTTTGATATTTGTTGTGTTCACTAAATCATTGTCTAGAAGAAACGTTGCACACCTCCATTTTTGACTAATAAAAGTCCATTTAGTACCCACAATATTTTCTACAGAATTGTTGGAAGATGAGAAATTTTGTCAAACATTTTTAATGACCTTTTCAACATTGTCTTGATGATCATGCCACGAACAAATCAAATCACTGTGATTTGATAATTGAATAGTCTCTTTCACTCTTCAAGATTTTCGGACTTTCATCTCTCGTGGCATGATTACTTTTTTTGAGGTAAAAAATAAAAATAAAAACCCTGAACGAGTAGGATTTAAATTTTTACACAACATTATAAAAATTGTTGATTGTTTAACAGTGATAAAGTTATAGTTTAGATCAAACAATCCAATTATCTAAATCTCTTGAATCTTCACATAACATTTTACGCAATCAAGGCTAAATTTATCAAGAAATTGACTTTCGTAACTCCATATGTAACACAATTTCTTTTTGGCCCACTTCGAAATGAGCCGTTTCCTTCCATTGAGGATTCACTCTAGACTGATGCAATTAATATTTAGAATTGAATGTTAACCTCACTAATACCACATAAAACATAGTTCAAAGGTCCCATATTGTGCAACATTTCCCCTCTTTTGTATGAGTATTACCAATTGCAGCAGAAAATGGTTCAATTGACAATAGCCTAACGATTGATGCCGACTAAAATTAACAATTCAATCTGCACATTGGTTCCGCGGAATTTTAGTTCATCTTTTATACCGATAGAGCATAATATAAAAATGATATAAAAAATCAAATGCTGGTCAAATGCTGCTGCTTGTCAGCAAGTGAAGCCAATGTATGGTCATCAATCAAGACTCATATGCTAATTGCATCATAGTACAGGAATATTCACCTGTTGTCCATCGACTTCACCTTTCGGCCTGATCTTAGGTGAATTTGACTCCTACTGGCTTCTGAAATTGAGACAAAGGGCCAATATTTTGGTATATTGCTACACTGCAAAAGATAATCCTAATATTGTAAAGGACAAATGAACTCCATCAATGACCTTATTTGCTGTGTACTACGACGGACATTTTTCTTTTAATTTGACATCTTTATCCCATTTCGAGTATCCCATGTCCATACACGTGAAATAGCTGTCGTTTTAAAGATTTTTCTGGTTCTGTTTGTTGTTGCCTAACATGGCTGAAGACAATCAGCATTGATGAGTGACGCACAAAAGTGTTCCACTCCATACACAATGTATTGTTCTTCATATCCCTCTTCTTGTAGCAGGTTATGACTTCTGAGCAGCTTATTGTATGTTGGCAAGAATTAATTACCATGTCAAGCAACTGATTTTGTGCAATTAACACGAAATGCAGCAAAAACTGGCGTAGGCACCATCGATCTTCAAACAAGAAATTACCAAGCAGGAAAAGAGTCCAGTATCATTATGATAACCACACATAGTCAAGGGTCTAGAATAGAAGTAAATGGTTACCGGATCTAACGAGCTAGCAAACTTCTGCAGTAGGATACTAATCAAGAGATTCGTAGAAGGAAGGTTTCATACATCAAACAATAATAAGAACAACTCCAACGAGAACATATATGCAGAAACAGAATTCAAATAGGCGACTGCAAATAACTAAGTCAAAAGAATCTATGCAGACGTGATCAATTCAGAAGCTAGGAGTAAAGTCATCTTCCACCACAGCGATAGATGGCCTTCGTAGGTTAGTGTTAGAGTAATTAGCTTTTTCAATTATGTTATTTCTTTATCATTGTTGCTTAAGCGTATAATGCAGTTTCCAATCAGTAAGATGATGCGAAACAAGCTGCATAGCATCGGTCTGTAGGAAAACTTTCTCATGGTTCTGCCAGCAAAACCAATTTCAGGCAGTCAAGTGTAACAGCAGAAATCAATCTCAGAAAACTTCAAACATTGAAACAGAAATCAGTCTCAGAAATTTTCGAAGTCCCAAAAGATGGAATTCATCTCATTGAAGATCTTTTATACATGAAATTCATTGGATTTCCAATACTATATTTACCAGAAAACAATTCAATCAATTGACTCGGGCAAAAACATCAGCCACTAAAGGATAAACAAAAAGCAACAAATTGAATTTATCTTGCACGAATCTCATGTACGATACAAACTTCTTTTGTGTCAATTCGAAGGCTGAATAATAAATAAATAAATAAATAAATAAAAACATTTACAAAAATGTCTAACTATGACAAATTTACATAGCAACACAACATCAGGTACCTAAGGTAGCTTTTTTTCATCAACTCGTAGCAAATTTGCCAGATTAGAATCCTCTTGAAGAACTCTGCCAAACCTCAACATACTGTTGATCCTTCCTTGTAACGAACATTTTGTTTCCTCCAAAATCCATGTGTGTAATTCTACTTCCTCCAATATCCTTTGCTCTGCCCATCAAGTTCTTCCTAAACACTCTGTCTTCTAACCGATTTTCGTCCTTTAAGGAAGAACCCGTCAGTACTTCTGACCATAACTCTATACTTCCTCCTTTACTACAGAATACTTGATCTCCATGGCTTTCAATCTTTGATCCAACACCTTCCTTCTTCCCATTCGCCGCCTTTCGGCTATCACCAAGACAAAACCATGAAGTTTCAGGGCCAATATTTCTGAAATCAGCAAAGAACACCTCGCCCGAATTCACACCAACCTTGAAAATTGCTGAAAGACTATCCGAAACTGTGACATCTGCAAAGCAATCGACTTTTTCCTTCATCTCCCAAACTAAATCCCCTGATCTTACATCCCAAAACTTAATATTCCCTGAAACACCAGAAGGTCCACTATGAGACCCCGAGGCCATCAACAAACTATGGTTTGGAATCCAGCTGAATTTTGTTGCTGGAATTGCAGAATCCAACTCAGCACCAAAGATCTCATAATGACCAATCATCGAAACAGGCCTAAGATCATCACGAAGATCATAAACCATAATGCAATTCGAATTTCTCCTGCCAGACTCGAAACTAGTAAACAAATACTCGGGTGATGAACCAATAGCTTGAACGGTTGAACTGGACCTAGTTACATTTTCCCAATTCAAAGTCTTTCTAACAACACCCTTATCAGTATCAATAATCTGTAACCCCGAAAAGTCTGTGGCACCGGCTGCCACCAATTTGGGAGACAATGCTAATAATGAATCAATACCAGTAAATTGGGTCAAAATTGTCGATTTTCTTCGTAGTGACCAATCAAAATAGCTGATCTTACTACCATGAGCGACGTGAATTGATCCATATTCTGTTGTTGAGATGGCAGAAGGTGAATCCCTGCCATTCAAAGGCAAAATCGTGGACTTTTCGAGGTTGAAGGCCTCGAACTGAGATGGATTTGATTGGGAATTGATAAGGATTTGTTCAATACCATAATATTTTGCTTCAAAGATGAGATCTTGAATGTCAAAGGCCTTAGCTTTTGAGGAAAGATTCCCAGTTCTGAGGAGAGAAAGCATAATTGAGAAAAGTTCAGGGTCTCTATCAATAAATGGAATGGTTTCATCATAATTGCAAATCTTTGACAACAGAGATTTGTTCCCAGCTAAGGCTAGGGTCTGTTTGGTGGTTTGGAAAAGCTGACCACCAACATCAATTGTAACTATATTGGAGCCTGAGTTTGGGCTACTTTTTTGGTGAAACCCATTTGAAGGAGGCTGTGATTTGGCAAAAGGTGGCATCTTTGAACCTGAAAAACCTTCAATCTTTTATGCAGCTGCAATAAACTGAATCAAAAAACCAAAACTTTTTGAAAAATTTTAAGCAAAATCTTGAATGCCCAGAATGTAATATTTGAAAAAGATCAAATCTTTGGTGATGCAGAACAAATCTATAACGTAAAATACCCAAAAAGATTGGATTTTTAGATGGGAGAGGTGATGTGCAGAGTATTTTAGGCTATGTGAAAGTGGTGGTGGAAAAGTTGTTTGACAATTGATGGTGTTTGAGGAGGGGTTATATATTTAGAGGGGTTTGAAGAAGAAGGTGGTGAGATGGTGTCTAGAAGGTCAAAGTTGTCCTTGTGGTCAAGAAAAGGCTTGGTGTTGAAGGGTGTTTAAGTTCTGACCGAACAAAAAGTTATTGTTGTTGTTTTTATTTTTATTTTTTGGTCAAAATTATTATTGTTAAGAGCAGTCTAATGTAGACCAGAATCTTGGGGCCAACTGGCAAGAAAGTCTTTAGTGCTTGCCCATGTTGTCAGGGAAGTTTCTTACCTGTAACCACTAGAATTCTAACCTCAATAGGGTTGTTAGTTAAGGTAGGGACAGGTTGCATGAGTGATGAGTTGTACACAAAGTGAATTATTGAAGGCAGTTGAGGGGCTCATGTTTTTTAAACTCGAGATAAATTATAATGATATGAAAGAGATATAATGTAATAAAAATAATATATTATGTTGTTATGATAATATAATTTAGTCATGTCATTAGTATTAAATTTTTTTAAAAATATTATATAATATGAGAGAATTCAATATCTGATTTTTAAATATAGTTATGGGGTTGCTAGTTAGATTGTTCTTATAAATTATTTAATTTTTTCTTAATATTTCCAAAGTTTTTAGTCTAGTAACTCATTTAATTCCCATTATTTTTTTTTACAAAATTCACTTAATACCCATTGAGCCACCGCTAATAAGTATTCTAAATCCGCCTTTAGTTAAACTTGTAATAAACTAGTTGTAATGTACTTAACGACTCCAAATATCCCATAATCTTAGGAGTAGTAGTAATAATTCAATTATATTTCCTGCTTGTGAATTTAGCACGTTTTATTGCGAGGACTAAATAATTTTGACTGGTAAATATTTTAAATTTGCCTCAAGTTAAACTTTAATAAACGAGTTGTAATTTACTCAAACAACTCCAAATATCTCATAATCTCAGGACTAGTTGTAATAATTCAATTATATTTAGTATTTGTAAATCCAGAACATTTTATTTGCTAGTAGTAAATAATTTTTATGATAAAAATCGATGCTCAGTGAGAGCTAAGTAATTTTACAAATTGATTTAAACATTTTTATAAGTCTATTAGGGCTATATGATCTCTCGCACTTTAAAACGTGGATCCACCCCTAGCTGTTTACTTTTTTAATGGAATTATTGTGGAATAAAGAGGATATTTTGCTTTAATAAAACAAAGAAGTACGTAGACCAAGCCAAAACTCCGCCGGCAACTAACAGCTATAAAATGAGTATAATAATCTCCTAGTGTTTTTTTTTTTTTTTTAAAAAAAAATTCCATAAGAACAATTCAAATGAATAGGTAGTTAAATAATTGCTTCAGAGGTCAACAAATTTGTGTAAAGTAATATTATTTTTAAGTGGATAAGATATGCATGGATTCACTTGTCTCTATTTTAAATCCGTAAATAATTGATCAGCATCAACGGCTAAATGTCGATCTGGAAATCAATGACTTTTTTTTTTATGACGAGAAAGTCAATTTAAATAGGATCATATTGAATCCATTTTAATACTATAAATCTCATAATACGAGCACACACTATTGCTTTGTTAACTTGAATATTCATTCACTCAGCCTAAGTTCCGACTTTACTTTAATAGTCTCGTTATGCAAATAAAATAAAATCAATTCTAAAATTATAAATCTCGTAATGTAAATACACACCATTGAATTGTTAACTTGAATATTCATTCACCTATCTCGAATTTTAACTTTACTTTAGTAGTCTCGTTACACAAATGAGTAAACAATTTTACCCCTTATATTTTAGCCAGCCAGTTCGCAATAAAGGACGAATGCAGTGATTTCTTTATACAATTGAAACGGACAGAAAGATATGTTTTTAAAATTTGTAGTCTCAAAATCGGATCATAAAAGAAAATTGGAAACCAATGATTCTAGACTTCCAAGAAATCTTCAAGTTGACGGCCCCGTTTGTTTGCCATAAAAAATATTTTGTGAATTTTACAATATTTGATAATATTAAAAAAATTAATCAACTGTAAAATATTTTATAATCAATAATTGTTACTATTTTTTTCTTAATTTTACAGTGTTAGATAACACCGAAAAATTAATCAACTGTAAAATATTTTTCGGTCAACAATTGCGACTAGTACAAAATTTTAAAAAATATTTTTATTTCTTTTGAAAGAATAAAACATTTTATGAAACTCACAGTACATCTAAACATCAGAAAATATTTTTCAGTATTATATTTTTAAAAAAAATATTTTTCTCTAATAAATTATTTTACGACAAACAAACAAAACTTTATAAATTATTTTACTTTTTAAAATAATAATTTTCATAAATAAATTATTTTACGATAAACAAACGGAGACAAATAATGTTATATGTCCCTATCACAAGACTCGTGCAAAAGTGATAATGCATGTGATAATAATTTTTCAACAAATAATATACTTTGTATCCCAAGCCATAAGCTCAATAGTGTATGGCGGGCGTTAACGTCTAGGCCAAAGCACTAATTAAATAAAGACCGAACGTTTTTCTTTACCAGATTTGTCAAACTTTTAGCAAATTTGTTGCACGCGACATGAACTTTCTTTACAACACCCCTGTGGAAAACCAAATTTGACCAGGCCAATAAAAAAAAAGAATAAAAATAAATAAATTCGTGCTGCACGTGTAAATGATGCAGATGATCAGAGCAGAATAGAAATAATTTAGACTTTGCGCATACCAAATGAGTGCAAAACGTTTTGAAGATTGACCCAAAAAATATGCTCATGACTGATGCTAAAACAAGAATATCGCTTTTTTATTAGAGACCAAACTAAAATTTTTCTCAAGATTCATTATATGAATTTGATGATACTATTCATTCATGACGAAAGTCGTTTCCTCGATTTGCTCCATACAAGCAAGATTTACTTTTTCCTTTAAAAGTCACTTGTAAAAATGTAAAGAAAAGTTGTGTACGGTGCATACTAAAATAAACCGAACACTTCTCCGAACTTCACGCATAACAAGAATTTTGTGCACTAAAATGCTCTATAATCATAACTATTAATGCTCTTCAAAAAAACAAACTTATCATTGAAAAGTCGGCCATGATTTTGTGATCATCAGCAGCCTCAGTGCTGCAACAATTCTTCTTATTATTCATGTTACACGTGAGGGAAAAAGGCAAATATCTAAAATATTCTGGGGATTGTTTGTTAGTTAACATACTGCCTAGAGTAGAGAAAAGGAAGAAAGTATACCAAGCCGTATATCTGTCTTCCTCCAAGAGAGGAAGAGAGCTAAAAAAGGAGACTTCACGTGTGAGTAAGATCTGCAGTGCCGTTCACCATTCAAGACCTCGTAAATCTCCATAATTTGTTTCAACTATAGTTATTACCTTGTGAGATGTGCTTTATTTCACATATTGTTGTAGAGGAGGGTGGTGGATGTGCGGACGCAATGAGAGTTAGCTGATGTCGGGCTGCATCATGGGGAAGAAAGACCAGTCCTTAGATGTCCCGCCCTCCTCCTTCCCAAGAACCTTCTCATTAGTCCACCAGTCGGAGCTAATAGAGGATTTATCGGAGTTTCCTCCATCTATGTTGTCAAAGTTGAATTCTTTGGCAGAACCGAGAGTGATGGAGCGGTGCTTCTGACGATGCTGTCCATCCTCTCCATCTGAAGAGGCTTTCTCAGATGCATTGTTGGAATTTTCACCTGCACAGGGCTCGTGACCATTTGACATATCACTTTGTCTTTCTTCTCCTTTGGCATTCTCTTCTACATTCTCAAGAGATGCCAAAGCATTCCGAGGCAATGCTTCTGACTTCTGTTCTACACATCTCACTACTACTGCAGTTATCTCAAATGAAACTCTATGATCAACAACACTTTCATAATTTCGCAATCCATTATAGGCAGTAGAAGGCAGAACAACTTCATGAGTTTGACGATCTGAAAAGACACCATCGCGAGATTCAGGCCCAACAGCATCCGGGGTCAAAGTACCAGATCCTTGCTGAGATCCCCATTCACGAGATGACATCTTCTCGAGGTTCAAAAGCTTGGAATGGTCACCGGCTTTGAACTTGAGGAAATAGTGGTTACTAGGAGCAAACTCAAGGTCAGGAAAAGGAGATGAGGTGCCTGACCCAGATATGCCAGAGCAGGGTGAGATCAAATTGCTGATTGGGCTTCCAGGATGAAGCAGATAAGATTGGAATTCATATTGGGACAGAGGAAATCTCTGACCAGTTTCACCAGTTTGTTGGGTGGGATCAAGAAGCCAGGCAAATGGAACCTCGGGCGAGGAAGGTGTGGTCAAGTGGACAGACTCAGGAGGAGGAGTAAAGGGAGCAGTTGACGGTTCAGTGGTGAATGTTGAGAACACGGGTGGAGTGACTAGCTGTGTTTCATAAGCATAAGGCCCAATGGCAAACATTGAGGCAGGCCTACCAGGGGAATACATGCTTGCGGTCATAGACGAGAGAGAGAAGATGCCGGAAGGTGATTGTGTAGAAGAAGGAGGTTCTGACTGAAGGAAAGATGCAGGGGATGAGGGAGGAGCAACAAAGGGAAGGGCAATAGAAAGTGTTTGAGTTGGATTTTGAGCTGCAGGTGCAGCCGCTCGAGGGGCTGCTGTCTCTGGAACAATGGCAGCATGTCCAATCCGTTTGTTACTTTTGTAAGATCCAAAACACCAGTAAAGGCTCCACCAGCTTCCCCACCTCCGTTTCTGTATGCGATAGAAAAGTACGACAGCAATGTTAGCGTCAAAAGGGGAAGCAAAATAAAACTTCTGTTAACATCTAAATGACACAAGAGAGCAACAATTTCATAATGAACTTTGATATCTCTAAGTGTTGTTTTAAAGGCTCCTCAGCTTCCATGCCAATGTAACTACTCGCACAAGTTTTCACGTAACGTTTGATGGGCAGACCAGATTAAATTTGAACTTCTCACTGGATAATGCCACAAACAATGCAGTACTTGCAAGAGAGCAAAACAAAAACAAAAAAACTGACAAACTAAAAAGCAGAACTCCTGTAGCTCAGTTAACAAAATCAAAAGCATTAAAAATGAATCATAGCATTTATTCATGCCAAGCATAACAGGCAATAACGACTAAATTAATTTCTCACACATATAACGCACGACATTGATACAAAAGATATCAACAAGGGCGAACCGACAAACTGAAACACGAGATTACATTTTGTTAGTTAACAACATCACGAGCATTACATAAACCTAACTGTAACATTTATGCTCAGAGATCCAAAAGGACAAACAGACAACTAAAACACAAGATATGGTTTGTTTGTTAACAACAACACGAGTATTACATACTCCTACGGTAACATTTATGCCGTGAGAAACTTTTGTGCCATGTCTAATAGACATCAGCAAAAGTTTAAAAAATTCAAACGGTAATAACAAGATGGTACTAATACACTTGTACAAAGAGAGCTACAAGAAGCAACTCTAACAAACTAAAATGCTAAACTCTTTTTTGTCAGATAGCGACGTTGTTGCTAATGGAAATACTAAATCATCCATGAAGAAGATCAAAACTTCCATACAGAACTACGGAAGTTCAATAATTTTTCCGATCATCAAGTTAAAATTCATAATAATTGTGGAAAAGTTCCGATCTTTAACGTCCACAAATAACAGGTAATTTCGATGTACTTAAGTTGGATTTAGATAGGAACAGATAATATTCATCAGAATTAGTTCAAATTTAAGCAAAACAAAATCTAAATTACAATATGCTGTAGCAAAGAATTAGAATGTTCTGTTGCAAATAATATTTAACATTTTACGCTCAATTTCAATAAACCAAAAAAATATATAAAATTCATAAAATTAAAATATTTAATAAACAGATAAAATTTATCAGAATTCATGCAAACTTGGATTGAATTAAGCTAAACAAAAACTAAACTTGAAATCAAAAAATGCTCTAGCAAACATTAGTTTAACATTTTAAGCTCAAATTCTCAATAATAGAAAAAAAAGAAGATAAAATTCAGAAAATATCAATTTTTTTAAACAAAAAGATAATATTCATAAGAATTAAATCAAATTTGGATTAAATTTAAGCAAGATAGAATCCGAAAATCTAAATAAAAAAATATGCTCCAGCAAAAATAAGCTCAATTTTTTCAAAAAAGAGAGAAAAAGATAAATTTCAGAAAAAATAATATTTAATAAACGTAAAAAATTCGTGAGAGTTTGTGCTAATTCTAATCCAATTTAAGCAAAACAAAATTTAAATCTAAATACGAACATGCTTTTTTTTTTCTTTGGTCAGAAATAACCATATGCTCAAGCATATAATTATTAACATTTTAAGCTGAAATTTACAACAAGAAAAAGAAAGAAAATATATAAATAAATTTCAGCAAAACTAATGCAAATTCAAGTGAAATGAAAGTTCACCTGAACCGCAGCTTGCGGCATACGATTCTCCGCCGCCGCGATCGCTGTCGCCGCAGCGTTTATAGTCTCCAAAGTGTTATTCACGCCTCCATTTGCACCTCTCATCTTCTTCACTTCAAACAAATGAGAAGTTCAGCTCAATTTCATCGCCGCCAAAACAAACGTCACAAAATTTCCTCCAATAATAATTTCAAAAAGAAAAATTTACAGCTAAAAATATCTTGGAGCTTTATCTCTCCAAAATTTTCTGATTTCTCTCTCTTTTTCTCTCTCACTAGACATGTATATGGATGCTATATATATCCATACACAGTGTTGTGTGTGTGTTGTGTGTGTATGTATAGGTTGTAAGTATAGCTTTAGAGGTCAAACACGGCAATGACTTTTGAGTGATTTGTTCTATGATGTGATTATGATTAATTTTCAATTATTTTTGTATCTGAATTTACTGAAATGCCCTTAGAGCGAATTGGTTTAATGGTGTTTATTTTTTGTGTGAATTATTTCAGGTTGAGAGATTTGCTAATAAATATCATTGTGGTCGATTTTGTGACTTTATTTGTGTAAAATTACGCGAGAAATGTGTTGCGGAACAATGGAATAATATAAATTCGAATATCAAAGTAGTTAATGCTAATAAATATTTCAAAACTTCTAAAGGATCCAAAATATTTCGAGTTCATTTCAATTTATTCTTGATTATTACTTTATTCAATTTACTATTTGTTCATCTTTCTAATCAATTATAAAAATAGGGTTCTTCAAATCATATAAATTTATTTTACAATTATTTGTCTAACTTTACCAATAGTAATATTAAAATAAGTCTCAAAAAATTGATTGACAAATAATAGACAATGTGATTTTTTATTTTTTATTTATAATAGACGATATGATTAAAAGTTCAAAATATATGAAATTTAATATGTATGTTCAGATATGCTTGTATTGAACTCTAACAATCAAAACCATCCATTCTTATTATATAAAACTCACAACATTTCTTTTTGTTTAAGTATCAACATTGACATTGATACAAATTATGTAATATGAATAAAGATATGGTAGCACTAGTAGTTTTCTTGTTAGTATTCGCTTTAATTCTGTTCATAAATGCACAAATAGCAAAGCGTATTTTTAGATTAGATCTTGTCATGTACATACTTTATTAGGCTATCCTTACCAAAATCTCTAAAACAAAGACTATAATATCGTATAATTATTACGTAATATAGTTCATTTGGTGAAATAAAAATTCATAAAGTAGATATTAAAATCATCAAAAGTGGGCCCAGGTGTGTAAAAATGTTAACAAATTTGTTAACATTTTTAGAGACTCGGCCCCATTTTTGGTGATTTTAATATCTACTTTATGAATTTTTATTTCATTAAATGAACTATATTACGTAATAATTGTACGATACTAGAATCTCTATTTTAGAGACTCTGGTAAAAATAGTCTTAGGAGAATAGATGTCAAACATTTTCTCGATCTGTAGATCATCTTTTAAATACTGATTTCTCAATAGGTGAGATTGTATAGTTTGTATTTTTTGTGTTTAATGAATATTCTGATTGACAAAGGGGAAAAAAATGTTTTATCATGAAATGGCTCTCGAGGGTAATTTGGTCCATAAATATTTTAAGCTTTTTTCTCAGTTGTTTAATTGGGCTTTTTCCATAAGTACTTTTACCGAGAAAGCATTTCTGGAGTTCTGTCAATGTGCACACGTGTATGCGTTTGGGGCCCACCATGAATATTCTCCCTCTTTACCCGCCACTTTCAACTAACTTGCACGGCTGCTCCATCACACAAAAAGGTTGATGACTTCCAATGTACACACGTGTGCAAGTGTTAATTACTTTCATTTTTTCTTTTTCTCTTACTTTTTGCGTTATTTTGACATGTCTAAATGTATATTTTAAACGAATTATCAATCAGGATACTATGTGAGAAAAATGTATAAATTTCACTAAATATATATTTTAAATGTGTCGGTGTTCGAACAACCAAATTAACAATCAGGATATTATGTAAGATGAATGTGTAGGTGTCACAAGTACATAAAAATTACTGTGTAGGTATCACAAGTACGTAAGAATTACGTGTTTTTAGTATAATATTCTGTTATAAAACTGATTTATATGTTTCATAATTTTTTAAAATAATTAAGAAAATAAAAAAAGACAAGATTGATTTAGAATTTTTCTCAATTAATGTGAGACACTTTGCTACAATCTCTTCTACTCAATTAGGCAAATACGAATCCGGATCGCGTCAAATAGAACAAAACTACAATTCAAGATTATCAAGTAGCATCGAGCCTACATTTTCAGTAACCTAACTCTAGTACTGCCTTTAATGACCTAAATCTTACTACTAATTTTATTACATTAAGTCTAATTAATTAACCTAAAATATTTAAAAACAAATACATAGTAATACAGAATCCATGTCATTACAAATCATATACAAATTATTACAGAACCAATGTGACACGATTAAATATTTTGAGTTAATTGATTTAACTCATTATGTTGACAAATTACTAGTCGGATCAATATCTTTACACACTCCTGATGTATTAGTGATGGAGAATTTATAAAATAAAAAGTGCACAAATGGAGAGTCCTAGTAAACCCAAATAATGTGATGAGATCAGATATATTTTATTGAGCCCAATGTACTAGAACAAGCCCAAGGATTATTAGACCAACATAGTGCAAAGAAAAGATCCCTTGTCAGGTTCAATTGACCTGATACATATATCGACGTATTTTGTTTAGGGTGAATTTATCGTTAAAAAAAAAAAAAGAAGTAAAACGACGCACGTCAGGTTTTATTTTTTCACAAGGGAATAAACAAAATTCCTTGGGGGCATGTCTTATTTATAACTACATTTGCACCACTACAAAAATTGTGTTTATTCATAAAGTTTCCCATAGTGTCAATAGCTGAAAATCCACAAGATTAGTTCCATTTCTTCAGGCAGCCAAGCACTTTGATGCAATTTCGAACACATTCTCTGAGAGCCCTTCAGTAGACACTATCATCTCCAACTGAGCCTGTAAATAATTTCCAGTTTAAAGGAGTGCTTCACATTAGAAAACCCGAACGATGTAGTAAAATTTCAAAATAACTCGAAATTTAAGTCTTCTATCATTATTCGTGTTATGTATACCACGCGATGCATGATTTTAATGCCTACAACGTAATGACTGGTCATTAGATGTTAAAAATTTGTGGAAGTCTCTTACCTTGGCAAGCCTCTGTCTGGTTTCATCAAATCGCTTCCACTTGGAGAAGGATGAAACAGTGAAGGACGCGACCTGTGGTCCGTAAGAGAATGATTGAATGAAGCAACAGAAAAATAAAGAACGCACGCAAGCATGAAAAGGAAAAAGAAAAGAAAAAGAACAATGCTTTAGAAAAATCCGATCTGAAGAGACCTGAGGATTCAGTTTGTCAAGCTGCAGCACCATTTCTCCTATAAATTTATAGCCTGATCCATCTTTAGCATGGAAGTTAACATTGCAATAGGAGAATCCTCCAATAAGTGAACCTACCTGTGATTGTAGAGTCCAGAATAGGCGAGACACGTTAAAATTGAAATTCAATGTCTATAAAGCACTAGAATTAGAGAATCGCTCA
This sequence comes from Ehretia macrophylla, assembly GCA_037974665.1. Taxonomy (NCBI): domain Eukaryota; kingdom Viridiplantae; phylum Streptophyta; class Magnoliopsida; order Boraginales; family Ehretiaceae; genus Ehretia; species Ehretia macrophylla. Next base: position 33,361,706 of record CM075773.1, on the reverse strand, counting down.
GAAACCTTGTTAGGATTACGAATGTCAAATGCTGGATGGTTTAGCAATTTCCTGACATTCTCAACATTCCCAGGAATGTCTGACGCGGCTTGAACATAGAACCATTTATTTACAACCTGAAAGAGCAACAAATTTTAGAAATAATGTCAAATAGTTGTTGAAGCTTCTCTCTTCATGGGAAGTAAAAGCCTTTTTCCTATTATATGATAGCACATCATAACATCTTATCAAGCACAATGAGAGACAACTGCAGAATCTTGAAGGGGCAAAACAACGCTTAATTGGTAATTCTGCATATTAACCAACACTTATTCTGAAAGAAAAGTTGCTTCTAAATTCTTAGAAGCAAAGCCATTTCCAGGACAAGCACCAAATATGGGCAAACATAACAGCTTAGTTGGGTGCATTGAAAGCCATTAACTATGATATAATCCAAGAAGCGAAAGATCAATTCAGACCATTAGACAACATATGACAGAGGTGATAAAGCATACCAAGGCATCATGTTGCCACTTGTTATAGAAATCAGCCAAAACATCATCGCGAGTTTTACCAGGCCTCTCCACAATAGCCGCCAGTGCAGCAAATTGTTCAGTCATATTTGTGGCAGTACTGTATTCATGCAACAAAAGCTCTGTGATTTCTGGATCTTCAAGCATCCCGAGATAAACTGTAGGTAAGGGGAGAGTAATTAGTCATATTACATAAACAGAATTCAAGAAAATAACATAAATAAGAGATGATACTTATAACACAGACCAAGGGCCTTGTTTTTGAGACTACGCCTTGCCATGTTGGCATGGTTAAATTCATATGGGCCAGAGCTCCTATTATTTTTCACCTGCAGAGAGCAAAAGAAAAGTTACTTCACACCCAAGTTCAAAAAAAATCAGCATGTCCAAATCCTCTAAAAAGTGATGTTATACCGTTTTCAAAAGCTCTTCTTTTAGTTCAGAAGCAAGCTGTTTTCTGATGAATGATCGGACAGCATAAACAGCATCAGGATCAGCAATTTCCATCAAGTCCATAATCTCTCCTTCACCAGGAAGAGTTATTGCGTTCGCAATGAATTGCTGAAGTACACAAAACATTTCAATCGGAAAAGTCATATTTTTCTAGAAAGAGAATAGGGTGAACAAGCTTGACGCGTGCACGTACCTTATCCAAGTTTGAGTCACAGAGTATGCTTTTTATTCCATGTACGAATTGTGGGTTAAGTACCAAAGGCTTATTATTCTGAAAGTCTGCAACTAGGCTGAGCATCAGCTTCCTACCCAATACCTGTCCAGCCTCAAAACTAAAGCATGAAAAGGGTTACTTTAGACTCCCCCAGTTATTGATTAACAAGTGGTTACATCAGGGTGCTTATTCGAGAACTACATACCGGTTGAACTCATCAGAATCATGAGCAAGAAGGAAATATAAATCACTATCTGTCAGATCAGAGGCAAGACGGATAGGAGCGCTGAAACCCCGCAATATAGATGCTACTGGTCGCTCTGATATATCATTGAACACAAACTCATCTTCTTTCTGATTCTCACAAACAAGAATAAATTAGATCGTTCAGTCAGAGCTTTACGGATTGTAGAAATCAACCAGGGTAATCTTTCAGGCCTATATCATTGTTACCTAGTTCATATGATGACTTTCAGAGAAATCTTTACTGATTTCTTTTCCTCTTTTTGTAGTTTTAATCAATTAGGAAATCTTATACTTTCTCCTAAACTACACTTTATATCTTGGCCTGCCTCGACATGGGACAGAATCAATATATTTCAACCAGTGTCAGCGTGACAAGTGAAAATCTTCAATCTAATAGCTACAGGCTGGGATAACATTAAATTGAAGCTTCAGACTGACCTTTGTTACTCTGAGAACTGTAGTATAGACAGGCTGACCATCTATCGCAACAGATTCCAACTTCCCGTCATGATACACAGAGGAGAGAGGCATGTCTTGGCCAGTTGAGTCGAGCAAACCTATAGCTACAGGTATGAACATGGGCTCTTTCACTGGCTGTCCTGGGGTAGGGGGGATTTCCTGACTGTAGAAGTACCAAATCAGATATGTAGATGATGAGAAGCTCTTCCGTCTGTCACTGACAGACAGGCTCTCACAATGATGGGCCCCACATCATTGTGAGAGCCTAACGTCCGTGGCGTAAACGATGTTTTTCAGTACATGATATTATTAGGTAAGAAGAGATGATAAACAAAGATTCGTAGAAAATATCCTAAATTTCTACCTGAATTTCAAAGAAAGAGTACGAGCTTCAGCATTGTATGAAGAAACAACTTCCACATCAGGTGTTCCAGCTTGTGAATACCTGCATTTTTGCCCAACAGGTTACTAGCGGGAAAGTGAATTTTATTTTAAGACAAAAATAGAGGTTCGTAACATACCACAACAAGAAGTTGGAAAAATCAGCACCATTTGCATCTCGCATGGCAGCAAAAAAGTCTTCGCATGTCACAGCTTGTCCATCATGCCTCTGGAAATACAAATCCATGCCCTGAAATGCATAAAAGAACATAAAGAAATTAGCATTTACGAGGGAAAAACATCTTTGCATAGAAACCATATATACTCTAGTAATTTGAGGTTGAGGGATCAGTCATCTTCACCTTTCTGAATCCTTGACTTCCCAACAAAGTTTTGTACATCCTGACGACTTCAGCTCCCTGGCCAACAGTTTTGCAAGGTCAGTTTATCATAATGATGAGATTAGATTACGTTGCATATACTTTTGGGATATAGAGAGAGACCTTTTCATACACCTGTAAATGGATACCGACCAAACAAGAACAAACGGACAATTAGTAACTTTATAAAGACATAAAAAATTATGGTAGGGGAAACAAGATGAGGTGACAAAGTAGATAAGCCCTACCGTCCCTGCAAATTAAAGGCACGCCATCAGCCATCATATCCAGCACATATTTAGAAGCATTGCCAAAACAGTCAAAACACCAAGAGTGAAAAGCATATACATTTCCAAATCACTGAAAATAAATATATTTTAAGTATATAATGTCCTTCTTCCCACGTGAAATAATAACTTGCCTGTGTAGAAGTTATCCACCTGTAAATGGAAAAAGAAAAATTGTGAGTATAATTACAAATACATTAATCTTAGAGCACATAAAATTCTCTGCAAAGAGCTCTGAAAGAGTAGAATTGATACCAGACCTTGATGTAAGAGCGAGGACGCACGGGATGCGCCATCGGACCAGCATCCTTGAAATTCAAAGTAAACAATAGTGAGTAAACTGCAATAACTTAAGCTACAAACATAGACTAGAATGCATTGAAATGAGAGAATGTGAAAGAAAAATGCTTAACATACATTGAGCCTAAAGGCCATAGCATGTTTGACCAACAACCAAAAAAAATGCCACGGCACTTACATTTGTATCCCTCTATATGTACATAAGCATATGAATATGTGATATCTCTCTATATTTACATATCTATATGAATATGTGAGTATGCAGGTACAAAACATACATGATATATGACCTTTCGTATGAGAAGAAAACTTTAGTATACCTCAGGAAATTGGGAAATTCGTAGCATGTTAACATCAGCTATTCGTTTTACTGTACGGCTCCCCATATCAGATGAAAATTCCTACCAATTCAAAAGGGCATCAAAGAGGTAAAAGCTAAGCCTTAGAAATATTTCTAAAGCCACAATTTTGTCATTATTGCGTGATATAGACTCTACCTGATCACGGAACACAGTCAGACCTTCTTTCAGACTAAGCTGGAACCAGTCACGGCATGTCACTCTGCGAGTAGCTTAATATTTAAACTCAGCTAAAAAGCTTGTTGAAGTACTCTTATGCAAAACTTTTGTTAATATCATGCTGAACTTTGGGATACATACACTATTACATTTCACAAACTATGACCACCCTATATAAATAAAAGAAATCAATTTAACTACAATAGCAAGCATCAGGTCTAGCCCATAACCACTTCGAGGACGGTTGGAAAGTAACGAACAAATCATGCTGATATAAAAGATCGGAGAGTTGGATTAGTAAGAAAACTAAGGCAGAAAAACTTGAGAAAGATAAAGTGAAATAGGCTAACCTGTTGCCTGTCCAGTTGTGGAAATACTGCAGTATAAACATGTAACGATAAAACATCACTCTTTTAAAAAGAAAAAGAATTGAAGAAAAGTTCGAAGACAATACACTTCACTCAAACTATCATCTACCTCATGCCCAATGACACCCAAAATTCCAGAATAATCTGAATCTGTTGCAGTTTCCGGAGATGCCAAGACAGCAAAGGAATTGAAAATCTGTTCACAAAAAATTTAGACCATTTCATGAAGAAATGATATTGACAAGGGATATAAACAGAAACTATAACACAGACAAATATACATATATCTACATCCAAAAGATTATAAATGATGAAGTATACATTTAGACTCTTGTTTTCCATGGCTCCCCTGGCAATAAAAAAATAGGAAACATCATTAGTAACACTGAAGAGTTCTAGAGTCACAAAAAATTGACAATAAGGCTAGGAAGGAAAACTAACATGTTAAAATCTGGAACAGCAACAATATTGAAGAGATCCAGGTCATACTCGAGACCAAAAACCTGTTTTGATGCAGACGAGAAAGACAATAAATCTACACAGAAAAAAGAAGAGCACGTAAAGGTTGCGACACAGAGTAGAAAACATACATCTTCATCCCATTTCATAGCTGCTTTAAGAGCATACATTGCATGTGCAGTCTTGGGCAGATCTTGCACAGAGGTCCAGATTCTAAGAGAAACCTTACGCCCAGAACGAGTTGTAAATGTATCATTTCTGCTCGTCAACTGTCCAGCAACTAATGCAAAAAGATAACAAGGTTTCTTGAACGGATCCTCCCAGAGAGCATAATGTCTTCCACCCTGCAGTAAAACAATAGAATTTAACTAGATACCAACAACTTACACATTAAAGTGACACTTTTCTTTAGGTTACAAAGAAGGTCTAACCTCTAAGTCTCCTTCCTCTATGAGGTTTCCATTAGATAACAACACAGGATACAGTGACTTCTCAGCTTCAATGCGACAAGTGTACCTCGCCATAACATCAGGACGATCCTGGTGTGCAAGTAAAATTGGTCAGCAGAACTTATAGTAAACAATGTTACTATAGTATCATCAATATCTCCCAGTTAAATATGAACCTGATAGAATGTTATCTTTCGGAAACCTTCTGCTTCACATTGCGTGCAGAAATTCCCAGATGACTTGTAAAGGCCCTGCATAACACAATTATCTAGTAAAAGGGAAAAGGAGAAAAAATAAAATAGCGCCTCTGCGGGACAAACTTGCGCATACCTGTAATGACGTATTCTTCTGTGGATATATTTCATTAACAATTTCCAATGTGAAGTTACCACTAGGAGGTGATGGAAGAGTGAGATGGCGAGAGTCCAAGCGAAAATCTTCCTCCTGAAACACAATGTTGTATTTCTCAGTGAAAAGTTGAAGTGTCAAATAAATATGAACTCACAACTGAATTCAAAACATTTTGTTTGGGCGAACAGGAATTGAGTAAAAAAGAGGGAGCGAGATGCTCATGAGTTAGTTTACCCATAAGAAAAAATAACTACAGTAACCAATATCAGCTACAGTAAGACTGAAAGTATCTTTTGAGCATTTAGTATCATACAGCCTACTCTGTTTAGACAATCAAATAGCACACACCTGCAGCTCTTTACCATTGACCTTAATTTGAATCAGCTTCAGGTCGACACCATCCAATACCAAAGGAGAAGAGCAACCTATTTCCGGAGATCAATAAGTTACCAGACGTATACATAGAAAAGCTCCCATATATAATTAAATTCAAGAAGAAACTTCAACAACATGAAGTCTTTCCTACTACACGATGGATAGTGATAAAGCCTTGAAACAAAACGGTGGTAGGGGTGGCAGAAGGCAACATTACAAACGAGATAAGAATTTGAGAAGTAAGACCCAAGAAAATCACATAACTACCTTTTTCTCTGGGATAGATGCCTATTTTGGAATAGACAATTGTTTTTTCCTCACGTAGTGAAAATTTCAAATCCACCTGCAGAGTGATTGCATAAATACAACTGGACACCATGTATTCGATTCCATTATCTATTATGGATGAGAATCTGCATTACCGTTTCAAAATAATAATCTGGCAGCTTATAATCCTTCAAAAATATTTCCTTTGGTGTTTCCATTTTGGATCTTCAACTTGCTTTGGCAAGGACTCTGTTGTTTTGCACTCTAAGGCAGGTTAAGAAAGTACACAACATTAACGTGCAAGTGAGTAAAGATAGCAAATTTATTTATAGCGTTTCAGATTTGTTAAGAACAAACACAGATATTAAAAGAATTCATGAACTAATATCAGAATCTGAAAAATTTAAAAAGACGTATAATAGCACTGAAATATATCAGAATATTGATAATAAAAGTCAGCATTGATAATTTTTTACACCTCACTGGGGACAACTTTTGTATATCTCCTAATACTCTCTGCTAAATTCCCAACACAATTAACACAACAGATTGCCTGAATCTGCAAGATAGCAAAGCTGTTTACTCTCAGATGATATGAAGTCACCAAAAACTACAGCACATTCAAGATACAGCAATTGTAGCAGCTTCGGCACCGATTGATTTTGCACCTTCTAACATCTCAAGTTTAGAATTCTCATTACCCAAAATTTGCATTTTAGCAAGATTAATACTTTGAGTAAGCAACACATATAGCATAGCCGATTCTGATAAAGCTCTTAAAAAACTTAAAAATAGGCAAACAAATTATATACAAAATAACGAAACCGTTCTCCCAGTGAGAAAATAAAGCTAAAATTATCTATTTGCTTGCAAAATTCATGTCCCTAATGACTAAAATGCAATATAAAGTTATGTAACCATTCATATGATGTGGAGATAGACTTCTAGAAAACAGCATTACAAATAAAATTTCTGGCTAAATAAATTATAAATTTTACACCTTTCGCATTAAACTTTTCTTGTTTGCAGCAAAAAGTAAAATGCAATAGTAAAATAAATGAAGAAAAAGGCCAGTTTTTGAAAAGCTTGAAGCTTTGCATGGAAAAATCAACTGGCCCATCTACATTAAATTATCAGATTCCTATATATCATGTAACCACTTCAATAACCAATATCTCTAAACTCTGCTAAAGATTCAATCTTTAGCTAAAACAAAGCATACTCACATGGTCTAAACTCAAAAATGTCATAAACTATTGAAAAGTTTCAATCTTTAGCTATACCAAAGCTTACCCACATGGCCTAATCCCACAATTTTCCATAAACCATTCATCAAAACATTCAATCTTTAGCTAAAACAAAGCATCACCAAATGGTCTAATCTCACAATCTTTTATAAACTAGAGAGAGCAATGGTTCTTTATAGGGGTCATAGGATATGGATATTTCAAAATGCTGGACAACAAAGATCAGATAAGTATAAGAAGTGTTAATTAAAGTTCAGTTGGTTACATGAAACACTTAGCTATGTACGGGTTTAGAAAAGTGTCAGAACTCTTCTTGGAATCCATTATACACATGCACAGAATACAAGTCTTTTTTCACGACTTGAACTCCAACACAAGAATAAATTAGTCAAAATGAACTTGCTGCGTGTTACCTCTTTGTGAGAACCTGGGAATGATATGCCCAGGGTGGATAGTTATTTCAAAAAAAGTAATAAATTATTTACTTATGGTTAATGCAGCTTTATATTAGAAAAAAAAAAAAAGGTAAATAACAGTCACATATTATCTTTTATGATCAGAAATTAAAGTTTAATTAGCAAATTACGGTTAACCAATAGCCTCCGCCGGAATTTGAAGGGCTAAAATATTAAGGACATTGTGTGATTCTTAGTATTTCATGTTTTGAATATCGAATTTCTTTAGCGTAATTAATATCTTTTATTCAAAAAAATTATAGTATAATATACGTAACAATTACGTGTTATATCTTATTTGTTGTTTTCTTAATATGTGTATCTTATCGTTATTTTTTTTAATAAACCAAAAAGTTGTCGAGATGGATTTAGATAGTTTAGGACAATGGTCCAAAGTGTCCTATGAATCATAACTCTTGAAACATGAACAATTTTGTGTAAGCATATTGGTTAAGATTGAGTGAAGCTAAAGAATTAGAAATAATTTGACCTGAAGGGATACTTGGGTCAAATATTGGACATGGGCTTTAGTGCATATTGATGGGCCCTTTTCTTGGGTTGCATAGTACATGTTGACTTTATGTCTGGCAAGAACCAAATGAGTGCGTGGTCCAGTGAAATATAGGAAAAATGATTTGGGTTGTTACTATCTTTCTATGGATATAAACATAGCAACGGATAATTTGGCCCAAACTTTAAAGTTCTGTCGCAAAGTTGAAAATTTTGGGTCCGAAGCCAGAACCTCAAGGTTAAGGTTTGTATTCATATAATGAGAGGTTAAGGTCATGGCAATGGGGATGGATTTTGCGGGTACCGGCTCCGCTCTCACCCCAAACGGGGCGGGGATTAGGGTAAGAAATGGGGAATGGGGCAGGGAGTGGGGATTACTTTTTAATCCCCGTGCGGGGGAGGGACGGGGCGCGGAAATAAGCATCTCTCGCCCTGCATACATGTATAATTATTTTTATATATTAAACTTTACATATAAACTAAAATTTAGAATTATAAATTATAAATATAAAATTATAGAAAAATTACATTAGATAATGTATTACTAAAATGGAGAAGAAAAAAATGGATTACTCAAAAAAATTTTTATAATTATTCTTTTAGTTAGGACAGTACATGCCATTACTCGACACTTGCAATCTTTTTACATAAATACCTCACTTTCACTATTAATCATAGTAGGTTCAAGAGATTTGTTAGTTGTTCTTCAAAATAGTTTTAAACAACATAATTAAGGGTTTACTATTATATGTAGACATTCAATTACAATATAAAAAAAAATTATGTGGTTCCAATAACACAAATGAGTATTCTTTTTCCACATATATATAATTTTCATACACAATGATTTTAGTTAGAATTTATTTTTCAATGCTTAAGATTCAATTACCATAATATTATTTTTTACTATGTAAATGGATGGATAAGACTCAATAAATAACTAATATCTGATCATTATTTAAGACCTATATTTATATTTATCGTTGTTATAATTTTTAATTTATGTTTTGAAGTTCGGTGGTTCAGATTAAATTTATATTTTGAAGTTTTGCGGTTAAGTAAAATCTAATATCATCAGGTGTAAGAGAATAATGAAAAATTTGCAGGTAATCTCCATTCCCCAAGGAGATTGGTATAGAATGCGGGGGCAGGGCAAGTGTTGGGGGACTTTTTAAGTGACAGGGCGGGGCATGGGGATAGGTGCCCAGCCCCAGACCCGCCCCATTGCCATTCCTAGTTAAGGACGCACTTATACAGTGAGAAGAGTTCAATATAATGATTTCTTCTTTTTTTGTGCCAATTTTTTTTTTCCTAGTTGAGGTCATTTGAATATGGCTTCGCCACTAGTCACACGGAGACTGATGTTTTTCTTATGTTAAGAAAAAACATTTGCACTAATAATGAAAGTTAGAAATAAACAAGTCCAGTCCAATCTAACCCGAATAATCGGAAAAATTAAAAAGACACAAATACACACTAATACCCAACACATTTTGACCCGACAAACAGGCCCAACAAAAACCAAGAGATCGATGTGATGGTTGCAAAATTTCAGGGTACAAAAGTTCATTCTTATTCTCATCATAAAAGCGTGGAGTGGAATCGAACCCACCATGGCTCTTTCTCTCTCTAAAATTTCTCCTCCTCTTCTGGATGAGTTGGTTTCCAAACTCGCCAACTTCCTGCTCATTTTCCTATGCTGTACTGATTGAGTTTGTTTACTGTTGAACATTCTCAAGGTCTAAAGCTCTCCTGCTCTATATTTCTGACTCCTTCATACTAGTCCCTGTTCTCACGTTAATATTCCCTCACAACTAATCTGGTATGTCCACTCATTTTCTGTTTCCTGTTCTTATGGATCTCCCACTCTTTCTTGAACCCTCACTTGATTCTGATACAGTCAACAGAGCAAAACTTTCTCTTGTTGGTAGAATCGTCACAGACAAGCAGATCTCCATTGGATTTCTTAAAATTGGTATAAAAAGTTGGGGCTTACTCCAACCAGCTGAGATCAGCACACTGGATAAAAACATTTTCAAATTTGTTTTTAAATCTACCGGCGATAAACAAAGAGCATGGAATCTGAGGCCTTGGTCTATTCAAGGGTTGCATCTACTGCTCCAACCTTGGAGTGACGAATTAACTGTCGAGGAAATGGACCTGAAAAATACAATTTTCTAGATTCAAGTTCGTGGCTTCCCAACCAGTTACATCACTCCTGTGAATGCTCAAAAGATTGGTAACAGGATGGGTAAGTTGGAAGCTATGGATCTAGATAATGGAAAAATCTCTGAATCAGTGAGCTGTATGCGGCTGCGAGTTAAATGGGATCTCAATAAACCTTTCATTCCTGGTTTCCCCATTGAGAGGAAAAATCTTCCAAATTTCTGGGTTTATTTCAAATTCGAAAAGCTAGCTGATTTCTGTGTTAATTGTGGTAAAATTGACCACATTCTGAGTGAATGCAGTGTTGAACATCTGCTTGAGAATATTGTGGGTGATAGTGTTGATCTCACTAAGTTGGGTCACTGGAGTAGAGCCTTGCTGGCGCTCAAGAACGTTGGTATTCCGGTGAGAGTCCATAATCAGGAAGTTTTCCCGACAAGTCTGAAAGCTCGTGAACCTATGCCTACAACAGAGCACGCGAACTCTCAGGAAGGACAGGAGTCAGCCTTCCAGGCTGTCCAACAAGAATCTGAGCAGTCAAAAGAAACCAGTCAAAAAGAAAATGGGACAACTGTTGAAGAGTCAGCAAGTTACAAAACCTACCATAATACTGAAGAGCAAGCCATCCAACTGGGCCTACACAATCATCAAACTCAAACGACACAAAAGAGCTTGTAAGTCCCTTTAAGCCTATTCAGAAGCCCACCCCAAAACTGGTTCATCCTCCCAAAGTTGGCCCACCCAATTTTACCACTCTATCCACTAACCATAATAGTTCCACAGTCCAGAACGCACAAACACCCCACCCAAAGTCTGTTACTGCCCCTCCTCACATAACTGGCCCAATCATTTTTTCCTCCAAACATAATAACCCCATCTCAGCCACAACCCATAACACAAACCACAGCCAAACAAATGCTATAGACGTACCATCTACCTCTCTTGTCCCATTTCAACCACTGCTTCCCCCATCAAATTGTAACCTTGAATTTTCTGAAATCTGCATTAGTAAAGACAAGGGTAAACTAAAGAGGAGACTTGAAGAGAATCAGTCAACATTCTTTGATAAGGAACAAGAAGGAGAACATGGAGAAATCTGCATTGAACCCTCTGTACCCAAACAAGGTTTGGTCGACATTCCAATTGCTACCTGTGTTGGATTGCAAGGCTATAATCTCCCTCAAAAATCTGGAAATAGAGTGTCAAAAAGAGTCAAAAGACACTGTAAGAGTCCTGTGGGTGTTGGAAGTGAAAATCCTATCTCTGAGGTTTCGGGTCCTGATAGTTCTCAAAACCCAAAGTCAACATGAAAATCTTGGCTTGGAACTGTCAGGGCCTTGGGCAAACCTTGACAGTGAACAATCTGAAGTATATAATCCTCCACAATAAGCCCAGCATTATTGGTCTCTCTGAAACCAAGATGCGCTCAAATAAGATTATCAAGATTTGTAGAAAAATTAAGTATAAGCTGGCTGCTACGGTTGAACCCTCTGGTAAGTCGGGTGGACTTGCTCTTTTGTGTTTAGAGGATCTGGATGTTAAAGTTCTTGATAGTTGTCAATCTTTTATTCATGTTTCAATTTCTGATCAACCTGGTTGCTATTGGTTTCTTACATTTATTTACTGTTATCCCTCTAAAGATGAAAGTAGGAAATTCTGTAAAGATATTGCAAATTTGTTGGATTGTTCGACAGGTCCTCAACTTGTTATTGGTGACTTTAATATGATTACCTATAATTCTGAGAAGTCAGGTGGCAATCTGAAGAGTTGTTCCGAGCTTAAGGAGTTCAATGATTTCTTATCTGAGAATGGTCTTATTGAAATAGAAAGCAAGGGATGTCGTTTTACGTGGACTAACAAAAGGGAAGGAAGTAATCTTATTCAACAAAAGCTGGATCGCGCATTCTCAAATGAGAGGTGGTTTGATAATTTTCCTGATGCTTGGGTCTCTGTTCTCCCTTTCCTGGGCTTAGACCACTGCCCCATTGTCCTGTCACTGAAGAATGATGTTCTTAAAAAAAAGAGAACTCATAGATTCCAGTATGAGAACTTCTGGGCTGAAGATCAAGAATGTGGCAGAATTGTGGAGGATAGTTGGAGTCCCTTAATTGCTGGTGACAAGGTTATAGTGGTAAAGATGAAACTGAAAAAATGCAAGAAGAAGCTGAAAAAATGGAGTTAAAAAAAGGTTAGAGATAAGAAAAACCAAACTGAAGGGCTCAAAAAGAAACTGTCGGAAATGATGAATCTTCCACTTGAGGAGTTTGATCTGGAGGAATATAACTCAATATCTAAATCTCTGGAAAGTATCTGGGATGTTGAGGAAAAATACTGGGCCAATAGATCCCGACTGAAGTGGATCAAAGCTGGTGATAGGAACACTGGTTTTTTCCATGTCACAACAAAACAAAGAAGAAGTAGAAATAAAATTATGAGGTTGAGAGATGATCTTGGTAACTGGGCAGAGAATCCAGAGGATATTAACAATCTCATTTTGCGTTATTTCTCCAAGTTGTATGAAAGTAAGGGGCCGAGGAACTGCAATGTTGTGCTGGATTGTGTGAGCCCGGTTGTCACTGATGCTATGAATGCTGAGCTCATTAAACCTGTCACTGTTGAGGAAGTGAAAGCAGTGGCCAGGAGCTTGGGCGCCAATAAAGCTCCTGGTCCTGATGGATTCCCTGGATCCTTCTACTGTCAACATTGAGGAATCATTGAATAAGACATTTTCATGGCTGTATCAAGTTTTCTTCACGGGGCTAGCCACCTGGCAGGTATAAATTCTACTCATATTGCTTTAGTCCCTAAAATTAAATTTCCAGAATTTGTTGGGGATTTTCAACCTATTAGTTGTACAAATTTTTTGTACAAAATAGTGTCAAAAATTCTTGTGAGTCGTTTGAAGCCTTTTATGAATTCAATCATTGACCCTTTTCAGAGTGCTTTTATTCATGGTAGAACTATTCAAGATAATATTATTGTTGGTCAGGAAGCTATTCACTATCTTAAAAAAAAGAAAAAGCACTCTAAAAAGTGGTTTGCTGCTGTTAAGCTTGACATGAACAAAGCTTATGATCAAGTAGAGTGGGAATTCCTGGAAAAACTCCTTTTTAAAATGAACTTTCACCCTACTTGGATCAAATGGATCATGAACTGTGTAACTTCAGTTTCTTACAGTGTTCTCATTAATGGAATTCCTTCTGATGCATTCTTTCCTCGAAGAGGACTGAGGCAAGGGGACCCTCTGTCACCTTACCTTTTGGCTATTCTTACTCAAGCCCTCTCTGCCCTTATCTCATCTTACCATCAAAGAGGTCTCCTTCATGGCCTCAAAATTACCAGAAACTGCCCCACCCTTACTCATCTTCTGTATGTTGACGATTCCCTGTTTTTTTTTGAAGCCACATCATAGGAAGCTCTTGCCTTCCAAGACCTTCTACACTAGTACTGTTTTGTTTCTGGCCAAAGTGTCAACTTGGCCAAATCAGGGATTATGTTCAGCTCTAGAGCCCCAGAGTCTATTCGCCAAAATGTTGCAGAAATTTTGAGAATCAAACAAGTTCAAAATGTTGGTAACTACTTTGGTTTACCAACTGAATGGGGCAAATCTAAGGCCCAAGCTCTTAAATGGATCAAAAATCGGATCAACTCAAAAATTGGTAACTGGAAGAATGTTTATCTCTCTGAGGCAGGCAAAGAAGTTCTTATCAAGGCTGTGGTTCAAGCTATCCCATCATATCCTATGTCGGTATGCATTTTTCCTAAATTTGTTTGTAAAGGAATCAGCTCTGATATTGCAAAGTTTTGGTAGAAGAAAAGCAAAGATAAGGGGATGAATTGGGTTAATTGGAATTATCTCACAAATGCCAAGAAAGTTGGAGGTCTTGGATTTAGAGACATTCACCTGATGAATATTGCTATGGTTGCTAAACAAGCTTGGAGGATACTTCAAAACCCAACTTCACTAGTTGGTTCTGTGCTCAAAGGAATCTACTTTAAATCTGGGGACTTCTGGAATGCTAGTAAAGGAAAAGACTCCTCCTGGTGTTGGCAAAGTATTATTAGAGGTCGTGATTTGCTTAAGGAAGATGTTGTTTGGGTACTTGGTGATGGTAATAGCATTGACATTTGGAAAGATCCCTGGTTGTCAAGTTGCAGGAATATTGCAAAACCAACTACTGCTGCAAATTTTAACAAAGTCAAAGACCTGTTCAATCATTTAGGAAGCTGGAATCTTGAACTTATTCACTCGTTGTTTGAAAGAGATCTGGCTGATGAAATTATTGCTACTTATGTTCCAAGTCTTGCAACACCTGACTCTATTATTTGGCCTTTTACCACTGATGGTTGCTATAGTGTGAAATCAGGGTACCATGCTGCAAAAAATCGCGCTTGTGTTCAACGCAGATCCAGTAAGGCTGGAAGTTTGATCGCGTCATTTTGCGCTAAAAAATAGTAAGGTTAACTGATTGAAAATATTGTTTACCTTGAATTACCTCTAGCTTTGGCGAGTAGAGGGTCGATCCACGGAGATTGGGTTATCAAGTTAAGTTAAGTCCTTAATTTAGAATTGTTTGACTATCTCCCGTCACGGATAAGTTTGATTAAGTCCAAAAGTCCAAAAGTACGGAAGTACGGAAAATTAAGTCCAATAAATGTCCATAAAATGTCCAAAGATACAGTAGTAACAAGGTCCAAAAGTGAATTAATCAAAAGTAATAAATTAAAGAATCACAACACTCAACACTAAAAATCCAAAGGGTTAATGATTCAGGGTGGTTATAGCTCGGTATATGCAAGTACAAAGTTATTGATTCAGATTTAAAGTTAAGTCCTTCAGAAATAGGGCTACAAGCTCCCACTACTGAAATGAGCCTTTAATTACATAAGTGAGAAGATTAATTAATTAGCAAGACTGGAGGTGTTGGTACAACCTAACGATATCCAATCTCTCAATTAATCTTTCACTTATGTAACCTGGAGGTGTCGGTACAACCAGACTATAATCCATCCGAGGTAGTCTCGTATTGCCACTGGTTTACAAAACCGGGCGTATATGTACTTTCAATTAAATATAACATAACTACAAGTATACGTATAATTAATCAAAGAATACTTAAAAACAAAAATACGAGACTTTAATAAATCGAAATCAAAACATATGTACAAGAATAACCTCACATATACCACCCCGAATCTCGGGTCTAGTGTGTCATGATAAACATTAAAGTACAAGAAATCATAATGTAAACTGAAATAAAAGAATACTTATCGTGTTGTATGGATTTCGGTAGACCGTTATGATGTCGGTATGTTGATAGCTCACTAGACCCTCCCCTCGGGATTAAAACTTTGCACAAAACTAAGAATAATAATTAAAACACTCAAAACTCACTTCACAAATACTAGAGTAGCACAATATATGCTAATAAGAGAAAAATGGAGCAAGAAAAAATGAAATGAGGAAGGTGTATTTATAGGACAATTTTGGCACTATTCACGAGCACTATTCACGAGTACTATTCAAGTCGTGATGTCATCATTGTGTCAGCATGACGTCAGCACCTAGGTCATCATTGTGTCAGCATGACGTCATCGCCTAGGTCATCATTGTGTCAGCATGACATCATCGAAATTTACTATTCACGCACTGATATTCATCTGTTGACCGTTGACTTTACTATTCATTTGTTGACTTTTACTATTCATGCTCAATCGGTCTCTGTTCACACGTTGACTTTTACTATTCATGCATTGACCGTTGACTTTACTATTCATGTGTTGACCGAAAGTTGACCAAAGCTTCTTCAAGGTTTTTCAGCGTCCTGAATTCGTTTCCGCACTCCATTTGGCCAAATTCAATCTCGATTTGCTCATGTCAAAGTCGTTCGACCTTCCTCCTTTAGTATTGTGATGAACTTCTTGTTCAAGTGTTGGCTTTTGTGGCCATTTTTGCTATTTCTTCTTTAAAACCTATATTGCACTAAATTTGTGTAAAATATACAATTAAGCTTGAAATAATAATGCAATATACATGATTCAATGGGTTAAAATTACTAAAAATATAGATTTATCAACCTCCTCAAACCCACTCTTTGCTTGTCCTCAAGCAAAAGCATTAAGTACTTCATAGATTCAAAAATAATAAATCCAAGCAGTCAATTTATTCATACAATTAGATTTTATAAAACACCAGCTTAACTATGAATTTGTCTTCCAAACAATTTTACCCCAAGAAATCATTTTGTATCTAGAAGAATAGAAACCAACTTAATTACAAAAAATCCTTTGAGCCTTTTTAACCACTTGTAACTCAATTAAGAGGTAAGAAAATTAATCACGCAAAATTTGTAAAATCGAAAATATTTTCTATGGATAGTCATGAAATGTTAAAACTCAACTACCTTCCAAATCATGTAGTACTCCCTTCGATTTATATATATATATATATAGATGACTCGGATGATAGATGTTGGTTGACTCACTGATTTCTGAAATTTTGTCTTTCATTGATTGAATTGTATTTGGTGAAAGAAGGCTTGTCTGGCAGGATTTGTATTGATAGCTTTTTCATAACAAAAATGCTCAAAAATGGTTAGAAGAAAGCATTTGTTATGGACTTCTTTTCTACCTCCTTTTGTTGAATCAACAATTTTGATATTTGAATGATGTTGAGCGAGTCATCTTCACATTTTTGTTTTGTTTTGTTGTTTTTTTTTTTTGATTTTTTTTTTCAAAGGAGTATACCGATCTAAAAAAATAAGTTAAATTTTAATAAAACATAACATCTCACATTGAAAACGCCTCAATCTACTCCTTTTTTGATAATTAATCAAAAACCTCTAATTAAATCATGTGACGCTGTTGGGATGTAATAATAGTTAACAAGGTTTCAAAAAAATCTAGATACAAACACAACTCTAGTGGTTAATCATTTTTCCATTCCAAACTTCACAGTTAATTCAAATATTTTATCAAAATCCAACCATATTTCAACACTTGACTACTCAACTTTAATTATCTTGAATAAATGAAACACGAAAAATGGAAATTGAAAATTTTAAAATTTTGGAAAAAATTTTAGCAGGTGGTATCAACTATTTGTTCCTCCTCAAACCCGAACCTTACATTTCCCTCAATGTAAGAAAGTGATGCAATGCATTACAAATTAAAAAGATAGATACAACCTGATAAAAATTCCAAGCATTGTTCCTCAAATGTTCTGAAAAAAGACTTGTCATTAAAAGCTCCAAACACCAACGTTAGCTATGAGGATAAAAACAAAAGTGATCCAAAATGAAATTTAAACGGAATGATATATACAATGTGGTTTCGCAAGGACGAAAATTTTTTTATGGTTTTTTTTTTTTAAATGAAAATTTTAGTTAAACACAATCTAAATCACACAAAATAAAGCAAACACCATTTTTTTTCAAAGTGTTTTTTTTAAAAAAGAGAAATTTAACAAACCAAATTAAATATACACAATAAATCTCCTTTAACGGTTTGCTCACAAATGCATTGGAGGAGACTCAGAATATATACACTAATGAATGTATAGCCATAACAGTTGCTGAAAATTATGCAGAGAGGGTTGAAGCCACACCAGATTACCAAAAATCGTTAGAAGACCTTAGTGACAAGATTAACTAAAGACATTCTCGAGACATATCAAAAATTCAACCCCCAGATCAAATATTCAGAAGAACTAAATCCAAATAGGTTTTTTTTTTTTTTAGGCCCGCATGTGAGGGAGTTCGGACATTGGCTAGATCTACATCCCCAGTTTCAACAAATCATTATCAAACATCCACACTCCATTTTTTTTATCCCTTCGGCTTGTTTTTTTTTTTCAAATTTTTTTTTTTTTTTTTTTGGTTTTTTTTTTTTTATATACCAGATTCAACATCAAAACAAAATTAGTGTATATACTAGAAAAATAACCACAATAAAAAAAAGATTACCATACTAAAAACCATAAAAATAAAACTCACAAATTTTATTCATGGAAAAGGAAACGGTACATTAACTTAACAAATACAACAACAAAACAACTACTTATATTATAAGCCTACTTCTTTCTCTTTTCCCAAGAACTAGGCAGTTCATGATGAACTACCCAAGCCAAATAAAGAAGAATCACAATAATAACACCAAGAACCACAAGCAACGACTCCTCTGCCGTGAGACTTTTAAACAACACCATCTTCGTGGAAATTTTAACAAAAAAAACTGAAGAGGGAGAATTTTTGTAGGGAGAAAGGTAAGAGATGGCGGCGGCAAGGAGGAGATAAAAAATGGTAGGTTTAGGGTTTTTAAAACCGTTCGGCCGCCCTTTTTTCATTTTTTTTTTCAACAAAACAAACAAAAAAAAAAAAACAACACAACTTATTACATAAGCCTAAAAACTAAAAATCTTTTATTCCTTTGTGGATTCGCCCCATCCTAATCACAAGATAGATGAGGAAGATGTACAAGAAGAAGAATAAGACAAAAATGGCCACAATAAGAAGCAAAACTTGGTCGGTCATTTTAAGTTGATGAAACAAGTTTGGGAGATTGAGAGAAAATTGTGATTGTTGTGTGAGAGAGATTGAGGTATCGGCGGTGAAGAGAAAAAAGAATGAGGGAAAGAAAGATTAGGGTAAAAACCCTTTTTACCGACCCCCCACTTTTTTTTATATATATTTTTTTTAAACACATATTTTTTTTTATTTTTTTTAAATAGATGTAAATTAAAACAAGCACACATAATGACAAGAAAATGCAAACATATTAGAATTCACCCTTAAGATGGTCTCACACAAAAAAGAAGCTCGGGAAATGCAAAAATAGGATCTCAACCCTATTTCAGTTTCATACCTATGCAGCAAAGTAAACCATATCCAAACACCAAATAAATGGCATTAAAATATGGATAGTAAATCTACCCGCCATAGCGTAAGAACTGGCCGAAGCAGAGGTGATGAATCACGTATCACATGCCCCTCAGAATGGTATTAGTTATCTTTCTCTCAAATATCATGAGAGCCACTATTTCCATAACGGTGGAAAAAGACCTCCTAACTTTGAAGTTAACGCCAATTTAAAGCTAATTGGTAACCAAACGACAACATCTAGGATGAACCTTGGAATGTTACTGCCACGAGATCCTAGATTACCCAAAGATCACTTGGGTTCATGTGAGGCACACACCCTAGTACAAACAACACCATGTTTTATCCTCAGATAGTCACTACCGAATGTTGCCACTGTGTACCCATCCTCCCACCCATTTAGGATGAGTACGTCACATAAATTGTCAGAGTTTTTCCTTCTAACCGGGAATGGGCATTGGAACCATTTAATGTCAGCCAGCAAGACATGCACACACAGTTAAGTGCCGTAGTTTAACGCCTTCGGGCAAATTTTTTTAAAATAAAATAAAATAAAATAACAAACTAGCTCTTCCAGAGGTTTCTGTATTCACGCCATCCAGTACTTTCTTTCGGCACTCACATGGGGCCATAGCCAGTTCCACAAGGTCAAGAGCAAGACAGTGGGGTTTTACGTTACAGACAATACCGTCTGGTGAATGCTCTCACTCCTAACTACCTTATCAAGTAATGCCCAAACAGACCCTAAACTACATTAAGCTGGTGGAGTGGCAAGTACTGTTAGACAGAGTTGTACTGATAAGTCAACCGCACACAGAAACGTACAGTGACCACTAGTATCATGACAAAAATACCTGAATGAGTGCTTCTCAGGGTTTAGACCCTAACTACATTAAGCTGGAGAAAGACTCATTTGGTACAAAAAAAATAAATAAATAAATAAATCCTATGTTGCCTCCTAGGAGCGCTAAGTTTAACGTCTTCAGCCAGACATAATTACTTTGAAATTGCTACTCTGCAGGGATTGGATTCTTAAGTTCAATTGACTCTTTACCCCAATTCTTTAACTGGATCGCTGGTTTAAGTCTTTGTCCATTTACAAACATAGTTTTCCCATTTGTTTTATCTTTTATCTTGACAACCCCAGATGGAAAAACTTGTTCAACCTTAAATGGTCCATCCCATCTGGACCTCAATTTTCTTGGAAACAATCGTAACTTAGAATTAAATAACCACACATCTTCTCCAGGAATAAATGACTTCTGAATAATCATTTTATCATGCGTTCTCTTCATTTTCTTACTGTAAATCTTGGCATTCTCGTATGCTTCTAAACGCATCTCTTCAAGTTCATTTAGATGGAACAACCTGTTTTCACCAGCTTTCTGCAAGTCAAAATTCACAGTTCTAATTGCCCAGTAAGCCTTATGTTGTAACTCAACAGGTAAATGACATGTTTTTCCAAAAACTAAACGAAAAGGTGACATTCCTATGGGAGTTTTATATGCAGTTCTATATGCCCAAAGTGCATCATTCAATCGAGTGGACCAATCCTTCCTATCAGGTCTAACTGTCTTTTCAAGGATTGATTTAATTTCCCTATTAGAAACCTCAACCTGTCCACTAGTTTGTGGGTGATATGGAGTTGCAACCTTATGAATGACTGAGTATTTCTTCAACAATTTTTCAAAAGTTCGGTGAATGAAATGACTTCCACCGTCACTAATGATGGCTCGTGGAATTTCAAATCGACAGAAAATGTTTTCTTTTATGAATTTCATCACGACAGTGTGATCATTAGTCCTAGTTGCAATTGCTTCAATCTATTTAGACACATAATCAACACCAACCAAAATGTATTGAAAACCAAAGGAGATGGGGAAAGGACCCATGAAATCAATACCCCAAACATCAAAAAGTTCACAAACCACGATGGGATTTAAGGGCATCATATCCATTTTTCCCATGTTACCTGTCTTTTGGCATCTTTCACATGCTTTGCAAAACTCATGAGCATCTTTGATTAATGTGGGCCAATAAAACCCACTTTGCAGCACTTTGATAGCTATTCGTCGTCCTCCAAAGTGTCCCCCACATTCCTGCGAATGACAAAATGACATGATGCTTAGCTGTTCAGACTCGGGTACACATCTACGAATAATTTGATCAGAACAAATGAGGATCCTCCCAGAAATAATGCTTTGCAATTGAGAAAAATCGGTCTCTCTCAGCCTTGTTCCACTCCTTGGGTATTTTACCAACTGCAAGATAATTCACAATATAAGCATACCAAGGAAGTTTAGGAGCAAAAATTAACAGTAACTATTCATCAGGAAATGTATCTCTCAAGGGTAATTCATTTTCTGTTTCCTGAGTTACAATTCTTGACAAGTGATCAGCAACAACATTTTCTAGACCTTTCTTATCTTTGATTGTTAAATCAAATTCTTGAATTAATAACAACCATCGAATAAGCCTAGGTTTAACATATTTCTTTTCCAACAGGTATCTCAATGCTGAGTGGTCAGAATAAATGATTATTTTTTACCCTAATACATAAGATCGAAACTTTTCTAATGCAAAAACCACAGCAAGCAATTCTTTCTCTGTGGTGGTGTAGTTTTTCTGGGCATCATCCAAAGTTCGGCTGGCGTAATAGATCACACAAGGAACACGATCCTTGCGTTGACCTAATACAGCTCCTATGGCATAATCTGAAGCATCACACATAATTTCAAAAGGAAGAGAGTAATCTGGTGGTTGAATCACTGGAGTAGTGGAAAGTGCATTTTTCAGTGTTTCAAAAGCAGTAACACATTTTTCATCAAACTGAAATGGAGTATCCTGTGCCAACAAATTTGATAAATGTCTAGCAAAATCCTTTATAAATCGTCGGTAGAAACCAGCATGTCCAAGGAACGATCTCACCTGTTTAACAGTTGTTGGAGGGGGCAAATCAGAAATAATATCAACCTTAGCTTTATCAACCCGAACTCCTTCCTTGGATATAATGTGTCCGAGAACAATTCCTTCTTGAACCATGAAATGACTTTTCTCCCAGCTAAGTATGAGATTAGATTCCTGACATCTTTTCAACACCAAAGAAAGATTATTCAAACAAGTGTCAAATGAAGAGCCAAAGATAGAAAAATCATCCATAAAGACCTCAACAAATTCATCCATCATATCAGTGAAAATAGACATCATGCAGCGTTGGAAAGTGGCTGGTGCATTACAAATGCCAAAAGGCATTCTTCTATAAGCAAACGTGCCAAAAGGACATGTAAAAGTTGTCTTTTCCTGATTTTCAGGGTCCACAGGGATTTGATTGTATCCCGAGTACCCGTCAAGAAAATAATAATAACCTTGTCCTGCCAATCTGTCCAAAATTTGATCAATGAATGGTAAAGGAAAATGATCATTTCTTGTTGCAGCATTGAGTTTCCTATAATCAATACACACACGCCATCCAGTTATGGTGCGGGTAGGTACCAATTCACCTTTATCACTTGTTACCACAGTGATTCCTGATTTCTTAGGTACAACCTGTATAGGACTAACCCATTTAATATCCGAAATAGGATAAATGATACCTGCATCTAACAACTTCACTATTTCCTTCTTTACAACTTCCCTCATGTTCGGGTTCAGCTTACGTTGCATCTCCCTAGATGTCTTGGCTCCATCTTCCAAATTAATCTTATGCATGCAAAAAGATGGATCTATTCCTTTAAGGTCTGCAACAGTCCAGCCTAATGCTTCCTTATTCTTAGACAACACATCTACAAGTTTAGCTTCATTCTCCAAAGAAAGGTTAAAAACTATAATAACTGGAAGTGTTTGATCTGCCCCTAAAAAAACATACTTGAGATGACTAGGAAGTTGCTTAAGTTCCAACTCAGGAGGAGATTGTATAGAAGGAAGCATGGGTTCTTTAGAAAGAGTCAAGGATGGTTTTATTGCACAAATCTGAAATTTTTTATCAAATCTTAAATTGCTTTCTAAAGATTCATCGGATTCCTCCTCAAACCTACTCAACACTATTTCATCATTATTCAAAGCATTCTCCAAAAAATCTTTTTGCATAAGACTAAGGAAAGACTCTTCAATTAATGGATCAATCTTATCAAGAATAAAACATTCAAGACCATCATCTCCATCTGCAAACCTAGCAGCATTAGCAACATTCAGCTTTACCTTAATATCTCCAAATGTAAATTTCAATTCTCCAATTGCACAGTGAATTTTTGCATTAACTGTTGCTAAAAATGGTCTCCCTAGTATAACTGCAGTTTGGAACTTTTGAATTTCTCCTGGTTCCATATCTAGCACAACAAAATCCACAGGAAAATAAAATTCATCAACCTTTATCAACACATCTTCAATCATACCCCTAGGAATTCTAAGTGATCTATCAGCCAATTGAAGGGTGACAGGAGTAGGTTTTAATTCTCCTATATCTAACTGCTCAAAAAGATTAAAGGGAAGAAGATTTACACTAGCTCCTAAATCAAGAAGGGCACGATCTACACAATGATTACCAATATAGCAAGGAATGGTAAATGCACCTGGATCTTTCAATTTTGGTGGAACATGAGAAGTAAGAATGCTGCTTACCTTTTTGGTCAACCTTACTTTGTTTGATATCAAAGCTGAATTCCTCCTTTTCTGAGTGCACAAATCCTTAAGAAACTTTACACAGGCAGGAATTTGCCTGATGATTTCTAACAGAGGTAAATTGATTTTCACTTGCTTAAAGGTTTCAAGCATTTCTTCCCTTTTTGAATCTTTATTAGGTGGATTACCTAATGCATGTGGAAAGGGTGCCTTGGGACTTAGTGTCAATGGAATATTTTCATGTGAAATTAAAGGTTCAGGTTCATTTGCAGTTTCTTTTGATGAATCAACAGTAACTTGAGACTTGGCTTTTTGCTTTGCAAGTCTTGCATTTTCGTAAGCTTCGACACTTACCTTGTTATCAACTTTCTTACCACTTCGCAATGTAGTGATAGCTTGAAGATCCTCCACTATTTGACTTGTGGATGCTACATGGGCCTTACCTTTTGGGTTTCCATCTGATTGGGCAGGGAGTGTTCCTTCTTCCCTTTTCTGAATTGTGTTAGCTAATTGCCCAATTTGTCTTTCCAAGTTGGCAATTGCCTTTGCATGTGTACTTACCAGTTGTATAGTTGGTTCCCAACTGTGAAGCTTTTTCAAAACCTGTTCTTCAAAAGTAGTCCCATAAGAATTGGAACCTGAATTAAAGCTCGTAAGTACCTGTCCTTGTGGAACTGAATGAAATCCTGGAGGATAACCTCTTGGTCTTTGTTGTTGAACATCTTCCCGATTCTGATCCCACCGAAAATTTGGATGATCTCGTGTACCTGGATTATAAGTGTTAGAGAATGGATCATAATTACGGGGATATCTATAAGTAGCACAAGCTTGTTCTGAAATTGAATTGGGATTTAATGCAAGAACACATTCACTTGAATCAACTACATGTAATGATTCTTTCCTTTTAACCATTTTTTCCAAGCAAGAGTTAGATTTTCAATCTTTGATGTCAAAGAATTGTAATCATTTGAACCTACACTTTCTCTCCTTTCTCTAGATGAAGATGCACGCTTTCGTGAATTATTGCTTAGTTTTATGAACAATTCTGTGGCTTCTTCTGGAGATTTTTCAAGAAGTGAACCATTACAAGCTGAATCGAGCAAACTTTGATTATGCTCATTTAACCCTTGATAGAAATTCTGAGCTAATTGCCAATCTGGAATACTGTGGTGTGGACATTCATAAGTTAAGGTTTCAAATCTGTCCCAACTCTCATGAAGTGCCTCTCCAGGTAACTGAGAAAAATTATTTAATTGATTCCTACATTCATTGGTTTTTGAAGAAGAGTAAAATCTTTCAAGAAATTCTCTTTGCAATTGTCCCCAAGAAGTGATAGAACCAGAACGTAATCTGTAAAGCCAATTTTGTGCTTGACCCATTAAAGAGTAAGGAAACAATCTCAACTTAACAACCTCTTCCGAGGTAGTTCTAGTATTGATCGATCTGCATATATGAACAAAAGTATTAATGTGATCATACGGGTTTTCATTGGAAAGACCGTGGAACAAGGGAGGCATTGAAATCATGTGAGACTTTATTTTAAAACCATCATCAGTTTCAAGTAAAGCGATAGCTCGTGGAGGAACATAATCTTGTGGTGTGGAAAAATATTTTATGCTCCTCCTCACATTTCCTACTTCTCTACCTTCCACTTGATCCTGATTTTGGTTTTGATTCAGATTTTGATCAGCCATGATTAGAAATTTATGTGCTTTGTTTCTGAATTTAAAAGTTTTCTCAATTTCTGTATCAAAAACAAAGATGGGTGGCTTTAAAGATCTCTGACCATGCATACAAAATTAAAACATGAAAAAGAAACAAAAAAAAATGAAATAAAGTCTATACAAAATAGCAAAATTGACTTAAATAAAAAATAAAAACTAAAAACTAAAATCTAAAATATATACATATTAACACTTATATAAATCAAAAACTTACCTTATTTGATGAACACCGATCCCCAGCAATGGCGCCAAATTTTGATCGCATCGTTTTGCGCTAAAAAATAGTAAGGTTAACTAATTGAAAATATTGCTTACCTTGAATTATCTCTAGCTGTGGCGAGTAGAGGGTCGATCCACGGAGATTGAGTTATCAAGTTAAGTTAAGTCCTTAATTTAGAATTGTTTGACTATCTCTCGTCACGGATAAGTTTGATTAAGTCCAAAAGTCCAAAAGTACGGAAGTACGAAAAATTAAGTCCAATAAATGTCCAAAGATACAGTAGTAACAAGGTCCAAAAGTGAATTAATCAAAAGTAATAAATTAAAGAATCACAACACTCAACACTAAAAATCCAAAGGGTTAATGATTCAGGGTGGTTATAGCTCGGTATATGTAAGTACAAAGTTATTGATTCAGATTTAAAGTTAAGTCATTCAGAAATAAGGCTACAAGCTCCCACTACTGAAATGAGCCTTTAATTACATAAGTGAGAAGATTAATTAATTAGCAAGACTGGAGGTGTTGGTACAACCTAACAATATCCAATCTCTCAATTAATCTTTCACTTATGTAACCTGGAGGTGTCAGTACAACCAGACTATAATCCATCCGAGGTAGTCTCGTATTGCCACTGGTTTACAAAACCGGGCGTATATGTACTTTCAATTAAATATAACATAACTACAAGTATACGTATAATTAATCAAAGAATACTTAAAAACAAAAATACGAGACTTTAATAAATCGAAATCAAAACATATGTACAAGAATAACCTCACATATACCACCCCGAATCTCGGGTCTAGTGTGTCATGATAAACATTAAAGTACAAGAAATCATAACGTAAACCGAAATAAAAGAATACTTATCGTGTTGTATGGATTTCGGTAGACCGTTATGATGTCGGTATGTTGATAGCTCACTAGACCCTCTCCTTAGGATTAAAACTTTGCACAAAACTAAGAATAATAATTAAAACACTCAAAACTCACTTCACAAATACTAGAGTAGCACAATATATGCTAATAAAAGAAAAATGGTACAAGAAAAAATGAAATGAGGAAGGTGTATTTATAGGACAATTTCGGCACTATTCATGAGCACTATTCATGAGTACTATTCAAGCCGTGATGTCATTATTGTGTCAGCATGACGTCAGTGCCTAGGTCATCATTGTGTCAGCATGACGTCATCGCCTAGGTCATCATTGTGTCAGCATGACGTCATCAAAATTTACTATTCACGCACTGATTTTACTATTCATCTATTGACCGTTGACTTTACTATTCATTCGTTGACTTTTACTATTCATGCTCAATCGGTCTCTGTTCACACGTTGACTTTTACTATTCATGTGTTGACCGTTGACTTTACTATTCATGTGTTGACCGAAAGTTGACCAAAGCTTCTTCAAGGTTTTTCAGCGTCCTGAATTCGTTTTCGCACTCCGTTTGGCCAAGTTCAAT
This sequence comes from Ehretia macrophylla, assembly GCA_037974665.1. Classification (NCBI taxonomy): domain Eukaryota; kingdom Viridiplantae; phylum Streptophyta; class Magnoliopsida; order Boraginales; family Ehretiaceae; genus Ehretia; species Ehretia macrophylla. Next base: position 33,334,405 of record CM075773.1, on the reverse strand, counting down.
CTCGATTTACTCATGTCAAAGTCGCTCGACCTTCCTCCTTTAGTATTGTGCTGAACTTCTTGTTCAAGTGTTGGCTTTTGTGGCCATTTTTGCTATTTCTTCTTCAGAACCTATATTGCACTAAATTTGTGTAAAATATACAATTAAGCTTGAAATAATAATGCAATATACATGATTCAATGGGTTAAAATTACTAAAAATATAGATTTATCAAAGTTCTTATGTCATGTTTGCTGAGCTGTGGAAATTGATCTGGAGTCTTCAAGTCATGCCAAAAATTAAGAATTTTGTGTGGAGGATCTGCTCAAATGCCCTCCTAACTCAAAGTAACTTGTTCAAAAGAAAGTGTGCTGATAATCCATTGTGTAAAATCTGTTTTCAGGAAACTGAGTCTACGGAACATCTGTTTCTTTTATGCCCTTGGACTCAAAGATTTTGGTGTGGTAGTGCTATTCAATTTAGTATTGATCCTCAGTCTATCTCAAGATTTGACACATGGCTACTCCAAATGTCAAAAGATTGTGTTGCTGGTGGGTATAAGAAAGGAGAAGCTGAAGCAAAACTTGTTGTCTACTGCTGGCAACTATGGAAAGAAAGATGTTCACACTTGTTTGAAGGTGCCCCAATTAGTGTGAACAATGCCCTGCTTTGAGCTAATTGTGCATTAACGAATCTACTTGAATCATCTGATGTAGGTGTTATTAACAACCTGTCAAATCATAATGCTCCTTCACTTGAAGTTACTTGGTCCTGCCCCCCCCCCCCAAGGATGGTTTAAAATTAATGTGGATGCTGCAGAAGCTGGTCGTGGAAAATTTGCATTGGCGGCTGTCTGCAGGGATTCTTCTAGGTCCATCCTACATAGGGTTGCAAGTTTTGTTTCTTGTAGCTCTGTGTTACTGGCTGAAACTTATGTTATTAGGCTTGCCTGCCTGTTTGCTAAAAGTTTAGCTCTTGACTTCATCATTTTTTAGAATGATGCATCAGTAGTCCATAGTGCAATTGTTTCACAAACAAATTTAATCTGGTTGAAAGCGAAGCCCATTGTGGAAGACATCAAATCAATTGCAGCTGAGATCAACCATTATCAATTTCAGTGTTCTAAGAGGACTGCCAACAAAGTTGCGGACTGGGTTACTAAAAGTAAAGCTAGGAATTTGTTAGCTGTTGACTGTTTTATCAATATCTCCCCTACTTTTAAGGCTCTGCTTGATGCAGATCTCTGCCCCACGGGGATTGGTTAGTTTCATTGTATTTCTTTGCGTTCATGTGAATGAAATTGCTTTTTTCACCCAAAAAAAAAAGAGAGAGAGATTGATATGATTTAAGCATACTTGGGATGAATTTTACATCAAGGAATAAAATCATAGTTGTTTCTTCTAGATAATTTGGCTATGGAATAAAAGTAATTTGTAACACTTGATCAGACATATATAGTGCTTTGCCTAATGCTTTCATACTCTAATGACCAAGTCACTTCCATTTCTGGAAAAGTTGTTTTGTTAGCCCCTAAATTTGATTCTAAAATTTTATGTTAAGTCCTAAAATTCATTTGGATCGTTTGAAATAGTTCAAATATGTTGGAGGCGAGTGGCGACCAAAAGAGGTATTTGTTAAAAGTTACAAAATTTGTACATTATAAGAAGAACAGAGAAAGATATAAGAAAAGTTAGATGGAGAAATTCAGATGAAATTGTGCTTGCAGGGAGTTAAGAGAGAAGATGGCTCCCAACAAGAATGAATAGTATTATCAAATTTGTATAGTCGATTCTATCACTACAAAAAAAACTGGATTTTGCGAGAAACGGTTCCCCTCACCGTGCCTTCGCCAATGTGGAATCTGCGACGGCACCATGAAGGGAATTGTCCGTCAAACAGGAGATTGTCGCCAAAATGGTTCCTGTCACCGTGTTGTCACTGTTTTGGCGACAGCTAAAAACTCTCTCCATCCCGTCTCAAAATCTGCCCTCACCAACCCCTCACCATCAGTTCCAGTTTCCAGCCCGTCACTATTAGTCCACCCTCACCAACCCCTCACCATCATTTTCTGTCTCCAGGCTGTCACCAAACGTTCCTGTCACTATCTTCGCATCAATTAGAGCCGTCTCACAACTGTCACTGTATATCCCATAGACAAGCCCTCGCCAACATTTCCCTTCACTCGGCCGTCACCATTATTTGCTGTCACTGAACACTCGTCAACTTAACCCCCTCACCAAACTATCACAAAATTGTCGTCGCCAAGCCTTCACCAATCTTTTCCCTCACCAAACCGTCAATAACCATTCCCTTCACATAGCCCTCACCAACTTAACCATTTCATCTAATTAAACTACTCATAATTCCTTGAAAACTTCCTGAAATTTTATCCCAAATTGAACCTATTTCACATATGAAATACAATTCCAATAATGACGCAAATACAATATTATCTACATATATTTAAAATACAGACTGTTATGTTAAACTGTAATCAAAAGGAAATGTATTGTACATGCCAGTGTATTAAACACCAAACTACAAAGATAACATTCTCACAAACTACTCTCCATCTTCACCACTATGTGAAGATGAAGATTGTTGGTCTTCAGATTGAGCATATACTTTCGCGTAGAGAACTTCCAACAATTTGTTCTGCTTCGTTATTTGTTGCTGAAGTTGAATGATTAACTCGTCCTGACTCTCGATCTGCTGGCAATGACTTCGTACAGTTTCATTCAAATTCACTGTGGCACGTGTAACGGCGGCAGCCAGTTGTTCCTCTGTCATGACACATCGATGATGGGATGTGGTATTTGACACGGACTCAACGGATACCTGAGAACCTACCCCGTATAGTCGACCTTTTCGTGATGGTCCAACAACCTGCAAAAATACTGCGTTCTCATCCACAGGCATTGGATTCGAGTCTGATTCAGATGCATTACTTGCTGTTTGGAGCATTTCGTCGTAACGAGCCTACAAAGACAGTAGTAACAAGTTATTGTTAAATAACCGATGTTAGTTAAAATGCAATGATAACAAGATACATATACTTAATATTGAAACACACAATATTAAATTACTACATCTGTCTTTAATGCATTTACTCGTCAAAAAGTAAACGGAGTTACAACCAAATGTTTATATGCTACACATACTTAATATTGAAACACACAATATTAACATTACTACATGTGTCTTTAATGCATTTTTGAGATGCATAAAAAAAAAAAAAAATGGACAGAGTCTCATCTGTATTTCAGACTTTTTCCAATTACCTGTTTGTGAATAAAGCCAACTTACTACATAGTATCAAAGCTCATATAGTACCACACTTAACCTCAACATATTAATCATGTTTTACTACAACGCTAATGAGACATTTCTAATTACATTAGACAACACAACAAGTTAGTGTTAAATAACCAATGTCAACATGCAAATGTTTATATATTACACATACTTAATATTGAAACACACAATATTAAGTTACCACCTCTTTCTTTTATCAATATTTACTCCAAAAAAAAAAAGGGACATAGTCTCCTCTGTATTCATGACTTTTTTCAATTACCTATTTGTGAATAAAGCCGACCTACTACATAATATTCAAGCTCATGCAGTACCATCCTTAACCTCAACATATTAATCATGTACTACTACAACCATAATGAGTCATTTCTAAATACTTTATAAAACACAACAAGTTACTGTTACATAATCGATGTGAGTTACCACCAAATTTTTTTAAGCTACACATACTTAATATTCCAACACACATTATTAAGTTACCACATCTGTGTTTAATCAATATTTACTCGTAAAATTAAAATACAACGGACAGAGTCTCCTCTGTATTTAGGACTTTTCCCAATTACCTGTTTCTGAATCAAGCCAACCTACTATGTAGTATCCAAGCTCATACAGTACCACACTTCATCTCAACATATTAATCATGTTCTACTACAACCATAAGGAGACATTTCTAAAAAATTTAGACAACACAACGGAGGAAAACAGGTATCCAAAGTACATTTGTGACATGTTTTGGCACCGTGTACATACGTATTTATGCTCACTAATCACAAAATATGTTTTCCCTCTGTCACTGTAGCTTTAACAATTATAGATACTTTGCAAAACCAACGAACCTTGGATAAAACTGTGAATCCCATATTATCTTCAATATAAACCCTATGTCTTCCTTCCTATTATAGACAATACATGAAAAATACATACCATTGTCTGCTCGGCCCGAGAGTCTGTGTACAGTCCGTCAGTCCTCTTGCGATGAGCCTTCTTGAAAACCTCCGCATAAGTCACTTTCCTCCCTAATTCTTTTTCCTACAATAACAATTGCCCAAAATCAACATACATATATTTGTGTAGTTCTACGAATTTTTATTCGTACACATAACATGTAAGAGTAAACAAGATTATATGACGAAATCAAAACCATTCTTCTAGCTGCTTCATGGGTTGGGATTGAACCCAAATGATGAATAGACGGATTGGCCTTTCGATTAGCTGAATTTCTCTTTGATATTTCCTGCCATTCTGGCCTTTGCCATTGCTCCAGCATTTCGTTCCATATGTCCAGTGGTATGAAATCTGGCTTTTTCGTTCTTGTCCGTCCTTTGTTTGTCAGATCTGAAATTCGGCGTCTTGCAGTTGATTCAAATTTGCGCCAAACTTCAGCTTCATCAATTGGAAGCCATTTGTATCCCTCTGAAACCGTTAATACTATCATTCATCTAATTCAACAATGGAATATACAATTAAACAATAGTTCTCACAATATCTATTGATTTAACAGTTCATACCCTGAAATATTCGAACCATAATTTCTTTGTATCACTTGGAACATGTCTGTATGTCAACCACGGCTCTACATACCCAGCATGTAGAGCTCTTGTAACACCTTTGACAGTATTATATGGATCCCATCTGTAACATAACATAATCCAAACAGATACATTAGGGTATAACAAAGAGAATATTTAAACTTCAAATTGGAACTATTACATACCCGTTTCCTACCACCTTCACATAGCGTCGCTTGTCATTTTGCCATACCAAATATTCGGCTTCAGACTGGAATCCATAAAATTGTCAATCTTCAATACCTGCAGCCCGTCTCTCAGCAGCATGCGATGACTCGAGCATATTAGAAAATTGCGCACCACCGGGTATTGAAGAGCCATCACCATCTACACATAAGTCTTGTAGCTCCTGTGGCAGTCCAGCTGATGAACAATGTTGTTCATTATGACTAGTGGACGTGGCCTGTACATATGGCTGCTCTTGTTGGGGTTCCGCATCGTCTGGGATTCGATGTCGCATTCCCACTGATGAATTAGATGAACCACGCCCAATTACCACAGGGACATTACCACGAACACGGTCAGTTGTTGTATGTGCACTTGTGGAACCACGTCCACTCATATGCTGTGCACCTATAGATCCACGGCCACCCATATGTTGAGCGTCATTCGATCCAATCTGATTGAATCGCTGCGTCTAGGGCACAATAGGGGGGTATTTGTCGATGATGTCTTTTTTCCTAACAAACTGCTCTGCTTCAATTGTTTTTTTCCCTTGCGAGCTGGATCTTCACCGCCTCCCATTGCCTGTTTTTACACAATAGCATTAGAATATATAAATAATATAAAATGACTGAATAAATATAATTATGTAACACAACATACCATAACTGTCATATATATATGTATATCACTAGCAATCATTGCTTGATCAATTGAAATACTTCCTCAAACAAATATTTGTTCACTGGCCTATCTTTTTTTTCAAAATTCATCATTTCCCTCATTATCGTCGTCATGATTAAAAACTGGTTCAACATTCCCCATCTTCCTCCTCCTCATCATCGTCATCATTATCGTCATCTTCATCATCATATGGGTCACAATCAACATCATAGTCATCTTCATCATCATCATCATCATCATCATCATCACAATTATCATTTGTTTCATGCTCATATTCTTCGTCATGTACATATTCTTCTACTTCTCTATGTTCGTCATTATGATATTCGCTTACATTTTCACTAAATACATCCGAATAATTAATATGTGAATTAGAATAAAAAACATTCGGTTCCACTGGGGGCACATTCATGTGATCTGATTGAAAACTTGTGTTATCATCCACATCTATCTCCTGTCTGTCCATGTCATAAAAATGTCTTGGACGGATTTTAACGACGGCCACCCAATCCACTTTATCTCTCTTGGCCCCTGGATAAACACAATAGTACACTTGCTGGGCTTGACCTGCCAATACAAATGGTTCGTGCTTGGGATATCTTTTTTTCACGTTTACCTCAACCAATCCGGTTCTATGATTTGACTTCACACCTCTATCATTTGTGGTATCAAAGCAATCGCACTTAAACAGAACAACTCTTGTATGTTGTAACGTTGGATTAGGATATTCTAGTTCAATAATGTCTTTTAATACCCCATAGTACCCTATTTCCTCAGTTGTACCATCGCTTGTACCTCTTACAAAAATTCCACTATTATTCGTGGATTTTGAAGACCCATATTCGATCGTAGAGAACCTGTATCCGTTTACCATATATCTACACCATCTTCGTGACTTTCTGTGCGACCATTTGGAGAGACATTTCACACGATCATCTACATCATACCGATCTCTTAACTGCAAAGTGATTACATTTGGTTAATATTCAACTACTCGTACCCTTAATGAATATGCATAAATTGTATACAAAATACTGACCTGACAATATAACCATCTCGGGAAAGATTTGTCAATATGTAACTGTCTATCTCTGGTGTTAATAGGGCCGTATTGTTCTTCCAAGTATTCCTCAAACAATCTGCATTAAATTTTTCAAACTGCTCATTAAACAATGTGTAATAATCCTAACGTAGGAAATTGCATAACAAATCGTTGCGAACATACCTTATATAAGGCTGCACCTCTGGGCAATTCATGAGTACATATAAGTGTGCCAAATGGAGATCATACTCCGGTAGTGAGATCTCAGCATTCGCCCCAATTGGACAACCCGGAAAAGTAAATATAGATAAGCAACCCTCAGGATATTCTACCTCGTTATACTGGTTGTTTCGACCTAACATTCTATTTTTAGTTGACCCGTGTTGTTCAAATTAATATGAACAAAAAGTTGATGTCTCTAGGACGTGATAAGCTTCACAAATAGATCCTTCAACACGTGCTTTATTCTTAACTACCCTTTTCAGGCCTTGCAAAAACCTCTCGAAAGGATACATCTACCGATATTGAACAGGTCCACAGCATATAGCTTCATAAACCAAATGGACAGGTAAATGCTCCATTGAGTCAAAAAATGCAGGAGGCAACATCTTCTCCAGTTTGCACAGCGTCATGACAATATTATCTTGCATCATTTCCAAATCGGTTCTTTGCAATGTTGAACAACATAGATTGCTAAAAAATAAGCTCAGTTCAGCAAATGGCTCTGCAGCCTGTTTCGGCATTAATTCTCTCAATGCAATGGGAAGTAGTCTCTCCATAAAGATATGACAATCGTGACTCTCCATGTGTGACATTTTCAAATCCTTCATATCGACACAATTTGATAGATTAGAAGCATACCCATCGGAAAATTTTATGTCTTCAACCCATTGTAGTAGCACTTTTTCTTTTCTCTGGTGAGGGTGTATACACCTAACATGTTCGTATTGTCTTCGCACAACTCTGGCCGATTGCAAAAAGTGTACATGTCTTTTCGAGCTTGAAGATTGTCTTTAGTCTTACCCTTAACTGCCATTATAGTATTTAATATATTGTCAAAAATATTTTTCTCAATATGCATCACGTCTAAGTTGTGACGAACAAGATGCGTCTTCCAGTATGGCAATTCCCAAAAAATACTTCTTTTCGTCCAATTATGATCAATACTAAACCCATTTAGCTTTTTGCAAGATATCTCTTGGATTGTTTGGAAATTTTGCACTCGTTCCCAAATTTGTTGCCCAGATAATCGTGGTGGAGGTGTAGATGTCTCGTGCATATCTCTGCAATTTTTTTTTCTGTCACGTCTTAAAGAACTATTCTGTGGTAAGAATTGACGATGACAGTCAAAGAATGAATGCTTCTTCCCCGCTGGTAAGTGAAAAGCTTTTGACTTTTCCATGCAAATAGGACACGATAACCTCCTATGTGTATTCCATCCCGACAACATACCATAAGCCGGGAAGTCATTTATTGTCCACATCGAGACTGCCCTCAAACAAAAATTAGACTTCGTAGCAATATCATAACATAATGTTCCTTCCGACCATAGAGTTATCAATTCATCTATTAGAGGCTCTAGGTAGACATCAATATTCTGATCGAGATGCTTAGGACCAGGAATGATTTGTGTCAAAAACATTACAGGATCCTTCATGCACATCCATGGTGGAAGGTTGTATGGGGTCATGATAACTGGCCAGCAAGAGTAAGGTTTAACATTTGAACTGAACGGGTTAAAACCATATGAACAAAGGCCTAGCCGAACATTTCTTGGTTCTGCTGCGAATTCTGGATACACAGAGTCGAAATATTTCCAAGATTCGGCATCTGATGGATGACAAATCTGTCCATCCTCCACATTGTGATATTTGTGCCACGTCATGTGTCTCGTTGTAGTAGTTGACATGTACAATCTTTTCAACATTGGTGTCAGAGGGAAATATCTTAAATGTTTGAGGGAAATAGGCTTGCCCCGTTTTTTACCACCAGCTATATCCTTGAAACGTGCGTGGCCACAGCGCGGACAATTTTCCATGAGTCTCCGATCTTTGTAAAACAAGGTGCAACCATTTACACAAACATCGATCTTCTGATATCCTAACCCCAATGGCTTGATTAGTTTCTTAAATCTATAAAGGTTTTCAGACAAGTTATGATTCTCGGGCATCACTTCCCTTAATTCTTCTATGAACCTGTTAAATAGGGAGTTGCTCATATTATGCTCGGACTTCATATTCATATATCGAGCCACGGCTGACAATTGAGTAAGTTTAGAATAACCATCAAACAATGGCCTATCAGCGGCATTCAACAACTCAAAAAATGTTTGTGCTTCCATGTTAGGTTCTTCATTAACCTCAACATTGTAATCGTTAATGAACTGCATCCCGGCAGCATCATAAACTAATGTTCGGTAATTATTCGTTTGATCAAGTTGTTGTTCTTCATTATACGCCCTTGTTGGTGCACATTGACCACTATTGTTATACACATGTTCGCCATGTGCAATCCATTGATAGTAAAAAGGCATAAAACCCTTCTTATACAGATGATCTACCACAATTCCTGTTGTTTGGAATTTTAAGTTTCGGCATCTTACACATGGACATCTTATCTTGGTGCCATCCATATAATAATGTTGGTTACTTGCTAAGGATACAAAATCCGAAACACCTTGGATAAAGGCCTCATTAAGATTATCGTCAATCCATTTCTGATACATCCATTCCCGGTTTGATTCCATGAAATGATACACTGAGAAATTTGTTAAATGTCTCATTTCCTTTTAAATAATATATTATTATGTAAAAAAACTATCCGAATTCGATGAGTGAGACTTATCATGCATGAGTTTGACAACATGACAAAGATACAGAACAATCCAAACCAACAACAATGTTGTTCAATGCAGAAGATAATATCAACATTAAAAATTGTGCAACAAAAAATATACATGAAATTAACTTTAAATTATTTGACAAATATTAATTAAATAATTAAAAAAATCTTCGTGTGCAAGGTACAATGTTCACAAATAAAGCGTTGAAGGGCCTAAAGTATAATGTACAAGGTTACTCAACATAAATATGAGAAAACTTCAATAAAAATGAAGTTACAAGCATTCATTATAAAACAGGTTAATAGTTGATCCGGGCTATGACGTGACATTGAAATTAATAATTTTATGGTTGACGATTATCTGAATCTGAATATATATATCCAAATTGTGAATATAATATAAGAGTAAGCGAAGTTTCAAAAAATATTACCCTAAAATCAGTAGACTCCGGACGGGACAAACGGAAAGCAGTTCCCCGCAACACCCCTTATAATTTGATAACCCGCAATTAAGAGATTTACATAGCAACAATACATTATTAAAAAAAATAACAAAAAAAAAAAATATAAACAATGTTGAAATTTTAAAAACCAAATATCCAACAAAAAATACAAAAAATCAAAAAATAAAATCATATTAACTAAATTGTGTTAAAAATAACACAAATTATAAAATAAAAAAAAAATTATAAAAAAACCAAAAATAGAAGAAAAAAACGGAAAAAAAAATTAAATCCGAAAATTAAAAAAAAAATAAAATAAAAAAAAAACAGAAAATTCAATAAAAAAAAACCAAAATGTGTTAAAATAAAACAAATTAATAAAAAAAAAGAAATTATAACAAATAAAAAAAATATACAAAAAAACTCGAAAAAAAAATCAGAAAAAAAAATTAAATCCGAAAAAAAAAAGAAATTATAACAAAAAAAAAGATACAAAAAAAAACCGAAAAAAAATCATAAAAAAAATTAAATCTGAAAATAAAAAAATAAAAAAAACCAAAAATTAAATAAAAAAAACCAAAATGTGTTAAAAATAAAACATATTAATAAAAAAAAATAAATTATAACAAATAAAAAAAATAGACAAAAAAAAAATGAAAACAAAAATCATAAAAAAAAAAATAAATCCGAAAAAAATAAAAAATAAAAGAAAATTCATAAAAACAAAACCAAAATGTGTTAAAAATAAAACATATTAATAAAAAAAAAATTTAACAAATAAAAAAAATAGACAAAAAAAAAATGAAAAAAAAAATCATAAAAATGTGCATATAAATAAACTAAAAATGTATCATATTTACATACACATATATATACATACATACATATATATAGCTAGCTAGATCTACACATATATATACATACATACATATATATGTATATATATATATATATACATACATACATATATATGTATATATATATATATATATATATATATATACATAACATATATAAAAACCAAAAAAATACCAAGGTAGTACCTCTAAATCGTTGCAAGTGAAAGGTATATAGAGAGGTGGGAAGGTTGGGGCGGGGGCGGGGGCGGGGGCGGGGGGTGGGGCTTTTCTCAAAGCTTAAAAAAAAAAAAAGGGCAACTGTCGCCCGCCCGTCTCCATTTATAGAGGCCCACAAACGTGGGCCTTTTATTGGAGACGGGCAGCTACCCGTCTCCAAAATAGCTGCCCGTCTCCATTTACTCTAATTGGAAACGGGCACCTACCCGTCTCCAAAATGGAGACGGGCATCAGCCCGTCTCCAGTTATAGAGGCCCACATTTTTGGGCCTCTTTTTGGAGCATAGAGACGAGCTTAATGCCCGTCTCCAACGATGTGACGGGCATCCGGCCCGTCCCCAATGTGGAGACAGGCAACTGTCGCCCGCCCGTCTCCATTTATAGAGGCCCACAAACGCGGGCCTCTTGTTAGAGACGGGCCGACGCCCGTCTCCAACATGGAGACGGGCATGCCCGTCTCTATTTAGAGAGGCCCACGTTTGTGGGCCTCTTATTGGAGATGGGCTGCTGCCCGTCTCCATTTACTCTAATTGGAGACGGGCATCTACCCGTCTCTAAACTGGAGAGGGGCGGACGCCCGTCTCCAGTTACACAAACTTCTAATTGGAGACGGATATCTGCCCGTCTCCAAAATGGAGACCGGCATCCGCCCCTCTCCATTTTTGGAGACGGGCTGACGCCCGTCGCCAACATGGAGACGAGCGTCGACCCGTCTCCAATATAGAGATGGGCTTGACGCCCGTCTCGACCATTATGATGGCCTACTGTCGCCAGCCCGTCTCTAATGCCGTCTCTATTGTGAAGACTGGCAACCCGTCTTCAGCCCGTCTCCAATGTTGGAAGTCACGTGAAGATGGCACCAATAATTTGAGGAAAGACCCCTCACCGTGCCGTCGCCAAATTTTTACTCATTTGAGTTCTATATAAAGAGTAAACCATCCTGCATGTTGAAGACATCAATATTTACAGCCATCTTTATTCGTCGATACTTAAATATCAAACTAAACGATGAGTAAGGAAGTTCAAGGTGAGTGGGTCACTGTGAAAAAAGAGAAAACGACAAAGAAATGTGATTTATCGAAGGCAAGCAATAGCAGAGTTGATGGTAGAATCGATCTAAACGAACCACCAAAAGAAGATAGTTACATTTCCATGGCTCAACACCATCAAAGGAATGTGGAGCAAATGTATCGGATCCTTCTGCCGAAGTTGTTCGAGTGAAAAACATTGTAAAAACGTAGTAAGTAATTAAGGTTAACAAATATGTCATATATTCACAAAATATGTGTGTGTATCTTGTTATGGACTTTTGTATGGTTTCCATCTAATTAAGTTAACCGTCTGTTAATGTAATCCCTAATTATAGAATGTTATGCAATAAAATCTTGTTCATTATAAATTATGTTATGAAATTTTTATAATATTGTAGTAAAAAATATGTAGACAAATTTAAACATAGTATTTACAAATTGTGTTTAAATAATGACTACTTATATACTCGAAGTTAAGAATACATGAGTAATTGGTATTGTCACTGAAACACTGAGTAACTGATATTGTTACTCAGTGTTTAAAGACGTTATTCGTTAAAAAAAATATGGCAAATTACGAGGCAAACTATTTGGTGAAGGCATGGTGACGGACTGTCATCGTACCGTCACCAAGCCGTTTCTATATATCGGAAGGGGACAAACTTATCACTGAGCCGTCACCAAATTAGTGACGGTCGTAGCTGGGCCGTCACCGAATGAGTAACGGCTAATGAGCCGTCACTGTTAGTGACGGCTCGGTGACAGTTATTGTTGCCCGTAATTGTACCGTCACTTTTCCGTCACAAAACTAGTGTCAAAATTTTCCTTTACTGTACCGTCGCTATATTGACGACGGATTGGCGACGGTCCGTCGCAAAATTTAATATTTTTTGTAGTATATCTAGTAAAATAAGATTTAATTTGATTAAATTTAATTTAAATTTAGCATACGAGTTATTTTAAATGTACCAATATGTCGAGGACAATTCTTTTGCCTAACACAATTATCGATTCTTAATCAACACATGAACGATAGATGGCAAAGTAGATAGACATTAACTTGAAGTACATAGGTGTTAATACTGATGGAGAAAATCATTTACAAATGTCATTGAAGGATGATCTTTAAAACCATGTTAAATTGCAAGCATGTGCATTGAACTTAGAACTTGAAGAAAAATTAGTTGGCCAATTGTAGTCAACCTTGTGGCAATCTTCATTGCAAGCGTCACCGTCTTACAAGCTTTCAATTGGAAAGTGTAGAAAAACCAAATTAGACCAAGCTTCCTCTTATTATTAGGCGGTTATATGAATCTGATTATATTATTAATTTTTGTAGAAAATCGTCTCCTTTATTATTTTTATCTATGCGAGATCTTGTATGAATGTTTATTATTCTATAATTTCTTATCTCCATACCTTCACATTCTTTAATTTGTACTTCTATAGGTTCTCTTTTAACATGTTCAAACTATCTCAAACAGTTCTCTCTTATCAATTGAAAAGTGTCCTCCAACCAAAAATTAAACAAAACAAAACAAAGAAAATTGAATTGTAGAACAATTTATCAGGTTGCTTAAGAGGACAAAAACTAATTTTTTTTTCTATTTTTAGTAAAACTGAAGTCGTAATATAAACTTAAAATTTTTTATTATAACAAAGAAATCATGAAAATATACCAAAGAGGATAATTTTTAAAGAAATAAGATCGAGCCTTGTTTTATGAACACTGAACTCTTATTAGCCGACCAAAATCTTAAACCTCAAGACAAGCAAACAATATTGATCTAAGCTATGTTGGCACTGCAACACATATTATCCTTATGGTCCAACATATTGTCTGACTATGTATGTGCCCCATTGCTACATTCAAGGCCTACCATTATTCATTAACACTTGGCAGATCTATAATACCTCAGACTTCTGCAGATTGCTCCGTCCACACACACACACATTTCTTGGAGCTCAGTTAGTCAAAGTTTTGGTTTATCTTTCACAAATTAAATTTATGATAGGTTACGTAAAATAAATTTAATTAGAGACGTTAGTAATCTCAAATTCGTTTCTTGAATGTTTTATCCTTCAGTTCTTATTCGCCTATCGACTTGACAAGCATGTCCTTTAGATGGATATAAGAGGCCGGGGAGTCATTCTCCATCTCATTATGATGAGAATTGAATGAATAAACAGATGAAGTGAGATTTTGAGAAGAGTTGCTTTTTGAAGAGCATTGTCTAAGTGAAAACTGGCTGACAAAGTTACGTATTATTGGGATGGAACAGCAGACAATAGTCCAATACTTTCTGGTCCAAATTTCTCTCAAATTCTAAGTAAATTTAACTTTTCTTTTTTTAGTTAAATGCATAGTAAGGTCAACTCCAAGAGAGCCTCTACATGACTCCCTACTCTACATGTAGGGAGAGAATTGGAGTAATTGCACTCCAATAGATCTCCTACCCCATCCCCTAAATTGTAGGGGATTCCTACACTTATTTTCATATTCTCTACATGTAGGAGAAAAATCATCATCCCCTACTTTATCCCCTAAATACTATTCACTGTTAAAAAAATATTAAAAAATAAAATAAAATAAAAACTTTAAAAATTAAACTCTCCAACGATAACAAATATAATCAAAAAATTAAAAATTATTGGAAAAATTTTAAATCAAATAATAAAAAATAATATTTAAAAATAAATATTTATGTTGATAATTAAAAATAGAAGGTCTCAGAAATATAAATATATATATATATATATAAAAAATTAATGATATGTTTAATTGAAATAAAATAATAAAATATTTGAATAAAATAAAAATATCGAGTCTCTACAATAGGAAAGCTGTTGGAGTAAAGCTAAAATAGAGATTTCCTAAATTAATAGATTAATTAAATGTAGGGAAGCTGTTAGAGTGAAACTCAAATAAGGGATCTCTAAATATAGGAAAAGTGTTATAAATCTCCTACATGTAGGGAAAAAGGTAAGATAGCTATTGGAGTTGGCCTAAGAATTTCTTATATCTAAGTGTGCGTACTCTCTCAAGTTGTTGTGCTACATAATGATCGAGAAATTTAATAATATGACCTTGAGACTTTCAAAAGGACTGGTCTTTCTTTTGAGGAATCTTTGTGCGCCATCTTGCAAATTACCGGGACTTATAAAATTTACTCTATGATTAGCATAATCGATTCTTCTCTTGAGATGTTCGTCAATAAAAATTTGCTTAAGAGATAAGGCCATTGCTTTTTCCAATCAAATATAATATCATATACCCCGTAGCATGCTCGCATGATCTATCTACTTAAAATATATATGAAATTCACATATATATATATATATAAATAGTGAGTCTAATAGTTCGGACTTAATTTTAATATTACGAGAGATATATAATAATAATTTATCATTATTAATTCTTTATCATAATATTATAACGACACGGAAATCGACCTTACACCAAAATTAAAATCCTTAAGAGGCACC
Source organism: Ehretia macrophylla (assembly GCA_037974665.1). NCBI lineage: Eukaryota > Viridiplantae > Streptophyta > Magnoliopsida > Boraginales > Ehretiaceae > Ehretia > Ehretia macrophylla. The sequence continues at coordinate 33,318,776 of CM075773.1, read as the reverse complement.
CGCTAGTCCTTAATTTGTACAAGTTAAATAAGTAATATCATAATGCTAGCTTGCTCCTTTACCCATCCCTTTCTTGAATTTATTGCTTAGACTGCAATTTCTTATGAGGATAATTATTTTATGAGTAGCTGACAGGCTTGTTAGATGAGTCCCACTTCTGTGATGATGGCCTGCAGGCATGTTTAAGTTTCAAACTAATTAATACCAATAAACAATTTCATAAGCATTTGGTGGGTACTTTAATAGATTTGCCACCTTGATTTTGTAAAAAAAATCAAATAGAGGACCTGGACAATTTCCTAATTATTAAAGGCCTCATTATGAGTTATAAAAACTGTGCCTTGTTACCTATGCTTTACAACACTTTCCAGATAGGTTCTTATGCATCCATTTGATGCCCTACTAGAATTGGAAAAAAAAAAAAAAAAAAATTCTCAATATGGTCCTTATACATGGAAAGGAAAGATTGCATAAATAATTGTTATTACTTTTTTAAAATTTTAAATTCATCTTTATTATTTAAAATTAATTAATTTAATCTTTATTATTTTCTAAAAATTTTAAATTCGTCCCTATTATTCAAAATTAGCCAATTTAATTCCTATTGTTTCTTAACAGATTTTAATTTAGTCACAACTTTTTTAAAATATTGAGAACTAGTTTGAATTTTATATAAAAATAATAGGAACTAAATTAAAATTTTATAAGAAATAATAGAGATTAAATTGGCTAATTTTGAATAATAGGCACGAATTTGAATTTAAAAAAAAAGAATAATAATTGGGACTAAAGTGGTTAATTTTAAATAATAAATACGAATTTAAAATTTTGAGAAAATAATAGAGACTATTTGCACCATTTTTCCTACATAGAAACATGCATTTAAGTGATATCTCGATAGGTATTTGATTTTTAATTAAGTTGGTTTTCATATGGCATTTTTCTCCATTTTTGATAACGTTTTATATCATTCGGGTGATTTCATTTCTATTTTGTCGAGTAAAAATTTTTGTATTGACTGTCGAGTCTCTTATTTATAAAGTAAAAATTATTTTATATAAAGAAGGTGCATCAGTCAGGAGATATATAACAATACTTTTATAGATATTACAGTTAGAGTTTTCAGAATATTTTTCCTATGGTTTTTAACCAAATATTAGTGAGATTGTTATGGAGCAATGCAACATAATCCATTGTTCAGATCAACCTGTACTCTTTAAGGTGAATAGTTTTGCATTAAAGGGTCCGTTTGTTTGCCGTAAAATAATTTGTCTGTGTAAAATATTTTTTGTGGAAAATATTTTTTTGAAAAATAAAATATTTTGCAAGGTTCCGTTTGTTTGCTATAAAATAACTTGTTGGGGGGAAATATTTTTAAAAAAAATAAATTACTGAAAAATACTTTATGGTGTTTGGATGTATCGTAAATTCCGTAAAATATTTTCTTCTCCTAAAGTCCCGTAAAACATTTTACAAAATTTTGTACTAGTCGCAATTGTTGACCGGAAAATATTTTACGATTGACTAATTTTATTGTATTACTAAATACCGTAAGATTTAAAAAAAACAGCCGCAATTTTTTATCATAAAATATTTTACAATTAATTAATTTTATAATATTATTAAACATCATAAAATTCGAAAAATATTTTACCGCAAACAAATGGAGCCAAAGTTAGGAATTTTGATGCTTCAAACTTGAATAGTTGGATGGGATGGGAACAATTATTTTCCTGATCCATTTTGTTTTCAAAGTATAAGAGAACATGTCTAATTGACATGGGGTCCACATATATATAAATTAATAACTTTGTGTACCTATTTTGTCGTCTAAGCAGCTACCAAAAGCTAAGTTTATTTGTACTCTTAGGTTGTCTGTATGTTTGCTGGCCGGTTTTCAAACTCTTTTTGAAATTTGAAGAATAATTTTGTCTTAAAAAATTAGGTGGAGTATTTGAATATTAAATTATTTTATCTAAAAGTTTTAAATTTAAATTTATGTCATTCTATTATAAATATTATTTTAACTTTGATTAAATTGAATCATGCGTTGTGCTTATAATTTTAAAATAAACAACTCAATATAAACCTGACTACTATGAATTGTAACGTTATAAGAAAAGAAAAGTACAAACTCACACACATTCACACCCTAGTTTTTAGGTGTGAGTGTGACAATGCTAATCATAGATTGAAATGCCAAACTCTGTGTGTGTGTGTGTGTGTGTGTGTGTGTGTGAACATAAGAGAACCATCCATTTGATTTTTGTGGCTTCACATGTAGGCATGTGCACATTGGTATTACCAAACGAGTGTTTTGGACTGATGTTGAAAGAAAGAGCCAAATTTAGTATCATTCAAGTCAACTGAACAGTCCTTTGGGGGTGGGGGTGGGGGAGCTAAAAATATGTTATCTCACAATACATCAATGATTTCTGGGAGGAGAGGGACAAATTAAAGATGTTTTAAGTTTCATTCATTGATATGCATAATAATTGGTATCAAATTGTGATTGTTCCATCAGTGAAGAGGGACCAACTTGAATCTGTTTGTCAGCAACTCATGTTAGGGGATCTATGTTTTACTCCATTTTTGTATACTTCGTTTTCCAATTTTCAGGACCATTTTTAAGTTATTTGGCCAATTTTGCATTGCAACTATTACTTGGTTATCATAACGAGGAGCATTTATCATGATTATTGGTTGTTCTTTTAGAGAAAGATAGGGAAAGTGATATATCTTTTTATAATCGTATTGTAAATTAAATTTGACTTTCTTATAAAATGAAAAAGAGAAAATTTATTACATTCCATCGAGGGAAGATAAAAAAAAAAAAAAAAAAAAGAGGTAAGGAAATGATTTTGAGTAGTAGCACTCAATAACAAAAAGGGAAAGGGAATAAAAGAAAAAGAATTGGGGCCAACCACTGCATCAATTAATTTATGATTTTGAGGTAAATTTAATATGATTCTATTTAAATTGAGTTTTTTGTCAACACTGATTTTGAATATAAGATGCTCTTATTATATATGTGTTTTAGTTATATATATCTACTTGGTTATAGTAGAGACCTAGAATGAAGAAACTCTACTTGTATTTCAATCAAAAGATTAGTAGAAAAATAATGATTTGTATAAGAAACCATTTTAAAGGAAATTCCGTATGTCCATAGTCTTGATGTCATGATTACCTTAAATGACAAAATGTCACCACAATATATACTAAAAAAAGGTTGAGAGGTAGTATGCATTTGATCAAAAGTTTTAACAATTAAATTAAACTATAGATATGTCTAAGCAGTTCATTAGCTAAACCACTCAAATTGCTAATTAAGACATTAGACATGTATGTTTATGTTATTCATTTTTGTCTCCCATTTTTAGCTAAACAACTAAATTTAAATAAATGATCAATTGATGGCATTTTCCTTTGTTCAAGTGTAGAATCAATGTGAAATATATAGAGAGTAATAAATGGTATAGAAACCTCATAAGTGCACCATTACAAAATAGAGTTATCATTCAATAATTTTCACAATTATAAGGGACACTCAGCAACCATAACCCTAACCCTAAATGATGGGTGCAATGAGTTTATCCATGATGATGGGTTCTATATGACCTACACACACTAAATGACTAGTAACAATTTTATTGTGATATCACTCCTTCACACCATAAAAGGTAAAACTCAGCAATTGATTTATATAACGATAAATTTTTATTTAGACTTCCAGCATAAGTTTTACTTACTTAAAAAGTACATCAATCAAGAAAAAAAAATGATCCCATCAAATCAATGACCATCTAATCATGATAGTTAGTAAAACCCATACGTGTGCGAGGAAGCCTGATTGGAGCATTTTCCACCAAACATAATTTTGTGTGAAGGGTTAGGTTAGCAACAATAAGTCTTTATTTTTCTTTGTGGCCCTTGTACTTTTATTAAATTATAAGTTTTGCCCTTAATACATGTCTGAATTACTCTAACAATCTGCTTGAACTACTATTAAACTTATATGTCGGGCAACTATTAAATATGTTCGAACAACTCAATAAGAGCCAAATTACAATATTCGAACGACAAGGACTAGTCGTTCAGAAACAATAATCGTTTTAAATCTTTTTCCAGTATGAAACAATGATGCCCAAAAAGCTGAAAAAAATGGCCACAATCTCCTACCTCATCTGTAAAATACAACAATAATAATAATACTATGAAGTCAAGTACTAGTAAAAGCCATTAACAGTGAGCAGTGAGCAGTGAGCAGTGAGCACCATTCCTGGTGAGATGCAGTCCTTTCTTGGGGTTGGGTCCCATGCCATATGCTAACCCGCCAGAGCTCCATATTTAACGGTACCCCCTTTTACGTGTCAGCCCAAATTCTCAATTTCTCAGACATAACATAAGACACAGGTACACTCACACATATGCACACACATACACAGTACAAAAACACACACCAGACACCCCAAAAAATACAATATAGTATTCATTTAAAAAAAAAAAAACTCAAATCAAGACTTATCTTATTAAATACATTAATTATATAAATTTAACGTTGTTTACTCAATTAGTCTATATATATATATATTTCAAAGAGGTGTATTGGCTGAAATTTGAAACCCTTTTAGATTATATGCAGAAAGGTTAAAAAAAAGAAACCTTTTTCCTATTTTTCCAACTTTCTTTTGACTATAGACTTTGTTTCAGTCAAATCTTTACTCTTTTCTTGCACATTTTCAAAAAAGGGTCTTTTTCTATAATGGTAAAACATTGATACTTTTACTCTACAAAGAGAAAAGATGCAATCGTTTCTCCATGTCATTGTCAACTCTCTCTATCTATCACTAAATATCAAGACCAAGTACACAAACACGTAGATATATGTCTTTATCTTTATTTTATTGGATTCTTTATATAGTTTAAATATTTAGACTTTAGATTTTCTTTTGACTGGTTCATAAAGATTCCAGTTTTAGTTGATCTTTTACATTATTTGGAGATTTGAGTAGTTGTTAACTGAAGATTTATGAAGGGTATTGCTGTTGGTGTTTGAAGAAGTGGTTTTTGGTTGATTTTGAAGAGAAAATATTGAATCTTTGAGAGAAATACTCACTGGTTTGTGCTCAATGTAAGTTTTCAGATCTGAATTATAGTGCAATCTGAGGTTTTTGTTATTGAAATCAGCAAATGGCTCTTCTTGAAGCTTCTTTGCATTTGGTCTCCTCATTTAGATTCAAAGTTCTTGGATGCTTCCATGTCTATTTGTTAAAATGTATGTGTTTTAAGTCTGCTTTTACTATGTGTTTTGGTATGGTTTAATGATTTAGCGTTGATAAGTATGTGGAGATTTGTTGTATTACAAGCATTTTATACTATAGTATTCGTCTCATTCCAGTTTAGCAATGCAATGCTTCACCAGAGATTTCTGCATTGTGATGCTCCATGGAAATTGCCCTTTTTTCCTTTTCATTTTCGTTTTGTTTGTGGAATAGCTTTGAAAAGTATGTGTTATTGTGTTGTAAGCATTTTATATTGTATTAGCAATGTAATGCTTCACCAGAGATTTCGACATTGTGATGCTCCAGGGAAATTGCCATTCTTTTTTCTTGTCATTTTCGTTTTGTTTCTCGAATAGCTTTCGTCCTGCATACTCATATGGTTGTTTTAATTAGTTGAAGTATTTGTTTTTGGAATAATGCTGAAGCCTTTATGTGTTGTTTGCCCCAAAAGTGCTGCTCTTGTTGGGACCTATTGATGTTTAGTCTCTTTCTTCTGTAACGTTTTGAGCTTGTTTATTTATGAGCATATTTCTTTAACATTCTTAACCAGGCAGAGATGTTCTTTTGCATTAAAACTTTAGATTCAGTAATATTTGAGATTATTCATTTTTTACTTTGGAAATATTTGTGCCTCTAGCTGATAGAATTAAGCATTCTTTCCATTTCACAGGAGCTTTCCTTTTCTAGAATGCATGGAACACCCTTGCACGTCTGAATTTTGTTGAATATGGAACTCCGAGAAGAAAGCTCTAGATTTGGATCGTTACCAAGCACAACTTCAAGGAATCTATCATCTTCTTCTTCAGCATTCTTTTCGGCCAATCAATCACCCACATATCAGTCATCTACAAATTCTGGCAATCCACGTTCTGGGACCAAGGCAAATGTTGACTCCCTGGATACTAGTTCCACGATACCAGATCCTGAATCTTTATTGGATGTCGAGTTTGCAACATCAGATGCTTATCCTGTCACTGCGGCTTGTACTTCAAATGGTCTTCAGAAGTTGGATCATGTTCCTTCTTCTACACGCATTTCCAACCGCAATCTCTCAAATTATGGTATCGATCATGAAGATGATTCTTCCAGGAACAGGGGAAGACGGAAAAAGATAGGAAGGATGTATGAGACTTCAGTTACTCCTGTGTCAACTTCTTTTTCCTCTAATAGACTGAGGAGCTGTGATGTTTACATAGGTTTTCATGGTCGTAAACGTTTATTGCTAAGGTTCACTAATTGGCTTCGTGCTGAGTTAGAAGTTCAAGGTTTAAGTTGCTTTGTGACAGATAGAGCTAGATGTCGAAACTCTAGGAAGCATCGCACTGTTGAGAGGGCAATGGATGCTTGTACATTTGGCGTTGTGATACTAACCAGGAAGTCCTTCAGAAATCCTTATGCCATTGAAGAGTTGCGATTCTTCTCGAGCAAGAAGAACTTGGTTCCAGTATACTTTGATTTGGGTCCCAATGATTGCCTTGTTAGAGATATAATAGAGAGAAGAGGGGAGCTGTGGGAGAAACATGGTGGGGAACTCTGGCTTCTTTATGGGGGACTGGAGAAGGAATGGAGAGATGCAGTGAGTGCTCTTTCTCGTGTTGACGAGTGGAAACTCGAGGCTCGTGATGGAAAGTGGAGAGACTGCATATTAAAGGCTGTCACTCTCTTGGCACTGAGGTTGGGGAGGAGAAGTGTCGTTGACAGACTATCCAAGTGGAGAGAGAAGGCAGAGAAAGAGGAATTCCCTTTCCCTCGGAATGAGAATTTTGTTGGGAGGAAGAAGGAATTATCTGAGTTGGAGTTTATGCTTTTCGGTGACGTCAGTGGGGATGCAGAGAGAGACTATTTTGAACTCAAGGCCAGACCCAGGAGAAAGAATTTGACAATTGGTTGGAGCAGAAGCAATTCACTTGATGAAAAGCGAAGGGAGCAACAAAATGATTATAGCAACAGGAAGGGGAAAGAACCAGTTGTATGGAAGGAATCTGAAAAGGAGATTGAAATGCACAACACTGAACTTTCTCAAGCCCAGCTCCGTACACCGAAACATAAGGGTAAACGTGGTAGGAGAAGAAGATCCATGAAAATTGCATATGGTAAAGGCATCGCTTGTGTGTCAGGAGAGTCAGGAATTGGGAAGACAGAGCTGCTCCTTGAATTTGCACACAGATTTCATCAGAGATATAAAATGGTCTTATGGATCGCGGGGGAAAGCAGATATATCAGGCAGAGTTATTTGAACCTGTGGTCATTTTTAGAGGTTGATGTAGGAGTGGAGAATTACCTTGAGAAAAGCCGAATAAAGAGCTTTGAGGAGCAAGAAGAGGCAGCCATAGCTAGGGTGCGAAAGGAGCTCATGAGAAACATTCCATTTTTGGTGATAATTGATAACTTGAAGAGTGAAAAGGACTGGTGGGACCACAAACTTATTATGGATCTTCTTCCACGTTTTGGTGGAGAAACTCATATTATTATATCTACGTGTCTCTCTCGAGTGATGAACTTGGAACCTTTAAAGCTTTCTTTCCTATCAAGTGTAGAGGCAATGTCTTTAATGCAGGGAAGTGTAAAGGATTATCCAATCGCAGAAGTTGATGCTTTACGTGTCATTGAGGAAAAACTTGGACGGTTAACCCTTGGACTTGCCATTGTGGGAGCAATATTATCTGAGCTTCCTATAAATCCAAGCAGGCTTTTGGATACCATTAATCGAATGCCTTCGAGGGATGTAACATGGAGTGGTAGGGAAAATCATTCCTTAAGGCGAAATAATTTCCTCGTGCAACTCCTTGAGGTTTGTTTCTCTATATTTGACCATGCCGAAGGACCTAGAAGTTTAGCCACCAGAATGGTTCTGGCAAGTGGTTGGTTCGCACCAGCACCCATTCCGGTTTCTCTTTTAGCTCTGGCTGCCCATAAAGTCCCCGAGAAACACCAACGACGTCGATTTTGGAAAAAAGTTTTGCATTCCTTAACTTGTGGATTCACATCATCGTATGCTAGGAAATCAGAAGCAGAAGCATCTTCTTTATTGTTAAGATTTAACATTGCAAGAAGCTGTACAAAAGAAGGTCACATCCAATTCAACCAGCTTGTCAAGCTTTATGCCCGGAAAAGAGGAGTTATCGGAGTTGCACAAGCCATGGTACAAGCTGTAATTAGTCGAGGGTATGTATCTCAGCACTGGGACCATATTTGGGCTGCATGTTTCCTCATCTTCGGATTTGGGAAGGACCCTGTAATTGTTGAGCTTAAGGTGACAGAGTTGTTGTTTCTTGTTAAAGAAGTAATTCTGCCACTTGCCGTAAGGACATTCATTACATTGTCGCGGTGTAATGCTGCACTGGAACTCCTCCGGCTGTGTACAGATGCATTAGAAGCAGCAGATCAAGCATTTGTTACCCCAGTTGAGAAATGGCTGGACAAATCAGTCTGTTGGAGACCAATTCAAACAAATGCTCAGTTGAATCCTTGCCTTTGGCAGGAGCTTGCATTATCAAGAGCTACTGTCCTAGAAATCAGGGCTAAGTTAATGATGAGAGGGGGACAGTTTGATATAGGAGATGATCTAATCAGGAAAGCCATTTTTATCAGAACTTCAATCTGCGGTGAGGATCACCCGGACGCGATATCTGCTCGAGAAACACTCAGCAAAATTACAAGACTCCTAGCTAATGTTCAAAATCATACGTCTCCATAGACTTTTACATTTTTGTTGTGATTAACTTACTTTTAGGTTAGATTTATAGTCTTAGAATAAATTTCTTCATTTCAGTGAAAACTTTATACCATTTTTACATCAGTGAGATGTCTTCACTTTTTCTAGAAGTTCTTTTTAGTTTTTAACAGTAATGTAAAGCAGCTTCTTATTGATCTTGCTGAGGTTTTCTCACATGGGATGCTGTCATATCTGACATTCTTTGCTGTCCATTGACATTTTTGTAATGTGTACAGTTCAATTCCAGACCTATTGTCATCTGAGGCCTGAAGATTGGTTGTTTTAAAAAAGTTTTTCCCTTCAGCTAAATGGTTGTTTAGTTGTGAGATAAAAAGTGAACCCGGCTACATGTGAGACTCATTTGTATATTAGATAGCCAGACACTCGTTACCAAAGGGAAGTCTTTCCTGTTGTTTGTAGCTTAAACATGTTCACATCTCAGAATAAGAGGCAACTACAAGAACATTTTATTGCTTCTTGCATGATTTTCAGTTGGAGATAATGATTGTTAGATGCTTATGAAATTGGAGTCTGCCTCTCTGTTGGAACATTGATGCTCTCTTTTTAATTTGTTTCTCTAACAAGTAACTCACCTTAAATGAAACTTCATTAGATTCAGCCCGCTAATACATAGATGGGTGCCACGACTGAATGGACCATCAAACCGAACACAAGAATTTTCTTTTTACGTATGTAAGGTGTTTCTATACACATATAGGATGTGTTTGTACGTATATCGCTATGTGTATGTGCGAGTGGGTATGAGTAAAATGATAAGCTTTCTCTATACTTGATAGTTCATATCATTTCTTCGTAACTATATCATCATCTCTTCGTAACTAAAGCTGCTTAGAGACAGAGAGGACTTGCTTAAAAGACAAAAGCTGCAAAGTGAAAAGCAAACAACTCTGAGGCGTTTTACAAGCTAAACTTCACAAATGCTTGGGCTACATACCAACTACATGACTAAATCAAACCTTGTCTTACTAGATGGAGTCGGCGATTTCCAAAACACTGGAGTAAGTAAAAATTTATTCGAGAGAAGAAACTGACTGACTCTCACTGCTTTTGCTCGGCCTGCATACCAAAGACTAGAAAAGAAATTGAGCTGACATATCTGGTGTCCGGCATCAACTATTGAGATTCACAAGCCAACCAGAACAGAAGCCTATATCCGAAAGAGTTTCACAAGATAAACTTCAAAATTTCTAATCCTGCTTGCCTTGCCCCATTACACAACTACGGCTTCCAACCACGGTGATTATTAATCTTTTGATCGGTCAAAATTGCAGAAAGTTGGGACACTTTGAGGCTCTAAACACACAAGTGCATAGTTGTAGTACAGGCCACAATGATGCAGTCAACACCACGAAACTGACTCATGGCACAGCACCCATTTGCTTTGAAACCCAAAGTTCTACTCCAAATCAGTGCACTCCTTATTCAGGGTGCATGTCAGTAATTCGGAACCAGGAACATTAAGTGCTTTATATCCAAAAAGCTCTCCTACTGATCCAACCTGCTTTTCATCATCATCACTATCAATATCTTTAGGTGTTACACGGTTTTGATAACTTCTTCGCTGGACAACGTAAACATTGAAGTAATAGCTGACCAACATTTCTCTTGTTTTAGAACGGAGAATCTTAGAGGCATTGTTCCAGAATTTGTTCTGGGATGCAGCATTTAACCTCACCATATCCTTGAATCTATTTTCTTCTTCTTTTGTCCATGAAAGTGAAACTTCCTCCCCCATGCGATCGAACCTCCATCTGTAAAATAAGGAACAAAGTTCTAGCTTTAACTTCAACCTCCTCTCTGCAATGTGAAACCTAACACATTCAACAGAATCTGGAAAAGGACAATCACATGAATTATTCCTTCCTTTTCCAATGGGAAGCAATTCCATTGTGGTCTTGTTTTTTCCATCTTCTGGAGGCCACATTTGGATACCTAGCCACTTAGAATCACTATCAGTAACCATGCCAGTCCATTCAGGGACTTCAGCTTGGAAGAGTGGACCAACAGAAACATGTGCACTGGGCGACTCATCCATGGATGTCTCATGTTTCATATTTGCCTCTAATACATCAACACTTTTATGAGCTGGTTTCTCTAGGCTAGTTCCCGGTTCTGTCTTCTCACCGTTAACGGTTTCAGTTTGAGTAGCTGAGCATGAATTACAACACAATAACAAGCGAGGTACTTTCTGAGAAGAGAACCTTCTGCTCCCTCTTAATCTCTCCGTCAAATGGTCATTAAGATCCGCATCCTCATACATAGAAGGATGCATCCTGAGCTTCTTTTGCTGGTATATGAAATGATGCATCCAAGTCAGAATATTAACAAATGGTCTTATATATAGAGTTTGTTTAAGAAATCATGACAAAAAGAGCAAACCACTAACATAAGAAAAAAAATTAAAACATAGCATAAAACCACATTCAGAAGACTGATCTTCCAAATTTGTAGCTTTTCTGGTTGGAGATGTAAAATTTAAACAAAAATAGCTTGTGACACTGCTGGCAAACAGGTATAGACTTTGAAAATAATCGAGGACAACGATATATAAATTTCCAGTCAACATGAATTAGTAAACAAGAAACTGGAGCCTCTCAGTCTCACTTATGTTATCCATCTATAAATTAGAAAATGAAGGCCTTCTTGAAGAATGGCCTATTGCAGCCTAAGCATCCTAGCTTACCTTGAGATACGTGCACAAATGTGAAATGCATCCCTGAAGAGAGACACCAGACCCTTATGCATAGGCCTTATTTCAGGCTTAGGGAGGCCACAACCTACCAATTCTCACCAAGACTTTGATAGATGAAAAGGAGATACAAAAGAAAGTTCAAGCAACTAACATGATATAAACTCATTTTGAACACATATTTTTTACCATTCTATCAAACTAACCTAGTCACCTCTGAAAAAGTTGAACTGATTGACAATATTCATAAGGTTGGTGCTTCCAGAATTAAATTTACAACCACATGGCTCTCAGATAAAGTTATCCTCTCACCTAGCTGTGCCCCGTCTAGAAGTTACAGCAATGACTGATGTTGTTACACCAGTCATTTCTTAAATATTACATTTGACATAAATCAATACAGTGCATCGGAAACTAAGGAAGACCACACTCATATCTATGAGGCAATAAAAGTTGCAGTACCAAATGAAATCAAATCCGGCAAGTTTATGGACAGAAAAAGCCCAAGAGGCAATGATCTGGATTAAGAAAATCGGGCAGTCAAAAGCAAAGGGAAATGATTTATATGAAGATATCTCTTGAAAAGGATAAGAAATTCTTCTTATTTTGAAACTAACGACCAAATAGTGCTGAAAACAATTGTGAAAAGGAAGAAGAGGTTCAATAATGCTGTAAGTAACATAATTTTTCTGAGATATATAGTATAGCAACAACCAAAACAATAATGGTGACAAGAAAAATAATTAATCGCTTCGTACCTGCAGGGGAGACTCTTCTGCATTTAAATTGGTATGCCTTCTTATCAATCGTGATTCCCGAGCAAGCAAGGCCTGGATCCAGAGTTTGTCTGTCCCATGGTCTTTCCATTTGGAAAACTCGGGTATTCGTCCAACTGAAGGATCACCAGAATGTCTCGCAACATGCTTTAACCAATTCAGCATTAACAATGAAGAACTTTCTCGTCTCCTCTTCCGAGAATCAAGTATTTTCTCAACAACATTCTTAGATGACACCATGATATTGTCATGGTCATGGGCACAAAATACACCCTCAGCATTATCTATGTGATTTTCGGGAACCTTGTGCACCTTGCAAATAATTTTCTCAAGAACTGTTTTAGCTGATAACACAATGTCATTATCCTCTTGGGAACAACATTTTCCATTATTATCACCATATTGTTGCTTTGGATCATCATGCACTTCGTTAATGAATTTTTCAACAACCCTCTTGCCCAATAACACCAAATCATTGTCATTTTCAGTGAAAACCTTTTTGTCATCATCATTAGCACTATGCTTTGCATTCACATGTATTTCTTCAAAATTCCCAACAGCCGACCAGTGTCCTTCACTCTCCCCATTATCTAACTCAATATCCTTCCCACAGTTATCACATTCCAATTCTGCTAACTCATTCTTCATCTTTTCCTCCTCCCCTTCACTCAACAATGACCCCCTAAACCTTGCCTCTAACTCCCGCGAAAGTAAATCCATTTTCCGGCAAATTCCACTCTCTTCATCCTCCAAACAACTTTCTCTATTCCACATCCATTGATCCAATTCATTCAAATATTTAACATAAACTAACTTTATTGATGCTATCGACCCAAACCCTAACCCACATTGCACTGCGATGAAACCCCACAAATTCTTCCTACAAACCACAGCATACCCTCCAATCTTCCTAACCACCCAGAACAGCTTAAACAAATCCACCAGCCGCCCATCACCACACAACACTGGAACAGGCCTAAAACACTTAGCTCCACACCTTTCACTTAAAAATGCACTGAGCACTTCATCAAACATGCTCCTCAGCCTAATGTTACACTCACCAAAACCATTTTCCTTTATCATATAATCAAGATCATGTGTATACCCATCTATAGTTCCGCATGTTTGATTGATTTTCACTCCATTCACAGCTGACCCATCTCCCAATTTTGACCATTCTTCCATTAAATTTAATTCTTGACCACTCAAACGAGATTTCGTATATTTAATTTTTTTACCACTACAAGACTTCGTGTCTACATGTGTATATGAAACTAAAGGTTACAGCTGTTGACAAAAATGAGTGAGCCGTCAGATTCATTAACCCACCTCACCGAGTGGGATAAGGCTCGGTTTTATTTGATTTGGTTTTATTTTATATTAAATTTCCTTTTTTAACTATTTCCTTTTTGGGTTCAATAGAAATGATCAAAATCTATCGAGTAAACACATCAAGTTTGAAGCTTGTTAGCGTTAATGACTACAGATTAGATGATACAATTCATACATATATATGTATACATACAGATATGTGTGTGTGTGCGTGTGGTACAAATGGTATGCTCTGTTTTTTTCTGTAGAACTTTTACCTTTTCTTAAGCCCTTTTAAACTGCTTGCCCACCAGCTTTTTGCTTGAACAGCAAAGGGTAAAGAGTGAAAGCAAAGAAGAAATTAGCCAAATTAAGGGGATTGTGTGTAATGTGTGTGTGTGTGTTTGTGTTTTTTCTTTTGGTATTAATATATATCTGTTGAAAGAATTGGGGTTCATATATATGGGATATATATATAAAGTTGAAAGAAATGAGATTATGTGAATTTGCAAAAGATTACAAAAGGAGATGAGATTTTAAATACTAAAAAGTGGGTAAGGAAATTAATTTGTAATTACGAGTTTACATGATTATTTAGGTGAGGCTTTATTTGTATTTAGTGAAGGGATCGACTTTTAAAATGAATAATTCGCTAACATATTTATATAACTGATTTTATTTAATAAAAAGAAAGATTTAATTTGGTTTGAGCTGAACTTATGCGATTCAATAGAAAAAGAAATGGGATGTCTCACATATTCGTTAGAGCTACCCTAATTTATGGATGTTTAGAGGTGTGATGAAAATGATACTCAAAATATTGGGGTCCACAATCCACATCCTTGTGCTTTGGACTCCACAAGATTTAGGGTTAGGGTTAGATTTTTGTAATACGAGATTCAAATTAAAAGTAATATGTTTGTTACTGAATAATTGTTTGCAAAAAACTACGAGTTTTAACCTTCAAAGCACTTTTTTTCCTTTAAGCGAATCTTAAATTATTTTACAATACTTGATTAGTTATTAAATTATTCATTTTCTTTATTTGATAAATTTCTAATTTTATTCCTACTTTAAAAAATGGAACCAACTTTTGATCTTCGGAGTAAGTGAATTATTTATTAAGTTTTATCATCACGTTGGTTAAATCTCTACTAACATACCTTCTTTCAAAAATGAAACAGATATATTTTTTTTAAAGTAACATTTTAACCCATTGAGGTAAATATCATTCCTGCGCATTGGCACCTGATCTTAAGACGTGGATCATACAAAACACATTAACATAGCGTATTTCTCCTGTTCCGACCAAGCAATAATCTCCTCCTTCTTAGACCTAAATTGTTAATTGATTTTGGATGCATTTTGCATCTAATCTCTTAGATAGTGGTTGACCCTTCCAATCCAAATAAATCATATAAATGATAAAATAATTTAGGTTGAATTCCTAAATGCGATACAAAGAACTTTTTCTCCCTCATATAGATAGCTCTCTCTAACTTATACGCACAAGTTTGACAAATTCAAACATCAAAGCCTCGTAACATACGCTCTAAAGAAAAATAATTCAAACTCAAAACTTTCGAATAATATTTACCGTAGCCATTTCATTGTCACGCATAAATGTGATGAGATCCCCTTTGATTGCTTAACCACGAAGCCTTGTCCTTGTGGCACAAAGCTTTTATAAAGTTTCAAGTGAGAGCCACATAGCCAAAGATACATAGACGTGCAACATAGCAGAGGTAACATCAATGAATTACTCCATTTCCTGAGTTAGAGCAAACTTAATGGGGTTCTAAAATGTAAAACTTTTTATTTTTAAATATTTTTATGCATTTTTAGAGTTTCATACCCTAAAAAATAATATTATTCATAAAAAAAGTACGTAAAGTTCATCACTTTTAAATTAAAAAATACCAAAATAAAACTCCAGACTCCAAATTGTTCAGCAAATCCATAAATAGTACTACTTTTTAAATTATGGGACTCTAAAAATACACAAAAATACCCAAAAATAAAAAAATTTATATTTTAAAACTCCCCATTGAGAATAGCCTTAAGTCTTTAACTTCGGCGCAAATAGGTTATTCTATCTCCTTTTTATTTGTTTTATGATAGAAACTCCCACAAAAAATCTCGTATTCAAGCAAGAATTCCTAATTTCCGGGACACGACCCTTTCCAAAGGAAGCATTGTCAGAACTTATAAGGCAGAAAGCTTACCCAAACTGACTCCAAAAAAATTAACTTCATGACTACCTATCTTTAATTTGTTGAAGTATGGCCACAGATTATAGAATATGCCCTAATTGTTGGACCCCCCTATTCAAACTCCAATCATACAAGAAAGATTTTCATTTGCCTTGCTTTAAAAAATTGACTCCCGAAAAATTACGATTACGGTTCCGGGCCTTAATTGACACGCTCGTATTTTTCCAAGAGCCATATTGAGACGATCAATTTTTTAAAGAGGCAAAACCAAACTTCTGAAACTTTCAGGGGACAAACGAACCAAATCTGATATCAGAAAAGAAACAACCAACTGAACAAATATATATTACAAATATGTCGAAATAGAAACAGATTTGGCTCTTTCTCCTCTTTGGGTTTTCCGGGATTCAGGTTTGGGAGGTGGCTGAAGGGTACATGTCCTGGCAAACTATGCAGTTTACTGAATTCGAAGTTCATAAGAGGAAAAATGCTTCAAAACGTTACCGCTGATGACCAGCTGAGTTGAGAATGGACCCCACGTGCTCGTGTGGCACACCCCTACACTCAGCCAGACCCATTACTTATAACATTTCCAAGAGTTTCCCTCATAAAGAGATTTGAATTCTGAAATCATAACTTCATACTCATGAACCAATTTTGTATGCCCGTCCTTTTGCCTCTCTGGTTTTCCATAATCTAATACTTTACAAACCAAAGATTCAACTGACAAGCAGCAGAACGGAAGGAGAAAAGGCGTGATCGAAAAAAATCCTTCGGTATGTTACTAGATCATGCAGTCTATTCAATCTAAACTAGCTAATCAAAGACAACATATACGAGTAAGCACATAAATGAAGGGCTCATTTTCTTTTTTCTTTTCTCTCCAGGTCTTTTGGTTTTAGGGGGTTTGGTGCAGAAGACGACTGATTGACAGACCACGATGGCACACAGCATGTCCAATGACCCCTGACTAGAGAAAAGTTTTCAGCTAAGTCTTGTACCCTCTCAGAGTATCACTTGTGATCACCTGGTAAATCTATGTGATGTCAAAATCTGCGTCTTTACCTGCTTTTCAATTACCTTACTCTTTTGCCCTATTCTCCAAGATTCTAGGGGAAGGAAAATGATGAACGAAAATCTTAAGTAACAACAAGAGCAAACTGATTCCAAAGCTGTGATCGCCACCCAAAACGAAAAATAACTGAATGCCTTAGGCATGCATGACTTCTGATTCTCGTAGTCGAATTCGCAAGAGCAAAGACGTAAAGTGCAAAATTTTAATGGCTAACCATCAGTTGGGACATCAAAAATCATTTCCTACAATAAAGACAAAACAAAATTTAGTGGTCTGATAACTACTAACAAATTCACTAGCAAATATATCTAGTAGTAGAAACTACGTGCAAACCTGATTGCAGATAGGACAAGTGTCACTTCTTTCCATCCACTCAAATATACATGCAAGGTGAAAATGATGCTCACATTTTGTCAGAATTTTTGGGTTTTCTGCATCGTATTCTGTCAGGAAGAGCAGAATATTAGCGTACAACTTCCCTGCTAGGCATAAAGGCAGAAATGCACAAGTCAACTAGAAAACAAGACAAGTGATGCTACTTCACCTTCAAGACAGGTAGGACAAACATCCTCCTCCTCCTCCACTAGTGATGAAACAATAGGCTGGCTCGACTTTTTAAGATCGCCAGACTTTTCAACTTCAACTTCCACTTCTTTAGATGAAGCAAGCTCAATATCAGATTGCACTTTGCCATCTGTCACCTTCAAGTCTTTGGCTGTAGTTGCTAAACTGCTGCCAGAATTTGTTTCTTCCACAGATTCGGAGTTCATAGTTTGCACAGCGGCCTCAGTCTTGCTGCCACTGCTTTCTTGATTACCAGGAGGTGTTCGTGGGCGTTCGGCATACATATCATATGGTATTGGTGCAGGAGGAGGTCTATAAGTTTCTTGGATTGAAGTATCAAGATTCGTATCAACTACGATCCCAGTTGAAAGCATAGAGGCTGCTCCATGATGAGGCGACAAGGGTTGGCGCTCTTCTGAGACTCTTGGATACTGCAAATAGAGAGTCAGATCAACAACAGAAAATCCGTTGATCTTAGTCCAGATCAGTTCCACAAGAAATAACTCACCATGCTGCATGACGATGATTGCTATGAAACTAAAACCATTTCAGAGAAGAAAAGTAAGCCAAGAAACTGGAATGCCAATGCAATTTCATAAAACTAGACCAAGGTCTATGTCTTTAGAAAAGAAAAAAGGGCATAGGCTGGATTTGCAACTAGTACTTCTTCAGAGGATCCGTAACGGGTCAGATGGATAGCTATTTTTGGAACTAATGTACAAACAAAGACACTAGGTGAAAACCAGTTGCCGCAAATAAGAGATACAATTAAACTGATGCAAAAGAGGCTCAGGTCTAGGTCAGGATCTATGACTTACATGATAGAATGGAGATGAACTAGGTTCGGCTTGCATAGAAGCACAGCAACAGCAGCAGGCTCCCATTTCTATCAGCTATCTTTGTTATCCACAGGGAACTATGCTCACTTTGGTCATTGTTCCCCTCTCTAAATAAGAAAAGGATATCATGTCAGGGGAAAGATAAAACAGCATCATACTAGAAGAAAAGAACGGGACGATGGTGACGCTCAATCATCGTCAACAGGAACTGTTAAAAAAATATATCCAATCACAGCAAGCAAAAGAACATTACAACAAAAAGTAGTGCTAATGATGCATAAACAAACAAAAACCACGAAATGCTCCATACCAAGGTTACAATCATACTAATTATTTTCTTTTGAGATGCAACTGTACAAATCATTCTGCAAAAATTGATTACAAGAGCATGCGAGTGAAGAAGCCCACTTACAAATGAGAAAGAAAAGCACATTAAATACACCAATTCATTAAACAAGTAACTTCATAAGAAATCACAACATAATTCATATTTAACTTGTAAGTTGTAAACTATATGATAGCTTAAGCAGATAAAAACAGCTATATAAACAACCCATATATAAATACGATTGCATAAAAGTCGCAACATTTTACTACATAAATTTGTCTAACATATTCTATATACGATATCTCCAACTTTTAGATGAAAGTGTGATAAGAACAACAAGAGATATAGAGTGAGTATTAGCATCATTCTATAGTAAAATACACAACATAATTCACCATGAGTCGTACATAGACTAATTCTGACAGCAAAGACATTTTAAATCAACGATCCATTTACATATAGCTTAAGGTAAATCAAAACCTAACTCATGACTGAAGCTTGTAAAATCAAGTTTTAATAATCCACTAACTAAATTAAATTACCTATCAAGTAATTTCGCAAGAAAAATCCATTCAACATAATTAAGCAAAAGTTATAATCACATAGTCAAACAACTCACATGATATCAAAACATCACAAAATTAACCAAAATTCACCACAAAAAATTAAACATAAAATAAATCAGTTTAATAGTAAAAATTAAATGTCCCCAAGCAAACAACTGGATCACTCTACTAAAACTTTAATACAAGAAAAAGAAACCGAAAGCTTCATAACTATAATCAGCTTCAAATATACTCACATATACACACACGCAAGAAGAAATCCAAAACTTCAAAACTATAATCAGCTGCAAATATATACACACACATACATATATATACACATAATCACAAACAAAAGTTCCAAAATATCATATCTATAATCAGCTGCAAACACATATGTATATTTATATATACTAATATATATATATATATATATATATATATATCTATGTGTAAGTGTGTAGAATTACCAAAAACAAACAAATGAATACATAACAAAATGCTTACCGAAACAACCAAACAATCAATTAGTCAAATTCAGCTATATATACTAATAACTATAGACGACTACACATACATACATACATACATATATACATATATATATATATGCATATATAATTTTCCAAAAAACAAACTACGAATACTTACAAAAAGCTCACCACAGCAACCAAACAATCAATTAGTCAAATTCAGTATATATACTGATGCTATACACAACTTACATATACCGTATACGCATGTACATACATGTGTGTGTATATAGGTGTACATATGTATTGTATATATACATACATGTGTGTGTGCATATGTAGAGAGAGAGAGAGAGAGAGAGAGAGAGAGAGAGAGAGAGAATTACCTCTGTGTGTGTGTGAGATTGAAAAGGTGGAGACTAAGTGGAGCTCTGTGTTGTCTTACTCAACTTTGTTTATTTTGTTTGAGAGAGAGAGAAAACAAAGGTGTTCGTTTCGTGTGAAACGACTTTTTATTGAAATAACTGAAGACTTTATTTATAGAAATGTGGACTATTCCAATTATTTTATTTGTATATGTTTAAGTATTATTTATCTTTTTAATTATTTAATATATAATAATAAGATAATGTGGTGGTGATAATTGATTATAATTAGTATGTGGGTAATGGGAATAGAAAAAAATTATATTTGTTATTTATTCGAATACAAATAAATATATGATCTCGATTCGTATACGAGTTACTCAAGATATTATGTAAATAAAAATATAATATAGAGCTTATGGTCTTTTTTTTGATAGCATGATTAGTGTTTGACTTTATCTATTTATACAAAGGAAGATTAAAATTCTCCATGCCTAATGATCGAACTAAGTTTTATGGTTTAGTGAGAGCAGCATTAAAAATAAAACAATTACATCATCTTTCTCAACAAGAGAGATGTCCAATGATAGCAAGAGTTGCAGGTCATTAAGGATGTTGGTAATCCAATCCAACAAAATTGAGTTTTCTTAACTAACCAATCAACAATTTTATTTTATTTGCAGTTCTACCGACATGCATAATGCTAGAAGTGGAAGAGTTTGAGATGTATGAAGTATTATCTCTAACAATTGAGTCTATTCTCCAATTGAAGTATGAGTGTTTTTGTTATATTCTAGTACTTCTTAATTTCATATTTTTGTGGTAAGAAAAGTTTTTGTAATTTTTAAAATCACAGAGAAAGGTAATAATTATAAAAAAAAAATTTAGATCAATTTAAATTAACTCATCAATCTCTTACATAATTAATGAGACCGGTATGTATGAATTTCATCAATATATAAAAAACTTTATCTCAGTTTAAATTCACTGAAAAGTGTCCCATGTTAGGAACTTGAGAGGTTAGTGAAATTATTTAAGTATCTATGAAAATTAACAGAAAAATTGCACAAAAAGTTCCAATTGGCTTTCTAAATTTTTTAATTCGTCCATATTATTCAAAATTAATCAATTTAGTCCTTATTATTTAAAAAAAATCATCTCTATTATTCAAAATAAGTCAATTTAATTCTTGTTATTTCTCAAAAAAGTTCAATTTAGTCCCTATTGTTCTTCAAAATTTAAATATAGCCAATTTAGACAATGACTAAATTGAAATATTTTATAAAACAATAAGAATTAAATTGACTAATTTGAACAATAAGGATGAATTTAAATTTTTAAAAAAATAATAGAACTAAATTGACTAATTTTAAATAATAGATAATTTTAAAATTTTAAGAAAATAATAGAGATGATTTGTGCAAATTTTCCAAATTTAAAATCATAACAAAAGAAGGAGATTATCTGTCAAAACAAATATCAATTAAGGTCATGGAGACGCGTGGTGGAATTGGTATCTTCTATTCATACGCCACCGCTTCAAGTTTGGTGGCTGATTCTCCTAACAAATTTGGTTTTTAATGCGGTTGTTAGCAGGCTCTTTGAAGCTCAGAAAAATGATTTTTTCTGCCTCCAATATATCTCTAACCTTAAATTTGAATGATTTGTAATTCCTTAGAGAGATGAAAGATATAGAAAAGGGTTAATGACTAAAATGGTCTTTTATTGTAAATATCATTTCACTTTTTGTAGAACTCATATATGTATATTAGCATGTTCTCTATATTAGTAAAATTATCAAAAATCCCTCTATAATTTTTGAAACTTAACACATTGCTCCTCTCCGTCTCTTTTAAGCTAACGCCGTTAAAAGAATTTGTTAAAATAATAATTTTACCCTTATATTATACTTTTCTTTTTCTTTTTCTTTATTCTCTCTCCTCTAATCCTTTTCACCAAAAATAAAATAAAATAATTTAAATTTCATCATCTTCCTCACCTCATACCCCCACCCTACCCCCCGTCAACCCCCACTCTTTCTTTCATCAGCCCCCCATGACCCCCCGTCAGCCCCGCCCCACCCCACCCCACCCTACCCCCCATCGTCCCTACCCCTAGCCTCGTCGTCCCTCATGCCCAATCCTGTGTGTGGTGCGTGATGTGTGTGTGTGTGTTCATGCTGTATGTGTTGTGTGTGTGTGTGTGTGTGTGTGTGTGTGCGTGCATGCTTTGTGTGTGTGTGTTGTATAGGGGCTGATAGGGTAGAGGTAAGGGAAAGAGTGGTAGGTGGGGAAGATGGGTTTTATGTTTTTTTAATTTTTTTCAATTTTTGTGAGTAAGGATAGGTACAAGGGCATTTTGGTCAATTATTTAGTTCATATAAAGGCAAAATCCACTCCTAACTGCGGATAAAGCGTGTGGGTTATACTTTGGATGGAAAAACAGATGGCATGCAAACGGAGAGGGGCGGTGTGTCATTTTTAAAAAATCATAAGGGAGTTTTTGATAGTTTTGCTAACACAGGGAAAATGGTTGATATATATGAATTTCACAAGGAGCAGAGCGATATTTACCCTTTAGTTTTTTGACATTTTCGTCTCTTATTTTCGAAATGTGACATTTCAGTCCTCCATCTTTTATTTTGTGACAATGTTTGTCCTTTTTGTGAAATCTATTAAAAATTAACGGCAAAATTGTGATGTTAAAATATCGATTTTTTCCTTGTTAATTCTGAAAATTGGTAGTCATGTGAGTTGCACGTAAGTTTGGCGTTAAATTTTTAACAAATTTTACAAAAAGGACCAACATTGTCACAAAATGAAAGATGTGGTACTGAATTGTCACGTTTCGTAAATGAGGGACGAAAATGTCAAAAATTTAAAAGATAAGAGACCATTTTGATAATTTATTCTATAGAAAATGACCCAAAAAACTTACTCTTAGTGTTGTGCCCAATATTTTAGTCCTAACTTCAATAAGAGCAAACAAAGTAACCAAAGAGCAAACTCATAACAAATTTGGGTAAATAAACAAAGTGTTTCATTAAATAGCAAACTCATATAAAATTTACATAAATTTTACACAAAAACTAACCAAGTGAAGCAAGAAAACTACACAAGTAAGTCCACAAGAGACCAGTTTTGACAAATTTTTCAGTTCATATGGTTATTCCTAAACTTCTTCTCAGCACAAATCTTCGTGTGAATTAGACTGATAATATTGTCCTTGACATGCTCTTCAGATTCAAAAGTTGTTATATGGATTATGTTGTTATGTTCTCTGTTCGTAACTATTTCTTGATAAACTTAAATTCTATTAATAAATTAGAGAATTACAATCAACAAAACTTAGAGAAATGAAAATTAGATAATAAGTTATCTGACAAAGGTTGTAACATATTAGAGATCCAATCCAAAGAAAGATTTCCACTTGTGAAACACTTTGCAATCTAATTAGCTACACAGTTTGTAGTCCTACTAAACACTGAAAGCTAATACAACCAAAAATAATGACAATAATGTGTAACTCTCGATTGTATACAAGCTTTTAATAGTTTAATGTACTAGAGCAAGAGTTAATAGTTATAGTATGAGTCAAATTTTGTCTCTAACATGTATTCTTAAGGGGTTCAAGGTCCTCTTCAAGATCTTCAAAGGTCAGGTTTTGAGATTTATGAGCAGTCTAATGGTTGATTACTCCTCCAACAGTTGGAAGACTAGGCTCGAATCTCATAATGGTGGGGTATTTTTTTTTCTTTTTTTTTTTTAAAAGGAAGGGGTTCAAGGTCCAGAGCAGTTCTATAGGCTAGCACTTTGAAGAATGATAGGTCTCTTCGTGAAGTATTTTTTAGCCCATTACTGTTTGAACGAGAACCAATTCCTCCTATAATTATCTGGGCCGGCCCAGTATGAAGATCCAGGAGAAAGTAAAGAATTATCTAGTGCTAATCGGGATCGTTTCGACTGTTTAGTAATGCTTAAATTAGTAATTTACTTTATTGCAGGATGATTTAATTAAAGAGTGATTACTAATTTCTTGTAAATAATTTCTGATTGCATTGTAGATAATTTCTGAGAGCAAATCAGGTGCTTAAGTGGCTGAAATCATATTCATTTCCCAGATTTTTCCTAGTTGGCTGGGTATTTATTAATTTTAATTTTATTAACTAAATTTTTTTATTATTAAATTAATTAATAATAATTATTTAAAAATGTGACGAGAAAGGTCTAGGGAATGCGATGGGGTGAGGGCTAGGGGTGGAGTGGGTGAAGGTGGGGTGAGGGCATAGATAAAAACAATTTTTATTCTTTTTAATTAAATATTTTTTTACTATAAAATGTTGGTAATATTGAAAAATTAGAAAATATTTTTTTTGGTCGAAATAATATTTCGTTTATTAATACTCAACATTAGAAGTTAACCAATTCTCGTGGATTCAAATACAAAGTACAACACATTAAAAAATTTAATTGAAGGAACAACTATCTAGTCTCAAGATAAAGAGTATGATCTAACATTTTTCGCTAACCAATCAATTATGCTATTTATATTTCTACAAATGTGCTTGACGCTAATGTTATTCCTATCCTGAATAAGAAACTTAGCATCAACAATAAGACAGTGTATTGACTAGTGTAATATAGATGGTTGAGTAAAGCCTTCAACTAATGGCAATCAAATTCAATCATTACACTATCTAACTCTTACGTCTTAAACTTAGAAAATATTTTGAAACAAAGAAACAGGGCCCTAAATGCTCTAATTTCAATATATTATTATTTGACTATTTTACCCAACATTTTTACGATATTGCATAGAGAGTCCCTTTCCCTTTATATGGTTATTGCCTATACATATGCCGAAACAACCCCCTCCCCCGATGTGTTTCTTCTCTGCTAAGTTTACTGAACCCTCAACAGACAGCAATGGGAAATGGTAATTTTTTTTGGATAAAATAAAATCAATACAATAATCAATTAAGACCCAGAAAACAAAAATAGATTGGCATGTACTCAAACTCATGAAAAAAGCAAAAAAAAAAAAAAAAAACTTTACATATAATTTTTATATTGTATTCATAAAATTTTGTTTCCAATTTTCAGGTGAGAAAAGCCGCCCCTTCAAAAAGATCAAGTTTTCTTCCAAGGTATATATTTATGTGCGGTGATATTTTTCAACGAATTTTTGTGAGAATATCATTTTTTAAAATAATTTTGTTGTTAACTTCATAAAGGATGAGCTAAAGGCTGCTGCATCTATCGAAGAAGACGAGGCTTATTTTGAGAGAGACAACGAAGATGATCTTCGTGATGGTAACTTTTACATACATATTGTTTATTCCACCTTTTTTTAATAACTATTTTCTGTATCTTCTATTATTTATAATTGAAGTGTTTATTTGGATTACCGTGCTTTGTTTGATTTTAACTGCTATGGGGTTGGATAAATTTAGTGTAATATGTGGGGTGCTTTATCTGATTTGCATTGAAGCGGAATTGTGTAAATTTGGTGAGATGTGAAAATGTGTTGATTAAGTAAAAGTTTGTTTGACATTATTGTGCTCTACATGATAAAAAATTGAATTTGTTTAGATGAATTTAGTGAAAGTTTGAAAAAGATTTGATTTTTAAAGGGTTTATTTGAAATTCTTGTGCTTTATTTGATTTAAGTTGAAATTGGGTTGGATGAATTTAGTGAAAAATGTTAAACAGATTTGATCTTCAAAGAGCTTATTTGAAAGTATTGTGCTTTATCTGATTAAATTGAATTAGGGTCGTTACATTTAGTGAAATATGTGAAAAATATTTAATTTTTAAAGAGTTCATTGGAAATTATTGTGCTTTATTTGATTTAAATTGAAATAGGGTTTGATGAATTTAGTGAATAATGTGAAAAAATTGATTTTAAAGAGATTATATGAATTATTGTGCTTTGTTTGATTTAAATTGAACTGGAGTTGGATTACTTCAGTGAAATATGTGGAAATGATTTGATGTTTAAAGAGTTTATCTGAAATAGGGTTGCATGAATGTAGGGAAATATGTGAAAAAGATCTGATTTTTAAAGAGATTATTTGAATTTTTTGCTTTATTTGATTTAAATAGAAATGGGGTTATGTGGAAATTATTTGATTTTGAAAGGTGATAGAGAAGGGAAAAAGAGAGATTTTACTAAATTGGAGCTTAAACCCGATCATGCAAATCGACCATTGTGGGCTTGTGCTGATGGGCGTATTTTCCTGGAAACATTCTCCCCACTTTACAAACAAGCCTATGATTTTCTCATTGCCATCGCCGAGCCCGTTTGCAGGTACAAATTCAATCTAGCTTTGAATTTACACGTAAATTTTGTTTTTGTGTTAGTGGATAGGTTAATATGTGCACATCATTAATTTACGACTCCTTTGGACATGTTGTATAATGGTAATGTTTGTTGGTTATTGAAATTTTAAATCTTCCACTCAAGCTGTTTGCAGGTACCAAATTGATCTAGTTTAACAATATGCATATATGAATGTGCATATGAAGTTTTTCATGTGTTGTTTGGTAGGTTGGAAACATGAGTATCTTTAATGTACAATCCATTTTGAAACATTACACATATGGTGTTTAGTACAACCGACTTGGTAACATTTAACATGTGGTGTTAATGTTACTTTCGATACTTCGCTTGTCTCCTGAATATTAGAATTTGATGGGTTTATATGTTTGGATATTATGATTTGTAGGCCAGAGTCGATGCATGAGTATAATTTGACTCCTCATTCATTGTACGCCGCTGTGTCTGTGGGTCTTGAGACCGAAACTATAGTAGCTGTGCTGAATAAGTTGTCAAAGACCAAGCTTCCAAAAGAGATGATTGATTTTATTTATGCTTCTACTGCCAACTATGGCAAAGTGAAGCTTGTCCTTAAGAAGAACCGTTATTTCATTGAATCCCCATTTCCAGAGGTAAGATGGTTAGGAACTTTACTTTTTGTGTTCATTAGCAATTTGCATTAATTTACTGAGGCATAACGCTGATTGTATTCGGTAGGTGTTGAAGAGGTTGCTCAATGATGAAGTCATAGGTAAAGCAAGGATTTTATCTGAGGTCTGTCCATGATGCATAATATCCTTTTATTATTCTTTTGGTTTCACTGAGGTGGACTAGATAAATTACTTGTGGTCTGTGAAGACTCATCTGTTCAAAATAACTTTGGTATTGTTATGTTGCTACTACATATGATGAAGGGAGCACATGGAAGTGATGGATTTAGTGTTAGCAAATCCTTGGCGGAAATCGAAGGAAGGCATGATGAGTTGATAAATGAAGCTGATGTAGCAGCTGCTACCGAAGAAAAAGAAACTCATTCTTTTGAGATTGATCCTGCTCAGGTAATTATGGGAAAGTTGCTTGATAAGTTAGGATTTTGTACAGGGTTAAAATGAGGCTTGCTAAGAACTTTTGTACTTCCTCTGTTGTTCATTTAATTATATTCTCTTAATGTTCCTTTTCGGGAGGTGGGGCGAGAGGGGCTGTTGGAGGTGGGTGTAACCGAAATGTGGCCATGCATTCTTTTATGATGCTGCATTAAGGTTGTCAGGTGGGCAACATCTTAGGGCTACAAGAGAGAACTTGTTATCATCTGAGTCAAGAATCAGTGACTCAGTTATATTGCAGCTAGTGGTGTATTTCACCATTCAAACCAACATTATGGTAGTTTTTGGGTTGGATACACTAAGAACAGTGTTCTATCCTTCAATATTGTCTTTTCAAGATGCTGTTTTAGAAACTCCAACTTATCTCTTTGATTTAATTTCTTGGTTTTCTCATGAAAATAGTTTCATGCTTCTTTGTTTTGCTAAATTTTGGCAGAGGTGGTAGATATTTGTTGCTATTTGCTATTCTTGGACTTAGAAACCACAGATAGTCCGAGTCTGAAATGGTTCTTTCTATCACTGTAGTAGAGCTGGGATATATCTAATAGTTGAGCTTAAAGTTCCAATTACCTTCTTTCTTGTGATGTGTCAATATGCTGGTCAAACTTGAATCTGGTTTGTTTAGTTCTATTATCCCAATTTTGCGTTCAAACCAGTATGGCCAAGCTAATATCCTCTGACCTTAAGACTGTTGTTCACTTGGAAAACCTCAGATTAAGTCCCAATTTTGTCGTTTTTCAATCAAAAGTTGTGCATGGTGAACTAAATAGATATAGCCTTGTTTTCTTGACCATGTGAAAAGCAATCTTGAATAGATGTGCCTTAAGTGATGTAAATGGAAGATCACATATCAATTTTTCGAGAAATGCTGAATAATACACAAAATGTGCAAACACAAATGGAATGTTCTATTTACTAATTTATGTGCTGACAGGTTGAAAATGTAAAGCAACGTTGCTTGCCAAATGCATTAAATTATCCTATGTTGGAGGAGTATGACTTCAGAAATGACACTGTAAGTTGTTTATGTTCGTCTTCCCTGTATTAGATTGCAGATGAAAGTAGCGATTTGCAGGAACAAACAACCTGGTGTGCTATACTGCATAATGAAATGATCTGTTATGTTCCTTTCTTTGTGTATGCTGAATGTGTTTTACTTGGCACTTGTTGGACTCTGCAGGTCAATCCCGACCTTGACATGGAGCTGAAGCCTCAAGCACAACCACGACCTTATCAAGAGAAGAGTTTAAGCAAGATGTTTGGAAACGGTAATGGGATTAACACCTACACAATACTTTTCTTTGTCATTTATGTAATCTGCCTGAGTTACTTCTTTTTGTCATTTCCATAATCTGCATGACTGCTTTTATCTTCACTATTAGCCAGTTGAAGCATTTGGCATTTCAGGTAGAGCGAGGTCTGGTATCATTGTGCTACCTTGTGGTGCGGGAAAGTCTTTAGTGGGTGTTTCTGCAGCCTGCAGAATAAAAAAGAGTTGTCTTTGTTTGGCAACAAATGCTGTATCTGTAGATCAATGGGCTTTCCAATTCAAGCTGTGGTCAACAATTCGTGATGAGCAAATATGTCGTTTTACATCTGATAGCAAAGAAAGATTCCATGGTAATGCTGGTGTGGTTGTAACCACCTATAACATGGTTGCTTTTGGTGGAAAACGTTCTGAAGAATCTGAAAAGATCATTGAAGATATAAGAAATAGAGAGTGGGGACTGCTTCTCATGGATGAGGTACTTGCATGCTTGATTATTGAGAAATATGGGATCTATCTTGTGGTGATGTATCTGTGTTTCTTTATATTTATTACCCTGCAATATGCTTATTCAGGTGCATGTGGTTCCTGCTCACATGTTTCGAAAGGTCATCAGCCTTACTAAATCTCACTGCAAACTTGGGCTTACTGGTATGGACTTTTGTTAACTTGATTCATAAGCATGTCAGTTTTGGTCTGAGGGATCCTTTTGCTTCTATGACCACTATTCTTCTCTGAATTTTCCTCATAAAGTGGTAATTGATGTTGCTTATGGAACTGCAGCAACACTTGTTAGAGAGGATGAAAGAATTACGGATTTGAACTTCCTTATCGGTCCAAAGTTGTATGAAGCAAATTGGTTGGATCTGGTGAAGGGAGGATTCATTGCAAATGTGCAGTGTGCGGAGGTGTGGTGTCCAATGACCAAGGAGTTTTTTGCCGAATATTTGAAGAAAGAAAATTCCAAGAAGAAGCAGGTCTGTTGACTTTTGAGTGATTCTTCCACTATTAGCAGTTTGAATGTGGTCAGATTCTGACCACGGAAAAAAAAGAAAAAAGTATTCAGATGAGTTGCAACCAAGGATTTGAAAATTTATTCTTCGACTGTTTTCAGATGACTTGCGTCTATCTGACAAACTTTTGATGATATTTATGGGAGGTTGTGTCTGTCAATAGAAGGTTAGAAGATTTCAGAAACCTGGTTTGACAATTCACCATATTAATATCCAAAACTACCCGAAGACCAATACATCAATTAACCAATGGATGTGATACCCTCCTTCTATAAGACATCTGTGTCTGAAAGTCCGAAAAATTTCCTTAAACCCTTGCCTATGAGAACCACTTAAGTTGTTCCCTGGTCTATTGCATTTGCTGTTATGAATTTATGATCTTTCAATGATGTTTGTGATTCTCTGACCAACGAAGGATGAACTGAAAATATAAAATTTATCTTCTGCTTAAATGATCTGGTGCTTGACCATGATTACAAGGTGCACAATCAGCTGGTTATATTATATATTTTTGCAACTGTTAATTGACAACCTTTACTGTTGGAGAGGGGTTTTATCTTTGTTTATTTATTTTATCCAACACACCCCCTGATTCTTTTGATTCAGCTTTGCATGTGGAAATATTCTTTCTCAAAAAGGTGGTGGTGAGACTTCAACCCAGGAGCTTTTGATAACTGGGCTCCGATATAATGTTAATTGACTACCTCATATTAAAGCCTAAGCTATTAGAGAGGGCTTTACGTTATTTATTTATTGTCTCCGACAGTAATGATGCCTTTTCCCCAAAGAAAAAGTCGAAAAAGGGGCCCTCCTCTGCAATGATTTATCTTTGAAACTTAATTTCCTCTTTCATTGCGCTAATTTTGCATTTTGCTTTTCCAGGCACTTTATGTGATGAACCCTAATAAATTTAGGGCTTGTGAGTTCCTAATCCGGTTTCATGAACAACAGCGTGGTGACAAAATAATTGTTTTTGCTGACAATCTTTTTGCACTCACCGAGTATGCAATGAAGCTTCGGAAACCTATGATATATGGTGCTACCAGGTTTGTTAAGATTTGATCATTTTTAAGTATTTGGTAGTGCTATAAATGCTATCTTTCAGATGGTTTTGGTCAATCATGTGCAGTCATGCTGAACGGACAAAAATTCTTGAAGCATTCAAAACCAGTCGGGAAGTCAATACTATATTCCTTTCAAAGGTACATTGCACTTGCATATTTTGTTGCTTTATTATGGAAATTTTCCCCACTGAAATCATGTCCCACTTAGCACTTTATGATAGCTGGCTTGAATTGTATGAACATTTACATGTCCTCACACATTATCTTAACATGCATATATGTGTAAATGCCATAATACCTAAGGTAAACTGGTCCAAAAGCACCTCTAGGAATTAATGTAGAGAATTAGAAACTTGTTGGTTTCAATATCAACGAACACACTCGTTGATATTCTACTGGTGAGGTTAAGGATGCTACACTAAATGGTCAAAGTCAGTGTGGAATGACGTTCTGAAATTAGGATGTTGTAATTGTGAGAGTATCATATATGGAAGATTACAGACACAGGCGAAACAGGATTTTTGTAGGATGATAAGAGTAATTGGAATAAAGTGTAATTGAACAATGTTGATCTTTTGACAGTCTATAAGTTGAGATGTGATTAACTTGTATCTCAGCGCATGCGTTTTGCATTTTCACTGGGAAGGTAATGATGTGGCTTTTATGCTTCACAGGTGGGTGATAACTCTATAGATATTCCTGAGGCAAATGTGATAATCCAAATTTCTTCACATGCTGGTTCAAGACGTCAAGAAGCTCAACGACTTGGCCGTATTCTCAGGGCTAAGGTGCACTCTTCTAGGTCAATGTATATTTGTTCTGATTGATCATCTTCATGCTAGTATGATAATTTGCAATTTTATAGTAGTGTTAACAGATTATTAGTTACATCATGTAATATAATTGTTAGTATAGCATGAAAGTGGTCAATATGCTTTTTGATTTTACCTATAAGATAGAGATCAATTTATCATCTTGAAAAGATTAAGGATGATACTGATATGATATTATTTGTTCTGCTGCATGTAACATCAATAGTGAAACTGTTAAAAACTTTAAAGTTGTACATCCAGTCCAACTGCAACTCCCAACCCAACCCCCCCCCCCCCCCCCCCCCCCCAACAAAAGAAAAAAAAAAAAACCCAAACACACACACACACACACCCCAAGAAATGATTATTTTGTTGCTCCAAAATGATCATGCCGTCATATATTTGTTTGAGAGTAATTTGTTAGATTTGGTTTCGTTTCAATGAATCTATAACTACACCATGATTGCTTATCTCAAGTTTTGGTTGGGTTGATAGGGGCGGCAGCAGGATAGGGTGGCAGGAGGGAAAGAGGAGTATAATGCATTTTTCTATTCGCTTGTATCAACTGATACTCAGGTGATCAAACTTTCTATCATCTTTTAATATTTATAGTTGTAATTATTTTCATATTCCTGGCCGTGGTGGTCACTCACGGCAAACAATGAAAGAACTTGGTCTATACCCGGTTAATTCCTGGCACTCTCATTTATTAGGGCTCTGGCCAGTTTTATGGCTTTCTGTTTGTATCTTGTCTTTATTTTTTGGAAATCGAGCTTCGGTGCACATGGTTCCTTCTCACTTAGTTGTCTTGTTTCGGTGCAGGAAATGTACTATTCAACTAAAAGACAGCAGTTTTTGATTGATCAAGGTTATAGCTTTAAGGTACTGCCTTTTTATTATGCTGTTGAGCTGTTAATAATTGTTCTACATATTTGATGTTGGATTTGTCATGATAAATTTGTTCTGTTGCCATCTTCAAAGGATTTGTCAACATAGTAGCTGCTTAAATAATATTTTCTGTTTTGTTTGCGTCTGATTGGATTGTATTTGCAGGTAATCACAGGCTTGCCTCCACCCGATGCAGGGCCCGAGTTGAATTACTACCATCTTGATGAACAGCTCGCTCTTCTTGGAAAGGTTATTCTCCTTGCTTTATTTTGAATTGATACATGACTGTCTGACCTCATCTACTGATCTTCTCTTCTTTAAATTTCAATAGGTATTAAGCGCAGGTGACGATGCAGTAGGTTTAGAGCAACTAGAAGAAGATGCAGATGACATAGCCCTACAGAAAGCTCGCCGCTTTGGAGGGTCTATGAGTGCAATGTCAGGAGCAAGTGGAATGGTTTATATGGAATACAAGTATGGCTATCATCTCCAACAAAACTCCCTTTCTTTAATTAATTTTTGAGATAAAGAGGACTTTCTACTGCAATACCTATTTCAAAACATGTTATTGCTTCTGGAGAGTTGAAGACTCCATAAGAGTTATCTTCATTATCATCTTTCTTGAAAACATAAGTTAGAGCTCACTCTTTGGGCTTAAAGGGTGGTTTGCTGTAAAATAGCTTACTAAGAAAGCATTTAACTTCAAAACTAAGAGGATCACATTTGACCTTTTAAAGTAAAATGACAAACCCTTTTAGCTGATTTGATGCATGCCAGAATATCTGTGACCTATCGTTATGTTTTAAACCTTTGAGGATATGACACTATGGGCGTGCATTAGCTGAGAATACTGTGTATCAGCTATTCTATTGGGAGAGTAGATCTTTCTTGGAATTTTGATGTATTAGAACATGTATGCATATTGAAAGAAGAGAAATGAACACACAATAGAACATAAGCATGAGCAGATTTCCAGATTGTCGACTTATGGGGGTATCGTTTTGCAGCTTGTAGATTTCTTCTTAATACAATTCATTTTGGTTAATTTATCACGTATTTCACTTACGTGGAAAATCTTTCCTGTTTTGCTGCAGTACTGGGCATAAAAAGCACGGGATGCACGGCCAAATGAAGTCCAAGCCCAAGGATCCAACCAAGAGGCACTATTTGTTCAAGAAGCGTTTTGTTTAGGCCAAATTGACCCAGGAACGGTGCAGCAAAGTATTTGTTCTATTTTATTTATTTTGTTCAGTTTCCTCCCTGTTAAATGTACCGGCGAGACGAATGTTTCTGCGATTACTCCAGTACCGTTCCCCTCCATGCCTCTCTTCTTTTATGTAAGTTGTGTATATTGGGGAGGAGGGGGTCGAAAGAGAGAGAGAATAAAGTTTTGTTCAAGATACACATGTATTATTATTGTTCAGTGAAACATGTCAGACTTTGTTGTGTTGTAAGAACATCATGTGATACATATGTGTTGCTTGTTTGCTGAAACATATTCCAAGATGGTTGTATTGTAAAGAATGTGATGTGTATTATTTTTTCACTCTCTTTAAGGTAAAAGAAAAGTATTACAGGATTGATATAAAATCAGTTTTGTAATATGGTTTGGGGTGTTGGACGGTGATAGTGGCTAAGATGAGGATGTAGATGATGTGTGACAGTATTAGAGAGGCCAAAATCAAAAACGAGGTAATGCAAGAAAAAGTGGGGGTTGTTTTGATTAAGGGTAAAGTGGGAGATAATTGTTTGAGATGGTTTAAACATGTGAGGAACAATTATTGAAGACATTTATTAGAATGTATAAATTTATAGAGGTTGTATGTCGTAAGAGAGATGGAGGAAGGTTTAAAATAAATTAGATAGAGATACTTAGATTTGATCTCAAAGATCTTACAAGATTCGCGTTGATGCTTCTTTGGCTTCATATGGCAACCAAATTGGAAAAACCATAAAGGGAAGAGCTTGGGAGGACTACGAAGATTCTTTGGCTACTAAAGCAACCAAAAGAGAAGAAAAGAATCAAAAGATGCATGAACCCAAGTTTTAAAAAGTTCCAAAATAAGTCAACCTAGGCTCTTTAAATTGTATTTTAAAAGTTAAGGTGTGTATAGTCAAATTTTTAGACATTTAAAAGTATTTTTTTTTTAATTTAAAACTATTTGATCCACTTCTGAAAGACTTTTTAAAACCGAAATTAAAAAAATCTTAAAAATAAGAATTTTAAAATTGAAACTTTTAGAAAAATGTTTTTAAAATATTATTTTTACCTCATATAGGAAGCAGTTTCTTTTTTTTTCTTTAAAAAAAAAAAAAAAGATATTTCATATTTTTGAAAGTTCAACATTTATCAAAAATACCCTTTCATAATTTTTTTTTTAAATAGTACTTTTGACTCCACAATACCAAATAATTAATAATTTTACTCGACAACACATCCAATCAAAGTTCTACTAATTAAATACGAAAGTAATCTTTACATATAACAGAATCAACTATTACAGTTTAACCATTCGTAGTAAAAATTTCCTCATACGAGAGGATTTGCAGAAAATTGTAGATTGTCTTTAGCGATGAAAGTTGACTAATTAGCAGAGAAATTAAGGATGAAACATTGTCACTTCCTTGAGGTTGGTGAAAGACCCCACAATCTAGCATGCCTAGCTAGAACTTTCTTGGTGAAAAAAGAAAAAGAACAACTAGAAAGAGTGTTGATGAATGATGATCATCTTTATAGATTCTTCACACGTTGAAGGAATATCTTTGGACCTTTTTAGCATTTGACTATCTTTATGACATTCCTTTGGTATATTGCTCTTATTTATGAATATTATTCACTATTCCTTCAAACAAAAAAGTGTTACTATTTGTCTTCAAGAGTTGAATAGAGCGGTTAGGTAACAGTTTATCGTAATTATAATTTTGAGAAATTTTTACAGTTTAATTATTCTATTTGACTGACCTAAAATATACATCATGATGTGTTTTTGCACCAAAAATATTTATAATCTTAAAACAAATTTTAAAAGTCGAATCTAAAATAAGTTTCGCATTATGAAAAAAAAGAAAAAAAAAATGCTCCTATCAATATATTACTAACTTAAACAAGGAAAAGATTCACTTCATCAATACATGCGTATATAGGAACTACAGTACTAAGTAGACATTAACAACATTCCAATTCCTACATAGTGGAATCATTCAGAATAAACATTAATTATATGCAGTAAAGGAAGAAATAAGTGGGCAAACCATTGAAATTCTCTTACAGCTTATTTGGATAGGACTTTTTAAAGGAAAAGAAAGGATAGAAAAGGTATAAGGAATCTTTCATCTTATTTGGATTGAAATTTTAAAAGAGGAAAATATTATGGAAGGGTTTTGGAACCCCAAAATCTTTCCATTTCTTTTAATGAGAAAGATTTTGTAATCCTTCTAAATTGGGGTGTTTTGGAGGAAAATGAAATGTTTTGTTATAAAAAAGTCTTTTTTTGTCTCCACATATTTCATGGTTATAAAAATAAAAAAGGATACTTAAGTAATTTTGCATTTATAATTATTCTTTTCCTTTCCTTTCATTTCCTTCTCCAATCCAAATAAAAGATTAGAGTAAAATGCACCATACCCCCCTATGTTTTCACAAAGTTACATCATAAACCCTGTGTTTTAAAAAGTCGCGTTATAAACCCTGTGTTATGAAAAACGTTGCATACACGCCCCAAACTCAAATTCTGTTTAACTCTGTTAGTTAGCTTTGTAAAAAGACAAAATTGTCCTCATTTAAAGATAAATCCGTTAAAGGGGCTATTTGCAACTTTTTAAATATCAGAAGGGGGTATTTATTACTTTTTTAATATTAGAGGGAGGTATTTACAACATTTTTCATTTTGCAATATCAGAACCATGTACTAGTCTACCTTCTAAGGAGATCTACAACCTTAAACTAATAAATATCATTTAATTAAAAGAATTTAAAAACGTATAGCTTATATAACAGAACATTGATGTCCACCATAAAAAATATAAATTTTATGCTTGAAGTTCAAAGTCATATTGCAACTAGCAATAATCGTACCTTCACTTGGAATCACGTTATTTTACAAGTAGATTAAAATCTTTAAATCAGTGCAAAATCAACTTCAAATCGAAGGAAAATCACTTTGAAATAGTTTTTCTCTCTAGGATTGTCAATTTTTTTTTATTTTTTTATCTTTGAAGGGGAAATTTACATCTTTATAAAAAAATATAGGGGCAATTAGAAACCTTATAAAAAACACAAGGGACAATTTACAACCTTATCGAAAACACAAGGGGCAATTAGCAACTGATGTTAAAAAGGGTATTTTCGTCCTTCTGCATGTGTTTTAAAACTTGATAAATGTCATACTTGCATTTCAAGCGTGTGTATTACACTCACGTTAAAATTGACAGAAAAATAGACGGCGGGGGGTTATATGCAACGTTTTCTATAACACAGAGTTTATAACGCGACTTTTTAAAACACATAATTTATGATGCAACTTTATAAAAACACAGGGGGGTATGGTGCATTTTACTCAAAAGATTATAAAGTCCTTTCATTTCCTTTCCATTATTATTTTTTTGCAATCCAAACAAGCTAATTCATTTCCTTTCCTTTCCTTTTCTTCATTATTTTTCCTCCACTTTACTTTCCTTTCCATTCCTCTGTGCAATCCAAATACTATGTTAGAGAATAACTGGATTTTACTCAACCGCAAGTTACTGGGGACGAGAATACACACGTAAGCATAAAGTAACGACAATACATAACATTTTTTACGTTTTTGGTCAAATTCTACAGAAAATTGGATCCAACAATTACAGCTTCACCACGTTCAGTCGTGGAGACACATATAAGCTTGTGGTTACTTGACAATCTAACCTACTTCATACCATCTTCACAAGCTTAGAAGCAAAAAATAGTTACAAGGGATCATAGTAAAAGAAGTGAAAGAGTCATGCTTCAACTTGTCTACTTTTCCTTTCATGATCTTTCTTTTTCCTCACTATTTCTTCTTTGTTTCAAAAGCTTCATTATTGTGTGACTTATCATTATATCTTCTCTTCTATGTGTATATTGTTGAAAATAAAAAGCTCCACTTTAAAGTTAATGTACTATTTTATATAGTTATTCTTTTTTTTTTTTTTTTCAATGATAAAGAACTCATTGTAGGCTGATCACATTAATTCATTTCAAGATTTCAAATTATAAGGTGGTTCATCGATAAATTTCAATACATGTAAAAAACTCAAACTCGTAAATTAGATTTACGTGCGAATATCATTATTGTTTATTTCTACCCTTGAGGCTTATACGGTTATTCTTTTTTATATGATTCATAACCAAATCAGTATAACAAATTGCTAGAGAACCTAAATCATCTTCAAAATGGATCCATAACAACCTTTTTAATAGTCTGAATGAAACGACATGTCAGTCGACAACCTTTCCAATCTTTCATTTTCCAACTCGATTGATACTCATACATTGGAAAAAAAAAATTATTTTCTTTTTCAGGTTTAATTTAATTTGTCGGCAAATAATTGTTTTCTAATCTATAGCAATGCAATGATAGGATATTGAAGTTCTCTATAATACTGATTCTCACAATACTGACCTAGTCAAAAGCGATATCTTGGAATCTTTGTTAGTTGGATGTTGATGATCAAATTAAATAAGCATTCTTTTGCATTCTGCTCTTGCCATTAAGTGAATTGGTTCTGTCTACCATTTTCTTTTTTCTCAAACACTCAAGAATTTTTGATGACAATAACAAGAATTGTAAAGGGTATTTG
Source organism: Ehretia macrophylla (assembly GCA_037974665.1). Taxonomy (NCBI): domain Eukaryota; kingdom Viridiplantae; phylum Streptophyta; class Magnoliopsida; order Boraginales; family Ehretiaceae; genus Ehretia; species Ehretia macrophylla. The sequence continues at coordinate 33,280,295 of CM075773.1, read as the reverse complement.
TTCCAACATATTAATCTATACGGCCAAATAAAGCGGACAATTGGATCTCATTCTAACATTCTGAGAAAGATTAATGACAGTGACGGTGATGCGATGATAATGTTACGATGAATATGTCGGTGAAATAATGAAGTTATTGTTTAATCTTTACACTTAATGGTCTAATTATTTCATCATAATGCATTATAATTACGTACGCCACGGAATTGTTCAAGCGGTGAAACATGTGATTTAATTTAATACAACACGCAAGACCTTATACCAACCTTTGATATATGAACCAAAAAACATGGTATTGACTCTCATACATATGTTACATAACTTTTGTCAGCTCGTATCGAATCGATCTTCATCATAATGTTAGAGAATCGTAAAAGTCATGTTGAGAATCTGTGAGTTAACTAGATGAGATTCTTTCTTCGTATATGTGAATTAACTAGATGAGATTCTTTCTTTACCTTTGGAGATGCTTATTGTTTCTTTATAGGGTTCACTAGCAAGTATATTTTGTGTGTTGTATTATTGGTGTCAGTTGGAGCAAAAAACTTTTTGCTTTCGATGAAAATTGTCATAGATTTTGGCAGTAATTTTTTTTTTTTTTCTAATTAAGAGAAAGGTTCTTTCTATGTCCTTTGATAGACAGGAATTGATTATTTGATTGTAAGTGGTGATCATAACCATTGGTAAAGTTGTTATTAGATGCTAATTAGATTTGATAATAGATTTTGTTAGATTTAGGGTTTGGAAAAAAAGCATCTCTTTGCTTCCAAAGTTTTTCAACATGAATAAATGCCTCAAATCTTAACCTGGATCAAGAAAAGAAACATGTCGGAAGACTTTATATATATATATATATATATAAAATCAACTCTAAAGCTCTTAACTTATAAAACGAGTATTTTTTAAATAGCAATAAACTTATCATAGGTAGAATCACAATGGATCTTTCATTAAGATTATAAACTTCTGGTGTAACGACACACTCCAAGACATGCTTCAAATTAGGTAAAGCTAATATTTATGATGCTAAGTGTTGAAATATATTTAAATTTTAGAATAACCCTTATATAGGGCTTCAATTTATCTTTGCATTAAGACATTTTGAGATTTTCTTATCAGACTCTAGGTTTCTTATATTGTTTAAGATCTCTATCCTTGTTTATCAAATTTTGAGACCTATAAATTAACTCTCCTCTTATACTTTGCAAAAACAAAGAATTCATGATTTAGTTGTTATTTATTTCTCTCTTATAAAACCACTAATAAACATGGCTCTCTATATGCTGGCATACTTGTTTTTGATTTTTTTTTTTTTAACTTTAAAAAATATCCCTACTTAACTAGTCCACAAACATAAACAAATTATACACTACCTACTGATCATCGAATAGGAACACGCCAGGGAGACATGCAAAGTTCTCTTAATAGGGAGGGCATCTATGGTACCACTCCATCCAACTTTGGGGGCTGCCGCCCACCTTCTATTGCCTCCTTGATCTAATTGCACCAAATTATCACAATGATCATTGACTTGACAGCACCAAAAGGCTTTGATATCTAAACCAAACTAATAGTACAAGAAAAACTTCTCTCTCCTAACTTTTAGGGTTGAAAATTTTTTGACTGAGCTTTGATTGATAGGACCCAATATTTCACATGTTTCATTAAAAGAATAATATTTTTTTCAAAAAGTTCAAATTGATCAATTAGTTTGGATTTTTACTCACAAAATATGAAGGGCTGCACATGTGGGGGCCACTTTCATGTAAGTAAAATTTATACTGACCAATCATTCTAAACTTTTTAAAGAATTTTTCCTAAAAGAATCCAAATTCAAGTTGTGCTAATTGTGGTAGTTACACTTTTCCTCATTTGGCTCTAGAGGTGTCCAATCAGTGCAGAAAAAATAGCTCAACTAAGTAAATAGAAAAATGTTTAGATTCGGCATCTAAATTTAAATGACTCTCACAACATGATATGATATAAATCAAAAAAACATGTACACTGGCTCTGAGTTCATAAATTTCTAAACACAATGATGGTGTAGCTAGATATACCACCATCTTAGTGCACCATAATGGATTAGTCAAACATAAAGGCAAGAAACTTTGCTGCACAGACTAATAGATCTATGGATCAGTGTAAGTTTCCCAGTGACATTCAACCCCCAAATAAGCTTTTGTCTACACTAAAAAACAAGAAGTAAAAAACAAGTGCAACACTGCAATTTTGCATGTGTTGTTACTGTACAAGTAAATTAGTACAACAATATTGACCTTTGGTTCTGCAATGTTTTCTGCATGTTTCCACCCAAAAATTCAAGTATAATCAGTAACTAACATCATTTTTTTTTTTTTTTCCTTTTTAACATAATAAAGTTGTCTATAATAGACTAAGATGAGTTTAACTCTATCCTCAAAGTTGCTCAAAGCTAGAACTTTATACATCAAGCATGTTACAAATATACCATTCAAGGAAAGTGTTTGAATCTAACGCTGGGGTTAGTAGTTTTGGAGGGCGTCTTAAATGATTCATATCTTACGGATTTTTCGAGAGCGATTCATTCTTTCTAAGTCATCATTTCTTTTTTAAAACGAAACATATTATTAATTTAGGGTTATATACATAGTTGATTTAAAGGGTTGTGTCCTTTAAACACGTGGCATGTAACGTGTCAGAACTCACCTTGTAGGTGGGATTTGATGCGTGAGAGTAATTGGTATAGTTTAACAAGAAATATCTTTGATACTTTAATTTGTCCCATACTTTGCAAGTAGCTAAAGTCGGCATTGCCAGGGATTTATTTTAACAATTTTCAGATTGCCAATTTTCAGCAGTAATTTTATTGCTACCATCTACTTTTGATGTCACCTGGTTGTGAAATTAGTATTAAATTATCACTTTATTTAAAAGTTTAAATGATTAGAAATAGATTTATTATATTATTTATCATTTTTAACACGTTTCGGGACATATATGCAGGATCTGTTTTTAACCGTTTGGTTGCTTATATCTCTGATATTATGTTAAATTACCATTTCATTGATAAGTTTAAATTACTAGAAAAATATTTATTATATTATTTATAATTTTCAACAATTAAGTTCAGAAATTTCTTCTTCTTTTCTTTTTCTTTATATGTAGATTCAATGTGGTGATCATATTACTTTTAAGGAATATTGTTAGAACGAGAATACAAGCATACATAATTAAGCAACTTGAAATACACCAATTTTAACATAAGCTTGAGTTGGAACTTGAACCTAAACCAAATAGGACAAGTACTGCTTGTGATCCAAAATATCCGTATGATATTTGGCATTCCATAATTATAAAGATTAGAGTTTGAAATGATCATTTTGAAGGATTTGAGATGAATTTAACATTTCGATCAATGATAAAAAATATTGATACGTGTATACTGTGCTCTTTTTTCAGTTTTTTTCAACTTAAGTTTTTAAAATCCCACTAAATAGTAAGGGATTGTTATTAAAAAAATTCGTGAACTTCACATTTTACTCTAGTGCGAGAAAATATATATTAAGGTTGGAGCCCACCTTTCAATCCTGGACGTTTATAAAATTTTCCAATAGTAAGAATGAAATAGTGACAGCTGAGCTTACTTCAGAACGGATCATTAATTTTCTATTCACGATTTGAATAATTAATGCAGCTAATTAGTCTACTATAGGAGGATCTAGGCCATAATATGTGTGAGAAAAAACTTTTCTGAAAGGTCTTGCTTAAAATATGAGATAATGAGAAAAAGATACTTTTATTAGATAATTAACAAAGCAACTTCAATTGTGGACAAATTTGATAATATATATGTCAAGTCAAAATATGCATTATTAGAGCTCCGATAGGACATTAATTACCGAATACTATTATGTAAAGTTGCATCAATCTGTCATCAAGATTTTAGTTTGGTGGTAAAGTTAAGCACTGTTTGGCCTAACTTTTTAATAGTTAAAAGTATTTTTTTTGTAAGTTTAAAAACTGATTTCACCTGTTTGACTTATTTTTAAAAGTAATACCGAATACTATTATGTAAAGTTGCATCAATCTGTCATCAAGATTTTAGTTTGGTGGTAAAGTTAAGCACTGTTTGGCCTAACTTTTTAATAGTTAAAAGTATTTTTTTGTAAGTTTAAAAGCTGATTTCACCTGTTTGACTTATTTTTAAAAGTGCTTTTAGGTAAAAACAGAAGTTGAAAAAAACTGAAAAATAAGAAGCTCCAAATTGAAGCTTTTCAAAATAGACTTTTACGAAACTGTTTTTATATGATGCAGGAAGTTATTTTCTTTTTCTTTGTCAAATATACCCCTTTATATTTTTTAAAGTATAATATTGCCCTCAAATTTTTTAAAAGCTCAATATTACTCAATATAGGCCAAACAGTCAACAGTTTTTGTTTAACAACACTTCTAATTAAAGCTCCACTACAAAAACTCCACAACTCAAAAACTAAAATTTCACAACTAGGCCAAATAGAGCCTTGCTCATTTATTTGCAAAATCAACTCTTGTTATATATTGTACGACTCTAGATCTCATCTGAATCAAAAAAAAAAAAAGTTGCATCAATCAGAGAATTGAATATTATGTTTCATCTAATACTCGCAAAACTAATTGTGACTAGCTAACTGTTACACATTCACTTTTTTGACGACCTCTTATCGTCAAGGTTTTGTTTGTTCTAACTATAAAATTTCAGATATTGAAATTGCAGAGCTTCCAACATTCGAATTTCGTTAACGGTATTGTTAAATAGAAACAGTTGATCGTTTTACCTTGTTATGTTAGAAAGTACTATACAAGGCCAAACATGTAGATGCTCAGAAATATTGACGATATGGTTGGGCCTCTAATAATATGGAGGGGTAGTATAAGAAAAAAAAAGATTCCCGTATGATGAAAAAACAGTTTTACAAAAGCTTTTTTTTTTTTTTAAAGCTCTGTTTTAGAGTTTCTTATTGTTTAGCATTCTTTAGCTTTGGTTTTTACGTAAAAGCTCTTTAAAAAATATGTCAAGAAAGTTAACTTTAACTTCTAAATTCTCACATAAAGAGCTTTAAGTATCTAAAAATTAGCCTAAACATACCTTAAGACTTCTAAGAAATAAAACATGGCCACATGCATGATTGTGATGAAAATTCATTCCATCTATGATATGTTTCATAACCGAAATCAAATTCCAACATACATCATTCTGAAAATGATAGGTATTGATCGCATCTAGTATGATAAAATTTAACGTGATTTAATTTAATTTTTTAATTCCGAAATGATACATGCTCGGAATAATCATAAAATGAATTTTCCGTTATAAAACTCTGGCAAAAAATTAAAGCATAAAATGTAGTCGTAGACGTTATTGATTGCCATATATACAGATTGAGAGAAAATTAAAAAAAGGAAGGAGAAAAAAAAAAAGAAAAAGAAGACAATAACTAGGTGCACTGGCACCATTACAATATTCCTATGGGAAATCATAAAAATTTCTCCTGACCTACTCCATGAAAAGGATTTGTAAACTTAATCATAGACTATCTTATTAAAATAAGCCTTCCCAACCACCCTTTATGTCACGCGCCGCAATTTCTTCCATACCTAGGTGTTTTGTTGAAACACATCACATCATACGAGTCACACCAATTATAAATTATGTATATATTTGTGCTTATAATATCCTATAACATCTTGGTCTAAATATTTACGCTCGTCTCGTGACATTTATCTTCAAAATACCTCCTTTGTTAATACATGTAATACTGATCTTGTCTCGAACCAAAGCTGCTTAAGAATGGTGCTCTCCTCACTGACCCAACATTTTCTTCTTCTTGTAATCCCTCAACCTACAATCACATCAAACCATATATCAAATAAAACAAAAATTATTATTACCATTGAAAATAATTGCTCTAGTATAACATCACTTATCATAAGCATGTCTATATAGAAGAAATATTTTTAGATAACTTGGGAATTCAGTTGGGGAAATCTGAATTATCGAATTATTCGACAGAACTTGATCGCTAATTGGTAAATTTAACAGTGAAGAGTGTCGAACCCGCGATCTCGCATGAATGACTTCACTTCATTACAGCTAGACCCTACCCCTGGAGGCTATATTGAAGAAATATTTTAAAGGCATTTCGTTATCAAACTCCATGTAAATATCAGTAGAAGTAGGTTGATACAACATTAGTTTACTGTTTATATATATATATATGTGAAATTGCAGAAGAGAATATATATATTATATTACCCAAAAATCTTCATCTTCATATCTGTATCTATTGAAGATTGCTGTTTTGGGAATCTCTACTGCTTCATCAGCTTCATCATTACGCGCAAATCTCCCACGTATCCTTGGTCGGCTGTCGGCTAGTGTCTTACGGCATGCATACTTGTACCATCACATTAATTCTTCTTAGTCACATGTATAAAAATATTTGTAACAAAAATGGGGCGAAATCAAAAATTTAATATTTGGAGGCCTGGGAGAGGCTCGAGCTCTCCCATCTCCCTTTACCTCCACCTCTGAATAAAAATTTAGGCAAAGGAGAAAAATTCACTTATTTTGTCGACTATAGCATTTTAGCATTTGTATTACCATAATAATCTATTAATTTCTTATAATTTACAAAAATGTGATGAAAAATCATCGGCTGTTGCTAGACACAAGGGACAATGGAACATATTTTTATAAATTATAGAGAATTAATAGATTATCAAGAGTACCACAGGGTTTCATTTACAATTTTGACAAAACACGGGAGTTTTTGACAATTTGATTTGATGAATGTAAAAGTAATTAAAAAAGGGTAAAAATGATTACCTTGATTGTCTTGTTGAAATTTCTTTGAATCCTCTTTGCTCTGTACCTATCAATCCTTTCTTTCCTTTGTTCTGCACTATAGCGAACCACTTTCATGTTGTTGGCTGCATCCTCTATAAATGATTTCTCTGTAGATAATGGACTTGATGGCAAGATATTTCTTGTTGGAGTTGTTTTCATCTTCTGATACAAAAACAGAAAGAAAAAAAAAGAGTTAATAACGAAAAGCCTTTTTTATTTTGTTAAAATTGTTGGTTAGACTTCGTGCTATCGTAATAATATAATAATTTTTATTTATTTTATAAGAAAGTAAAAAAAAACTTCCTGCTGCTACCGGACATGAACCACGTTCTTATAAATCAGAGAGTTTTATCAATCTGATTATCATGATGGCACACAAGGCCTAACATGCAATTTTAACAAAATATGTAGAAATTTTTGCACTTATTAAAGAAAAAGAAAGGACAGTTTATTACAAAACATGCAAGTACATTTGAAGTACACAAATGAATAGATTTTGGTCAGTGTACTCACATGTAAATCTCCAGTGCTGCAAACCCTTCTCATTTGAGTAGAGGAAAAGCTACTTTCAGGAGAGCTCACAACTTGGTTATGGAAATTTGGAGACTGCATGAGACTATCAAAGCAAGGTTGAAACAAGAAATTACTTGGCTTGTTATCAAAAGAGTTGCTACTATAACTCCTCTGCATCAATTTCAGTACTGCATTATCAGTTGTACCTTGATGCACAAAGGAGTTGGTATAACCATAGTTGTTGTTAGTGTCAAAGGGAACATTACATTCCTCTGATTTCACCTCCATAGAAGCCACAGAACTTGAAACATTTGCTGAATGAGTAATTGTTTGGCAAAGTGATGAGAGATTTTGTTCAAGAGAAGAAGTGTTATGATGATGATCATCAAGTGAAGTTTCTTGAAAGCTATTAGTTTCATTAATGAAGTTGTTTTGTATTGTTTGGAAGATATCATCATCATGATGGTGGTGGTGGTGGTGGTGGTGGTGATGGTGATGATCATCAATGGTTGAATCATTGAAAGGAGAGAATGGATCAGAGAAGAAAGAGTTTTCAAACATGAAAAGCTCAGAAGACATTGAACAACAACAACTAAGAACTCAAACCCTCTAGTGTTTGTTTTGTGATGGTGTGTGAAGAAATTAAAAAAAATAAAGTGTCAACACAAGTTGTAGAGGCAAAGACAAATGAAAGTGGCAAGTGAGCATTTGTTTCTTTATTCAGAAACTCTTGTCCATTAGAGAGGAAGATGACAAGAAACGTACTTTCAATTTCTGTTGCTCTTTTTTCTATCTCACAAACACTAGCAAACACTTTAGTACAGTACTTTCTTTGGGTGGGCAACAAAAGCCAATTTGAAGTAGGACTCTCTCATGCCATCCATTTAAGAATCGAAAGTTTCTATGATGGTAGTGTCTAATTCGGTTTATATTTTGTGGGTTGACTAAAGTAGGAATATTTTCTGAGCTACCAAAAAAAAAAACACTAGTCTAATCTTGGTATAAAAAGAACAGAGGTTGTTAATAAATCCCTTGACTTTGTTGTATTCTTGAATTTTCCCTAGAGTGTTTTTTAAATATTTTTGTTTCATTGTACTCGGGTACTAGACTATCGACCAAAAAGAAGTACTAGAATTGAAATTGAAAGACTCAATATTCAATTTGAATTCATTTTCCTTCCAATTTTATATTAGGCAAGTATGGGGTCTTTCAAGTAGGGGAAAATATTATTAGTTTGGGTATTTTTTGCTGAGACCCCCTCCACTTTCACATATATGAGTTTTAGACCCCAAACTTATTGATAATTAATGAGACTTACACACTTTTTGTTAGATTTTATGCTAAATGACTTTGGGGGAGAAGGGGTATGCTAATGTTTGGGATTGGCGAGGGTAAAAATGTCATTTCATGTGGAGTTAACAAAAAATTTAACAGAAGAGGTACAAGTCTCATTTATCAATAAGTTTGGGGTTTAAGACTCATATATGTGAAAATACGCTTATTAGTTTGCAGACTAGACATTGAAGTCCTAACTCGCCTCCTTAGGGTACAAATTTATTTCTATATGTTATATCACGATTTTTTAGTTCTCTCATAAACTAAAAAAAAAAATGTATTCTTTTTTTTCCTTTTTCTTGGTCATAATAACATGCTATTTCTGAATCTATGAAAAGAAACATAAAAAGGATGCCATGCATATCTTCTGAATATTTTTAAATAGTTAACTTGTAAAATTTAATGTTAGAAAAGATGTATTCTAAAAACATGTCATTTTAAAATTTAAGGGAAAAACTAACATAAGACTAAATATCAACACTATAAAACAAAACTCTCATGAGAGACATTAGTGTAGTTTTGAAAAATAAAAGCATGGTGTTTGTAATCAAGGAAAATTTAAGAGAGGTTAGTATAATTTACCTAATTATATATCACCAACACAAAAGAGTTGCAATTGTCCATGCATCCCTCTATGTATAATATGCAGTCATAACAAGCTCTTACCAAAACTGTCAATTCACATCATCTCTAATATGTGCGCGTGCATGCGCACACATATACATACATACATACATATATATACATATATATCCACTCACATATATATACATTAACATTTTTCTCCTTAATTATGGCTGCCAATAAAGTTAATTTTGTAACTGAAGTCCTTAAATTTACAATATTGTATATTATTTTGTATATATACTTTTTCTCATAAAAAAGTATAAACGTGTATACATTTCTAGACAAAGAAAAGCCTCGAACTCAGGACCTTGGTTGAAAAGCCAAAATCTCTATCGCTTATTTTCTTGCTCAACAAGAAGTCGTTGAAGCTTACTTAGAACAAGCTTCTTCATGTAATTATAAGCTGCAGCGTTGTTGGGTCACAGCTTCAAGAATTTTAGACATTATATTGGGCTGTCACTTAGAAATCATCTGATATTATTCTATCACGCCCCCGCACATCCAACACTCAAGTCTTATTCTTAAGAAATAAGTGTCTTAAATCAATTATCATCAATTAGACTTACAATAATTGACTCGAGTTATTATTGTAGCGTCAATAGAGCTCAGCGTGAAGGTTTCAAAACTTCAGGTTTGAGGCCAAGGGAGACTCCAGACTATGTTGGTTGTCAGAATTCTATTTGATTTGAGGTGCATTCACTCCAACTTACGCGCACAGAGAAAGAACGATCAAAGCTTGGCTATAACAAAGCCCAGGGGCGATAGCGGTCACACCTGGATAAATGAGAGGCAAGAGTTCCCCATTGATATAAAATGGACAGGTTGATGAAATAAAGGTTTCAGTAAGGAGAGGTAAGAGCGCTTTCTTCTCTATTATAAGAAGACAATTCGGTTACAGAGCTCTTACCATTCTTGCTTTTGTCTTTGTCGTCGATAAATCACAAATCCATCTTCTTTCCAGTCAGCTTCATTCCTTTACTAATCAAAAAAATATTCCTCGCTAATACTGGAACTAACATATATAGCTAAGAGAGCTTCTTCAATTATAGAAAGAATTATGACAGAGTTGTTGTACATTACAACTTCCGCTAAATCTACCAAAACTTGACGTATTATCATAGTGAATAGGCTACAAAAAAGAGATCAAAATAACAACAAAATTTGATTATCTGAACAAAAGAATCACTATTAATATACACATTCCTGCTGCTGGTATGTACCCTTAAAATAGTGCGTAATAGCTCACTGATTGAGCGCTCATGCCCCAAAGATGAACGGGGCTAAGCGATCTGCCGAAACTGTGAGATGTAAAAATACATCGGTGGGACATACTTGGCACCAATTTAGCATTTGGATTTCCCTATTCTCTAGTAGATCAAAACTAACAGACCTTTGAGAGGTACCTACATTGCAGCCTCAATGGGCTGTTCAAGCTTCTCTTTGCGTTTTGGTCTACCACACCTCTTCACATCTTTACCCAGCAAAAGCGGCAGAGCTTTCTCCAGAGTTATCTCACTAGGCTTCATGTTCTATACCAATATTTACATAAATACAATTGTATCAGCTATCAAAGATATATTATTCCCTTAAAGCTACTTATTGGAAAATATTTTCCCTCATCATTTTCTGTTGAAACAAACAGACCCTTAGAGCAGAGAACAACCTCTGCGAAACTAGCTAGAGATTATGACATGCATGCTTAAGAGCACCAACTTTTACCCATGAAAAGACATGTACCTTGGGTACGGGAGCTATTGTGCGTCTGTGCCGGATAGAAAATCCAAATCTTGCAAGCTTTAATACCACTGGCTGGCCATCATCCGGATGGTTTCCCTAAACATTTATTAGTTTTAGAATAGTCCGTCCAAAAAAAGTGAAACCAGAAAACTGGAGAGAAAGATGGAAAAAGGCAAGCTTGATAGAGATTTACCAGTGTCACAGGGTAGCGCAGCAGCTCAAGAGCATCTTCCAATGTGATGGAGTTCACATCCTTGATCTGGAACAGAAAGGAAAATTTGTTTCAGATTAATATCATGATTTAACAACTAAAAGAGGAATAAAACATTACAAAGTTGACTCTTCTCAAATACTTGAGGCAAGTCAGGGGGATGGAAGAAATGGACACCAACTAAAGAAACAACAAAAGGTGTAGCTTACAAGGTATGTAAAACCACTGTTATAAGCATGCTCATCAAAGAAGAAAAATCCAAAATGTACCCATATATGCCAAATTGACAAGTGGGAGGACAAGCTGTACCTACTCCTTACTAGAATTTGGAGCGAGATGTATATGATACAATTATTAATTCACTTAGATACTGCATTTGTGAATATAAATATGACACTATCAAGTTTGCAATGGATGCCGGTAAATAGAAGATGTGATTCTGTAGCGGTACAAGATGCAATAAAAGAATTATTCGAGAGGGGAAAAAGAAATGGAAATTTGTTAAATATTTGGTCAGGTATGCCGCCATAATTTTAAGGCACATAAATCAGATAGTTACTTAGAGAGAAAGGGAGAGAGAGAGAGAGAGAGAGATCGTCTCATTCTTTTTTCTTTTCCTTTTCCTTTTGTTTGTGGAGCGGTCGAAATGAAAAATTATCATTTTCAAACAAGAAAAAAAAGGCTCAAGCATGTTCATACTTGGGCAACTGAGGCTCGTTTTGGCAAGTATCCCTTCCTGTCTTCACCAAGCTGAACATAGTATCCATATGGACCGTTCTTCAAGAGAACCTGATTGGGTAAAAAAATGTTAAACCCTATTATAAAACAAACGGTAAACTGGAGAACATATTGAATACTTAGTGTGGATGATCGTTTATAAAACCAGGCTATGTAGAAACCTTTTCATTGGAACCAGGATTAAGGCCTAGCAACTTTGGCGGCTCCACATTCTTGTTGTTCTCTTCAGGTGTAATCTCTTCATCATCCTCACCATATAGTGTCTTAGCAATGTACCTGCAGCATGACTGAAATGTAAGGAGCTACATGCCAAACCAACAAAAGACAGACTGACAACAGAAAAACCCACAGTCAAGTGTGGTAAAATGAAGATGAACTACAACCTAAGCTGTAGTTGGTTTATGTTTATTAAGAAGTGGAGACAATAAGGAATCAAGCCATAAATTCTTCATATTCAGCACTACTAACCGAAACTTTGGCAGAAAGAGAGTATTGATCAATACATAAAACCATAGTCAGTCCACTGAAAAATGAAAATCATGACCTGGAAGCAGAGGACGTGATTTAATTTATGAATTCATCATTATGCTTATTCCTTGCATGTCTTCACATTGTTGAACCATAAATCAGTTTGTGTCAAACTTAAGATGATTGCTACAGTAGCTTCTTCATCATACAGGCTATGACTGTATGCCACCCCCACCCCCAATTCAGAAATTTTTTCCACATAAAATTAGGCAGTGTCCCACAGGTAATTCATGCGAACAACTTTTTTGTGCAATTGGGTTGTACTTGATTTTCCATCACCTTATTAGTTGCTTCATTGGATAGGAATTTGGTGTGTAAAGGAGAAATAGGGACATTCAGAAAGAGAAGAAACAACTTTTTATGCACAGCATAAGTGCTTAGAAACTTCCCTCGCATGGAACAGTTAAAGGACTAAGACAACATGAAGCAACATCAAGCTAGCCAAGTATAGCACAAAACACACATACTAAAAGACACGCATCAAGCCATACTCACTTGCATTTTGGGTGTTGATCACAACCTATAAAATAGCCTGCACCGAATCTGCTGACCTTGAAAATTAATGTTCCCAACAAACAACTTGGGCATGTCCTATTTCCATCATGAAGAAAGGCAAATAAGAAATCGCCAAATGCTTTCTCCAACATCTTCTCCACCTGATGAATATGAACATTTCCAGCAAGCTCGCAGTAATTGCTAAATCTTGTCCAGTAATCCTTTAGAAGGCCCTTCCAATCGGTCAATCCAGCAGAAACATTATCAAGTTCAGTCTCCATATCAGCAGTGAAACTATAATCTGTTACCTCCGAAAAATAGTGAGAAAGATAAGCTGACACCATGCGGCCCCGAAATTCCGGGTATAGTGTTCTGCCTTTTGCTGTCACATAGTTTCTATCTTTCAAGACTTTGATTGTGGTTGCATAAGTAGAAGGTCTTCCGATCCCAAGTTCCTCCAATTTCTTAACCAATGATCCCTCAGAATAGCGTGGTGGATGCTGAGTGTAACATTGTTTAAGTTCTACATTATTCAAACGCAATGATTCGCCTGACTTCAAATTACTAAGAGAGTTGAAAACTTCACTACGATCATTTGCCTCGTCCTCTTCAACTATTATTCTGCTGGTTTCAACATCCTCATTGACAGCCTGGTAGCCTGGAAATTCTATTTTTGAGCATGTAGATCGAAATATAATGGACTGATCAGCATTCGCAATATCAAGTTGTATCTGGTCAATTGTAGCAGGTTCCATTTGGCATGCCATTGTCCGAGACCAAATAAGAGTGTACAATTTTAAAGAATCTTCATCAAGTACTCCAACAAGGGTCGAAGGTAGCCGTCGGATGTCAGTGGGTCTGATAGCTTCATGGGCCTCTTGAGCATTTTTCACCTTCTTAAAAAACTTGCGAGCACCCTTTGATGCAAAATTATCTCCATATCTTTCTGCAACAAAAGATTGAATTTCCTTCACAGCTTCACCTGATATGTGTAATCCATCTGTTCTCATGTATGTAATTAACCCTGTTGCCTCACCATCTGATAACTGGACGCCCTCATACAGCTTCTGAGCAAGTTTCATGGTATATGCTGCTGAAAAATGCAATCTATTTGCCGCATCCTGCTGAAGTGTTGATGTTATCAAAGGTATGGGAGGGTTTCTTCGACTTTTGCTTCTTTTAGAGCTCCAAACTTCAAAATTGGATGAATCAATCGTCTTTTCAACATCAGTTGCCTCCGTATGAGAGCTGATTGAAAGTTGGTTTAACTTTATGGAATCAAAATGGGTCAACTCTGATGAGAAACACGAGCTTTTAGCAGAATTAGCGAATTTGACTTCAACTGTCCAATACTCCTGTGGTTTGAACTCATCTATTTCCATTTCCCTGTCACAAATAAGAGAGAGAGCAGCAGATTGGACTCTACCAGCAGACTGGCAGCCAGGTAATTTTCTCCACAACAAAGGGGATATATTGAAACCAATCAAGTAATCAAGAGCACGCCGTGCAAGATAAGCATCAACCAAGTTTACATCAATATGCCTTGGAGCCTGGAGGGCGCTTTTGATGGATGATTCAGTTATTTCGTTGAAGACAACCCTCGCCACAGTGACATTGTCATGCAAAGCATCCTGTTGGTGCAACATCTCAATGATGTGCCAAGCAATAGCCTCTCCTTCACGATCAGGATCTGATGCAAGAATAAGATTCTTGGCTCTGAGCAACAAGGGAAAAAGATGAGAAAGTACACACAAAAGTCTACTACTAACAAGAAGATTTTATGATTGAAATTAAGGTAGGGGCAACACGTTCAGAAGAAACACCGCAAAGGAACGACTGTAGATGACTTAAATTCAACAAAAAATTGCTCGTTTTTCGTAATGCTAAAAGGGGTGCTTTAGTTAATGATCATATTTTAAGAGACTTGTCAGTTTTGCAATTAGGATGTCAAGCACATCTATATCTTCACCATATTTCAACTGTAGTGATAGGCAAAGAGAGAAATCATACCCAGTTAAAGCAACCTTGATACTCTTAAGATGAGTCCAGGCAGGAGATGGAACCTCCCATACCATACTGAAGTCATCATCAGGTCGCACTGATCCTGACCTTGCTGCCAAGTCCCTAACATGACCATAACTTGGTAGGACTTCATACATGCCACCAAGGTATCCTTGAATAACTTTTGCTTTTGTCATGGACTCCACCACAACAACGGATTTAGCAGTGGGTGGATACAATTGTGGCAATGTCTTTTGTCCCGGAGGCTTAGTCGTCCCACTCATTTGCGGCCTTTTGTTTTGTAATAACTCGTTGCCAGATTGAACTACAGGTGCCTCACTTGACTCCACTAGAGCATTGGCCTCTTTATTGGACTTCCGCTGTCTGCGGGAGCTCTTTGTTGTCTGTTTGGAACAGTCCTTAGCTGAGATATTACTCTCATGCACTTCCATTAAAGCATTTTCTGTTGAATTAATCTGAAAAACTACAAAGTTAGTTAACATATTGCAACGAGAAGAATGCAAGTCAATTAGGATTCCATATGCAAGTGGCTAACCTCTGAAGGTGTAAGAGATTGACTATCTTTGGTTGGACTGGACTTCTTTTTGGAAACTTTTCTTGAGCCTTTTGACTGATCTGCTGAACCAGAGGATGCATTAGTATCAGAAACTTGTTCTTTGCCTTTCTTGCTTCTAGATTGCTTTTTGACTTTCCCTTTAGCCTTGGATGGTTGATCTCTGCTCACAGATGCTGAGCTTTCCAAATTCAGATCCTTCTTCTCACTCTTTGAGGTGACCATATCAACATCTTTAGCAGCTGATATACGAGATATAAATGCGCTTTTGGCAGGTGTACTACAAAACATTCCATTTCCATGAGCAGCCAATGACTTGGCCTGTTTCAAACTCTTATTGAACACTTGGACGGATGTATTATTCCCGCTAGCTGCTTTTTTCGCATGTATGATGCCATCTTTTAATGTCACAGGTCTTGGAACCTTTGAGAAGAATCTTTTACCAAATGCAGCATTGTATGGTATACCACGACCAACAGACCTATCACTTAGTATATTTGTTGGGATAATAGAATCAGAAAACCCAACTCTTGACTTGTGCCAAGTAGTACAGCGCAATATTGGTCTAAAACTGTGTTGTAGGTTGAAAGCGGACAACCAGCCAGTCTCACTACCATGGTTCGCGATAAGTGAGAATTTATGTTCAGATTTGACTCTAAGAACTCTAGGATGGATTGGTGTGAAGACACAACAAGATACCCTTACTTTCGTGGATAAATTCTTAAAATCAACACAAGCTGCAAACGGTGAACACTGTAAGCAACTGCTAGGATAGCTGTGTAACTTCTTGCTCTGCAACTTGAAAGTACAAGAACTAACATCAGAAATGGCCATAGAGAGCACAATAAACTACACAAAAACTAAATTCACAAGCCAAAGGGACCCTAATATCGAGGAAAGGACATAAACAAACAGAGTGAACCCACACACGGACCTTTTTTTTTTTTTTTTTTTGGTGCAAAGTTCGAATTTTGACCATTAAAATTAGAAAACGAAGAGAAACAAAACAGATTAATGAAGAATCAAAACTTGTTTTAAAATCAGCAACAATTGAATTCGAAAGACTATCATCACTGCCTTATTGCAGAAGAATAATCAAAACACATAAACTAAAAAAGAAATAATTAAAAAAAAAGAGAAGATACCATGGTGAAGCGGCAGCCAGTGGAGGTAAAAAGTTGCTGAAAAAGAGCCATTCTGTCACGCCCCCATTTCCCCCAGGGCCAATCTCAGAGTCGTGATACCGCGAGCCCTAAGAATTACTTCTCCTACACCCGCAAAGTTCTAGTACCTAGTATAAAAAAACCACTCCAAAAATAAGTAAAACATTTAATAGAAATTGCAGTAAATATACGATATATTAGTACTTTTGTAGCTCAAGAATATATTGAAAACAGCAATATAAAAATAGAAATGTACTCTGTTCTGGTCGATGAAATCAACAAAGCAAAAAGAAATCAAGAAGGACTATACAATATCAATATCAAGAAATGAAATCAACAAAACAAAAAGAAATAAGATATTTAGCAAAAAAAGAAAAAAGATTAGATGAGAGCTTTACCGCTTGAAGACTGAATAGAGAGTGAGGTGAGAGCTTGAAAGCGGCTGAGGTAAAAGACAATTGGGCTGACCCTTTTTTTTTCGAGAAGTAAGAAAATTGGGCTGAGGTTAATTAAAGAGTATTGGGCTTTCTTTAGTTATTATTTTATTGGGCTTATATTATATATATATATATATATATATATATATATATATATATATATATATATATATATATATATATATATTTTTTTTTTTTTCAATTTTAGGTAAATTATGCATATAGTTCGTATTATTTGTATATTTTTTTAATATTGTCTCTAGTATTTTAAAATATTTATAATAGACCTAATATTTGTAAAATTGATTCAAAATAGTCTCTATTGTTCAAATTAGTCCTTATTATTTTTTAAAAATTTCTAGTCCCTTAATAGGGGTAACATGCAGGGACTAAATTGATTTTTTTAGAAAATAATAGCGACTAAATTGAATTTTTTTAAAAATAATAAGAACCAAATTGACTAGTATTGAATAATAGAAACTATTTTGAATCATTTTTGCAAACATTGGAATTACTATGAATTTTTTCGAACATTAGGCACGACATTAAAAAAATAAACAAATAATAGGAACTAAATGTGAAATTTATTCTATATAGATAAATATACATATATATATATACATACATATACATATATATATACATACATATATATATATATATATATATATATATATATATATTATAATAAATTAATAATCAGGTTTCAAGTTTTTTTTTTTTTTTTAATATAAAAAATCAAAATCTATCAATTCATCTATCGATTATCCCTTTTAAAATTCAAATTTTAACGGATTGTCTATCAATTTTTATCATCAATTTTTTATCCAATAAATACTAGTTAATTTTAAATTTAAATCCTATATGTTGCTAAACTATCTTGTATGGCTAGAAAAATCAGCCTAGTACAAAGGTGTACGTTTTCGAGCAGCAAAGTAGGAAGAAGAATGGAAAGAAGGAGCATCCACTGCAGCACAAGTGGCAAAATTTCACTTATTTGGGTTAGACTATCTTTAATGGAGGTTTTAAAAGGCAATTTGAATTTTTAACTTTCAAAATTGGGTCTTTAATTTTCAAATTTGGGTTTCTAAAAAGCAATTATTAAGGTTTTTAGAGACCCCATAGAAAAAAAAAATACCAATGAGAGTTTGTAAAACCCAAATATACATAGAATCTACCAATTTTGTCATCATACAAGGTTTTTTAAGGAAAAATAGTGTCGGTCTCTATTTTCTTCAATAAATTTGTTGAAGAAAATGGATATCAACTCTATTTTTGCTTAGAAAATCGTGAATGATGTTAAATTTGACATTTACAAACCCCTATTAATATTACTTTTTTATCCATAAAATTTTAAAAATCTCAATAATTACCTTTTAGAGTCTCTATTAAAGATACCCTTAAAGTATATTCAATGGTACATACTATTCACAAAAACTTATTATTTTTTGTAATTTTTAGAGATTCGGATCTCTATTTTAACTCAAATCACCAATGGAGCCCACCATTTTTCTATTTTTGCTTAGAAAATCGTGAATGATGTCAAATTTGAGAGAAAAATATAGATTTGACATTTACAAACCCCTATTAATGTTACATTTTTATCCATAAAATTTTAAAAATCTCAATAATTACCTTTTAGAGTCTCTATTAAAAATACTCTTAGGGTATCTCCAATTGTATATATTATTCACAAAAACTTATTATTTTTGGTAATTTTTAGAGAGTTGGGTCTCTATTTTAACTCAAATCTCTAATGGAGTCTACCACTTTTTAGAAATTTATATCAAAATAGAGACACAATTACTTTTTGGATCTCTAACTTTGTTGCCAAAAAAGTAAATTGGCTCTCTATTTTAACTCAAATCTCTAAAAAGTAGTAGATTGTATTAGAGATTTGAGTTAAAATAAAAATATGAGTCTCTAAAAATTATAAAAAATAATAAGTTTTTATGAATAATATGTATCATTGGAGATACCCTTAAACCATAGTTTTATAGGTTTGGTGAGTTCTGACAGGTGGATTGCGGCTAAAGGCTATTTCCTAGGCAGCTCAATTTCATGCAGAGCTTATGACCAAAAAAAAAATTTCATGCAGAGCTATGCCTAATCTATACCTTTGCAGTTCTCATGATTGAGAGAGAGTTTTATTTCTACCCACATGGTCTGTTGCTTTTTTATATATATATATATATATATTTTTAATGATATGTGAATTTAGTTGATAAAATTCAATTATCGAATTATTTGATATAATTTAATTTGATAAATCAAAACAAACTAAATCAAAATAAAAGTTATCTCATCTTTTAATTCTATACACTTAAAATTAGAGCAATATGGATATGAGAAGAATTTAATTCTTTGCGAAAAATAGAAAATAGGGAAGTAAGATCCGATTTAATCGGGTAGTATACAGAAAGCATCAACACTCCAATGTGGTAGGACCAATCCCAATGTGATTGAGATTGATAGTTTTAATTTCTTTTCTTTCTACAATTATAGTTTTTAAGTTTTTATTACTTGTTGGTCTCAGAGCTGTCTACTAAATAAATAAGATAAATACAAAAGCGATCTAGGTCTAAACTATATAAGAATCCATAATAGCTAGTTTTCACGGGCAGAGCGCATATCACCTTTGCGGCACCCAGTCTCCACAGTAGAGAGACGGACTAGCCAATCACATTAGATTGATAAGCATAAATAAGCAAAATATATTCTATCCAGGAAGGACAACAACATTTTTTATATGTATCATGGATATCACAAGTTAATATTCAACAAACATAAATGTGTCTCATGTAACTAGAGACTTCCGAAATAAACGCTCAGATCCTGAAGATTTGTCAGCCCGTGGAGATAATGCTTTTACAACCACAAATAATATTAATACTTAGTGAAAGTGTAAAAAACTACAAACGTGTCTTTTTCTGCTTAAGCGATTTTCCAGTTTCCTACAAGCTACTAGATCTCCTCTTCCTTTTTATTTTTCATTTTTTATCAAATACTCCTACTGATTTGCAAAATTTGAATATTGATGAGTTTTGTAACACCTTGAAATAAAACCTGACCAACAACACCAGAAACCCAAACTCATCAACATCATCACAAAATTAAAATTAAATTAAAAAACAAGAAATTGTTGCGTACATTAAAATAAAAAAATTTATTACAATAATAGAAAAATTAAAAGCTGTACAAAACCTTTTTTCTTTTTCTCTTTCTATTTTCGCATAATTTGAAACAGTTTTTGTAATATTTACATTTGATTTCATCGACCAAACAACCCTAATAAAATGCTAAAATTTAAAAAAAAACCAAAAAAAAGGGGGAAAAAAAAAGTGACTACTACAACTACAAACCCGTAGTAATTGATGAGAAGGACCCAAAGAAATCAGAAATTGCAGATGCGACCCCTAGCCTCTCAGTAAAAGTTTCTTGCATATGTTCCGGAACAAAAGGCATCCTACAAAGTGGACAAGTCTTCTGATCATGGTCCATCCAACGGTCCAAACAGCTTCTATGGAAAATATGCCTGCAGTTTGTCAACCGTCTGATCTCATCATCTGCATCAAATTCATACAAGCAAACAGCACAGCTCTCAGGCGGGTCAATTAAGCTGGAAAACTTAACCACTGGCAATAGGTCACGAATCAACATGGTATCAGAACGAGACCTTAGAATTAACGATGATTCAAGTTGAAATGACATGTCGGGGTCCAAAAAGTCCCCGAGACCAATAACATTTAATGTTAAGCAAATGAATTTTCGAACAAATCCCAGAAAGCTTAGAATGTGCAGTAGCGATTTTGGTAAGAAAAGGTCTGTGATACCTACAGGAAAACCCATATTGATCAAGAAGATGAGCTTTCTTGGTTGTTGTCTTTGTTTGGTGGTTGAGTAAGTAGTAAAGCACAAGAGTGTGTATTTATATGGCTACTAGCTAGTAAAACATGAGCTTTATGTGGTTTTGTATAGTGAGAAGAAGAAGGAAAGAGTGGAGGGGGGTTGAAAGGTGGGGAGCAGCTTATATAGGAGGGGAGGCAGAGCGGAAAAGACGGTAAAGGGTATGATGAAGGGGGGAATGGCACGGTGGGATCGGACGCAACAACGCGTGTTTATATTTGTCATGTTACGTGTCCACAACTCCAGCCTCGCAAACGAGACAGGTATTATAAGTATAAGAAATTAATTACTTGTGCTTCTTTTTTATTGGCTCAAAATGATTAATTTTACTCACAACACTTATAAACTACATATATACACTGTTTCCTACTGACATATATGAGATGTCACAATATTATTAGAGGCTCTCGATATACATATCTCAATTACAATGTTGTATATATATAAGTTTTAATAAATAGATCTCATTTAGATACGACATCTGACACAAAATATGAATTAGAGAGTAAGTTTATTTAAAGATACAAATTTGATGATATATAAATAATTATTAACTATATATGGTGTTAAATTAGTATTTCTCAATTGTTTTTTTTTTTTTTTTTTTTTTGTTCCCACCCCTACATGTCCTCAACTCTAATAAATTTCGAATTCTGATATCTCAACTACCAGGTATCAGAAGAGTAACTCTTTGTATTTCCAATTGGTTGGTATTATTTTATGTAGTTTTTGCCTTATGGTCAAAGGATTTTAATTTGTAGCTTTCAGCTTAGAATATGCATAATGTTAAAGTGAGTATATTGGACCCAAGAGTTGAGCCTGGAATAGTAAAGTATTAACCCGTTGTAATAAGAGGTAATGAGTTCGAAACTGCGATTCGACCTATGTTATATCTAATGAGAAAAGAAATGAGTATATTGTATTTGGAAGGAGAACAATTACTTAAACTTGTAATTTCTTATCATTTCTTATGTGCTGATTTGCTTCCTTTCTTTCCCCATCAAACCATGAAGTTTACATAACCAACACGAACAAATTTCAACAATTTGTGCTTTTATGTTTGTATTACATACTAATAATATAATGATATGTATATCGAAAAGAGCATAATATAAAGAAAAATACATACACATTGATAATATAGTATATCAAGCTTTTACGCGAGTTTGTGGTTATTCATTCCGAGCTTGTTCCAAAGAGCTTCATATATGATTCTACACTACATACAATATTTCATTCCGGCCCTTACTAGCTCTTCACTTGCTTGTAGAAAGAACATATCCAAAGAGGCTACTACGCTCACCTAATTAAATTTTGGATTCAAATATTATTTTAATTAAATATAAGACAAACCAAAAAGATTAGGAAAATTTCAGAATTAGACCATTGAACCAAAGGAAAAAAGGATTCCTCATTAGCCGTCGGTGTGTGGGGAACCATATTAATTTTTCGCATTTTTTTTAACCAAGAAAAAAGTGTGTTTTGAATGAACATGTCGTACTGTACATTTAAGCTTCAAAATATGATTGAAGAAAAGAGAGTGGCGAGGATATTAAGGATCAATTATGAAGTAATGGGACCAAAAATGAAAAATATATTATTTATTTACAACGGTTAAATTTTTATATCATTTTTTTGGGACTAATCATCCTCTAGAAACCCAAAAACAAGCATAGACATTTAAGAACAGCATTGGGAGAAAAAAGAACAGGCTAGGCAGCTTAGTGGAGTAATATTAATGCCCCATTGTTTTGTTGTAGTTGCAATATCACTACAAAAAATTTGTTCTCTTAAAACACTTTAATTGACAAATAAAAAATTATTACTTATTTCAATGGTTTTTTAACTTTTATATAAACTAAAACCTTTTGTTATGATATTATTTATTTGCAACGGTTAAATTTTTATATCATTTTTTGTTAATAATTGTTCATAAACTTACTTTTTTTAATGATTTAAAATTATATTATGTATAAAGGATCATATGAAAAGGTTAAAATCATTTTCTATGATTTTAGCCTTTTTGCAATAATTTTAAATGTTACAACAAATTTAAAATGTGATAGTAATTAATTTTAACTACTTAGCCAAAGGAATTTGGTTCCCAAATTATTATTACTCTTTTGGTTTCGAATTGAATTACTTGGTTACTTATGAAATATTCTTATTAAATGAATATTTATTTTTTTCAAAACAAAAATTGCAACCATCTTCTAAAATATGACTATTTCGGAATCACTTTCACCACAAACCTCACTCTTCCAAATCTGTAAAATATCTATTTTCAGTTATTCATTAGAAAATAAGTTCAATTAAAAGTGGAGATTAAATTTCAAATGGAAATTATCTCCTAAATTTTCAATAAATTTCAAATGGAAAGTATCCCCTAAATTTTCAATTTCTATCAGCTTGGAAGCGAATAAGATATTTGTCATTAATAAGTTATATATTGTTAACTTGTATGAAAAAATGTAGCGATATTTGAGAAATTGGAATGAATACTTTGGAACTTGAAGTCAAATAAATCTTTAAGTAACTTTCTGGTTGTAGACAATTTTTATTATTTGATGATGAGTGTAAAATAAATTTAAGAGACGTTTTGATCAATACGGTAGCAGTTGAAAAATTAATAAAATGTGACAATAACAATAATATAAAAACAAATATATGACACGTTACAATATCACAAACGGTTACACATTTAAATATATCTACTCAACTAAGAGTTAAAACCAGACCAAAAAAAAAAAAAACTAAGAGTTAAAAGACTAAAAAATAAAAATATGACATGTTACAACATCACAAACGGTTGTCCATTTTGAATATTTTTCCGCATCTAAAGAGTTGAATGATAACTAGAAAACAAAAGTGTGGAAAAGAGAGAAAAGCACATTTCGGCGAAGTGGTCACTCGTGAACCGTGGCCAACCAGCCAAAGAGCATGGGGAGGGATGAACGGGGTACGTGAGGCGCCGTGGCAGTTTGTAAGCCAAAATGGGTGGGTAGGGTGGGGTGTGCTCATGCCCTCCTTCCCTTGCTTGAGGCCAATCTTAAGTTTGTCTTGAAAAGCCAAGACACATTGGTCCCACATTTCATATAAAAATAAGCCATGAAAATTGCACATTCTTAATCACGACTGTGATCCAAATAATAAATAAATTATCAATAAACGAATTTTATCTGTAAAATTAGAAGTTCAAAATTCACTAACAGCAGTTTATGACTAGAGACATCCTATACCTTAGGTGTCTCCCACAGGTCACTAATCTCCATTTATTCTTGCTCCATGGTTTGTCTCTTCCTCTGGCTTTGTGTGATCTTAACACATGTGAGAAGTTTTGATAAAAATAACCTTAATTAATTTTGGTTAGATCTCAAAGTAAGTCGAATCTTTTTCTAAATTTTGTATGTAATAAGAGTTTTATGCATTAAGTCATTTATTTAAATATATGGAAAAAGTGAGTTTTATTTCAATCAAGATACCTAATCGATAATACATCTCAAATTGGATATGACTCTTTTTTCGACTTTACACATAAAGAGAATGTCGTACACTAAACTCCCATTCATAGGCGAGTTTATTAATTAAGGGGCCAGCAGGGTTGTAGTTCTCACTAACTTCAAGAACAGAGCTATATTTTTTAAGAATGTATATTTTTAAGTTAAAAAATCAATTTAGCCCCCTTTAAAAAAAATTATCCATATATAAATATAAAATTGTGAATCGCTCCTACTCTCATTTATCTAAATATATGGACAAAGAGAGTTTGTGTTGTTTAAAAACATAGAGAGCATGAGTACATTGTGAAATAATTTAAACCATTCAAAAGAAAACTATACCGGTTTAACATTATTTGGCATTTCATCTTGATTACTATATAACTATCTTAATATTCCATGCGCCCAAAAGTGTCAACCGAGAAACAAAAAGGTTCCACATTTTGAGCGGAAAGGAAAGCTTTAAAAGTGCTAAAGGAGAGAATTATTCCATCTCCTACAATAATCTACATCAATGAGTGGAGATTGGTTGAAAACTTTGATAGAGTAGTTAATTGACATGTATTATAATTGAGATTTAATAATTATAAATTATTAATACTGTTATAAAAAATTGATATGAACACTTAATCATTTTCATGATGTAGAATCAATGGTGGAAGATAAAGCCTATATTTTTATAAGTTGCGAGCATCAGCTGTCTTTTGTATAGGTGTGTGTACAACCTAGGAAATGATTGTATACGCCCTAGATTAATTGTCTATGCTGACTTGCTTTGTGTATACTTTTTGTTTATGTTTCCTAGTTTTTTTCTAATTTTTCGACCAAAATTAAATATTTAAAATATTTCATTAGTGAACGCTAACTTGTTTGGAAATTAAAATCAGAAGAGTTATAAGAATTAAGTGGAAAAACAATAATTGTATAGACTAAAAATATAAAATATTTTAAAATACCTTATAAGGTTAGTAAAAAATACAAAAATATAAAGAATTGATCCTCATTTATCAGCATCCGTAAAAGTAATGCTACAATTCAAGGATATAATGGCAAGAAGTAATGTAATCACCTCATGTTAGAGGAATGTCTTTCAAACAATCAAAGTTTTGTGATATTTGGTGCATGTCACACACAAATCACATAATTGTTCAAAACGATAATCAGGTTAGACGATAACGATAACTAACAATTCTAGTCAAATCCAAAACCAAAAGCTTCTACGTTTAGTATATTGAGTAGGCGGTTGTGACTGTGCCATATTGATAGAAATTAATCTAATTACAATTCTTAAGTAATAGAAGAAGTACTTCGTAGATGTAAGTTAATTAAAAGTTAAATCACATTAAAAATATTAGAGTTGCTTATTTATGTGCACAATCACAATAGGATCTTTAAATTTTGAGTCACATATGTTGATGGTATTGACTTAAGGGACATCATTCTGAATCGTGTTTAATCAATTCTGCCATAGAAAATGCTCTAACAATGTTTTCCATCTATTTTGGGAATTAGTAGATCCGAAAGAATAAGTTGACCTTTTTCCTAAACTCTCTATATATATATATCGAGAGTTTTGTGGATAATCGTGCCTATAGTGTGACAATGTGGCTTGCTAAGGTTGGTTTAATTTATCAGCTATTCCAGCTAACCTCAACATTGATTCCATTCTAGACAATACTCTTGACTCTGCAAGAATATTTTGACGCGAAAGCATCCAAATTGCACTAATTAATTTAGTGGCTTCTAATAGCCATTGTTGTCTTTATTGCTTATAAACAAGATTTGTATCCGATTAGTTCCAAACAAATGCTGCTTTAATAGCTACCCATGTTCAGAACCTGCCTGCCACAAGGCCTAACGAGCTCCAAAAACTGTTTACAAGTGGCTAAAGATAAAATTCTAACCAACGTTTGCTTCTCAGAAACTGTCTTTATATATTGATGTTGCACACAACAATTAATTTTGAAACCCTCGTATGTAAAGCGAGAATCATAGTGTTAGACATTTACTGCAACTTGCATTCTGAAGATAGAGCAAAAAGGGTTTTGATCTTGATCACGCTTATGTTAGTAGACATGTGAAAGCACATAAAGGACCTGTTTGGATTCAGAAGGAAAAAATAATAAAGGAAAGGAAATAATTCAATAATAAAGTTAAAGGAGGGGGAGGATTATATCTTGTTTGGTTTGAGTAAATTTATAAAGAAAAAGTTCATAAAGGATTATGTGTATTTTTTGTTTGGATTGGGAGAAAAGGGAAGGAAATGATAAGTTTTATGTAACGAATTTAACGTACGACTGGCTAGAAAGATTTGAACAAAGAGATTTGTATTGACTGAAAGTGGAATTACAAGGAAACAAAAACTGAAAAACAGTAAACAAAAGTGCAAAAATAAGAAGGAAATTATAACTGAGTTTTTGCTTGCCTTTCTCTCTAAGCCTTTAGCTATTTATACTACTAGCTTGGGCTCGACTCACTTGGGCTTTGTAGTTGTTCCTCTTGCACTGCTTGATGTAAAGGCATATCTTTAACGAACTTATCCACATTGTTAACTGCTAGCTTGTATTTGTATATCTAGTAGTTACGTTTAAGTTATATTCATGTATATCTCATAAGACTTTTACCTCTTGTAAACTACTTGTAATATCAACCTTAAATATCAGTAAATGGAAGAATACTTCAAGGCGAAATCGTTTCTTTACATGGTATACAGAGCTTAGGTCTCTCTTACAGCTTCTTCCTCATATCACCTAAGTTTTTTTTTTTTTTTTTTTTTTCACGGCCCTGATCATGGAATCCTCCTCTTCTATCCCAACTGGGTCTTCCGATGTCCCCACCGAGAATCCGCCAATCAATCAATCCACTCCTCCCGTGGCATCTCTGCCCGTTGTTAAAAGTATTCACCAAGAGCTCTCTCTTAAGCTTGGTACCGATAACTTTATTCTGTGGAAGACGCAGGTTTATCCGGTCCTACGCTGCCATGGATTGTTTGGCTTTATTGATGGATCAATTCCCAAACCCAACGCTTCTGCTGCCGCTATAGTTCAATGGATGCGTCTCGATCAGATGGTCCTTGGCTGGTTACTTGTTTCTCTTTCTGACTCGGCTCTCTCGCAGGTGGTTGATAAGGTCACTGCTCGTGATGTTTGGACAACTCTGGAGCTTCTCTATGGCTTACAATCAAGGGCACGTCTGCAACACATCAAGACTGAACTTCAATCTCTCGTCAACGGCAGTCGCTCTATCCATGCTTATTTGTAACATGCGAAATCCTTGTCCCTTGTTCTTGTTATTGCTGGCTGCAAAGTAGAAGATGAGGACCTAGTGCTTTGGACTTTAAGGGGCTTAGGATTTGACTATGATCTGATTGTTGCTGCAGTGAACTCCAGACCTGATAGCCCTACCTTTGCTGAGGTATCCGGTCTTTTAATTGACTTTGAACTTCGCCTACAATCCTCTACCTCCCTTGCTTCCAAATCCATTGGTCTACTGGCTGCTAATTCTCCTGCTGATTCATGCACTTCTTCTTCCCAATTCTCACCCCAGCGTGCTCCTTCCTCAACTGGACGACGAAGGGGTCGTGGTAGCCGTGGTAAAGGGCATGGACGAGGCCGACAAACACCCAATTCCAACACCACATCCTCTGGCTCTTCGAATGTAGTGTGTTATCGTTACGGCCATTCATATCACAAGGCCAATAACTGTTGGGCCCCTGATGATGTAGTCAACGCTAATACTCCTGCCCTTTCTGCCTTGCAAATTTCTGATCCTGCTGATCCTATGTGGTACATAGATACTGGAGCTAGTTACCATATGACTTCCGATGATTCTCGCCTCTCTGGTAAGTAGCATTATAATGGTACAGATCGTGTCATGGTTGGTAATGGTGCTGCATTGCCTATTTCTCACACTGGTATTGCACCTATTCCTTTATCTCATGGCTCTGTTTTACATTCAAAAGTCTTGGTTGTTCCATCTCTTGCTAAGGCACTATTATCTGTTGCTCAATTTACACAAGAGCATGACTGTTTCTTCATTTTCACACCATCTGCTTACTTTATAAAGGATATGAAGACAGGCAAAATCCTTCACCAGGGGAAGACTGAAGGTGGTCTTTATGCTCTTAATCAGCCAATGAAGTTTGGTTTATCAGCAAATAAAATTTCCTCTGAGGTTTGGCATGCCCGGCTAGGACATCTATCTCTTTGCACCTTTCAGCAACTTCGCAAGCTTTCGTCAATAATGGTTCCTCCCGTTTTAGATTCACCATGCAGCGGTTGTCAATTAGGGAAAAGTCACTGTTTATCTTTCGACAATCATGTACCTTGTTCTTTAACTGTACTTAATATCATTCACTGTGATGTATGGGGTCCAGACCCAACGAATTCATTCGAAGGATTTCGGTATTATCTTATCTTAATTGATGGCTTCACACGCTATGTATGGTACTATCCATTATTTTGTAAATCAGATGTGGCCACCGTTTTTCCTCACTTTATATCCATGGTTGAAAATCTTTGTGGTATGAAAACTAAAATTGTTCAGAGTGACGCTGGAAGTGAATTTATTGGAAATAATCTTCAATCTTTTCTTAAGCGGCATGGTATTGTACATCAAATGTCCTGCCTTGGGACTCCGGAACAAAATGGGATTGCCGAGCAAAAACATCAGCATCTAGTTGAAACTGGACTCATAATGCTTGTTCACAGTAAATTGGCACGCGAGTTTTGGAATTTCGCTTTCTCAACTGCAGTTTATTTGATTAACAGGCTGCCTACACCATTATTAAACAACAAATCACCTTATGAACTACTTTATGGCAAGCTTCCAGATTATTCTTTCCTACAGGTTTTTGGCTCATTGTGTTATCCTTACTTGAGCCCCTTTGGTCGCTCTAAACTAGATTACAAAAGTTGTCGTTGCATTTTTTTGGGTTATAGTCCATGCCATAAAGGATACAAATGCTTCAACCTTCAAAATCACAAGGTTATTATCTCACGTCACGTGGTCTTTGATGAAGCCAATTTTCCATCTCTTGATTCTGCATCTAACGTTTCTGCTTCCCAACAAGCAGAACAACAATTTCGATAGACTCCGTTTCCGACTTCATGTCTGGATGACTTTGTGGTTGACCAACCTTTAGCTACTGTGTCTTCAGATCAACAATTAATTCACTCAATACAACATCATGACTCAACTACTAGTCAACACGTCCAGCCTTTGTCTTCTACAGCTGATCTCCCTATTAATGCATCGAGCACCAGTTCATTGCCTCAGTTGCCAAACAATCATGTTTTTGCCTCTACTCGAATCATTTTGCCTCAGTCTACTGTTCCAACACGGACTCATCACATGACAACAAGCAACATGGATAGGACTAGACGTGCAAAAGCCTTGTTTGCCACACGGTATCCTCTGCCGTGTAGTCTTCTTGCCGTCAATCAAACATTGCCTCAGGAACCTACTTCATATCCTCATGCACATAAGGATGCAAATTGGCATGTAGCAATGATAGAGGAGTTTAATTCCCTGCTCAAAAATAAAACTTGGACTCTGGTTCCTCCTTCACCTGGTATGAATGTCATCAGTTGTAAATGGGTGTATCGAATCAAGCAAAAGTCGGATGGTACTCTTGAGCGCTACAAGGCTCGTCTTGTGGAAAAAGGTTACAATCAACAGCCTGGTCGCGATTATGGAGACACATTTAGTCCCGTAGTACGTCTAGGCACTATACGGTTGGTCATCTCTTTAGCTCTCTCTAAAGGCTGGTCTCTTCGCCAATTGGATGTTAAAAATGCGTTTTTCCACGGTAACCTTGCTGAAACGGTGTTCATGCACCAACCCCAAGGCTTTGTTGATCCCGTTAACCCCGATTATGTTTGCGAATTGGAGAAATCATTGTATGGTCTCAAACAGGCTCCCAGGGCCTGGTATCACAAGTTCAGCACTCACTTAATCTCTTGCAGCTTCACCAACTCCTACCATGATACTTCACTTTTCTTCAGGCAATCATCTAATCACATCCTCATTTTACTCATTTATGTAGACGATATCATGTTAACAGGCAATTCCTCTGATGATATTATGGCCTTCATTCATTCTCTATTGAACATATTTGAAATGAAAGACTTGGGGTAGCTTCATTACTTCCTAGGGATAGAAGTCGTTGCTTACAATGGTGGCCTACTTTTAACGCAAACGAAGTATGCTGCCAATCGTTTGCAACAATATGGCCTAGATGGCATCAAGCCAATTGCCACACCACAAGCGGTTACGACTCTCAATTTAACGGATGGCAATCTCTTAGCAGATTCCTCTGAATTTCATCATCTTGTCGGGCCTTACAATATCTTACGATGACGCGCCCCGATTTGTCTTATGCAGTCAATAGTGTTTGACAGTACATGCATGCGCCAAGAGATCTTCATCTTGTCGCTGCTAAGCGTATACTGAGATACGTTAAACACACCTTGCATCATGGGTTGCTTCTTTGTCCGTGCCCTGAATATAAATTAATTGGTTATAGAGCCTTAACAGCACTTAGTTCCGAGTTA
The DNA here is from genome assembly GCA_037974665.1 of Ehretia macrophylla. Taxonomy (NCBI): domain Eukaryota; kingdom Viridiplantae; phylum Streptophyta; class Magnoliopsida; order Boraginales; family Ehretiaceae; genus Ehretia; species Ehretia macrophylla. Next base: position 33,249,114 of record CM075773.1, on the reverse strand, counting down.
CTATGGTTCCTTCAACTTACTAAGTTTTTTCGCATTCCTGTAACTTCACCAACAATCATATTCTCTGACAATGTGAGCACAATTTATATGGCATCCAACCCTGTGCTTCATCAACGCAACAAACATATTGAGTTAGACATTCACTTCGTTCGCGACAAAGTGAATGATGGGATGTTTAAACTGCAATATATCTCCACACATGATCAGCCTGCAGACCTTTTTACTAAGCCGTTTTATCACCCACGTTTTGAGTCTCTTCTAGCCAAGCTTCCAGTTATGTCACTGCCATCAGCTTATGAGGGGGTATAAAGGCATATCTTTAACGAACCTATCCACATTGTTAACTGCTAGCTTGTATTTGTATATCTAGTAGTTATGTTTAAGTTATATTCATGTATATCTCATAAGACTTTTACCTCTTGTAAACTAATTGTAATATCAACGTTAAATATCAGTAAATGGAAGAATACTTCAAGGCGAAATCGTTTCTTTACACTTGATTCAACTCATTCGGTGACTGAGCTAATTCTGTTGGGCTCGTTACATTACCTCCCTGTTGCAAAGGAACCTTGTCCTCAAGGTTCCAAGTGGAATATGTTTGAAAATAAAATTCCTCTTCTGGGACTATAGATGAGAGCATTCCCAACTTATTCATTCCGAACTGTTGAACAGCATCAACACTCATTTCTGCCTCAAATAATCCCAAGTGAGACTTGGCAGATGTTGTTTGGATCCAACACTTTAGCCAAAAACCACCAATCAGCATTCCAACTTCTGCAAAATAATCATCATTCCATACACTAGGATCAAGTTCCAGAACTCCTGTGCCCGCAAGAAGTGGAATGCAATATGAATTAACCACCAAAACCACGACCACGAGCAGCAGCTTTGGAAAGGTCCTACTTGTATCCTCAATTTCCCCTGCTAGTGTACTCTTCTTGTCCCAATAATTCAGATCCCAAAATATGCTAATGAAGTATCCCCTCCATCCACCTGCTTGAATTCTACAACCAACCATCTTCTAGGCTGAAAAACCAGCAAGCATAACAGCTTGAAAATAGGAAGTATAACCAGCGAAAAACCAAGCAAGCATAACAGCTTGATAAAATCAATAGTGGAAATGAGTTCTACATCTGAATTCTGAATAAGCTTGTCGTAGGCTTTCTTCACTTCTTCTACAAAGCTATACTTCTTAATCCCCACAATATCGTAATGCGAAGGAGGAAAAGTGCAATCTCCAGGTACTACAACGATCATATCTCCCACAGTTCGTAATATAAACTCTACAAATACACAAGTCGATCTCTTACCTTTGGTACTGGCAACATAGATAATCTTGAGCTACTTAATCGGCTCCTCCAATTCCAGTATCTTGAGATAATCATAAAGTAAATCAAATCTATTGCCCGAGTTGTTCTTATTAGCATGACGACATTTCATGATAAGAGAAGATAACGCCTCCATTGCTTCATTGTAAGGTGACTGAGTTTGTGTTAAGCCGTTGTCGCCTCCTTGTGACATACTGCAAATACTTTTCAATATTACAGAAAGTGAAGCAAGATGTAATAGCTGTGGGCACAATCCATCCTCTGAAGATGAATTAATAATAGGAATCGTGGTCACCCTATTTTGCAAAAGCTTCAAAGCAACTTTTTTAAAATTCTCATCCGGTCCGTCATGGACAAGTTGTCTAGTAGTTGTACTCCCATTTTCAACCATTTGGGTGTTAACATATAACTTTACTTCTTTCCACGCATATATATTATGTGTCTCAAGCTCTTCTTCTGTCAGATTGGCTGCATGACTATAATTATCCATAATCTGAATCCTTGAATCACTCACTAGGAAACTATTATGCAGAGCACCTAATGCTAAACTCTGAATAATCTCACCACTCATAGTTGTTTCCGCAAACTCCGTCCACAAAATCTTAGTCATTGCAATAATTCTCCCCTTCAAATACACACTCCACGGTATCCACCAAGGAGAATTTACTAGTCCCTTCGCCTCTGCCATATCACCTTTCAAATACACCGAACATCTCTCAGTCATTTCATCAAACACCTTCCCTGCATACTCCATTTCACCTTTATCTATTTCTGCTACGATCGCATCAAGACGCTGCAAGCCAGTTTCAGTTGACGTTGTATTAATAAAACACAGCTTAGCTTCCATATCTTCCTCTACCGCTTCTACTTTTGTTACCGATTCATTCATATACTCTTCCGCATCCCCATTCTCTATAGTTGCCACCTTCAACTTCACTACTGATTGTGTAACCCGCCTCGACACAATACTTTCTTTAGCAATAGCCATCGCATGTTGTTCGGCTTCGACGTCTACCATCTCACTCTTGCCTACGACTTCTCCATTCTCCTTAATTATCAATTTAATCTCCGAACCATTAACATATACAGTTTTATCATTCGATGTTATCACGATGTCACAATTAACCTCAGACATAGCCATTGCTGAAACGCCCTCACAATTCTCCATACTCATAACTTCTTCGCCATCTTGTAAAACATCCGCACTTTGTGACGCCCCCGAGAAACCGTCTGCTGATGTGACTTCAACCTTCTTCTCGTACTCACCATTTGATTCGGCAATATTCACTGAATTGGTCTTCTCTACTACTGGAAGTGGTGGGATAGTCATCAATGCAGCTACGGTACACGCCTCGAATTGCTCTGCAAGGAGCAATAACTGATCGGCTTTCGCATATAAGGTGGAAAGCGATAAAGCCGCTATGGTGACGAAATCCAGAGAAGTTGTGGGTGTTATCACAGGTGAGTAGAATTGAGGATGATAGTATTGGTCTTGCACGTGTTGGTACTGTTGAGCATACGACATCATTTCGGGATAGAATAATATAGAAACTGGGTCGATGCCTGCGGTTGAGAAGGATAATATTGTTGATACGGTAGAATGTAAGAATCATACCCAACATACTGCGGATAGTATTGCTGATACCGATAATCCATAGCGTGTAGTCCAGTACCGTCAGCCATGGACTCAATAAAAGCACCAATGTAATGAACTTAACGTATGACTAGCTAGAAAGATCTGAACAAAGAGATTTGTGTTGATTGAAAGTGGAATTACAAGGAAACAAAAACTGAAAAACAGTAAACAAAAGTGCAAAAAATATGAAGGAAATTATAACTGAGTTCGTTCATGCCTTTCTCTCTAAGCCTTCAGCTATTTATACTACTAGCTGGCTAGCTTGGGCTCGACTCACTTGGGCCTTGTAGTTGTTCCTCTTGCACTGTTTGATTCAACCTATTCGGTGACTGAGCTAAGTCTGTTAGGCTCGTTACATTTTATAACTAAAGTGACGTTTTTATCATTTTCTAAGATATATGTGTAATAAATAAAAGGGGCAATATATACATTTTGTGATAATTTAAATGAAATCACCCTAAATTGGGGTGATTACAAAATGCTCTCATTAAGTGATTTTAGAAGTCACTCCAAAACCATTCACCCCCAAAACCCTCCAATCCAAACAAGAGAAAAAAATAAAAATTATCCCAAATCCAATCACTTTCCCCAAAATCACCCAATCCAAACAAACCCTTAGAAATATCATTGTCAATTGCCAGCCTAGATTTCTATTTTTTTTCTCCAATTCTTACACAAAAGCCTATTCGTATCATTTTCTTTAAACTTTTTACAAGAATAAATTTTCAACCGTATAGTTTGAATAATGCCAGCAACTATATTCTCCTCCGAGGTAAGTAAATCTCTATAGATTCTGTTATTTCTCTCTTTTCAAATAGCATAAACGATCACAGACAACAGTAACCTCGACAAGGTAGCCTAGATTTCTATTGCCTGGGTGCATGTTTTCACTTTTGAATTTTTCCGTCGTGGGAAATTGAAGGATAAATCAATTGCCTATGAACCTTTTGCCCTAGCAATGCAGCAGAGTGGTAGAATTACGTATAGTTGAGAGTGTACACTCACGCACACCTTAATTTAGAAAAAAAAATTACTTTTTTTGTTAAGAAAAATACCTATTATATATATATATATATATATTAAATTTTAGCTAATGGTTCATTCAAAATTTATGAGTGTCCTTACTGACTATAAGATCTTGACTTCACCACTCAATGCAACTAAGGAGAGCTGGTCTGTACATAGAACGTGATGAACAATGTAATCTCTATCCTTTTTCCTCTTCTGGTGTAGAGAAAGATAAATCATGTGTCATGGAATCTTGGCTAAAGTATGATACTATGTTACGAATTATAAGTTTTATTATAAAACTAATTGATATTAGGTGAATTAGTCCATTATCTTATATGGTAGTCTTTAGACTCATGATCTATCAAATTGAGGAAATTGTGTTATTTTTTAACACTCGCCCTTACGTGTGACTCGGATTAAAGAAGTAGATTTGAATTGAGATTCATGAAATTATAAACATGGGAGAATTTTATTATTCTTTAACACTTTTCTCTCTTGTGTGTCACGGATTGAAGAAACAACTTTGAATATGACAGTTAATGAAAAGAGTTGTATAAGAGAACTAACATAGAGAAAATTAGCAAGAAGATCAGATGGATTATGGCAGTTGAGATAGATATATAGATAAGTCACTCTGAATGAATATGTCACATGTAAATAGACAAGATTAGACCAGGCCAAACTTTAATACAAAATGATGTCCCATCTTAAATTCAATTGATATTAAATAAAATATTTCAAAATCTTATACGAGGTCTTATAAGAATCCATGGTATATATATGTATTAATATAGGAGAATGTATTCTTTAACAAAAACCCTAAAAGATAAAACATTGTTGAGCATTTATATTATGTACATTAGTGTCGAGGTTGAGACAGAGACTGAAAATTCATTGAAAGATAAGCTGCTGATCAGTTTTCTTTAAAATATTTGTCTCCATGTTCTATCTTCAAATGGTGATACAGTTTTGTCGGCCATCAGAGGACGAGAATAACAACGAATTCACAACTATCTAGGGCTTGGAAAAACTACAAGACCGCAAATTTATTTAAACGACTAATCTCTGGCAAAGACACCACATGCTGATAATATGAATATTGATTGCTTGATTGTTGAAACGGATTCTCAGGTTAGTTGCAGCTTGGTAAAGGGACCTTTAACTATGTATGAATACTCCCCTCGAACCATTAACGGATTCTTTTATGTCAAGTTCAGTACGTGCTAAGTGATTCATGTATCAAAAGTCTAATCGTTGTGTCAACTGATTAGTTAATTAAGGACTACACCCATCATTTGGAAATGTCACTATTGGTTCATTCGACATTTTTTGTTATTGCTCTTGGAAAAGATAAGAGGGACAAAATTTTGTAAAATAATAAATATGTAACCAGTTTTGGCTTTCCAAAACAAGAAAAAAAAAAAATCACATGCTATCACTTTTGGGGATCCACTTGCAAAAAGGACCGAGCTGATGGGAGATTGATCAAGACTCAGAATGGTAATAAAAAAGATAACAAAATTACCAGAGACATAAGTCACAAATGTGGGTCGTCTTTTCATGTGGGGATGTTGGTGTTCTTGTACCTAACTGCATCATGTGATGACCGCGTGACCTATTTAATAATTGAAGGTTATCGTGATGGTAGTGTTTAATTTAATTTATATATTGTAAGTTGGTTAAAGTAAAAATATTTACCAAGTTAACAAAGGAAAAAAAAAAAAAAAGAACTGCATGCCTCCACAATAGTGCATGCAAGTCTAGCAGTCTTAAGCCATATGACCATTGCCAACGATCATATTCTTTTGTTTCTAGGCCAGTAAGCTAATGTATTGATTTATGTTAATTAGTGAAATAGATCTTCATGTATTACCCATGTCAGTGAAAAAGAACTATTCTCAGCCTCGCAATTCGTTAATTCAATCACGCATATGAATAACATTTTTTTTTTTACGATGAGAAACTCACTCTAAACATGATCATATTAAATACATTCAAAGTCTAAAAAACCCTATGGTACAGCGGCAATACCCCAACGTGCATGCTCTAAATTAGTTAAGAGTCAAACAATATTTGTGATAGGAGAATATAGATTTGAACTTGAATTTTTTAACCATGACAAATCACTATCTGATCACTCCACCCAAACTTTGAGGGCATGTGAACAACATTTTCCTAAAGCAAATGTACCTCTTATCATATATCCATAATTGCATACATGTTACTATTTTTGATGAACTTCTGTCATGCCTTCAATTCGATTTTGGTAAGCAGAACGTGGCATCAATGTTGCTATCTTTTGTGGTTTTTGTTCATGGTTGTCTTAGCGAGCCTTTGGATTTTTATCAGTTTAATACAAGAGTTCAGTGATACTGTTTGAGGAACATCTAGCAATTTGAATTTCGAGTAAGTACCATCTTTGCTCTGTAAGCTTTTGTGTAAGTTGCTCTCTAGAGTTGGGCAGAGTCGTTGGGTAAAGATTCATTATGTTTAAAGGTTCTAAATTCGAATAAATATTTTCTTATTATAAATACTATTTGATACTTAACTAACTTAAATCATACGTTGAGTATATCGTTATACCATAAAATTTATACCCGAAGAATGAATTCAATATGATCATTCTACTTAAGTTAGTTCCTCCTCTTAAATAAAATGGATGTGATGTTTGTGTACATGAATTTGTTTTACTTCGCGACAATTACCAAGCTTCCACTACCATGGAAATTATAGGTGTGATAATTTACAATGGCATTCTTTTTTTTTTCTTTGACTATATATATAAAAGATTTTCCCAAGTCGCTACACCACAAAATTTATAATCTTACAATAAATTTAATGTATAATCCTAACTAGATGAGTTTCTTGTTATAAAAAGAAACGAAAGCTAAATATTCTGATGTTGGGAGTTTAATTTTGGCTAATTCTCCAAGATCATTGAAAGGTTGCAGCTTGATTGGAGACAAAATAAAAGTTTGACATCAACACGATCATCCATTAATTGAAAAATATTCGATTATAAATTAGTTTGGACGAATATCCTCCAAACTTTTATTAAATAAGTTACACATATTCGTTTATTGCATGACACTTTATAAAAATAAAATAGAATTATCGACGATGGTTTAGCCTAGAGGACGATAATTTTCGTTGAGCTTCTCTTTTTTTTTTCTTTTTCTTTTTGTCGGAAGCTTCCTTGATAGCCCAGTCGATAATGTTTGGGCTTTACCAACATCAAGTGGTGGCAGAATTTACAATTGGACTATTAGTCACACTATCCCAATTCCATCAATGCAGAATTAACTAACTTTGCTGTATGCAAGGGAAAATCATACAAATGCTTCTTAATAGGGGTGAAGACAAAAATTTAATATTAAGATATCAAAATTTAAATAAAAAATTGTTTGGGGGGCGCTAGCTCTGCCTTGCTTCCTAGTTCATTTTTTTTTATTACACTAACATTGACTATCTAAAAGCTATTGTTAGGAGTAGACTTCTAATTATAGATGATACAAATTTTTTGTCAACCAAATACACAACAAAAAGGAGAGAATAAGGAAACAATAAAGAGCAATAGTAGGCTTTCTCATCAAATGGTATAATTTGCAACTACTATTACATGCATGTATAAATAATACTCCTTCTGTCCTAATTGTATGGCACACTTACTATTTTAAGATGATAAAATCATATCACTTTTTTAGATTAATAGTACTTATTCTTTCAATTTGTAATTATATCCTCATGTAAACTAAACTACAACCACCAAGGGATTCTTTCACTTTTAGCTAATCTGGAAATTTAGAGGGCTAAAATTTGAGAATTTATCTCTAGGGGCCAAAATTAGATAGGCACCTAAAACTAACACCCACCCCCCTTCCCCCCCCCCCCCCCCAAAAAAAAAGGAAAAAGTTAAAGAAAATGTTTTGCTTGTTCTTATATGTCAAACACACCCAACCAAAAAAAAAAAAAACCTTCAAAATGAATGATAAGATTATGATGTGAGAGGCGTGTGCGCTCACGCACCTTGTGAGGCCCATGACGCCTCTCAACTGGACTATACCTATGCCGGAGGTTTCAAAAGCCCCGGCTATTAGTAATGTCACATTATGTTTAGTTGGCGTTTTCCTCAATACTAAAGCGTCGATCATAGTTACTATAATTAGTTTTTTTGTGAATGTTAGAGAAAATGAGATATATATGTATTATAATTTCAAACCGGTGGGGAAAAAAGCGTCGCTGCCCCACATTTTTAGTGTGCGCAATACATATTTTGTAAGAAAACAAAATTCCTTAATTCCTTCTACTAACTTCTGTTCATGCAAAATTCATGCTAAAATAATGTTTTGAATGAAGACTTATTGTCATGTTACTGATTTGTCTTGCTTTTGCTTTGATTCTCCAGTAGCACATGCCTGATTTTCATGAACAACATATCCAGATTTATAGAAGAACTCAAGAACGTATTGGAAACACTAAACTAATTAAATATACTATATTTGACCGTTTAAACTTTTAAATCAAGTGATTACGAATCATAAATTTCCCTAATCTTGATGATACTTTCCATTCCATGTACCACCAGACCATGACAATTTGATCATTTAGCTTTGGGCGGTGGACATCATGTAGAGTTCAGTTGGGTCCACAATTGGAGGATCATGGGCATGATCGATCCCTGTGGCTGTGCGTGAGATAGGAAGGTTGAGAGGAATATTTGGCCACACAAAATATAGTCCTTGTCGTATTAATTTATAAGCAGTGTACACGAAGTGTTTTACAAAGAGTAGAGGTCTATGCTACCTAATACACATAGAGAATATCTGATAGCTATACAATCTAGAAAGATAATCACAATAATTAAATAGATCAATTCATATTTGTAATTAGGCGTGAGACTAATCAGGTTCTGCTAAGACCCCTCGCAAGCTGATGGGGGAGGAACCACAAGAAGCTTGGCACGGAGTTGCTCAAATCGGGCACGATAGAGTGGCTTGGTGAATATATCCGTAGGTTGATCAGTCGTAGGGACATATTGCAAATGAAAAATACCCTCCTTTAACTTCTCACAAACGAAGTGAATGTCAATCTCTATATGCTTATTGCGACTATGAATGATTGGATTTGAAGCCATATAAATAGAGCTAACATTGTTACAATATATTGTAGGTGTCGCATGCAAGGAGACACCAAAAAATTGCAATATATGAAGCACCCATAATAACTCACTAGAAAGGAGAACCATAGCATGATATTCCGCTTCAAAGCTCGATTTAGACACCGTGGACTGCTTTTTAGAACTCCAAGACATAAGATTCGGCCCTAGATATATAGCGAATCCTGAAGTAGAATGACGAGTGGTAGGACATCCTGCCCAATCAGCATCACTATAGCCAGAAAGTGTGAGCGCGGAGCAGTGCTGGAATAGAAGATCATGCTCTAGAGTATGCTTGACATATCTGAGGATACGTTTAGGTGAGATAAATTGGGAATGTCGTGTGCTATTCATAAATTGGCATATAGAATTTACGGCATAGGAAAGGTCTGGACGAGTTATCGTGAGATATTGAAGAGCACCACAAGTTGGCGAAATTTCGTGGGGTCGTCCAAGAGCTCGTCATTGGGGGAAAATTGTGAAACTATCATGGGTGTCAATATGAGTTTAGCTCCATCTAAACCAAATTGAGAAAGCGATTGCATGGCATATTTCGTTTGTGTAAGAAGTAGGCCCTAAGATGTGTGATGAACTTCCATACCAAGGAAAAAATGAAGAAGGCCTAAATCTTTCATATCAAAATATCGGGAGAGAAGACTAATGAAAAATGTAACAACTTCGGATGAGTCACCTGTGATGACTATGCCATCAACATAAATGAGGAGTATAAGAACATGAGAAGAAGTCTGTCGAATAAAGAGCGAAACATCATGGTGCGAGTACATGAAACCACATAAAAGTAAGAAGGTACTGAACTTGTGGTACTAGGTATGTGGAGTCTGTTTTAGGCCATATAGAGATTTTCGTAATTTGCAGACATAATTTAGATGCTCCGGATCGATGAATCCCTAAGGTTGATGCATATATATAGTTTCAGATAGCTCCCTATGCAAGAACGCATTTTTAACATCTAGTTGACGCAAATGCCATTGATTAGAGAAAGCCAAAGTAAGTACCATGCGTATAGTACCAACGCGAACCACTGGACTAAAAATTTCATTATAATATCTCCCAGGCTGTTGGGTATATCCTTTAGCGACAAGCCTGGCTTTGTATCGCTCAAGAGAACGATCTGAATGTTGTTTGACCTTATAAACCCAGTGACAATTGATAATATTCATGGTAGGAGATGGTGGAACAAGAGTTCATGTTTGGTTTTTGATGAGTGAATTAAATTCTTCAGACATAGTAGATCGCCAGTTAATATCTCTAGATGTTTGAGAGTAACAAGTAGGCTCACGAGGAAGTGTCGACATAGATGCAATCAAACATGCGGCAATAGGATATTTGGTGGAAAACAGCACTTTGGGTTTGCACGTCCTATCCATCGAGCGTGTTACCATTTTATGTGTTTGTGCTGTATGATCAAGTGAAGAATCTAAAATATCACCACACAAATTATCAGTTGGCAAACAAGATTGTGAAGATGAGGTAATAATAGGAGCAGAATCAGTAGCACCAATTAATGTGTTGGTATCTAGATGACCCGTAGAATCATGAGAATGTGTTACAAGCTGCTCATGAGATGAAACAGATGGGTGCGTGGCCCTTGACTGCGAGATAGTTGGTGAAGCATCATGTGGTTCATCATCCAATAAATGAGAAGGAAATGAAACAACTCGAAATGGTGAGACTTAGTCATACTTAGCATATGAAAAATCTGAAATGAATTGTTGTTCATCAAAAACGGCATGTCAAGAAAGCAATATTTTTCCTGTTGTTAAGTCATAGCATTTATAACCTTTATGAGCAGGACTGTAACCCACGAAAACACACCGACAAGTCTTGAAATCTAACTTGCGACGTCCAAAAGGACTTAAACACGGATAGCAAATTGAGCCAAAGGTGCGAAGAAATGAGTAATCTGGAATTTTGTCATAAAGAAGTTCATATGGCGATTCGTAATCCAGTATTGTACTAGGAAGACGATTAATAAAGAAGATTGCTGTAGAGAAATCATGATTCCAAAATTGTTTCGGCAATTTACTATGAGCCAATAGAGTTAAACCAGTTTCAACTATGTGTTAGTGCTTCCGCTCAGCTAATCAGTTTTGCTCAGGGGTACTAGGACATGATAGCCTGTGAATAATCCCCTTAGTGCGAAAAAGAGTTCTTACAGGTTGACTAGTAAACTCACCTCCACCATCACTTTGAATATATTTTATCTTTGCATTACACAAATTCTCAACCATAGCAATAAATTGAGGAAATATATGTGCAACATCACTTTTTCGAAACAATGGATAGTACCAAATGAAGCGGCTATAATCACCAATAAGAACTAAATAAAAGCGAAAACCTTTAATTGAAACTGAAGGGGAAGGTCCCCAGACATCACAATGTATAGTATAAAGTAGTTGAGACGAATGCAGATCAACTAATCTAAAAGGTAAACGTCTTCTTGTAACACCCAAGACTTGCATTATATTCACAATTAACTGTTGCATATCTTTTGTGCATTTCTATGTGCATTTTAATATGCATTTCTCTACTTTAAATGTGGTTACTATTCATAAAAAAAATCAACTGTTTAAATTGCTTAAACTAAAATTCTTCCTAGACTATATATCGTTTAAAAGGAATGAGAAAAATGGTATTTTGAACATTAGACCTCAGGAGAGCGTGTTTAGAAAATGTTCCTTGTATCGTATGAATAGTAAAATAATAGTTAACATAGTTATTGAACTAGTTAACCTTTAATTGAGTTTTGAGCTAATTAAATGACTTAGTCTTGCACAAATAGTAAAGTCAATGCATTGACCACCTAACATATATACTTAAAACATTTCATTTAACCAACACATTCACAAAACAATTGCAAAAATGACCCCTAAGTCCCCTCCCACTTAGCCATGACCTCCATGGAAGAAAAGTGAAGAAATTTCATTCTTTAACCTTCAAGCTCTAGCTCCACCAAGCCTTTTGCAAGTAGATTAAAGTGTTCCAAAGCTCAAACCTAGCATTCCTTGAACATTTAGCTAAGGGAGTTTCCATATTTTTCCATTTAAAGTTTATGTTCAAGATTTTGATTTTCTTGTATTGTTGATATTAGCCTATCTAATGCTCAAATCTTGCAATATAATGTGTTTACATGTTATAGAGACATTGTTTATGGAATTTATTGGCTTGTTTACGGATTAAATACAAAGAACCAAATGGAGAAGATAATGAATAATGTCATTTCTAGGGTTTTGCTAAAAGTTGTTTAATAGATTGATTTAATGCTTCCTATAAGTGCTAGAGATGTTAATTAACATAGAAATATGATTGTATGAACTTAGATTGCCCGAAACTTCAGTAAAAGTGCATAAATGGCTTGGTTTACAAAGGGGTTTCGGGTCAAACGTAAATCCGGGTGAATTTGGTTAATATACTTGGTGTTCTTAGGGTGACGAAGTGCTAGAATTATTTTTCTAACGCTTGGTTGGGTATCGGTTAAGGTACTTGTAGTTATAACGCATTAAGGAAAAATTGAGGATTTTGTGGTAAACGAGAGTTAACGGGTCAACTCGAGGGTTCTAAGGGTGTTATAAAGTGTGGTTTGGAGGATAATATAACTCGTTTGAGAATCTTGAACACAAATTAACAAAGAAGTTTCGCATAAAAGTGTTAACCGTGTGTAATTGAATGATAGAATTTGTACCTACTAGGCATGGAAGCACTTTTGGTGCTAATATGATATTGAATTAGGGGCGGTTTGAGTAGCTATAGTTCGAAGTGACTCGGGGCCTTCCCGAGATTTTGTGTCAAAAATGGGTTTTCAGAGCTTGAGCAGGTGTCTTGTAATGCCCTTAGAATTGTAGGATAATTGGTTTATGTTTTGTGCAAGTATAGAATTGTATTAGTAAATAAATGGATTTCGAGTGGAAAGTGAAACCGGGTGCATTTGGGCGTTATGGCTAGGGTTTAATAGGTGATGAAGTGCTAGAAATGTTGTTATATTGCTTAATTGGGCATTGGTTAGGGAACTTGTAGTACAAGTGCACAAAGGGGAAATTTCGGACTTTTTCGGTACCTGTGCTTTAAAGGGTGATTTCTGTTAGAGATATGCCCTAATGCTACATATTTGGATGACATATATTGCGGCATTTTGACATTTACTTTTGGCATTAGTGTTGATATGTTCGTTTACATATTGATATAATTAAGACATTCATATTCTCCTTCTTTACGTGTATGAATGAGTCCCTAGTATTTTTATTAGAGGAATGTATTCTAAAAGCGTTTAGAATATGTTGGCGTATTTCTTTAATATGATAAATACTTAAAGTGTTCATAGTCCTTAGATTATTTGATCGGGACTTTAATAATTAATTACGGACTATCACATGTGTTGTTACCTTTGATTAATATAGAGATGTTAATGATAAAGGATGGTGAGCCACGTGCCATAACAGCATAGCGATGCGACTTACAAACATGTGGATGACTATTAGTTGAATAGATCATCGAATGTGACGTGAATAACAAATTACATGACTTTGGATTAATAATTTGTTAATCGTTGCGATTGTGCATGTAATCCTTAGACTTGAGACATTACGGTTGTCATATGTATTGGGGTTTGATTCTAGCGTTTGGACAATGATTGTTTTGACAAACGAGATGAGATACGTCCTCTCGCAATTTCATTCGTCTGGTATAGTGATTGACAAGTAGTAGTCAAAAGAGGATCCGTTAACCTCTGACGTGAGGCGATGTCCTATGCGATCTAAGATTGTTTGTTTAATGAAGAAATCCTTGGCCAAGGTATGAATGATGGAGAAAGGGTTTTCCATGTGTCATCTCTCATTACACCAATTAGATCTATGCATGGTATCGGGTTTATGAACTTAATCGAATCATGGTTCTTGCTTGACGGGACAATTAATGGAAGGATTGGATTGCACGATAATCGGCGACCATAAATAGATTCACTTGAATAAGACTTTATTGCTTTATAAACTGTCTTGATACGTTGGTAGCTAGAACGTCACTCAAGAACTTTGAGGGTGTTTTGAGAATGACGGGAGACATTCTCTAAACAAATCGAATAGCTCGATTAACATTGAAAGTGTTCAATGTTTCTTCAGTGCTATATAGTAGTGAATCTAGAAAGTCACACACAATAGAGCATGGTGAATATTTTTCCTATTGAGCTTGATTTAGTTTTTTTAAAATTGTTAAAGTGTTAACAATTGCGTTTAGTTTCTCTTGAATTGTTAAAGTGTTAACAATTGCATTTATTTTCTCTTGAATTGTTAAATTGTTAACAATTGAGTTTAGTTTCTCTTGAATTATTAAAGCGTTAATAATTGCATTTAGTTTCTCTTGAATTGTTAAAGTGTTAACAATTATATTTTGTTTCTCTTATATTGTTAAGGAGTTAACAATTATATAATTTTTAAGGAGTTAACAATTGTGTAATTGACCTTTTAAAAGTTATTGAGGTCAATATGCAATTATTATTAAGTGTTGGGGCTAATGTGAAAATATGAAAAGGTTGTTTTCATAATTTCAACTAATTGTGATTAGGTTGAATATTTAAATACATTAGTGGAAAAATACTACAATAAAAGAAATAAAAGAAATAAAAGATGACAACTTTGTCATCTTTTCTTTTTCTAACAAAGAGACAAAACAACTTTGTCATCTTTTCTTTTTCTAACAAAGAGACAAAACAACACATTGAGAAAATAGTTGTCTACTATTTTCTTCACCTAAGGAGACAAGAATAAGAAAAGATGAAAAAAAGATGACAAGGCTTGTCATCTTTCTTTTCTCTCCACACGTTGGAGAAAGAGAAAGATGAAGAAGAATTGTCTTCTTCTTCTTTTGATGAGTAGTAGTTGTCATCTATCTCTCTCTCTCTCCTCAAGCCTCCATGGCTGAAAAATTAGAGAAAAACGCAGCAAGAAGAAAGAGAAGAAAAAGTATCTTCTTCTTCATTATCTTGAGAGAACCATGGCTGAAAAATGAAGATGAACTAGATGCACTTGTCTTCTCTTCTTCTTCATAAAAACGCAGCCAAGGAAAGGGAGAAGAAGAAAATGGTTTTGCTCTCTTCTTTACAAACAAGTTCATAAATCTTTCATTGTTATCTAGCACAAAACAACCACGGAAATGGAGAAGCCATTCTTTACTCGTGTGGACGGACTAGAGCTCTTGTGTTTTCAAGAGGAGGTGTCTTCCATCAAGTGTGCAAAAATTCAGATCTATGGCTTCCATGAGTTGTCTACAAGAGGTATACTCTTCTATTATCTCTTGTCAATGTATATACTTGCTATATATATGTTTTGCATATGTTAATCACATGATATCAAGATTAAAGTTTCATATGAACATCATGCTTTGAATTCCAGAAATTTTTGAATGTCATGTTTCGCTTCCGCTCGATTCTTAGCTAGATGATGTTTATAGCTCTAAATATACAAGATCCTTCAATTTCAAGGTCTTAAATGGTGCCATTAGAAAAGTAGTATAGCTAGTTTGCGGATCTTAAACTTCGAGTTTTGTTTGGAAGCCAAATGGCCTTAGAAGAAAAAGGGGATAAATGGCTAAAGTTGGGGTTTATGTTGTAGTTGTGTAAAATGCTACTTTACATGTTTTTATAATGCTTATTGAACGGTTGGATCGTGGTTTGGGTGGCTTTGGTTTGATATAAGCATAAATTGGACAAACAAGGCTACTTGGAGTTTGATGTTAGACTTGGGTTAATGTGTGGTTTCACATAATTGAGGGGTATCTTAAGGTGTTTGTGTGGTTGAATTGAGAAATGAAATGCCTTAGGTGTTGATGTGTTGTTGTATGTGATTTTATATTAATAACTAAGTTATGTTGCTACTTGTTATTAAGTGTTTAGTTGTGTTGTATTAAATTCTAAATTATGAACCTATTGTGATTTGTTAGCTTCCGCTCGATTCTTAGCTAGATGATGTTTATAGCTCTAAATATACAAGATCCTTCAAGTGGTATCAGAGCAATAACTTGATGTTCATGTGATTACATATGTGTTTGCTTAAAGTTTCTAAAGTCTTGAGTACAAAAGAACAAGGAAAGAGTTTCAACATTTCTGAAAATGTTTTTGTCCACTGTTTTTGCATGACTATTTTGGCATAGTAAATGTTGTTAGATTTGGCTGATTTTTGGATATGTTATGCTATAGAGATAGTAGAACTTTTTATTCTCTAATATGCATCTCCTAATTTCGTGGCTAAGGGTTTCAAAAAAATCAAAATCAGTAAGTTCACTGATTCTCGCGTAAAGCTGGACAGTTTGCGCAGTTGTGTTCCAAAGGGCATAACTCAGTAAATTTAACTCCGAATTGAGTTCTGTTTGAATCTAAAACTATCTACACTTGAAGAGATACGTCTCTATAAATTTTCAGAATTTTTGAAGAACTGTGGATAGGCTAAACAAGTCAAAACATTTGGTATATATGCAGCAGATTTATGATGGGTCATAAATTAAAAGTCATGACTAATTGGTTTGACTTTGGTTAAGTCCAATGGGCTTAAAAATCAGTGGGCTTTAGTCTAATAAGATTAGATGAGATTTTTTTTCTTAGTGAAGATTAATATGAGCCTTGAAACTCAAATTGGGGCATAAAATTAACAAAGGATTTGCATTGGGCCTTATTGAATAAGTATGAACTTAAAATTGATTTTATCTAGTTCTTTAGTGTTATTTAACATGAGATGCTAAAATCTCAAGATATGAAACTTATTGCAAACATGCCTTTTATTTATTTAATGTATTGGATACATTAGTTTGTGTTAGCTTGCTTGTTTAGCTTTATTGTTTATGTATATGATGCATATCCTATGCTTTATGTGTTTATTAGCTTTTATTGTTAAATTTCTTTATCCTTGCTTCATGTGGCTTTGTATTGTTGGTTGCGCAACCTTATCGTTGGGAGACTCCATTTGTCTTCCCTTATTTTTTGTGACCTCGGGTTTGGGATTGGGACTCCGGTCTCGAGAGGGATCAGGGTGTTACACTACTTTTGTCAAACTGACAACTCTGACAAATAGAATTTGTAACGAACGAACGAAGAAAATGATATCGCCTTATTGAGCTTTGACAGAATAAGAGCTGAAGGATGCCCCAAACGAGCATGCCATGCATGGGATGGAACCTTATTAGCCAGAAAAGAGACCTTCGCTTGCGGATTGAAAGAATAGAGTCCATCAAGTTTCCCTTGGTAAAGAAATTGGCCTGTCTTCATGTCCTTAACACAATAACCAGTTGAAGTGAAAATAAAATAACAATGATTGTCCTTGGTAAATTGAGCAACAGATAATAATTGATTGGTAAGATGAGGAACTAATAAAACTTTTTGTTCAAAAGACAAACCAGTTGATAAAGGGAGAGAAGTGCGACCAATATGGGTAATAAGACTTTGCATTCAAAAGACAAACAGTTGATAAAAGGGAAATCGTCGTCATCCACAGGCTTGCCATCACTAGCAAGGGCCAAGGCAAGTGACTTTGCATGTTGGATATACGAGTGAACGAACTGCACTCTGAAGAGTATCAAGCAATGCAAAGTTTGTTATATGCTGTGTTGTATTTCACTTAATGTATTCAGTACATGAGGTTCCTATTTATAATTACAGTAAACAGAGACATTACAACAGAGATGATTGATTAAGATAGACTTGCTCAACAGAAGTCGTTACAATTTAAAATTCAAAAGGTTTGAACTGTTATCAGGCCCCCTCAAGTGAAGCCAGATCTTTAATGGTGAACTTGTGTCGCAAATCTGAAAAACGCATCTGTGAGAGTCCTTTGGTCAAAATATCTGCAATCTGATCAAGAGTAGATATAAATCGAACATGGAGCTGACCTGATGCAACTTTTTCCCGCACAAAATGCACGTCGATTTCTATGTGTTTAGTGCGTGCATGGTAAATGGGATTTGCGGTTAGCTCCCACATTATCACACTAGAGCACAGGTGGTGAGGGGAGCGAGATGCGTAATTCAGCAAGAAGGGACTTGAGCCAACATAGCTCGACAGTAGCAAAAAAAATGGCTCTATGTTCGGCTTCAGTGCTCGAGCGAGTCGTGGTTGTCTGTTTCTTCGAAGACCATGAGATTAAGTTGGGTCCCAAATAAATGCAGTAACCATGTGTGCTTCGGCGATCATCCGGATACCCCGCCCAATCTGAATCTGAGTAAGCATGTAAAGTGTAATCCTTCGAACCTCGCAAGTGAATATCGTGAGACAAAAACCCCTTCAAATACCTAAGGATGCGCTTGACGGTAGACTAGTGTATCACAGTTGGAGACTGCATGAATTGGCATACCTTGTTGACGGCAAAGGCAATGTCGGGCCTAGTGATTGTGAGATACTGAAGAGCGCCGACAATGCTCCGATACATAGCTGGATTTGAGAATGGTTCACCATCGTCCTTTGAGAGTATTTGCGTTGGGGTAATAGGAGATTGAATTGGCTTGGTAGCCTCAAGACCAGTGCGACAAATAAGATCAGAAGCATATTTTTGTTGGCACAAAAGAAGACCACTGAAGGCTTTGTGAACCTGAATACCTAGGAAGTAATTGATGGTGCCGAGGTCCTTGATAGAGAATTGGTTGTGAAGAACAGACAAAATTGTAGCAATAGCTGTAGAAGAGTCACTGGTGATGATTATATTGTCGACATAAACGAGTAGATAAATTGTGTGCTGCTTGGAGTGATTTATGAACAGAGATGTGTAAGAGACTGAAGAAACGAACCCAAGTTGATGCAAGAAAGTGCTTAAACGAGAGTACCAGGCTCTTGGAGCCTGTTTGAGACCGTAAAGAGCTTTCTTGAGGCGACATACATGTGTGGGATATAGTGGATCAACGAAGTCAGGTGGTTGAGCCATGAATACCTCCTCATTGAGAAAGCCGTGCAAGAAGGCGTTGTTCACGTCTAGCTGATGGATCGGCCAAGCTCGAGAAAGGGCAAGAGATAAATCACACGAATAGTGGTCGGTTTCACAACAGGACTGAATATCTCGTCATAGTCCACGCCCTTTTCTTGATTATATCCTTTGGCCACAAGGCGGGCCTTGTAATGTTCAATGAAGCCATCAGGTTTCTTTTTGACGCGAAAAACCCACTTGCAACCTACAATATTGGCAGCAGGCAGTTTGGGGATGAATAACCATGTGTCATTCCGAAAGAGAGCATTGTATTCGGCATCCATGGCAACGTGCCAGTGGGGAAATTTGATTGCTTGACTATAAGATGTGGGTTCTGTATTAGTAAGGGAATGGACAGGGACAAAGCATTGAACTGTATTATAAGTGACGAAGTCGGTGTAAGTTTTGGTAAGACGAGTATTATCCCGTGATCGAGTGATCATCGGATGAGAGGAAAGTGGGCAGGGATGTGGAAGAGAGGAAACAGACAACGAAGTGACAACTTCAGTAGGTGGTGTTGGAGTAGAAGTATTAGGCGATGTCTCTGGCTCAACTTCAGAAGGTGGTGAAATCGACGTAATTTGTGTAGAGGCATTTGGGAATGAGTTAGGAGTATCCGGGAGAGAAGAGTGAACATTTGAATCTGAGTGTATAACGGAAGGATAAGAGTTGTAAGCTGGTGAGGAAGGCGTATTAGAGGTAGAAGGAAGATTTGGTGGCGTGATAGGAGGGGATTGTTGAGAGGACAGCGGAAGGCGGGGAGGATTTGAAAACATAAAAGATAGAGAAGTTGGTTGAGCGAGAGAGACGACTTGCGAATTTGAAGGACAATGCGTGGGTGTAGGACTGTTAGGATACGGATAAGATATGTGAGGTTGAGAAATTTGAAGTGGAGTAGATGTCATATTTGTAGGAGAAAACAGAGAGGTGCACATGGAAGGTGAATTTCCTGCAGCAGCCAAAGAATTAAGTGGACATGTGTCTGAAGAAGAGTGTTGTGAGTGAGAGTTGGGGGAGGCAGTGGCACGATAAGGAAAAACGCATTCATCAAACCACACATGACGAGAGGTAATGACACGTTCAGAGGAAGGATCAAAACATATGTAGCCCGAATGATTGGGACTGTAGCCAAGAAAAATACATGGGACTGATTTCGGACTTAACTTATCTTTTCTAATGGCACCGAGGTGAGGATAACAAGCACAGCCAAACAAGCGGAGATTAGAGTAATCAGGAGCAATATTATATAATTTTTCAAATAGAGATAAATTGTCTAAAACTGGGGAAGGAAGACGATTGATTAAGTGGACGGCAGTGGCAAAGGCTTCAAGCCAAAAACGTTTAGGAAGAGAGTAGTGAAAAAGCAAAGTATTCCCCATTTAGGTGATATGACGGATTTTTCTTTCTGCAAGTCCGTTTTGTTCCGGGGTATGGGGACATGAAACGCGATATTGGATCCCAGCTTGATGAATAATTGATTTTAATTTGCCTTCGGTAAGTTCCTTTGTGTCATCGCATTGGAAGGATTTGATCGTGGTATTAAAGTAATTTTCAGTTAAGCGCTTAAAGTGACAGAAATTTTCGACACAATCATTTTTGCGCTTTAGAGGATAGATCCACGTGAATCTACTATAGTCATCGATGAATATAATGAAAAAGCAAAAATTAGAAAACAAGTCAATCGGGGCAGGGCCCCAAATATCACAATGAACAATTTGCAAAGGAAATGTAGTCATTTTATTCGAAGGCTGAAACGAAAGTTTGGAACTTTTGCCCATCATACAAGAATTGCACAAATTATTTGACTGTGAAGAATCTGAGAATTTTAAATGAGCATGCGAACGTAGAGTGGTCAGAACAGACTTTGCAGGATGGCCCAGTCGGTTGTGCCAGAGTGTAGAAGAGGCGCCGGAAGCAGTGAAGGCAGCATGAGTAGTAGGCTTAGAAGCAGATGGCAAAGAAAGAGCATAAAGATCTGACTCAGCATGGCCCCGAAGAAGTGGAGTGCCCGTTTGAAAATCCTTAACAATACAATCAGATGGAGTAAATTCAAGTGAGACACAATTGTCTTTAGTAAATTTAGAAACGGATAACAAATTTTTCGTAATATTGGGGACGTGTAAGATGTTATGCAAGGAAAATTTACGAGAGGAAGTAGAGAATGAAGAAGAGCCAGTGTGACTAATAGGTAGTGCCTTACCATCACCTACCACCACCTGATCTGTGCCACTGTATGGAAACATTTGTTGAAGAAGGGAGGGGTCAGAAGTCATGTGCAATGAAGCGCCGGAATCGGGAATCCATGTCTGAGTTGCACCAGGAAGGGAGCTAGGGGATGAGGAAGACTGACGGGCATGAAACCCAACAAAGGAGGTGGGATTATTGTTATGATTCTGACCGTTGTTCCTTGATTGCGCATAGCAATAGCGGCAACGAGCCGTATAGTGGCCTTGTTTGTGACAAATTTGGCATTTGCCACGCATAGAATTTGAAGAGAAGCGATTTGACTGAAAACTGGATGAGGATGGAGAAGAGTGAGACGATGGCGATTTGTGGGAAGCAAATAATGCGTCTGGGAATGTAGAAGATGGTTGAACATGCACAGCTAAGGCTGAAGTGGTGCCATCATCATTGACAATGTTGGAGCCATCATCTAAAAGAATCCGTTGTTCAAAAGTGAGCAGCTTCGCTCGGAGCTAGGAGAAGGTAAGAGGAGTTGGTAGATTTTCAATGGAGGTAACAAAAGGACGATAGTCCTTGGGTAGGCCTTTAAGTGTGACTAAGACCATGTCAGAATCCGAAAGAGGATCCCCAATCGCCGTGAGATCCATAGAGAGAGAGTTAATGTGATTGAGGTATGCAGCAACGGAGAGGTGATCCTTCTTGAGGGATCCAAGTTGAGCCCGAAGAAGTGATTTGCGGGCAAGTGATTGTTGCATGAAATTTTCGTTGAGAGTAGTCCACAACTCATGAGCCGAGTCATGACCCGTTGCTTGATGGACCAAAGTGTCGGAGAGGGTAGCTGTAATGCAGGCAGTAACAAAGCGATCGTAACAGACCCAGTCATCCAGGGAAAAAGTGGAAGCTGACTGAGTGGAAGTAGAGTCAGTGTTTGATGTGGGTTTGCCCGGCTTCGAGATGGAGCCATCAACATACCTGAGTAAGATATTGAAGATGAGGAAGTTCTCGAGTTGGGTTTTCCACGTTAGGTAGTTGGTGTAGTCGAGATTGATAGTGACATATTGTTTGACATGGTAAGTGGGAAGAGAGAATGGAGTGGATGGTAAAGCGGAAGAAGACTGTGAAGAGGTTATGATTGTCGGAGGGAGAAAACACTGTGGGAACGAGGGAAGGAGCAGCGCAGGGGAAAAATTGGGTGGAAGACAGGAACAGAAAGACTTTTGTCGTTTTAGACTGCTGATACCATGAAGAGTATCAAGCAATGTAAAGTTTGTAATATGATGTGTTGTATTTCACTTAAAGTATTCAGTACATGAGGTTCCTATTTATAATTACAGTAAACAGAGACATTACAACAGAGATGATTGATTAAGATAGACTTGTTCAACAGAAGTCGTTACAATTTAAAACTCAAAAGGTTTGAACTGTTATCACTTTAACAAGCGACTGCAGCTGGGTTTTAAGTTGTTGAATACGGGCTCGAGAATGAGAGCCATAAAGAACCTCCAAAGTAAGACAAACATCTCGCGAGGTGTCCTTGTCGACCACCTGAGAGAGGACCGAATCTGACAAAGAGACGAGAAGCCAACCTAACACCATCTGATCAAGGCGCAACCATTTGGCAAAATCATCATAAGCTACATCTGGTTTCGAAGTGGCACCGTCGAGAAAGCCAAGAAGACCATGGCATCTGAGGATAGGAAAAATTTGAGTTTTCCAGAGCAAAAAGTTATTAGTACCAAGCTTGATTGAAACCTCTTGTGAGATATGTTTAATAGTTGGTAAAGGAACAATAGGCTGAGCATCAGAGTAGCTACGGTAGAAACAGAGGAAGCCATTGAAAGATAATAAGGAAGTAGCGAAGATGACTTAGAAATCGTTGGCTGGAAGCGTTAAAAAAAAGGGTTAAGCTCTTGATACCATGAAAGGAATATTCGGCCACACAAAATATAGTCCTTGTCGTATTAATTTATAAGCAGTGTACATGAAGTGTTTTACAAAGAGTAGAGGTCTATGCTACCTAATACACATATAGAGAATATCTGATAACTATACAATTTAGAAAGATAATCACAACAAGTAAATGGATCAACTCATATCTGTAACTAGGCGTGAGACTAATCAGGTTGTGCTAACAGAGGCCCCTCCAACACCTCTTAAATCCCCACCATTATCTTTTAATAAAGCCCAGAGCACCAATTTTAGGAGAAAAATACTTGCATCGCTGTGAAATTGTAATCCATTTGCTATACCACATTTTGATCCGTTGAAAAACTGAAAATTATTGTAAAAAGACTAAAAATTATTGTTAATGGCATTAAAAGTTGTATTTTTATAAATAATAAGCAAGGGTTTAAAAAATTATTATAATTAAGCTATAATTTTAAAACTGTTACAAAAAAGTTATTTCATACCATTGCAATTAAATAATTTTTTTAATTTATACAACGGTTTAATAAAACACCAATTACAACGACTTTCTTATTTTTCAATATTGTGAAAGGTTAAAATATTGTAAGACTATTAAAATGTTTAATTTTTCGATTTTTCGATTCTTGCTAGCAAAAATATTTTCTCAGCTAGGAAATATGTGTCCTTCTTCCATGCCAATTTTATTCTCATCGAAAAATATAATTTTCACTTGTAATTTAAATTAAAGCATCTCATTTACGGGACGTAAATTAAGTAACGTGGCTAAGACTAGGTTTAAATTGGTGGAAGTATAGCAGTGTGTCCTTTTTTCTTTTGTGATGACGAAAAACTTATTTTAAATAATATCTTATTAAATCTATCTAAAAACTATAAAATTCGTTGTGTACTGGTATAGTACGGTGTCTTTTGTAGTTATGAAAGAAATTATAGGTTAGAGTTGACAATGGTGTAGCAGGACGCTATCATCTTTTACCCAAAATATGAGAGCTCATAACATATCAGTGGAAACAAGCATACACCCATTTGGTCATAAAGTATGACACGTGCTTGTGGTTTACTCTGTATTTGCGTAGTTCCCTATAGCGAGGCCATGAATCATAGGAGCTTTTTATGCATCCATGGTGGTTATATGTACTGGACTAATAGTATTCAACATGTGCACACTTCCTCTCTAACCCACGCCATGCAGTACGGATTCGAGTTCTTCATAATATTATAAATTTAAGAGAAAAATTAATAGTAATAAAATAATAATTGATTATTTAATTTAAATATTTTTATACTCGACGGGTTCAAATAATTTTATGATAACTGCATTATCATCATCATCAACAATTTACCTTCCTAATGTTTCTAGTGGGTTATGTATTATATAAAAGGGTAATTTATTGAAATAGTCCTAAATTTTTATTTTTTTGACATTTAAGTCTTGTATATTTTATTTTGGATAAAATAATTCTTCATCTTTTATTTTGGTGACAGTTATTAGTTTTTGGAACAAAATTCATCAAAAAATAACGTTAGTGAGCACGTGACCTCAAAATGCAAATCTTCAAGAGTAAAATTGTCACGCGCGGGGTAAAATATAAGCATCCTAAGGTTTATGCATTTTGCGGTCACGTACTATCCACGAGCTCACTAATGTTATTTTTTGACAAATTTTGCTCTAATGACTAACGACTGTCACTAAAATAAAAAATGAATGACCATTTATCTAAAATAAAATATAAGAGATTTAAATATCAAAAAATACAAAATTTTAAAATCATTTCGATAAATTACCCTATATAAAAAGAAACATTGGATTAATGACATACACCGTCTCACCCCTGAATTTGTAGTCAATGGAGTGTATGAACTTGACGGTGGATCTAAGATGATTCGAACAAGTGAATTTAATAGTCAAAATTAGTCCGGCCATGAAACTAAGTAATTTTACAAACTAAAACATCAAATTGAGGAAAAAATTATTCATTACATATAATACTTCATCGTGCAAACATAAAAAAAACCATGGATTTATGGTCTGCCTTTTCTATATAAAAAGTTTGACACCCCTGACATAAGTCTAATAAATTCGAATGAGAAATTTCTCACCTAAAAAAAAGTTTTTCACCAGGTATCATTTAATAATCACATCAAATGTCAACTCCAATATTACTATTCTCAACATGATTTAATGATGGCATCAAATGTTAACTCCATGAAAATTAATGATTGAGCGGAGGATTAAAGTTTCTTCTCCTTTGTACATTTTCGTGGACAAAAGGCCCTTAACTGAACCCGTATTCTTTCAGTAGATTTAGCCAAAGGAGCTCTTTTATTATCTTAATTTTCTTTGTTTCTGAATTATATGAAGCGAATAAACTAACAATGAATCCATGAGTAATTGAACCTGAGTATTCAAGAAAAAGCAGAATATGTTAAACTTCAGGTGAGCATTAATTTAAATGGAGTGTAACGGTTATCAGGTGCCACAAGTTGGTGATCAAGACATCATTTCATATACTCCATGAAAGATGGATGAGGATGAGGATGGAACATGTGGTCCATCAAATTTAAAGTAAGGAAGCTTTATTTCATGGGTTGAGCGAAGATCCGCCAGTGCAACGCCCAATCTTTTGAGGCTAAGGATGGGGTCAGCCAGCCATACCAGGTTGATAAGTATAATTAAGTAAAACATAACAAGTGTAGGAATGACGTTGGTTGTAGAGATTTACCTGAATCATGGATATCAAATGTTAGTAAATAACAGATATAAATGCGTCTTGTGTAATTAAAAACTATCCAACTCAACGTCTGAGTCATGAATCCCTATCAGCACGTGACACTTAGGCTCCATTGAGCCACTTCTTGTCCTTATACAGTGAACTTGACCCTAGGAACTTCCAGACATATTTTAGCTAATCTAGATTATTACCATATTGATGTATACATCGATCGATTTAATCGAGATTTTATTTTGCGAAATCACGAAATGAAATGTAAATCTTTAAAGAAAATGAAATGACTATAAGATTTTAATTTATATTCTTCCTGATCAGCATATTCCGCGATTAGAAACTTTAGCATTAAGAATAACACAAGGAGGTGGAATCCCTAACCGAGTTTCTTAGCAGAATACCTGTTTTGAAAGTTTTAGCTTTTTGCAATATCAGAATTTTCTTTTCCTTTTCGTTGCACTTGGCGTTTTATTATTTTACCGCCTTTTGGTTTCGTGAAATGATGGCATATAACAATACTCAAAGGAAATATTTGATCAAGACTACCGATTTGATCTTGTGATTATAGTGACTTATTCTAAGAATAGTTAGGGTGTGAAAGCATCAATTGGATCTTGACATTTCATCAAACTTAAGTAGGGTATGAATAATTTTCATGTTTGCATAATTAAGGATATATATGACTAATGCAAAGAATATATACAAGGCGACTTTTCTATGTGTCATATAAGAACCTACCACTCCACCCAAGAGTTAGGCAGAATGGTTCAATAGTAACCTATTACAATTAGAGGTTTTGAACCCATGTGCGGTTTCGGTTATATATATGTAAGAAATTAGTTTTTTATTTTTTCTTTTTCCGGGTCCCAAGCAAATAGTTTTTCAAACTGCAATAAAGTACATTAATTCCAAACTGCCAACGTCCTTACCACAATAACATAAGAAGTTAGTAAGTAAAGCCAATAATAATGACATGATGTTCATGAAAGCATAAATAAAGTACACTCTTAATAGGTTAACCACATGGATTAATTTTAGGAAAAGTACAATAATAGCTTTAATTAGCAGGTGATGTTATTCGTGTTTTTTTTTCCCTTTAATAGCATATGTCTAATTATTTGATTCCTCAATTTGATTAATTAGTTTCCTCCAATCCCACTGGAAAGTTGAATATTACCAGATTTAATTTAAGACCTAATTAATTTCCAATATATATCATGAACTTCGGACGAATGAAATAGATTTATAGTCTTAGATTAGATTTTGTAGTGTAATATGGTACTTTATCTAGGAGAAAAAAATTGGTTTTTTAAGAACGTTATTGGTCTAGAGGCTTAGAAATGATGTAAAGTTAAACTACTTAATTAAGGAAAGAGAATTAAAATAAATGTGAAAAAGTTTAAGATTTTAAAAGACCAAATGTGAAGGTTATAATATAACTCATCTAGTTTATGAAAAAATAAGTAGAGAAGATGATCCAAATCCGATATGATAGATGATAAAATCACCTGGTTCATCCGTTATCCTTATATATTGTTTTCATGTTCCTATACCAATAACATTGCATGTCATCATGTATATTATGTTACAAGATTCGTTAATTATAACTCCAAATCACATACTTTAGTATTATTTATATTACTAATTTTGATCTAGAGGCTCGTAATTTGCAAGAAGAAAGAAAAAAAAAATCCATTTGAAGAAAGAAAATAAAATAAATCACATAGCAGAAATTTTATATTTAGGATTTTAGGGAAACTGCAATTAAGTTTAACATGCAAAGTTGATAATCCTCAAACTCCAAAAATAGATAATGTATTACTCCATACTCTTCAATTTCAAGCTGAGCTAAGAATAGTACTTCTGCAAAATGTGACGTTTGCCCTCCTAAAATAATACTAACCTTTTCCAATGGCCCACGATATATATGTTTGCATTTTTACATCATGTGTTACAATCTTTGTTTTTTAGTTTCTTGTCTTAAGCATTCCTTCGATCTCTCGTTATGGTGAAAGTTACATGCACCGTGCTACTATTTTTATTAATATCACAACCGATGATGAAACCAAATTATTAGACGTGAAAATTGTTCTTCCTAATTCCCCAAACAGCAGTAGGTTAACGTGCTTGATCAATACCGAGCTCAATTGGCTTGAAATATCTCAATATACCTGCCATGATACTATTAATAAGCATCAACCTCTACGCTTAACAAACAACCACGATGACATGACAAATTTCAAATTTTAGCGGCTCGAATTGAGTGAAGCGGTCGGATAGTGCCTTTTTGTAAACAAAATTATCAAATTTGAACATTGCCCTTCCATCACAAATATTATCTAAGTGAGATAGAACTCAGCATGTTTGAGTTTGAAACTCATTGACTGCATATTATGTTCATACTCTTGATTGACTCAGTGCATGTGTTGGGACGCACTATTGCACTTGGGGGTTTACCAGTTAGTTGTTGGATTTCGTCGGACCTAATCGATGGTCAAGCTCTACCAATTGAGTTCCCACGTCATAAAAAAAAAACTAAATATTGTCTGGCTGTTGACTCATTTGGAGCATGGTTTGAGACACGACGCTATATCATGAGACTAATAATCTTAAAATGATCTAATGTAGTCGTAGTTAAGATAAGTTTATCGGTATAAAAAAAAATAAAAGAGTCCTAATTTAGTTAAAACCATTCGTCATCGTGGACCTTTTCCGTATAGCACCAGACTTTACTCATCAATGGCGTTGGTCCTCAACATCATTAAAACCCTTTGATTTGTAGACTTGGGCATGCATCAAAAAGCTTAAATTGATCTATCGAAGCCATTAATTCACAATGAAGAAAAAGCTGCCTTTACTGTGTTTGCAGTCTCATAAAAGTTACTCATTGTAGTGAGCTAATTTTGTTATAGATTAATGGTCCAGAACAGGTCATGGACCACTCTACTGTGTAGTATCTATCTATGTCTGCATACAACAATTTTCAAGGGAAAGACCGTACCTTAGTGTTCTCACCTTCCGACATTTCTGGGTGCTCTTCATGACCTGAACTTATCGGAAAGCATATAATCGTATGATTTCACTTTTACTAGGAGCATGCATCACTTTTTAATTAGGACATGTACATGCCCAAAACAAATCATTCATACATTTTTGGGTGAGTCTTTTGAACTTACATCAACGATACAATATTAAAATTTTAAGACACAAGACTATATTTGGAGAAAAAAGTACGATCTAAGTTAGTTAGATATAAAAACTATTGAGATTGATTTTAAAAAAATTAACTTCTTGAATAATTTGAATCTAATATGTGAGCAAATCTTTTGTGTACGTCCAAAGCCATAGTTCCCTTAGCCCTTTTGTTGCAGATTGCCGACGAATATTTAATATGTGGAGTTTGATATCGTGCATGTTTATTGTGAGGCGAATCATTGGGCCGACTGATTGGTGAACTATAAGTTGCGTAAAATGTTTAGTACTCATTGTGTTGACGATCTATCAGATCCTCTATGACGGCTCATCGAGAAAAATAAAAGGGGTCCAACATCCTTTAGGGCTATTTTGATATAATCAGCCTTTGGCCTCCCTAGAAGCAAAAAAAAAAAAAAGCCATCATATTCATAAAGGAATGAGTGGGGCTTGCCCATATTTTTATTGAAAATATGTGCATTCTGAAGGTAGTTTTAGTTTGAAAATTTAATTTAGTCTTTATTAAAAAAAGGTTATATTTGTATATATAAATTTTAAATTATGTGTTTTAATATCTAATAAATTATAATTTTAGAATGATTCTAAACTACATTTCTGGATTTATTTTTGTAGTCCAAACGTTTTGTCACTAATTTAACCGTAGTATTCAATAAAACGGTTTTTATTTGTTATAAGAAGAGGTGCATAGTACGTACGAACAAATCTTCCATGCACATACACACCCCAAACATGAAAAAACCAATAAAAAGGTTACATAAGGCGATAGGACATTGGTTATTGTGGCACAAGTCCCACAAACTACATAATTAATTAAGGTAGTTTAACATGTGGAGCAATGCGCATCCGTTCCTCACGTAAATCCACCCACCAATAGAGGTCCAAATGTTTTATGCCACCATTATTAATTTATATAATAAAAATTTATATTTTAAATGTTAAATATTTTATGTATGTAATATAAATTTTATTATATAAAAAAAAGAATAAAGAGGTAAATGAATAATATAAACAATGTTCGAGATTAATATGTCCTTGCACGTGTCGTGCGCGTGAGTGAAAGAAAACGGCACCTACTATCTGATCGTAAGTTTGTAGTGAGTACTATACCACATGTGAAGGTAATTTGAGTTTTTGGCACATTAGAAAAGGTTAAAGAAAATTGGAAAAGGAAGAAGATGCATGCTGGTCCCAATTTCTTTTCTTTTTAATTTGTGGGGTTGAGGGGGTGGGGTGGGGTGGGGTGGGGGGAGGGAGGGAGGGGGAGGGGGGGTGGGTAGAAAGGACAGAAGGAAGAGATTGGTGGAGGTTTTAATTAGAATTAGTTGGAAACATTGGACCACCTCATCTCTTCACTTGTACAGGGTCTAATCTGGGGTACATTTTTCTGCACAGCACCAATACAATGGCATTGCATCTAATTCCCATCTCTCTCCTTAGATCATCAGCTAGCCCCACAAGACCACTGCATAAACAAGAGTAAAACCTTATGAAAAAGCCTGCATCTAACTCAACTTCACTTCAGTTCAAGAGATCTGTACTTTTCCAAAGATTTGTACACAAGTACAGTGTACACAAAAATTAGGTCTATGTAAGTGTCTGATTAATTCATTTTTTAGGATAGTGATGGTGTGGGATTTTTCATTTTTTCCACTATAACACTTTTAAACAGGTTTTTTTTTATATTTATTATCAAACTACAAGTTAAGACTGTAAAAAAAGACTCTAAGTCATAGACATAACAAGAGATTCGTATACCAAACTATTATTTCTTTATAATAGAATTGGATTTCATATTTGTAGTAACAACATAAATAAGAGAAAAATACCACGTGGCAACTTGTAGAATATATGTACCCGGTAAAGGACACCGATCGCGTTCTGACCTTGGTCTTATTGTATTTTGCAAATCAAGAAGTCTTATTTTATAGGGTGACATTTCGTGTATGAATAATTTACTCATAATTTTAATAAACACTTAGAAGTTTTAGATGATTCTGAACAATTTTGTAATCAAATATTCTTTTTATTTTATTTTTTATATTATATATCTTGTCAGTTTGGAAAATTCTAGTTACTATTTAATTGTCAGGGTGTGAAATAATTGAGGGGATGATTCGATGTCTAGGAAGCCTACTTTGTACGTATTAATATTATCAAGGTCCATTGACCCACTTGAGTTGCTAAGAGAGAAGGCAAAAAAGCATATCAAAATGATGTAGTTGGCTTGGTAGTCATAACCCCCCTAACTCCACTCCACAACACACCCACCCACCCCCCCCCCCCCCCCCCCCCCCACTACCATCCTACCCTGCCTGCCTATCAATCTATTTATCTATCTGATCTTCTATGTCTGAGAAGATTTCTGTATCTTCCTTCCTAGGTTGGCTTCATAGCACATGTTGTCTTGTTGGGTTATTTAGAGAACAAGTCTGAGAAAAACTAAATAAAGCCCCTTTTTGCTTCTCACCCACGTAAGCTTCTTCCTTTATCACCATCAAAATTAAAGCATCAAAAGCTTCACCACCACCAACACTTCCATTTAACTTTTCTACTCCCCAGAGATCTTTAATTAGGTCATCTCAGTGTGTGTGTGTGTATGTGTGGTTTTGATGAGGATGAAAACAAGTTAGTGTAAGAAGTAAGCAAGCAAAGATTCAATCTTTATTTTTTGTCAAAAAAGGTATCTATCTTGATGGCTAAACCTTTTTTGCATTTGATTGATTTTTGCTTTATCATATTCTTCCAGCTTGTTATACTAGTGTGTCTTTTGGGTTTGTTTTGATTGATAAGATTGGATCTTGATTGATTTTCAAGTTGCAGAATCATAAAAATCTGAAGTTATCAGAAAAAAAAAAGGTGAAAAAAAAGAAGAAAAATCTGAAGAGAAATGAAGGCCATGGTGACATCTACTGGCTATTGTTACTCAGATGCGGCTGCAACTAGTAGTTCAAATATTCAGACCAACGACCTTCTCTTGAATTCTCAAAACTTCTATAGCTCCATCCCGGTAGGGATGGAGAACCCGTCGCCGGGAAGCCATTTTCAAAGTCTTGAGCAAAATACAGAGATCTACAACTTGACTACTGGCATGGAAATGATGGGGTTTCCACCACCCAAGAATCTACAGCAGAGGGAAACAAGCTCAGTTGTGTGGAAAGGTTTCTTTAACAAACCCCCAAACCATCATCACCATGGTGGTCCATCATCTTCTTCAAAGGCTATCAATGAGCCATCAACAAGTACTGAATTTTATCACCAAGATAGTTTTACTAAGCCCATGTCTGATAGTAATACTACAAGTGAGAGCTTGATGGTTGTTGCACCAGAGTCAACTGCAGCTTGGCGTGATGAGCAACAAAGGTTACTTGTTGATGATGATCCATCTTTGAGGTGTATTTTCCCTTGTGAAGGCAATGAAAAACCAAGCCAAGGCCTTTCACTTTCTCTTAGTTCATCTAATCCTTCAAGTATTGGTTTACAATCCTTTGAACTTAGACAACATGATGATGATATGAGGTTTGTGATTGCTTCAAGTTCTAGAGATGGGTTTTTCAATAAGTACTCCATGAATATTCAAAACCAGAAACAAATGAATATGCAAGATGGTTTCTCGGGAAAAGAAGCTTCAAATGTCCATTACCATGGCCAGTTTCAGATTGGAAACTCAAAGTATTTGGTTCCTGTTCAGGAGTTTTTGAATGAGTTTTGTAATCTTAGAACTAAGAAAATTGATCATTCATCAAAGGTAAAGCTTCAGAAGACTCATCAATGGCAAGATGAGAATATTGCTTGTAGCTCTTCAAAAAAGCCGTCTTTAAATTCCCTTGACCTATTGGAACTGCAAAAGAGAAAATCAAAGCTGCTTCAAATGCTAGAAGAGGTACATTATATAACTATCATTATCATCTTCATGTAGTTATATTCATCTTCTTCTTTCCAAGATCTTTTCTTTTATTTATTTTTTCACCCGTAAGTCATCTTCATCAAATTTCAGATATTTAAAACAAATAAAAGATTTCGACATGAAAGAAATTAATTATATGAAAGTATAAAACCATGAAACTTTAACTGCCTAGTGGTAGTTGATTGATTGAGTCTCAACAGACTTGAAATATTGAACTAATAATGCGACTGTGGACCTTTCCATTAATGCCCCACATGGTGACAATTCTTGAGTTCCATTTAATTTCAGAATCCTCTACTCCTGTACATTTTACTATACTCCAACTTGAATGCATTCTACCTAGAGTTGGGTGGAATACTCGAGTTATAAGAAATTTTGTGTTCGAACAACGGCTTTCACTTCCATAATTGCAGGTTTTCGACCTTATGATGTTCATCTTATTTGTGTGGTGGGTGTAGGTGGATAGAAGATACAAGCACTACTGTGAGCAAATGAAGGCAGTGGAATCATCCTTTGAGGCGGTGGCTGGAAATGGGGCTGCAAGAGTGTATTCTGCCTTAGCTTATAGGGCCATGTCAAGGCATTTTAGGTGTTTAAGAGATGGAATAGTGGGTCAGATCAAGGCCACTAAGAAGGCAATGGGTGAGAAGGACACTGTTGTTGCACCAGGTACAACAAGAGGAGAAACACCAAGGCTGAGAATTCTTGATCAAAGTTTAAGGCAACAAAGGGCCTTTCAGCAGATGAGCATGATGGAGAGCCATCCATGGAGACCTCTAAGAGGTTTACCTGAGAGATCAGTGTCTGTTCTTAGGGCCTGGCTCTTTGAACACTTCCTTAACCCGTATACCTCTCTTCCCTTTCTTGCTACACACACATAAACGTGTGTGTGTGTGTGTGAAACACAACTTAGTTTACTGTGAGAATCAAAAGTTTTTCTTTCAACAAAACGGAAACAAAAACATTCCTCTTGCAGTTTTAGTACTAAGGTTCTTTCATGCAGTCTCAATCATTTGTTTGCAAAAATAGCACTATTTTTTTTTTTTGTTAGTTTCTCTCCATCTTCATTTAGATTCCAATTCTATTGTCATGTAGTACCCTATTTGTGTTTTTTTTTTTTTTTAAATGAATTTCTCTTGTCTACCTTATATTTATGTGGATTCGATTACAACTTGCAAAGATCCCATCCCCCTCCCCCTTTAATCTGTAGATTATATTTAGTGATACGTAATATTAATTAAGATATGTATTGTGTAAAAATATTATAGCCAAAAGTATTATAGACGAGTCGAATCCGTAATTAACTACCGCCTTCCATGAAACATTTCAGGTATCCAAGCGATGTAGATAAGCACATTTTAGCCCGCCAAACTGGTCTCTCAAGAAGCCAGGCATGTCATTATCTCCCAACAATTATTTAATCCATGCAACAAGAGTATACTTATTTTATCAATAACCATATCTTCTTGCATACATCTCCCTATTATATTTGTATATACATTGCCTTGGATTTTACTTATCATGTTTGATTATTGTGGAATTATTTTCTTGTTTATACACGCTTCATCAGGTGTCCAATTGGTTTATCAATGCAAGAGTAAGGCTATGGAAACCAATGGTGGAAGAAATGTATCTAGAAGAAATGAAGGAGAAAGAAATTGCAGCAGACTCCATAGATGAACATGGAGCAGCAGGCCTTGATGATGATGAAACTGGTGGAACTCAGAATCATCAAACACGTAATGAAGATCAAAAGCCAACCCTTGATCAACTCGTGCGAATAGATTCCGAATGCATCTCCTCCATGATCATCAATAATCAAGAGAAGAATGTTGGTAAAAATAGCAAGAGCCTTCAAGAAGCTATGGAAATGGATTTCTCATCATACAGTACTCACAATTCAGCTAGTGCTATCCATTTTGCTAATCAAAATGCACATCAGAATTATGGCAATGGTGGTGGTGTGTCTTTAACTTTGGGTTTACAGCAGCATGGTGGAAATGGGGTGAGCAGCTTAGCATCATTTTCTGCAGCATCTCAAAATTCTCTCTTTTACACAAGGGACCACATTGAAGATTGCCAAACAGTTCAGTACTCACTCTTGGACAATGAAGGCCAAACTTTGCAATATAGGAACTTGGTGGGTGCACAACTACTACGTGATTTGGCTGGATAGATTGGACAACAAGAGAGTATATATATATATATATATATATATATTCTAGGTTAAAAATGAAGAAGTTGATATTTTGTCAGTGAGGTTTTGCTACAATTTTATTAGGAAAATTCTTCTCTTCGACTATTCGGCTGTCCAACGAGGAGGTGAAAAGTGTCATTTGTGTATTAGATTGTCGGACAACTGTTTGTCGAAAGAAAGTGTTTGCTCGTATTATTTAGTTATCGTAGAAGGTATACTGATGGTAGATTTAAAATGGTGGTTTAGACAAAATTAGTGATACATATGCATTGAAATCTTAGATATTAATGCATTAGGTATATATACCATTGAACGAATCTACTTCCAAGAATACTTTGGATTGGTGTTAAGATGAAGTTTTAGAATTGCTAATTATTCTTGACGCGATAGTATGACTTATTAAGTAAGGCGACGTTACTTTTAATAATTCGAATTGAAAAGTGATATAAAATTGGCCAGGTTTTAAAATTGGTGAGTTTTATTCTTCCTCTCGTTCTTGAGAGCACAAGCTAACGGATTGATCATTTGTGGCTCAAATTCTTCGAAGTTCCATTTTGATTTGTTGGAGGCACTTTGTGATATTTTTTCTTGTTTCTAAGCAAGGCCAATAAAATTAAGGTGCAAAATTAAGCATTTGATTGAGACTCTTCAGCTAGAAATCACAAGATATCATCATCATAAATTTGATGATTGTGGTCCTTAATTTCCTCCATATAGATGATTTTCGGTGCCTTGATTAGTGCTTTTTCAGATACAATATCAAAGTTGATAGAGATCGATACTGTTCGGTGTTTAAAGGGTTATATTATTGCTTCAAAACTGAGATTTTCTTCTCATTTAAATTTTTTTATTATTTTTAACACGACCCTTCATGTAAAAAAAAAATTACACTTTGTTTGTGGACA
This sequence comes from Ehretia macrophylla, assembly GCA_037974665.1. NCBI lineage: Eukaryota > Viridiplantae > Streptophyta > Magnoliopsida > Boraginales > Ehretiaceae > Ehretia > Ehretia macrophylla. The sequence continues at coordinate 33,212,979 of CM075773.1, read as the reverse complement.
TATTCTAGGCGAGATTGCGACTTGCATGTCAATATACTTTAGGCTGATTGTGTAGCTTGCACATGCATGAATACATTTTTTTATAAATAAACGGCCCATTACTTTTTGTTAATCGAGTTATGATAATATTTAATTTATCAACTCGTTTAAAAATTAATTAAAACTGTTAAAAAGTTATTTATTATATATTAATTTATTATTTTCAATATTCCTTTCCTCTTAATTTCTTTGTGGGTCAACAAAGATAAAATCCATGCATAAACATCTTTCTTTTTGCGGAGTACATTCTAAAACTCAAGCATGTAAAAGTGACAACAAAATTCAATTACGAAAGAAAAGAAAAAAGAAAAAAGAAAAACTACAAATAACTCATGAAAAAAGAAAATATTTAAAATATCCGTGGACTCCACACTGTTAGTCTAACATGTAAATGCACGCGTTAGGGTGAGGTCAATGTCTTCAATTTTCAACGTTCCAGACGTTTTGCAGGATATTTCCGTGAAACATGGTTGGATCCTTGTCTCAGAATTTGCAGGACCTTAATCGAGGAAACACATAAAGCTATAGTAGTTTTTGGTTGTTTTCAACTGTAATAAGGAAAGATGAAATATATTGATCATGGAAGTGTAGGCAGACAAGCATATTTACGGTTGTCCTATTTGATGTGCTTATTGTCAAATCATTCTTTACACATTTGATACATGAAATATGCTACTTTACTCATTGTGTGCAAGTAGAAACTTTGCATGCAATATTATGATTTTTTTATTCTTTATAATAAAGACAAAAATCGTAATTTAATTTTAACTTTTTTTATTATAATATATCAGTTTTCGATCATCTATGTGTTTCACTAGTGAAGGTTATAAGTTTTCAACCATATTGTCTGCTTTTCATGCGTACACTTTGTCAACTCTTGTATTCATTTCACACCTTTGGGAGTTTCAAATTTAAGTATCTCCATGAGTTCGAATAGATTACTATTTAGAAGCATATCAATATTTTTAGAAGAAATAAACCAATGTTTGGAAGCAATAAACCACTATCGTAACCCTATGAAATTAGTTTAGTGGTGAAATGTTTGAGACATAAATAGAAAATTTATTCACATTTTAATTATAATATATCAATATTCGATCATCTATGTGTTTCACTAGTGAAGGTTATAAGTTTTCAACCATGTCTGCTTTTCATGCATACACTTTGTCAACTCTTGTTGTATTCATTTTCACACATTTGGGAGTTTCAAATTTAAGTATCTCCATGAGTTCGAATAGATTCCTATTTAGAAGCATATCAATATTTTTAGGAGAAATAAATCAATGTTTGGAAGCAATAAACCACTATCGTAACCCTATGAAATTAGTCTAGTAGTAAAACGTTTGAGGCATAGATAGAAAACTTATTCACGCTTTTGATTTGACTCAATTAATATGGTATTCTCATTAGTATCAACTACGGTAAGCCTTGTATTTAACTAAACCAAACTATATCTCTTTTGAGTGGGGTTGATTGTCTTAGAGTTTGCACTCCAATGTGAGCTTGAAAATTTTTCAGAGGTACTCGTGTCTACCACCATTAGATTTGAACCAATAACTTTCACTGTTTGAAAGGTAAACTCCAACCATTGAGTTAAGATGGCCTTTAATCATCCCGAAGAGAACTAAATGAAACCCATCCTATTATTTATAAGCAATACTATTTTATGCAATAGCAGATCAAAGATTTATGATGTTAATCATGGAATATTTATCTTGACAAACAAAAAGGAAAAAAACTACTACAGCAATATCTAATCTATAATAAAGTTGGAGTACACTTATATTGTAGCCTCAAAAATAATTTTGTAATCACATCATATATTAATGACACTGTATTTATGGAAATACGACTAGAAACTGGAAAGTATTGGACTTGGTATTAGGCAGTCCATCAGTTACGTGTCGGCCCAATCATATCATGGGTCCATTATATTGGGCTGGACTAAAATACATCAAAATAAATAGTGATGAACACGTCGGATATAAACAACTAATATATATCATTTTTTTTTAATCCAATTAATATATCGAAACCAAAAATTCATATCTTAAAAGTATTTTTATAATTAGTTGAATTACGTTTCATTCTCACCAATTATATATCACTAGCACTTGCTATCAAAATTCATACTCAATAAATAATTGCAAATTTAGCATAATTTGAACTTGGTACATACCACCTATTTCTTAATTAGTAGCTTTATCACTATATTAAAGTCCCGTTAGTTATCAAATTTATATTTCATTATCTATTCAAATTGTGATTAAAAGAACCATTAATAGTAAAGTATAAAAAAAGTTAATTTCTTCAAAAGTATGGATAATTCAACCATTTTTGTTCCGTTTTGCCGTCACATAATAATATTTATGGTTTGGTTAATTAATAATTAAAAATATTTTTTATTCTAAAATTATAATTTAAACTTAAAATTTTTAAATATAATAAATTATTATTTAATTATTTCATCAAAATCCGGTTTAACTAGAAAGTATTTCCTTAATGCTATCTGATGAAACATATCCATTTCTTTGACCCGACCGTACTATATATTAACACACACACACCCACACACACACACTCTCTCTCTCTCTCTACGATCCCTTTTCTATTGTCAACATCTCACACAAGCAAAACACCATTATTAGGGTTTTTCAGCTCTTGATTTTCATTAAATCTCTTCGAATTCTCACTTTCTGGTATATACTAATCACCAATTATATAAGTATATACACATATATACAGATATGTATACGGAGCCTTATATTGCATATATGTATACACGCATATATATATATGTATATATATATATGCTTCGATTATAAAGGTGTTATTTTTATGCTTTTTTTTTTTGGTTTTTGTGGCTGAAATTTGACATATTTGAGCTCAATTCAATTCTTGAATCAAAATTTAATCTTTTATTTGCTAATCAAGCTTTGACCTTTTTAAAAAAAAAATAATAATAATGTAATTCAGATATTGGAGCACATTTGATTGGATAAACAGCAATATGGATTTAGTGTCAAAGTACCAGGTATTTTTCGGAAATATTTTGTAATGTTTTTATTAATTTAATTTGTTGTTAAATTTTTATTTTTTGGGTTCAATTTGTGTTTATATTATGTTGAAATGATTTATGCAACAAAAATGTGGTTAACAAAAAACATAATGTTGGTGCAGGGAGTTATCAAAGGTGTATTTGCTAACGAAAACTCAGGGTCCAATGAAGATAGGTAAAAAAGGTTATCAGTTTTGCTCAGTGGTATTTGTTGTAGTTGGTTAGTTCTCAATGCTTTATAAGAATAGCTTCTTTTCATGCAATGACGTATTTTAGCTAGCCAAATTTTGTTGCTACGACTGCACTGCACTCGAGTAGAATTTATACGAGGATTCGGTACATAGTCAATAACAATATAAATAGGGAGGGGATAGTAGTAGATGGAGGATGTAGGACGGAAAGCTAATATTTTTTTGAAGGGAATGGGGTTATTCCTAAGCCTGATGTTAGTTCTGAGGTTCGGCTGTAAAGTTGAAGATCATAATATCAAATCCCCTTCTTCTCCAACTCCAGGTGTTATGCTTGGCATCCCAGAAAGAGGGAGATAAAGAGAAAAGAAGAGGGGAAAATAGGGAATCACGATGTCACTTTGGATTTTTTGGTGGTCTAGCTGTATGGGAACTGTGTGGAAGATAGACGTTTCCGACTTCAATGAAATATGTATATGTCTATCAGGATTAGGTGGGACTTATAGTTATCACACAAGATGCAATTTATACTTCATATTCTGAATGGATTATTTGCTGTGCTACAGTTGTTATCCTGCAATTTTCCAATTATTTACTGTCGTTTTCATCTTGACTTACTGTTTCTGTCCCATATTTCTCATGTCAATATCACTAGTTATGTGGAGCGCTTGCTTGACCGTATAAGTAATGGTAAGTTGGCTGAGGATAGGAGGACAGCCATGTCTGAACTTCAGTCTGTTGTTGCTGAAAGTCGTGCTTCCCAGTTAGCTTTTGGGGCAATGGGTTCGTGCATCTCTTTTTGTTGGATGGACCATAATTTCTTTTGCGTTTCCTTAGTGTATATCACATGAATCATAACATATATCATTTGCTTTATTCTTTTACAGGGTTTCCTGTACTTCTGAGTGTTTTAAAGGAGGAGCGTGATGATGTCGAAATGGTTTGAGGACCTGTGCTGCTTGTCTCTATTTTGATTAATTCATCTATATACAACTCTGTGTTTTGTTAGTAGTTGATAATATGGCCTTGAGTTAAGTAATGGAGTGAAACTTGACTTAAATGCCCTAAGTTGTATGAGAATCTTATCTTGTTGTGGAGAATCAGCCAGCGCCTCCCCCCACTCACCAACAACACCATCACACACAAAAATAAAATAAAATAAAATCCAAGCAGACAAATGCACAAACACACATGTATATCCTTTAACATGTCTTATTATGCAACATTTATAAAAAGTCATGTAGCATAGGAGGAGCTATACCTGCAAACAATTTCTAATGCATGAAGATATCTAGTTTGGCAAGACATGAAGGAGTATATATTAGATTCTCTAAGATAATGGAAGTGTTAAGTAGATGTCAGATTCTTAGACCAAAGATGCTTGCCAATTGATCAGACCATATCCGTGCTCTGAATGGATACGCAGAGTCTCAGATATATACTGTTGACAGTGCATATCTTGAAAAATCCTGCATAAGTTGGAGGTTATTTCATTAGCTGGTCGAGATTCACTCTCCAAGCTTTTACCTCTTCTAAGACTTAAATTTTATCAAACTTTATATTCCTATCACCTTGTCTTGTTATATTGAGTTACTATTCTCTTGAATCTTCCAAGGTTCGGGGGGCGCTAGAAACTCTGGTCGGTGCCTTAACTCCGATTGGTCATGCAAAAGGGCCAAATGAAGTTCAACCAGCTTTAATGAATAGTGATTTGCTTTCCAGAGAAGTCGAGAGCATTTCTCTTCTTCTGAGTTTGTTGGTAAGAATTATATTGATGTACAATTATTATGTTGCTTGGGATGCCTCTTGCTCTACATTTTCTCTAATTCTATACATTGGCAGTCTGAGGAAGATTTCTATGTACGATATTATACTCTTCAATTGTTGACAGCCCTTCTGACGAATTCCCCAAATAGGTATTCTTTGCATGGCTACTTCTGTTATGTTATTTCAGATTTTTTAAAATCTTTCAGTAGCACTCGTATTGGAGGAACTGCTGAGATTCTTTTCAGGTTACAGGAAGCTATTCTAACGATTCCGCGTGGTATCACACGGCTTATGGATATGCTTATGGATCGTGAGGTATGAAACTGGCAATATAATTTAAACTTCTTCAACTGGTATGCTCGGCTTTTCCTGCATTTATTGCATCTGAAATTTTTGTTTTTGTTTGTCTCAAAGGTTATACGAAATGAGGCTTTGTTACTTCTCACTTACTTGACCCGTGAGGCTGAGGTGAGATCTTTGTATCTTCTATTACTGTTTTTTCTTTAGTTTTTTCAATACTACATAATCTTTAGCTCTTTTGCCTCCTTTCTCCTGTTTCTAATCTTATGATGTTTAATGCTTAGGAAATTCAAAAAATTGTGGTCTTTGAAGGTGCTTTTGAGAAGATTTTTAGTATCATTAAGGAAGAGGGAGGTTCAGAAGGAGGCGTGGTTGTGCAGGTGAATTGGTGGTTTGTTAAACTGCTGTGCGCTTAAATACAACCTTTTTGTATTTTTTATTAGATGGCAGTTTAATTTAAATTCAGTGTTCATTTTGTTAGCTCCGAGTCTTTTAGTTCTAAGGGGGATTTTATATGATGCTGCTCTTATTCTTCCTTGCACATGTCCAGTGGTATTATGGCTGGAAAATAGAAACATTATGCAGCTTATCTGTTTGTACATGAAAGCTTTAAGGATATTGTACATAGCTCTACTTGGTGTTTAAATTCACATGCACATTATCAGGCTTTTGACAATTTCAGTATTATAGCTACATTTCTGTTAATATTGATTTCTTTTGGCACTGGGCAGGACTCTCTTGAGTTGTTGAACAATCTTCTCCGAAATAATTCATCAAATCAGGTTTGTATTCTTCTATTTATACTTTCTCATAGATAAGGTTCTTGCCATGCTATTAAGCATTTAAATGTGGTATAGGTATTGCTTAGGGAGACAATGGGATTTGAACCTTTGGTATCCATTCTGAAGCTTCGAGGAAGTGCCTACAAATTTACTCAACAGAAGGTTAAACACTCTGAAATTTATGATTTTTTTGTGCCACTATACAATTATGTCTTCACTCATATAAGCTGTGACATAAGCCTGGCTGATTCCTTTTTTCTGTTCTTGCACATTGATTGGTTTCCAGTAGACGGTAAATCTACTCAGTGTCTTAGAAACCATTAGCTTGCTAATCACGGGAGGTCCAGAAAGTGATTCTGGGAAAGACACTAACAAAGTGACAAATAAAACAATCTTGGTTCAGGTTTTGCTCGTGACACTTACTTTTATATTGAAATTTGTGGAATTTTATGCTCATCACAGTCTCTCAATGATCTATCTTTGTAATGCAGAAAAAGCTGTTGGACCATCTTCTAATGTTGGGAGTTGAAAGCCAATGGGCTCCTGTTGCTGTGCGTTGTGCAGTAAGTTTCCTTCTCAAAGCCTTCTATAGATACAGTGTTTGTAGTAATCCTCCTCCTACACCCTCTCCCTCCCTGTCTCCCCGCCCCTCTTCCCCCTGTAGAAGTTACTTATCAAAGAAAGAAAATTTCGTCCACCTTGTTCTGCACATGGATGCAAACAGAATAATAACCTGCATTGTTGACTTTGCTGAAATTTCAGGCTCTCAGGTGCATTGGTGATCTAGTTGCTGATCACCCTCAGAATCGTGATGCCCTGGCAAGTATAGTACTTGGGGAGGAGCCGCAAGTAGAGCCTGCTTTAAATTCTGTTCTTCGAATTATCTTGCGAACTTCTAGCGTGCAAGAGTTCATAGCAGCTGATTATGTTTTTAAGAGCTTCTGTGAGGTTAGTGTCATTCAGTGGAAACTCTGTCAATTTCTGCCATCTCTAATCATGTTTGAAACCTGTTAATTTATCTAAGAACTCTCAGGCACATAGGTGATTGTTGCCTGAAGAGACCACCTTTACTTCTATGTATTCAGTCATCTACCTGATTTTATGCAGAAAAATCCTGTTGGACAAACCATGTTAGCGTCCACATTAATCCCTCAGCCGCAAGTGATGACTCATGCTCCCCTTGAGGAGGATGTTAACATGTCATTTGGAAGGCAAGTCTCTTGTCCTTTGTTTCCCATTATATCACCTTTTACTTTTTCCCCCAAGGAAGGTGGGGGTTTTAAGCTTTTACTGCGTCTTCTTGCGAAATCAGTTTTTTGTTTTTCTGGTCAGTACCAAAATCAGTTTACTTTTGCTTCATTGCCAGTTTCTGGAAAAATCAAATATTAAATTAAAGGAAAAAAGAAATTCACAACTTATTTCATGTAACTGAGGATTTTGAATTTTTTTTGGCAGCATGCTATTACATGGTCTTATAATGAGTGAAAATGATGGAGATCTTGAGGTAATCTGATACGTCCCATGCAAATATGTCGTTTGATATGGATTGCGTTCTTTCCCTTTATTAGAATAGTTTGTGTGCTTCTTCTTAATGAGTTCACTGAAAGCCTGGAAAGTTCCAAGTTTTCATCTGATGTCATAGTGCATTTACCTTTATAATTTTAGTATAATATCTCTTAATGTGAGTGGTTCTGCACAAGATATTTGATTATTTGTACGTGGCCCCTGCATTATTGACTAAAGAAATCATCTAGGTTTGACGGGAGAAAATAATGAATATTGTTGATGTTAAACTGATAATTAATACCCCCTTATTCTAAAAATTTTGTTTCACTTGCCTCTTCGGGAAGTTTTAATTTAACTTCACCTTTTCAAAAATTGTATATACTTTCCCATCTATTTTCCAACAATACTCTTGTATAAAACACGAACTGCCACTTTTTTCTTAAAAAGGGTGAAAGCTATCTTTTGGTTATTTTTAAATTCCCCATTCTAAAGCTGACAAAATTACTGCGACAGAGGGTGTAGTTCCGTTTCTGAGTTGGGTATGGAAATCATATTCAGGCAGGTGGCTTTGTGTATGACAGCTATAACAACATAGTGTTAATGTGCATTTAGGGCTTCTTATTGTATACGCTGAGTTTATAGCAGCTCTGCCAGTTACCTGAATTTGCTGTCGAAAAATTTTTCCTCTAAGCAAAAAATTTCACTCCACTCCCCACCTCCCCCACCCTTCAAAGAGGGGGAAAGAAAGAAAAAAGAATAGGAAGAAGAAAGAGGAATTGAGTGTTATGCAGAGTGACAGTTTTTTGAGTCAACACGGTAAAATTAGAGGAGAATCATTGCACTGTCCCAGTCAAATGCTTTAAACTTGGATTTACCAGACCCAAAAAAAAAAAAAATGAAAAGAGCTTAGCTTTACTGCTTCCCCATTTCTCTTCTTCAATGCTTGCTCAATTATGGTGAATTATATTTTCTGATATATGTCCGTGCTTATGAATTTAACTGCATCATCTGAGTAACTTACATTGTGAGATGCAGACTTGCTGCAGAGCAGCTAGTGTTCTTTCACATGTTTTGAAGGATAACATGCAATGCAAGGCAAGGGTATGTGATTTCTTTGCCCATCTATTTACAGATTCTTTCAGTATAGCCGGGAACCATTGCTCTAGAAAATGCTACCAGGGTTTTCACATCTCCTCTGTAAAGTCCTTTACCTTTCAAGTGTTTTTTTTATTTTAGTGTAACATTGTAGTTGCTGCAGGTCCTAAAAATTGAAATTGAAGCTCCTATGCCATCATTAGGAGGTTCAGAACCATTGATGCACCGTATGGTGAAATATCTGGCTCTGGCTTCTTCCATAAAGAATAAAGATGGAAAATCAAACGCATTGGGGAATACGTATGTTCAACCAATTATCCTGAAACTACTAGTCATTTGGCTTGCTAATTGTCCAAGTGCAGTACGATGCTTCCTGGATTCCCGTCCTCACCTGACATATTTGCTTGAGTTGGTCTCAAATACTACAACAACAGTGTGTGTCAGGGGATTGGCAGCAGTTCTCTTGGGGGAGTGTGTTATTTTCAATCAAAACAGTGATAGCGGAAGGGATGCTCTTAGCATAGCTGATGCCATTAGCCAGAAAGTTGGACTTACGTCATACTTTCTGAAGTTTGATGACATGCAAAAGAGTTTTTTGTTTGCGTCTGCGAAGCCAACTCTGGCACATAAATCTATGACTAGATCTGCCTCTGCTAGTATGGCAGACATCGAATATGTTCACGAAAATGAAGCAACCAATCAGAAGAATGACGATCACCCTATGCTTGCCTCAATGTTTGATTCTCAGTTTGTCTACTTTGTGAAACATTTGGAGGCAGATATTAGGGAGAAGACTGTAGATATTTATAGTCATCCAAAGAGCCAGGTGGCAGTGGTGCCAGCAGACCTGGAACAGAAGAAAGGGGAAAGTGACGGTGATTATATCAAGCGGCTGAAGGCATTCGTGGAGAAACAGTGCCTTGAGATACAGGTACTCAGAAAATAATCTAATTCTTTCCTAACTAAATTGAGAATGCAAAAAGGCGAAAAGCTGAGTGAGGTACATAGTCTCTAATTGAAAGCATCCACTTGATGATCTCTTTTAATCACATAACTTAATGCTCCTACTTGAACAATTTTAGGGCCGAAAGTTCTGGCTGTTGGTAGTTATTACTGTTTTATGTCCGACCTTGTATAAGTTGCACCATATGTTGCCTCTCTTCATCACCCTCTCTTCATCACCACTGATTGTATGATAACTTTTTGGCCTTTTCCTTTTGTATAACTTTGTTTTCCCCTTTTCTGGCGTTGAGTGACAGTTAGGTGACAATGTTTACATACTGGGTCTTGGTATTGATTATCCCCCGTCTTCCCCCTTCTCTCTCTCGCGCTCTCCCTTTGTGTATATAATTAAGTGCACACCATATATTTCCTAATATAATTTCCACTTTTTTGCTCCTTCACAAAGGATCTTTTAAATCGGAATGCAACTTTGGCTGAGGATCTTGCAAAGACAGGTGGGAGTGGTTCTTCACAGCTTGAACATAGAGCGAGTGGAGCCTCGGAAAGACTACAATTCGAGACACTCCGGCGAGATCTTCAAGAGGCTACCAAACGATTAGAGATTCTGAACACGGACAAAGCCAGAATTGAATCCGAGGCTGCAAAGATGGAATCGGATCTTAAAAGCTTGTCTGATGCCTACAACAGCTTGGAACAGGCTAATTTCCACCTAGAGAAGGAAATGAAGCTTCTAAAAGCTGGTGGTGCAACGCCTATTCCAGACATTGAGGCAATAAAGACAGAAGCAAGAGAGGAAGCTCAGAAAGAAAGTGAAGCCGAGTTAAACGATTTGTTAGTCTGCCTTGGACAAGAGCAGAGCAAGGTAGAGAGGCTTACTGCAAGGTTAACGGAACTGGGGGAGGACGTAGAGAAATTACTCGAAGGCATTGGAGATGATACGGGGCTTCCTGAAGATGACGAGGAAGACTGATTCCAGCTTTCTTTTCTTACAGATTTTCGCGTTAAATTGTTGCAGTATTTGTCTTTTCCCTTTCCATCTTTCACCACCATGGCAATTGTTGTGGTGCTTTCTGTTTTAGTTAGTGAATTGTACAGTGTCCTTTTATGTTATTTTGGAACTCCAACTTCAAACTGATCATCCTGAAGTTGAATCTAAATTATTTTTCCCAAAGACTTGAAATTTTATCCAATTGGTGAAATAAATTTTGTCGGTTCTATTTAAAGTGATCAATTTTGTATTTTACAACCTAGTCAATTACGTGAGAATTAAGATTTTTTATAATTTTTTTCCTTTATAGGTTAGTCAATAATTGAACCATGTGCCTGTGATCGTCACGAAGCTGATATGAATGAAAAAAAATCTTGGATCAATTTTGACTAATTCATCAGTTTCTTGTATTGTTAATGGGATTCACATGTGTAAAATAATATGAAAAATTAATCTCAATTTAAATCGATTAAAGAATTTTTCGCAATAGTATAATCTACAGCCTACTAGACTTTGAGCCCATCGCGAGAAAAAATGAGACATTTTCCAGAGAAGGTCGTCAATAGAGTGGGGCACATTGAAGTCGTCATAATTAATTTATCTATATTTTATGGGGAAAACAATAATGAACTCATAGAGATCACACCATAAGAAATAATTTTTTTCCTCTGTGAATTACTAATACATTGTAAACTTAATAATATAAACAATTTACAGCCGTTAAATCCTACTTATAATATTATCATGTAATAAGAGAATCCTCACTTACGAATAAGAGTCTCAAGTGATGTGTTTACGTTTATTACGAACTAATGCGTGATATTTGTGTCACATGTTCTTACATTCCTATTGTTATACGTTCTTTTTTCTTTTTTTCATAAAAACTGTCACACGTTTATAGTTTTGCTAATTCATACTATTGTTAATTCATTTGTACTTATCGACCCAGTGTGACAGTGGAATCCAAGAATTGAGCGTCACACGTGTGATCTTTGTACACTCTGGAGAACACAATCTTTCACTAGAGGCTAGGCTTCCTGGAAATAGGAAGCTATACAACAGCATGTGCATACATCAGGATGCTTACTTGGTCCTAAATATCTTAACGATTACCCAAAAGTTGGGTAGAATAATCGGGTAGCGACCTGTTGTAACTAGAGATCTGAGTTCGGGCCTCAATTGTACCAAAAAAGCATATATATAAATCCGAAAGATTGTTCAAGACAAGATCAAGGAACAATGTGACCACAATCAGGCATTACAATTTCATCTGTACTACAAGAATGCATAATATACTAAATCAGATGAGTGATTACTAAATTCTGAGAACTAGGGCTGGAACTCAATTATAGCACGAACATTAAGTTGCCACAAAATGACTTGCTTTGTCAGTGAGCTCAGGAAGCCTTCCGACGATAATGGAAGACTCTGAATGTAACGAATGAAGGAATGCAACTACGAAAATTGAATTATAGAAGGGCGATACGAGAAAAGAAAAAGAAAGAAGGGGCTCGCGCCTTTTTTTTTTTTTTTTGCTTCAGGGAGAGGCCTAAGGCCATACAACATAACCCACGAGAATCTAGCTCGAGCCTTTACCCTTGGTTAGGTATATCACTGAACTCACCTGGCCTGCATACTCCCACATCTACCACCATACTTTTTCGCGTCATCTCTAAGATCCTGCAACAGTTTCTCCTTGGAGACTGCCAAAAAACAATTCAAAACAATGCCGATTACACGCAGAAAATAAGAGATGGCAGAGTAAACCAATGAATGAAACACAACAATTCTGCTACATCCCAAGATTAGTAAATGAGTTTGTATCAAAGAGTTAAAATTGCTCATCAATGAACACGATTGATTAATGGAATTTTGAGAAGGGGTATAAAAAAACACCTTTTCAATCGAAAACTGTTTGCAGTCAACAAAATATCCTTCCTAAGTGATACAAAATAAGGCAACGGTTTCAAAGAAAAGATGCTTACTCTGTCCCATAGATGTGGATCAGCCTTCTTATGAACCTCCACACTGACAATTTTAGCAGGATTCTTTATCTTCCAACTGCAGCGAGGTTGAGGGGAACGGTGGCGAATGTACTGGCTTACTGTCCGGTTTTTGGAACGATCCAATCTCGCCTCGGACATATAGAAGATAAATGGCTTCTGACATTTATCTGGCATAACTGGCCTTGTGTTGAAAGGAAATGCTGTATAATCTGCTTTCGTATACCAGTTCAGAAAAGTTTGTGACGGCCTTTCCACCTCGCGAGGAGAAATTACCCCGCGAATTATCTGAACTGCAAATCCCCATGATACTGAAATAGTCCAATTCCTAGACTTGTGATAACAAATTGATTGTTGCATAAGACCAGCTGAATCAAGCTTCATTGGGATTTTCAGTCGCTTTAGAGCTCCCACTCGAGTCGCGTTAGGAAAGATTGGCTCCACCACGTCAAGGTGGTGCAGTGACACAAATGGTGTAACAGGGTGTGCTGCAAGTAGCCCAAATACGTCCCCATACACATCAAACTGAATTCCATCCACCAAAAACAAAGACGACATGTTAGAATTTATTCAAGGCAAAGAGAGAAGATTTCGTGGGACTCTGCTTTGTAAACAAGTTGATATATGCTATTTGATTATTCCAAAACATTAGATAACAATGTATCTTATCACTCAAAACTTATAAAACAGAGTGATCATCTAAATGTCATTACTAATTCATCAAGACTTCCCAATAGCAGTATACACCTAGCTTGTTTCTGTCTTGAAAACTATCAATTGCAATTCAAAAGTCTCAATCAAGAAAAACCACCACATTTCTTCTTACTAAACTACCAATTGAAGTAAAGCCAGAAAATGTTGATATTAACAGCATTTCAAAAAATCAGTTTCAAATCCCAAGCCAAATAACTTCTTGCATCATCTACCATTAGTTTATAAACAAAGTCAAATACTAATCTAAGTCATAGAGATCTCGCGAGGCATGAAGCTAACAGAGAGATAGCCTAAAATAAGAATGACTAGGACTAGTGTCGTAGAATCTACATAGCAAATAGATAAAAAGAGCTGAGTTATCCGGGAAAGCTAGCTCACCTGGTGAAAGCCGGGCTCTTTAGTGAGAGGGATGCCGAGTTCGGCCATACAAGCCTGCATTCTATCATCAGAAGCAAACAACATAGGGTACCTTAGAAGACACTTATCTTGCATTGCAACCAAAGCCCTAGCCAAAGGATAACTAATAGCAAAACCAGCACCCCCAAATGCCATATTATAAGAATAATAAATATTCTGCAAATGACACTCACTTGAACTCCCTATATAATAAAACTGATTATGATCATACTTATTCAATATCCTCAACAAATTATCTGTAATAAAAACCGTGTCATCATCACCCATCACAAACCACCTTACATTCTCCAACCCTTGCCTGAAAGTCTCCTGAACGATTCGCGAAATCCTAACCGCGGACCGGTGGTCCAGGTAGTCCTTGTCCCGGTCCGGGTCAACGAACCGGGACGCGTTCTGAGAGATTTTCAGCTTAGGTAAAATCTTTGTCTCGTTTTTGTATCTCTTTACTGGATTGTCTAGCCATACAAAGCCTCTCATTCTCTTTTCTGGCTTATACCACAGCTTTACGTAGGCTTTTCTTTGGTCCCATACTTTTGCTGATGCTGCAATCCCGAACACTATATGCTCCAAACCTGTTCTTGCATTTGGATCGTTTGCATGAGTGACATTGTTAGATCCATATACCCGACCCCAACCAACGCTTCCGTTATTTGATCGGGATAGAAAGTTGATTTTGTTGTGTATATGGTGAGTGAAAAAATTGTCATCACAGCCACGAGAGTACGTGAGGAGCTTGAGAGTGTAGATAAAATAGGTGGCTGAAACGAAAATGATTAAACATATCATTACCTGCTTAGGTAATAATGCTTTCGTAATTGGAGTATTCCAAATATTCCCAGATTGGCTTTTCGTCTGCTGATCCGCCGCCGCCGTCGTCGTCGTCGGCGTCGACATGTTTTTTTCCGAATCTTTCCGAGTCAATTTCATTATTCTCCCAAGAATGAAAATTCACAATAAGAACGAAAAAAAAAAAAGAAAAAAAATCGAAATGGGGTCTGATGTTTGATGTTTGATATTTCATGCAATCTTTTTTTTTTTTTTCTTTTTGGGTTAAGTTTTTTCGAGAATTATGGATCTGTGCATGGTATGAAATTGTGGAGCTAGCAACAGAATGGAAACAATTGAATGGTTGTGTTGTGTGTGTGTGTGTGTGTGTGTGTTTGTTGTGGTGTGTGGAGTGAGGGGTGGAACGGGAGGACACAGAGAGAGAGCATGCAATGCTGCCAGGTTGCACACTCTCAACAATGGAGCTAATAATACACACAACTTAGAATTACCAGATTTCAAGTGTACGTAGTTAAACAAATCTAATTTTTTTTCTTGTACTCGTACGATGATGTATGTATCTATGTCTACTTATCATACATTGTCTGAGGAGATCTACGGTCGAATTCAGTTAGATACGCGAAGCATGTGGAAGTGCCACGAACGGTTCATAGGGCAGAGATAATTTTATAATTTTTTGTAGGGTATTCTTTTTTTTTTTTATAGGATAAACTTTTTTACTATTTGATCTCTTGAAATAGTTCGTTAAGTTACAAAATTGGACACCGTTTTGAGGAATTTATCCTTTTTAATATTTAGATTGACAATTCAATTTAAAATGAGTAATACAAGAATGGGATATATTAATTTTTTTTTGCAATTTGATCTCTTGAAATAGTTAACCTTAAGTTATAAAATGGGATGTCGTTCTGAAAAATTTATCGTTTTTAATATTTAGATCGACAACTCAAAACCGCTATATGGGAGAGAAATTATAAAATGGGATGTCTCTTGAATGGTATATAATGATTTGACACCCGAATTAGAACCAAAACCGCTATGGGAGAGAAAGCAGGATGTATTACTTTTAGAACATTACTATATACCACTCTATTTTTATCACTCAAATACCACCACCTTCATCGATGCTTAGTTGATATGCTAAAATAACAAACTTTTTAATTTCTCTTTCTCCTTTTAGTATACCAACTAAGCTTACATATAGAAAATGATATTTGTGTGATATATAACATTTCTCAATACCTTCTATAATAGTTGAGAGATATACAAGAGTATTTTTATAATCATATTGCATTTCTAGGGCTTTATATATATTTTATAATTTTTTATATTTAAATCAACGACTCAAATTTAAAACTAATGATACGACATTCTAATTATACATTCTAATTATTCGACAATCAAACAAAAATATAACCCTTGGGAGAGAGAAGGTGCTATGCATGCATACCGACTAATGAACTTTGATTAATCCAGTAATTTTTATATTTTCTATAATTGTTTTGGATCCAATTGGTAATGTCTTTCCTTGACAAAAGAAAAAAAAAAAGATTGATAATATCTTTCTTGAGGGGTTCACTTGATAATAATACTGGTAAAAATTGCTTTATGTCTTTAATTGGTATATATGGTTTGGGTTACATATCATATCGGTTAAGATATATATGGATTATTTGGAGGGCAAAGTGTTAATGGTAGATGTCTAACAAGCAAAACTCTAGGTGGGTTCGGGTTGTAATTGAACTGTTCCTTCAGTGAGAATTAAAGCATAAAATAGTGCACTAATGTCTCGGACTGCCTATGGTTAGCTCTTCAACTCTTGACCGTACCTTGAAGGGAAAAAAAATATGAATAAATAATAAGTATAGATAGAAAACAGAACGAAACTCGCGCGGGTAAGAACAAGCGTAGGTCTATACCACGCTTTTTCATCCAATAAAAAGTGCTTGTCTTGACAAAGCTAAGAAGCCTACGGATACGTCTTCATTTTTTTTAACCTTCCACTACCATGAAATTGAAACTCTGATTTATTAACTGTCAAAGAAAGTAACGTACCACTAAGTTACTCATGAATCATGCCGAAGGTTTCATTGTTATTTTCTTTGGTTCATCGATATTGAATTGAAAAAATAATAATCAAAAGAAATTTAAACTTTTGAGGATAACAAAAAAAGGCTTTAATGTATACATATTTTAGTTAATTGTTCGTGTTTCATTTAAACTTTTATTTTCCCGTAAATTGGTTTTAAATTATGTTGTGAGGACAACATAGAGACATAGACACAACATGGATATTACACAATATTTCTTTGAGGAAATATGGCATGACACTATTAGTATGCGACAAATTTAATGTATACATAAACTCATATATTCAATAAGTATCGCAATTAAAACATTTAAGCAAATATGTAGTAAAATTAGTACAAAATTAAACACGTATATCAAATTAAACTGGTCGACAAATCAATACGGCAATCTTAGTGAGAATAATATATAAAGCCATGCACATTTCAGACACAACCGATAAAGATACCAAAACAATAAAATTAAATTAATGAAAAATTATTTGGCATAAGTAACAAATTATCATTAAATTAAGTGATACAACTAATTTGACATCTAAAATTTGATCATCATCACCATTTTCTCCACTGTACTCCACCCACCACCACCACCTCCACCTTTTTAGTCTCTTCAACAACTTAATACATATGGGCCTAAACTTGATCACTACTCGTTGAGCTATTTGACTGAAGTTTCCATTGTGTCTCTGTCAAAATGGGCTTTGTTAAAAATGCATTCTTCGTAAGTGGCTTAAGAAAACTACGCAAGAAAGTGATTTTGAGTGATGCCTTGAAGTGTTTTCTGGAGTGTTTGGTAATGGATATTGTGATGTTCTTACCTGGATGTAAGATATGATATAATTATGGTTTATAAGTGATAATTGTTCATTTAAGTAATGTTTGATTCCACTTTATATCTTAATATTTGGACGCAACATCAATCCAAAATTTAATTTAATTTTTTGCCAATTATTACATATTTCTTGATTGAAATCAATTATTATCGGACCGGAGTGCCACTCCATCAAAAGTATAACTGCAATCACAAACCGCCACCACTCGGCAGGTTGCTAGTGCCCATAAAAAAAGGATTGTGAAGTGAAAATCAAGTAAATTTAATTGTACATCCGAAGGGTCTACAATAAATCGCTGTTGTATGTCGAGATTCTTGAATTTTTGCTACTAATATCGACGTAGAAGTCATTAAGTTTTTTCGAAGTAGAACTGGTGATCTTCATGGCTGAATCTATGCATTCAAACTGGAGTCACAAGATAAGGAAGAACGGAAATTGGCGTAGGGAAATAAAATGGGAATTTTCATTTATGCAAGTCTTATACAAGAATATAAGCTCTTAAGCTTCTCATCTTCTTTGATTAATCTTCTTTCTTCTGAAATGGCGGTGATGTGACGAGGCTCTTGAGAGCACAGAAACAATTGAATGAATAACATTTGCTGCCCAAAAGAAGTTGCTCTTCAATCTACAAGATAGATATGTAAACATGTTTAAAGATGTTGACAAAGTAGTTGATATAGATAATGTTTGCTCCTTTGGGGTCACTTGAAAGGTTTATATGGGATAGCTAGGGGTGGCTCCTTTTTGGTACCACAGGCTAAGGAAAGATCACTACCATTATGCATAGTTTGATTGAAAGCAAAATTAAACATCATCCACAGACAAGTGATTACGTTTTTCACAAGATTTTTTATTGACAGAGTAATGCCAAATTCAAACATATCAAATTAAGTTTTATCCTACTAAGTAGGGTTGATTATATAGATCTAACGATATTACTTATTTCTATTGAGAGTCGTTTACTTTCTTAGTTTTATATACACAAAATTTCATTCGAGTATCTCCATCAAATTTATTTTAGATGTTCCTCTTTGGGGAGAATAATGCATATATAAATGAAGTACATTGCCTTCCATGAAGGGGGTTGGGTAGCATGCCAGCAGGGTTGTTTGGCTGTACAAGATTCTCTTAACCCCAACTTGTGACAAGTTGAATATTTGAGATGAATTCTTAACTGGTTGATGAATTACATGTCTATTGTTGGGTAAATTTTACACTTAGTCCTCATTGTTTGTTATTTTTTACAAGTTGATCCTTAATATTTTAAAAGATTCATAAAGGTCTTTAATATTTACAAAGTGATTCAAAATGATCCCTATTATTTAAAACTAGTCAATTTAATCTCTATTGTTTCCCATAAAATTTCATTTAGTTCCCAAATAGGGATAACATGCATGTATTGAATTGAATTTTTTTAAGAAATAATAAAGACTATATTGAATTTTTTGAAAAATAATAGAGACCAAATTGGCTAAGTTTGAACAATAGGGACCATTTTGAATAAATTTTATAAACATTAGGGACCTCTATAAATCTTTTAAAATATTAGGAACTACATTGAAAAAATATTTAAACAATAGGGACTAAGTGTGAAATTTACCCTTTATTGTTTGACATACATGCTTGTCTGACCAAGAACACGTGCGGGTTGTACAAAAATACTGGATGATTATCTAATGGTAAGATTCTGCTGCTTTTAATTTTCCGGAATTTGAAATTAAGCTAGATTGATCACTCAAAATGGTATAAAAAAATTCGATTTAAACAAGAAGAGCTTATTTCATTTTGATCAAACTCTAACGAAGTGATTCTACTGGTTCAGACAAGTAGCCTTGTATTGTATACCATGTAATTGTTGGCATGACTCTTAAATATAGGGAATTCGGATTACGAGGGAGATCTATTAGTCGTAAACTGTTTAAATTATTTTACCATATCTAAAGCATCAATTTACTACTATATATTCGATTTTCTTCTTAATGTTATATTATTATGAGGGAATCTATATCCGTATACAGGATCAATATCTTTGTGTGTGTATCAGATGGCTAAACTATTTGGAGGCCAAACATCATATTTTGCAGTGTGCTTCCTGATTGTGGTGCACATGGTGAAGGAGGCAATTGCCAACATAGATTTTGTTTTCTTTTTCCATTAATGAAATTAACGCATCAATATTTACTCATTCGACATGCACAAGGGCCTATGCAACAAAGAAAGAAAGTTTGGATTGCATTTAGGTAGGAGATGATGCTGGCAATGATGAAATTGATGTTCATGCTGAGAACATTGATTAAGCTATATATGATTAGTTAATATTTTAATTTTCATACTACATTGTAAATTCTGCTCGAGTCTAATTTTATAATATATGATATTAGACCATGGGTGCATAAATTCCTTTATTTTTTCTTTTCTTTGGTACAATAGAGACAAAAACTCTAATTCGAACTCAAAATTTTTAATTATAAACACATCATTATCTGAATTCCACCAAATTTTTGAATTTTTTTCTTTTCATTTTATTTTTTTTCGTTTGAAATGAGGTCTAACTGATAATTAGAATTCATCAACGACTCGAGGGGTTGTTTACACTCTCTGATCATTCTCCAAAAGGGTCTGCAGTACTAAGGATGCACAATCCATATGATGCTCTCCCAAAGTTGCTCTAAACTATATTAATTAGCTATTCAATTTGCACACTTATTCATTCTCAATAGAGATGTGTTTAATTGAATATGTGGGTGATGTGGACCATGTGGTAGCATATTCCAACACTCCTCTATCCACGGCCGAAGTCAATCTATTATTGTTGATATTTTCTGTCTAGCATAGTGTGCATTATCAAATGTTCACCACCATGCATATAATAACTCCATGATTTGTTTCAGCTCTTCCCAGTTGGTAAGTGGGGGAGTCGGCCCACTGTTTGACGCGGGTTTGATTCCACTCTATTGTTGGAAATTTGCTTAACTTGATATAAGTTTTGGATCGGATTGTTATACTTTTTGTTATATTTTTAAGATTTTGGTTCACATTCAGCTATTGGACCAGGCGAGAGGAAGTCAGCGTGTTCTCATCCAATATTAGTGAATGATGACTAATTCAATCTATGTCTTATTAGCTGACTGAGTTGGGATGTTTTCAGGGTTATCTAAAAAAAAAAAATCATGATGAGGAACACGTATACTAGCTAGTCTCATTGACATAACGATGCTTAAAGCGGATCTTTCGAAGTCAAACAACAATTTTAGCTGTCATGCCTCCTTTCTGCCCTGCCTAGCTATGGTGAAGAACCTCTACAAGAAACAGTTCATTTGTCATCATCATCACCAACCTCAACAACAAATACAATGGAAGAGGTCTCTATTCACGAGATGCTATATATATGATCCTCCTGATTGATATCAATGGAGGTCAAGGCCTTACAAAACAGTTCAAAACATGAAGACTAAGGTCAATGACGTTGAAGCTGCAGCCATGGCTGCTGCTACTGCAGTTGAGAAAAATTTGAGGAGGAGGCACCCTTTGCCTAGAAGAGGCCAAATCAAGAGGAAGATAGCGGCAAAGGCATTTCAGTCACTGCTATCTATGATCTCTACAGTTCCTTCTCAACGTTCGAATTCCTCCAGAGAAAATCTTAGTCTGACGACAACATTCGTCTTGTGAATTGTGACACATCGATTTTGTAAGATATTTATATTCAATTTATAATAATTTAAGTTTACGGACTAATGCATTATGGGCGAGTCAAATACGTCGGTCATTTACATGATTTGGAAAACATAAAATTTTTGTTCTGTTTAAACCTCTAAATGCTGCAATCTATAAAATTCCATTTTTTTGCTTGTGCGGTTGTTGAAAGATTGAGTATGAAGAAAATTAGATGTTTTCACCAACTAATTAATCGATCATTTCAAACGATTCGTTACTGATAGGATACCAACTCAGTGACGCCTTGAATTTCAACACTAAATCATTATTGATGTTTCCTATAAAACTAAAGTCAAACAATCTAAAGCATGCAACGCCTTTTAACATAATAAAAATAAAAATTAGCTAATAATACATCTGCAAAATC
Organism: Ehretia macrophylla; assembly: GCA_037974665.1. NCBI lineage: Eukaryota > Viridiplantae > Streptophyta > Magnoliopsida > Boraginales > Ehretiaceae > Ehretia > Ehretia macrophylla. Next base: position 33,191,372 of record CM075773.1, on the reverse strand, counting down.
ACATCAGAAAATCTATATATCATCAGTGTGAAACCATTTATATACAAGGTACTGGCTATGTATATTATTAACAAGGGTGAAGTACACAAAATTTTCCCATATTTTTTAAAAAATGCATATTATTCTTTTGTGTTTTTAAAACTACCAAACACTTCCCCTGTGTTTTTTGAAACATAACACACATATCCCCTCCTCATTTTCCGTCAAAGTAATTAACGAAATTTGTAAAAAGACCTAAACGCCCTTAATTCTTTTCTTTTTTTTTTCTCCTCTTTTCTTTTATTTTATATATATATATATATATATAGACATAGCAAACCAGAAAAAAAGAGTAAATATATTATCTGTACAGATTGCTTAAACAATCTTAGGCGTCCGAGTGTGTTTCGCGGAATGGTAATTGAACTGGCTTTACTGCCCTGAACTTGCCGGCATTGTTTATACGTTCATTCTCCAACCTGTTCAATCATAAGCGATGAAGTTAGAAAATTCTGTAATGAATTTACAGTAAAGCTGATAAGTGAGGCCCAACAGAGGGTTGTTTCATTCCAAATAAGAAGAAAGATTAAACTACAATGACTTGGAAAAGAAGATAAGTAAATAAAAGTATATTCTCACCTGATCTTCCTCACCAGACTCACGCTATTTAAATATCTATTACATAATTGATTGCTGTAGTACATTCTGTTATAACACGAAGATTAAAGGCCTCAGGCACTATGGTGTGTTTGTATATTATTCAAATATGTCCCTTGGCTTTGAGATTGAGAATCAATTTTAGTCTCAAAGACAGATTTACCAGTTGATGTTTGTGATCTTAGGAAAATGAAACAAATATTCTGCAGTTGTGGATTGGAAATGCTCAGACTTGTAGAAGTTCCTGTGTCCACGTCGAATGACTTCTAGTGAGGCCAGAAAAAAGTCCAGCAACCGCGATTTAAACATTCCAACATTGAATCGCATAACAGTCTCCACCCAAGCTACTATTCTCAAGATGAAATTCAAAACCTGTAGTTGGATATAAAGAATATGTTCAGATATCTAAAACATAAATATAGCAAACCAGGAAAAAAAAAAAAAAAAAAAAAAAGAGAGTATATGTACAGGGGAGGGGAGCTGATGGGGGTGGGGGACGATGACAATTGACATCTTCTGATTTTTTATTTTTTTATTTTTTTATTCTTGTTGTAAGGATGGTGTGGTGAGAGAATTAAATAAAAAATCTTAAATAAGGATATTATTATCCAAATATTGATTTATTTGTAAAAAAAATATGATCAGTTGCATGAAAAGTGAGTATAATGCACTTTCTGTCAAAATAGATGGATTTTTTGACAGAGAGGGGTATTACTCTTATTTTAACAAACCACAAAGAAAGTGTGTTTGGTGGTTTTAAAAGTATAGGGAGGTGTTGTGCACATTTTAAAAATTACAAGGGGTCATGTGCACTTCATCTTATTAAAAAATTATATCGTTTCTAACTATAAAGTCATAATATTGTATTATAGAAATAATTACTAGCGTCAAAATATTGTCTAGTTAGACTCATCCAACAAAAAGGAATCTAGAGTCCAAAAAAGAAGATAGTTTTTTTTGGGTGGCCGGGGGAGGGAGACGACGCCCAAATTATAATAGGATCATTTAGGGTCCGTTTTACAGCTTCAGAACTCTCTCCAAAAATTGGCGAAGATTGTTGGGGGTCACTACAAGAAAAAACGGTTTCAGCGACGGAGCGTCGCTATACCGTCGCTTTTCAGCGAGGGCTTGGCGAGGGAAGGCCATGTCCCTCGCCGAATCAGCGAGGGACAGTGTCGGCCCTCGCCGATTCGGCAAGAGAACTCGCTGTCCCTCGCCGATTCGACGAGGAAGAGTGTCGTCCCTCGCCGAATCGGCGAGGGACAATGTCGGCCCTCGCCGAATCGGCGAGGAAAGGCCTTGTCCCTCACCGATTCGGCGAGGGAAGGCCTTGTCCCTCACCGATTCGGCGAGGGAATGCACTGTCCCTCGCTGACGGCGAGGGAACTCGCTGACTTGGCGAGGGAATTAGACGTTCCTTGCCGATTCACTTTTATGTTTAGATTGAACAAATAAAATTAGAAAATTTAAGAAAGGTCAATTCGAACAATTAGGCGACTGACAATCATTCCCCTCGCCGATTCGGCCCCAACATTTTTTACAGTACATGAAAATAGTCATAATTTATAATTACTACAAACAATTAGTTCTAAGTTTACATTTAACAATTATGATTATTTCATAATTGTTAAATTATGAGTGTTTTAAAAGCATTGAATTTAAATTTAATAATATGTAGTAAATTTATTTTAAATAATTATACATGCAACTAGTGAGTAATTTTTTTCCTTTTTAAAATGTCCTAGATTAGCGTATACATAACTATATACAAAATTTATAATGGACGTCATGCAAAATAGAAATAATTATTTCTTTCAAATTGACATCACGAAATTATAATTAAAGCATTTTCTTATAAGAGTTAATGCATTACAAGCATTAACTTAATTTTACATTTTTGGGAATTACTAAAGGATTATATGGCGTGCATTTTTTATAATGCAACACAACAACTTAATACCTAACCCCCCATAAAGATTACACATTATTTTCGAGGGCTTACATAAACACACCTACTTAATACCTAAAACCCTATAAAGATTACAAATTATTTTCGAGGGCTTACATAAACACACCTACTTAATACCTAACATAGTACTGCAATATCACTAATACATAACAAGTGCACACTACACATCAGGCAGAAGAACGTAGTAATATTGTTATATTTAGTAACAATTTCTACTATTGCTGATGCTTCTAAGATGATAAAAAGATATAGATATTAGGGAAAAAAGTTTGGTAAATAGATCCGCAGCATGTCGGCTTGAACTTTTTGGCCTACTTGGGCATTAGAAATGTATCCGTCGTACTTTGACGGAGCATTTAGATCAAGTTGGGATTTAACGTATTCGCTGTAAATTTGATACTTTTGCATTGTATCCATCTCTTCATCTTTAGTCACTGGACGATTAGCTGAGTGGTGTTGTTGATCCTTACTCATCCTTCAAACAATTTAGATGAAATCTACAATTACTACTTTCAGATACTATGAGAAAACGCAATGCCAAGTGCTATTTATAGAAACTAGGTCATTAGATGAGAAGATTGATAGCTTGATGAGTGTATGGAAACAACTCTTCATTTGTTACAAAGGTCAATATATCAACGAATAGTTCGTTGACATGTGTTTGTGTACCATTGGACTTTGATGGGTCAAATAATTGGGGACATAGAGTTTTTTATTGTTTGGAGATTTAGAAGTTGTTGTGTCCATATCTTTTGCACAACGGGGCCCTATCAGTTCTTACCACATTCTGCCCCGTGGTAGCCTATAAGATGTTCTCATAGTACTCATGACAAGATTAATCAATGGTCCATATGACAGCCCGTGATGAATAATATTATTGACGGGACTTCACGACATTTATGAAAGTTTTAAAAATTGTTATAAGAAACACATTAATTATTAGAAAGAATAATAAAAAATTGTTTTCCTTGGAGACGTAAATGTACATATGTCAATATGTGAAATCATTGTCCACATGCATTGTGCACGCTAACACAATGCATGCAAAACAGGTGTTTTTCCATTCCTATGCCAAAAGAAAACCCTGGCATTTCATTATATTATGCCCTGTGGTTCGTGGGCACGTGGACACTACCCATTGGTCTTCTATCTGTGAAATAATTGGTGACAGGGCGTGCTTGGTATTTTGGAGATGGTGAAGTTCCTAAAGCCAACTCCCTTGGAAGACGTGTCCTTGCAAGTTTGGACTATTTTATGGAGAGATTGTCGCGTATAACATATTCTCATCGTACATTTCATTTCTCGTGAACAAAAAAGTCATGGTGATGGGACTTGGCGGCATTGATATTTACAATTTGAACATATTATATTTATGTACAATTACATTATTTAATTATTTTTTTAATTGAATACTTTTAATACTTTAAAAACTATTTAAATTATTATGTTTATATAATTAATTACATAATATTTATGGATTATTAAAATTATCCTAACTTGTATATCTTTCACATTATATATATATCTCATCTTACATGAGAACTAATTCATAAAAATAATCAGTTTATTAATATTTAATAATTTAAGAAGTAATTAAAAAACTTTTTTTGTAGATAGCCTATGGTGTGTCAGGTTTTTGGAGACGAAATTGGTCATCTAAAAAATGAAAGTAAAGTTAATCTTCGATTAAAAAAAATAATTAGTATGGAAAAAAAATGCCAAAAAAAAAATTATCAAAACAAAAAGAAAAAGTTTAAAAAACAAACTACTAGCTAATTAATATAATTATTTTGATGACAATATGAAAAAAAAAATTAATTAAACAAGTAAAAAAAAAATTATGTAAATTTTTTTTGAAGAAAATCAATAAAAAAATATAGTGGAAAAAAACAAAACAAAATAATCTTTAATTAATATTACATTCATTATGAAAAAAATGTAAAACAAATTAACTATCAAAATTATTAGGTAAATATAATAATACAAAAAATTCAAAAAAAAATAAAAGAGGAAACGGACCTGTTGGTCCGTCTCTTATATATAATCCAATGGGCAAGGCCCATTGGATGCACAAATAGGCCTTCTGTGCGAAGAAGAGAAATTAGCTAAGCCACAAAAAAATATATATATATGTCACCTAATCTTCGTTATAAATAAATACATTATATGAAAAAAAAAGTGGCAAAAAATTACAAATTAAACAAAAAGAAAAAAGTGGAAAAAAACAAAGTAATAGCTAATTAGTATAATTTTTTTGAAGAAAATATGAAAATTCATATTAATTAAAAGAATTCAAAATTTTAAGATAATAACCAAAACAAAAGTTTAAAAAAATAAATTATTTATATGCGTTATTAATAAAATTATTTCCAAGAAAATATTAAAATGAAAAATAAATAAACAAGAAAAATTTTTATAGCTAATAAACAAAAAAAGGTTAAAAAAAATAATATCTAATAAATTTTTTGATGAATTTATTAATATATACATTAAGTAAAGAATTAATGAAGTAGCATTAAAAAAAAATAAATACAATAAAAAAACAAAGTAATAACATATTAAACATACAAATTATGTTGCAAAAATTTAAAAATAAATTAATATAGAAAAATAAAATGTAAGATAATAAACAAAAAAATTTAGTATTATAGAAACGAAACAAATTTATATTTAATTAATACAAAAATTATGATGAAAAAAAAATTAAAACAAATGAATCATGAAAATTAAACAATAAGCCAAAACAAAAAAACAAAAAAAAATATAAAATAAAAAAATAAAAAAATAAAAAAATAAAAAAATAAAAAAAAGAATACCCAAATTAAATCCAATGGGCGAGGCCCATTGGTTACTGGGCCGCTGCCCATAGGTAATAAAAAAAAAAATTAAACAGGAAATTAAACCAATGGGCCTACCCATTGGTTTCTGGGTGGCGGCCCAGTATCATGCTGGGCCGATGCCCAGAAAAAATAAAAATTAAAAAAAATATTACTTATTTCGGCGAGGGCAGCAGCTGGGCGGCTGGGCCCTCGCCGAATTTGGGTTCAAATCGAGGGCAGCAGCTGCTGCCCTCGATTAACACAAAAAAAAAACCCCCATGCCCCCTTCAGCGACAACGCCACCCACCCCCCCTCCTCCCCTCCCCTCCCCTCCCCTCCCCTACCCCCTAACCCCTACCTCGTAACCACCCCCCCCACCCCTCCCACTCGCGCGCGAGCGCGCACAGTTCAGGTAATGTTACTGTTTTTTTTTTTTTTAAAGATATTTACATATATATATATCCTATATCTATATGTATGTATATATATCTATTAATGTATATACATTATGTACTTTTACATTTTATACATGTTTTAATGTATATATATGCATTTATTTATTTATTTATTTATTTATTTTTCGTAATATGTAGGGTTTAATTTTTTTGTATTTATGTTCTAGATTTGAGTTTTTTTTTTTATTTTTTTTTTTTTTTCAGATTTTTTTAATGATGGATTTTTTAAAAAAATTCATATATAATTATTTATTTTCAATTTTCGGAATTAAAAAATGGCATATATTTAAAAATCCGAAAATTTATTTTGGGTTTTTCATATTTAGGTTATTAAATTAATTTATTTTAATATTCGTTTTTTAAAGAATTATTTGTTTAATTTGGTGTGTTTGTTTTGATGATCGTTAGGTTTGGGGCATCCCTACAAGCTTGCAACGCTTAAACTTTCCATAGGCTCATGTTAGTGTTTTTATTGATATAGTAATATATTGAACAATATAGTATTTTGGCCTTATAATTTCATTTCATAAAATGTATGATATTGTGGTGTTTTTTTGTTATATTCATGTTTAATAAATTGTGTAAATTGAGCCGTTGTGTTATTGTGAAGATGGATGTTTGTGTAAATGGATGAAGGGGTATGTTGCTCTTTGTAGACGCATTAACAAAACAAAGAATTAAGTAAGTTATATATGATGTATTATTATATAGTTTTAAGAATTAAGAAGAATAAGGTTAGTAGTTAAGTTAGCATGTTGACAAGAAACAAGTTAAGTTAATAAAGTATTTGAAGTAAGTTAATAGTTTTGTCATGCAAAAAGTTTAGTGAGAAGTACGTAAAGTTTACTAAAATAATAATTTGCCAAAGTTAAGAAGCAAATTAACATGACTGTGTATTAACATGAGAGTATGATAAGTTAAAGTATGTTAGAAGTAAGTAAAGCTAACTAAGTTGGGCAAAATTCTAGTCTTACAATATTGTTTCTAATATTAAATTACTATTTGTGCTGCAATGTGTCAGTCAGAATGGCATCATCACGTGAATGGATGTATAATCGATGGATTGATGGATACATCAATGAGGGCTTTGTTGAAGGTGTACATGAATTTATAACATTCGCAAGTAGTCAACCATATTACATGGATGGTGTAAAAATAAGATGTCCATGCATCAAATGCGAAAACTTGAGATATCTTACCACTGACACGGTGATATAACATCTTTATAATAAGGGTTTCATGCCTAATTACTATGTATGGGTTACACATGGGGAATATGTGTCGAACAACATAAGGGTCACTTAACAACACGTTGGTAATAATATGCTACACGACTTAGATTATGGAAATAACTATCAGACAATGGTCTTTGATGCTGCTGGAGTAGATATGGTAAGGGAACAGAACGTGAGTGAAGAAGTACCAAACATGGAAGCACAAGAATTTTTTAATTTGTTGAATGCCTCTGAAAAACCATTGTTTGCGGGTTGTAGGAATCTTACCCAGTTGTCTGCTGTGACTCGTTATCTAAATATGAAATCAGAACATAATATGAGCAACGACCTAGTTGATCGTGTGGTCTCAGAATTTATGGAGTTGATGCCTTTAGGAAATAACCTACCTGAGAACTTATACAGGTTTAAGAAAATGCTGAAGCCATTGGGGTTAGGTTATCAGAAGATAGATGTATGTGTAAATGGATGTATTTTATTTTATAAGGACAGAAGTTCACTTGAAAATTGTCCCCATTGTGGCCACTGACGTTTCAAGACAACAACAAGTGTTAGAAGAGGGCATAAGCTTATACCTTACCAACAATTAAGATATTTCCCTTTAACACCGAGGTTAAAAAAATTGTACATGTTGAGGGCTACAACTGAACACATGTAGTGGCACAAGAAACACCAAACAGATGATGGTTATATTGGTCACCCTTCGGATGCTGAAGCATGGAAACACTTTGACAGGTTTTATCCAGATTTTGCTCATCAGGCTAGAAATGTTCGACTTGGTTTGTGGTCAAATGGGTTTACACCTTACAGTTCAAATGCAAAACCTTATTCATGCTGGCCAGTGATATTAACACCTTACAATCTGCCACCATGGATGTGCATGAAAGAGCCTGTCATGTTCTTGACATTACTTATCCCCGGTCCGAAAAATCCTTGTAAGACAATAGATGTGCATCTAGAGCCTCTCATTGTTGAATTACTAGAATTATGGTTGGAGGGTACACCGTGCTATGATGTTTCAACAAAGACTAATTTCCAATTGAGGGCGGCTTTGATGTGGACCATAAATAACTTCCCAGCTTATGGTATGTTGTCTGGATGGAGCACACATGGAAGACTGTCGTGTCCATATTGCATGACTAACTCTGATGCTTTTCGGTTGCAAGAAGAAAAGAAGAATTCATTCTTTGATTGTCATCGTAAATTCTTACCGAGTAATAGTTCTATGCGACGGGACACAAAAATTTTTTTAAGGGGTAAAAGAGAGACTTGTGGGCCTCCGCCTATATTAGATGGTGATCAAATATGGGAAAATGTGATAAATTTGCCAAAGATCCAAGAAATGATGAATGACAGGAAAAAAATGAAGTTGAATGGGTTTGGGGAGTGGCACAACTGGACAAAGAGAAGTATTTTTTGGGACTTACCTTACTGGAAGACGCATCTTGTACGCCACAATTTAGATGTCATGCATATAAAAAAAAATATATTTGACAATGTTTTCAACACTGTTATGGGTGTCAACGGAAATAGCAAAGACAATGTAAGAGCGAGAAAAGACATGGAGGTGTATTGTGACCGTCCCGAATTATGTGGAGAGTACGTTAATGTGATTGGTGTGTATACTCTCCCCGTGGCAAAGAGAAAACTACTTCTTGAATGGGTTGAAGAATTAAAATTTCCTGATGACTATGCATCAAATTTAGCGAGATGTGTTGACATGCAACAATTAAAGATGTCACACATGAAGAGCCACGACTGTCATGTCTTCATGGAGAGATTGCTTGTGATTGCATTACACGAGCTGATGCCTAAACAAGTTTGGGAGGCTTTTGCACAACTAAGTTTGTTCTTTCCTAACATATGTTGCACAAGTTTGCAAAGTATGGATTTGGAAAGGATGCAAGAAGACATTGTCGTGACTCTTTGCAACTTGGAGAAGCTGTTACCTCCTGCATTCTTTGATTCAATGGAGCACTTGCCTGTTCATTTGGTCCACGAAGCGATTTGGTGTGGCCTTGTACAATATCGGTGGATGTATCCCTTTGAGAGGTTTTTGCAGGGGTTAAAGAGGAAAGTAAAGAATAAGGCACATGTGGAAGGATCCATTTGTGAAGCCTACCATATGCTGGAAACGTCAACTTTTTGTTCTTATTATTTTGAAGAGCACGTGGCCACTAAGAGTAGAAGGCTTGGTCGGAATAACCAATATGACGATGTGGAACACCCCGATGGATGCTTAGCTCTATTTACTCATTCGGGCCGCTCAATCGGGAAATGGAAAGAGATGACAATAGCGGAAGAAGATTTCTATTTGGCACACCGCTATGTATTGATGAATTGCACAGAGGTACTACCTTATGTCAGGTAAGGCTATGGTAATTTAATAATATGTTAACGTGTTGGGCTTTAAATATACAAGATAAATTGACTAATATTTGACTATTTGCCAACATGTTCGAGGATTACATTCGCAACCAATATGGCCCATTGAATCCGAGAGAACTCCAACTGCATGTTGACAACTTATTCCTGAAATGGTTATATGAATATGTATGTACATGTCTCATAACAGAAATTCATTTTATCCCTTACGGTATGCATACCTTAAAAGAAGAGTGATATATATTTGTAGGTTAAGCACATGAATGATGTAGATCATCGTGTACAATGTCTTTCAATGTGGCCTTATAGATTGGTTAGGACCTCGTCAAGATACATGGTGAATGGATACAGATTTGCAACACACTAATATGCTACATCGATGAAAACAAATAATAGTGGAGTATATATGAAAGGGATAAGCGATGGCAGGGCGGGGGATATTGGCTACTATGGTGTGTTGCACAACATTATTCAACTTGAATATAATAATCCAACTTTACAACATACAAGGGTAGTTCTCTTTAAGTGCGATTGGTACGATACCACAAATGATAGAGGTGTGAAATACTATCGCAAGTCTAGTTTGGTTGAAGTGAATGTGAAGAGAAAGTATCCCAAATATGAACCATTTGTATTGGCTGCCCAAGCTCAGCAAGTGTATTATTGTAGATATCCAGGGGCGAAGGGGAACCGTAAAAATTGGCAAGCAGTAGTTAAAGTACGCCCTAGAAATATCTATGCCATGCCTGAAAAGGAAAGAGTAGTGGAACAAAGAACAAGTTTCCAGTCCGATGAGATGTATGTGCCCGTAAGAGAACAGAATGAAAGTAATTTGCCAACAATCCGTCGTGATTCGGGTGAGAACAACGAAATACTGAAAGATGATCCAAATGACATCCATGGTCAGCTTATCATTGAACAAAATGAGGAGGAAGAACATGAAGAAGACGAAGAGGAATATGAAGATGAGACTGAAGATGAAGAGGAGTATGAATATGCTACTGAAGATGACGACGATGATAATAATGGTGATGATGATGATGAAAATAGTGATGAAGATGCTGAATATTAGTCTTTGGTAAAGATAGATAGTTGTTGGAATAACTTATGATATTTTGTGTTATCGCAACTGATGTAACATTAGATTTTTAATAGACATTCCTTTTGCTTGTAAGATATGAACTTAACTAATATATTAAGTGAACTATAACTAAGTTGTGTTAGTTGGTAATGATAATGACCCCAAGGACAAAAAAATTAAATTGACGGATTTCTTAGGAAGGCGCAAAGAACGTGGGCAAGGGACAAACACATCGACAGGTTACTAATGTATACAATATTATTAATTTTACTCAATTAAAATTAATACTTCCGATTTCTATGTTTTGTATCATAGTTGACAAGTTTGTATGGTTTACAGGTACAGGACAGCCATCATATGGTCGCCGACAAACACATGGTCAAAGTCCGAGTGTTTGCCATTCCATAGGTGAACATGGTGTAACAGTGCATAACTCCAATTCAGCCTCCATTGGTACGGAGCAACGGGTGGCAGACACTCCATTTCCACAATAGGTAATGCCTCATGAACGTTCACGTTCATCCGGAGCTCCCGTTGACCATGTAACTGGTCATACTAGTCCAAACATTCCACATCACCCTCACGTAACGGATACCCAAACCACTACCTCATCCGGATTGCGACAAGGTTTTGATGATCTACATGTTGAGAGGGATGGCACTTCTGTACATGGTGACACACAATGTCACCCGATGGCTGAGTCATCGAGAGCTGCAGAAGATCGAGTTGATGGCATTCCAGACTGGATAACATATGGATTCTTATCTATGGAAGAATTTGCAACATGGGCCACTGATTCACGCAAGCATCTTAAAGTTAAAGGTGCTGGGTAAGTAGAATTATTCATTAACAATATATCTATATAGTAAAAGTTAAGTTTCATACCATATAACACAACAGTTTATTTTATAATTTGTAGATGGGATCCATATAACGCGACCAGAGATATTAGGAAATCACTACATGCAGGCTATTTAGAGCCTTGGACAACTTGGGGAGAGATTCCACCCGATGTGAAGGATAAATTTTTTGATTACTTTAAGGTTTGAAAAACACATTCAATTTATATATTATATAATCATATTATGTACTTGAGATATATATCATATGTACATCATATATTTTTATTATATGATTCACAGAGGATGTACAAGTGGTATCCTTGCGATGAAGCAACCGTTGCCGAGAGGTTTAGGTTTTTCGGGCAAACACGCGTAACTGATAACTTAAGCAAAACGCGTAAACAAAATAAGAAGCCATCGTGGCTCTCGCAGGATGTATGGGATAGAATGAAAGTGGTGTGGAGTAGCCAAGCATGTCAGAACAAATCCAAAAGAAACTCTGATAATAAAAAGAAAAATCCATGTACTCATCATTTGGGATGTATCCCCGGACACGAATGGGCAAGGAGGATGGTAAGAATAAAGCTGACTGTATTGCTATAAGTGATGAATAATGAACAATATTATCTTGTTCGTTACATGTTGAGCTATCTGTTTTGGCGAATTTTTTATGTAGGCCGAAGAACGCAGGGATGAAGTGACATTTGTTGATGTTTTCAACAAAGCTCATCGGAAGGGTGGTGATGGACCATACACAGACGCACGGGCTGAACAGACAGTGGTAAGCTAGTTTCTTTAATCTTTAGAACGTTGATGATTGATATACATAGAGTTTATACAAATGTTTTATCCACACTGACGATGAAGAACTCGTATTCGCTCACAAATTTGTTAAATTGTTGATTACACCAATAATTATGTGAAATGTGATGATGCCAAATACATGATTGAACTTAGGTTAGTGTGTTGAATGGGAAAAACTTCTATAATCTGGCATGATTGTTTGAAACTAAGTTAAAGTTGGTTGAACGATTTAATATCTGAGAAAGTTTAGTAAAGAATATTAGAATTGTATGATAATCACAATTATAGACATAGTATTTCAATAGCAAATGAAAGGGCATACATGAATATACAATTTTGTTTAGTAGAAACAGTTTGATTGCCTTAGAAACTTGTTTAATATTCATTGTATTTGATTGTCAATGCTTGTATCTTGGGTTGTGGCTATATCTTTAGATAATACAGCTAACTGATTACTTCATAGTACAGAGGAGATTCTGTCCGTTTGTGGGGTCCGAAAATTTTAAGGGAATTTGTTAATTGTTGATTACAAGCTTAATTATATGAAATGTAATGATGGCAATGGGGCAATTGAACTTAGGTTCAAGTGTTGAATGGTTAAAACTTGAGTAATCATACATTCTTGTTTGCTACTAAGTTAAAGTTAAATCCGATATGTTAGATTGATATGATAATCGGAATTATAGCGGTAGTATTGAAATAGATAATGGAAATGCATACATGAATGTAAGATTTTGTTTAATATTTCATTGTGTTTGAGTGTGAATGCAATGTATATTGCATTGTGGCTATTTCTTCTGAGTGTAGGTAATTAGTTAGTCCACGGTACAGAGGAGATTATGTCCGTTATTCAGGTCCAAACTTACCCTTTTAGCATGGGGTCTTGTCGGACCGCGACATTTTATGAAATTAAATGTATGTTTTCCCTACTGCTTGTTTTGTTTGTTTCTCTGATGGTTTGGCCATTATATTTTTGGTATGAATCCGAAATTTTCAATATTATATTATTCATGTCTCTACGTGTTGATATTTGTGCGTTACAGGCTCGATACACAGAACTGCTTCAACAAGCATCACAACCAACCGAGGCATCTGAATCCGGTTCAGCTCCAACTCCTGTTGATCGTAATGCATTATTTTTGGAGGTAGTTGGTAGACCACGCAAGGGTCGTTTATACGGGGTGGGATCACAGGTCTCTGTGGCGTCTACATCAAATAGTTACCCTACTACCGGAAGCCACATCACGCAAAGAGATCTCCAGGAGGCAGTTGCTCGAGCCACAGCATCTTTGGAAAGCAAGCTAGAACAAAGCAACGAGGCGTACTGCAAGCTGCAAGACAAGATGGACAAGAATAATGGCGTACCTCAATCTGCAAGAGAAGCTGGATAAGCAGAACGAGGCATACTACAAACTCCAACAAGAACATTCATCATAGCTCCGTGATGTCCAAGCACAACTAGCACTACTTGCTTCACGGTTACCTGACCCTGCACAACAATAGTGTTCGTCGTCTGCGTCTTCGTCTTCGTCTTCATCTCCGAATGATGGTCAAATTGGGTTGAATTTATAACTTTTTTACTGTTATGACATTATAAAACTCTATTACAATCGGACTGTAATAACTATTAAGTTTACTTTGAACAATATTATTAGATATTTATTAGCTAATTCGATAAATATGTGCATTAGACATTATTTTTTTAGTATTAAATATTTAATTGACAGGTCAAACAACTTATTATTATAATGGATATTGTTACAAATATAAATTTACATTTGCGCGAGGGGTTGGCAAGGGTTGTATAATCGAGAGTCCGGCGAGGGAAGAAAAATGCGAGGGCACGGCGAGGGAAGAAAAAGGCGAGGGCACGGCGAGGGAAGAAAAAGGCGAGGGCACGGCGAGGGACGAAAAAGGCGAGGGCACGGCGAGGGACGAAAAAGGTGAGGGCACGGCGAGGGACAAAAAAGGCGAGGGCACGGCGAGGGACAAAAAAGGCGAGGGCACGGAGAGGGCCGAAAACGGCGAGGGCTAATTGTCCTCACATAGTCGTCGCCGAATTGGTCACTCGCCAAGTCGTCGCTGAATAGCGTGGGCTCGGCAAGGGACTGCAATTCACCGACGAAGGTTTCAGCGAGGGAAGATTCCCCTCGCCAGGCCCTCGCCTAAAGGGTCTCGGCGAGGGCCCGGCGAGGGGAATCTTCCCTCGCCGAAACTGATTTTTCTTGTAGTGGGTTGATCCAAGTTAAATGAATCTAATGATTGATGAAGACTAAAATTAGTCAATCAATTTATATATCTCTTGGCAAGGAAGATATATAGAACAATGTCATTTACTCCATAAAATTATCCAATATAAAAAAAAAAAGGTTAATATAATCATTCTATACGTGTCTTCATCAATATTCACTTATATTATAAATATTACGTACTAGTACAAAATATACATAGATGTGTCGTGTGTGACTTAAGAAATTCTAGCTAGATGCTTGATATAGGAAAACCACAATAAGCTCTCATTCGGCCAATCAGCAACATAAGATTTGGCATTTACATATTGGATGAACTTTCTAGGTGTGTGGGGGTGTGGTCAATATTTTATATTATGCACCAGGCTGTCAGGCATCAATTGTAACAAACGAAAAAGAAAAAAGAACGGCTTTAATCAACCCTAAAATCACATCAACAAACATAAAATAAGTCGAAGAATTCTAAAAGTTTATCCAATCAAAAAGAAAGAATTGTAATAAACGACTCAAATTCAACGGTAACTATGTATGATACTGACGTATAAGATCTATAACCAAAATGATTCATCGACTGCAAAGCGAAGCCACAAAGCATTATGGCATTCTCGATCCAGGTTACTCGGCAAAGAATGTGGCTGCAGCCTACTACACTAGCCGCAACGAGTGTCGCACCGTCCAACGCAAAAATTCAACTTCAACATTCAAAATTCAAGAATCTGCCCCATCCCCCACTTACACTAGTACAGAAGAAACACAGAACATTAGAGGTGGTCGAAATGTCCAAGACTGATTCAAACATGAGCAGAAATTCACTTTCGCCAACTGATACCATCAAGTTGTTCTACTCCAGCATCAACAATAAGAACCTGGAACAACTAGATAAACTCATAGGTGATGATTGTTTCTTTGAGGACTACTCGTTTCCTGAACCCTTCCAAGGAAAACAGGTGCAGTCTCTAACATCTAATTTCTAGACCTTTTGTTGATTCAATTTTGAGTCCTGGTTGGCTTTTAGGGGTCTCGAACTTGTTTTTTGAGATTTATAATTTTAAGATAAATCCAATGTGATTCTAGTGAATTTCAAGCCATAAAAGTAAAAACTACACTTTAGAGCCAATTATTTGATAAACATAATAGGAAAAGGAACCAAATTATTCATCATAATATGATTATTATTATTATTATTATTATTATTATTATTATTATTATTACTATTATTATGATTAACATTATTCTTACCATTATCATTATTATTATTATTATTATTATTGTGATTATTATTATTATTGTTTATTATTATTATTTTTATAATTATAACTATTACTATTATTACTATTATTATTATCATCATTATTGTTATTATTATTAGTATTAGTATTAGTATTATTATTATTATTATTATTATTATTATTGTTATTATTGTTATTGTTGTTATTATTATTATTATTATTATTGTTATTGTTGTTGTTGTTATTATTATTATTATTATTATTATTATTATTATTATTATTATTATTGTTATTATTGTTGTTATTGTTATTTTTATTATTATTTTTATTATTGTTATTATTATTATTATTATTATTATTGTTATTGTTATTGTTATTGTTGCTATTATCATTATTATCATTATATTGTTATTATTTATCATTATTATTGTTATTATTATTATCATTATTATTATTATTGTTATTATTATCATTATTATTGTTATTATTGTTATTATTATTATTGTTGTTGTTGTTATTGTTATTGTTATTATTATTATTATTGTTATTGTTATAGTCGTTGTTATTATTATTATTGTTATTGTTGTTGTTGTTATAATTATTATTTATTTGATTACTAGATATTACTTCTTCTCAAAGAACTCCTTCTATCTAAAATTTTTGTTAAAACTACTGATGGAGGGAAAATTAATATGTGGCAATCAAAAGATACATTATTTATGTTAAAAATGAGTAAATATAAAAATAACTTTATATGCATATTGGATGGGAAGTATTTATGCTTAAATCCTGCCCTACTCCCGTGTTGAATAAAAATTTAATTTTCACCTCAGCTTGTTTTCCCATTTCATACCCCAATACGCTCTCTATTTGGTACATAAGTGGGAAAGATACTCATAAAACGCACCCCCATTGCTATTCTTGAATCGAATAAATATAAGAAAAAAATAATTGTATAGGTAGTCACCTCTATCAAAGCCAAGTGAAAAGATGTCCTATGTTCTAAACTTTTATCCGTTTTCTCATCCACATTTTCTAAAAGTTCAACATTCTTACAGTGACTGGACAATGACTAGAGACTCTAGTGACATCTCATAGAAATATGCATAATATGAACAAGTAAATTGGAAGATAAGTTTGGTACTCGTATTTAAATCTTTTGGTAACGTTATTAATATATTAATTGAGGATTCTGATGACCTACTATATTAATTGAGAACTCTATTACCCTATTATGGATAAATAACAGATTCTTTTTGTTGAAACAAACGCATAGTTCCAAGATCATACTCATGAAATGGTCCTCCTATTTATCTACAAGAACATTCATTCACCTTTTAGCATTTTAAAATAAAATAGTATGAATTTGGCCGATAGATTTCTACTGTGTGGATACATTGTCAGTCCAATCAGTGGACAATTTAGTGACAATACCACCATCCGGGCCTACTAAGTGCCTGGAAGCTTATATAATTGGTTTTACTTTTCCTTTTTTTTTTTAACGGGCAATTTACCGTAATTATTTAGGTGGTATTTCATACATTATGACATAGGGAAATTATAGTGGGATTTTTGGAGCAAAAACAAGTTTATTTAGATTTGAATCATGTAAATGTTTTGAAAATATTTGCTATACCACCACAAAATGTTTTTTTTAATGTTGTTTTAAGGGTTAATACTACTTGTGGTCTCTTATCTTTAACTTCATTAACGATGTGATTCTTTATTTTTAAAAGTGATATATTTCAATCCCTTATTTTTTCAAGTTGAGACATCGTTAGTTATTTTGTGTGAATCTGTTAAAAATTTGATGGCAAACGCACGTCTCCAGCAAGTGTCTTTTGGAAAAAAAAGACGACGTTAGATTTTTAACAAATTCACACAAAAGGACTAACGGTGTTTCAACTTGAAAAGATAAAGAATTGAAATATATCACTTTTAAAGATAAAGAAAAATATCGTTAATGAGATTAAAAATAAAAGATCAAAATAATATTAACCCTTAAAATAACATTAAAAAATAACATTTTGTGGCATTAAAAAGTCAACACGACAATTATGGAATCAACAAAATTACAATACTAAGTCTGTTAAGGATCCACTATTTGAAGTTCTCTTGTTTTATTTTTTACACAAAATGTTGCAGGAGACAATGCGTTTCTTTGAGCGACTAACCAAATCCATGGGGAAGAATATGGAGTTCATAGTGGAGCAGACTTTTGAAGGGGATGGCCGCAAAGTCGGAGTAAACTGGCACTTGGGTATGTTGGAACGGATCTAGATTCTTTTATAATATATAACGTTATGATTTATGAGGGAGATTTAAAAATAGTAAATTATTTCAATTATTTTATTATAAATACATGAATAGTTCACCATTATAAAATCTCTATTAATATCATAATATTATGCAACGACATTATAGACTTGTGTGTTGTAAAGCTAGCATCAAAACCATAAATTCTAGCAGTGGTGGATCCATATAAGGGACAATATGGGTTGCACCTTTACTGACTCAAAATAATGTTAAAAATTATATGAATTTTTTTAAAAAAAAATTAAGTATTTATGTATTTTTAGTTAAAAAATAATTAATATCCATTGAAAAAATATGAGTTTTAGCCCCACTGAAAAAATAAAAATAAAAAATTATGTGTTTTAGTCCTCATTGAAAAAAAATGTACTTATATAATTAAAAAATTATATATTTTAGCACCCATTTAAAATAATTTTTAGACCCGCCCCTAAATTCTAGTGCAACATATATAATTAACAAATTAATTATATTTAATGTATGTAAGGAGTAATAAATACTCAATGTTAAGAACCATTAATTATATGTGTGCAATAGTGTATAATCATGAATGATGGATCTCTTGTTTGTAATTGCAGATTGGAAAAAGAAACGAGTTCCCTTCACTAGAGGATGCAGCTACTATGAATTAGTGGAAGATGGAGAAAAACTAGTCATAAAGTAATAATGATGGCTTTAAACTGTTCTGATGCTATGCTGATTTTTCATCATTGAGCAAGAGCTTGTGAGCTTAACAGCTTTTCATTTCATGCAGGAAAGCTACAGTTGTAACTGAATCAGTAATCAAACCAGGAGAATTAGTACTGGTAATTAATGACTTTATTCTTCTTTCCAAACATATATTGTCACTTGTGATGATGTAGTTCCGAATATGGGTTACAGTTCACGTTGTTTAAAAAACTAAATAAATATAATAAATCTCTCATTAATAGTTAAAAATTTTAAATAATAAGATATCTGTGTTTAAATTACCAAATAAGTTTAGTTCAAGTCTCACTTTTACCCATTAAAAAAAATAAAAAATAATGTGTAGGTCACAAAATAAAGCGCGACGGCAATAAATAGATATAACTCTATATGAGTCAGTTACATGATATTCTATAATGAGGTGGTCACTTAATGGACGCAATCCCTTTTCAATCCTACACTGAAACAGTTTGGAAAAATTGGTTGTTGTATTTTATATGAGTCAGTTACATGATATTCTCTATTTATAAAATAGAAGGCAATCTATATACCAACCTGATAATCCTTGCGGGATTACAGAATTCAAAAGAATTGATTTCAAAAAATATAATTATCTAAACGACATTATCTAAAATTAGGGATGAAAATGAAAATTGGTTTTGTGGGTACCCATTCTGCTCCCGCCCCAAACAGGGCTGCTATTGGGACGGGGAATAGGGATTGACTTTGAATCCCCCGCGAAGGGGCGGGGCAAGGGATGTGGATAGACATTTCCCGCCCCGTATATTAATAAAATTATTTAAATATTTTATTTATCTATGTTAAAATATTTTAATTAATTGTATAGTACTAGGAAATATTATTCTTTTCTAATTTATTAGCCTAATTGTTATCATTAATTAATTCCTCTCTATTTTCATATTTGTATTAGTGTTAAGGTTATATTTTAATCTTTTATATTGTACATCGTGTCAATGAAACTAACCTGTAAACAGTAAACTAAAGTTAAACCTCTTATTCTGTTCAGGAAAAAAAAACTAAACTAAACCTCTTAGGATTATAGCTTATAAATATAAAATACGTCTATCCAGACTTACCACTCACCATTAACCCAGTTTTTTAGAATTCTATCTTAGGCACTCTTTTCAAACTTCTTTTACTTACTAAGTTATTGCAAGGAATATTTACTTTTAATTGCAAAGCTAAATCTCAATCTATAATGCATATTTGATGTTAATTTAATATATATATTTACATTTTTATTTAATTTTAGTTTACATCTTGAAATTTGTGTTTTGTAAATTAATGTAAGTGTATAGTTTAAAAAAAAATTAAAAAATCCCGCGGATAATCCCTATCCCCCGCGGGGATTTATTAACGGTGCAGGGGCGGGGGACGGGGCCAAAAAATGTGGGAGAGGGGCGGGGGATGAGGAGTCATTTCAAGTGACGGGGTGGGGTGTGGGGATAGGTCCCCCCGCCTCTAACCCGTCCCATTGACATTCCTATATAAAATATACATTATCACGCCCCTCAAGCGAAACCGAGTTCCAAAGATTGAGCTTGCTCCGAATCGTTGTAAATCGTGAAGTAGACAACCCTTTGGTTATATGTCAGCAAGTTGATCAATAGTGGAGATAAACTTGACTTGGAATTGGTTGGCTACTACCTTGTCCCGAATAAAATGAACATCAATTTCTATATGTTTTGTTCGAGCATGAAATACAGGATTGGTCGTGAGATAAGTGGCACCAATATTGTTACACTATAATGTGGGAATGGAAGATGAGACAATGGGAAGCTCGACCAAAAGAGACTGTAACCAACAAATTTCAACTATGGCATAAACAATAGCTCGATACTCTACCTCTGTGCTAGAATGAGCAGTGGTGGGTTGTTTCTTTGCTAACCAAGAAACAAGATTAGAACCCAAAAAGTTGAAATATCCATGTGTACTTCGTCTATCATCCGGGCACCCCGCCCAATTTGAGTTAGAATACGCATGCAACGCAAAATTGGAAGATGGATTAATATGCAGACCAAGCGAGATAGAACCCTTTAAGTATCGAAGAATACGTTTGACGGCAGACCATTGACACTCTGTAGGTTGTTGCATGAACTGGCAAACTTTATTAACCGCCAAGGATATCTCAGGTCGAGTGAGAGTGAGATACTGAAGGGCTCTAACAATGCTTCGATACAAAGTTGGGTTAAGAAATGGATCACCAAGATGCTGTGATAATTGCTGATTGGGAGCAATAAGAGACGCAACAGGCTTAGCCCTTGTGAGTTTAGCACGATCTAGCAAATCAAGAATATATTTATGTTGTGTCAATAATAATTCACCATTCAACCGATGAACTTGGACCCCAAGAAAATAAGATACAAAATCGAGATCCTTAATTACAAATTGACTGTTGAGCATGGATACAGTAGATGCAATAGTCCGAGAGCAACTACCAGTAAGTATTATGTCATCTACATATATAAGCATGAGCATAGTGACAGAGTCATGAGAATAAATAAATAATGAGGAATCTGACTTCGAAGCAGAAAAACCAATCATGCCAAGAAAGGCACTGAGCCATGAAAACCATGCACGGGGTGCTTGTTTTAGGCCATATAGCGCCTTTTGTAATTTACAAACATGCTGAGGATGAACAAATCCCAGAGGTTGAGGTATATACATTTCCTCATGTAGAAGACCATATAAAAAAAAGCATTGTTAATATCAAATTGTCGAATACTCCAGTTCTTAGAAACAACAATGGAAAGGATTACCCGAATGGTAGTCGGCTTGACAACCGGAATGAACATTTTGCTTAGTCAAGTTGTTAACACTTTCTTCTTGGTTATACCCTTTGGCTACCAAAACGAGCTTTGTAATGGTCAACTGATCCATCTGGCTTTCTTTTGATCCTAAATACCCACTTACATCCAATGACATTCGCAGTAGAAGGCTTGGGCACCAGTGTCCAAGTACTATTATGCATGAGAGCATTATACTCATCGACATAGTTGTACGCCAGTGTAAATGTTTCTGGGCTTGAGTATAGGTAGTGGGCTCAACATCAAGAGATGAAGCAGATGAGGAACCACCGTTTACAACACTAAACATTACAAACTCAGAGAAAGGTTTCGGTTTAAGGCTATTATTCTTAGACTGAGTAACCATCTGATGAGAAGCAGTTGACGGGTTAGTAGTAGGCGGTTGAGAAAAAGTGTGGTGTTCAGCTGAGGCAGTGGTATGACATCGCACAATAGAGGAAATGACTGGGACACAAGAAGAGTCAGACGCACGACGAGAGGGCACAGCTTGTATAGGAGAAGATGTAACACGCGATAGGGAAGACAGAGAAAGGAAATCAATGTCTAAGAGTAATAGAGCAAAAAGAATAGTTGACAATTGAAGTGGTGCAATTGTGGGACCCGTGGGAAAGCTGGAGGAAATTAAAGAATGAGATGAAAAAAATAAAGAAGGATTGTAGACATTAAACGGTCGTGGGACTCGTGGATTTTCTAGCTCCTGTGAGTATGTTTTCGAATGTGAAATTGGTGATGGTGCCCCTACATTGAGTCGTGTGCTAGAGGGCATTGATGATGGATGTTGACTTATAGGAGATGTTAGAGCACAAGGTGGGGCCACGTGAGCATAAGAGGGTTGGACATGAGGTGAAATGGAAACGTGAGGAGTGGGTGTAAGAGGACTCGTTGTCGGAGACACGTGAGTAAGTGAAGGCTGGACAGGAAGTGGCATAAAGTTGTGAGGAGTAGCTAAAATTGCGTTGGGTAAAGGCGTAGGAGGACACAGCAATACCCTTGCAGAATCACGTGGAATAGTAGACGCAGAAGGACGTTGAGAAGAGCCGTTAGAGACTGACGGAAAAAGAGGATAGGCATTCAAAGATGAGAGAGAATGATAGGATATATCAGGAGAAGATTTTGTAGGAGATATAGAAGACGATAATATTTTAGAGGAAGACGTCGAAGATTCCAACACTTGCCGAAATGGAAAGACTTGTTCGTCAAAGATGACATGTCGAGAAATATAAACACGATCACTGTCAATTTGATAACAATGATAGCCTTTATGTTTTTCACTGTAACCCAAGAAAATGCAAGAGGCAGATTTAGGACTCAATTTATCGGGCTTGTATGCACCCAGGTGTGGGAAACACTGGCAGCCAAAAACTCTAAGAAATGCATAGTCAGGCGTTTTTTTGTAGAGACGAAAATTTAGAGAGACATTATTAAATACCGGAGTGGGGAGACGATTTATTAAATAGACAGCAGTATTGAATGCTTCCAACCAGAATCGTTTTGGCATAGAGGCATGAGATAAAAGTGTGACACCCATTTCTGCTATGTGTCTAATTTTGTGTTCAGCCAGACTATTTTGTTCTGGCGTATGGGGACACGATATGCAATATTGAATTCCACTATCAGCAATAATTTTTGCGAAAGAGCCTTGAATTAATTCTTTAGCACCATCACACTGAAAATGTTTTGTGCGAGAGGAGAATATATTTTCAACTAGAGATTTAAAATGAATAAAAGATTGAGCACAATCACTCTTATTTTGTAAGGGGTACAACCAAGTGTATCGACTAAAATCGTCGATAAAAAGAATAAAATATTTAAAACCAGAATACGAGCCAACGGGTACAGGACCCTAAACATCACAATGAACTGTTTCTAACGGAAAAATAGAAGTGTGACTAGACTGAGTAAAAGGTAACCTATGACTTTTTCCCAACATGCAAGCAGTACAAACTTTATTTGACAAATAAAAATCAGAAAAATCTAAAGACTGGTTATTCTGGAGTGAGGACAAGACACGCTTCGAGGGATGGCCCAACCGACTATGCCAAAGATCAGCCGAGGCCCAAGATGCAGTAAAAGCATGGGATGAAGAGGACACGAACTGTGGAAAGACTAGATTGCTGTAGAGATTGGATTCAGCATGGCCTTGAAGGAGAGGCATCCCGGTGTGGAGGTCCTTAACAATGCATTTAGAAGGAAAAAACTCTAATGAGACATCATTATCACGCATAAATTTAGATACAAAGAGTAAATTACGAGTGAGTTGAGGTACGTGAAGGACATTATTAAGTGAAAAATGCCGATCCGAATGTACAAGAGAAGAACGACCAACATTAGCAATTTGGAGAGACTTACCATCACCAATGACAACATGATCAAAACCAGAGTATGGTTGCATGTACTGAACCATCGTGGGATTATTCGTCATGTGAGACGTGGCGCCGGAATCAGGAATCCAAGGCTGAGGAGACGGAGGAGTGGGCAAGAGTAGAGGAAGAGAAGAATTATGAGTATAAAGACCGACAAACTAAGAAGGAGCCGAATTTGTCTATTAGGCTATCCTTAGCAGAGGTAGCAAAATAAAAAACATGCCAAATTTAAAAATTTTTAGAGACCCAAATCTTATTTTTGATTTAAATATACATGGGACCCAACACTTTTCACAACTTTTGATGTAAAATAGGTCTCTAAATTATATTTGGGGCTCTAATTATAAACGACATATCTGGCATTTCCCACAATAATTATTTTTCTGACCAGAGGAATTAGTGGGCTGCGATTTGGGAGTGGATGCATGAGATTGGGAATTTTTGTGAGAAGACATTTGAGACAAGTATTATGGCTCGTGGGACCCACAGACTTGAGTGCACTAGAAGTTGGTAAAATAGAAAATTGAGAGAACAAGGCTGTATCATGGCTGGTTATGACAGAGTTGTTATCATCATTGTCTAGTATGAGTCTTTATTCATGAGTTAAAAGTTTTGCACGAAGTTGTGCAAATGAGGGAGAAGTATCCATATTTTTAATAGACGTAATGAATGATCTGTATGGTTTGGGAAGACCATTCAAGGTGGTGATGACTAAGTCTGAGTCAGCGATAGGGTCGCCGATGGCAGCAAGCGACGAGGCAAGAAGCCGAAGTTGTTGGAGATATTCGGAAATCGAAAGATTGTTTTTGCGAAGAGTGCAGAGTTGAGACCGTAACAGCGAACGGCGAGCCATGGACTGTTGAAGAGATGATTCTTCTAAGGACAACCAAAGATCACGAGCAGACGAGAAATCAGATGCTTGACGAACTAGAGCATCAGACAAAGTGGCAATGATACAGCAGTGACGAAGCTATTTGTACAATGCCACTCATCAGAAGAGATTGAAGAGGAAAAAGATGGGGTGGAAGATGCAGATTCATCCACGGACTTGGCTTTGGAGGGATTCGGAAGTGTGCCATCAATATATGGAAGCAATTTGTTAAAACGGAAAAAATGAGTAATCTGGTTTTTCCAGGTTGGATAATTTGTGTGATCGACGGAGACAGTGACAAAGGTTTTGATGTTAGAGGTAGGAATGGAGAAAGAAGTAACGGAAGGGGCAGTGGAAGAAGCCATGGGAGTAAAGGAAGAAAAACAGGACTGAGAAAGCGACGTCAGTCGTTATCTTCTGATAAAATTGGTTGTTGTATTTCACGTCAATCAGTTACATGATATTCTCTATTTATAAAATACAAGGAAATCTATCTAACAACCTGATAACCCTTACGGGATTACAGAATACAAAATAATTGATTTCAAACAACTATAATTATCTAAACAACATTATCTAAAATATACAATATCATACACTTAATGATTATGATCATTTCCTTTATAATTTTATCCAATAAATAAGATTTAATCCCCTTTCCTTTTTTCTATGATTAATCCCTTCTTTCGCTTTGATAATATCATTTCCCTCGTGAATCCAAATGAACCCTTAATTTATTTATTTTTTTCCATTTTGATGTATATATATATATATCCAGGTTTTGTGCGAGAAAGTGACTTCACTATTTGATGCCTGGCCTAGAGAAGCTGAATGTAAGTAGACCTAGTTAAATTTCAATGCAGACTTGTGTATCAGAACATACTTTTACTAATCTAACAAGGTTGTCAATAATGCAGGTTTTCTTCGGTGTCCACCAGCCATATTTCAACTTCTTAGCAATCCCCAAGCCATGATTCAACTTCTTAGAAGTCCACGGATGATATTTCAACTCCAAGCCATATTATTTCTGCTTCTTAATAGTGCAAGAACAATATTTAAAATTTTTGTTGGACTACTCAAGAAATTATGGAGCTTATTGTGGACCATTATATAGCACGGCAGATCAAATTTGGAGTCCAGTGTCACTTTTGGAATTCAGAATTCCAAGTTTACAAATGAAATTAATATTATAAATTTAAGAAATAACTATTTGAACATCAAATTTATAAATTTAAAATATTAAATCAAAATTATTATTTAAACACGCAACATTAACTAATGACTCTATTCTCATATAGAGTTGATAAATTGTTAGATTATGGATTTTCTATACTTAGGCTGTCCAAATTAAATGACTCTATTCTTATATATGGCTCGCACTTTAGCTTAGCAACAGCCTCTCATAAGCTGTCTCCCCTCCTCACTAACAACACGGGATTATGTCATAAAAACGACTAGACGAGAGAGATTTGAATGTTTTGAGTCAGTACCGGTCATTTCAATCGTCAAATCTTAATTAACTTTCATAATGGCCTATTTGCCAAGTGGTGACCACATGGCTGCTTCTTTGCAATTTTTCTTACCGTTGCTTGGCTCCATGTGTGCCACAAGAAACCAACATAACTATTAATAATGGACTAATCCTAGTCATCAGTAATTGTCATGAGTCATGACTATCATTAAAGCACCGCTGAAACTTCTTATCTCAACTTGTTGCTTGATACAAACTTCTTAATCATATTCGTGTTTAGTCTTCGGCAATGTCAAACCCCACTTAGGAAATTGGAGTTTGACAGACTTCCAAACTGAGCATTTGTCTTCAACAGCTGCATATTCTATTATAATCACAAACAGTTGTTTATGGCTCTTATTCTGTAGTAGGAACCGATCCGACAATCTAATTGTTTTATATATACTAAATTAGGATTTTTTTTAAATTAATATATAAAATTTTAGATTACTTTATAATATTTTGTTAAACAATTTAAAATTTCATCTTAAAATAAATTAATACTAATTAGTGGAGTAGTCCAAAATTTTACATATTCATCTTAAATATCTTAATTTATTTATTTGGAGACAATTGTGTTCTCCAACATCCATCCACGCTTAACTGATTCTTGTGTCTGACTTAATTAGTATGCAACTCTTTTTTTCTATTTTTTATTTATTTATGACAAAGTACTCATCCTAGCACGAGCACACTAAATTCACCACATTGTTATAAATCCCATAATAACAATAGCATATTCCAACCCATGTTACAGGTCTGTAGAGTTAGATAATATCTGTAATGAGAGGACATTAGTAAAATTTGTGATAAAAATACATAAATTTGAATTTAAGACTTTCGAAAACAAGTTCTATGGTATGCAACTCTTTTAAATTCTCAACTTCTTTTATTATCTCATTGCACCTTCAATAGTCACATGGGATATTATATTACAGAATTTAATTGTTTCAATCAATCATAAGTCATATGAAATCTTGTATTGAAGAATTTAATATCCCACGTGAATAAATTAAAATTTTTCAAAATTAATATTTAAGACGATGAATTACTCTATTTAATACTTATTAATTTTAACATTAATACGTGATTTGCATCATGGAAGATCCTTTTTGATAGCACTTGATGAATTAGAAGTGTTCTCCTCGTGACACATAATATCACTTTGGACAGCATCCCTTTATAGACTGCGTCCCTAATTATGGTCTAGGTCTAGCCCAACTGCTGATCTTTACAGTTGGCTAAATTAAAAAAATAATTAATAGCTGTTAAGATGTCTATCAATGGCCATGGACATGAAAGACTGCCCCAACATACAGGAACTATAAAGTGCCTTTGTAAGTTGAGTTTGAATATCTAAATTATTTTATCGGAGACTTTACTATGATAGATATTTGAAATTTTATTAAAACACCTTATTTCTTATCTTATGTCTATTTTTTTTGTAAAAAATACTAATTAGTGATGATTAAATAAAAAACTCTAACTATTAATTAATCGAGATTTAGAAGTTGAAATTTGATCTTCATCATCAATAAATGTAAGTCAATTTGAGATTAGGAATAGATAAACTTTCTACAAGACTCATTTCATTACTTAATATAGTTAGAATAATCACATGAATAGTTATATTGACAGTTATATTCAATCACAGATCGGAAAGAAAAAAGTGAAATATGATTGATTGCAAATATCAATGATATTTGGTGAGTTTGAATATCTAAATCATTATATCAGAGACTTTACTTATTGTTTAAGAAACTATAATAATCCTCTCTGTAAACCACATTTGACGATTAAAATCATCTATATGAAAGGAAGATTTGAGAATCACATTAATGTCAGAAGTTAGCAAAAAGAAAGCCAATGAAACGATTGTTTAATTGGTAACTTTTCCCTACTAACAACCCTCCCACCGGACTATATACCAATCTAAACCAAACTAATTTGGTCCTTTTGGAGGCTTTATGCTAAATTAGATCAATCAATTCATAACAATCTCTCCCTTTCGTATATTTTGAAGTAATGGCTTATCTTGATTTAACACCATCAATCATCCTCTTTTTTGGTTGTTGTTTTTTTTTGTTTGAACAACCTTTTTGTGGTTGTTAAACATGAACAAGGTGCAAAAGCTTTGTTGTGACCGATGATGACAGCTGATAGATTACGGACTCATGCAAATGGTATTACTTTCTTGCCTCTATTGTGGGTTATCACTGTTGTCATGATTCTTGATTTGATGGCTCCATTAGATTTTGGGATATTAAAATCTCCAGGTCCTCACCAAATATCTCAGGCTAGCTTCTAGCAAAGTCACCACGTTAAATAATGTGAGATTATAACGTGTAACTTTAAGTCATTAGATCTTTAAGAGTTGAGCGAAATAATTAAATAGTAACTCTTTGTATTTATAGGTTATGATTAATTTGAACTTATATCATTCTATTACAAATGTTATCTGATTTGATGTGCTGTTAAATTACAAAATTTATAACTTTAAAATAAATCTAATGTGAAAGGCGTACCTCTAAGGTGCATGAATTTTTTGTCAAAAAAAGGTTTCAAGTCATTAGGCCGGTAAAAGGAAAGAAGTAAATTCAAGAGTACCAATTACCAATGGATTCGGTTTCTTAATGGCACCCTCTATATTTTTCCTAGCTTACCCTAAATTGTTCTCAGAATTAGTTGGTTAATTAGGCCAACCTGATGATAATGCAACATAATAACTTATTCCTATGTACTTCAGCAAACCCCAAATTGCGAACCAATCGACCAGAAAAAAAAAAAAAAAAAAAAGCCTACACAATTATAGATATTTAAAATTGTTTTCATTATCCTCTCAGTTTGCAATAACGTAGCAATACAATTTGATAAATGACATGCCTCATGTAACCATTTTTTCTTGTGTGATTACTTGTATATTTGCAAATAAATTTCACGGATTTTTTCTGACTTTTAGTAGCCGGCCTAGGCTAGTAGATTCATGCAAAATTTATGTAATTAGTTCCATAATCAGAAAAGGCAGGAATGTTTCCATAAAATTAGCTATCTCGGTTTTGCTAGGGGAATTATGTCCCCACCAACAACAGGCCTCATGGTTTAGCGGTACATTTTTCATTATAAGTGTGAGAAATTATAAAATTAATTCTCGTGAATGATATTTTTTAATATATGTGTATGGTTTAGACCTCTTAAATAAAAAGAAAAAAAGATATTATGCCCCGCCATTTTATAGTTGACAAGAGAGTTTTATACTGCTTTATATATCTTCTTTTACGCAATGACAAAAAAGAACTCATCTTTATATCTCTATTTCGATCTTTATGGGCCTACGCCCAACAGTAATTTGCAAAAAGATTTTAAAGTGACTTATGTGAGGTGGTCTAATTTACATTTTCATGATTGTACTTGTTATGTGCATGCGTGACGCAAAAATTACTTCATCATAAGCCCTAACATGTTCACTCATAGTTAATAAAAGTTCTTGGATACCTCTTCCTTGCATGTCACCAACTGTCTAAAATGTAAATGACTACTTAATTTAAAAGGTATGTACTTCATTAATGTGATATTTTTATAACAATCTTTATGTGCAAGAGATATATAGTTGAGCTAGTCACGTGGTGAACTAATAATAATAATTAACGAGACTTGAATTTAGGATCTTTTTTATAATTAGTCTCTGATACTACATAAATGATCACTTAATCTAAAAGTTTAACTTATTAAAACTTTGTATTTAAGTAGTTTGATGTTTTGAAAGGCTAGAATCGGAACGAGCCTGATCCACTAGGTCGACAAACCAAAATAAGCAAATATAATCGGTGTACGTAGAATGGGTAAGCAACAAAATGCACCTGTAACATTCATATTTCATGCTAGTTTGCATTAGACACAAGTACGTCATGTGTGGATTAAACCTTCCCAGCTAGTTGACCGGTGTTGGTCATGAATTACAATATAAGACATACTCCCCCACTCAATCTGCATCACCCTCATTGCGGATCTGCTAGTTGTTGTTCATACACGAGCTTACCCCTATATTTTTTACTCACAATGCCTCCATTGTGACCAAGTAAAACTATAGTAACATTTGAATTTTACGTCAAGCAAGGTACGTAGCTGTAACACTTTTTCCCAAATCATCTTGGATTGCCTTCGCATTTAAAGCCTAACACGCTTCTTTCTGCCAAAACTAATTCAAGGAACACCTCCAACACTAGCAGACACTAGAGACAAACAACTGTCATAAAACTCAACTGTCATAAAACTAGTACTCTCCGCCTCCCCCCCCCCCCCCCCCCCCCGCCCCCCCCCCCCCGACTGTCATCATCCTCGCTAATTTTGCTGAACTTACTATTTTATCTAAAAGTTTAAAAGTACTAGGGTTGGTCTTTCTAATCAATCATAAAATAAACTAGTGAATTGATTGACTTCTGGCTATGAGATTTCACAAGAATCATTTATTACAGGTTCATAAAAGAAAGGACCTTGCCCACTTCGACTTTTCTCTCATCAATTAACTAAAAAAAAAAGAAGGCAAAACTGACATTCAAGGATTGAAGATGTATCCGATCCCAGGTGCATCTTCTTTTTAATATTAAAGTTTTGTTTGGCCTAATTGTGAAATTTCAGCTTTTGAATTGTAGAGCTTTTAGAATAGAACTTTTGTTAAAAGTGTTGTTGAACAAAAACTATTGACTGTTTGACCTGTGTTAGATAACATTGAGTTTTTAAAAAATTTGAGGGTAATATCAGATTTTAAAAAATATGGAGGGGTATATTTGAGAAAAAAGAAAAAGAAAAATAGCTTCCCGCATTATGTAAAACAGTTTCGTAAAAGCCTTTTATGAAAAGCTTCAATTTGGAGCTTCTCATTTTGTATCTTTTTTCATCTTCAACTTTTACTTAAAAATACTTTAAAAAAATAAGCCAAACAAGTTAGTTCAGATTCTAAACTCAGATGAAGTACTTTTAAATGTCTAAAAGTTAAACTAAACATAACTTAAATCTTATTAATTTAGTAGAATAGGCGAGAGAGTCTTTCACAAAGAGGTAATATATCTTAGAAAAGAAAGGAAAGACTCTATTGAGGTAACTGTGATAGTTCATGTTCTTTCTTCCAAACAGAATATCCACTTAGTACTCTCAATTTGTGACCTAGGTGCATGTGTGGCATTAGATGACCTTTATGACCTAGGCTTCGGTATGTGTGTAAAAAATGAAAGAGAAAAGAAAGAAAGCTGATTGAAGAAACTTATTGTAGTCGCTTGATGTCTCCAACCGTGATTTAATAAAATATTAAATAAAAGGCAATTTACATTTCCCCCTTAAGTATTGTTATAAACTACATTTTTTTCCCGATATCAAGCAAGGATTATATTTTAAAAAATACAGACTATTTACCTTAAGTTATATGATTATCAGTTTTTCCCCATTAATTGAATTGGAATCCTTATGCAGTTACCTATCAATGTAAAGCCCAAATTAAAGTCAATGTTGTGAATGGAATATACTCCATATAGTAGCTTAATTTAGTTCTAAATCATTAAGCTATTCAATGCTTAGAAATGACAGAAAAACAGTTGGCAAATTAGCCACTTGAATTGTGCTACTTATACGACCAAAAAAAAAAGAAAAAAGAAAAATTGTGCTTCTTACACAGTAGAACTACATTGGAGACAAATAGGCATATATAGGGTTAGGCCTAGCATTCCTAGATTTATATAAGCACCTCACATTTCCTTAGTTGAGAAAAACAATTTAGCAGCAGCCATGAGTAGAGGTGAAAGTTATGGTGGTGGTCAAAGTTCCTTGGGCTACCTATTTGGTTCTGATGATAAGCAACAAAACGCTGCACCTGTTGCTTCACCAACTGTTTATGCACCACCTTATGGAATTGACACCACCCCAGAGCAGCCACCACAAAATCCTCCCCCTTCTGACAAACAAAACATCTCTAACAAGCAAGCGCAAGGCCAGCAGAATTCAGGGATCTTTCTCTCTGTGAGTTATCAATTGTCTCCATTTATATTGAATTGAGTAATTGCTTTCTTTTCGCACGTTGTTTTGTCCCATGAATTCTTCACAAAGTTGCAACGTTCTCCATGAACTTTAGGATTTACTTGTCTTCTCGAGGGGGACTCTGTGACTTTCTGAGAACTCACGGGGTAAAATGGATCTTTCCCCTTTGTTAACTAACCTATTATTTTTCAGGGCCGTCCGTCGACGAAGGTGAATTCAGTTCCAGGTGGAGATTCATCTCTTGGATACTTATTTGGAGATAAGTCATCATGATATATTCATCTAATTTCTGCATCTCTATGAACGTACAAGCTTGGTTGCATCTTGGCTATGGTTGATATGAATAAGGGATTAAGCTCCTAGCAAGTTGCACTTGCAATAGTGTGGTGCCTGAGTCTATTAAGGGTGTATACATGTAGTAGATGTTGATTGCAAATTACATTAGGGTTTCAAATACTGTTTGCTATGCATCTGTAGTAGTTGTAATCTCGTTTCTGGTGTGGGGATCTATGTAATGTTTGTTTTTCTAATCAATGTGGCAATAATATTAACCTAAGAGTGATTTGGCTTGCACCTTCAGTGTTTCCGTATTTCACAACCCCTTTCAGCAAGAACAAGCATCTATTCATAACATTATAACGCTTAGCAAAATTCTACAATTGTAAAGTATCAACATCATTTTATCATAATTACATTAACAAATCACAATCATCTGATATATGTCGCGCATAAGTGTGACTATGGTCTGTGATTTGTTTGTCTTCATAGCCATATCTGCAAAAGTGTGAACACTTACATGCATATCTCATCCAATATTGATCTATATAGATTTATATCTTATACATCTTTCACTACAAGAAAAACTGTCAAAAACGACAGTCCGTCTCTTTTTCATCACCAAAAAAATGATGAAAATAAGACGAAACTTTCCATACATGAATAGTGACAATTTTGAGACAGTTTGGGGACGACTTAGGTATGTCGACTTAAAAGGAGAGACGAATTGGAGTTGAAAAAAAAGCGACGAAACAGAGACAATATATTTAGGGAGACAAATTGGAGACGACATGGGATAGGAGACGAACAAGAGACGGCGGGGCAAGGGAGACGAATTAGAGACGGACTGTGAGGGAGACGAATTTCTTATGGAAACGAAAAATGGTGACTATTTTGGTCCGTCTTTTTTTTGTCACCATTTGAGATGAAATGGAGATAAACTGCAATTTTTTCAATGACTCAAAGGTGACGATCAATTTTCGTCTCCTTTCCATCTCCTTTCTAAATTGGGGATGAAAAGGAGATGGAAATGGACCGTCTCCCTTTCTAATATTTCTTGTAATGTAAATTTATAGATTGTTCACATCTGCAAAAAGTTATTGCTCCATACTTCTTCGACCCTCTTACCTTTTGCTGAACAAAAGCTAATACGTAAATTTGTTCCTTAGGTTTACAAATATTTTGAGTTTAGCGGAATACTTGCTTACCGATTCAAAAGAAAAAAAAAAAATGTTGCATAACAGTTTGTTATTACTTTCAAGTAATCATATCTATTGGAAACGACTCTCTGCATCCTTTTTTATTTCAGTCAGATAAAATCGTGTCAAAAATTGCATTTGCTTCATTATAGTTATGATCACTCAGTGGATGACACTGGGAAAAAGAAAAAGTAAATCGTGTCAATGAGCCCTTTGAAGTACTTCAAAAATCAAAATCTGTCTTCTACAATCATCTTTTGTGAAAATTTTTCATATTGTGATGAAACATGAATTGTGTTTGGAATCACTTAATTTAATGAATATGTTGGCATGCCCTGGCCTCCTATAATAGCCTCCAAGGTTCATCCTCCATGGAGACAAAAGAGTAAGAATTAAAAGGAGAAGTCATAATTTTTCCCTTATTTTTTCTGTTTCATTTTCCCTCGTAAACTGAGTTAGAATGTTTGTAACAAACATGAATTTTCTTATAATGTTATAATGTTACAAGAAAGTTGATGGTGGTGAAGTGATGATACATTTATTTCATTAATTTTCATACTCGAGGGTTTAAATTATTTTATCATAACTTTATATATCATCGCTTCATTATACCATTAATCTCATTATGAGAGGATTCAAATCCATTATCCCTTGTGCATAATTGTCATTCATCAAATACGGTGTTTAGTAATGCAGGGTAAAACCCATTTGACAGCAGTATATATTATGGCCAAATTAAGGCAAAGGATAGTAAAGTCAACTAATGGAAATTCACTAATGCAACAACAAATCCTACATTTTTTTTTTTTTGGTGGCAAATCTCGTGATATATTTATTTGTGGACGAGGATTAGGTTTAATCAAGTCCAAGATAAGGTTTACATGGTTCATGTCGCCTGAAATGGATAGTGTAATAATATCAACAACAGTAACTTGAGTCCATTAGCTTGCAGCCTTGCCCTACTTGACAAGTTTTAATGAAACCGTTTAACAAAACTAGTCCCCACAGAACATGGTAGGCCATTTGATAAGTATGAAGAACTTTGTAGTTGATCATCTCTAGGGAAGCAAACAATATAAACAGGAAAAAATAAGGGTCGATGTTTTCGTTCCAAATCATTCATTACATAATTAAAAGCATACCTTTGTTATGGTATAGTTATAACAGTACAAGAGAAATCTAATTATGGTGTGAATTTTATGTCATATCGTGTCAGGGGATCCAATTTTTTATGACATACTATTGGCAACAAAAGGAAGATAAAAGAAAATAAAACAACTAATAATAACTTTTCAAATATTAATTAATCAGCTATATTTCATGGCATCAAGACTGGTTCAATCAATTGAACAAATCTCATTCTTATAGTAGACTAAATAAGCACCAACATAAAGCATCACAAACAGAGTCTTTTTTAGCAAAACACACATACAAAAGAGACACTTTTTTATTTTATTTTAGTTATATTACGAATTGAAGCAACAAAATATGATTGAATCTCAGTGGATCGTGACAATGCAAAAGACAGTTGTGGATATTAAATTTTATTTTACTGTGGAGAAGCTATTTAGATTTGGAACATAAAAAGTACCTTCACGAGTGAAGATGAATCATGTATTTTGAATGATTTATTTAAGTACCATGAAGAGTCACGTATCTATTAAATTACATCAATATTACTTTGTATTAGGTTAAGTTCATGTCTTGTAAATATATTTTAATTAAGTTATATGTTAAATGTGTTAGTCTAAATTTATACATTGCAAACACTCTAAATGCCCATGAATTTCAACCCATTTGAATCATATAAATACCCCCATCGACGTGTTTTTTTCTGTTAACAAATAGAAGAAAAATGAAAAAAATCCGTAAAGAGTCAATAAATAGGAGTTTAGAGACCAAAATGTATTATACAATATTATAAAACATTAGAGAGTAAAATGTCGAGGAGACTATTTAAAAGGTTTACTGTTAATTTTGACTAATGAAAACACTTGCCTTTAGCTTTATAGTTAATCCAATCTGTAATTTACCGGATCGATGTTTTTAAGTTTTTTTCCTTGCAGCAGTGGTGCATTTCTCCACTTCAATTTCTATGCATTGTACTGGATATGATATGTTACGTTTAATCATATAGTCACAGTCTGTCATGTCAGTTTTAATGGAACATAGAGAAACCCAAATTATCATGTGAATTGAGCCAGTATGAAGTGAAACTTTGTTGCTAGAAGGTTGAGAAAAAATTATCCATATAAGGATCAATAAAAAACGTGTTACGCTAAAACATAGTTAGACCTCCCTATGTTAAATCATATGGGAGGTGATGTGATATGTTTGAAGTTTTCCTAGTGAGACTCCACTTTATAATAAACACCAAATTCGGAAAGCTGAGCTCTGATATGGTACACATATTGTGAAGAAATTTTGCCGAAACGAAGTGTGTGATACCATGAGAGATATATATATATATATATATATAAATACTATATTCAATAAATAATTCGAATACAAGTATTAACCCAAATCTTAATAGAAGAGGAAAAATAATTAACCTATTCTTATAACAGTATAATTCAAAGTATATCACTGTTGCAAATAATATTTGAGTGTACTCAGGGGCGGAGCTAGAGTTTCTTGTCAGTGGGGGCTAAAATTTATAATTTTTGAACTATATGAGTTTTTTTTTTCTTCAGTGGAGTTAATTAATTTTTTTAACTAAAATACATAGATATTTAATTTTTTTCAAAAAATACATAGAAATTTTAAAGTTTTTATGGGTCAGTGGGGGCTAAAATCTATAATTTTTAAACTATATGAGTACTTTTATTTTTTAGTAGGGGCTAATTAATTTTTTTAACTAAAAATACATAGATATCTAATTTTTTAAAAAAAAATATATAAAAATTTTAAAGTTTTTATGGGCCAGTGGGGGCTAAAATTTATAATTTTTGAACTATACAAGTACTTTTATTTTTCAGTGGGGGCTAATTAATTTTTTTTAACTAAAAATACATAGATATTTAACTTTTTTTTAAAAAATACATAAAAATTTTAACGATTTTTATGGGTCAGTGGGGGCTACAGATTAGTGGTTTACTAGATTAGTTAACCCCACTGACCAGCATGTGCCTCCGCCAGTGAGTGTACTTAACCTTATTATTTACTAGATTAGTTCAAATCTTAGTCATGTTGTGTGTGAGCGCGTGCGGTTATATTTTACTCTATTAATTAAATTTATTTGAAATTGAATATATAAGCGTTGAATAATATTAATTAACTCCACTAGGCATAAGATTCTAGTTTTAAGTGCGGGAGGTCTCGAAATCGATTCTCTGCATTGAGATTCTAAGTGATGTAATAGTGGTTTATATTCCTCCCTTAAATCAAAAAATTTAATTAATTATCAGCTCTACAAAGGGTTACTCAGTTAGATTATCTAGTTAGGGTATCTTCAATGGGGCTCTAAAATTAAAGACTTTCTAAAATTGGGTAGTTTTAGAGCTCCAAATGCCTAAAAAGTAACACTATTTATGATAAAAGTATGTGGGGTCCACCACTTTTGACTTAAAAAATGTCAAAATAGAGACTCAATCTAATTTTTGGGCTCTAAATTTGATGACAAAAATATAAATTGGGTCTCTATTGTGGCATCTTTTAAGCCAAAAATAGTAGACCCCATATACTTTTGTCATAAATAGTATTACTTTTTGGGTATTTGGGGTTCTAAACTACCCAATTTTGAAAAGTCTCTAATTTTAGAGCCCCCATTATTGGAGATACCCTTATTGCAAGTAGAATTTTTTAAATATATACATATATGTATGATATATATATATATGATACCAGAATGAAACCAGGAAAGAACAGATAATGAAAGCCATAACAGAAAGCGGAATAAACAGAGATAGTAGACAGGAAAATAAATGAAATACAGATAAGATGAAGATAAAAGGAGACGATGTCTCTTACTTGATATTAACTGTAATGGAAGATGTGCTACACTGTTGGTTGTACAGGAGTACAATGTTCAAAAGAGTGACACCGAATTAAAATAAAATTTTGGGAGAAGAAAATTTGGATCCTATGTGTATGAGACAGACTCTGTCTTATATAGGATATCGAATCTGAAAAGCAAAAGTGAAATGTAAAAAAGAAAAGTTAAAAGTAACTTTTCCTAAAGTGAACAGTAAAAAGTGATTTTTACTATTCATAAATAGTGGTCGGCTTTTACTGTGGCCGAATCTTGTTTTGTCGTGACTTGATGATCATGTCTGGCTTTTACTGTAGCCGAAAGATCTCTTGTCTCGATGTGATAATTTTGTCTTTTGACTAGATTACTTTCACTGTGACCGAAAGTAATTTCGTCGTTTTGTGATAATGATATATGATGATGGAATCTTGACTGGATTCATCTTCTTCTTCTTCATCTCTGAGTCTGAAACTGGTTTAATGCTGAAGACGCATTGAACTTCTTCAGTCTGGATCATACTGACTAATGGAAAACATACAAGTACAATGATCGAAGTGTATTTCCCACTAATACAAAGAAAATAAATAAACTAGTCTATTTTCCCTATAATCTACCCTGCATCGTACTTAGTTTTACTATTTTCGAAGCCTTACTATCTTCGAAGCCTAACTATTTCTCACCAAATCGCCACATGGCAACAACGGAGTCTTACGCCCTCTGCTCCTCAACGCCGTGACCTTACAAGGGCTTTGAAATAGATTTGTTAAAGGTAAGTTGGCTAAATGTAAGTTGACTAAGCAAAATACAAAATAAATACAGGCTAGAAGATAAACAAGTTTCTAAATTTTCTTTGGCTTTTTGGGAAAGCCACACCCATCAACGAACTTGAGGTGTCTTTACCAGTTGCCGTTTGACCTGGACTAGCTGAAGTTTCATGGAATTCTTCAGTAACCATGTGACTTTAGAGAGGGGAAGTCTTACCGTTTCATCCTAGTTTTTGAAGGGAACTTAGAAGAACAAAACCCTATCTGTCCAATGTTTTGAGAGAACATTAGAAAACTCATATGTCCTGTGTTTTTGGAGAGAACACCGAAAAACTCATATGGCCTAGTTTATACTCATAGAGGAGTATTACAAAGTTCTGTTTTCTATTTCTACTATCTGTTTCCAGTTTATACTCATAGAGGAGTAAAAATGCCGTAACAGTCATCTTCATTGTCATTGGCATTGTCTGTAGATATGGATGCCTGGTCTGAGGCAAGTTCTTCTAACTGAAGCATAATGGCCTTGACTTCGTCATAACTGGTGGCCGCTACTAACTGAGTAGTGAGGAAATTCTTGAAGGAGAGAAACTCCTGCTGTTCTAGTTGAATTTCCTTCTTCTGTTTCTGATTTGTCTCGAGCCATGCTTGGACTTTTGGTTTTGAACAAGAACTGTTGTTCATCTTTTTCCACCACATGACTGAATGAGCTCTTCCGAAAGCCAAAATATCTTGATGGTCTCCGAAAGAAACATGTTTGTACGCGAATTCTGATCTGAAAATCCACGTTACAAAGAAGATTCTGTAGAACACAAAAAATGGAGGAAGGTAGGCTAAATGGGCTGGTACCTTCCATTGTTCTGTGAAGTACTGAAATCCTTCTAGGACGGGTTCTGGTAAAATGTCTGTGATTGGACCAAATGATGCCCACCATTGGATAAACCAATTCGGGACCTCTAATGGGAATGATTTCTTAAAAAGAAAAAACCATGACATATCATGCTTGTCATTCTGGCGGTTGAAAACTCTGAACTATGCCTGAATGTAGTCATAATAGTTATAGTCTCTGAGGGGTATATTTTCTGGAATCTGTTTGGTTTTTTGTGGGGGTTGTCCCCATTGATCAAGGGTGATCACTATTTGGAGTTTAGCGTTGACATGGCTATATTGACCTGGTTGTTTGTCTTTGTCATCTGGGACAAACTCTATGGATTCTGTTGCTATGAGGATTGACTCATAGTAATTCTGTGTTTTATAGGTGTTGTCTGGGATGTAGTTTGAATAAGGGTGGAGAAACGCCCTGGCAAACTCATCTGGGGTGATGTTGGGGTTCTGTCTGAAATGGAACTGTTATGTTACAAGAATCTGGTCAAAGACGTTCTTGTATATATATGTGGGTGGTGGTAGCTGTATCTGTTTAGGTTCTGGGACTACTGTTTTGGGTTTAGCAACAAGTGGCTGAAACTTGTTACTGATGGTCGTCTGAGAAGACGATGTACCTGCAGTACCTGCATGAACACCGGTTAACTGTTTTTGTGAGGACGATGTCCCCAATATTGTGAGGTTTCTACCTATGGGTGACTAGGTAGAATATGGTGTATATGTGATCTGTTTATCTTCAACCTTTACTGGGGTTGATGATTGAGCTGGAGTTGCTGTTGGTGTTTTAGCTTTCTGATCATAAGAGGCGAGATCAAATGCTTTAGCTTTGCCTTTATCTTTCTTGGGTGCCATTGCTACTAAGTGTCAGGAATGAGTGATCCTGCAAAATGGTTAGTAACAATATATAGAAAGGAAAACGGAATTAAAACATTTATCAATTCTGCTTATGGATATGAATCTGTGTTTCAATCTACTTAATTGCGGTGGACTTGAAACAATCCATCTAAATCCACTAACTGGATTTTTGGTGTCCGCTTCTGGGATCTGTAAAAGAAAACAAAAATAAAAAGGTATTCCCGGAGGAATCCTATGTGATAGGCACGTGGCCTGTTAAAAATTCTCTGGTCAGAAAATCAGGGATGGAGTTATCCTCTCCCTTGATATACTGAATGTCAAAATCGAAAATTGACAGGATAGCCTGCCATCTGGCAAAAATTTGTTTAGATGCAATATTTTTAACATCCTTAGTAAGCACATCTTTTGCTGACTTACAGTCAACACGAACTAAGAATTTCTGGTTCAACAAATCATCTTGAAATTTTGATATGTATTTAACAATGGACAAAATTTCTTTTTTGACTGTTGAATAGTTCTGTTGGGCTTTATCCCACGTTCTTGAATGAAAACGAACAATGTGTTCTTTTCCTTCTAAAATCTGGATTAATATACCACCGAATCCTAATTCAGAAGCATCTGTCTAAACAATTTTTGGGGTATCTGGTTGACATAAAGTCAAAACTGGTAAAACTCTAACCTGACGCTTAATTTCCTTAACAGCATTAGTATGGACATCAGTCCACGCTGGAGAGTTCTTTTTAAGACGTTCAAAAAGAGGTTTACATAAATGTCTAATGCCTGGATAAAAATATGCAACATAGTTTAAAGATCTTAAGAATCTTTGCAACTGTGTTTTCTCACGCAGAATGTCTGGGAATTTTTCTACAAAATCAAGTGTTCTTTGGATTGGGGTGATTTTCCCAAATGAAATCATGTTTCCAAGAAACCTAATTTTTGTCTGAAAAAGTCTAATCTTGGGTGCAGAAACCACAAGACCATTTTCTTTGATGACTTTAAAGAAAAGATGCAAATGTTTCCAATGCTGATGAATGTCATTACTGAAGACTAAAACATCATCAATGTAAACAATTGTGAAATTTGTGAACTGATTAAAAATCTGGTTCATAATGTTCTGAAATTCTGAAGGTGCATTCTTGAGCCCAAAAGGCATGACATTCCACTCATATTGTCCAAATAGAACGATGAATGCAGTCTTGTATCTTTTTGATTCAATGACTTGGATCTGCCAAAATCCTAATTTCATGTCAAATTTACTGAAGACATGGGCCTGATTTAATCTCTTAAGGAGATCATTCTTGTTGGGTAATGGATATCTGATCCATTGTAAGACCTTGTTTAAGGGCTTACAATTGATAACTAAACGAGGGACACCTCGTTCATGTTCTGCATGTTTATTAACATAAAAGGCTGCACACGACCATGGGCTTTTGCTGGGTCGGATAAGCTTCTTATCTAATAAACTCTGGATCTCTTTTTTACAAAGAGAGAGATATTCCTGATTCATCTAAATGGGCCGAGCCCTGGTAGGAATATTCTTTTTTGAAAAGTCTTTCTCATAGGGGAGAGAGACAGAATGTTTCTTACGTGCCCAAAAGGCCGTAGGAAGTTCTGAACAAACTTCTTTTTCAAGTTTGGTCTGGAATTCATTGATGGACTTGTGCTGTTTAACAATCTGTTCATCAATTCTGAGACTTTTAATATATTGTTTAAGAAAATTGATCTGATTTTCTTTTTGTTGAATTGAGTTAATATCTCTTTGTTGTGAAGGGAAATAAAACTCAAAAAGAATAGGTTTACCTAACACATTGGTAGATATACCTTGTTCTGTAACAGTCATGGGAAATAACTGTTGAAGAAATGGGTTCCCGAGAATGACTTGGGAATTTAACTGGTTTATCAGCACAAAGCTGGTAGGAAAACAAATACCCTGATTACACACATGTGCATTAGGTAATTTGTATTGAATATGAAGTCTAGTAGAGTCAGCTGTAGAAAGCTTCTCTTTGGTTTTCTCGAAGTATCGAGAAGGAATGAGACCTTCTTGGATGCAGTTCATATCTGCACCTGAGTCAAGTAAAGCAATGGTTTTAAATTTGAAATCATTAACTTTAATGGTTAACTGGACATACCACTTCTGATATGTGATTCTGTTCAGAAGGTTGAGATAATCTTCTGTTAGCTTGGAGGTACTAGCTCTTTCTGTCAGTTTGCCAATAGCAATCTGAGTCTGCTTATCAAGTTCATCATTCTGAGAAAGATGTTCTTGACGTTCTAAAGATTCTATCTGTAAGAGTTGGACATCCTGTTGGAGATGTTCATGATCTAATCTGAGATCACAAATCTCTTGCCTATACTCTTGTCTAAGTTGCTGAATTTTTGTTTTTAACAGTTTAATCTCATGCTGGAGATCAGAGATTCCAACTGGTTAGGTTTTTCTCTTCTGAAAGTAACTGAGGACATCAGAATAATTTGTATTCTTGATGTTATTCTGGATAGATATGGATTGAGGTTCATTTTTCTCATTCTGGTCCATAATATCTTTGAGTTTGAGAAGATAAGCTTGCTTTTCTTCTGGATCATTGATCTTACAGATCATATCGATCATAAGACCATGAGAATCTGTAAGGACGTTTAATCCTTTCTGGCAGAAACATGCTCCTTTACTGGGACAAGCACATTCCTGGATGGAGTTGGAAGAACTACTGGAATAGTAATTATCTGTTCCAATCTGGTTAATGTTTTCTTCATCAGAGTATTCTGAAGAAGAGCTGGATGATAATTCAAGATCATCTATAGACTGGATAATTTTGCTCTTTGTAGCTTCATCTAATTTTAATGATTGAATTAGTGATCTGATTTTGCAATCTTTTGCAAAATGTCCTGATTTACCACATTTGAAGCAACCTGTGGTTTTCTGTTCTTTTTTATAATCTTTCTGATGCTTCCAATTTCTTCGTGGAAACCTCTGGTAATGTTTCTTCTTATGTGTGTATGGTTTATTGCCATACTTCTGGTTGTACTTCTGTCCAATAGACTTGAAGTG
Organism: Ehretia macrophylla; assembly: GCA_037974665.1. NCBI lineage: Eukaryota > Viridiplantae > Streptophyta > Magnoliopsida > Boraginales > Ehretiaceae > Ehretia > Ehretia macrophylla. Next base: position 33,148,086 of record CM075773.1, on the reverse strand, counting down.
ATTTTTATACTTTCTGGAGGAAATTCTGGATTTATGTATTTTTTGAGTATGGGGTGGTTTAATTCTTTCCATTTCATACTGTTCACACCAATTCCCTAATTCTTTTATGTTAGACTGCTTCTTTAACTGTGCTTTGAAACGAAGATCAGTGCAAATCTTCAAAGCAGTCTTATTAATATGGGATATGATATCACCATATGTCATAAGATCATAGTCTAATCCTGGATATTCAAGTGAAAGGGATTCTCTCACTTGCTAGGCAAACAACTTGGGAAGTCCACAAAGGAATCTTTCTTTCCAATAACTGGCGTTGTTGTCAAATCTTTGGTATAATTTACTGAGAAAGACATCCTTATACCATCGGAAGTCTTGGAGTGTTCTACATCTGAGGTTCTGAAGGATTTCAGATGTTCTTTCTTGATAAACTGTGGGATCACCTATGAAATGGTAGGTGATATCGAAGACTAAGGCTGATAGAGCACAAGACTCTGTTTGACCTTGCTGATTGAGAACAGGTTCACCATTCTCATTGGTTTTCACTATGTTAAGAATTCCTTCTTTGGTAGCTTCACTGAGGTGGTCATCCCACCATCCTTTGAGCTGACCATTGAAGCCAAGAATGATGTTTTTGGTTGCTGCTCTTTCAGAAACAACTTGTTTGTAAATGTTACCGATAATGATCATTTGTTTGGTAACATTGAGAATCTGATATTCTGACATCCCATCTATGTTCCATTCATAGATCTGAGATCCTGAGAAAGATCTTTGGGAATGGATTTCTTCAATTTGAAGATCTAGGGGTGGAGGTCTGGGATAGAAATTCTTTGTATCAGGAAAAGAAATTCTATTAATGTGGATAATTTTATCCCTCCCGGAATTCTGTGAAGATGAGGACTCACAATTAGAATTACTGTCTAACTGTTTTAATGTTTGAAGAGCTAACTGGCTCGATGATGGTTCTGATTTCTTAGATTTAGAAATCAGTTCCTGGAGAAGATTGGTATTCTTCTCTTCTGTAGATTCCAAATTTGGAATATATTTTGATATTTTAAAAGGTAAAACCTTGATCGGAGATTCTAGTCTAACCTTAGAACTGGTTAATTTTAATGAATCAAATGGTTTTGTCAATGAAACAGTGGTCTGTTCAGTTGGCTTCTGTTTTGATTCTTCAGTTTTAACTGGAGTAATTGGGACTGTAGTCTGTTTTTCAAGAATATCTTTGATATTCTGAATCTGTTTTTGCAGTGTGACAAACCATTGCTTTACTTGACTCAGGTGCAAATATGAACTGCATCCAAGAAGGTCTCATTCCTTCTCGATACTTCGAGAAAACCAAAGAGAAGCTTTCTACAGCTGACTCTACCAGACTTCATATTCAATACAAATTACCTAATGCACATGTGTGTAATCAGGGTATTTGTTTTCCTACCAGCTTTGTGCTGATAAAACAGTTAAATTCCCAAGTCATTCTCGGGAACCCATTTCTTCAACAGTTATTTCCCATGACTGTTACAGAACAAGGTATATTTACCAATGTGTTAGGTAAACCTATTCTTTTTGAGTTTTATTTCCCTTCACAATGAAGAGATATTAACTCAATTCAACAAAAAGAAAATCAGATCAATTTTCTTAAACAAGATATTAAAAGTCTCAGAATTGATGAACAGATTGTTAAACAGCACAAGTCCATCAATGAATTTCAGACCAAACTTGAAAAAGAAGTTTGTTCAGAACTTTCTACGGCTTTTTGGACACGTAAGAAACATTCTGTCTCTCTCCCCTATGAGAAAGACTTTTTAGTAAGACTAAGTACGATGCAGGGTAGATTATAGGGAAAATAGACTAGTTTATTTATTTTCTTTGTATTAGTGGGAAATACACTTCGATCATTGTACTTGTATGTTTTCCATTAGTCAGTATGATCCAGACTGAAGAAGTTCACTGCGTCTTCAGCATTAAACCAGTTTCAGACTCAGAGATGAAGAAGAAGATGAATCCAGTCAAGATTCCATCATCAGACATCATTATCACAAAACGACAAAATTACTTTAGGTCACAGTGAAAGTAATCTAGTCAAAAGACAGAATTATCACATCGAGACAAGAGATCTTTCGGCCACAGTAAAAGCCAGACATGATCATCAAGTCATGACAAAACAAGATTCGGCCACAGTAAAAGCCGACCACTATTCATGAATAGTACAAATAACTTTTTACTGTTCACTTTAGGAAAAGTTACTTTTGACTTTTCTTTTTTACAGTTCACTTTTGCTTTTCAGATTCGATATCCTATATAAGACAGAGTCTGTCTCATACACAGAGGATCCGAATTTTCTTCTCCCAAAATTTTATTTTAATTCGGTATCACTCTTTTAAACATTGTACTCCTGTACAACCAACAGTGTAGCACATCTTCCATTACAGTTAATATCAAGTAAGAGACATCGTCTCCTTTTATCTTCATCTTATCTGTATTTCATTTATTTTCCTGTCTATTATCTCTGTTTATTCCGCTTTCTGTTATAGCTTTCATTATTTAAATCGAGGTCTAAGTCAATATTACCTCACATACAAAGATGTCACACCTGTCGAGAATCAATTTCGGAACCTTTCGCACGCAAAACAAGAACTATGTGTTTATTTGAAATTGAATATATAAGCGTTGGTTAATATTAATTAGGGTTAATACTCATTTTAGTCATTTATCTTTAGTATGTTTGACATAGTGGTCCCTTATGTTTAAAAGTATATAACGTTGCAATCCTTTATTTTTTGAATATGTGATACCATTAGTTCTTTTTCACTTTTTTATTTAAGATTTGACCAAAAACGCATGTGGTTGTCACATGATTATATGTATTTTTTTTGCTTATACCATCAAAATTTAAACGGAAAACTAAAAGGAACTAACAGTGTCACAAATTCAAATGATAAAAAATTACAATGTTGCACTTTAAAAGATAAGAAACCACTATGTCAAACATACTAAAGATAAGGGACTAAATTGGATATTAACCCTATTAATTAACAGCTCTAAAAGGTGTTACTCAGTTAGATTAATTACCTAGTTATTGCAAGTAGAATTTTATTTTATTTTATTTTTTTAATATATATATATATATATATATATATATATATATATATATATATATGTATGTATATTTATTATTATTATTTAAAGCAAGGTCTAAACTAGTTAATATTAATCTTACAACTTATCGCACATAAAATGAGAACTATGCTACGTAGTGCAAACGCCCAGTGGTTAAAAAATTTAAAAAAATATTTTTTTCTCTTTTTAACAGGTTCGTAGTTTTAATGGAGCGATCGTTCAGTATGTGAAGTCACTTTTGCCCACCTTCTTAACCTTCTCTCTCATTCACGATACTCAAAGAGAATTGGGGCCTTTTATTGTGAGTGAACAATCACTTAGAGCTTCTAGTTTTCACGAAAATGGCAATGATTTCATTCTTTATATGACATTCTTAACTGAAATGTCAAACCGAATACATGAAATGTAGACCTAAACATGAAGTCAAAATCTCTTTATTGAGGAATCTGCTTCGTTAGTTCTAAACAAGCTGATAACTTGTCTCAGATAATGACTGCTGGAATGGAAATGTTAATTGGTTGATATGCTTCAGAAGTAAATCGTACATAAATCTGACAAAGACAAACGAGCCACTCGGGGTGTATCTAAAATGTTTTATTGGTTGACGCTAATTGTAGTTTTAGATACCCAAATCAATGGTAATTTGGGGCTTAATAGTTTTTAAGACAAAACATATCAATACATTTCAGTAATATTTTTGTGAGTTCAGTAGGAGTTATAGGTTCTGCAACCCCACGCTTAGATCCATCCCGATAATATTATTATTGGATTGAAAATTGTGAATTACCAACTCAGAACTCAGAAGATTCTTTGTGATCGCGTCTGCTATTGGGCTTCTGAAAATTAATTAGGTACCATTAATGCAGTAGGAAAATGTTGTAAATGCTTTTGATCCGTGCCCCAACCCCTAGGTAACTATATATGATACATACAAGTAGGAAAGGATCTGATCTAGCTCGTTATAACATTCTGAAAAAATCTTTACTTCATATAATTTACCAATTTTTAAAAGAAAATGGCAGTACTGTTGGAGCACCATCAATTATTCAACATCCAACTGAAAGCGATTTATATATTTAACCCCACAAAATTCCAAACAATCATATGGTATTTTGTGATCTTGTCTTGTAATACAGAGGGCCTATCAGTCACCCTCCACTGAAACCATAACCCGTGAAATAAATTATATGATAAGAAATATGGGAATGAGAGAAATGCTCACGGGTATCAATACGGCATTCACACCCCGACAATGGAACCGTGACATGTAAGACCCACCAACTATACGTGTACATGCGCATATAGGTAACCAGATACAAACATTTTCTTATTCCCAAAGCTTGATTAGTGATAAACTGCACTGGTTTAGTCCCGATTGGTGAGGAGAAATGGTAAACGTGTTAGTTCGTGGATTAAAGGCTTTGAGTTCAAGTCTTTCTTTTATTGAATTAACACATTTATTAGGGCGTACCGCTAAATTGCAGATTTTGTAGTCTTGAGTTTGATCTAATATAATCCTACATGTTAATAAATTGTTTTGGATTATGATAATATCATGTCTCGAGTCCAGAACTCTAAACCTATAAACAAGACTAGTGTTGTTAATATAAGTAATAACTATTTGAACATCTAATCTATTAGTCCAAAAAAATTAATCTGAGTTACCCTCTAAACCCATAACACCCACTTAATTATAAATCACTCATACACAGATAGATATTACTTGTGACTAAAATACTAATCTCCCTAGTGAATCTGAAATTTCGAAATCGGAATATAATATCATAATAAAGCATTTAAAATGGATGGTTAAGTATAAAATTAGGTTATACCGGTTGGACATTTTCTGGTGTAAGAGATGGGAAACCTCATCGTAGTGGCAATATAGGTCGGCCACGAGCATAGTGGATGCCAAATATGGAAATGGGAAAAAGGATGGAAAGAAAGTGGATTCTGAGGATAATGATCCACAATGTCATCAACTGGAAAGTGGAAATGCTTTCTCTACTATTGCATATCCATACATTTAAATATAAAAAATAATACTAGTAATTAATAGATCATCACTAAATAGACGCGCTCTTTTTTTTTTCTTTTTTTCTTTTTTGGCCCTTTTTTATGGATATAGAAGGGACTTGAGGCTCTAATAATTTGAAGAAAATTTGAAACTCGAAATTGAAGTTCAAGCATTAAAATATGTTACTTCTTGCTGCTCTTGAGTCCTGACCGTTTGTGATTGAGACTTTTGGAAATAAAATGAGTAGTTGCTTACTTAACAAAAAAAAAAAAAAAAATTAAAAGATTTTTACTTTCTTGTTAAGAGCATGACGCTGTTACTTATTTACTTTTCCTTTTTTTTCCTTTTGGGGGAGGTTTGGATCCTCTCATTACCTTATAAAGTAATGAGGAAGATTTAATTGTGGTGAACCGATGATACAATTATGATGAAATTGTTTGAGTAATTTGACACCATTAACATATAAGAGATCCAAATCTGGAGAGGTCAGCACAAGCAAATGAAACCTTTTATGAAGATAACTCTGGTTTTAATCATAAATTAGGTGCCAAATTTATGTGGTGAATGCAAGTTGTATAAACAAAGAGTAAGCATACAATCTAGACCTTTTTGGCTGACCATCAGCCCACTCATATACAAATAGGTCTCATCATATAAGTGGGTCCCACAACATATAGGACTCACCTTATATGTTTAGAGTTGATGGTCAATTCGAATTGTTATAAGAATTTTAAATATATACCAATATCACAAATGAACTTAAACTACTTTCGTACATAAACGTAGCACGCGCCTTGTTATGGCTTTTGAAAGATGGGATATATAATATGCAATTTGTAGCATTTAATTTTTTTTTGGTACAACTGAGGTTAAAGTTATAATTTGAATTCAAAACTTTTAATTACAACACTTATTGGACCATTTTATCCAACTCAGAGTTGGATAGCCTTTAGTTTGCTTGGCGTAATAAACAACTTTGCTTCATTCTGGCTTGTATATCGACTTCCTATAGGCACGGTTTCTTTTCGTCATAAAAATCTAGAGGCTCAAAATAGCCTTGCTCCTAAAGATTTGTTTACCTTTGGAATTAGACATATTTCAAGAACGACCATTGTTATTCATTTTGAGTTGAAGTTACTCTTAGACAAAAAAAAAAAAAAGAGTTGAAGTTACTCCAACGACACATTTCACGGCTTTACACTGAAATTCCTAAATTTATTAAGGAATTTTATCCAATCCTTAAACAAAGTAGCTCGGTCCATAAAATTTACGCCACACAGAGAATTTATAAACAAATGAATTTATATACGCTTACTTATCGATATGCCTCTTAAGGCTCTCGAGTCTAGCTTATCCATTGGACTACAAGATGGTTGTTTGCGTAGAGGAAGTTATATTGGAAACTTAGAAGTAACCGAACCTCAATATGTACAAACAATTAGTTTCATTTTCTTTATTTTGTAATACCAGTCCTTTTCCATCCCTAATTCTAGGTAAGTAAACTACACATTGGAAAAGTATGGGTTGATAGGGAATTGTTGAGCACAACTTTTTGCATCCTACATAATTTTTTTTAATAGAGGTTAAGATCGTGGTTTATTGCTACTCGAACATTACAGCCACCTCTTGATGTGCCTATATAATCCTATTGCCTATGCAACAAAACAAAAACCTGAGTCGCTTGCCAAAGCCTGTCATGGAGTTACCAAGAAGCCACATAAGAAGAACTCAGGTAAAGCCATTCATTCTCGTCTGCACTGTGGTTGTGCATATTTTCTTAAATGTAGCCTACCTTGTAACCGACCGTGTTTAGTGGGATAAAATTTGGTTTGATTTAGTTACGATAAACTCTTTCTTGCAGGCAATTCACATAGTTTTGGTTGCTGTTTCTGTGTTTCTGGCGAGTACAAGAAATGTTTATGGTCGAAAAAATCACCACTGGGAAAACATTGAGTACTCTGCTATAAACTGCAGGGGTCATAGTGCGTCCTTAACAGATTTTGGAGGTGTTGGTGATGGAACAACATCAAACACAAAGGTCTTTCAAGCGGCCATTAATCATCTAAGCCAATATGAAAATGATGGTGGATCGTTGCTTTATGTGCCTCCTGGAAAATGGTTAACAGGAAACTTTAATGTCACAAGTCATTTCACTCTCTATCTCGATACGGATGCTGTTCTTCTTGCTTCTCAGGTTTGAATATCAATGGATGCTTTTTTTCTGAGGTTTTCTTTACCTTCATAGTGAAAATTGTTGGGTCCGGCAACAGACTCTCTCAAAAATCCAAGAGAAGCTAAAAAAATGTCCGTGACCCCATCTTTTCATTCTAACACGTGGTTCCATGTGTTATGGTGGGACCCACACATTATGTTTGGGACTGTTTTATCACATTTTTTAAGAATCAACATTATGTGGATCCCACAGTGTCAGTGAAAGTCATTGGGTCTGGCCCAATAGTTGCCCCTCAACTGAGATCTTGAACACGTTACACATTTTTTTTAGTGGGAAAATTTCACACTTAGTCCTTATTATTTCCAAAATGTCTCAATTTAGTTTTTATTGTTTAAAATGTCTCAATTTAGTCCTTATTGTTTCACCAAAAGTTTCAAGTTCATCCCTATTATTTAATATGTCTCAATTTAATTCATATTATTTTTTAAAAAGTTTCAACTCCGTCCCTATTATTTTTAAAAAGTTTCAATTTCGTCCTTATTGTTTTCTTAAAGTTTCAAATTCGTCCCTATTATCCAAGGATTAAATTAAAATTTTTTGACAAATAATAGGGATGAATTTGAAACTTTTTAAAAACAATAGAGATTAAATTGAAATTTTTTGGAAAACAATAAGGATGAAATTGAAAACATTAAACAATAGAGATGGAATTGAAACTTTTAGGAAAACAATAAGGACTAAATTAAAATATTTTAAACAATAAAGACTAAATTGAGACACTTTGTAAACAATAGGGACTAAATGTGAGAATTTTCCTTTTTTAGTATTAGAATGTTTCTGCTTGTTGCTTACTTTTACTAGCCATAAGTATTAGGTGAAACAATGCAATTCGTGATTTAAACCATGTTCACTGTCTTGCATACATAATTGGCAAGACAATACTATCATATTTTGAAACGTAATTATCGAATACAATAAATACATATTATAAATCTCTCTCTTATAACTTAAGCTTTAAGGTGGGGTAATTCAATATAGTATCAAAGGGTTCTTAGGTTCAAGTGTGGCTACCACCTATTTAAAACATAAAAGTTGTCCATGTACAAGACTCAAATACAAATCCTACTTGCACGTTTGACGGCGTGTTTAGATGAGGTAGAAATTCAACAGTAAAATTCATGTGACATGTAATGCAGTTATCCAAAACAAGTGGGTGTTGGTTCCTCCTGCTGTTCAACATCTATTAGTTAACATCTTTTTGAAGCCAATAGATTATAGATGGGAAAAACAAAGATTGAAATCTGGGCTAGAACCAACACATAAGAAAATGAGACAGAGAAAAAGGTAATAGAAGCAAACAAAAAGATTGAGCCAGCCTCTTTGCCACTGTCAAGCAGTATCATGGGAACCAAGATTTGTCCGTAATGGTCTATTTTACATTTAATATATTGCACTGTTTGATAATCTAATATAGATTTTTGTACATAACTTAATAGCTAGTATTTTTTCAAGAATATAGAGTGAAGCCTACCCTGTTATCAGACCTCTGCTCATGTAGCTCTACAGCATTTTAAATAATCTTTTGATGCCTAATTGCATTAAATTCCACGTATCGATAGAAAATATTCAATTGCACCAAAATTTTTAGCCACCAGGATGTAGTTATGGCCATTTGATCAATGACGTAGCAACTGCTGGGAGACCTGATTTCTGAACTCATTTCAGAATAATGATTCTTGCAAAAGTGATGTTTGTACCTAGAACGGATTAAGCATGGACAGTTGACAATTCTTTTTTCAATTTGAAACGAAGCAGAAAGGACACAGATCAATTCCCTTTTTTATTTGGGAGGCTTCTGGTTAATTAGCATTAGATCTACCCTGGCAACGAGCCTTTTTTGCTCATCCATTGGGGCAAATATCTTTACACTCATGCATGCTCATCCTTGCCTTTTTTTAGGATGAAAATGAGTGGGCTGTGATTGAACCTCTACCATCATATGGCCGAGGCCGGGACACAGAAGGTGGAAGATTCATTAGCCTTATATTCGGAACTAACCTCACAGATGTAGTAATAACAGGTACCAAGCAAATGATTTGAGAGTTGAGCCACTGGTATCAGAATGTCCAAAAAATCATGGTGGTTCATGAGATAACTAACTTCTTGCGTTTGATTTTCAGGGGAAAACGGCACTATTGATGGCCAAGGAGCTCTCTGGTGGGACAAGTTCCACAAGGGAGAACTGAAATACACGCGGCCTTACCTGATCGAAATAATGTACTCGGATAATATCCAAATTTCTAATCTTACATTGATCAACTCCCCATCATGGAATGTTCATCCTGTATACAGCAGGTAATCTAATCCATCTCGTTGATCTGAAGTTGCGTTCTTTTGATTCTGGATTTTTGTACTGCAGAATAGTATTAATAGGTCAGTCTTCATCAGTAGATTTATATAAGGCATAAATCAATGTCAAAAGTTTAATTTCTCTTCTGAAATGCAGCAATATTATTGTTCAAGGCATCACAATTATTGCACCGGTCACATCTCCAAACACCGATGGGATCAATCCAGGTAATTCAGTCTGAAGATTAAGCAACTCTTGCACAAAATACAATTGCAAATTACACGTTGCACGGCTAAAATGATTTTGATGATATAGATTCGTTTTTTGTATAATATTATATTCAGACTCTTGCACGAATATGCGGATTGAAGACTGCTACATTGTCTCTGGAGATGATTGTATTGCTGTTAAGAGTGGTTGGGACGAGTACGGAATTGCTTTTGGGATGCCAACCAAACAGCTTGTTATTAGACGACTTACCTGCATTTCTCCATTCAGTGCTATGATTGCCCTGGGCAGTGAGATGTCTGGAGGTATCCAGGACGTCCGGGCTGAAGATATCGTTGCTATAAACACAGAATCAGCAGTGAGGATCAAGACTGCAATTGGAAGAGGAGCCTATGTCAAGGACATATATGTTAGAGGCGGAACAATGAAAACGATGAAATATGTGCTCTGGATGGCAGGAGATTATGGTTCTCATCCAGATGAAAAATATGATCCAAATGCAATTCCTGTGATCCAGAATATCAATTTTCGCGACATGACAGCCGAGAATGTTACCATGGCAGGTAGCCTGGTGGGAATTTCAGGCAACCCTTTTACTGGAATATGCATATCTAATGTAACCGTTGAGTTAGCGAAAAAGGCAAAGAAAATTCCTTGGAACTGCACGAACATTGCCGGGATTTCAAGTGGTGTGACTCCTCAGCCTTGTGATCTGTTACCGGACCAGGGATCTAAGGATGTTTCGCCCTGTAATTTCCCAACAGATAGCCTACCAATTGATAACATAGAAGTTCGGGGATGTTCTTATAGAAGGAAATATTCATGAAAAATATGTATCACCATTAGTATTAATTTCGAAATCTCTCAACCTGAAAGGAAGAAAAACAGTTGTATTTTATGGCACAGATAACCGATTAGTTAAGCTGGATAGAACTTTTGTGTTTTACATTATTGTATGTTTAGCTAGCCATGTACTTAATGGTGCATATTTGTTAGGCTAGCTTCTCTTGCTTCTTTTACTTTTCATTTTCAATGTAATGGCCTTATGACCCAACCTACGTACTTTTCATTTTTTTAATAAAATACAAACTGCTTACTTATAAAAAAAAAAAAAAAATCTGGTTCAATGTGTGAATGATTAAGCTTGCTTAACAGAGGACTTAATTGTAGATAGTTACAAGATTAATTCAAGATTTCTCTCTGCATTTTTTGCCATCAAGTACCCATAAAGCCATATTGTCCTCTTCCAATCTTTGCTATTATATATCCTAAATGTGGTTATAGAAAATGTTTCAATAGGGCTGGCCAGATGAATGGCAAGTGAGGCTGCATGTGCGGCCCACTCTCACATATGGAAGTCGTTTTCATTTGGTCTAGCGGATAGAAGTGCAACCCATGTGGTTACGTAATCTACAAGGCATTTTCATTTTAATATCTGCACCATCACGTAAAAGATCCGCCCAAATTTCAAACTTCGCAAATTCAAACCAATTTACATAATAATCATGGATAATTGTTATATTTGTTTAATAGCATGCAGTAATTATGTTACATAGACAACATGTTTGTTGGATTGATGATGAAAGAATGTGTTTTCTCCTCCTTCTCTCTAGCCTAGGCCGTCCACCACCATCAGTTACTACATTCCACCTTTCGTCCACCACATTGGATGTTTTAGCTCTACCTCTCCATACACCTTAAGCGGCTATTTTTCTTGTTCATTACAACTTTGTTTATGTTTTTCATCTTCTTTTCTTCCTCCATGCCAAAAAGAAGAATTCCTAAACCTTCATCTTTGAATAGACAACCTAGAAGTAGTGCTAGGCTTCAAGCCATTGCTATAGCCATTAATGAAGCACAAGAAAGAGACTCAACACCTCCTCTTGACATGGAAGATCCATCTTCCACATCAAGCCATGAATCTTCACAAAGGCTAAACCCTAGCTTGGGTCAAATGGAAGGCACTTGTTCCTCTCTTCCTAGTCAAGTTTTGAGACCTTCTTCTCTACCTCCTAATGTCTTTTTCTCTCCCATTTCCCCTAATTTTTCAGCTGGATATGCAACTCCATTAAATCAAAATTTCAACTTAGGTTCAAACCCTAACCATGTCTAATTAGGGTCTTCATCTTCCCCAATCTTGAACCATAAAGGTACAACCCTTCCTCCATCTTCTTTTCATCCTTCCACATTCCCTTTTCCCCCATTCCCCCTCATATTGCCATGGGCAGTGCTGATCCCAGCTAAGCAAATACCCCGAAGGGCAGAGGTCCACTAGTGATGCCACATATGCATGTATTGTCCACTTTGGGTTACTACATTGGGCCCCTCACGGTTTTGTCCCTTCCCGCCTACTTGGACTAGAAAAGGCGCCTACACGGATAAAGGGACACTTCCACTTATATCAAGTAGCCCAGAACCCTCTGCAGTCGATATGGGATATTACATCCGCCTCCCTTTGGGGACCTAGTGTCATCGCTGGCATAAAGACCGAGCTGCTCTAATACCACTTCTGTAACGCCCCGCCTAAGTGAATACCCCGAAGGGCAGAGGCCCACCAGCGACGCCACATATGCAGGTATTTTCCGCTTTGGGTAACCATATTGAGCCCCTCACGGTTTTGTCCTTTCCCGCCCACTTGGACTAGAAAAGGCGTTTGTACGGATAAAGGGACACTTCTATTTATATCCAGTAGCCCAGAACCCTCCGCAGTCGATGTGGCATATTACAGTGGAAGTACCGTGACAGAGGCTATTGGTTTTGCCCATGTTTCAGCAGTATTTTTCTGCACAAATTCGTCAAATGGTAGTATTATTAGCCTCTTAATCTCTCATGTTTTGGCCTTTAATCCCCCCATTCTACCTCATTTCCTCATCCCTCTACCCCTCTCATTTCCTCATCTTTCCCAATCTATTGTGATACTACACAAACTTTGTCTTTGTCTCACCCTCTCCCTATTTCCTCCACCCCATTGAAATTTTATAATCCAATACTTAGTTTTGAACCTTCATCCTCGCTTAATATCAACCATCCTTCAACCTCTATTTTAGGCCCCCTCTCCCACCTCTAAAAATGCATCTAAGAAGCCTAGCTTTAAAATGTGTTTGGATTGAGGGGGGGAAAGTTTAATAAAGGAGAGGAAAAAATAGAATCATAAAAGAGAGGAGAGGAGATGATTAGATAATGTTTGGATTAGATAATTTGAGAGAATGAGAGTATCATAAAAGATTATGTATGTCTTTTATTTGGATTAGAAAAAAAATGGGAGGGAGGGATAAATTTTATGAGTAAAATGACTTTTATGGAGGAGTTAAAGTCTATCTCCCCACCATTTTACCCCAAATTGGGGTGAAAGAAAAAAATGGGCTTGGGAGGGATTGCTTTAACCCCTCCACTTCATTCTCCCATTGGAAAACTCCCAAAACAAACAAGGGAGAGAATTTTTCTATCTCTCCCTTTACTCCCCTTTCCCCCTATTCGATCCTTTCAATCCAAACAAACCTTTAATGCTCATCTTCAAGCTCCATCAACCTCTAATTGGAAGAATATATTCATGGGTAATTTGAAGCAATCTCTCTCCTTGAGCAAAGTTGAAGAATTTGAAATCATTGATGGGAAGAAGTTTGCTTGTCCACTACCTAGTGTGCATGACCTCACTGAGACATATTGGAGGTGTTGTTTGATTGACCAATACATAGGTAGCCACCACCTTTCTTCTTGATCAAAAAAGTTATTGATTCTAGATGGAAACCATATGGTGAGGTTGAAATTCAATCTCTTGCTAATGGATTGTATCTTTTTAAGATTGATACTGAGGCTACACTTGATAAAGTACTTGAGCAATTATGGCATGTGAATCGTCACCCCTTGTTACATAGAAAATAGGATCCTAACATCCAACTTGTTAATCTTACTTGTGATAAGGTTCCTATTTGGATGAAACTTACAAATGTGACATTGAGTTTGTAGTCTCAAAAAACATTTAACTATATTGGTAATAACCTTGGTACACCCCTTCAAATAGATTCAAATACAGAGTCAATGTCTTACCTTAGTTATGCTAGAATTTGTGTTGAGATGAACATTGAAGAAAACATGTCGGATTATACTTTTGTCAAGCTCAAGAATGAGGCCATTACGAAAATCAACATTGAATATTATTGGAAGCCCTCAAAGTACACTCATTGTAAGGTAGTAGGTCATACTCTTGCAAATTGTGCTAATGTTTATTTATCTAAAGAGCAAGAGAAGACTACCAAACCTACCTTCGAATGGCAAGTTGTCTCCAAAAAAGCACTAGGCCCAACCTCATATTCTCAAGATGTTGTTCTATCTTGTAGACAAGAATCCCTCACCAATGACAATGTTCAACGAAGTGCCCAAACTTCAAAATCCCCTTAACCACAAGTTGTGCAATCTAAGAATAAGCATGATGGTTTAAATGTTGGTGATTCAAGTGTTATTGATGAAGAACAAGAAGTGGTAGCACCTTAAGGCCTTCTTTCTCAAGTTTTAAATGACTTCATGAATTCTTCTCACTCTAATTATTATAGTAAAAAGAAGAAGTCTAAATCACTCTTCTCTTAACCTATGAATGTCATGGAAAATTTGGCATCAAGGGAATCGCTAGATTCCTCTTGAAGATCTTTGGGTGTGGTTGTCTTTGTTGGTCTAGTAATCTTTGGGGATTCTTATTTGGGCTCTCTTATTGATTATTTTTCTACTTTGTTGTTTGATATACTTTCTTTGTTGTAGTTTGTTGTTAGGCCTTATTGGTGTAAGTTGTTGTTGCGAGAGCAGTTCACTTGTATCATATAGGTCTTACACGGTTATTTGTGTTTTTCCTAACCTGTGCATTAAGGATAGATTTTTTATTGACTAGGTTTTAATTTGGTCCTTGTGACTTTGTTGTATTTGCCTTTTTTATCCTACCTATATACTTTTCTTTTAAGAATTTCAAATTTTGCTTACTTTACAAAAAAAAAATTATGTTACATAGATTGTTCTTTCTTTAAATATGATGCTTTGGTAATTGGCTCTTGAAGAAAACATGATGCCTTCGCTTCTTGAAAAATAAAAAAAGGTTTACAATATTATTTTACAACATAGCAGTGGGATACGTAAGCGATAAAACTCAAATGCATTTTACAAGAGACTTTTAAACAAGAATTTTAGTTAAGATGCATTTTAGAACACGTCTCGATACGAGAAAATATTATTTTTTTAAAAAGCTCTAGGCTAACGAAGCAAAATGCAAACTCTGATGTCAAGAGATAATATTGGGTAGGCTCAAGAGCACCTGTACAAGGAAGGACTATTCCAGGCCTGATGGGATGTGCGAACTCCTTAATTGTGATTTCTTGTGAAATTAAGTTGAGTCGACTGATGTTGATCTAGTTGGCTCAATGAGTGAAATGACTGATGCTGATTTAGTTGAAAACTCTAGTATCACGTTCCGAGTCTAGAACTCCAAGCTCGTAAATGAGCCTGGTGTTATGGCATAAGAAATAATTATTTGAACTTCTAATTAACTGACCCAAAATAATTAACTCAAGTTATTCCTTGTTGGACTTTGGGCATATTTCACCCAAGTTGGGGTGGCCCAATTAATTGATCCAAATAATGGAGGCCCACTACTTCATATGAAAGGGAAAACCTAAAAACAGAAAATAAACGTTCTGTGGGTTTTAGCCTCCAACAAAACAAAGCAAAAACTCTCTCTACACTATTGGCTTTTAGGTTGTGGACAGAAAGTATATGGTCTAGTACTATACACTACGACTCCTTGCAAGTGCAATGGAACAAACGCAATCATTGATTACTCGATTCCGCAATTTCGAGGTATGTGTGAATATCTCACTCTAAACCAAAACCATTTCTATATAAATATGTGTTATTAATGCTACATCTTTGAGATCTGTAGTATAGCAAGTTAGGCATATAAGGGCAAAATAGAATGAACAGACTCGCAAGAGAATATCTTCGGAGGTTGTGATTTGCACAATTCTATTTGTCCCGTGTAAAAGTTGCCTAGCTACTAACTCCACAATAAAAATGTTTGGAGAAGGCTTGCGTGCTAGTTTTCAATTGTCTTGAATTCATCCTAAAATCTATGGTCCAAAGAATGATAGGGCGAGGCATGAGGCCTCACATTTCGTTACTCTTCTCAAAGCTATCACAAGTGTTGGTCTTGTCCTTTTTGTTCTCACATGTCCGAAGTTTAACTGCTTTGGACGATATTCTAATCATGTTGAGAATCAAACCAACATAATGAGAAATCTTTGAGGACCGATCTAGTTCGGTGATATTGATTTGATTTGTTCAAAATAATTTGTGATGAAAACGGTATGGCATGAGGGCAAAATATTCCTGGCACTTTGCAACTATGAGATGTTGTAGAAGAAAGAATAAAACCTCATTGGATGTGGTTAAGTATATGATGGCTCATGTAGATTTTTCAATTTTGTGTTGAGAATAAATAATTGACACATAGATGTCTACTTGACCTAGAGGCCTAGAAATCAGTCACTTCAACTCTCAATGAGTCATGAACAAGTGGTAAACTAGTCCATGATGACTTATGAACCGTATGAGTTGACTACTTTTGTTCATGACATTTTTCATGTGAGCTTGAGAAATTTTAACCGAAAGGAAATATGTGTATTTTCATTTGGTACTTTGAACACTCCGAAGGGAATGTTCATTGCTGAACAGATAGTGGGAGTGTGTCTAAACTCAACATTCTTGGATGTAGAATTCCCTAATAGGAGATTCAGTTATCTGAATTGAATGCTCTTAATGATCCTATCCCTCATAAATTTTCAATTGAAAGGAGAACTTATTTTCGTTCACTGATCCAAGTAAGAGATATACATCGGTTTTGTGGTGTGTGGTTTGGTCAACTTGAATTTGTTTCAAGATCACAGTGAGTTTGTCTCATAAACAAGTAAGTTTGTCTCATAAACCGGTTTGTGGATCATGTTCACTTACAATAGTAATATCGGTTTGATCAAATTGAATATGTTTCGTAATCAATGTGAGTTCGTTTCACTACCGAGTGATTATGAAAATAATTTTTTCATATGATTACTGGTTAAGATGATGATGAATCTTAGATAGTGGTTGAAATTATCTCATCTTTTTGTAAGGGAAAGTTGGATGAAAAACAATGGAAGAACAATTGGATTTAATATCAAATAGAAGCTCGCAAGTGACTAAAAGTTGTACCCAAAATTGAGGGTATAACTTGCAAGCAAATCTTCTTTCGCTGTTAGATTTGTCTCTATTCACCTATTTCTGATCATGTCACCCAATTGAACCTCAAATTACATCAAATAGATATGAAGGTGGTTTACATCAAGTAGATGTAAATGTGATGTTTCTTAGTGGAGAAATGCAAGAAGAATTCATTGTGTATGATCTTCAAATGGTTCAATAAGGCATATGTGTAAATGTCAATTGATCTGAGAGTAGATATGTGATTCTATCTCTCTAGATAAATGATGTTATTGATCAGAAATGACAAGGAGTATAAAATCACTATTAGAAAGTGGTTAGTTGTCCTTAACTGTGTGGGATAAACGACATTGGTAGAGTAGATTGTGTGTTAAGAGTCAAGATCCAGAGGGGTCAATCTAAGATTCTTGTTTTTGTTGCAAGAGTCATATGTCAAGCAAGTTTTTGAGTGACTCCACACACAAGTCTACAAACCTATAGATTCTCCTATAACTGAGGGAGAAAACCTACGCTAAGAGATGTGTCCCCAATGCCAGAATAGGCTGATAAGATAAAATGTTCCTTATTCAGTCACCATGAGAAGCCCTATATATATTGTGGTATATACATGGCTAGATATTCATTTTTTGCCATGGAATTGATATGTTGTTATCAATCACAGTCTTAGACAAGCTTGTTGGAGCATTGTCAAAAGAATCTTGAGGTATTTGAAAGGCAATTTAGATGTTGCCTATGCCATTGAAGTGTTGATCTCTTTTGAAAGAGAACCACATATGCTAACTTGGGTGTCCTCCTAAATGAGTGTAAAGTTACCTCTTAGTATGTTTTCTTGCTAGTCAATGGCACGACTTCATAGAATGGCAAGAAACAAATATGCATAGCATCGTCAACTGTGAAAATTGAGCTGTATGGCATGCTCAGTAGCTAAGCAAGGAGGCAATATGGCTTGAGAAATTATGATGGACTTAAGATGAGTCAATTGCTAAATGAGCAATGACGATTTGTTGTGTCCAGTAATTAGCCATCACATTTGTTAAGGTCCCTAAATTACATGGCGAAACTTAATACATAGACATCATGGCTTTGTGTCATAAAATGAAATGACTGTGGATCACTCACCTGCGCATGAGATGGCAGCGACCCTCTCAATAGGTCTATATCTAGAGATATACATTTGTTGCAACAGAATTTCTAGGTTTGCGTAGGACTTGATGTTGATGTTCTGAAAAGTATTATGTAATTACTAATGTACTCATACTGATGAGTATTTGATGCCAGTTCATAGTGAACAAAGTTTTCTTCATGTATTTGCTTAGTGCCTTATCTTTGTGATAAATGTGGAAGAAATCGATTATGAGTATGCTAGCACATATTGGCATCGAAAAGTACGTCGACGGGTTAAAAAGATTGGCTCTCTCATACGAACAATCGCCTCTGGCGCAGTGGGAGCGTGCAAAGATGAGACATAATGAGTTGGTTAGTATTCGTCGGAAATGCTATACTCATTCAAGTGTCGCCTTGAATATTGTCGAGGATTAGTTCTAACGACAATCACCAAGATAAGACCTCTTATTGCATATATTGCAATTTAAGATTGATATATGATTGGTATGGATACCCACGATCCATACGTAACTTGTCAATAGCCAAATGTGAAACCTCGGTAACTGTGTGTATTAGGTTCGAGGATTCAGGTTGATTACTAAGTGATAACCAGACCAAGATCTGTACGGTGTTTGGGTAAAGTTATGACGTACACCCTATTTTGAAGGAAATCACACCGTAACTCATGTATCATACCGTGAGTGCTATAACGATTACATAAGGAAGTTGATGAATAAATCCCAGTTTCATCACTGTGTGAGCCCTTGAAGCTTCGAAGGCTTCTCTTGTGTGCCCTTAGTGACCTACATCCATATTCTAATAATTCAAGTTCAATGTTAGCTACTTTGATATGTTGTCTAAGGATCACAATATATTAGGTCACATGGAACATGTCCAGGAAAGCAGTTGACTTGACTTAGAGGAATATTGGATGAAGGGAAAACTGTTCGCATTGAGTGTTGCGTATGTTCATTGGTCGACCAGATATAAAATCTCTGTGATTGAACGATCTTAGTGATTGAATATAACTACGAATATATGCTTGAGATTTTAGTCGTCAAACATGGCCTAGGAGGGATTGGGCATGTATTGACGGATGTGAACTTAATTGGTCTAGGGAACAATGAGACTCTATCTTTCTTTGCAGGAAGTAGCTCCCGTGTTATCCCTAACAGGTACACGATTTTAGAACCTCCACTTGGTGCGAGCTCGCGAGTCGCACGACCTATCTGCCAATATGACTTATGAGTGATTTGGAATTAGTTTCCAAGAGAGATGTCATGGGATACGTTCACACCCCACCTTGTGTGAGTCGGAGATGTTGAACTTTGGGCATATTTTACCCAAGTTGGGGTGGCCCAATTAAGTTATCCAAATAATGGAGGCCCACTATTCCATATGAAAGAGAAAACTTAAAAACATAAAACAGACGTTCTGTAGGTTTTAGCTTCCAACAAAACAAAGTAAAAATTCTCTCTACACTCTTGGTTGTGGACAGAAAGTGTATGGTCTAGTACTATACCTACGACTCATTGCAAGTGCAGTGGTACAAACACGATCGTTGATTATTCGCTTCCGCAATTTCGAGGTATGTGTGAATATCTCACTCTGGGTCAACATTCTTTATACCCACAATAATATCACTTATAAACTACTCACAAACACTATCTCCCACTGAAATGAGATATTACATCTGATCTGATCAATTATCATAAATTAGATCGAACTTGTTGTATGGAGGTGGGTTGCAACCAGTTAGCACGAGTCGAGCCTGCTTCATCATTTAGGATATTTGGACTTGGACCAAGATAAGATTTTGGCGACTCGAGTAAGAAGATAATTTAAGCAAACCAAAATCAGTTAATGTATGTATACCAAATGTGTTTGAAGATCTCATTCATCAGTCAATATATATACAATTTCTCAATCATCCACCACCAAATCAAAATCAAATGAATGCTTGTTGCAAAATCTCTCAATTCAAAATGTTACAGTCGAACGCACAACCTGGATATAAATAGAGGAAAACCAAAAAAGAAAAAGAAAATTATGAAACCACATCTTCACACGTAATGAGAGAGTGAGAGCATATCGGCAATTGAAAAATCAGGGTTCGAATCTCATGGGATTGGGGCCAAAAAAAACTCATGACCTTTTCATTCATAGAGATGATGGATAAGAAATCATCATTCCAGTGCTTGTGGTTACCGATTCAAATCCATCCCCACCTAGTACTTGTCCTTCGGCTTGCAATTGATCCCAAAATAAATAGCTTGAGCTTTGCTGTGTTTCGACCCATTCATTTAGCTCTTGTTTCTGCAGACAATCAAGTGGTAAATCTCCTTCCACATTTAAACTACAAGTGCGCATCTCTGTAGCCACCATATTTTCTATGCTTTCAAGTGGTGGCAAATAACTTGAATCCAGGGCTATTCCTTGAACTTGGTGCTGGTTAGTCGACCAAATTCCAGAGCTTGACGAAGCCGTTTCTTGGAAAATATGATCCATTCGATGCAGATTATTGCTGCTGAGCCCTTCTAGTGAACCAGTATCAAACATGAACAACGAGCTAGGCGTAGGAAATATAGCATCTTGAAGCTGACCCTTCATTTTTGCAGCCATATCTTGGTGATTCAACAAGTTTGATTGGCTAGAGGTATAAAAGATTTGTGAATTTTGCTCCATGTTAGGTGTTGTACTGCTTGCAGGATTGGTAGAGGGCTTTCGTATCTTCTTTCTTATCCAAGAATTCCAGTAATTCTTTATCTCATTGTCTGTTCTTCCAGGCAAATGGCTTGCTATGTGAGCCCATCTACAATTTTCTCATCCATGTTACAACATTAAGTGAAAAAAGTATTACTCTAGAAAATTAATAGAGTGAGTGCTAGAATAAAAAGTATAGGAAGTGTTCCACTTTTACTCAAGGGTGAATGACATTAAACCCTTTTATAATTTGTCGAAATTGTATAATACCTACTTGTATTTTTAAAAGTCTCTTATAATTCCCGTGGTTGCTAAAATTAAGCAAAGTACACCTGTTCGAGAGACATAAGCGTTATGAGAGAATTTTGAGAATACATGAAAGTATTTTGTACTTTCAACAAAACTACTAGAGGACTTTTGTCATTCACCCTTTACTTAATTGCAAGTGAATTATAATGAATACTTGGAAATAATTTGTACAAGAAATTATATATCAATTTTTTTTTACTAATCATTTATAATATTTTATATATATATATACTTAATTGACATACTAACCAACTAAACATAACGTACAAGGTGATAAAGAGAGATATCTAACATTTACTTTCAGCATGGTACCTAGACCTGTATAATCAATTAAAAGCATTATTTTCTGATCAGAAAGGACTTTAATTTGACATCGCCTTCTTCACGTCATCAAGAATGAGAATTGACACTTCCAGTGCAAACTACTTCGAAAATGAAACCACTTCAAGCTACTACTATACGTACATGCATGAATACATATCTTAATACTACTATCATGTACAATCTTGCTTAAAATGCTTAATTTTGAAGCTTAAGTATGTTTTTTTGGGTCGAAAGCTTAAGTTCAAAGTTGCTTAAAATTAACATCTTGGACAATGGTACAACGACGATGTTCTCTACATCAACCTGATTTTTTCTAATTTTGGATTGCAAGAACCCTAGAATATGTTAAGCTTCGAGCAAGTGGAACATCTTCAAATTGATTGAATCTTGTAATAATAGATTATATAGATGTAAGCTCAGCAGAAGAGTTGGTGTGGATGGTCAGACAGTGACTTGTTATAATCAGAATCAGAAGATTTGAGTTTGAAGCACGATTTCGATTTCCATTGTGCAATAGAAAATAAATTATATAGATGCAAGAAGAGATGCCCAAGAATGAAAAGATAGAGAAGAAAGATGCTAAAACCTGTTGCCCACAGCCCCATGAAGGCTGATGATCAATTTTTCCTCCTCTTCAGTGAACCTTCCTCTCCTTATGTCAGGCCTTAAATAGTTAATCCATCTCAAGCGACAACTCTTACCACATCTTTGAAGCCCTGGAACAAAAACAACATCAAACATTCCATTAGGCTTGTCACATGCTTGATATATTGTATTTAAAATATTTTATTTTTGCTAAGTCAGCAAGTGTCTCATTTTTACTCCACTATCCAATGTATTACAAGGTGAAGTCTAATGACTTGTTACACAAATTCGATATAAGCGAAAGGTCGCGAGTTCTTGAATTTGTTAGATTGTAGCTCTAATACCAGTTTATTAGAAAAGAGGACACACACAAGCACACAAAACAACGGAATCACTCGTTAAAAATATTGTGTGATTCTGTTGCTTTGTGCGTGTGCCCGTGTGACCTCTTCCCCAACACCGAACCCCCATTAGTAATTGAAATGTTCCTATACTTAAGCCATGAATAAGTGAAGTAAGAAAAAATGCATTGAGAATGAGGGTGGTATTAACAAACCAGCTTTCTCTGGTACTTCACTCCAACAGCCATAGCCATGTGTACTGATGTATTTAATGAGTTTTTCATCTTCCTCAGGAGACCACAGACCCCTCTTAACCTTTTGCTGGTTGCAGCAAGTGTGGTGCCCCATTTTTTCACTTGCCTTTTTTTTCTTCTACTATATTTATATATAATTAAAGCTATCACACTATTGGCCCGTCTTTATATATATGTTGCAAGTAAAAGGGAGCCGACATTTTCCCTAGAAGGGGCCCCTCATATAGGCCACTATATGTTCTCAGCTAACCCTAAAATGACGTTTCATCAACTTCGTAATGAGTGTCGTTTTGAGTCTCTCTACGTAGACATGTATTATGTAACCAACTTTTACGTAGCCTAATCTTGCCGGTTTCATAGCTAGCCTCCTTTTTCCTTTCATAAATCACGTACATTTTGACTTATGTATGCTACAAATGTTAATGGATTCATGTTTCAATTTGGAAAAATTATTGTATCCGTTCGAATTGATGAGTTAATTTATTACATAATTGACAAAATATATACATTTAAATCTAATCAATATATGAAAAATTGATATAATATCAATTTAAATTGATTAAAGAGTTTCCTTCAGTTTCTTCTTTTGCCCACGTTTAGTAATGTTATGATCAAGTTCATGTATGACTACAATTTGGACTTACTTGACAAGCAAAGATCGGTCGTTGAAAACTTGTCCTTTTGGTTTTAGTTCCTTGTTGTAATCATGTGATGCAATGAAGCATTGATTATTCAATGTTTTCATGGAAATATAATCTAGTGTCGGCAATTGTTATAATCCAAATGACAGTGGCGTTCGTAGCACTGGTTTTTCACATTCTCCTTCTCACCCAAATGAAATGTGGGATGAATCAAATAGAGAATCCATAGGTATTTGAACCCGAGTATCCACTTTGTTTTTGTCAAGGAAAAATGAGTATTCTAGAAAAATTCATAGAATTAGACCTAGGAACTTCTCTTCTTAATTTAAAGAAATGATCAAAGAACATCACCATTTGATTTTGTTTTTAGTATATGCGTTCTGAGAATATCCGCCCAAGTGCTATTTTTAGTCAAAGTTTTGATACTTGATCTGAATGAGATGTTCAAGGAGAAGTTATATATGTTCTTGAAGAGAAATGGAAATTTATGACATAGTCAAAGAGGGAAAAAGTGAAAGAAGAAACCAGAAATTAATATGTATTTTAATTGAAAGAAATTAAAGAATGGAAAACTATTTTGCAAAAAAGAAACCAACAATCAATAAATATACTCAGAGGAAGAAGTTAGAGAATAAAAAATAAAAATAAAAAAACCATTTTTCAAAGAAGAAACCGACAATTAATAAATACTTTAATTCAAAGAAATTAAAGAGTAGAAAACCTATTTTCGTTGGTTCAACGTTTGTAGATTTTGTCCTGTTATAGAACACATTAATTCATGTAACAGCTATTCTTGGAATAGAATGAAAACCAGCTAATTATATCAAATCTTGGGTATGAAATTTCTTATTACGTGTCAAAAAAGAAATATCTTATTACGTTATTAGAGAACTCAAATCCCTTTTTTTAACGTTAAAAATATGACAGTTTGAAATAATTTGACTCAATTATATTATAGTTCTACATACCTCTACTTAGAAATGATTTTTCTAATTACTTTGGTGAAGTTTGTGTTCTGTGTTTCTAATTATTTCGAATTATTTCACTTCTTTTTCATGGATATATATTATTTTCTTAAGACACATAAGGAACAAGGCGTGAAGCTCGAACTATAAATGTGTCCCATGTACTATATAATTCATGTCTCGTACTTTGAATCTATACAAATTGTTGCTTATTATTGTTGCTTTATCAACAAGAATATCAAACGTCTACTGCCTATGAGGAACGTCAATAGGTGTCATCATTGACGCCATTTCACTCAAATATAATGTTTGTTGATTTACAAATTTCTTGAAAGAACCATATATAGGGTTTCATATGAAAACTTTCAGACTTCTAATCTGAACTTACTGTGTCATTTGCTATATTCTTCTTGATTTTTCTTAGATTTTAGAGAATTCTTATATATGTAAGTAACTCAAAAAGGTTAAAATAACAAGTAATTCGAGTTAGTTTCAATTAATGAAGGAGCGCAGTTCTCAAAGATTAAGTAGAGTAGTCGGGTTGGTTATAAATAATAAAGGTCTCGAGTTCAATACTATGCACCATAAAATTTGTAGCTGTAGAATGGATACACTGTAGTGCTACATAATTAAATTGAGTTACTCATCATCGAAAAAAAAAAAAAAAAAATGGAGCATTTGTGCTCATGACACATGTGGCATCTGTTCTCTGCTGCTTTCATTTTGTGATCCATCCATATAGTGATATGCATGTTCTTATCTATTTCAGTATAAGGAGTAAATCTTTTCTGGGTTTCAATGCTTCACAATTAGTGAGTGCATTTTTAAGCTCTTGAGAAGTCCATTGTACTGATATTTAAAATCTACCCATCCCTAAAACGTTCCATAAAACAAAAACAATAGATAGCTATAATAGCAAACTTACTAATTCTGGGGGGGTGATTTTTTAAGTGATTCTATATTTAGCTAGATATGCTCCCATGCAAGCGACGAGAACAGAAAGGACAGTTTAATTAGTATTCAACCTCCTATCCATAGAGTTAATACCGGGACAGTTTAGTGATATCATTAAATTCATATAATCAATACTTTATAGCAGGATAAAATTTGATTTTATTTGATTAGATTCGATTTACTTAATTTAAATCGATAACAATTGGTACATGAGATCGATCATCATATATACTATATTTACTAAAATCATGTTTTATATATACAAATACGTATAGAGAGATCAAATTATAATATGTAGAGATCGAAGCATTGACATGACAATGCGATATCCGTCGATTGATGCAACTCATCCACCATAATTGATGTGAAGATATGGCTTTTGCTTAAGTTCTGAGGAAGCTGAATTTGAAAGTAATAAAAAAATCATATGAAAAAGGACACTATTGAAAAGTAGAATGATTATTCTTAGCTTTAAGGGGGAGCAATAATTATATAAGTGCGATTTGGGCCTACCATGAGATTAAGAATCAAATTAGTGAAAAGACACTGGGGTTTTTGCCTTTAAAAGCGAGATTGATTAGATTAATTACTCATCGATTGATGTGATTTCCACCACAAGCCCTTAATTGTGGCCCTCAAGCACTGTGTGTTTATTAGTTGCATAATTAGTGTTGTTTTTTGGATCATCATTGGTTGTACAAGTAGAACTACAGACATTTTATGGTGGTGTCTGGGATTAATTGTTTGTTTTCATTGCCACATCAGGAAAAACGCAAATAACATATTGTATTCATTTTTTTAACAAGTACACTTCTGCTGCACCCCCAACACATATACTAAGTCAGTCAAAAGTATAAACCTAATATGTAACAAATGTGTTTTGAACTTAGGCATGCTGGGTTCTACCTCTCTTTGTTGCCACTAGGGTACCCCCTCTCCCCCCTCCTCTCCCTCTTTTTTTTTTTTACAAAATAAGCAAGTGACTTTAATTATTTATTTTCAAAACCTCTGTATAAACTAGGCTATCCTCTTGCGGGGCAACATATTGTATTCTTTATTTTCTATAAATTTGTATATGTTTTACAGAAAATTCTCCTATGAGGTCATTCGACCATCTGATTCACTCACACACTAGTGTGTCCCATTACATGTGAGTCCTATTTTTGTATCACGGTCACATCGCCGTTGCTTAATGGAGAATTGGATAAATGCATAACAATATGGAAACCATGCACTGTTGTGTCGACGCGGATTATGTTTAATCAGGTCCAAGATGAGGTTTACATGGTTCATGTCCCTTGCAATGGGCAGTATAATAATATCAAGACTATAACACACAAATTAACAACCGTATACTAAAAAATATTTTTTTAAAATAAAAATTAATTAATTTCTCATACTAAAGATACACAAAATTATATACATATATTTAGAAAAGTTTTAGGATTAGTGGGGCAGTTGATGTTTTATCACATAAAATACTCGTAAAATATACACACCATTAGCTTGCCCTACTTCATAAGTGTTAATGAAACTAGTTTCCAAAGAACAGGGTAGGGCATTTGAACTACGAAATTGTTTGGACTACGAAAGTATCGATCAATTAACAAAGAGGGGATAATTATTTGAACAAACAGTCAACGATTTAAAATATTTAGGACTAATGTGATCATAAATTTAGAGTAGATTTACAATTTCTTTTCGAAAGAGTAGTTTGTACCGTGTAATTAAAATCGACAACTAGAAATAAAAGTTCTTCTTTGTTATTTATGATTTTACTCGTATTCATTCATAGTTTTTAAAAATTATTTCTTTCTATTTTTTGAAACCATTTAACTTCTTGAGAATATTTGAGAAATCTGATTTTACGTCGGGATGTCACTCCATGCTCGGGAATGGACAAGGTTTCTGGTCGGGTCGGTTGTTTCTACCTTCCGTTATTACTTCGTTTTGAGTCTTAATCGCTAATTAATTCCAAAGATTGAAATTATTCCCCATCACAACCAAAACAGAAAAAAGGAAAAAAAATGCTAACATTCTCTCATTTCACTTACCATGCACTTCATCCACTACTGTTATGTTACATGCTTACCTGAACGGAAGTTGAGTTATTTGCCAAAAAATTTCATCGAGTCTTAAAATGCGCAAGATAATTGTCACCAATATCAGAAAAGGTGTTAATAATAAATCAGGGCCACCACATTTAGATGAAGAAAGAACGAAGTGACATCATTAGGCTGAGTTGATGTATTTTTTTTTCCTAAAATCAGGTGTATTTGTCACGTATGGTTCTAATATTTCCCTCTTAAAATCGAAATATTTATGTGTTATGAGTGGTTAAAACTTGGAATTAATCCTTTTTCTATCTCCATTTTTCATGCTTGTCTCTCTTATTTTTTTCTTTTTTTTGATCCAACAAACCCTCGAGATCAATCATAATATTATTATAATACTCGTGCAGGGTTTATAAATTTTGAGTCTAGAACATATAATTTTTTTTTCCTCCTCCTCCCCCATGTCCCCCAATGAGACTTGAACCCTAGCATCACCATTGTTAAGGGGTGTAGCCCCCGAGTCTCGTCTAGAATATATAATTTTAGCTTAAGCATAAATATTTTCTATCTTTATAAAAACTCCACATATACATTAATACATATACATATAACCCAATTAAAGGGAATATCTTAATGATTTCTCTGACAAAAAGGGAAAAAAAATCAAAATTACAGGTGGTAAAACGAGATTTCTAGTAAATGATGAGGGATAAAGACCCCTGACTTTCTAGTTTTGTGTTTTTTTTTTTTCTTTGGTTGGCTTGGAAATTCATGGAGTTTGGTTTACTAGTCACATTTGTCTCCCATCAGAACCCATCTTGCTTGATCTGAAGAAGACAAGAAATGCATAAAGGCAAAGCTTGTCTTTATAAAAAAGCAACTATTCGATTCTCAAGACAGCAAAAATTGACATTATTGTTAGGTAAGCTTCACAGGATTGACTTAGGCGGCTATAGAGCTTAGTCTTTTAACAACCATTATTAATAATTGCTTAAACAATGCGCATAGAGTGTCTGCAGTTCATCATCAACACTGATCCTTCCATCACACGTATTTACAAATTAGAAAATGCAACAAATGATTTATAAACTTCTAGGATATGTTTGCTACAATTTATAGGGTAAATACCTAATTTAGTCCAGTATCTTTAATGTTTGTCTCGATTTAATCCATATTTTTCAAAATGTACTATTTTAGTCCACTATTTTTATAATTTGTCCCGATTTAGTCCATATCTTTCAAAATGTACCCTTTAATCCACTATCTTTATAATTTATCCCGATTTAGTCCATATCTTTCTAAATGTACCATTTTAGTCAACTATCTTTGCCATTATGATCAACATTAGTCCTCCACCATTTTTTAATCCAAAAATCTAATGAAATAAGCACGTGCGTGAGTCGTATTTGCAAGGGCAAAAATGTCCGCACACTAAAGTCTTTTTTTTTTTTTTGATTTCATAATAAACCATCTATCAAATACTCTCCCTCAGATCTAACTTTTTTACTCTAAATCCCCAATTTTCTCAAATCCCTAGCCCGAATTTCATTTTCCCGAAACCCCTAATTCTCTCAAATCCCTCATTCTCTTTGCTCTAGATCCCCAAAGAACCTATCATTCTCTCAAATCTCTAATTTTCTCTATGCTATTTTCCTACATTATTAAACCCGAAATCACTAAACCCAAATTCAACAATGGAAGACAATTGATTTTGCAAGAAACCCAGTAAGATGACCACTTCATGGACGGATTCCAACCCAGGTAGGAGGTTCCTAGGTTGTGAACAGTATGAGATGGGTGCATCTTGTGGCTTCTTTGTTTGGGTAGACCCACCCATATGCGAGAGGAGTAAGAATATAATACCTAGGTTGTTGAGGAAATTGAATGAACGTGAGGCTGAGTTGCACAAAAAACAGAGGAAAGTTACGATTTTGAAATTGTTTGTACTGCTGTCGGCTTTAGTGTGCTTGTTGGTGGTGAAAAGTTATGCCTGCTGATATTTTTCTCATGTTGCCTTTGGTTTATCTAACCTCATTTTGTGTAGTAATGCACATCTTGTGTTGTATAAGTGATAGATGTGCCATGGCACCACTGCATTTTGTGTATTAGCAAGTTGGTCGAATATTATGGTTGTAGTAGTTGTTCACTAGTAGTAATTATTGTATGAATCTAGTACTAACTGTTGTATGAATTTAGTACTAATTGTTGTAGTAATCTAGTAGTAATTGTTGTAATTCTTATCTCTCGTGTGTTGTCCCTTTATTTATTTATTTTTTTATTTGAATTTCGATCTTTGTTTTTGCTATGAAAATAACATTGTTTTTTGGATTTTTTATTTTGGGTTCTTATTCTCCATAGACTAGGTCTGGCAATATATAGATGTTTTCTAGTGATATTGCTGAAGATTGAAAGCTAAAATGTAGTCCTATTGTGATGATTACATGCATGAAAGCTCTGTTCAAGTTTTATCCTTATAAGATTTTACCAATGCAAGTCTAACAACTTATAAGCTTGCATGATCCTGGGTATTGGAAAAATTTTCCCTTTATGAAACGATTGGCATTTTATCATCACAAAGAACGGGTGCAAGATGAATCATAAGAAGAATGTTAATGTTGATGGAAATCTTTATGAACTCTACATTAAATGTAGGCAACCTGCAACATCTTTACTAAACAACCTGCCATCTTAATTGGACATGAAAGGTTTTGTAATAAGAATGGTTCAAATTAGCATCATAAAAACCTGTCAACATCTTTACTAAACAACCTGCCATCTTAATTGGACATGAAAGGTTTTGTAATAAGAATGGTTCAAATCAGCATCATAATAATATGTCAACATCTTTACTAAACAACTTGCTGAAAAAATATTCTCATTTGACATGAAATTAGAATCATAGCAACACACCATAACTATCATAAACAATCATAAATACTATCTTCATTGCAAGACACCATAATCCAAAAATATACACTTGTCATAATCCAAAAATATACACTTGTCATAATCCAAAAATATACATTTCTCGTATAACTAATATTTTGAGCATCATATTAACACTTCTTTGTATGAGTTGAATCTGAATTTGACATTGAAGATAAAGTAGAAGTTGGCTTCTGATAGGAACTTGACACTGCAGCTACAAGAGTTTTGAGGTTGACACTCCTATGCCCTTGCCAAGTATATGTACTAGGTTTGATTTTTGAAGATCTTACCGTCACTGGTTTTTCATTTGTGACAGGTGTTGGAGCTCTCATATGTACCCCTGCCCCAGCTGGTAAAAATGGCGGTTTCTTGGTTCGAATTGTAGTGTCATTTTTTTTCCGTTCTCTCATCAATTGTGCACTTTTTGAAGAACAGCTTCTCATGTCATGGCCCTGTTTCAAGCATACTCTACATCTCACTTTCCTTACAGGCACTGTGTTCTTGAATGATTTTGTTCTTCTGCTTTCATGAATCTCCACATTACTAAGAGTTGTATCTATTTGTACATTGGAGCTGCTAGTGTTTACCTGTACTTCAACATTTGCATTAAATTGTCCACCATGCGGTTCAACACTAGCATAATTAGATTGTCCATCATTCACTGTGTTATTTGATGAATCCACTCGCATTTCGCCACTGGAATTTGTTTTTGGGCAGCTCCTTTTTATTGTGGCCCACATTCTTACACAATGAACATTTTCCTTTCAGCCCCTTTCGACCAAGTTTCCCTGATTAGGTACCAAGTTTTTTTGAAGCATACGATTTGGTATTAGAATTAGAATTACTTGGTGCACCTTCATCTGGTTCCCTTCTTCTTGCTTTTTTGGGTCTACCTGGAAGTTTAATTGACTTTGGTGCAAAGGTGGATTATTAGTTGCAGGCCACAAATCTGAACCATTTATTGGGCCAATCACCGGATCATAAGCTCGAAGGTATGCATTCTTGGTGTAACATTCATCCACAAATTCCTTTGGATCAAAACCCAAGCAAGCCATTACACTAACTGCATGTGTACATGGAATACTTGACAGCTCCCACTTTCTACAAGAACATATTTTTTCACCCAAATCAACAACATATTGTTCACCACCAAGACACCTAACTTGAAACTTGACTTCCCCACAAAAGGTAGCACACCAAGGATTGGTCTGATCTTTCACTTGATTAATTACTTTGCAAATCTTTGGGCAAATATTTCCACTGTCTTCTCATCCATTCCCGCTTAGACTGCATACGGGTCATTAAATACACCCTTATCTTTTCAAGCATAACCAATATCGACTTGTCCCTTGCTTCTATAATAGCTGCATTGAAGCTCTCACACAAACTATTTAACAAGATATCACACTTGCTTGTTAACCTGAAATAGGACCTACTCCAA
The DNA here is from genome assembly GCA_037974665.1 of Ehretia macrophylla. Taxonomy (NCBI): domain Eukaryota; kingdom Viridiplantae; phylum Streptophyta; class Magnoliopsida; order Boraginales; family Ehretiaceae; genus Ehretia; species Ehretia macrophylla. Next base: position 33,116,371 of record CM075773.1, on the reverse strand, counting down.
AAATTTGGACGTTCAGCTGCTAACCACTGAAATGCTTTCTTATCAGTATCTTTAAGTTGTGCCATACATGTATTAAAACTCTGTACAAGCGTTGACTTTGCTGCCCTCCACATTATATCATTCAATAATAACCCCCTGTGCAATTTTTTGAAATTGTTATACAAGTGTCTCACACAATGTTTGTGTTCAACACCTGGAAGCATCTCATTGATAGCAGGACAAAGCCCCTACAAAGATAACATATAAGTATGATTAGTAAATCAGTTATAATACAATTACAAATGCATAATCATAAATTTTGATAAAGCTAATATCTTTTGTTTGTCTGTTATAATGACCCACTTCTCCTGTTCCCACATCTCGAAATCTTGGATTAACAAATTAATGAACCAGCTCCATGAACTCTTATTCTCAGTTTCAACAACAGCATAAACAACTGGAAATATGCAGTTATTTGCATCTATGCCAACGACACTCAACAGTATTCCAGGATGTGGCCCTTTCAAGTGACATCCATCTAGACCAATGACTAGTCTACGCCCTTCTAAAAAGCCTATTCTACAAGCATCAAGGCAAATATACAACCTCAGAAATCTATGTTTTCCAGTTTCTGCATCTTCTTCGGTTTCCATTACTACTGTTGACCCAGGATTTGATCTTCTTATCTCTTCACAATAGTTTCACATTTTTTTTATACTGGTCTTTATATTGCCCTTCAATCACTTCTCTGGCTAGAGAAAATGCTTTGTACACCAATTTTCGGCTAACATTCACACTATAATCATTGTGCACTTTTGTTTGGAAATCACTAACTTTTGGATACATGTTCAGTCTGAAATCATCCATATATATCCTGTACAAATGACGGCTCGTTAAATGCTTGTGATTCAAATCTCTACCACATTTGTGCTTATTGTTTAGCCTCCTTATCTGAAATGTATCATTTTCTTTCACATGTGTTCCACAGACAAACCAACTACATCTTCGTCCCTCACATGATGCCTGAATTATCGTTTTGTCATTTCTCACAAACTTCACATTCCTACATTTTTTAATTCGATGTGCATTAATAGCATCCTTAAGTTCCTGACCATTGGTAAAAACCATGCCTAAAACAAATTTTGGGTTACCCATATCTACTTCTGGCCGAAATCTTTTAAATGTTTCACGACCTTCATCATCCTCTGATGACTCAGAACTGCATAGACTTTCATCAGATTCATTCCCAGATGACTCTTCTCTCGTGGGTATATCTTTATCATATTCTATAGCAAACAAGTCATTGTTTTGTTTGAAAAATTCATTACCCTGTTTCCCCTGGTCTTGTTTACTCACTCTTACCGATTCTACAATCTCCTCTATGTTTTGCCCATTTTCATCGTCACCTAAACTATAGTCACTGTCATGGAGCTTGACTCCTTTGAGATATCATTCTCAACCTCAATATCTTCTGTCATCTTCCTCTTCCCTTTATCCCTCATTTTTTCCCCTTTGTAATTATCCTCCACATCAATATCAACCTCATTCCAATTAGCACATGACTCAACTTGGCTCGGATATGTTAAAGGTAACAAATCACAAAACCCAACAATAAACAAATCTATCAACTTTGAAACACTCCCCAATTTGCACATATCCAAAACATCAATATCAGTCATTAAAAATTTCAACCCCCTAACCAAATCTAAATCAGGTACCTTATAATAGAAGTTTGCATACTTATCATATCCCAAATCACTAGCAATCTTGTAAAAAATACTCAATGACATCTTATCATAATGACAATATTCAATAAACTTGATACTTCCACCTACTTACAACTTTTGCCCAAAATCCTTAAACTGACAACCATAGTGTACTTTCAAGGAAAACATATCTGACGAAAAATTCAAAAAATTTAGACATGCAAAAGACGGATTTATGAGTTTACATTTTACAAAAACATATTAAACATAGGCAATCTAAGCATAGAAAGTTAACAACAAACGCAATAAAAAAATCAAAGCAAGAAAGAAAAAATCACTCTTACGACTTTGGGCAGAAAAAAAATCCCACCTTTTATGACTTTGGGCAGAAATTTTTTTTTATGCAATCACTCACTTTAATCAAGATAATGCAATATATGTAGCATCATAAATGCTCTCTGTGTCTCTATTATGTCGCTAATATGATCTGCGTGCTCTGTGTGTCACTATTTGTGTTTGTGTTGTGTCGTGATATGCATGTGTTGTGTGTGTTGATGTGAGAGATCGAAAAAGATCAAAACAACAAAAACAAAATACATTATCCTTTAAAAACAAATACACAAACTATACATACACAAATACATATATGTATATACATATATACATGCACACACGAACAACACGCATAAAGCAAAAAATATAAGACAAAGATTTACGTTTACGAAGGCAAAAAGTATAAGAACAAAGATTTACCATAGTTGTTTTTCCTCTCACATCCTACCATGAAGATAAGTGATGATCAATTAGGGATTAGGGATTAGGGATTTAGGGCATTTGGGGTTTTAGGGCAAAAAGGATTAGGGATTTTATTTTTAGAGAGCATTTGGGAATATAGGGAAATAAGGATCATAGCTGTTGTGTTATTTTGATCGATTGTTTATTATGAAATCAAAAAAAAAAGACTTTAGTGTGCGGACATTTTTGCCCTTGCAAATGCGACTCACGCACGTGCTTATTTCGTCAGATTTTTGGATGAAAAAATGGTGGAGGACTAACGTTGATCATAATGGCAAAGATAATGGACTAAAATGGTACATTTAGAAAGATATGGACTAAATCGGGATAAATTATAAAGATAGTGGATTAAAAGATTACATTTTGAAAGATATGGACTAAATCGGGACAAATTATAAAGATAATGGACTAAAAAGGTACATTTTGAAATATATGGACTAAATCGGGACAAACATTAAAGATACTGGACTAAATTGGATATTTATCCCAATTTATATTTATTGGACCGAATAGATTCTTCACAAAATATCACAATCCTCTGAGAAGACAAGTAAATTCTAAAGTTCAAGTAGAATTTTGAAACTTTAATGAGGAATTCATGGGAGAAAATGATATTAACTCTAATTAAAATTTATAACTGAGGTTATTAATTTAGACAAGAGTTATATGAGGGATATTTTATTTTTATTAAGCTAGATGTATAATTAGGTGCATTGGGCCCAAAAATCTAACGTTGGGGGGGCCGATTTTTTTTTTTGTACAGTGTTTTTTATATAATATTTTTTGGTCTAATAGAAAAGATACTCAATTTTTATATTTTTATATTTTTTTTATAGTTTTATTATAAAAAATTTGGTTATGATTTCATGTTACGGTATTTTAAAAGATTTGATAAGCAAAATAATCAATAAATATTAAAATATCTGGCTTGATGCAATAGATAATAGTTTTTGTTTAGTGGTTAGAAATTAAATAAGATGTTATGAGTTCGAAACTAATTAGAAGTCATTTTCTTTAGATATTAATTCTTTTTCATTCATAGCTAAAACTACAAAAAAGAAATACAATTATGGTTACTTGAACCCCCAACCATCAACACAATAATAGTTGTAACTAACCACCAAGCCAATTTCATATTTTTCACTTTTTAAATATTTATTGGGGAGGCCAAATCTAATTTTTTTTAAAAATTCCATTAAATCTTTTCTTTTTCTTTTTGGGAGGTCGGGGGGGCCGAGGCCCCTGCCGGTCCCCCCTAAATTCGCCCCTAGATTCCTGATTGTGATGAGTAAAATAACCACTATAACATTTTAAATATTTTGTAACATTCCAATTGAAAAATAAAAAAAAAGTATTACAAAAAAATGAATTGTTACAATAGGTATATTATTGCAACGGTTTATAATCGTTAAGTATAAATTAAACAAAACTTTTTGCAATAGTTAATTTTTTTTAATCCTTTTTTGCTAATAATTGCTCGTAAAATTACCTTTTGGCAACGGTTTTCAAATGTTAAATATTATTTATAAATTTTTTTTGTAATTAATAGAGAATTTGTAACAGGACCATATGCAACAACACCACAGTTGTTAAATCGTGAATCAAAATGTCAATTTTTTGAATCGTAAATCGTAACGATTCAGTCACATATTTAAAACTAGAAGATAATTGATATATATTATGTTTCATTAACTGTTTTGAGTTAAGATTCTTTATTTGCATAGGTATTGATATATGTTCTTTGTTATTTTTTTAGTTTGTTTCTCCTTCAACATATTTACAAAGAGTAATTTAACTCTTCTTTACTAATTTGGGTACAAGGACTAACATCTTTATCAGTACAAGCTAAATGGTGTTTCATACTTATAATTACACTTCAAGTGCATTATTTATTTATTTATTTATTTCTTTGGTGTTAAAAATGGGCTTTTAATTTAAATTTAAAAGATGAATTTTATAATCGGCTAGTACATTTTTTTTTTTGCTCTGTTATGGGCTATTAATTTGCCCCAAAGTGAATCGTAACGATTCGTACAATTCGGCATAATTAGGTCATATTCAGCACGATTCGGCATGCAATTCAGTACAAGATTCGTATCAATATTTTAATGAATCAAATCGAATCGTACAATTTATATCGCGAATCGTACAGTTTCGACAGCTATAAACAACACTATATGCAACAGTTAGAGTTTTTTGCAACTATTTTTAACCTTTTTGCAATAATTTTAAATATAATTAAATGTTGCAATAGACCTAAAATGTGATAGAAAGCTTTTAGCTTTAGGCTTTGTTTGGCTTAGTTTTTTTACATTCAAAAGTGTTTCATGTGAGTTTAGAAACTGATCTCACCTATTTAGCCTATTTCTGAAAGTGCTTTTAGATAAAAATTGAAGCTGAAAAAAGCAAAAAAATAAGAAGCTCCAAATTGGAACTTTTCAAAATAAGCTTTTGCGAAACTGTTTTTATATAATGCGGGAAGTTATTTTTTTTTCTTTCTCAAATATACTTTTTTATATTTTTTAAAGTACAATATTGCCTTCAAATTTTTTAAAAGCTCAATATTGCCCAATATGACCAAACAGTCAACGACTTAATTCAACAACATTTTTAACCAAAGCTCTACAGCTCAGAAACTAAAATTTCACAGTTATGCCAAATAGAGTCTTAATCACAATGAAGTCTAGTGTCCTTGCATTCCATTTATTATTTGGCGCTTGATAATTTGGAGTATGTACAAAATTTGTGAATCTAATATAGTTCTATTTAAAATGAGCTCATCGTCAAGAAATACATAAAAACTATGAAGTCTAGTAATTATGATTGTAACTCTTTGAACGTAATGTTGACTCAAAATTCTGCCATGGTATAAATTATGCATTAGTCATTTTTTCATTTTGATATTTTAAAGGTCAGACCATGGCATCACTCAAATGGTGAGATTGGATTTTGATTTTCAACTGGACGCCATAGACGGGGGTGCATCAAGCTCATGAGTCTCTTTGTTTATTCAATCCTGCCTGCCTAACCTTAACATCAATTAGAAAAGAAAAAAAATGCTTCTAAGCCATAACAAGTTGAATTAGTTATTCTTCCATTTGATTAAGAACCAGTGAGAATTAAGAATTGTGTACCATTTCATCTAATGTTTCTACTTTCTTGTGACATCCAACCCTCGGAAATTAGATGTGTTGTACAATTTTTGAAGAAATGGAAGTTTTTATTTGTTTACCAAAAAAACAAAATAAAAGAAGAGTTAAGAATTGTGATGCTTTTTGGGTGCCCAATGGAATGTCATGTGAGTATTGGATCGACAAACATGACAATCCAATCAAATATTGCCCGTAATTATTGTCTTAAACAACTAATTATAGCCCATTACAGGTACTGTGCAGGGATTGATATATATGTTCAATTCATTCCAAAATGTTGATTTGAACTCCGAAAATGGAAAATGGAACATCGAAATATGAACATGAATCCGAATGCGTTGTAGAATGATTTACTTATTGTAGATAATAAATAAATAAAAGAAAATCTTCTCTTACGTCTCAAAACAAACCAAAATATAAATAGACACGGTCCACTAAGGGAGCAAATTCAAAAATGCACTACCACAAATTTTAACTGTTATAAATTAAAAACTGTTGCATAAAAGTTAAATAACATTACAAATGTTTTTAACACTTGCATATGATCTCGTTACAAATCCTATACTGCAATAATATTTTGTAAATAATAAGTTTAAACCTAAATATAATTTTAAATTTTTTGCAACTAAGCTATAAATTTTATACTGTTTTGAAAGAAGTAATCTCTCTCATGAATAATTATTAATAAAATGTAACAAAAAATTATTTTAACTGATACAATTAAATAAAATCATTGCAACAATTTTTTCATAAATTGACCGCTGCAACGATTTTTTCACATTTTCCAAATAAAGTGTTGCAAAAGTGATAAAATGTAATTGTTATACACGATCCACTAGGAGAGCAAATTCATAAATGAGGAGGAAGGCCAAGCATGATCATTGTGGTGCTAGAATGCGCTCACCTTGAAAAGTCTAAAGACCTCCCAAAAAAAATTGTTATAATATACAATTCTCCTACGTTGAAAAATCAAAAAATTTTAGATCAATTTATAAGATTTTAAATTACTATACTTAACACTCAATTAATTTTATGATAGAACATCAGTTATCTTACCAAAATGCAATCGGAACATCATGCTGGCGATGACCATTTTTTGTTAAGGGTGGTATATTCCGAAGGCCAAGCGACTCGGTCAAAAAGTGCTGTCCACTCTCCATGTAGAGTTGTATCATGGAAAAAAGCTTCGACATGAGAGGCGAGACTAGAATTTCTCACAACAACGCGCACTCAACGCCATAGCTTTCGTGACTTTTTCTGATGACATTTAATATCTTTAAATAATTAGATGGGGAGTTTTTACGGAGAAACATTTAATATCTTTAAACTAAAGAATTAACTGAATCGTATAGAAAAGGGAAAAAAAAAAAGAAAAAAAAAAGTTTAAACAAAACGAGAATGATTGATTGTGATTTCACAATTTTTTTACAAGTATCACCAGATTACAATATATCATTTTATTATCTTCATTAGAATATTTGTTGTTAATTCCACTTGTGTATGATACAAAATGACGAGGCACACTTATCCGTTTACATATAGACTTGTAAAGTCATTGTCACAACATATACTATATCTTTAATTTTTATTTTATTTTTTACAATGGAGATAGAACTGTAATTTAAATTCAAAATCTCTAATTATAACAAATCTATTATTTAATTATTTCACCCAACTTTTAAGTATATTATAGGGGAACACTTTAAAACGTTAATTAGGTTTATCAGATTGTAAGCGTAAGAATGGGGTTTAGACACATACGGGCCCATCCCAACTGTTATGCGGCCCACGTTTTTAAATATTTGTTGTAGAACAATGCTATATATAAACTCTTTATCCAATTATTCTTTTTTATATAGTATAATATTTACTATATATACAAAATATTTAATATTCAATATATAAATTCTTATCATATAAAAATAATAAATAGACAAATAAATAACATATAACGTTACTATTTCCCGTATAATATATCGAGAATGAAGTGACGAAGAGGATAAAACGAAAGAAAGCTCATCTTAATTCAAGCTCAAATTCACATGACCACCATCGATGTCGCCCGTAATTGTAGGACCACATGAAGAACACGCAAATAGTTCCAACAAAAGTACCAAGTCAGCGTGCAACAACTAACGACTTTTAACCACCCATTCTCGTTTGTATATTAACTTCCCAAACCAAACCGACCAAGTCTCACACACACACACACACACACACACACACTTGTTTAATTTCTTGTTTCTCAATCACACTACAAGAAATATTCTACACACAGACACACATTAACCATGCCGGCCACAGACAACCAAAATTCGTTCCTCAACCGCATAAGCATCCGTCGCAATCAGCTCAACCATGATCAAGAACTTGAAGGCCTTGAAATGTTCCAGAAACACGTCGCTGAATACTTTTCCGATCTCTTACCCACCACCACCACCGCGACTACTACCACTACTGATGCTTCATCGAATCCGGTAGACTCGCCTGCACCTGAACAACCACCAACCATACTTTCCATATCATGGTTTCGAAAGCTTCTTGATGCTTTCCTTTGCTGTGAGGCTGAGTTTAAGGCCGTTGTTGTAATGGGTCGTGACCTATCACAATTTGGTAAGCCTCCACTTGATCGTCTCATCCCTGAGCTTCTTGACCGGACTGTTAAGGCTCTTGATATCTGCAACGCGGTCACTAATGGCGTTGAGCTTATCCGCCATTGGCAAAAGCTCGCCCAGATCGTTGTGTCGTGTTTAGAGCAACGACCCATTGGCGAAGGCCAAGTTAGAAGGTCCAAGAAGGCACTCAACACGTTGCTCATGTCCATGATGGTTGATGATAAGGAGAATGTCTCTCACGGAAAAACCACCGAGAGGTCGTGGTCTTTTGGCCGCCGTGGTGGTGGTGGCGCAGCCGCGAACAAAGACAAGACAGGTGGAACTTTCCGGTCATTATCTTGGTCAGTCGCAAAATATTGGTCAGCTGCGAAACAAATTCAAGCCATGTCATCAAATCTGGTGGTGCCACGTGGAGAGCAAACGGGCCTGGCCTCACCCGTTTATATAATGAGTACGGTTTTTGTTTTTGTAATGTGGACCTTGGTGGCTGCGATTCCTTGTCAAGAAAGGACTGGGCTTCCAACACATTTTCCAGTACCGAAACAATTGGGCTGGGCCCAACCTTTGATTGGGCTTCATGAGAAGATAGTGGAAGAGTGGAAGAAGAAGGAGAAGAAAGGGACTGCTGGATTGTTGGAGGAGATACAGAAGATGGAGAAGTTGGCACAGTCATTGGTCGAATTTGCCGAGTCGTTTGAGTTCCCGGTGGAGGAGGAGAAGGTTACCGAGGTGGCGGCGCAGGTGGCCGAGTTGGCGGAGATTTGTCGTAAGATGGAAGAGGGACTAGTGCCATTGCAACAACAAGTTAGAGAGGTGTTTCATAGGATTGTGAGGAGTAGGGCTGAGGTACTTGATGTTCTTGATCAAGCTGGTAAAATGTCATTGCCGCCAGTTCCATATTAAGAGACACACATACAAATCTCAATTGTGTAGTTAATCTTCACTTAATTGTACTTGTTTTTTGGGCCCATTGAGATCCATAATGGTCTGATTTGCTTTTACGTTTTTTACTTTTTCTCTTTTAAGAGAAATTTTCATTTTTTGAAGGTAGTGAATTATTGTTGTTGGCAATGTTATGATCCCTGGTTAATGCATTGCCAGGATATAGATTTTAGGGAGGATTTACTTATATAAAATATTCACTTTCCTTTCTTTTTTATAACGAGTAACTCGTTTTAGGTAGGATTACATTTAATACACCCAAGGTTACAAATCCGATTAAACGAGATTGGTTTCTTCACTTTGTGTACATTAATCTTCTTTCCCTTTTTGTTGGATATATTACTACTGCTTGAGTAATGTACATCAGCATTCCCTTTGAAGTATATAATCAATGCTTTTGCAAGTGATGAAACAAATTATTCTTGGGCTTGGTAGATATTATAACGCATTTTTCAAATAAACATGGCATAACGTGGTAATTAAATTTAAAAGTACTTTAAAATTAAATGTGAATATCGGATTAAACTTATCAAAAAATCAAGGCGATCATCTTAATTGTATAATATATAGTGACATATACATTTGTGACAATCTAATAAAGAAATTAGAAATGAAAATCTGAGTTGTCATTAAATTACCAGTCATGGAAATGTAATTATCACTACATTAAGCAATGTAAGCAATTGATTTCGAAATTTTGAGGTTAAGATATATCCAACATTCTCGAAATACACACAAAATATATGGTACATGTGTTGTCAGACACAGTCTCTGGTCATTTCTTTTCTTTTTAACTTTTAAACAAAAATGTTTGTGTGTGTGTGTGTGTCTAATATGTGGTGTTCAATATAAATACTCATTCTTTGTAGAAGTATCCATCCATTGTAACTAGAAAAACTCCCTAAAATTTTAGGATGATCTGTTCAACCACAAAGGACATATATGAATGATGTAGAATTTTCATGATGGATAAATTTCACATTTAATCCATGTTATTTATATGTTTTTCCACTATCGTATCTAATATTTTAAAAGATTTATAATAGTCTTCAATGTTTGCAAAAATAATTCAAAATGGTCTCTATTGTTCAATATTACTATTAACCAATTTGGTCCTTATTCTTTTTCAAAAAATTCAATTTAGTCCCTATTATTTTCTTAAAAAATTCAATTTACTCCCAGCATGTGACCTTATTTAGGGACTAATTTAAAAATTTTGAAAAATAATAGGGACTAAAATTCAATTAGTGTTGCTAAGGTATGGACATAAAGAACTTTTAGTAAGCTTGTGATGGCCAGAGAATTAATCGAGTGAGTGAACAGTATTGGCTACGTAAAAATAGAGGCATAAGAGGATTATTCTCCTTTGATAATCCGCATCTAATTGTCTTCATTCTTTTGGCAGTAGCTTATCGGAAAATCCTCATCAAAAGTCTTAAACACTCTTTAAAATTTAGGGGAAAAGAGTGATTTCAGGACTCGAACTTGCTCCGGTATAAAATGAAGGGTCTAACAATCAAAGCCTATAATGAAGAGATTTGGAATATAAAAAATAAATAAATAAATATGGTATATTGCGTACTTTTAACCACAAAATACTAATCGAATTTATGTCCATACCTTAGCAACACTAATTGAAATATAACAATGTTGAATGTTTTCTGCCTTGGTGAAAGTCCGTTGGACACCACTAACTATCACAAGAAATACAATATTTGTAATGAAAAAATATAAAATTAAACTCAAAATTTTAGTTAATGAGTCGTTACCTAACTATGTCCACCCTAACTTTGGAAGTTACGTAATAATCAACTTGCTGCCTTCTAAAACCAAACTTCTTTTGTATACTTGTTTGCGTGCCTCGTCAGCTTTCTTATCTGAATAGAGAAGGGCCATCAATAATTGTCCTCTAGAATTCCTCTTCTTATGTCTAACTATAGGAAGGTTAATTGACCAATAATCTGTCGTAAACCTTTGGGCCTCTATATTTTTGCGCTTACGAGATTACATATTTTATATTTTTTATTAATCTAGTGTTCCATATTTGATTATCTTGATACATGTGTAAAAATACACTACTGCACTCAGAGTTTTATCAGTTATTAGTCGGACTCTATTAGATAATTCGATGATCGAACTCTACTAGATAACATGGATTGAATTGACAAACTTCTTTATTTAAAACATCAAGAACCAAATAACAAAATGATACATCATGTACTACGATATGATTAGGTTAAAAATAATTGACGAATTATTTGTATTATTTACTTCAAAATTTTCAAATAAATTGAGAAACCCTTTCATATATATATAAATATATATAATGATGTTGAAATCGTATTTGAAATTTAAAATTTTTAATTATAATTAATTACTATTTAATTATTTTACTTAACACTTGAGCGTAAAATGAAAAACTTTTGAGTCCCATAGGTCGATCCACATCGAGTGTAGCTTATGCGGATGTAATCTGCAATCGATAAGGTATTTCCACTAGTCACCATCATCAACAAAAGTTCAGAGATAAATGGATGTCGCACTTGCCGTCCACGTTGGTGTAAACAATTAATTTGTATCCTCACCTTAATCTTGCTGAGTACATTACATAACCGACTAAAAGCTTCGGTAGAATTTTAGGCAAAAAAAAGGTTACAAATATACGTAGTTTAGCTTTGAGATCCAATCCCACATTGATTTTATAAGAGACATTTGTTCGATCTATAATGATTTTTGTTCACTATTATTATCAATAAAAATATAAATATTTTAGATCAATTGATTAATTGGGATATGTTAACAATTCAATAGATAGGTCTGAGTCGTTACAGAAAATATTACCATTTTTGCCTTCATAAATATGTCGAAAAGCATATTGTTAAGAAAAGCATATTTTCGACCCCAAGGGGTTGTCCCAACGATAAGTGTGATATGGTAGAATTATTCCAAGTGCGGGTTCGAGCCCTCCTGGCTACTTTAGGGATTAGACTCTTAACTGAACTGATACATGTCTTGGGTTGGCCGCTATAATTTTGGATTTTGGTTCATATCTAACTTTTAGGACAAGCAATGGGATGTCAGCGTGACCCATCTAGTGATTGAAGGTTCACGTGATGCTGATATATAATCCAGTTCATACATTATAGGCTGGTTGAAGTGAATATATTTCTCGAGTTACCAAAAAAAAAAAAACATCTTTTCAACCAAATTGTACCTCATCTGTAATTTATAATCGTTGCAATCAACAAAGTTCCTTGACTTGGCTTGCCCCTACGAGGAGCGTTGAAATACTCAAGATAGGCCATGTAAATTGGAACCATATGTCAACTTTATTTATTGAAGTGCATTATTTGCTAGATTAGTAATACCTTTCATGCTCAAGTTAATTGTGATGATCTCTCCAAAAAATAGCCAAATTCAGAAAATACTCGTTCTTCTTTGCATTCATGCACGCAACAAAATGATTCTGTTATAGTTATTATAAAATCACCCAATGGCTTATAGTTAATTATAAAATCACCCAATGGCTTTATATAAATACCAAAATCAACCTATTGCATACTTAAAATATCAAAGATGTGTGGCACTATCTCCAATTCATTAAGAACAATCATCTTCCTTTTTTCTATTTTCATATTCGATTGGAAAATTAGGTAATATTTGTAGAACACAAGTCCATGATTAAAATTTGGGACACAACAATCCTTGATTCAAATAAATCGGGTACTAGTAACCTACACAATCACAAGATATAGAGGGTAAAATGAATTTAGAATACTAGTATAGTGTTACCCAATAATATTCTGAAGTTTAAGTTAGTGACAGAAAAAAATAGACGTATATTAGTTAAGGCCGAATATAAACGAAATGGTTAGAAGATTTGGTCAATATGGGTTAGTAGAGAATGTGGCAAAGTTCTATTATGGTAAGTGTTGAATATCTTGAGCAAAATCTAGGAAGAGGCTATTTATGATGAATTAACTTCACGTAATATACGTGATTCTAATACAAAAGGATATTGTAGAAAATGTGTCAGCTAATATCATAGAATGGTTATACTAGACTCATGTGTCTAATAACTCATGTGATAACTCATGAGTGTGGTGGTCATTAGCAAGTATCAACCGACCTCTAACGTAAACACTAGGTTTGGTTGAGTTTACACAGCCTTGAATCGGAATAACAACATCACCCCTGAGTCGAAGAGACTAGCATATGTCCAGTCGACTAGTGTTTATTCAGTTGGCTTGGTAGACACGTATGTCGATTATACTAACTATAAAGAAGTTAGGTTAATTCATCCTAATGGACCTTTTAGTCTGCAAATTGCATACATTGCACTCACGTAAAATGATTGAACTTAATTCGTTAATTAAAAGACTGAGCCTAAGTCGAATTCAAATTTTGGTCACTATAATAAAAAAAAAAAATCTCAATTGACTAGTATTATTTTTCTGGGCAGTTGAACCACGGACCCGCAACCCTTAGTGGCAAACCAACCCCACAAGTATGACTTTGGAAAAGAACAACAAAAGGCCATACATCAAATGATCATAGACCTTTTATTAACAAAACACTACGGAGACTACGTCTAAGCTTCATCTCTTGACGAGTAAAATTGGTTGCCTTATTCGAGACGTCATTTCGATTTTTTTTTTTTTTTTTATACTGGGAGTCTAAAGTCATATTAACAGCGATGTGGGGATGAGAATGTTTTTTTTAATCAGTCAACGTTAAGACTTGCAACAGAATCTTAATACATTGTGGGAGAACATCCAACTTGCTTGTTGACACGTGAAGAAAAATAGGAGTCTGAGGTAACAGAATGTACCACGTTAGCCTTATGAAAAATCGATCTCGCACACTGAGCGTTAGTGAGATACGTACCACCTACAACAGCCTGGTGACTTTTCTAATCTTTTTGTTTCTCTTAGAAATCGACAACACTTTTAGCATTAAAAGAAGTCGTCCATTGGTCTTCTTTCTCTCCCTTCTTCAGCAAGGCAATTTCACTACATCTTCCTCCTCTTCTAATTTCTTCATATTTGTACTCTCACACACACACGCACACACACACACACTCAGTTATATAAACACCCTTATCTTTATTTCTAGTTTATATTTATCTTTCTTTTCTTTTCCATTTGTTAACTCTACGTCAAGTCCAGGTCAAGAAGAGCCTGGAACTCAGCTGAAATGAAGGTGAAATTTCCTGCTCTTTCTTAAGTTTTTTATTCTTTGTTTTTGGTTTCTTGATCATTACTTTTAATTAGCAATCACTCACACACACACGCACACACACCACCTATGCCATGGTACTTGTCGTTAGATAATCTTGATTGTTGACTTTATGACATCTGCATAATCTTTTCCATTTGGTAAATGACTAAGATTTTCCTTAGAAATCAAATTAATATCTGTGTTGCTCTGTTTCATGCCTTACCATTCTTGGTTATTCTAATTGTCTTAGTCTTGAGTTTGATCAGAATATATCACTTTTTTTTTTCTTTCAATGGAGGGTTTTACCGTGGTTCAAATTTAGAACCTCTTATTATAATAAACCACTATTTGATTATTTCACCCAACTTATGCGTGTAAATATTTGACTTTTAGCCCCTTTTTACATGGGTTTGTCTTCTTCATTTTCAAACTGTGTTCTTTGTGAAACTCAATTGTAAGTTGCTGATCTCCCAATTTTTATCAAAAAGAGCATAAAATATGTTCATTCTTTTTGTTCTCTAGCCTAAAGTTAACAACGTTTTTGGGGTCTCTTTTTGGCTGCAGAAGGTAGTAGTAAAATTAGACATACATGATGACAAAGATAAACAAAAGGCCATGAAAGCAGTTTCTAGCCTTTCAGGTAATTGAAATCAATGTAAAACCTCGACCGTGCCTCTTCCGGGAGGGATCATATGTCTCGGGATTTAGACCCTATGTCAATTTATCTTCTTTTTTTTTTTTTTTTTCTCCCCTAATGCAGGGATTGAATCAATTGCTGTGGACATGAAGGAGAGGAAGATGACAGTAATTGGTAATGTTGATCCTGTTGAAGTGGTTAGCAAATTAA
Organism: Ehretia macrophylla; assembly: GCA_037974665.1. NCBI lineage: Eukaryota > Viridiplantae > Streptophyta > Magnoliopsida > Boraginales > Ehretiaceae > Ehretia > Ehretia macrophylla. The sequence goes on along the minus strand of CM075773.1, from coordinate 33,101,115 downwards.
GAAAGACATGGCACACAGAGATACTGACAGTAGGGCCTGCAAAAGAAGAGAAAAAAGATGAAAAGAAGAAAGATGAAGAGAAAAAAGATGATGGCAAAAAGAAGAGTGAAAGTGAACAAATTGAAGAGCTTTTGAAGCTTTACAAGAACTACAATCCTTACTATACACAGCATTACCAAGTCTACAGTGCAGAGGAGAATCCAAATGCATGTGTTATCTGTTAATTGGAAATTTTATCATGGATTTGAATCATTTCCAAGAACTCATTAGAGAAAACAATTGCATAGCAGAGGAATGGTATTGTGTTTAAGTTGATGATAATGGGTGTGGTTGATTCAATTCCATGTTGTTATATCAGGGGTATATGGATGTATAGACGTAGAGAAATATATTGGGGACATGAGGAATAAGTTTTGCACCCTTGGGGGAAATTGTAATGGTTGATGAATGTTTATTAAATTTGCAGCATCAGTACTTTGTATTACTTTCTTTCCTTTTTTTTTTTTTTTTTTCTTCTTTGGCTTTTTTCTTTCTTTATGACAACGAAAAACCCCTTGAAAAATCCTTCAAACTCATACTAGTTGTGTTGCTTCCGCAAAGGTGAATCTAGAATTCTTACTCAATGGAGGCTAAAACACACAATTTGACACTCTACGCTGATAATTGGGGGATGTAAAATTAAATTTTTAGACTATAAATACTTTAAAAATACACATACTCTTTTTAAAAAAAATGGGATGAGTGAGGGTAGTGTCACTATATGCCTCCGCCATTGCACTTCCAAGACAAAGACTCCACATGAAGCAGACAAAGTTCTAGTTAGTTAAGTACAAGACTTATTGGAACTGGCCCAAAAATCTAATTTCTTTACTTTTTTTTTTTTTTTTGCTTTCTGCTATTCTTTCTGTACTTTTTTTCCTTTTTTTTTTTTTTCTCTTCATGAAAAGAATTACGTCGTTGGTGACAGCATTGGAGGCTGAAATTTGAATCCTTTTCTTTTTCTTTTTTTCTTTGACATGAAAAGTTGAATCTATGGACTCTATTAATTTATTGCATGGACCAAGTCCCTGCTTCCATCACGAAAAAGAAAATGTTGAATACGACCACTGGCCTTAATTTACACAATTAATGCTCCAAATTGGGAACTTGTTCAATTACCTTTAGTTTATCGTATGGTTCAACAAAATCATCATATCTTGGGGCAAAAAAGATCCTAACAATTGGTTGTTTGCTAAATGTATAAGTTTTTTTTTTTTTTTTTGAGAAAACAAAGTTCATCTCATTAAACTCAACAAAATAAATACATCAAGTCAAACAAACAACAAGTGACCTAGCAAAGGATGTCTTCAAGGAGCTAAATGTATAAGTTGTCTCTTATTTTTATTTTTATTTTTTAACTTGTCCTCCACCCCCATGAAATACGAACCCTGAACTCTCGATTGTTAGGAGAGCAACCCACCACTAAGTTTCTTCTAAATCTCTAAGTTGTCTCTTCTTTTTTTTTCTAAGTCAGAGAAAAAAAGTTTCATTAATGAAAATAAAAGTACAAGTGACAAGTCAAAGAGCAGATTACAACGAAACTTCAAAAGTTGAACATCAACTTATGCAACAAGTCATAAAAGTAAAAGAAACTGAACTACAAACAATTCAGCAAATAGGTGAAAGGTGAAGACCCATGTGTGCCTAACCAGGATAAATCTGCTTCCCCGAAATTAAGTTATGAATAGTCGTAGAAAATTTTGATCAAGGCGGGGATGATTGACGAGGAATAACATAAGAAGTCGACGGGTGTGATGTTATCTGGTTAAAAAACTTTAAATTTATTGTGAGGGACCTTTGCGGTCAAGTTGGAGGGTGAACTCTTGGTAGTGGTCACCCCTTCATGATTTCAAAAGTTATATATTCAAAGTCAATGTATCCTTTTTGAAACCACACAAGAACAAATGGATTTGTGATATTTCAAGATAGGCAACTTGCATATTTAACCAAATTACAAAAAGTGTAGAATGCATTCGCCCTTCGGATAACGAACTGGTGGAATATTATCTCCAAATATAGATCATTGGAGCTAAATTAGTGCTTGATTTGGGGAGAACGAGTCTTTGAAAAAAAAAAATTTGTAATACTATTAAATTCAAAAAATCAACCTTACTTAATAGAATAATACTTGATTTGTTTGGATTGAAGCTTCCATAAATAGAAGATACATTTTGAAAAGGTGGATCACCATTCCTAAACAACCAAGAATTTGTCCCAATTTTATTTTGGTAATCGAGTAGCCACATTGTTTTTCAGAAGTTACCAACCCTTGAGGGTTTTATTGCTAAGGTAAAATATTCTATTAATCTTGTCATAACAACCAACCAACTTCTCTACAATTTTTTTTTTTTTTTTTTTTGTTGGGACCAAATTTTAATTAACAAGATGACATAATGGAACATTGTAAAAAGATAGAGACCGAAAGCCTGATCCACATTTAGAATTGCACAAAAAAGACTATTTATCTCAAAGAGGTTTGCGAAAATTTTTGAAAAAACGTCAATGACTGAGTGAAATCCCTTAAAAGTGCGCTTAAGCAAATTAATAGATTTTGGAGAAATTCTTCATTGATCTAGTGGCTAATGAATCATTGATCAAAGAGCGAGCAGCCGCCCAACTAATTTTTACAAAATTTTAATTAACATATATGATTTTTTTTTTGGGGTCAAAATTAACATATATGATGACATAATGGAACATTGTAAAAAGAAGAGGTCTCTATCTATTTTTCTTTCTTCTTCTTTTTTTTTTTCCGAATAAGAGGTCTCTATCATAAGTTATATTCGATAGGGACAACACGAATATTATAATCTGATCGGTTTTACATATTGGCTTAGCAGCTTGAATTGATCTGTGAACGTGAAGCCACTGGCGGTGCGAAATCTCTAGAAGACTAAGGTTTTGTTAGCCTTAGCTTTTAGAAAGTCAAAAGTGTTTTTTGTGAGTTTAAAAGTTAAATTAATTTATTTGATTTATTTTTAAAAATATTTTAGGTAAAAGTTGAAGTTGAAAAAAGTCAAAAATTGAGAAACTCAAAATTAGAGTTTTTCAAGAAAAACTTTTACGAAGTTGTTTTACATAATGCGGGAAACTGTTTTTTTTTTCTCAAATATATCCCTATATATTTTTAAAGTCCGATATTACCCTCAAAATTTTTAAAAGTTCAACGTTGTCTAACACAGGCCAAACAGTCAACGACTTTTGTTCAAGAGCACTTCTTATAAAAACTCTACTCTAATAGCTCTACAGCTCAAAAACTGAAATTTCACAGTTAGGCCAAACAGAGCCTAAAAATCAACCAATAACATCAACAGCCTTCTCTGCTTATGCTGTTCTGAGTGAGAAAGTTTTTCTGAACCGTGGTCCATATACTTTAGTTTAACTCATTGGATCCGCTAGTGGTTGGATTTAAATTCACTCGTAATATTGTAACGTTATAACGAGATTAAAGATCAATAATAACAACTAAAGAGATTTTTTTTGGTCAGCTCGAACTAATCATCAGCCCACTCATATATAGCTAGGTCCCACACCATGTGAAAATCCACCACATATATCTAGAACTAATAGTCAGCTCGGCCTGTTATAAAAAAATTTTGCAACTAAAATATGTTACTGATGAGGACAGAAATACATTTTAAATTGTTGGTATTACCGGGATCATTCAGCCTCTAGAAATGGTAAGTGTGATCTTTGATGTTGGGGAAAGGATGTTTAATTCCAACCCTTGAATTTATCGTTAGACAGTTTATGACTAGACTTTCAAGTATTTCTTCATTGTGTGCTCTTGTTGGCAGTTATTGATTTATGTCGAAAAGAAAAAAGAGTAATTTTATGGAAGCAAATAATAAAAGAAAATTGTTCTCTGTGGGAGTTACATAATGTGATTCCATAATATATATAAAAGTCGTTAAATTCTGACTAATCAAATAATAAAACCTTTCATATGGTCGACTTAGATGATATGCAAAACCGTTTAAAAACATCTCAAATTAACCTACACCTTTTATCCATAGAGCCTACTCTAAAATCATGAACAATGGCGACTATTGTGATTAAGCAAGAAAATTAATTAAATATCCCCTATCTTGTTTTTTTTTTTTTATCAAATGAAGGGTTATAATTAATCCAATAAATGGCAATAGTCACATAATTAGCCAACTTCAGTGACTAATAAATCATAGAATTGAGAGAATTTATTAACTATGTTAGAATATAAAATTAGAGGGAGGTCACCAGTGATAAAGTTTTTAGTAGATTGATGTTTTATCATAACACTCAATAATTTAAGTCATTTTATCATTATTATATTATTACTTCATTATTATTATTTATTTTTCGATAACATTATTATATTATTAGAAAATTTAAATCCTTCATCAATGCCATTGAGACAACAAACAGCATTTACTACAACCTTTTACACCTAAGGTGATCATTATGATAATTATTAACATTTGCACGGTATAAGTGTTTCACTTTCATGTCTGAAAAAGATGGTAGGTGATAGGAACATAAAACAACATTTGGCTGGATTGCGAAGCAAGAAAAGCAAAATTGAGGTCATGTTCTTATCCAATCGGCAATAAATGTCATGATGCCAGATAATCTAGCATATTCTTGACGTCTGGTGACCCAAAAGAATAATTTACACCAATCCTAGATCATAATTGCAGATTTCTTCCACTAATTTCATGATTTCGTCACATATATATAATCCAATAACTAAAAGTTATCGGAACCAATATGTAACACTTTACATGATGTCATTGCTACATAAGCACTTCATGTTAGAGGAAGAAATGAATATCGATGATCTAATTATTGAGACGGACTCTTTAGAGATTGTTAAAATTGTTACATGCATTAGACTAGATCATAACTCTTTGTGCCTGATTATTGAAGAATGTCAACACTTATTCTGAAGAAATGATCAATTTCACTTGACCTATGTTTATCGAAAAGTCAACTTTTGTATTAATTGTCTTGCTAACTATGGATTCAATTTCCCATTGACACCACAACCTTGAGCACCTGCATATCCGACTAGTTGCAACTCTTATTAAAGAGGAAAAAAGGAGAGAGCACTCCATGATGATTAGTTAAAATCGTATCGACTTTTTACCTTTTTAATTTTTTTTTTTTAAATCACCACATGTTTTCTGGGGCCAAGAAGATGGGCAAATTTTACGATTATTGTAAATTATCATACATGATTCATAATTATACGATTTTTTTTTTTAATAAGGACTAATTAATTTTTTTTTTTTAAATATATAATTATGCAATGTAATTTTTAGAGTCAATAAAAGTTGCAACCCCCCATGTGCCCAATGCTGCATTAATATTGGTTGAGAAACATACACTATATTGAAAACAAATTATTTTCACGTTTTTTTTATTATTTTTGTTTAAAGAGAGACTTAAGTCAAATAATACATTACATATAAAGATATTATACGTGTCGAGAATCAATTTCGAAATCTCTCACATACTAAACTAAAATTACTATCACGTCTTGAAGCACGGCATTTCTCCATCAATCTCTAACTAATCCAGATTATATCTACATCAATTCTATTCAAAAAGGATAAAAGGGAGAAAAGTATTACCATAAGTAACGTCTTTAATTATTTTAAAGTTTTCACCAAAAAAAATTATTTTAAAGTGGCGTAAGAAAGACAATTGAATGACAAGTACTATGTTGAATTTCTTTCATAATGGCATCAAACGTCATCCCATATGTTCTTTTTCTTTTTGCAAGGCAACGTCATCCCATATGTTAATATGTTAACTTGGCTTAAAAATCAAATATTCAAATTGACCTCTTTAAATTGTCAAAATTGTCAAAATTGTCAACCAAGGCGTAATTGTGTAAACTAATAGGTCATTTTCTATAGCTCTTAACTTTTTTGGCTGCCATGAAGAAGGAACATTTATATATGGTGGAAGTCGTCTAACCCACCTGCTATGTGGACTAGTCTCAAGCTGAGGGCACGTGATGAATGACTTCAACTCATTCTTACTTGAGCTCCAAACTTTCAAGAGTCCACTTAGAGAGGCTGAAATTTCAAGTCACAGGTATAAGGAATTTAGAAGGGAATGATAATCGTTTTTAAATGGATCACGGGTGTGTGTTTGGCGTGTGTGTTTGCTCGCCGCGTGAGGCACATGTATCAGAGACATCTATGTTCGTTTTCAAACTTAATCCTTGGTATTTAAGATTGAAGCGAGTTAAGTTTATATCTAAATTTAGTAAATTTCTAATCATTTATAAATCTATATATGACCAAAAGAGTGTCCATTAAACGATGATAACAAATTAAACTTATAAGTTGAGAGCAGATTCAACTTTATGCTATTGAGAGATACAACCCCCACTTATCCAAAATTGTTTCACAAAATATGTGTATTACCGTGATGTTTTCATTAAAAAATATCTCTATTATTAATACGAAAGATCAAATTCACCCCATTAAAAGTATATTAATATTATATCTTGCAATAAAACAAAATTCTAGATTCGTCTCATCCATAAGTTAGAATTTTCTTTTAATAAGCTTTCTTATTCTATCTTGCTAGTCATTGTGTAATATATTGTTATACCATAGGCTATGAAGATTTTAAGAAAAGAATATTGAGTCTTGAGGGTAAAATAAAAACTGAGCTCTGATTATTAGTGATTAACAAGCCCAAAATAAAGTAAATTTTACTAAATTCACATTTCCAAAGACATATATAATATTCAAATCATATACATAGAAGAGATTAAAAGTTGGATTCGTTGATCAAATGTCATTATGAATTCATAGTGGACTAGCATTTAGGAAAACATTCATGCCTTTTATTGCCATTAACAACATAGGTTACACATTGAGCCTTCTTGAGGAGAACAAAAACCACGAAGAAAAAAAGAACAATCCAGGGCGTAATAAGCTTATATGATCCCATTTGAGTTGATTCGCATCACTCAGATGGGTAAAAACGCCCATTATTTTACAAAAACAATGTGTTAATCTAAACTTGTGTAGCTATGGTGTTAATTATCATTTTTACTAGATAAACGAGTCTTGTACAGTGTGAAAGAATCTCATTCTTATTCTTGAAGGCGTGAATTTGGTGCAGCTAGCATTCGGGTAGTTTTGCCTAGCAGCACGATGCTTGGATTGCTCTGATTCCGATTACTGAACCAGGGGTGAAGACATTGGAGAGTGAGGAGACATTATGTTTGATCCCATCATGATTTCATCTAATCTGCGAAACGATAAGCTGATTTCGAGTTTTTTGCTTCTGCGGCATTGTTTCTTGGCACTGGCCTCCATTCCCTTGGTTTGCAGCACGAAATTTCGGATCCTTCTCAGAGCAATCTTCATTGTTTCATCGTCCATGTTCGCGAAGCACACGCGAAACCAACCTGGTTCAGAGCAATGGAAAGAAGAGCCCGGTGAAACATTGAGCTTAACTTCATTGATTATCATCCGCCATAATTCCATTTCAGCCTCGAATGTTGATTCTTTAAGTAGTCTTCTCAGGTCCATCCACAAAAACAGACCTGCACTGCTCTTTAAACTGCCAATGCCCACCTGAGCAAGTCCCCTGCTGAAATCAATGTGCCTTTTTTCTAATCTTTCTGAGCTCTCCGCTAGAAATCTTTCGATAAAAATCTCATCTGACAGCATTGATGCAAGTAAATGTTGTGTCTGTGTAGAAACTAGTCCAAAACTTGACATCTTTCGCGCACAATTCATCACTGCGTCATTGTATGAATACACAATGCCTACCCTGAATCCTGGAAATCCCAGATCCTTCGACAAACTGTAAACAATGTGTATAAGCTCGCGATTGCAGTTCAAATTTTCCTCTGTTATTTCAGCAATGCTGATGAAACCAGGCTGGCTGAAGACTGTGGCAGCATATATTTCATCACAGATGAGGTGAATGCTTTTCTCATTGATGAATTCTACCGCGTCTTGCAAACTTTCCCTGTCCATTACAGTGCCGAGTGGATTTGAGGGATTGATCAAGAGCAAGCCCTTTACTCTAATGTTATCCCCTCGCGCTTTCTCATACGCAGATTCCAGGGCGGTTCTTGTGATCTTGAAATCATTAGAGCTCTCACAAACAACTGGTACAAGTTGTACTCCTGTTCGCCACCTCAAGTCGCGATCGAATCTGTAACAAAATATCACATCTTTTAGCTTGCCTGATTTAAGATTTGCAAATAGTTCATCAGTCAGATGATTGTCAATTGTCCAAGGAAGCAAAGATGTCAAAAACCATGAAGAGACACCAATACTCAAGTGTTATGCTCCTATTGTTCTTGGGTCTTGATTCTGTTATAGGATATGTGGTAGACATATTCTTTTCTTTTCCTATCATCTTCATGTAAGGCTTCAATTTAATTCTTTCAGAGTAAGCCATCTAGGGGGAGGATGGTCTGAAATTTTTGGGTTGGTGAAGGTGATGGTGGGTCTAAAGAAGTATGAATAAATTTTGGCGCTTTGTCATCTATAGGCCAGTAGTTATGAGAGGTTATAATAAGGGGGCCAACACTCTCTTATTTGTTTATTTATTTTTTTGATAACTTTAAAAAATACTATCACATAACCGGTCCATAATAGACAGACAGACATCATGTTAGAGTAAAATTCCTACAATCACATCCCTGCATGCATCACGGACATTTAAGTTGTATTTGGCTAAATTCCAAAAGTGCAACAGCGTTTTCCAAATGCATGAGTTCAACCAAAAATTTGATCTTAGATCATGCCAAAGAGTTTCAAACCTACGCGTTTGGCAAGTCTATCTCTCCTTAGTGCCATCCAAGCTGTCCCTTGGAGGCCCAACACTCTATTATTAGCATAGAGATGTAGTTGTGATTATGTCCCACCAATAATTTTACTTGGCCAAGGTGCTACGTTTGGTAAGATCTTTAAGAAAAACTAATTGTGATTCTGCTTATCCATGCATTGTCTAGTTTAATATTCAACAGAAATTTTATAACCAAAAAAAAAGGGGAAGCCTTACCCTGGATAATAAGGTGTTGGAACCAGAAAAGCATCACCAGGATCTGCCAGACAGAAAGCCAGTGTTTCATGAGCTCCTGTTGCTCCTCCACTCATAACAATACGATCCGGGTCGAATGTGACTTTCTCTCCTCTTACTTTCTCCATGAATCTCGCAACTGCCTGCAAATCGATACGCGAAAAAGGTAAGTCAATTAGTCAGCCGTCAGCAGTCAGGTTGAAATAAATAGGGACGAAAGGAAAGCAAAAAAGAAAGCGGAAGGTTGTTCGAGTTTCAGGCTTTGAAGTTTCTTAGTTCTTACATTTCTGAACTCAGGCAAGCCATGATAATCCTGGTAGAGAGCAATATCTTTGAATTCATCTGCTCCTTCAGCTGTGCAGATGGAGGCTTTCGGGTTTTTCACCATCCATTCTTGGATTAAGTCGAAGCAAAGCTGGAAAAATTTCAGACAACACTACACTCAGTTTATGCTTAAACATTTACTTTAGTTTCTGACGGGAAGCGGCAGGAGCACGACGACCTAGTCCTAATCTACTTAAACAACCTAAAGGCTTGGCCCTGTCTGAAAGTAGACCTTGTAGAAAAACGGAAAAAAAAGGCTAAATTGAACGATTATGTCACAAGTTCTAGTACCTGGTTTTCTGCTAAACCCATCTGAATAACCCCATTTGGATTCTCTGTGGCATGATAAGGATCATTGTCATATGCCTTCCAGCCATCGAAGTATGGAGAGTTTTCACCATGTCCATCGTTGTTTGCTATTTTAGACAAGAGCTGTTGTTGCTTGCTGTATTCAACCTTCATCGTCATCGCGCTTAAAAGTTCCTTCAATAAATTTGCAGAATGAAGAAAGCAAGAATGTGGATGGAGGACTCAGAGGTTGAAAAAAAACACTTGCAATGTGCAGAGAGTGTCTTACAATTAAGGTTTCTGAGATTTGTCAAATTGGATTATGATAAAACACAGAGAGCTCAACCCCTATTTATATACATGCAAGCTCTTCATTTTGAGTTGAAGACTAGGAGGGTATGGAAAATTTCCAGGAAAGAACACCCCCTAACCTTATTTGAAAGACCTTTATGAGATTTGGTAGGCGGCTTTGGACTTAAAATTCACATTTTGATCGCATATTAGGAATGGAATTTTAAGGCAAAGTATAGCTGTATAGAATCTAGAGGGACACTTTGTCACGATCTCAAATTCTTCAGAGTGAAATCGGGAACGTGATTATCGCAAGTGTAAAAAGATTTTTTCTCTTAAATTCGCAAGGTTTTAATATCACTTGGTTATACCCTGAGTCCAGAGCTTTGAGTGTTTAAGAAAAATAATCTTTTTAAACTTACGTTATTACGTTCTCGAGTTTGCATTGGCAGATTTGGGAACCTACACACTTCGTTGACATGCATCAAACATACACACCAAGCCTATTGCTACTACGTCTTATTGTCCACATTTTACTAATATCCGTTAATGTAACAGAAAAATTGAATTACATCCATTCAGTTGGCATATATTTTTGGACATTTAGGCTAGCTTTAGGGCTTGGTAAAATATAGGAAAATAAACGTGAAGAATGATTTCTTGGTGATTATTAGCATAATTACCGAAAAGTAATTTTAATAGTTGCTTATTCTTCATGAAATCCCTCAATTAGGAAAACAAATTTTGCCGTCTTAATTTACGAGACCAATAATTTTTTTATTTTCTTTCCTTTTTCTGGTGATAGAAAATTCCTCTGGAGAGCCTTTCGGATTTAAATCAAAGCTTTCAACTCTTGAGACAGATCACTACGTTTGGAGGAGGTATGGTCTAGATCAATTAAGTATAAAACTTACTGACATGGGTCTACCTATATACGGGTTAGTAGAGATTGTAGCATCCACTGACCCTAAGAACAGGACTATGGGAAATGAGTTGGGGTTATATTATTTTCAAAATACGCGTATTTTTAAAGTATTTTTAAATTAGAAAATCAATTTAATTCTTACTAAAAAAGAATTATTCATATACAATTATTAAGTTGGATATTTTAATTTATACTAAACTAAAATTTTAGATTCGTCATTACTTGCTGAGGCCCAGAAAAAATAAATTATTAATCAATTCGAAGTAAAGACGTGTATAAATTTCCTGCTAATCACAAACATTCCACCACCAAGATAACTCTTCGGATTACAGATATTTTATTGATCATTAATAATTAGTCCATTATTTGCTAAACAGGTACGCTGTTTTTGGGACCGCGTGTGCACGTGTACTTCTGAGATCTAACGTCAGGAAATGTTGTTGCACGTGCATCGTTGAAGCAAACTAAACTAAAAAAGAGCAAACACAGTGGTGGCGTATTTATCAGCAAATGCAATGTTTGATCAATTTTGGATTGGGTAAATTTCTCACTTAGTCCCTAATGTTTACATACTTTTTTAATGTGGTCCTTAATATTTTAAAAGATTCATAATAATTCTTAATATTTATAAAATTTATTCAAAATAGTTCATATTGTTCAAACTTAGCCAATTTAATTCTTATTATTTTTCAAAAAATTCAATTTAATCTTTATTATTTTCTAAAAAAATTCAATTCAATCCTTGTACATGATCTCTATTTGATGACTAAATTAAATTTTACAGAAAACAATATGAATTAAATTAACTAATTTTAAACAATAAAAATTATTTTAAATTATTTTGTATATATTAGAAACTAATATAACTTTTTTAAAACTTCAAAAATCAACTTAAAAATATATATAAATAATAAAAATTAAGTGTGTAATTTATCCTTTGAATTCAAAATTGTACCAGAACATGTTTCACATCAGTCAATATAAACCGTCAAAATAGCAGAACCAAAATGGAATTTCCAATCTGCACACTATGCAATTCAGCTGCAAATGTTGGGAAAAATCAACACTTGGCCCCCATATGTTAAATGCCATCCTAATTTTTCCAACCACAACCTGTGTGTGACTTTGACTGCAAATGAGCGTATTGACGTGGCAATGTTTGCAAAGTCATTTTCATTTTAAAATTAATTAATATCAAATAAATTAGTTCAAAAATTTATAAGATAGTTTTGAAATTTTTAATTTTTTCACATAAAAAATTAAAAATAAGTATGACCTAATTCTGAGATGAATTATACATGAACATGTGTGGAAAATAACACATGCAGAAGATAAATAAGACTAAATTATGAACCTAACTCTAATACTATATTAAGAATTATAAGGTTTTATCTTAAAATTAATTAATACTAGATGGAGTAACTCAAAATTGTAAGATAATTTTAGAGTTCTTGATTTTTCTATATGAGATAAGTTTATATTTAAATAGACACAACAAAAAAATTTATGACAGAAAGACTTTCAAAAAAAAAAAAAATTCAACTCATTAGGACTTCCATTTAAAAAAAAAAACATAATTCAATTTAATTAAACATAAGATTTATCAGAAATGCATTGTAAACAAGATTTGTCAACTTAGAAAGATTACAAGTGTCGTTAAAATTGTCAATCGGACAACATTATCGATTTAACTCTAGGTTAGGACAACTGTTTTGTTTGTTCACTTGCAAATAACAAAAAACTTAATGCTATCGTATTTGGAGGGTCTAACCTAAATTTTTGTTACGTGTTTTGGTACAGCATGAAGTGTACTTTAGGTAGGTGAATATGATGACATGCAAGCTCACACTAGAATTTATTTTAAACTATGCCGCTCGAAGGCCACCGTTGTGGACCCATATGTTTCCTGAGTTGCACATCGCGCCTAACAACATTATTATTTCTGTATTTGACTTACATGCATAGCAGATAATAAAGACACGACCAATGTTACATCCGCGTCACCTCTGATTTAGCATCACTTATTATTCTTTAACACACGTATGCAATAAATCAATGTCATATTATTCTCTTTTTTTTTTATAACAAAATAGTTCTAATTTACATGTGACACTTCTTATATAAAATTACAAAAAGGCCCATCAGAATATGAAGTTTAAGTGATACGGTTCGAATGATGTATATGATTAACATAAGAGGTATTTACATGGGTGGATGTATCTAGTGGCAAAACCAAGTACCAAAGTTCAAGGTGTGTGTTCGTATCGTATGAGATATTAGAGTATGCACTCATATATCAAAAGTATCTAATATAATTATTTTTTTTAAAAGTCAAAAAATTTATTTTTTTTTAAGTTATACACACCCTCTTTCCTTAGCGGCTCCGACACTAAATTGTGTGTTTAGTTTTTATCAAATAAAATTCTAAATGTATAAAAAATTGTTTAAATTGTGTGTTTAGTTTTTATTAAATAAAAATTTTAGATCCGTTCTGAATATTTAGTAAGAAAAATATGAAGGGTTACGTTGTGTTACTTGCTTATACTGTTACATCATCCTACTCATCTGTATGATCTTGTAGGTGGTAAGGGCTTTTCGACATCGATTTGCTCATTGACAGCTTATGATGTCGGTGTTTATTTTGATGTAGAAGCATACATCACTATGGTCTTTTTGGGTCCGAAGAAGCATTAGTGTCCCCTCATAACCTAAGTTACGTTTGCAAATTTGATTAACTTGCGTTTTCGATTGAAAGTTGAATTTCTTTTCTTTTTTTTTTCTTGTCAAAAGTCAAAATATAGAAGTTCATGAGCCACATGGTCTGCGCTACACGTTTTTTTCTTTTTGGAACAAAGTCACAAGTCAAAGTTTTAACCTAGTAAGAAGCACGGCACGCTTACAAGAGTTTTTCCATCTCATATGAATTCCATAAAAAGTGGAGAAATAGGCACTTTCTTTTTTAAAATTGTGAGTATTTGCGTTTTGTTTGATTAATCTCACAAGATTTAAAATTAACGACTGAATAAATTTTCAGTGATTCTAAGAGGACTTAAACTAGCAACTTAAAAAATAAGTACTCTGATATTAAGAGACATGCAATATTCTTTTTTATCAGAGGCAACCTACTACACGAAGTTGACGTCATACATCGAATTTCAGTAAGGACCGTAGAAAGTACCTCTTAGAAACTCGATAAAGGCCAAACCCATTTCAAAATCGGGCCGTAAGTCAAGCAAAGGAAAAAACCCAAAAAATAAGGGGAAAAAAAATCAAAGAAGCTGGAAAATGAGGGTGGAGTTATGTTTGTTGATCAGTTTTAATACTAATTTACTTTTATAAGAAATTCCAGTGTGTTGAGATAAAAACAATGAAACCTAGAATTATGCTTTATCTCTGAAACATATCAAAAGTTTAAGATTTAGTTCTTATATTATTTACTAATTACTAGCATCATATAAGCTTATCACTGTTTCAAATCCAATGTGAACAGGAACTAAATTGCCACATTGAGGGCAGTTAGGAATAAATCACTTTGAATCGTCCAGAAGAGTTTTCAATACTTATGTGGAATTTTTTTGGAATAAATCACTTTGAACCAAGAAATCAACCATAGACAGCTATTAATGACTTACCGGTCATAGCTGCTGACCGGGCAAAATATATAGCTTATTTGGAATCTTTTTTGGAAGATTTTGCATACGATATGGTTGTAATGACTAAAATTTGGTCTTGGTCTAAATTTAATTTGTTCAAATATGATTCAGACTCGGCTCAGACTAATCAAGTGATAAATCATCCTCAAAATGGTCTATTCAATTTATGTTGTTCGATCAGTTAATGTCATTACAACTTGTCAGATTGGTTTGAATCAACCTTGCTCTAATCACCACCTAACCAATTTGGTAATAACCATCGACCATGGTAAATAGAAGTTGGTATTTGCCGATGCCTCTACACTTAAAGGGCATAAACACATAAATTCGGTATAACCGCTATATGTAATCAGCTAATATTTTTTACCATAACTGTCATTGCAAGATCTTGAATTTTGCGTTCAAGACCTGATTCTACATGAGAAACAGATCTTGCTAGAGCCACAAGTCACCAATCCTCTATAAATAACCCTTTCTTAAACTTTACTAGACTCATGCTCATTCACATTATGGAAATTCTACCAAAATTTCCACGCAACCACCTCTAACACCATATCAGTGTCCCAAAATTGTTGAATTCTTCTTGATTTTTGGATAGTACAAGTCACTGATCCTTATCTAAAATTTTTTTTTTTTTTTTGGTCGAAATGCTTATCTAAAACTGAATTAAAGGGTTTTTGACCTTGAATCCTCACTGTAAATTTAAAAGTCTTACAATTGTTGTGTGCAAGTCAATCACATTGACTTTTAGCCCCTACAAATCAATCACATCGAATCTTCATGACTTTTGCTAGGAAATTCTCTGTCTTGAGTCCTCTATACGTCAACACCCAAGTACAATGTGTGTTATTTAGTGTCAATTGCACTAAAAACTTACTTCTGTCAATGTCAACTCATGGGCTAAGCAATTAATTGGACTCTCTTACGTGGTATTCAATGTTCTCCCCAATGCTGTCAACCTTCTCATGAGTTTTTGCTCTTGGGTTTACAACTGAGAATAAATCTTTAAAACGATCTGATCATTTAACATTATCAGATTGTTATTTCTTGTGTATAGACTCTATGCACATGTTTGAGTTGAAGAATCAGGCTGAATCGTTGATTAATCTTGCCCTCCAAAGGATTCGCACCAAGCAGCTAACACGAGTTGGCCTTGATAGCCTCCTTATGCAGATAATGATTCAAGTTCAATTATTAATTTATCAACATGTAGTTCTTCAATTCAGTCCGACGACCGAATGTTAGGCTCTCATTAACTGTGGGGCCCATAACCACGTAAGCCCTACACCTCCATCTATGCTTGACGTCCGATAAGGCTTGAATTTTTCATCCATCAACCCATAGCCTAACCATTTGGTTTAATATAATTAAACTCGTTATGATAATAGTAAATAATATAAGTTATTATAAATTATGAACACATTCGTCACATAATCGGTATAAGACGGGACGTTACCTTTTGCTTTTGCATAATCAAAGTAGCATCTAAGTTGCCTAATTCATAGCCTGCTTCATGCATTAGCCTCACCTGATATCGATCATATCTACAAACCCATGTAAAATATGAGAAATGATTTATTGCAATGAGATTCATAAAACTGTTCCAACTTCTATGATAAAATAATTAGGAATGAAAAGTTCTAATTTCTCACATGATCAGTGAGATCGCACTAATATATAAGAGGTTGATATTAATTCGGGTTGATCAAATAATTTCGCATTAGGAACTACATTGACAAAACTTAAAGACCGAGAACAAATCCCACTGATAAGACTTCTAAAACAAAGACTCTGAGAACTTAGATATGCGGCATTTGTCACACTTGTAATTTGAGATTTTTCAAATAGACGCCCGAGTATAAGAACTTAAATATGTGCCATTTGGGATACTTGTGATTTGAGACTTTTCAGATAGGCGCCCGAGTATAAAAAAAACTGCAGTACTTGACATCTGGATTCCGTTAACATTTTCTTCTCATACTTAGATGCGGCTAATATGACTGCTGAGGACACTTTAGAAGCATATAATCTAGCAGTCTTATAATATAAAAGCCTACACAGTAAATTCTAGCAATAAATATAAGATTTCTATTCATCATTTAATCATGATAAAAACATTTAAAATTAGGTACCAAATAACATAACATAGCATCCAAGTTTACTTATATTTTAAAAGGCAAAACAAAAAACTATAGCTTCATAGTGAAGAAACACACAGCTTCTTTGGATGCAGAATAAAGCAAGATAAGAACTTTATATAACTTGAGTAAAGTTTCAAGAAGCCTATTCTGTGTATTAGAAATGTACAAGTTTCGAAGAGTATGCAGATCTTTCATCTATAAGTTTACAACAAACAAAATGACTCGACGCTATGATGAAAATATTTACAATGACATGCTGAAGAGCTCCGACTTTCAAGCAATAGCTGAGAAACTCAGTTAGGATCATCAGATGCGGATGCCCTCGGATGCTTGGGTCCATGCTCCGGTGTCAGAGTTTCAGGGGCAGATCTCTTGGGTCTCAACTATAAACAAATTGCAATGAGAAGCCAAAAGAGAAATAAACGTTTGCATGATTGACCATAAATTCACAATGAGAGCTCACCTTCTCTTCAGCGCGCTGATAAAAGTGTCTGATCAGTATATTTTTGGTTTCTGAAGTTATCACTGAGATTTTAAACAGCATGTCAATCTCTAAAGATAAAGCAATAGTTTTGAAATTTATCTAATAGATTAACATGAAAACTACCAAAAGGACTAAAGAGGCGCAATCTATTGACCTAGACTCTCTCAGTCCACCTGCTCTAGAATGGGCAAAGCCATTCTTTCTAAGAAATGAATGGGTCGAAACCAGAAAAGATCATTTCTCTTACCACTTTCCAAGGTTTGATTACTGTGAGAAAAAAAACCGACCACATGCACGCATTTATGGAACTACCTCTTTGGAGGCTTCTTGTAATTGTTTTTAAGTAGTATATTAGACATAGATGACTATAAAATTTGGTAACAGGATTATCTGCTCGTAAATCTAAAATCACTATTGAGCTTAAAACTCTGTCAAAGATAAATTTCCTCAAGGGGGCCGGTAAATGCTGGGTCTCAAGTCGCTATATGCTGGAAAAAAAGGTAAAGCACATTCTACGCTAGGATGCACCAAATTCAGCAGGGAATTCGGCCCTTCCTTTACTTTGTTTACTCTCAAAAAGAAAACCTTCTCGTTGTTGAGGTTATTTCCTTTTCTTTTTTGCAGTGGTAGGGAGGGCTTGAGGTTAGGTTTTGGCGGCTGTTTTGGGAGAGGAAACATACATATATAATATCTGACAACTAGCCAAACCGAAAAAGTGATAAACAACATCAATTTATGAAAAGGCATATGTCAAAGGATAAACAACAGGACATCTAGTTGAGAGAAAAGATCATGTAAATCAAACAGAAAATAATGTATCCAGCATTACCTTGATTAGGTGGTGGAAGAGCCCGCTCATGAGTAGGATGATAAGTAACCGGCGTCATTTTCTGAACAGAAAAAGAAATGTGAATCGGGATAAGAAAGAATTCTTAACTTCCACATTTAGCATTCCCCATATTAGAATAACAGAAAAGGGAAAACAAAGAGATGGGCTAGTGGCTTCTTAGAATGAATAAGCATAAAGATATCAGCTGAAAAATACATCAAATAATCGGATCCATTATGCAACAGTGCAGAAGAGAGCAGCAATGCGTATGATATAGGAGTTTTACACCTTCGGAGGATCCTTACAGTGTATAAATGGAGGATGAAGAAAGAGCCTCTAACTATCATCTTCATTATATCAAAATCTACTAGGGAAAAAAACTATCCCTCTTAATTACATCAAAATCTACTAGAAAAACGATCTGTCCTCTTATAAATTAAATAAAATATCAGAAACTGATGAGGTCTGCAATAATCTGCTATAACTTTCCTCTAAGTTTGCACACTAGTTAGCGAAGCCAAACTTTAAAGAGTTCAGTCAGCTAATTTATTTATTTTGCCCCTATTTGATGGCAATCCAGAGAGATAGCAAGTGGTAGGAACAGCCGTTTAGTCCCATTCAAACTGACTGAATAGATAATTTAATAAGTGCATTCTGGTACCAAGTCCTTTAACAACAAGAAGAACAAACAACTTCTTGACCTTTGTTATCTATTCATTTATGGGTGTGTACATGTGAACACAAAGGTACATACGCCTAGAAATAATACTTTATAAGGATTTTATGGTGAAAGATCAAATCTTATCAAAGGAAAAAAGAAGCACATATCACCCTAGATGACAATTAATTAAATCACGTCAAACTTGGGCAATTGAACGATGAACAAAACCAGTGGAACACCTAGACATTCTCTCTGAGAGTAACGTGATATATTAGCACAGTGCATTTGCAGCATCAGTTTCCAATGATCTTCCCTCGGTCTTTCTTTTTTCTTTCCCCTTTGCCATGTTGAAGAGCAAAATGCCCGAAGACATCTCAACCACCCTGCACGCTTTGACCCTTTTAAGTCATAAACCAAAAAACAGTCTAAGTGGGAAGAGTGTTGGCAAGGCACTGTATTCCGGTGGGACATGAAAATTCCTTTATTGACATCACACCAAATCATAGTGACGTTTTCTCAACGCTTGATGCCCCTTCGAAGTATGGAGAAAGACTTCTTCACATTGATAGTTGTCTTATCCAAGAGCTTATGTATTGCAAGGGACTAGTGTTGATTCCAACCACAAAGTGGTTTTTCTTCCAAGAGCTTTTGCATTAAGGACAATGGACATTTCAGATGCGTTAAAAACTGCTATTGCCGTTAATACAAGGCTCGGTACAACAAAACACAAGCACATCCACGATATTGTTTTCCATATCCACCAATGCTGCGTTTCATATTACCCAACACCGCGTGATGTATTCACGCAGGAATGTCCCACTCATTTACACATTATGACAAGCACAATAAATGCACAAAACTATGCCAAGTTTTCAGACAATCAAACACATCTTGAATTATTAACTCGCATCTTCAACCTACCAACAATGTATTTACCAAAAAAAGAAAAAAGTATCAACAATGTGGGTGCATTTTGAGATTTCTAGCCAAACATATACAAATGTAGTACCTTATCACACACAGGCATAACTATGAACAACTACAGAACAAAGCATGATCAAGATCATCACGAATCAAATACAATTACACGTTGATCATGTGCCAGATAAAGCACTAGTAACCAAGTGAACATATATTACACACCCTTATTAGCATACATAAATCACATACCAAAAACCTATCTTCATAAAGCCACAAAATTTGCAAAAGCTTAACAAAATCCAAGTACATTTTACAGTGATTTGCAGTGCTCAAAGCATTCACATTATTACAAACAACTCGAAAGACCCTCCAAGCCCCATCTCACAACTTCAATCCATCTTGGTCTTTCTCACACAAGAACATAAAAATTCAATGGCTAAAGTGCAAAAGAGCACTTGTGTATTGCTGAAGTTGTATGTCCAATACTATGATTTACAAGAATGTAATTCATTGCATCCTCTGTCCGGTAGTTTTGTCGCATTCTTATAAACCAGGAGATTAGCTTATTAGTTATTAGTTTAGTTTATTACGGTCGAACTTGTATAATGCACAACCTCGACAAAACACAGAATTTTTTTTTCCTGTTATCCAAAATTCAACTAAAGCACAAAACTTTATAGCCCAACTGAAAAAAAAAAAAAAAAAAAAAAAAAAAAAAAATCCAACTTTATTGCAAGAATAAAAAAAGGGTCTGTGAAAAGCAAGATAAAGTTGGGATTTTGATGAAAAACAGAGAAGCTTACAGAGGGATTTGAAGGATCAGAGGGGCGAAGCTGGCTGAAGTTATGGGGGTCGAAAGAAGGCAAGTCGCCAAGCATTGACCCCATCGATTACCTTCTTCTTCAATGCCTCTCTCTCTCTTTCTCAGCTGGCTTTTGATAAATGCAAAAAAACAACAAAAGGTTTGTGCAAGATAGGTATGTAGAAATGTATGTTGTACAAGGTGGGGGTGAGGCCTTTGTGGGGGCAATGCAATGTGGCCTTATGGATGATGGGGCAAGTGGTATTGGCAAATCACTGTTTATCAAGGCATCTTTCAATGGTTTTTCATTCCTTTTAGAAAAAATGATCATCAGGCTCTGTAAATTTTGTTATAAAGGATAATTTGATACATAACCATCTCGTTATGTACGAGTTTAGAAAATGGTCGAACTAATATAGATTATACATAATTTTATTTTATATTTCTAACTCCTAACTTATTTCGATGTTTCAAATTCCTCTTCATTTGTAAATTTTTGTATAATTGTATTAAAGTTTTTTTTACGATTTTGTTGGTTGTAATAATAACGAATTATCAACATATTTTTGGATTATTAAAAGTAGATTGTCAATTATGATAATATAAATGATAGGGATGTTGTTTCTCATTTTCTGATTTTGAATTTATGGTCATTTTTATTTTTATGGCGATTGGAATTGTCAAGTATAATATGTGTAAAGTTTTTGGACAAATGAGAGAGAAAATAAAAGGATGATGAAAGAATTGATGAGAAAGGAT
This sequence comes from Ehretia macrophylla, assembly GCA_037974665.1. Taxonomy (NCBI): domain Eukaryota; kingdom Viridiplantae; phylum Streptophyta; class Magnoliopsida; order Boraginales; family Ehretiaceae; genus Ehretia; species Ehretia macrophylla. The sequence goes on along the minus strand of CM075773.1, from coordinate 33,079,953 downwards.
AATGAAAGAAAAGGAATGATAAGTTTTATTCTTTTGTTTGGAAAGGATAAGGAAACCAAAGGAAATATGTATGTGTATATGAGGATGTTAATATTGTTTTTTGTTTGGCTCTTTGAAGTTTGGACAATGACCAAAAGAAAAGAAACAAAATGACGTAAATTTAAATATTCCTCTTGTTATTTTAAAATATTAACTACAAAAAATGTGATTCTCAATCTTTGAGAAAGTTATTATTAGCACTTAACTCTAATTTTTTTTCCTTTTTTCAGATGACTAATGAATTCATGTTCAAAAAAAAAAATTATCTAATGAATTGAAGTTAAAACCTTTAGTACAAGGAAATAATTTTACTTAACAATGTTGAATATTGTGAGCTATTTGTTTTTTTTATTTTACTAAGTCAGCAAGTTTGTATTCACTGAATGAAAGAAGATTACAATGCAAGGTTGGTCGGCAAGCCAAAATAGGAGCATTTACATGGAACCAGACCCGGCCCAAGTTGTGGGCAACTTGGGCCTGTGCTCAAGGTCCCCTTAGCTTGGGGGCTCCAAATTAAAAAAAAAATACTAATTTATTTAAAAAATGTCAAACGATCAGTACTTAATCGATTTTTGAACTATTGAAGGCCCAATTATTGAAGGCTCAACTATTGAAGGCTAGTACTTAAACAAATTTTGTTTATTGTGATATTAATTTTGCATGTAATATAAGAAAGCAGAGCTGTCCCAAGAAAGAAAGTATAGAAGTATACATTTAACTTTTTTTTTTGTTTTTTTATGTGATAAATTTTGATATTGTTTATATACTTATATATATCTTAACTTGAAATAATTAATTTTTTTTACTTATATTCATTTTTTTATTAATTGTTCTTATATGCAATAGACTTAATAAAGTTTAATTATTAAAGCCCAAGAAATATGCTGAAGAAAGACTTTATAAAGAGAAAGAACATTGGAGAAATGTCCTTTTATTTGTAGTGATTATTTTAGTAGAAAATTTAGAGTTTTTTTATTGAGAAAAAACTTAATTATTAAGGCCCCTATTTAGATGATCGCCCAAAGTTCTCAAATTGTTTGAGACAGCCCTGCATGGAACAATCAAAGCTATCGCCTTTACATGGTTAACAAGCAAGAAAAAAAAATACAAATATTCTAAATACCAAACGATTGCCAATTATCCCACATTGTTACGAGTATTTGAACCATACAATTTGAAAATTGTTATGAGTATTTGAACCCTACATAATAAAAATTTATTGCAAGCGTCTCTTATTTATGAATTTATTTTAAGAATCTTAGCTATCATCCCACCATATCCACAAAAGTTTTTTTTTTTAATCTCATCTTGTTTATAAAAGTTAACTGGTGAGTTTTAAAGGAATTATCTATAATTATAATAAGTCATTATTTGATTATTACACCCAATCCTTAGGTTGTGTAAGGAATCTTTTCTTTGGTAATGAATTTCTAATCTTCAATAACTCGTTGATGTCGTGGTTATAGTAATGATTTGGCTTTCATAAATCGCTAACCAACCTTGTAGTATTTACACAATTTTTTTGTTTTTGTTTTTCACATATATGGTAGTTGAAAAGTCAATATTTCTTAGAAATGTAAGATGCATATCCTAAAAGGTACTTATATATAGAGGTCTTAGTTTATCGACGAGTCTTGCAATAGATTAGATACATATATACAATATTTTCTTTGACTCATACCTTAAAGAAGTAAATGAGTATAGGAACCAATTTAGATAAACACTGTATTCAAGCATAAGTGAAAACGATATAGAAAACTATTAATAAAAATGCACAATTATGGCTATTATCTTCAACTGATGAATTTGAGAAAAGGTTACAGGAGACACCAAACTCTCATACAATATATTATTCTACAAATAATTATGTATTGTACATAACACAAAAGTGGATAGTTTGTATTTCGCTATTACTATTTGAAGCATAAGTATAAATTTCAGTATTTTGAGATTTAGGAGTAACCTAATAGTAGATTACTCCCCTGACAGTTGAGAGATTAATGTTCGAATCTCATGGGCCGGTAGAAGACATCTGAGAGAGGGGGTAAAAAATAAAAATAAAATGAAAAGGTTGAACCCCTTTCATATATAAATTACTTGTAATTTCAACTCGTTTAGTATACGAAAATGTTTTTTCCAATTCAAAAGAGACCAAAAAAAAAAAGAGTCAAAAGAAGACAAAAGAAGAATAATAGATGAAAAGCAGTAGTATGGCAGAGAAACACACGAAATGTATAATTGGCCAGAATGGGCTATAGCTAGCCCATCAAACCACTTTCCTTTCCGTTAAATTACACGGCCCATATAATGCACTGCCAACAGATACAATAGCGTGTAATCACTTCTCTCTAGTTTAGGCCTCATTCGTTAGTTTATTTCTGTTTTTTAGCTGGGCCTAGTTGGTTGGATCCATTGTTCGTAACGTTCAGTTTTTAGTTCTTGAACACCCACCCCACCTTCCCCAAACTAAAAAAATAAAAAAAAATTGTTTTCTTGACCAATTGGCCATTTCGCCCATTGGCCACCTCGACCCCTTGGCCACTTCGGTTGACAGAAGCAGCCATGTCTGAAGTGGCTCTAATTCCCACTTTTTTTTTTTTCTTTCTTTCTTTCTTTAGGAGAAGTCTAAAATTATATAATGTAATCAACAAAAATTAAGTTCACAATCTCTTACATAACAACGAATAATATTACTACTAGATCAAAATCCTAGTGGCGAAGCCAATTGGTCACCTCGACCCCTTGGCCACTTCGGCCAATGGGCCACCTTGGCCCTTTGGCCACTTCGGTTGACAGAAGCAGCCATGTCTGAAGTGGACCTACTTCCCACTTTTTTTTTTGTTTTTTTTAGGAGAGATCTAAAACTGTATAATATAATTAGTGAAAATTAAGTTTACAATCTCTTACATAATAACAAGTAATATTACCACTAAATTAAAACCCTAGTGACTAATTCACCACTTCGACAAATAGGTCACTCTGGACCATTGGCCACGTTGGCCGTGGCATCCTATTATAAATTTGGGTCTGCCTACTAATATCTTTTAATTTGTCTTTTTCCTTTTTGTTTTATCTCAATAGTGTAGTAGCATTCTGGCAACCATTCCAATTTTTTTTTTTTAAATATCTACATAAGTATATTTCGTACATTTATTTTTATTGCATTCTATCTTATCGTATTTCATTTTATTCTGCAAGATTTAAAAATCATCGAAAGTTAATCAACTCCCCCATAAAAAAAAAAAATTATTCATATAATTTCACAATTATATAAATAAACTGTCATTGAAAATAAAATTTTAAATTCGTCCCTACCTACAACTCACATGGTGATATAACTACTAGACATTCTAATTTTATTTTTAACTTCCCACCTTTTTGAAATTCGAATTCTAGTCTTTCCACTACTAATTAAAGAAAATAACCTATTATTAGACTAATCTTGAGTTTCGAGTATACGGTATACATTCTAATTTAACGTAAACTTATTTGGATAAGTGGACAAGTCATAAAAAGTACATATATGAATACAAATAAGAAGAAAAGACCAAGGAGAAGAGAAGAGTGCAGGATCCAGAGCTTTCAATCCTTTTTTCTGTGTGCTCCCTATATGGCTAAAAACCTAGGCTAGGCGCATGGACAAATTGAGGAATGAGCCAAAAGATTGAAGGTGGTGGGAGTGGAAAAACAGCACATAATTAGGCATGGTAACGACGGTGGTGGTCCAAGAAAGTCGTCCATTCTGATCTTGAAGTTTCTTATCTTTCACGTAAGCCCATTTGTCTAACCCTATTTTGAATTGATTTAGATTTTTTCATGACGTTATAAATATAAGGGTGAAGTGCACCAGACCCCCTTATATTTTAGTGAAAGTGCACAACACTCCTTTATAGTTCAAAAACTCCCTGAACTAGTCCCTATATTTTTTAAAAGTGCACAACACCCCCCTACAGTTATAAAATCCATCATATTTAACGGATTTTATAAAAAAGACGTAAATACCCTCATTTTTTTTTCATTTCTCTCTTTTGCCATTTCCTCTTTTGTTTAGGCCAAAAAAAAAATTGATAATTTGGTCAATTCATATAATTATTTAATGAATAAATTCGTTAAAAATCAAAAAAAATCTCACTTAACGCATGTAAAATACACTCTCCATTAAATTTAACGGATTTTTTAACGGTAGGGGGGTGTTGTGCACTTTTGAAAAACTACAAGAACTAACTCAGGGGATTTTTAAACTATAGGGGGTGTTATGCACTTTCGCTAAAGTACAAGGGGGTCTGATGCACTTTACCCTAAATATAATGAGAAAAATTCAATAAAGAATAATTGTACAAATTATTTATCATAACTGTAAAGATATTTACTAATAATAAATCTCTCTCACAATGTTATAACGATATTCAACATTTTAAACATCATGTAGTCATACATATGTTTGCAACCACTCGGTCGATGAATGGAATCTCTAAAATATAACAGCAAGTTGCAAAGTGCTGCATGCCACTTGGTCTACAAATCCATTCGAAAAACTAGTCTGGGGCCTTCTCTATGAATAGATCCTCTACTTTGGCCTTTTATTTTTATTATTCTTTTTGTTTTTTCTTAGAAGTACGAATATAGAACTAATAAAAGTGTATAAAAGGCATATTTTTGAAATAAAAAAAATTATGTGAAATTACTAGAACTAGTACTCTATACATATGAAAATTAAATAATTATTTCTTTTGCATTTTCGAAAATGTCTAGTCAATCCTCCTTTGACGACCAAAAAAAAAAAAGTCAATCCTCCTTTCATGCCATCCAAAAGACATGAAACTTAATTTACTAAGGCTATGTTTGATTTACCTGTGAAATTCAGTTTTTGAGTTGCACAATTTTTAGATTAGATATTTTGTTAGAAGTGCTGTTGAACAAAAGTTGTTGACTGTTTGGCTTGTATTAAGCAACGTTTTTTTGTTAAACTTACAAAAAGCGTTTTTGAGTGTCTAAAAGTTAGGCTAAACAGAGCCTAAATAATAAAATTATATGTTAAATCTTGCGAAAATTCTACATTGACATTGACAGATTTGGTATTATTCGTGTTTCAAAAAATTAACGAAGGAATATAGGAGTAATATAAAACAAACAAACACACATAAAAAATAAAAGAAAAATAAAAAAAAAATTAAGACATATTAGGAAATTCCTTAAAAAATCCAGAGGCAATTAGAAAAACATTAAAACCCGTGTCATGTGATAGTGATTTGAAGACTGTTTCTCCATTTGTCCCTCCTCCGTACATAGCTATTACGTTGCAAAAATATATTTCTTAGCCAAAGTTGTTCTTAAGAACTATTTTATTATGATACCTTTATAAAAGAGAAAGTAAATTATTTTGAATTACAGATTGTTTAAAGAAAGGGCAAGACTTTAACATTGTCACTTACGTTAATAGGAACAATCAAAGCTTTTATATCATACATAACTGTACGTGTGAGTCTACTTGTATCTTTCATCCGCCTCCAATTATTTGTTTTTAATATCTAACAAAGAGGTCGCCCAGCCACCCTTGAAAGTTGGGTTCAACGATTGGATAGTAATTTGTTATAATTGCAAGTTTTAAGTTTGAATTCATGCTTTTTCATCAAAATTATATTGTCTAAAACTTGACTATTTGAAACATTCATTAAGTTATATTATTATATCACAAAATTTATAATAGAAGAATTGATTTATATAATTTTATATAAAATGAGTTACTCGATTATAAAAAGAAAAACAAAGAGATGGCCTAGTCAACAATGAAAACGGTGAAGTGGGCAATGGAGGGAAAGCGTGTATGGTTCTTCTTGACTTTTATCAAAGTCAACTCAATCCAATTTGAAAGGCAAAAATGGTTCTTTGTGTGCATAAAGAGACCTCAATATATACCAAATCTTTCCCTCAATTATCTCCTACACTGCATTAAATATCTCTAACAAATTTCAAAGTCAGCGCCACCATCAAGAATTAATTGTTCTTCATTTTCCCTTCAGTGCGTACCTAACAAAATTAAACAAATAAATTGTTGATGGCTGATTTTGCTGGCTATGATCAAGAATGGAGTCTTCAAGCTATAGTTAAAGGATGTGTTAATGGCTACACCAATCTTACTATGATGGATAGTCATGAGCAAACATGTTCTTTGAGCACTTGGGCCATGCCGCAAAATGATGATGATCATCATCAAGACCTTCTTTTTGCTTTTTCTGATCATCTTCTTCTTGATCAGAAATCGAAGGGTTTTGATGATGGATTGGAAGCATTTTACAAGCCATTTTACCCAGTTTCAGATTCTACAGCTTCCAAAGAAGTGAAAAATGAAGCTGAACAAGTTGGAGAGAAGCAACAAACTGATGAAGAAGTTCAAGAAAAGCAGACTTGTTTAGATCAGTCTACTACAACTTTACCAACTGCTTATGTGCCTAAATACAAAAGAAGGTTAGTGATGTGTACAAGAACGGATTTAGGATTATTGTTAATTCAATGCGGGTTGAAAACATACAGTTTAGTATTCATATATGAATAATTTTTTCTAGTGGGATTAAATTAATTTTTCAACTTAAAAATACATAACAAATACACATGTTTTCAAAACATGTAAACCCAACTTATTCCTTAATAATTTCACACTTGAGGTCAGTGGAGGTTGTCGTCCCGCTAGCCCGTGAATGACTCCGCCCTTGGATGTGTGGGTTTTTCATTTTTTGGTTGTTGTTATTATATGTTTGATCAATGGCCAGAAGAGAAAACAATTGAAGGTTTTGCAGTTGAAATTTGCTGACGTTTTACGTTTTTGGGTTGTTGTTAGCAGGAAAAATCAACATAAAAGAGTGGTGATGCAAGTAACAGCGGAGGGTCTCTTTTCTGATAAGTGGGCTTGGCGGAAATATGGCCAAAAACCTATTAAAGGGTCGCCATATCCAAGGTTCATCTCTCTCCTCCCTCTCTCTCTCTTTCTCTCTCTCACACACACACACACAATAGACACAATCCTAGACCTTGCTAGACTTAAAAGTATTATTCCTAGTCATGTCCACACTATTAAGCCCCCTAAACCCTAGTCTCATAAGATAGACAATTCAGCATCTCTAATTTCTACTTATGAAAGCTCTATATGTTAGGTCTAAAATAGTTTTATTTCATGAGTTGTAAATTTGTGAACACTATATAAAGTGAATAAAATAAATCAGTTGGCCATGGATATTTGGTGAAATAATAATTCAGAGCAATTACTACTCCTCAGCTAGCTAATTAGATTGAAGCTGCCAGCTTGTGCGCACACATAGAGACAGATCTAGAATGTTATATGGTGTAAGATGATTTTAAAACTAAAAATTAATGAGGACTAATGTCGTTTTGAAGACCAAATCCAATGGGACTACAAGGCCTAAGTCATCTTTTGAATAGAGATTTTAAGTATTTTTAGATCAATGAGAGCTAGAACCCTGACTATAATTCATGTGCATCTGCCACTCCGCACACAAGCATAAATATTTGAAAGTGTGAACCCCATTTTGCATCGGTTCTACAAAAGATATGTATTTGTAGAGGTTTGAGTTTGCTGTTACTATAAATACGGGATAAAATATTTTTGACCAATTAATTAAATTCAATGTCTTGACAAGACAGCAGTCGGGCTTACGTCGTTACAAAAGAGATTCTATTACTCATTGTTTGTGTACATACAGGAGCTATTATAGGTGTAGCAGCATGAAAGGGTGCTTGGCAAGGAAGCAAGTGGAGCAAAGTTGCAATGATCCAAGCATGTTTATTGTAACCTACACTGCGGAGCATTGCCATAGCCAGCCAACTCGTAGGAATTCTCTTGCTGGAACCATTAGAAACAAGTTTCCAACCAACATCGAAAAAATCAAAGATTCCAGCACCTCATCACCATCTTCAAGTGAAGCAATATCTCCAAAATCAATCTCTTTAAATATGGCTTCCACTGAAGAAGAGCTCTCAGAAACAAAAGTCAAACAAGAAAACATAGACGAAGATGAAGAGCAAACAGTTCAATGGGGCTGCAATAATGAATTGTCCATCTCAGATATATTGATGGATGATGACTTCTTCTTTGCTGGCTTAGAAAATTTGGATGGATCGATTTCAGAGTTAATTTAGCCATAGGCCATAGTTGTACTCGTGATCACTTCAATATTGAACCTTGGGGCTTGGATATATAAGAGTTCCGAATAGAAAAAAGATCTTTTATTTCATAGTGACCTAGTATCCAAAATGTGATTATGTGTAGCAAATACTATAGCAGAATCTTGAGCCTCAAGATGTATAGGATCATGTCAATATGTCAAAGTTGTCTTGCTTCAAAATGAAGGTTGGATTTTTTTTCCAAGTGATTCTTTTGGCTATCTTTAGCTTTGTGTAGCGATCCTTTTTATGATTGTGCCAACATAATCAGAGTAATATTTAATGACACCCTTCACTTATTTACCTTCCTTTTTATTGTAAGAGTTCACTTACTAAATATCGATTTTTTTGTATATATAGTAAAAATTATACTATATATAAAATCGTTAATTATGATGTGATCAATTAACATTAACATAACACCCACTAAAGCTCTACTTGAGTATGATTTTTAGTGCAATATACAATGAGTTAAGCTTAGATACGAGGAATCTTTATATATCTTTCTTTTTTTTTACTAGGCAAGTAAAGTATTTAATTCCACTTTAAAAAACATTACAAAAATTGGTATCCGCTTATGAAAAGCTGATACTCCAATCTGTATACAAAAGATTATTTTCAAGACTATCTATGTATTGACGTTGAATACAAATATTTATATATCATTTTATCGTATTTCAAATTCAGAATTTTTGAGTACCACAAACTATTAAATTATTTCGCCCAACTCGTAATGGTCAAGAAATACATGTTTGTTATGCAATTCCTGGCTAGTTTGCTTTTAGTATTATCACTTTCAATATCATTTAATACCGTCTTCTTTAATTCTATATTAATATATATGCAAGTAGTATGTGAAAATGATTGATTTATTCTGATAACTTATAATATTAAGTCGTCGGCCATATTTATTTGTTAAGGCTTGACCGAAACAGATGAATACAAAAACCGTAAATTAGTTTCCAATTTAGGTGATTTACATATTGAATATCTCTATCGAACATCAAACATTATATACTAGTAGCTTCCATATCACTCATTCTGATGGCAAAAACCACGAAATACCTGTTCGAGTTATGAAATAGATGAAATAAATTCAAAATTAGATTTTTGTTCAATAATGAAATTTTATTAGAATTGTTCATATCCGGTTCATTCTTCGAAATTATATTACATCCTGGATTTGATGAAATATGATGAATTAAGATGATATTTTATAAATACGTAATATTTATAACCTTTTAACCATTGTGGTAGTATTACGAGTGTCATATGCGAACAATCTTCACTATTTTGGTCAAGCAAAGCAGCCATTGATCCAACAATCTTCACTATTTTGGTCAAGCAAAGCAGCCATTGATCCAACAAACGCTGCATTCATATACATTGAGGTTTCTAGATGAGGAAGAAGATTCGAAATGTCCAGAGTTAATAAACTTGATAGTTACATGTGTTATTATTACATATGTGTTATGTGGCCTTTCTTATTCTTTTTTATTGTTTGTAAGCATAAGTACTCTCCAGACGAGGATAATCCTATCTCAAGGATAGTCCTATCTCAAGTCAGTGAATTGGCCATTGGAATTTGGGCCACCAACAATTGCACCAAAATGAGAGTTTGGGTTTGGTTTGCCAGAAGAATACCATATTGAATAGCAGTCATTGCAACCCACCTTGGCTCGATTATTGTGGATTGAAGGAATGGATGCACCGGGTGTAATTGAGATGGATATTTGCTGCCAAATCCCACCGTGTATGTCATTTCGGATTTATATTCGGTGAGGTTAAAATTATACAACGTTATACTCATAGATAAATAATATTTTTTATTGTGGGCTAAATTCATTTATCAGTTTAAAAATACTTTAAAAATGTAGAGTTTCAAAAATAAAAATAAAATGAGTAGGGGCTACCATCGCCACTCAAGTGAGAATAGCTCTAGTACCATTGCTTAGGGGGTTGTTGCCTAGTATGTAGTCTACCTGAAAAGAAGAAGGCTAGAAAATTAGTTTAAGGGTTTATTACCCGGTTAGTCCCTTATCTTTGCCTCTAGTGTCTAGTTGGTCCCTCATTTTCAAAATGATCATAGGTTAGTCATTTATCTTTCTATTATGTGCTACCATTGGTCCTCCTATCTCTTTTTTAACGGTTTGAACATGTGCTAAGCATGTGACCCATTTTTTTAGGGCAAAATTGTCAAATCAACTTTAATTCCATATTATCTCCCTCTTTCATACCTGATTCATTACCCATCTACCCCAAATCCCTAAATCGAGCCAAAACCCCCAAATCTCTAACCCTTATTCTCTCCCTCTTCTCATTCTCACAAATCGTCAAATCAAGTCCGCCGATTTTGCCACAACGTTGACGTTGACAAGAATCTCAGCTCGTCTTGTGCACCTTCATCAATTTCAAAACAAAAATGCCGTCGCATCATCCTCACCACCGCCGACCAGATCATGTGCTTTGGTTTTTATCAACAATACACTTCTTGTATTCATTGAAGAATCATGTATTTTTTTAGCATTGTCTTGTGTCACTCTTCTGCAAAAATCAAATCACGTACAAGCTCTCAATTATATTATATATTTTCTTCCTTCGTCGACCCCAATTCAGTCTGAAGATGTTTGAGTTTGAATCTCAACCATTTTCAAATAAATACAAATAAGTTGGAAAGAAAATGATGTTATTCAACAAATATAGGTAATTGAACCATCATTCTATTAATCATAAAGATGCTTTCAACATCCATTTTTCTAAGTCTAAAACCCAGTAGAATACATAGTTGCTGCTTCTTCTTTTATTTGATTCAGAACATAGGTACTACTTGAACATAAATGTATTTTGGTAGGAAAACCGAAGTAGGCCATAATACTGGAAATCAAAATTCGTATGGGATTGGTGGTGTGGTAATATGTTAATTTCTAGTGTTGTCGGGTGGGGTTATTTATGGTGCCAAGAACATGTTAATTTTGGGGATGGGTTTCTAGTGATGCCCGGAACAGGTTTGCTGGTGCGGACGGTTTCTTGTGGTGGAGATGACAATGAAGTTTGTGGTGGGGCTGTGAATGGTCAAAAGTGAATCGGATCTTAGACCACAGAAGAATTTGACAGTAATATGAAAGAGGAAGAAAAAATGAAATTCAGGCTGATTTGACCATTTTGCCCTCAAAAAAATGGGCCATGTGCTTGGCACATGCTCAAACCGTTAAAATATAGACAGAATGACCAACGGTGGCACATAATAGAAAAATAAGGGACTAACTTATGATCATTTTAAAAATGAGAGACCAACTAGACACTAGAGTCAAAGATAAGAAACTAACCGGGTAATAAACCTTTAGTTTAATTATCTTTCAAAAATCCCCTCACGCATGTGACAAAGGGCACGTAGTTCACCTAACTAGCTGGAGAAAGGAAATATTTTGCTAAACAATTTTCATGCGTCTGTCTCTATCAATTTTTTATAAAAAAAATGTAAGATAAAACTATGAATAATAAATTCAAATTAATATGGGACTGATGCTTTCATAAATTTGTGCTTAATGAGAGTTTTATAAATCGAATTTTTTATTAGAGCTTGAGAACTTGAAGTAGTTTGGAAAGATTTATACTGAAACCACACATATTGTACTCCCCCTAAACGAGCTGCTTTTAGGATCTTGGAATAGACACACAAAAAAATATATATATATATATATTGAACGGAAGGAAATCGTGTAAAGTGTCATGGCAGTTTTTTCACACGAAGGGATCTCTAAAATCGTTTAAATTTTTAGATGAATTGATTAGTTAATATTAAGTACTAGAAATTATGTCCAGTTATTGGTAATTAGACTCTGCAGTTATGACAAGTGTAGTGTGGAGATATGATAATAGAATATTTGGTTTAAACGTAAGTGTAATGGATTTAAGTAATAAATCATTTTGGTCCAGTAGTTCAAGACTTGATATTGGTTCCACGTACGGGCTCGAGTTTTAGGCCTAGGGCTATGACGTCACAGCAAGTGAATCCAGAAAATAGCATCAGCAGACTGTCATGTGTGGTAGCTGAATGTGAGACATTTAGCTTCCTGCCCTTTTTTTCTTTTTTTTTTTTGGCTTTTCTTAGTTAAAATTTGGAGATGTTCTTTGCTTGTCTATTCTATTTCATTAGTCATGGCATCTCTAAAACTATATAGTAAACTGCAGGGCCAAATAATTAAATCAAGAAAATTAATTTCTTCAATACATTTGGAACGTTTCTTCAAAACATTTGGAACAACGTTCAAACATTCTAGACATAAATGCCTAGACTTTACCTGTGCATGAGGTCCATGCACTAGAAAGAAAGGAATTGTTTTTCAGATGTTTCTTGAATCAAAGAAGAATATTATAAAATATTGATATCCATTTCTCTAAAAAATGTAATAAGATATATCATTCCCTTAGTTTAAACTTTTCTAGTCAAATACTTTCACCTAGCTCATCTCTTTAGATGAGTATAGATGAAGACTCATTCCTTTTCAAAACGTTTTAATTAAAGACCTCACATATATCTCAAGTTTAAATTAGTAAAAAAAAATTAGATTTTCCTTAAGTAATCTTTTTAGGTATCCTCTTAGAATATATACCTTCTTACATCAAAAAATCATATTTTTTTAGGCCATCTTATAAGATTTTAGCTACTCCATTTAATACTAATTGGTTTTATAATGGAATCTCATGATTCTTAACATGGTATCAGAGTGGGCCCTTGGTGCAGTTTTATTCATCCACAAGCGACCCATCTCAAATCAGGTCTACGTGTGTTCAATCTTTTGCATGTATCATGTTTTACGCATCTTCAATCTTCCACGTGTTAATCTACCATGTGTGTTTAATTTTTCATGTGTGACCCATCTCAAAATTAGGTCTATATGTGTTCAATTTTTCACGTGTGACCCCTTTTAAATTAGGTCACACGTGAAGAAAAGTGTTAAAATATATATTTTCCCACATCACAAAATCATAAACTTCTAAATCCCACCTTATAAGATTATTAGTTATTCCACTTAACATCAATTGGTTTTAGGATGAAATCTCAATTGTCTTAACATATCCTAATGATACCAATTAATTTTAGGATGAAAGCTCAGTTATCTTAATATATCCTAATGATTAGACTCTGATGTGAGTGTAAAGGACTTCCTATTAATGTCTCCGTAATCATTAAAAGAATGGTAATTTATTAACTAGATCTTTACTTTTTTTACATTTAAGTCCCTTATCTTTCATTTTAGATAAAATAGTCATTCATCTTTCATTTTGGTGACAGTCGTTAGTTCTTGGAGTACAAGCTGTCAAAAAATAATGTTAGTGAGCACGTGGATGACACGTGGCCGCAAAATGCATAAACATTAGGATACTTATATTTTATCTCGTGTCAATTTTATCCCTGAAGATTTGTGCATTTTGCAGCCAAGTACCATCCACGTGCTCACTAACGTTATTTTTTGATGGATTTTGCTCCAAGGACCAATAGTTGTCACCAAAATAAAATATGAATGACCATTTTATCAAAAATAAAAAATAAAGGACTTAAATGTCAAAAAAGATAAAAATCTAGAAACATTTTGATAAATTATCATTAAAAAAAATTGTCTGCATCATATTAAAAAGTATACACGCGAAAAGTTCTCTTACCAATGTGAGACATTAATACACATACTTGGTATAAGAAAACTTTCTAAAACGTTATGGTCGGGTCATTTAAGTAAGTAGAGAGTGGAGCTTACGCATTATAAATCTACCCCTACACTCAGCCTGATTGTAATGTTTGGAAGAATTTCTCGGAAGTATGTAGCTACCTGAAAATTAATGCAGCTACAGCTACTAATCTACAGTATGAACAATGTTTATTAAAATGGTCAATCGTTTTCTCAACAACCTCAACAGCAATTAATAAGTCTATGCCTCAAGAAACACAAGTAGTTGTTTAACTATATTTAAAAACCTTGTACTTTCCATATGATGCGAGCCAATAATCATAAACGAGAGACAATACATGCATGACCCTTGAAATTTTATCATATGGTTAATCTGTTTCCGCGCCAAGAGTGATAATATAGAAATGCAAAGGAAAAAGTTAAAAATTTAGCATGCATGCTTTGGTAATAACAATATAATTTGGGCACGTCTACTACTACTTCTAATAAAGCAGTTGAACAGATCCAAGTAGGTAAAATGTAGTTGGCTTTATCGAAGGGTACAAGACATGGCATCCCTACGTTTAGAAGAAAACTAGAGCCATCTCCATCTCTCTCTCGATTGACTCTTGTATCTACTTATAATATTAGAATATTACGAGCAAAATTTAATATTATTTATAAATTAGTGATACATTTATGAAGAAGTGATTATATATGGACAATTTATAAGTAGTGTTAATACGATTCGCAATATTATAATATTATGTGAGGATTCTTACTCGCTCTGTGTGTTTGTGTGTGCATGAGACTGTCCAACGGCTGCCCACCTAACAATATATTTGAGCTATAAACATAAATTCTGAGAACATTCTTCATGACCTGATCCTGGTGAAGATCTATCAGCTAGCATTCATGGAAGGACAAGAACCACCACCACCACCACTAGTAAACAATCTGCCGCCGCCCCTTTACCTCGACCCTTCGCTTCCACCAGCCTCATTCCATACTCCTCCATTCCTGCAGCCACAGCCCATGCAAAACCCTAATCTTGCACATTCTTCAGATTTTGATTGGGTTAGCTTCCTTTCTGCAGGTTCAATTAGCAGTAATGGTGGCCAATTAACTTCATCGAGCGCATCACCATTAACATCTATGAACATGAATATTGAAGCTCATGATCAAAACGCTAACAAAATCAAAGGGAAATCTGGGAAAACAAAGAAATATGTTCCACCAAGGATCGCTTTCCACACGAGAAGTGCTGAGGATATTCTTGATGACGGCTATAAATGGCGAAAATATGGACAGAAGGCTGTTAAGTATAGCACCCACCCTAGGTAACACTCCTCTCTGCATCAATATATCATGTTTTTCATTATATCTCTCCTGATGGAAAGAAAAATATGTCAGACTAGAAAGAAGCCTTAAGACTATAATTGGATAAGGAAATTGCTCCCACTCGACTACCGGACATGACAGGCTGAGAAGGAATGGGCCTCATATGCATGTGATGTCTGAGAGTCGGATAGGAGCATCACCCATTGGTGTTAAATTCCTGTGTCATAGTAAAGTATCATTTCCTTTTCTAATTATATTTAGTAGGGCTTGAACTATAAATATTAATACAAAATTTCATATCTTAGGTTTAGAATGATTTCATGTGGCTAGAGGTTGGATGGTTGGAAATATCAAATTAATTAAATATATACATTCTACTAGTTTTTAGATAAAGAATTTATAGTTTGAAATATTTCGCTTACATATGAGAAGTTGTATTATAATATCAAACTAATTAATTAAGTATACATTCCCTAACAATTTAAAATTTAAAATTAAATAGTCACATACATAAGTTTATATATAGAGAGAGAGACACTACTATATCTGACTTTGTATTCTTAGAACCAGCTACTAACCCATTGTAGAGAATATTGCATTCTTTGGAAACAATTATAATTAAAATGCTTATTGCTTTTGTTTCTTAGGAAGGAATATATATCAATCCGATAACTTCTCATATGAATTAAAATGATGGAAACAATTGCAATCTGAACTTTAAGTTGGATCTGAATCCTCTCATATTAACTTCCTTCTCATAATATTATGAGAAAAAAATCGCATACATCCATATTATTATAAGTCATTTCAGTCATTTATTTTAATTAAACCTAAAAAAGAGTTTAATCCCAAGCTACTTTTTCAGTCTTTTCTCTCTCCCTTTACCCACTCAGACCTTTTCTCCTCTCTCTCTTTCTCTCACTTCATGCTTCCTGTTTTTCGTTAAAAAATAAACTCTCATCTCTATCTTTCTCACTCTACCCACACTCTCAATCGTTATCAGCCATTTTTGTTTAAAATAAATATTTGGGGAAATATAGTTGCAGATTTTGAAAATAATTTGAAAATCATTTAGAAGATTCCAAAACATTCATTTTCTCTTCTAAATTAGGGAAATAATTAGTGTATTTAATCAATTCAAATATAATTCAATCTCATCGTTTTCCTCAAAACGAGTTTTATACGAGGCTCTTGTTTGCTCAAAGAGGGATAACGATGAAAGAAAACATATAAATACTGTTTTTTTAACTTGTCATAAACAACATATTCGGATGTAAAAAGGCATTGAGGTATTCACATGAAATTAACACATATATAAGATTCAACTTTACTTAGGCTGCAATAAAGAATCTGTCTTAAAGGCTAATAAATTAGAAGAAAAGGGAACTAAATAAATCAATGGTTACATAAAAGTGAAAACTAATGTTCAATAAAAATTAATGTACGATAATGCATGCAGAAAATTCCCTTTTCGACTTTTCTTAAGCAACTATTTCAAACAGAAAGAAATAGGAATGGTGCTGCCATTTTAAAAGGATTAAGAAATAACGAAATAATGTTTAAATCTAATTAATAAAAAAAATTAACATAAACGTATAATTGCTTTTCTTTTATTGATATTGAATTAATCCCCTCGGAACAAAATTCACTTGACTAATACTTGTGCATGCACCTACCAATTTGATATACGAAAGAGCTTTTTTTCTTTTTTTCTTTTCTAAATCCTACGATGCAATTAGTAGTCCTTTTTGTTCAAATTAGAAAATTTGATTGGTTGCGTTGAATATTGTGCTGACTAAAAATTATTTCTCTTTCTTTTCGTTCTTTCATCCTCACCTATATTAAGGAGCTACTATCGTTGTACGCATCATACATGCAATGTGAAGAAACAGATCCAGCGACACTCAAAAGATACAAGCATTGTCGTGACAACGTACGAAGGCATTCACAACCATCCATGTGAGAAACTAATGGAGACATTGAGCCCCCTTTTAAGGCAACTTCAGTTTCTATCTAGATTCTAATACCAAGGATTTAATATATGTCGACTTGAAATTACTGAGCGTATTTGCCATGTCAAATGCTGCATAGAAATGTAAAATAGTAGAAATGAAGCCTAAGACAACTTACATATCATCAATTATGTGAACTAACTGACTAGTTTGTAATTACTATCCAATATATTTCGATTTTTCATGTTAAAGCCATTTAATCTTACAAATTTATAATTCACCCACAAGTAATTATACACAAATATACGGAATATTGTTCAAAATATGAGGTTTTATGAGATTATTGCAATACTAAAGGGGGATAACGCGCTCGTGAGAAAAACACGAGAGTTTGTATATTTCACCCTTCTATAAAATGAAATGTGAAATATAATTTCTCAGCTTGTCTTTCGAAATTCAAGTTGCTCCATGTATTCAATTGTATTATTTTTCTAGAAGGGGTATATCTTTTGGGAACATTTATCGCGGGGAAGATAAAAGGTATTTGATTTGACGAGTTACTACCCCTATCCAATAAATGAATTTTAATTTAAACAAAGGGAAAAAAAAAGTTTTTTTGTCTCGTTTTTCAATGACAAAAGAAATAAATTGGAGACAAATTTCAAATATTGATGGCACTGTAAGTCATCAAATTGTGAGAGTTTTCGATTCTGATTTAGGATTTATTAGATTTAATTTTGGTGTTTTATTTCATAGGATGTTATAAAAAGAAGTGTTTGTACTCTTTTTAGAGTAGAAATACGATAGAACAACTAACTCTCCCATCCTCCCATGAAGGTTGGGTCTTATGTCCCCCTTCATTTTTGTAACTTTCTTTTTAGTATTAATAAAATCTCATAGGGTACCGCCCCTCTTTTCCAAAAAAATAAAAATAAAAGAGTCATCAAATTGTGAGAATTTCAAAGTTATAATTTTTTTTTTTTTTATCTTGTCACGTTTAGTTAGTAAAAGTTTTCTTATCAAGCTATGTACTATGAAGAAAATAATTATGAACTATAAATAAGAAAAAAATAATTCAAAATATTTTCTTATATGGATAGACTAAAATAGTAAAGAACACACTATGCCAAAACAAGCATAGTCCATAAACCCATTCTCAAGAAGCTAACTTTATGTAGGATCATTTATATTATATCAAAAAGCGTCTTACCCTCTTACAATTATCAGTGTGTGAAAATAAACCCCATGCTCTAACAGCTACAGTGGACTTCTAAATACCCAAAGTACCCTCATCGAGAAGCTTTTTTGCTTCATCTCTTCCTTTCTCTAAAGTGTGTGAAACAAGGGTATTTAAGGTATTTTACATCTAAAATTCACCATCATTTGAAATCACAAATTACTTTTACGCTTCTTACACGCAAGAGTTTGATAAAATAGACAAGTAATGAAGTGATTTGGTGTAATCAAAAGTTCTGAGTTTGAACCATAACTTCGATCTCAATTATACTTATATTTCTATTGTTAAAAGAAGGCGAAAAAGGGAGAGAATTTGGAAAATTGTCCTCACATTACACACCGACTGTGAATAAGCTTTTAAGGTCTAATTAAGCAGATTACAACATTCAAAAGAGTAGGAAGATAGTTGCAGAATATTGTGTCAATAAGCAGAAGGACTCAAGAGAGTTGAGCAGAAGAGCCACAAAACCAAGCAACTTGTAATATACACAAAGTAGGAGGTCTCTGTACAAGTGCCATAGAGTACAAAATCGGCCATGCTACCTACAGCACCAGCTACCAACACCCTTAAAATTCAATTTATCCCCGACGCTCGGACAAAACACATGATGAATCACCAGATGTGCTTGCTGATCCTGTATATTGATAATTCCCTGCCTGAGCAAGAGCATGTCTATTAGCCATGAGGAGTTCCAATTGGGCTGAAGCTGAGAGTGGGATCGAACTTGAAGCTGGTCTAGTTGCTGCTTGAACCTGCTGTGTTGGTCGGATGATGAACTGGTTTAAAGCATCAGAATAAGCTCTTCCTGACAAGCTTCCACGCATGCGGCCTGTGGGGCGCCAGTTCTGCTCTGCTTGCAAATCCATGGAAACATCAGTCCTCATCACTGGTGGTGTTATACCTCCTACACCCTCTCCCGGGCCTCCCATCGATGTTCTAAGTCCCATATTCACTGGATAAGGAGATGCTGCTCTAGAGGTTTGAACAGGTCTTGCCATCTGGGCAGCCCGCTGAGCGGCAGCCATCACTTGAGCTTGTTGGCTACCAACAATTCCTGTTGCCTGACCAATGCCAGTTTGTGAACTACCCTGGTGATTATGGGTCCGCGAGAAACTAGCAGATGGTCCCATCAACCCTGGAGACAGATTAAGGCCAGCCCTCACGTTTAGCATTGGCTGTTGACTAGTGTTTTGATGTTCAGTTGGAAGTACCGATGAAACTCTGTAAGAACTTTGCATTTGACTTGGAGACTGAAGGCCAAGGGCCTGTTGAGCAGGTTGGGCAGAAGTAAATGAGAAGCCAAACACATAACAATCACACACACACACACGGAAAAGATATTGTGAATACAAAGGGTGAACCACGAAAGCTGTATATGCACTTGAAATCATGACCCATGCAGGAAAAGATTGAAAGGAACTTGCACAGCCAAGAATACAACAAACACTCGAGGGACAAGTCTAACTTACCTGTGTACCCTGATATTGCCGCAATGTAGACAAGCCCATATGTGACCCCTGAAGTGGAAAAGAACGAGTTCTAGAAAATTGCTGCAGCCTTTCCATGTTACTTGGAACTAATGGTATAGAGCAAGCCTGAGAAGTTATTGAAGGGCCATTTTGTATCATAGTGTCCATATTATTCATTAGACTTTGTTGAAGAGCAGAGGTTGGAGTCTGGACTGGAAGGGCTTGAATTGCAACTGGCGTCCTGCTTACATGTCTTGGTATTGATGGGAACCTTCCATACTCATCACTGAGTGTAGTATTTCCAAATTGAAACTGTTGTAAAGGCAAAGAATTCAGGGAAGAAGTTTCACTATGTGGTACAGAGGTTGCAACGAGGGCATTTCCATGAAATGGCACAGCTTCTTGATTGAGAGCAGCACTGGCATCAGTTGGTATTGAAGAAAGCAGGTTGTTATGAGTAGGTTCAGTAACACCACCAATCTGTGACTCTGACCTAGAACTATCCCCGGACCCATATGTGGATAAATAGATTCCCGACCAAAAGTCATCCTCAATTGGAGTAGCAGTATTTTGATTTACTTCATTTGTCACGTGAACATCAGATTGACTTCGACAGTTTGTAGAAGACACTTTCCTGTCCTCAGTCTCGCGAATGTTGACAGTGTCCATTTCATAATCATCAACAGTAAGATCCAAAACATCAGCAGGATCATTTGCAAAGCCAGAAGATTCTGGCCGTTCAGTTTCATCTTGTCCAGAAATGGGGGCCTTATCTCGAGGCTTATCATCAAGGTCATCACTTTCCATGATAGCCTTCCATGAGCCATCTGAAGAGATTATAACATTATTGACATTCTCTCCTACCTCCTTTAGGACCTGGAAAAATATATACTGGTGTAACTTGAAAGCGAAGGAAATTGAGAATAATGCAGGAAATATATGAAGAAAAGCTGCTTGCCTTGACCATATTCTGATCAATGCGGATGTCAGTGAAGCAGACATACTGGTTGCAATGAGGACAACGCCAGGATGGTCGTCTTGAATTTATTTCCACATAGTTCTCATAGTCAAAACACTATCAGAAAACACAGCACAGAAATTATGAGAGAACAAAACAAGAAAAGGAGGAGGATTGAAAAGATGCACTTCGAAATTTCTTTCTGATCCTGGAGCTTGTCGGTGTTATGAATCTGAGAATGTTAACAAATAAAGAGACCTAGTTGTATTTTTTAGAGAAGCCCTAATATCATTTCCATACAGTACTCCACAGTATAAGATCAACAATCAAAAAGTTCATGGAATATAATGAAATAGAGCCACTTTGAGGTTCCCTCTGACTCCACCGAGGTGGAGCAGAAGGTGAGAGTATTGCCAGCAAAAGTGAATCTAAGCTACCTTCTTTTCAGAAGTCCTGATATCTTTTCCCATATAGCACTCCTCCAGTGTAAGAAAATCAAAATTCAACAAAAATGTGTCTAAGAGATTGTAGTTCAAACAATATATTTAGGCACATAACAGGGCAAGCTAAAAGTATCAGTTCACAATATCATTAGCGCACAGAATTGGCATTCTATTCAAAATTTGCAGGCATTGTGACCCTTCTAATGAACACTTCACTGGAGAAACTACTCTTTAAAAGAAAGGATGCCTAGACTAGAATGTCTCAAACATCCATTCAAATCTCACTAACTAAAATCCCTGATTGGACGTTAATTACCATAAAGGAAAGAGCACTCACCTGAAGATGTTTGCACATATGACCTTTGACAGGAACCTTCATGCGCGTGAAGCTGTTCAAAATAGACGAAAAGGATAATCAGCAGAAAATAAGTGCAGCAGCTGGAAAGGGCAGTCACTTGAGAAAAACAATGCAGTAGAAAATTAAAAGCTAATATTACATACAAATCATATAGTAAGACACATGGATACTCAATTCAGGAAATGCTTTTGCTCGTGTTTTGGACATATTCCACCCCTCATTCTAACAGATTAAAGAAATGAAGAGGAATGAAACAACCGAAACTTCTCTGATGGCATTGACAGAAATCCTACAATAAATCAAACAAAGAAACATATGCCAGAAATACGAGGCCATAGATAGTTTTCTCCATGCTTCCATCTCTACAACAAAGACAGAAAAGAAGCACTCCAAATTCCAATTTTCATCAACTTACTCAGTAGAAAATATAGGCAATGAGAACACACCTTTTTTGTACGGAGGAAAAAAAAAACCCAAACAAGTCGGAAAAAATGCAGCAATATTTAGGTCGTAATGATAGGCAAACAGAACAAACATTCTGCTCCATGGAGACTGTTTAACTCCTCAAGGTGCAGTAATTTGTTTTCCTCGAACAAGTTGACAACATGAAAACCAGTACCCTTTAAGTCCTACGTTGACTATTTGAAGGATATGCTTATACTTATTCTACAGCTTAAAAACCAAGAGAATATTAAACAGTGGTGAAGGTGCACCAAAACTTTCAAGTGAGGAGACTTGGAGGCTCAACTCAAAAGCAATTGCAGCAAACAAGTTGGAGAGACGCTACAAAATGCACAATCTCTTGAGAATAAGGCGTGTATTCATTTGATTACATGAAAGAAATAATATAATCATTACAAAAAACAACGCAGCAAACTAAATTTTGTAACAGTGAAGCTGTGCTGCATGCATGTCATACATTATGAACCACCATATTAACAGGCTTGGAAACAGATTGATTTGTCTGTGTCACCAGAGAGAACACGCTATTCAATTCACAGTAAAAATAAAATGTAAACAAGAAAGTGCATCCAGCAAAATATGTACATGGTAGACACAGTTGATCTACACATGCTTAGCCTTTGCTCCACAAGAAATGTTGGGTAAGCCACAGATATGGTTACGCACCTTATGGGACAATTCAGTGATATTCGTGATGGCCCCTCAATTATCTCAGAATCTACACAGAAAGAAGAAAAGGTTAACAATAACTGCCAGGCAAAATCACCATTAAACAAATTTGTAACTTATGTACAAAAGAATGATCATAGTTTATTGCTCTCACTTATCCATCTTATGTATCGCATACCTGAATCCATTGAAAGAGTGGGCTGCACATAATCTTGAAGCACAGAATGGTCCGGGGTCGATATATTGCTCATGAAAGCAATAACTATAATATATTGACCTTCACAAGATTCAAAGAAATAGTAAGTGCAGATTCATTAATACCAGACATGGAAGGCCGCAATTAAGCATACCATTGAATTGGCCAACAGCCTGAAGCAGATTTGTCCCATATTTAAGCATATGATAAACTGTTGTTGGAATCTGCGGCCCAGTGTCCTAAAAGAACAAGAATTTAATTAGATACAGCATACAATGATTTGGCTGAACTCATAATAGGAGATGAGATAGCCATTTTTCAAACAGCTATCTCTGCAACATACCATGAACACATTGTTTCTCCGCTCCACTCCTTTCCCATTCAAGAGAAGGCTGTCAAAGTTAAAAACAATAGCATGATTAGCATAAATTTGAAGTTAAAAGAATAAGCTCATTATTACTCTAATAAGTTTAATATAAATCAACTGAGTCACACAAGAATGGAAAATTTTTCATACTTTGCTTGACTTGGGGTTATGAGGCATGAAGAAGTCTCTATATTATCCATTTGTGCGACAAATAACCTCTGCAAAAGCAAATAGTCATGATAGAATAAAGAACTACGCTTTTTGTGTGAATAAATAAGTGATCTAATTAGCAAAACATAGAAATTTCAAAAACAGCAGAAGAAAAAGAAAAAGAAAGAAACAACTAGTATACAACATGATACCATGCATGAACAGTCTAATCTGTATAAAGTCACTATAACTTCCAATAAACTTCGAGACAGATCACCTTATGGTTAGAAGTAAATGGAAAAGCTCAAAACTTTTCTTTTGCCCTTTATATCTAGTAAAACTTGAATTCTGATTGCTTTTACGTGAGAAACGGTAGACTTCATATCTCACAAAACTCTTACATGTTAAAGTTCCTTCTACCCAATTTCATCCTGCCTTTCTCTCTCGACAGCTAGTAAGATGGAGAAAATAGCTTCTCTTGCCTGAGTGTTCCATTACAATTTTCCTCAGCCTCATTTTCCATCAATTTCATCCCTAACATATAGTGGGAAAGACAGAAACTTCTATTTCGCAATTACTTGTTTCTCCCCAAAAAGAAGACAATGAAACTGTAAGTAGTTTGCATCTGGGCATTCATAAATGAGAAGCCAAGGTGCGTGCACTCTCCTTATTAGTTTCACAAGAGCATTGTGCGCACTTAAGCAACAAGAAGCTGAATAGTTGCCTCCAGAAACAAATTATCTACATATATATGAAGTTACGTTTAAATAATACAGTATTGGAAACCAAAACAGTCTATTAACCCTCCAAGCCTTTGAAGAACTATGCTCAAACACCCTAGTCAAAGGTTCTGAAATGCAAGTTAGTTTAAAAGATGCTCACAATTCTCTCTTCAGGAGTTGACTTCATGTCCTTCGAAATTTGGAAGTCATGTACATATGTCCCATACCCGGACTGCAAAGTGAATAAAAGAACTATTAATACCATAAATGCCCAGATCAATCAAATTTCCTCACTCTCTCTCTTTCAGGGGCAAATGGGGAGAAAAGAGAAGGGACATCACCACCTTGATTTCAAGAGTTGCAAGTATTTCTCCCATCTTCATTCTCGGATAGAATCTGCATAAGAAAATGGTAAGCAGAATACACCATCCCAATATAGAATGTTAAACTCAGCATAATTAAAGAATGGAAGTAAGCTACCAGCAGATGCTTCAACATAGACAAAAAACATAAAACACCAAACCACATGTGATGCTGCCAGTGTATCCTTATGTTTTCTTAAGAGGGGGCAATTTCAGAGTTTTCAGACATAGGAGAAAAGGAATTGAACAGTTGCCAATTTGCCTGATAACCTATAGCAAGAGCCAATTGCTGGATGTATCCAACAATGACAATGGATCCTTCCACCAGTGAATTGAAAATAAGGAAAGAATTGTTCAAACGTGCATATTCAAAAACATCTTCAAATTTTAATGGACTCTGGAAATACATCTTTCAAATTTAATGGACTCTCATACTTTCCAGTCATCAGAAAGCCTTTCTTCCGGCAGTTTTCCTCTTATAGTAAATATTCTTAACATATACGTAATGATATAGAGTACCCTGCAAATACAAAAACTCTGGATTAAAGTTTCTCCTTCTCTCTTTAAGAACCTTGAGTTTGCCTCCCTGATAAGCAATTGAAGCATTAGGATTCTGTCACTTACTAAGAAATAATATTTGCCAGCATAGTTATCAGACTATGGATAAAGCAATGCCAGGATAAGGATTTCTATTTCCCTGAGAGGTGGGAAGTTCAACACATATTGCAGACATTTGTTCAGAATGTCAAGTACAATTACCTAAAAGATCGTTACAAAGCTCATAAAATTCCTACCTCGACATAACTGTTGAAATAATGGGAAGAAAATTATTTGGTTGTGTGTTAAAGTCCATTGTGCTGCAGAAGCTGCTCAGTATCTGAAAATGTACAACAAATAGTTTTCGAAAATCAAAACTGCACTGACTCTGTAACAGGAATCAAATTACAGATATTGACCAAGAAAAAAAGAGAAGTTCATCAAACCTCATTTGCAAGGTTACAAAGTTCTTTAGAATCTTGATCTGAAAACCACCTGCTCTCACAAGCATTCTTGCCAATCAAAAACAAGTGTCAGTCAAAGATATTAAGAACATCTGAAATTCATCAACCTCGTTCAAGTCGATCATACCTCCTCATAAAGACAGAATCATTTATAAATATATACAAAATCATTCAAAGTAGAGAGTAAATAAGAAAAAACAAGACCATGTTATTAAAGTGTGAGGAATGACGGGGGACAATCCTCTATTTCCACACAAGATACTTTTAAACTACTACTCTAAGTCATGGAACTTTTTTAAGTGTTATACTCCCTAGTCCCTTCAATATTGTCACAATATTTGTTTTAGAAAGTCCCCAATCAAAATCACCTTTTTGAAGTTGTGACTTTAAGTGAATTTCTGCATAACCTAATACTCGTGAGAGAAAACAGAGAGAGAGAGAAGAAAATATAAAATGTGTATTTGATTAACTGAATGTCTTGTACATAGTTGCAGTATTTATAGTGTTTACAAATGTGATACTTAGAGCTTTCTAGCTTCTTCTCTAAGCTAGGAGTTAGTTATAACTAACTCTGCCAGCCACTGTACAGCTGGCAGAGGTGAACTGAACTCTGTTCAGTTCACTGCTAACTTTATCTCCTAGTATCTATCATATCAGCCCCCCTCAAGCTGAGCCTTGGTATTGAGCAGGGGAAGCTTGGCCTTCAGGTAGTAGTACTTGTCCTTGGGAAGAGCTTTGGTAAACAGATCTGCGACCTGTTGTGTAGTAGGAATGTAGGACAATTTTAAGTTCTTGGCGACCACTTGCTCTCGGATGAAGTGGTAGTCAATCTCTATATGCTTAGTGCGTGCATGAAAAATAGGATTAGTAGCCAGAGCCATAGCAGACTGATTGTCACAATGTAGAACCGGAGGAGGACATGGAACTGCCAAATCCTTCAATAAGTAAGTCAGCCATTTAAGTTCCGCAGCTGCATGGGCCATGGCCCTGTATTCTGCCTCTGTAGATGATCTAGAGACAGTAGGCTGCTTCTTTGAAGTCCAGGAAATTAGATTTGGTCCCAAGAAAATAGAATAGCCTGAAGTGGATTTTCTATCAACTATGTCTGCTGCCCAATCAGAATCCACAAACCCAAATAGATGGAGGGGGCCTGGTTGAAAAAAGAGACCCTGCTGAAGAGTACCCTTGATATATCTCAAAGCCCTTTTAAGTGCAGCAAAATCTGCCACA
This sequence comes from Ehretia macrophylla, assembly GCA_037974665.1. Lineage (NCBI taxonomy): Eukaryota > Viridiplantae > Streptophyta > Magnoliopsida > Boraginales > Ehretiaceae > Ehretia > Ehretia macrophylla. The sequence goes on along the minus strand of CM075773.1, from coordinate 33,053,156 downwards.
GTAGGAGAATGCATTTTCTGACATAATGTATTGACTGCAAATTGAAGATCTGGTCTAGTCATTGTGAGGTATTGCAATGCCCCAGTCAAACTTCTGAATAAGGTAGGATTTGAGTATAGAGTGGAATCAGATTTAGAAGACTGAACCATTGTTGGTGTAGCTGCAGGATTGCAGTCAGACAAGCCAGCTTTCTTCAGTAAATCAACAGCATATTTAGTCTGATGTAATAAAAAACCTTTATGCATTCTCTGAACCTCTATTCCCAAAAAATAGGATAAGGGGCCAAGATCTTTCATGGCAAAAGTCTGACCCATATCTAGAATAAGTGAATCAATGGCTGAGAGAGATGTACCAGTGACAATAATATCATCCACATATATAAGAATGAGAATAAGAGAGGTTGAAGTGCTATGAATGAACAGAGAATTGTCTGCAGTGCTCATAACAAACCCATGCTGCAGTAGAAAAGTGGTCAGCTTATAATACCAGGCCCTGGGGGCTTGTTTGAGGCCATAGAGAGACTTTTTCAATCTGCATACATAATCTGGTTTGTCTGAGTCTAGAAACCCTTGTGGCTGTTGCATGTAGACTGTTTCCTCTAAATTGCCATGGAGAAAAGCATTAGAAACATCTAATTGCTTTAGTGGCCAGGTATGATGAAGAGCTAGACTGATTACCACCCTAATTGTCTGAGATTTTACCACAGGACTAAAAGTTTCTGTATAATCTATTCCCTGTTCTTGTAGGTAGCCCTTAGCAACAAGTCTAGCTTTGTATCTAGCTACTGTGCCATCTGCATGTTGTTTGATTTTGTATACCCACTTGCAGCCAATAGGTTGCCTGTTGGATGGAAGGGGAACCAATTCCCATGTTTGTTGATGTTGCAAAGCATCAAATTCCTCTTGCATGGCCTTAGTCCAGCACACATATTTGGCAGCCTCTCTGTATGTAGCTGGTTCAGTGGTTGTAGGTGTTGTGATGAGACTGTTAAGTTGATATAGTGGAGGTGGTAGACAGCCTGTCTTAGATCTAGTGAGCATAGGATGTTGTGAAGGTGGAGCCAAGTGTGGAAGTGGTTCAGGAGAGAGAGAGGGCTGAGATGCAACAGATAGGGCAGGAGAATCACTAGAAGACGCAGTGGTGGCAGAGGAGGACAGAGATAAGGACTGTGTTGAACCTAAGTGTGGAGTAGTAGAAGCAGACTGTGTATGAGGGGATGCCACTGGTGTCAAAGATAGAGAAGAGGGAGTAGAAGAACTAGTGGGAGATAACAGAGTTGAAGGATTACTAAGTAAAGGGGTGGAAGGGAAAAGTGGTGGGTAGGAGAAGGAGGTAGCAAAACCAGTTAAAATTTCTGATGTAGAAGCAGAGGAAGCAGAATAAGGAAAGATATGCTCAACAAAAGTTACATGCCTAGAGAGAAAAACTTTATTAGTACTAGGATCTAAGCATTTATAACCTTTTGTGTGAACATTATAGCCTAAGAAAATACAGGGCCTTGATTTATTTTCTAGTTTGTGCTTGTTGTATGGCTTAAGCCACGGATAACACAAGCAGCCAAAAGATCTAAGAAAGTGATAATCAGGAATAGTAGAATAAAGTTTTTGATAAGGAGAAATGTGATTGAGAACAGGTGTTGGCAACCTGTTGATAAGAAAGTTTGCTGCAGCCAATGCCTCAAGCCAGTAATTAGGGGGTAGATGAGACTGGTTTAAGAGTGTGAGAGTAGTCTCCATTAGATGCCTATGCTTCCTCTCTACCCTTCCATTCTGTTCTGGAGTGTAAGGGCAGGAGGTTTGATGAATTGTTCCACCTGTTTGTAGAAACAATTGGAATTTATGACTTGTATACTCAGTGCCGTTATCTGTTCTTAATGTTTGTATGGAAGTTTTAAATTGTGTTCGAACCATAGACACAAAACTGAGATAGGCATCATAAGCTTGAGATTTGAATTTCAGTGGATAAAACCAAGCAAATCTAGAGTAATCATCTAGAAAAAGTATATAGTATTTATAACCCATACAAGAATCATAAGGGGCAGGTCCCCAGATGTCTGAATGTACAAGTTGAAAAGGAAAATTACTGACAGACTCTGACATTGCAAAGGGTAATCTATGAGCTTTGGAAACAGCACATGCTGAACATTCTATAGTTTTTGTAGGCAACTGTACATTCAGAACAGAGGATAATGAATGTAAGACATTACCAGAAGGATGACCTAATCTATTATGCCAAAGAAGAGTCTTAGACTGAGTGGCTGAGGAGAAGCTGCAAGCAAAAACCTGATTTTGCACTGAAGTAGCAGCCACTGTACTAGCTGGCAGAGCATACAAACCTTTATTACAGAGGGCCTTGTACCTCACTTGCCTGGTAGTATTGTCCAGGATGAGCACCTCCTTGGAATTAAAAACAACAGAACAATTGTTGTCTTTAGTTAGTTGATAAACAGAGATGAGGTTAGATGCTATTTGAGGAACATAAAGAATATTTTGAAGGGAAAAAGAGGAAGTGGGAGTTAGTAAAGTACCATTACCCATTTGTTGAATAGGCAGAGATTGGCCATTTCCCACGGCAACAGTGTCTGATCCTTGATAAGGATAGGAAATGTGCATTTGAGCAAGATCATTGGTAACATAGGTGTTGGCACCAGAATCAAGATACCAATAGGTTTCAGAGGTAGGAGGATTGCCTATATGAGTGGCTAGTGCTTGCTTATCCTTTGGAGGAGCAGAATAACTATTGTCAAATCTGTGCCAGCACTCGATTGCAGAGTGGTTTGGTTTGCCACAGATTTGGCAGTAAACCTTAGTAGGCTGAGAGGAGAAAGATTGAGGGGACTGAGAAAAGGGTGAGTAGGAAAACTGAGGTGGTGTTTGGGGGTGGATAAAATGAGGTGGTGCTTGTGGGTGGGAAAACTGAGATGATGGTGCTTGACCTAGAACACCTCTGCCCTGATTTCTCTGTCCTCTACCCCCCCTGCCCCCTCTGTTTCCATGGCCCCTACCTTTGCCCTTGAAATTAGGATTGTAAGTAGAGTAAGTGGTGCTATACAGAGCTGTATGGACATCTGAGATAGGTGTGGAATGATGTGTGTGAGAATGAAGTCTTTTCTGATGCAGTTCCTCTGATATGAGGAGACTGCTCAATTCTTGAATGGTAATAGAGGTAGGTCTGGTCCTAATGGTTGTTCTGAAAGCTTCATACTCTAGAGGTAAGCCCCTCAATGTGTATAAGACTAAGTCTTCTTCTGAAATAATCTCTGTTGCTGCTGCAAGACTATCATTAAGAGACTTGATCTTATCTAGATAAACTTGCATAGACTGATTACCTTTAGTGATGGTTTGCAGCTCCTCTTTCAGTTGATGAATATGGGACCTACTCAGGGAGCTGAACCTGGAGGCTAGTGCTTGCCAGATAGAAGAGGCAGTTGGTAAATGGAGGACTTGAGCAAGCACTGTAGGAGTCATAGATGCATAGAGACATGATTTAAGTTGCTGATCCATGAGAGTCCATGTAAGATAAGCTGGATTGACCACTTGTTGACCTTCAGAATTGGAAATATGAAGTGAAGGTGGAGGTGTATGTCCAGACACATGATCAAAGAGTTGATTTCCTTGAAGAGCTACTTGCAATTGAACCTTCCAAAGAACATAGTTTGAATTGTCCAATTTGATTTGAAGAAGACTAGTCAGATTATGTTGAAGATTCTTGAGACCTATAGGTAGTTCAGGAGCAACTGTAGACTCCATAGCTGGTGATGATGAAGCCATTGATTGATGTGCAAGAGAAAATAGAATAAGAGCTTTGGAGCTTGTAACAATGGAGTTTTTACAAAAAACAAAACCCTATTTTGTGAATTTAGGGTTTGAGAAAATGGAGAAGAGTTGCGAAGCTGGAGAAGAGACTAAAAACTAAGTCGCGAAGCTGCAGAGACCTCCTGTAATGGAGTCGGAACTATTTCTAGGGTGAAATCAGCATGAATAAAGCTTGATTTCACAAAAAAAATGAAGGTCTTCAATGGCGGAGGACCTTCTGGCTCTGTGATACCATGAGAGAAAACAGAGAGAGAGAGAAGAAAATATAAAATGTGTATTTGATTAACTAAATGTCTTGTACATAGTTGCAGTATTTATAGTGTTTACAAATGTGATACTTAGAGCTTTCTAGCTTCTTCTCTAAGCTAGGAGTTAGTTATAACTAACTCTGCCAGCCACTGTACAGCTGGCAGAGGTGAACTGAACTCTGTTCAGTTCACTGCTAACTTTATCTCCTAGTATCTATCATATCAACTCGTTTGCTTAGCCAAAAAAAAAAAAACCTAATACTCGTTAACGATATATGAAAATCTAGACTCATGTATGGTTTATAAGCAGGTAGGACATTTACGAAAACAGAATGCTAGTTGATGCTGCAAAAATTGTTTGATATTGATCATTAAGAAGTTCTTTGCTGTGGGTACAAGAAACCTGATCAAGACATTGAAGTTTTCCACGATAAGCCCATTGAAGGAGACAACAAAGTTTTCTTTGACTCAGTAGTTTGAGGCCATAGATAGCCAGGATGCAGACGCATATCTCCACTTTTGGTAGATTTTGCAAACTAATTATGTTTGGTGCAGTTGATGACATAAGGAGGCCTGCATCTTAAACACTGTTATTCATGCCACATATTTGGTTCTATGAACCCTCACAACCCTTTCTGCACCCCCGCCCCCAACCCCCCAACCCCGATTCCCAATTACCTTCAAAGTATGGGCAGTTAACAAACATGAGCACTTGAATTCCTATGAGATGTAACAGGTAGTGTTTTCCATTTTTCTATAATGCGTGCCATTTGCCCCAATATAACAAGATTACAAAAAATTGTCACCTTAACACGCCTCAAGTAAGGAATAAGTAACAACTTTGAACAAATTTCCCATTTTTCGTTAACCATCACTTCCATATGTCCTCAAGAGAGGAAACATAGGCACCTACTGACTATTAAATCACATGAACAATGAACTCAAGGTAGTTGGCTGGTTTCAAGGTCTTACCTTAACAGAGATCATCAGAACCAAGATAGCTGCTTGTACAAACGAGTCATCCCTCAGATGACAGACCTACAAAACAAGAATAGCAGTAAAGGAATGAAGCGAAGTTCCGATATTATCAGATAGTATAAATGAATATAAATCTTCACTTTGGGAAGATAAGTCAGTGAAATCAGCAACTTATATGGAGTTTAAGATGAAAGTTAAGAATGCTGGGCAGAGTAAATGCAAGTTGAGCAGTCAAATAACAGCATAAACAAATTACAATATTTGAGTAGGTATATATCAACATTTTCTTTTGAATAGTAAAGAGCACCAATCTCATGATTTTCTAGGAAGACAACGTAATGAAGATTTAACCAGACAAGAAATTTTGAGATTTTGATATTCACATCAAAATATAAAAAATACCTTCTTCAATAGTAAAGGCAACTCCATTGCTCTACTCGGAACTTCCTTGTTAGCAATTGCATAATCAATGCCTCTGCATTCGGTGAAGATTTCAGTAACAATTCATCTGAATATAATTACAAAAACAAGGAAGCAATACCTGAGGATTTTAAGTCTTGGGATTAAAGCTATGGAATAAAGCACAGAGGAGATGGATACATGAGTGAAATTTATAACAATCACTTTACAAAAGGTGCTATGAGTACACAATAACCATGCTGATGTAACACCAATTACATTGCCATTACTTCTTGGGAACTATCGATTAAACCCTTTTGTATTCATCAACTTGACTAGGATGTGAGCAGACCCTCAAAGCAACTCGTCAACAAAAATTTAAAGGATCTAAAGAACCATCCAGAAAGGATCAGTGTGCTAAGGGATTATCAAAAGCATTAAGAATGAGAAACCAATTCTTTGCAAATAAATAATGAACAGAAAATGAACGTGCAAATTTTTCACTCTGAATCACATCTTTGCACAGAAGAGCAGTTCTGTATCACTTTTTGTATAAATTTATTATGTATATTGTCATTGAAGAGATGCTCACTAGTTTGCCTTTACAAACCACATATCTATGAACAAAAGGTTTTGTGCTCTAGGCTGGTCCTTTTCCTTTCTACACATATTCCATAAAATAAAAATAAAAAATATATATAAAAAAAAAATTATGGCCTTTAGTCAAAATCTGTACTTATCATCACCAAACACATGAAAATAGAACCATATGACAACTTTGGGAAGAAAATAATATATTTTGCTCACTAAGATACACTACTTATTCCTAAGAGGAACATATTCTCTGTGATAAACCTTCAGCAACAGTCCATTGGGTTACAGATGTAAGTGTTGCTTCAACTGTTAGAACTATAGGTATCATAATAACACGAAAACTTGGCCGAAATATTAACTAGATAATAGGCAAGATGGCTCAGTTAGCCAGTAGTTAGGCCAATTAACTTGTTAACCAATGGGTGCCATACATTTTATGGAAATTATTGACCAAATTAGGCAGAAAATAGTAATTACATCAAATTAAAGTTCAAATCAACCAATCAAATGTTCCACGTCATCACTTAACATTAGAACTAGCAAAGCCCTCCAAGTTAGCCTAGGTAGAACTATCAATGGTGGAGACACTGTACAGATCTAATTTGAGTCTCATCATGCATATGTATTATAGAACAAGATCAACATTTAGCGCATACATTAAATGCGAGTCAGAATTTAGAACATCAAATTTTTGAAAAGGGGAAAGTTAGGATTGTAAATGCACATAAAAGGTACATGAAACACGTATAACCATTTATTGTAGGCATATAAGAAGATCCGAGACTGAAATGGAAAAAACCTAGCAAGATCTATGCAGCGGTGACCGAACTCATATGCATTTAGACCACGTGAATATATTCGTTCAAACAGGAGACAAAATCTGGTAAGAGGTGTATCAAACTCGGCATCTATCAATAATTTCAACCTATCTCCATTCTGGTGTTCAGAAGCAGAACACTGCAGTGTATCCATTAACACTAGTCTCTCTCTCTCTCTCTCTGTGTAAGAGACTCTCTGCCTATTTCTGAGTGCATAATCATCCTTAAATAACAAAATTTTCAACGTGGACCCTCACTGAAAAATGCATGTCATTATGATGCATTTATTTGGAGTTGTTGAACGAAACGCAAAAATTCAAAGGACTGAGGTCACTGGATGAACTTTAGTTTATGGTGACCCAAAGCGAGATCATACATGCCAGCACAATACAATTCAAATAAAGCAATTTGATAAAGAAGAACATGCAGAGGCAACTCAAGAAAAAGAAAAAGTTTTGGTAACATTGGGCCTTCACCCTGTACACATGGCACAAGACAACCAAAAAGCAACTTAGGGATGACCGATTGGAACTAAGCAGCTACAATTTTAAGTGGTTGCATTGTAGCAAGTACAACTCAGCCAAATTATATAACCATCCCTTTCATCATCCAGGCTATTTGGAATAAGATTGAGAACTATGACCACGAAATATGGAACACCAAGTGGAATAAAAATCAATACCACGGGTCAAAAGGCTAAGGGTTTTTATTGCCTGCTCCTTGAGAAAAAAATCGATTCAAACTAATCACAAACAACACAAACAGACCAGAAGAAAGCATTATATCTAAACTCCCTTCTTGCAGTCTGGCCTAATTAAAAAACCACATACGCTTGCCTAGATCTAATATTGATGCAGCAACTCTTAAGAGAAGCAATAAGTTATAATCCATAGTGAGACTATAGGAACATGCCAAAAGGGGTTAATTGAGAAACAAAGACATAATTGACCTAGATGTTCTATGAAGTTTGCCTAATGCACAACTGAAAAAACAGTGTCATTTCTGGGCATAATCTGAGATGTTTTCCAGAAAATCATGAAAAATTTTACAAACTAGAAGTTATAATCATTATTAGTGAGACTACACGAACATACCAAAAGGGGTTAGTTGAGAAACAAAGACATAATTGATATAGATGTTCTATGAAGTTTGCCTAATGCACAACTGAAAAACAGTGACATTTCTTGGCATAAGCTAAGATGTTTTCCAGAAAATCCTGTAAAACTTTACAAACTAAAATTTTCTTAAGTTTCTTCCTTTTAATACCAAATCAAACCAAACTAAGTCTTATCCCACTAGGTAGGGTTGGCTATATGGATCTAACGACGCCACACATCCCTATCAAGAGCCATCCCCTCTGTTAGCTTCATGCACGCAAGATCTCGCTTAAGTATTGCCCTTCAGCTCATCCTAGGTCTCCCTTTATAAGAACTTTTGAATACACAATGACCAAAAGGAACTTTAGAAGCCAGCAGATTCAAGCCATAACAGCCAATGCAAGCGTTATGAAGGGGGTAAGTAGAAGACTAGCTAGAATAAAGTTTACTTGAGACATATGAAAGTTGAGCGCCAGTCTGGTAGCAATTCATCTACCCAAGTCTAGCTAGAAACCACTGGACAGCAACTGAGCAAAACTACCCAAGTGTAATCGTCGTTGATAGCACATTGAGAAAGTAATGAACTCATAGTTACATAGAACTTCATCTAAGGACATTGATCCTTATGCATCAAACGCATAGAAAGTTCACTCTGGCTGAAAAGAAAAAAATTGAATGTGAATACTGGTCAAAAATACTATAAGAATCAACATCAAGATATTTAAATTCTGCTAAAACCTAATTTTGATGGAGTTTCTACAATGACCAACCTAGACACTTATGCGGAAACAGCATTTTGTAAGATTGTCCTCAATATATTCTTAAAAAGATCCAATCCCTTTACATGGCCTCCAACAAATTCCGGAAACGTATCCGAAAATTTCCATAAGTTCAGCCTACTTCCAACCGAAACTCCCCACCCCATTCCACAACTTTTTAAGTAAGGATGGATTGATAATTGCATCCTTAGGCAATTTCAGTATCAACTCCTTCTTATTCAATGTAGCTTGCCCACCAAACTTGTGCCTTACATTAAGGAAAGAAATGATGACTGCCATAGACAGACACATCACTGTAATTGCTGAATAATATCCAGCAAGGAAGCAATAACCGTAAGTAATACACATCTTCTTTTTGCTCAAGGAAGCCAGCAAGTAATGGGACAGAACTCTTGAAGGATGAAACTTTTCCGCTCAACTCCTGTCCCAAAGTTACATGGACTAAAATCCACCAATTCAATTCCATTTAAAGAAAATGAGGTGCTAAATAGCAACTATACGCAACACCCATCAACACAAACACAGTGAAATGCCTAAAGCACCTAGCTAAAAACCAACCTTTTTAATATACAATCACAAAAATACACATTGAAAGGGGAAAAAACACACGAACAAACAGATAATAAAGCATATTTATGCTTTTACAAGCAAAGCCCATTAACAAAAGCATACTAAAATAACACCCAACCAAACCAAACCAAGCCAAGCCCTATTGCACTAGGCGAGATTGGCTACATGGATCTGACAACGTCACTCATTCTTATCAAAAGTCGTCTCCTCTATTAGCTCCATGCACGAGATCTTTTCTAAATATCTCTATTCAACTCATTTTGGCCTTCCTCTACTTCTCTTACGTTGTATTACCTCCATTTCTTTACACATTCCAAGAGGTGCCTCCATGAGTTTCCTCCCTCATCTAGTCCTCAATCTTGGCAACCCCAACTTTTCTGTATCACCTCATTTCATAATTTTATCATTTCTAATTTTACCACACATCCATCATAATATTTGAACCTGAGCCATTAACACCTTCTGAACATGCTATACTTCACTGCCCAACACATTAAAGTACCAAACCAACTAGCTAAGAACCTTTTCAATAGCCAAACACAAATTACACAGAATAACAAAAGCACGCACATATATATACACATAATGTATGCACAACCCATCAACAGAAAGATCCAAAACACACAGCTAAAAACCAATATTTTAAATAACCAAACACAATAACACAGGGAAAAAAAAAACGCAAAATACACACATAGAAAAAGCATACTGTGCATATAAATGCAAAACCCATCAACAAAAACACACTAAATTACCAGAACAACTAGCTAAAAACCAATATTTTCACTAACCAAACACGAATTACACAACAAAAGAAAAAACACAAACACACACATCACGTATATACATACACACATAAAACAAATTATGCATATATATATATATATATATGTGTGTGTGTGTGAAGAGAGAGAGAGAGAGTGGACCTAGCAAGAGAGAGGCAGAGGTTGAAGAACTCAATGGCGTCGTTTTTAGGTGCGGCGCGAACGTGCAAAGCTAAGCGGTCGGCACAGGCCGCGATGCGGAAGTGGTTAACATACGACGCCGTTAAGGCATTATTGTTATTGATTGCACCTACTCCGCCGTTCATTGCCGTTCCGGCCACCGGCGCCGGTGTTACCTCCGTTCCCGCCATCGCCGCCAGCTGTCACCACTTTGCTGATGCTGCTGTTGTTGTGAAGTAGTAAGATTTTGTACGTAATTTTGTGTTTTTCTAATAATTTTTGGGGAAAATTTTTAAACTTGACGTGCCTTATTTAATAGAAAAGAAAAAGGGTAACAGCCGCCAAGCGATTGGCGAGAGTTCATTTATTTATAGGTTTGACTGTAATTTATAGTTTTAGTCCTAAATTTTTAAAAATAATACATGTTCTCATTATGAAATATTAACATGATATATATTGTTATTTTTTGGGTATTTTCGATCATCTTGTCTTTAGAAGGAAAATATAATCTAAAGCACCGCGGTTTTTTTTTTTTCATTTTTCAAAAATTTTGATATATGTCCTAAAATAATATGTTTAGGGCTCTCGACTTTTATTGACTTTGGATATGTAAAAATTGATTTCGTTTGATGTATGTTGGTAGGCAGCAACAGTAAAAAATGAATGTTCTCATTTCATTAGGACAAAACTTAATTAGTCTTTTTCTAGCTTGATTGTCCTTGCTTCTTGCACCTTATTGAAAACTCAAAGAAAGTCCAATATGAGAAAAATGCACTCAAGCACCCAAGCAACCAATAAAAAGGACAAAGTGGCATATATATCGAAAAAAAGTAATCCAAAACTAGTAGTTGATCCTCTCACTCCAAAATGAAAAGTCTTCTAATCTAAGACGACGAGGGACTATCCAAAAGGCCCCTTCTAAACCTAAGCAACGGTCCGTTAGAAGGAATTTAAGCTGGGAATATACCGATAATAGATGAAATGGTATCAACAACTAAAATAGCAGCGCTTAGGCCCTAATGAAGTTATTTCAATGTAATTAAATCTAACAAGAATTGAATCATGCTCTGTGGTATTTGAACCTATGATATTGAGATTTGGAGTATCGTGTTTTACCAAATTGAACTAAGAGCGCTTTCTTAATACAATAAATACGATTGATGTCACAAATCAAATAGGGAAAAGGGGTCAATGTCAGTGAAGAAAACAACCTATCGTTCTTGCTCCTCTTTCTTCGCTTCGAGAGCGGATATCCTACGGTCATTTCGGAAATCCCTCCAAGGGTAACTCTCATACAATTCTTGCGAGAGTTGGAGAAGCATAGTGGTATTTTAGACTAGTCTTTTGGTGGAAAATGTTCTTCATTTTAGATAATTAAAACATTCCATTATTATCAACCCAAATAAATATGATATCTCTGAGATATATACGGCTTGTGCCGAAAATATAAGAAGTTTGACTAATTTGGTTATCATATCAACATAATATACACTTTTAAATAATAAAAAACAATTCAATTTTGCAAGACATATGTGTTCAGTTTATAATAAACTAGTTTACATATTTCATGTCAATTAATTAGGTTCAGTGTATTGACTGGTTGATAATGAAGCCTTATTCAAACTATGACATCCCTTCTCGTATCATTGTGTAAGAAAATGACTTTAATTGACTAAAATTTTTGACATAGACTTAACATTTTAACGCAATTAATTAAGCTCAATATATTAGCATATCAGTAATAAGGTTTTGGGTCATTATAGTATCACATAAATAATATATAATGTTGGTGACAAACAAAGTAGGGACTTGGTGTTATTCACCAAAAGGAAAATAGTAAATATATTTGTTTACTTATTCCTTTTCATTTTTTTGGATCTAATGGAGGCGAAAGCCAATTATACTATTATATTTTTAGGAGTTGTTTTATCCCTTAGATCTTTCTCAATCAACAGTGTGAGATGTCCCAAAGGATCTGTGATGTATGACGAACCAAATGGTTATTGCGTCCCATAGTTAGCCAAAAAATCAACGCAACAGTTGGCCTCGCGAAATATATGCGAAATCTAAACTCATTGTGGCGTGAAAGAAAAGCCTTGCACTCATCAGTAATAATACGCAACGGGCTAAGTGGACAAGCATTTCCCTTGACAAGATTGCAGACAATAGATGAGTCGTCTCAACCACAAGTTCCTCAATCTGCAAAGTTCCAACGTATTTAAGCCCTTTTCACAACACAAAAAGCTCAGTGGGACATCTCAAAGTTACATCCAAGTTAATAGCAAAAATAGCAACCCACTCTCCATATCCATTTCGGATCATACCTCCAACTCCTACAATACCTTAATTCCCTTTGACATAGCCATCTATATTTCATTTGTAACTTCTGCCAGGTTTCTTCCATCCTACATCAATCAATTGTTTTGAATGCCTGCTAGAAGTACCATTAAAATCCCAAGCCTCAGTGGTAGCTCAATCAAAGTCCATAATAACACTCAGTATATTACTACCATGGTTGAACTTGTTAGCTCCAAATAGATTGTTGTCACTCCGAACATCACATTTCACCTTCGTCCTATCCATATGGTAGTGTTTCTAATAATAGCATTGAGCCAATCACACTAATTGGATTGAAAGAACCAGTCGTATTTCGCTCGAGGGATAATGGTGTCCCAAACTTGTTTCTCTACCTTATTTATTTTCATTTCCAAAAGTAAGAGCTAGAGGGACAAATTGTTCAATTAGTTGGGTTGTGTAGCTCGATAATGACTCGTTGAATTGGTTTCACCTAGGGAAAATACTTTTTGTGGTATTATATGTGATTTTTTTTACTTTGTTTCGGTCTTTAGAGTATGACGAATTGTCTTTTTTTAAAGGAACTTCTGAATGTTAGAATATAACATTTGTCCCATATCAAAAAATTATAAACTCGAAGACCAACTTATAAGATCTTGGGCTACTCCACTCGGCACCAATTGGTTTTAAGATGAAACCTCAGTTATCTTAACTTGGTATCATAATTGTTATCCTGATAGCTTGTGTCACTGTTGTCCCATTATTACCACTTTCACTGTTACGTCGAAATAGTCAAATCTTTTTCTTTACCACCATTAATATTGAAGCAATCAAATTCATCATCATGGCTTCGCACTATCATTATCTAGAATAGTTGTATCTCTTTGTTTACGACTCGAATATTTTTTCATATGCGTTTAATCTGTTACCCTATTATCTAGGATTTTTAGACCCTCGTGGGTTGGTCTCTGTTTCTCTCGATTCAATTAAGATCATCTTGTGCTAACTATGGTCCCTGTTTTCTTGTTCATCGTGGCTTGGAAATTCATCAGCCACCGCCGTTTCTTTTAATTCGTGTTCATCGTGGCTCTGCAAATTACATTAGCCACTACCGTTTCTCTTGATTCTGTTTAGACCATCTGGTTTTATCTATGGTCTTTGTTTTCGTGTTCATCATGGCTCTGCAAAATTGCATTAACCACCACTATTTCTCTCGATTCTGTTCAGACCATCTTGTATTATCTATGGTCTTTGTTTCTCGTTCATCGTGGCTCTGGAAATTTCATCAGCCACCGTCATTTATATTCGTGTTCTTCGTGACTCTAAAACTATATCAACCACCATCATTTATCTTCGTGTTCTTTGTGGTTTTGCTGATCGCTTGACTAGATCTCGCTCGTATCAACGTTCTCTTGTGGATGTTCTTTTGACTACTTTGATCAATGCTTCCAAGATACCTCAACAATTCAGTTATCAAACTCAAGTTGGCCTCCGTTCACCCTACTTGAGATTGTGGTGGGCTTTTAAAGTATATTTAACTAATTTAGGAAATATTCAAGTTGTTTCCTTATTGGATTAGTTTTCAAGTTTCTTTGTTAGATTATGTCTTAATTAGTCTAATTCCCTATTCTTGTTCTCCAAGTTATGAGGCCTATAAATAGACACTCTCATATTATATTTCAAAACACCAAGATTTCAACATGTAGTCATTGTATCTTTCTCTTCTAGAGCCACCGTTGGTAGTGGCTTATATTATCATCAATATATATATATATGTTAGCCTAAAAGGCTTCCAAATCTTGGTTTTGATGATTACAAACCATAAATATGTTTAATGAGTTTGTTAAGTGTGCATAAGTAAAGATAAATCAAGATTGACTCCGATTCCAAGATCATCAAGCTAAAGAAGGAAGAAGAACATCCATCAATGGAAGGAAGAAGATTCAAAGAATGAAGATGGAGGTATAACGATGGAGAGCAAAGTCATAAGGTGTACCGGTTGGGACTTGACTTGGGTTTGGGACTTGCAAATAGTATACGTTCAATAGTGATTCTCAAACAACGTTTTGAAATGTGTGTTTTAAACCTTACAAAACTTGTTCAAAAGAATCATTTTAAAAAATCCAAGCCTGACAGTCTTGGTTCCACCGGACGACCCTTCGGTGACCGATCAACCGATGGCCAGAGGGTCATCCGCCCGAGACCTGTCCACCGGACGAGGGTCTCTCGACCGGTCGACCGGCGAACAGGGGTCGACCGGTCGGGCCAAAAATGCTGATTCAAAATATAGCCGTTTGTGAACGTTAGGAGCATTAATTATACTGTTGTAAGTTTTAAATTACTCGCAAGTGCACGAACCGTATGAAGGTATAACTTAGGCAAATACGAGGTCGATCCCTCCGAGACTTGTTCAGTTAAGATCAAATTTTAGACTAAGATTTAGACTTCCTAATCTAGTTGGAAAGATTGATATTTTAGGTTGAGATAAAATAATAAAAGACTAAACAATAAATCTAAATAAGTAAGACAATTAAAAATCCTAAGACAAAAGCAGTTAATAATTTTAAGAACAAAAATAAAGTAAAACTAAAAGAATATATAATGAATCTAGAGACTAAATTAATAAATTCTAAAACGAAAACAATTAATAACTTGAGTAAAATCAATTAAAATAAACTAAAACAAGGAAATATTAGAAAAGAAAATAACTAATTAAATAAAAGACGAAGGTTAAAAAGTGAGACTAAACAAGTAATCGTAAAAGGCTAAGGTTCGGAATCCACCTTACTAATCCTAACGTCAACTATATTTGATCATTAATTTTCCTACATGATAATCTCGCAGTCTAGCCTCGTTACCATGGAAGATATCATCTTTTAAGCCCTAAGTTAATGAATCCCAAAAGTATGTTTATTCTAACTTTGCAAAAGAATATTCAAATTATTAATTGTATCCCAACTAGAAATCACAATTAATATTCGGCATTAAAATCAAAACTTTCAATTATTAAGAACTATTCAAAGCATGAGAAAAACATGATTAAACCCATCTAAGAAATTATCTTAATAATTGATGAAAGAATAAACATTAAACATGAATGATCAAGTTATGGGAAAAAAATTAATTCACAAATATAGTATCTATTAAAATTAACAAGGTTTCATCGTCACATTAGCGAATAAATTTAGCCTGACATACTAAAGAAACTAAAATAACAATTCTGAAAAGTAAACATTATTTAAATAAATTGAAGTAAAGGAAAGAAAACGTTACAGAGTTTAAACGTGAAGAAACTCCAAAAGCATCCTAATATCTCGCAAAAGAAGAAAAACTAATAAACTAAACTAATTTTTTGTTTTGAATTTCCGCCGCTGCTGCTGCCTTTTTTTCTTTTTCGTCTTTCATGTGCCTACAAAGTTTCTTTCTTTTTTTGTTTAGCTGACCTTGGCCAATGGGCCAAGGCTTTGATCCTTTTTTTTCTTCTTTTATTTCAAGTCCAATTTGGACTTGTCCCGTGAGTGTTTTTGGCCAAGGCTAATGCCTTGGTCAATGGTCAATTCTTGTATTATTTTTTCCTCTTTTTTTATTTTTCTTTCCTTTTGTTGTATTTCTTCAAATCTTGATTAAATATTATTCAATAAGCTTTTGATCTTTTATTCTCATGCAATTCTTCAAGACTTTGCTCTAAGTGCTATTTCATCATCACAACTCTTGATCTGCATGTCCCCATGATCTTCATATTTAATTATTCGTTCACGTACAAATAACATTTTAGCCCTGAAAAATGTGAAAAAGTCTCAGATAAGTGATAGACAAGTTAATGCATTTAAGACTTATTAGTTAAGCTCATATTGGATGCAACAAAGTCTAATTTAAATATAAAAATATGCAAACTCCTACTTATATCACAACCCCCAATCAGCGTATTGCTAGTCCCTAGCAATTGAAGCGATTTAAAAGATTATTGAATAAACGAACATCAAATGATTTTTCTTTTCTTCCCTCAACCTTCACTCAAGTCAATACACCAAGCAAAAAGCTACAATCGTTAGAGATACTTCACAAATCGTCAACTCAACATGTGTGAATGAGTTAGCAAGCACAATACCAACTCCTCATCTTCAGATATCACGACTCAAGTCCCCTTTCAGAGAATACATGTCAACTTAATCCTCACAGATATGATCACTCAACAAGCAACAACACTCAGAGGATAAGGTGTAATACTCTCAACTAGTATATGTGAGTGGAGGAATATAAATAAATAAGAATCTCACATATAAGCATGAATGAAGGAACAATAATAAAGAAGATATAATATTTAGTCTCATTAAAGGAATACCAAAAATACTTCATATCACCCTTTTAGATCCATCACATATAGTCAACATTGCCATGTAACCGCTAAGATTAAGTAAGGACTTTTTTAGGACGCAATGTAGGTAAAAATGATATATATATAGGGGTTAAGGTTAAGTGGTGAATGTTGAAAGTGTCTCAAGATTACTTGGGAAATACTTTCAGCTTTCTGTTCAATACTCTTTTTTTTTTTACTCTTTTCTCATTCACATTTTTCACAACTCCATTAGTCTTTCACTAACTTTTTTTCAATTTTTTTTTCTTTTTCTTTTTTTTTGTATTTTTTCCCCTTTTTTTTTTTTTAAATAAACATTTCCATCGCTGTTTTTCTTCCCCTCAACTATGAAAACTTCAATAACGATAGAAAACGTCTCAAATAAGTCATCCTACTCCAAGAAGATAAAATCACTAGTAACAAGAGTAGCTAATACAACTAACAAATTTAAGCTCATAATCTCCATCAATGCTGAAAGAATGTTTCCTCTTTCTACTTGAAACACTTCGGGAAAATGGGTTTACGAAGGAAAGGCTAATTTCAAGGCTCAACAGGGCGACTAGCGGTTATGTAAAGAAAATAAAAGAAAAAAAAGAATATATTATTATAAGGCTCAAAACAAGAAATAGGGCCTAACTGTCATCTCTTAAAGATATACATGGCTTACCTAAAATTTCATGATTTCACTTCAATTGTGACATAAAGAATTTTTAGGCAAATAAATGAAAGAATAATGAGACTATAGAATGATATAACATGAGTTTCCACAAAAGAAAATAATTAGACGGCCAATAAAGTAACACTCTGCAATAAATGATAGGCTCAAGACTCACAAGGGTTGAAATAGTTTTCACATATCCTCTTCAGGTTATCTCATCATTCAATCCTTCAACAAGAAGTAGTATTGTGTTGTTACATGAATGTGCAAGAAGCTGAGTATGATGACAGTGAAGTCCTTTTCACAAAAGCGGCTAATTAACTTGGCATACAACTTAAGCTAAGACAAGGGAAAAAGAAGGGAGAAACAAAAATAATGATGATTGAAAAATAACTCCCCACCCCCAATCAAAACCAAACATTGTCCTCAATGTTTAAAAATAAACTCTCAAATATATGCAACAATTAACAGAGAGTATAAAGAAAGCGCACGAGAACAAGTTAGCTAAGAAAATAAAGTTTGTACGAGAACGTACCTGAAGCACTTGATAAGGAAAAGGAAAATAATGCCTTAAATCTGCAACTATTCAGTGAAACCAAAAAAAAAAAAAAAACAAGAGAAAGCAAGAGAAAGCAAAGTAACAAGAAACAACAAAAAGAATAAAAGACTTCTCTTTTTTTACTTTTTCCAATTTTATATTTTTTTGTTGACCGACCATATTTACATCCCCATACAAAGGCTCCGAACTCTAGGAGGCACTAAAGCCGACTCTATGAAACAATAAAAATAATAAATTAACTAAAAAAAAATAGAATTTAAATACCTGGATCGATTTAATGTCAGCCAGAAAGACAAATCTTGTGAAACTTCAGAAATAGAGTTAACCAAGTACATTAAAAATGCGGAGGAGAGGCCATTAATTTCAAACCACCAACGTACTCAAACCCCGGTCAGTCCCCCATACTTAGGAGGGAAAACTAGGCATTACGCTTTCGGCCAATGGTTTTACTTTCATAGTATCCATCCTAGTCAACCCTAAGACTTCCATTACTCAAGAAAATCCATTTTCGAGAAAATGGTAAAGCCCACTATAACCCAGTGGAGGTCCAACCAAAAGTTGGGAAAAATAAAGATTGCATAAAAAGTATTTTAATCCTGATAAACAGGATCATCTACCAGGACCTCTTCGATCTCTGGGTTTTTAAGTTCTAGGAATGGTTTTAATCGTTGCCCATTTACTTTAAAAATATTACCATTCTGAGGATTTTCAATTTCAATAGCACCATGAGGATAGACAGTTTGCACAACATATGGACCAGACCACCTAGATCTTAGTTTTCCTGGAAATAAATGTAAACGGGAATTATACAGCAAGACTTTTTGACGAGGCTCAAAGGATTTCCTAAAGATGTTAGAATCAAGCACTTTCTTCATTCTATCTTTATATGACTTGGCACAATCATAAGCATCATTACGGATTTCCTCCAACTCATTGAGTTGAAGTTTTCTTTGAAAACCTACCTTATCAAGATCAAAATTTAAAGTTCTGATAGCCCAGTATGCCTTATGCTCTAGCTCAACAGGAAGATGACATGCTTTACCAAACACTAGACGATATGGAGACATTCCAATGGGAGTCTTATATGCTGTCCTATATGCCCATAATGCATCATCTAATTTCAAAGACCAATCTTTCCGTGTAGAATTTACAGTATTTTCTAGAATTCTTTTTATGTCCCTGTTAGATATTTCAACCTGACCACTAGTCTGTGGGTGATAAGGGGTAGCTACCTTATGAGTAATGCCATATTTTTTCATTAACTGCTCAAACACCTTATTGCAAAAATGTCTACCCCCATCACTAATGATTGCCCTTGGAGTACCAAATCATGCAAAAATGTGTTCTTTCAAAAATTTAACAACTGTTCTATGATCATTACTCCTACATGCTTTAGCCTCTATCCATTTTGACACATAATCTACTCCAACTAGAATGTAAAGATTACCAAAAGAATTAGGGAATGGCCCCATAAAATCAATACCCCAAACATCAAAAATATCAACAATTAAAATTGGGTTCAAAGGCATCATGTTTTTCTTACCAATACTCCCTAATCTCTGGCATCATTCACAAGCTCTACAATAATCATGCGAATCACGAAATATAGAAGGCCAATAAAATCCACATTGCAAAATTTTAGTAGCTGTTTTCCTAGAGTTAAAGTGACCACCACATGCATGATCATGACAAAAAGAAACAATATTTTGTTGTTCACTTTCAGGAATGCATCTTCTAATAATCTGGTCAGGACAATATTTAAACAAGTAGGGATCATCCCAAAAGAAATGTTTTACCTCAGACAAAAACTTGCACTTATCTTGTTTGCTCCAATGTGTTGGTAGTTGATTTGTAACCAAGTAGTTTACAATATCAGCATACTATGGTGTTTGAGAAATCTATAGTAGCTGCTCATCAGGAAAAGACTCAACAATAGGAGAAACATTATCATCATGCTCAATCACTAATCTAGATAAATGATCAGCTACTACATTTTTTGACCCATTTTTATCTCTAATCTCAAGATCAAATTCTTGAAGAAGTAAAATCCATCTAATGAGTCTAGCTTTAGCATCCTTTTTAGAGAACAAATATTTCAAAGCAGCATGATCAGAAAATATAACAACTTTAGACCCCAGAATATAAGATCTGAATTTTTCCAAAGCAAAAACAACAGCCAATAGTTCTTTCTCAGTTGTGGAATAGTTCAATTGAGCATCATTCAGTGTTCTGCTAGCATAATAAATCACATGAGGAAGTTTATCAATTCGTTGACCCAAAACAGCACCAATAGCATAATCAGAAGTATCACACATAATTTCAAAAGGCACATTCCAGTCAGGTGATCTAATAATAGGTGCAGAAGTCAATTCATTTTTCAGTCTATTGAAAGCTTCAATACATGCATCATCAAAAACAAAAGGTGTATCCTTACCAAGGAGATTACATAAAGGTCCAGCTATCTTACTAAAATCTTTTATGAACCTCCTATAAAATCCTGCATGGCCAAGAAATGATCTAATTTTTTTTACATTCCTAGGAAAAGGAAGATTAGAAATCAAACCAATTTTTGCCTTATCTACTTCAATCCCTTTTTCATAAATGATATGACCAAGTACAATACCCTTTTTAACCATGAAGTGACATTTCTCCCAATTAAGCACAAGATTCTTTTCTTTACACCTAGCTAGCACCAAAGATAAATTATGCAAACAAGTATCAAATGAAGTTCCAAAGACAGAAAAATCATCCATAAACACTTCTAAAAATTGTCCAACCATATCAGAAAAAATACTAATCATGCATCTTTGAAAAGTGGACGGAGCATTGCACAACCCCAAAGGCATGCGACGATATGCAAAAGTACCAAATGGACATGTAAATGTGGTTTTTTCTTGATCCTCAGGTGCAATTGCAATTTGATTATAACCAGAATATCCATCAAGAAAACAATAATATGTATGGCCAGCTAATTTTTCCAACATCTGATCTATGAAAGGGAGAGGGAAGTGATATTTCCTAGTCATAGAATTCAACTTACGATAATCAATATACACTCTCTACCCAGTTTTCACTCTTGTTGGAACTAGCTCATCATCTTCATTTTTAACAACAGTTACACCAGACTTCTTAGGTACTACCTGCACAGGACTCACCCAATTACTGTCAGAAATAGGATAGATAACACCCACATCTAAAAGTTTTAGAATTTCAGCCTTTACCACATCTTGCATGATAGGATTTAGACGCCTTTGTGATTCACGTGTAGGCTTAGCATCTTCCTCCAAATGGATTCTATGCATAACAACTGATGGACTAATACCCTTAATGTCTGCTATTGTCCAACCTATGGCCTCTTTATGCTCTTGTAAAACACTCACTAACTGACGTTCTTGAGACTCATCTAAATCAGAAGCTACAATGGCGGGCAGTGTCTCATTAGCTCCTAAAAAGACATATTTAAGGGTATCTAGCAAAGGCTTTAACTCTAACTTAGGTAGCTCTACTACAGATGGTAATGGTGGTGATGAGGAAAGGGTAAGCGGTAATGGTTTAGGCTGCCACTTATCAACATTCATGAGAGGCACAGAATCTAGCAAAGAATTAACCTCAGCAACAACATTATCAATATCCAAATCAAAACCAAAATGAGCTAAACATGCTTCTAATGGGTCAACACAACTTGATTGCACAAATGCATCATGAACTAAATCTTCAATCATATTAATTTCACAGACATCATCATTATCATCAAGCATTTGTTTACTTATATGGAAAATATTAAGCTCAACAGTCATGTTACCAAAAGAAATTTTCATCACACAATTCCTACAATTAATCAATGTATTTGATATGGCTAAAAATGGACGACCCAAAATAACATGAGTTTGCACAGCAAGGTTATCAACAGGCTCAGTATCCAGAATAACAAAATCCACCGGGAAGTAAAAAGTATCTACCTTAATCAAAACATCCTCAACTATACCTCTCGGAATTTTTACAGATCTATCAGCTAACTGCAGTGTCATCTTAGTAGGCTTTAGCTCACCTAGACCTAATTGCAAGTAAACAGAGTAAGGCAGTAAATTCACACTTGCACCTAAATCTAGCAAAGCTCTCTCAATCTGATGTTCTCCAATTTTGCAAGAAATAGTAGGAGATCCAGGATCTTTATACTTAACAGGATATTTATTTTGAATCACTGAGCTCACCTGTTCTGTTAAAAATGCTTTCTTAGGAACATTTGTCTTTCTTTTTGCTGTAACAAGATCTTTCAAAAATTTAACATATGCAGGCACTTGTTTAATGGCATCCAGAAAAGGTATATTTATATGTACCTGTTTGAAGACCTCTAAAATGTCACCAACCTGTGCATTGTCTTTCTTACTAAGAAGCCTATGGAGAAATGGAGCTTTAGGCACGAACTCTTTAATTTCAGGCTCTATGACTCTAGGATATGACTCTTTAGGCTCTATAGGTGTATCATGTGATGAATGCACTCTACTTTCATTATGATCATCCTCAGAGTTTTTAGCTTTCTCTACTTTCCTATTGCTACGCTTAGGAACAGTCACATGGTTATCAATTTGCTTACCAGACCTAAGTGTAGTGATGGATTGCACATGCTCCTGCCCTGAATTAGAACTAGATGCCCCATTAATAGCATATTGTCCCTTTGGATTGGGTATGGGCTAACTTAGAAATTTTCCTTTCTCTCTTTCTCCTACCTGAGTGCCCACTTGACCCACCTGAGTCTCCAACTTAGCTATAGCATTAGTGTTCAATTGAGTTGAATTTTTCATTTCTTGAATTGCCTGGGTCGTGGTCTGCATGAATGCTTTAAGAGACTCCTCTAGTGATGATTGTTGCCTAGACTGACCTGCAAACTGAGGTGGAACCTGAGCATGAGAGTAGTTCTGATTAGGTGGCCTAAACTGATTCTGATATTGCACTGGTGGGACAACTGGGTTACCAGAAGGTTGATTTAATTTCCAAGAAAGATTTGGATGGTTCCGCAAATTATGATTATATGTCTCCATATATGGATTAACAAATGGCCTTCCTAAATTATTAAGTGAATTCGCTTGTTCAGCATGACACTCATTATATGCATGCATAGAAGGACATATTGCAGTTACATGCATAGGACTCGCACAAATAGAACATATTTCATTATGAACATTGTTAACAGAACCTCCTCAGCATCTAATCTAGCCTTTATATCTACCTCCTCACTAATCTCATACAAACCCCATTTTTTTGCTGTCTGAACTGACTTCTCTTTACGGTTAGAGAAATCCCATTGCTGGGAGCTCTTTGACAAACCTTCAAGAAAATTATATGCATCATCCTCTGTTAGACTCAAGAAACCCCCACCATTCATTGACTCTACCATATTCCTACTTGACTGTGTCAACCCATTATAAAAGTATTGCACTAATCTCTAAGTTTCAAAACCATGATGAGGACACTTAATTTGCAAATCCTTAAACCTCTCCCCGGTAACGGCGCCAAAAACTTGTTGTATGTTTTAAATTACTCGCAAGTGCACGAACTGTATGAAGGTATAGCTTAGGCAAATACGAGGTCGATCCCTCAGAGACTTGTTCAGTTAAGATCAAATTTAGACTCAGATTTAGACTTCCTAATCTAGTTGGAAAGATTGATATTCTAGGTTGAGATAAAATAATAAAAGACTAAACAATAAATCTAAATAAGTAAGACAATTAAAAATCCTAAGACAAAAGCAGTTAATAATTTTAAGAACAAAAATAAAGTAAAACTAAAAGAATATATAATGAATCTAGAGACTAAATTAATAAATTCTAAAACGAAAACAATTAATAACTTGAGTAAAATCAATTAAAATAAACTAAAATAAGGAAATATTAGAAAAGAAAATAACTAATTAAATAAAAGACGAAGGTTAAAAAGTGAGACTAAACAAGTAATCATAAAAGGCTAAGGTTCGGAATCCACCTTGCTAATCTTAACGTCAACTATATTTGATCATTAATTTTCCCCAAATTTTACTACATGATAATCTCGCAGTCTAGCTTCGTTACCATGGAAGATATCATCTTTTAAGTCCTAAGTTAATGAATCCCAAAAGTATGTTTATTCTAACTTTGCAAAAGAATATTCAAATTATTAATTGTATCCCAACTAGAAATCACAATTAATATTCAGCATTAAAATCAAAACTTTTAATTATTAAGAACTATTCAAAGCATGAGAAAAACATGATTAAACCCATCTAAGAAATTATCTCAACAATTGATGAAAGAATAAACATTAAACATGAATGATCAAGTTATGGGAAAAAAAATTAATTCACAAATATAGTATCTATTAAAATTAACAAGGTTTCATCGTCACCTCAGCGAATAAATTTAGCCTGACATACTAAAGAAACTAAAATAACAATTCTGAAAAGTAAACATTATTTAAATAAATTAAAGTAAAGGAAAGAAAACGTTACAGAGTTTAAACGTGAAGAAACTCCAAAAGCATCCTAATATCTCGCAAAAGAAGAAAAACTAATAAAGTAAACTAATTTTTTGTTTTGAATTTCCGCCGCTGCTGCTGCCTTTTTTTCTTTTTCGTCTTTCATGTGCCTTATATAGGCACAAAGTTTCTTTTTTTTTGTTTAGCTGACCTTGGCCAATGGGCCAAGGCTTTGATCTTTTTTTTTTCTTTTATTTCAAGTCCAATTTGGACTTGTCCCGTGAGTGTTTTTGGCCAAGGCTAATGCCTTGGTCAATGGTCAATTCTTATATTATTTTTTCCTATTTTTTTTTCTTTCCTTTTGTTTTATTTCTTCAAATCTTGATTAAATATTCTTCAATAAGCTTTTGATCTTTTCTTCTCATGCAATTCTTCAAGACTTTGCTCTAAGTGCTATTTCATCATCACAACTCTTGATCTGCATGTCCCCATGATCTTCATATTTAATTATTCGTTCACGTACAAATAACATTTTAGCCCTGAAAAATGTGAAAAAGTCTCAGATAAGTGATAGACAAATTAATGCATTTAATACTTATTAGTTAAGCTCATATTGGATGCAACAAAGTCTAATTTAAATATAAAAATATGCAAACTCCTACTTATATCATATACCATTTTTCAGCTCTAATAAGGGCTCTCAACTGAAAACATTTGAAAGAATTGATTCAAAGCATTTACTCTTAAGTTCTTTCATGATCTTAATCTTTGAATCATCATTGAGCTATACTTGAGCAATAATTTGTGAGCAATATTGTGAGAAAACATTTATTGTATTCATCTACCCGAAAAAGATGGTTTTTTTGATTGTGATTCTCAAACACTTATCAAAAGAGAGAGTTAAACACTTTGTAAGGAATGATTTCCTTGTCAAAGGTATTGGAGTGAAAACTTTGTATTGAGAAGAGTTGTTTTCTATTGTAAAAGTTTGAACTACCATTGTAGTTGGTTTGTGGACTCACCAACATTTGAAGAGCCACTATAGTGAAGATTGTTGAAATCCTAAGCGGGGAGCTTGGGTCGTGGACTTAGGCGGGGGCCGAACCACGCTAAAATCGCGATTTGCAATCTCTTTCTCTCAACTCTCTCTTTGCATTATTTTCTGCTCACCAAGTGTTTGATAAATTGCCTCACTCACATTTTATATTGCTAAAGTGCACATCTATTTAAGATTCTTATTGATTAATCATTGCTAGTATATTGCCTAATCGAAAAAGTTGTGTTATTGCCTATATAACCTAATTTACCCCCCTCTTAGGTTTAATTAAGGAACAACAAGTGGTATCAGAGCTAGGACTTTGCATATAGCTTAACATCTAGCAAAGAAAAGATAAATGGCAAACAATACAACTTCTCTTTATTTAGGTTACTCCACTAATAGGCCTCCATTGTTTATAGGTACAAATTTCAATTATTGAAAAAACAAAATGGAGACATACATACAATCCGTTGACTATGTTCTATGGTCACTAGTAGAAGATGGCCATTATGTTCCAATGAAAGAGGTAACCGTTAAAGAAGCTTCAAGTGCAAGTGGAGTCGAGAAAGTCAAAACTGCTCAAGTGCCCAAAGAAAGGGGAGAGTTCAATGATTAAGACATAATCATGATGACCAAGAACTCAAGAGTCAATAATATCCTCTATTGTGCTCTAAACAAAACTGAATATAGTCGTGTAAGTCAATGTGAAACCGCTCATGAAATTTGGAAAATGTTACACATGTCATATCAAGGAACGTCTCAAGTGAAGAATACTAAGACTGATCTTCACATTCATGAGTATGAGTTGTTTCATATGAAGTCCGGAGAGTCACTAAATGAAATGCATCAAAGATTCTCCAAAATCGTAAACAACTTAAGTGCTCTCGGAAAGAAGTATCCAAATGAAGAACTCAACCGGAATATGCTTATGGCTCTTCCAAAAGAATACAAACCAAATGTGACATCAATTAGAGAATCAACCGACCTCTCCAAAATTATGGTGCATGAGTTCATTTGCAGCCTTGAAACGTAGGAACTTGTATTGAATCAATAAAAAATACGAGATGAAGAAGAAAAGAAGACAAGGAAATCACTTGCTCTCATTGCTCAATCTCAATCAAGTGATGAAGACAAAGATGATAGCGATCATGATGAGCTTGCACTTCTTGCAAAGAATTTTAAGAAGTTTTTAAAGTATAAAAAGATGAAGAGAGAGGAGCCCATCAACAACAAAGTCAAAAGAAGATTCAAAGAAAGATTAGAAAAGACCAAAGAAGAAATAAAATGATTCAATTGTGACAAACTAGGACACATCAAAGCAAAATGTCCAAAATTGATCAAAGGAAAGCAAAAGGCAATGAAGGCGTGTGTTGAGGATGATATATCAACCGGTGATGAAAGTGGAAGCGAAACCGAAGTGGCCAACTTTGTGTGCTTCATGGCTAGATATGATGATGTAACTTTTTCGTCTTGTGATGAATCTTCTTATTTGTCTTCTAATGATGATGAATGTACATTTGAGGAACTAACAAATGAATTTTTAAAACTACATGATAGTTTTCTTCTTGCACATTCAAAAGTAAAGAATCTTCAAAAAGAAAATGATGAACTTCAAAAGGAAATTAAGGAACTTAGGGATGAAAATGATACTCTTACCAAAGAAATGTGTGAATACTGTCATTTAAAGTCCAAAAATGAATTAGAAATTAAAGATTTTGAAAAACAAGTTATTGGCCTACAAAATGATCTAGCTAGATTTTCAAAAGGAACAAAGGCCTTGGATGAAATTCTTGGTTCTTAAAAATCACCACTCGACAAAGGTGGAATTGGCAATGAGCCATCTTTTAAACCAAATTCTTCAAAAACTATCTTTGTAAAAGCTTCTCAATCGTCAATTGTCCATCCACAATTAAAAGAATCACAAAAAGTACAATTTGACAAAAAGGGAATCGGCTATAAGCCATATCAAAAAGGATTGCAAAATTATTTTGTCAAAGCATCATCCTCTTGGAATGTAGCCTCAACATCAAGAGGATCGTTTAAAAGATGCACTTATTGTGAGAAGATTGGTCACAATGCATCACGATGTAGATTTATAAACATGGTGGGAAGAGATTCTCATATTCCTTTATGGCTTAGACCCAAATGGGTTGTTAGATGTGTTAGGACTTCGTACTAACACAAAAGGACCCCATAGAACCTTGGGGGCCAAAATGAACTTGATTTGTTTCTATAAATGATAGGTTGCCCTAAAGGTGAAGTATGAAGATACTTGGGTTATTGGTAGTGGGTGTTCAAGGCACATGATGGGAGATGTATCTTTCTTTTATGAGATTGACAGAAACTTCAAAGGTAAAGTTAGCTACGGAGGAAATAAAGGAGGAAAAGTCATTGGTAAGGGTAGCATAGGAGATATAAACTCTTTTTCCATTCATGATGTCTTGTATGTTAAAGGTCTTAAACATAATTTACTAAGTGTAAGTCAATTTAGTGATAATGGATTTAGAGTTGAATTTCTATCTACTTATTGCAAGATGTATGATAAAGATGATAAAGTAATATTTGTTGGAGATAGATGTGATAATGTATATGTAATCAATCTTCATGAATTAAAGTGCCAAAATGTGACATGCTTAGTTACCATTAATGAAGATTCATGATTATGGCATAGAAGACTTGGTCATGCTAATATGGATTTACTTGCTAAGTTTTTGAGAAAAGAACTTGTCATAGGTCTTCCTAAGACTAGATTTCAAAAAGACCATCTATGTAAAGCATGTCAATTTGGAAAACAAGATAAGACATCTTTCAAAACCATTAGCAAGGTAACCACATCAAGAGCTTTACAAAAATTACATATGGATCTATTTGGTCCAATGGATGTGGCAAGTCTAGGTGGATCTAGATATGTCTATGTTATTATAGATGATTACACTAGATTCACATGGGTAAGACCTCTTGCACATAAAAATTATACTTTTAATGAATTTGCTAAACTTTCCAACAAGGTGCAAAATGAGAAAGGCTATTACATAAATTGCATTCATAGTGACCAAGGCACCGAATTTATAAATGCATCTTTTATGGATTATTGTGAAGAACATGGCATTGAACATAATTTTTCAGCTCCTAAAACTCCTCAACAAAATGGGATAGTAGAAAGGAAGAATCGAACACTACAAGAAATGACAAAAACAATGTTGAAAGAAAACAACTTGCCAACATATTTTTGGGGTGAAGCCGTAAATACCGCATGTTATGTGTTAAATCGTGTGCTAATTAGACATTTTTTAAAGAAAACACCCTATGAATTATAGAAAGGTAGAGTACCAAATGTATCTTATTTTAAAGTGTTTGGTTGTAAGTGTTTCATCTTTAATACAAAAGAACATCTTAGCAAATTTGATTCGAAATCGGATGAAGGACTTTTTATGGGTTACTCCTCAAGAAGTAAAGCTTATAGAGTCTTTAACAAAAGAAATATGTTTATCGAATAGTCTATGCATATGGATTTTAATGAAACTAATCCTTTTGCTCTGAGAAAGAATGATGATGATGTAGGTGTTTTTGAAGTTGACACTCAAATCTTACCTACAACCATCGGTAACGAGGGAACCTCAAGAGATCCAAATGAGACAAATGTTGAAGAGGGTCAAACCTCAAAAGATGGTAAAACTCTAGAAAAATCCACAAGGAAATGTACAACTAATGCAAAATGACTAATAAGTGACAACAAATGATGATCTACCAAAATGTTGGAAGTTTGTAAGAAATTACCTAAATGACCAAATTATTGGTGATCCTTCAAAGGGAGTAAGAACTCGCTCTAATCTAAATTCATATTGTGAACATGTTGCTTTTCTTTCTCAAGTAGAGCCTAAAAATGTTAAAGAAGCTCTAGATCATGAAGATTGGATAGTTGTCATGCAAGAAGAATTAAATCAATTTGAAAGAAGTAAAGTATGGCATCTAGTTAAAAAAACCTAAGAATTATCCTATAATTGGTACAAATGGGTTTTTAAAAATAAGTTGGATGAATCCGGGGTTGTAACTAGGAACAAAGCTAGACTAGTGGCTCAAGGGTATAATCAAGAAGAATGGATATATTATGATGAGACTTTTGCTCCAGTAGCTAGACTTGAATCCATTCGTATGCTTCTTGCTTTTGTATGTTTTAGGAACTTTAAATTATATTAAATGGATGTAAAAAGTGCCTTTCTAAATGGTTATCTCAAGGAAGAAGTATATATGAAACAACTACCCAGATTTAAAGATTTCAACTTGCCAAATCATGTATATAAACTAGATAAGGCATTATATGGCCTTAAGCAAGTACTTAGAACATGGTATGATAAGCTTAGCAATTATTTGCTTGAAAAATGATTCACTAGAGGCAAACTAGATTCAACCCTTTTTGTTAAAACAAAAGGCAAGGATATTTTGCTCGTGCAAATTTATGTTGATGATATAATTTTTGGTGCTAGTAATGAATCCCTTTATGAGTATATCTCTAAGTGTATGCACAAAGAATTCGAGATGAGTATGATGGGGAGAATTGAATTTATTTCTTGGACTCCAAATCAAACAAACACTAGATGTTACTTTCATCAATCAAGCCAAGTACACTAGAGAACTTATCAAAAAGTTTGGGCTTGAGTCAGCAAAAAAAATGAGTACACCAATGTCAACATCAATCAAGCTTGACAAATATGAGGAAGGTAACAAGGTAGATGAAAAACAATATCGAGGTATGATCGAAAGTCTTCTTTATTTAATTGCTTCTAGACCCAATATTGTATTTGTTGTGTGCTTATGTGCTTGTTTTCAATCATGTCCTAAAGAGTCTCACTTAAATGCTGTAAAAAGAATCATTAGATATCTTAAGGGGACTATAGATTTAGGACTATGGTATACGAAAGACACATCATTTGAACTTATCAGGTATTTGGATGCAGATTATGCAGGAGATCGAGTAGATAAGAAGAGTACTAGTGGATGTTGTCAATTTCTAGGACATTCATTAATCTCTTGGTCTAGTAAAAAACAAAATAGTGTAGCTCTCTCTACGGCCGAAGCTGAATATGTATCTGCCGGAAATTGTGTTGCTCAAATTCTTTGGATGAAACAAAATTTACTAGACTATGGCCTTGTGTATGATAGTGTGCCTATTAAATGTGATAATACAAGTGCCATTAATCTCACTAAAAACCCCATTCAACACTCTAGAACCAAACATATTAAAATTAGGCATCATTTCATTCGCGATCATGTTAAAAAAGGCGATGTTGTGCTTAATTCCGTTGACTCCATGCATCAATTAGCTGATATTTTTACCAAACCTTTGCATGAGAATCAATTTTGTGTGATTAGAAGAGAGCTAAGCATGCTTAAAATATGATTGTAAATGCATTTCATGAAGTTTCATAAGCACAGAACTACTTCTTGGCAGAATATGCTCAACCGGAAGAGGGTGTGCCCACCAGTCGACCTGTGGAGTTCCCCTCGTCCGGTGAATGTGCCTCGGGCGGAAGAGGGTCTAGCACCGGTCGACCGGCACTTGCACCCTCGTCCGGTCGTGGCACTGACGGGCAAAAGCTTTAAAACCTCAAAATTCATTCAAAACTCACTCCTTTCTTCATCAACACTCACCCTAATTCTCTCCCACTCAAATTCCATCATTGTCTCCTATTATCTTCAAAACTCATTCTGTGTTCTACAAACAAAATGTAGGCGACTTAAATCTTGACAACCCACTCAAGTGCGTATCTTTTTCTTCAATTCTTGTCAAAAACTTTTCAAATTATTCTTTGCCCACCAAGTGCTCGATAAAATTCCCCAACCAAACTCTTTTGTATTCTCTTGCAAATTCTCTCGTCTCCTCACGGCATCATCATCTAAACAAGCATCCAAGAGACAAAGGACCGCATTTAGGCCTCATACCATTGATCCATAAGATCTTATGTACGTCATCGCACCAGGTGATTTTTCTAAAAAGGAAATAATATGGGGTAAGCTTATTGATCCTTCAGATTTTTTGGATAACACTCGTCCACATAAGTTGCTTAGATATCAAATGTGGCTTCCTCTTTTTGGACTAGAGGACATAAATTGTGATATGT
Source organism: Ehretia macrophylla (assembly GCA_037974665.1). Taxonomy (NCBI): domain Eukaryota; kingdom Viridiplantae; phylum Streptophyta; class Magnoliopsida; order Boraginales; family Ehretiaceae; genus Ehretia; species Ehretia macrophylla. The sequence goes on along the minus strand of CM075773.1, from coordinate 33,021,443 downwards.
GGGTTCAGGAATTCTATGCATATTTGGTAGAAGGAGAAGATAGGGGTGTGCATGGGCTAAATAGTAGGGTAAATGGAGTTAACATATTTGTGGGAGAACGGGATTTGGCTGATTTGCTTGGGATACCAAATAGTGGCTTAAAACTCTATTCTGTCGCTAACTTACCAAGCGGATTACTGATAAGAATGCAAAATGTCATATTTCTCTCCATTAATGTTTAATTTTTCACACCTATTTGATGCCTAAATACATTCATTATTTCTATATTTTGATTTAGGATGCAAATAGAGGCGTTAAGTGCAAAACGAAGTTAAATCGCGTAATTCTAGATAGCTCCAACACTGTTACGTTTTTTGGGCATAACTCTCTCATTCGAACTCCGATTGAGGCAATTCAATATGTTTTGGAAAGCCAAGAAGAATATCTACAACTTTCATGTTTTGAGTTTTGAGAAATAAAGGCTGCATAAAAGTTAAAATTAGACGTGAAGTTGCTGCACCTGTGTTATTTAATGTTCTGGAATGTTCTTTATCTAGAAGCTTCTAGTTGATAGTGGAGGATGTGGTGCACGAAAATTCTAGCTATTTTAGATATCCTAATTATATTAGGACTTTTCTAGTTATTTTAAGATTTCCTAGTTATATTAGGAGTTTACTTTACCTTTAATATTTTCTTATTCTATTTAGATTATGATTCCATTATCTTACGGGATTTGGTAGGCTTCACAAATTATAAATAAGGGAAGAAATCATAAGATTTGGACCACCTCTTTTTCTCTCCCCTTATCTCCTTCAAAATTTCTTTTTGGCTCTGCGTGACTAAACTTGTATTCTTGGTCAAAGGAAATTGAAGCCTTGGAATCAAGAAAACTATGAGTTCTAATTAGTTTTTATTGTTCAATTTATGCTTTAAGTATTGAATGTTTTTCTGTGTTAATTCCATGATTCTTATGTTTAATTGCTAGGGAGGCCTACTAGTTTATTATTCGTTATAATTTATTGCTAAGTTAGATATTAAATCCGTAATTGTTTGATCCCTCTAACTTGCGAAGCAACTAGGATTTAATGATTTGTTGTGTCAGAGATTATTAGATCTTAGGAAGAATGTTCAACTAAATTAAATATAACCGCGTGTGCTTGTGTCATTTAGCTTCGTCGATCTCTCTAATTCTTAAGGCTGCTACTAGATTAAACTTTTAGCGCGTGACTAAGGTTGTTTAGTGGTTAAGGTTAATTAGGTCGCGTGTATTCTAATTAACTACGACTAAGGAGAGATAGGAAAATAATTCCAACGGTGAATATTTAAAGTTTGAATTGATATATACTAGCATCAATGATCAGTTACAAGATTCCGATGGTGGATGTTGACTTAGACCAAGGTCCGTCTTCTTGATTAAATTCAATATTTTTAAATTCAATAATTTTTCTTAAGTTTTCTTTATATACTCAACCCCCCAACCTTATTTACGTAACATAAAATTAGGCTAGGTACTCTCTGTGAGAACGATCTTTACTCACACTACTACATATATTTTTCAAAGTATAGGTTTTATTTTTGGTTGCCTGCGACAGCACACCAATTACACGACACTGCCCCAACGGAGATGTTTACCACTTTATGGAAAGACTCGGAAAGATCGGAAGAGTTTATGCCAAAGAGAGATCAACTCTGTGCAGAGAAACGTTTGCTCCTCTATATTCTAAATCACTCCATCATGCCTCGCATTGTAAGAGACGGGACAATTCCATCCTTCACAGGTTATGTGATGCACCTCATGTACACAAAGGTAAAAATCAACCTTCCCTACATCATGTTTAGTCACATGTTGGCTTTTAAAAAGAAATCATTGCCCTATGGGATGCTTTTGTGTCACTTCTTCCGTCTTAAGGGCATTGATCGTGTTGGTCAGCTTGCACCCTTAAATTAATCCACCTACCTCTTAGACAAATACTGTCTTGATAGACAAACCATGGCTCGAGAAAATAATGACATTGTCTACATTCAACAACGTCAATTCCGTAAGGTTCAATCTGAGGTGGTTGATGATCTAGAGAACTATGACTTTGGGGAAGAGGGTGATGAAAGTGAAACTGCGAGTGAGAGTAATAATGAAGGAGATCACGAAGGCAGAGATGCTAATATTTGTCCTTCACGGGTTGATATTGGTAGGATGCTTCCCTTTCCCCTTTCTCATTCAACTTTGCAACTTTCGTTTTCCAACAATCATGTTTTACTTTATGCATTCTTTTGATACTTTTTTTTAATTATATTTCAACTTCATTGATTTGGTAGTTTTCCTTTCTAAGACTTGCTTTACTTTGTGACTTTGTGTCAAATGTTTGGTGTTCAAATCTATACATGCTTTTCTTTGCTTGCTAATGTTGTGTGTATGATCTTCATCTTTTGCTAATGACAAAAAGGGGGAGATAATACCAAAAATTGTATAAATAATAGAAGCATATCTAAAAAGAACTCATACATTAAGAGGGAGTTGTTATGTATGCACCTGTTGAGGGAGAGTTTTTGAACAAACTTATATCTTTGGTTCAAGCAAACCAAATTACACAAAATGCTAAATACTCTCTCAAACTCATTATGCTTACATTATTATTATTTGAGATAAGTTTTGTCATCATCAAAAAGGGAGAGATTGTTAGCCTAAAAGGCTTCTAAATTTTGGTTTTGATGATTACAAACCATAAATATGTTTAATGAGTTGTTAAGTGTGTATAACTAAAAATAAATCAAGATTGACTCCGATTCCAAGATCATCAAGCTAAAGAAGGAAGAAGAACATCTATCAATTCAAGGAAGAAGATTCAAAGAATGAAGATGGAGGTATAAGGATGGAGACGGAACTCATAAGGGGTACCGGTTGGGATTTGACTGGGGTTTGAGGCTTGCAAATAGTATATGCTCAATAGTGATTCTCAAACAACGTTTTGAAATGTGTGTTTTAAACCTTACAAAACTTGTTCACAATAATCATTTTAAAAAATTCAAGCCTGACAATCTTGGTTCCACCAGACGACCCCTCGACGACCGATCGCCAAAGGGTCATCCGCCCGAGACCTGTCCACCGGACGAGGGTCTCTCGACCGGTCGACCGGCGAATAGGGGTCGACCGGTCGGGCCAAAAATGCTGATTCAAAATATAGCCATTTATGAACGTTGGAAACATTAATTACACCATTTTTTCAGCTCTGATAAGGGCTCTCAACTGAAAACATTTGAAATAATTGATTCAAAGCATTTACTCTTGAGTTCTTTCATGATCTTAATCTTTGAATCATCATTGAGCTATAATTGAGCAATATTGTGAGAAAACTTGCATTGTATTCATCTACCCTAAAAAGATGGTTTTTTTATTGTGATTCTCAAACACTTATCAAAAGAGAGAGTTAAACACTTTGTAAGAAAGGATTTCCTTGTCAAAGGTGTTGGAGTGAAAGCATTGTATTGAGAAGAGTTCTTTTCTATTGTAAAAGTTTGAACTACCATTGTAGTTGGTTTGTGGACTCACTAATATTTGAAGAGCCACTATAGTGAAGATTGTTGAAATCCTAAGCGGGGAGCTTGGGTCGTGGACTTAGACAGGGGCCAAACCATGCTAAAATCGCGATTTGCAATCTCTTTCTCTCAACTCCCTCTTTGCATTATTTTATGCTCACCAAGTGTTTGATAAATTGTCTAACTCACATTTTATATTGCTAAAGTGCACATCTATTTAAGATTCTTATTGATTAATCATTGCTAGTATATTGCCTAATCGAAAAAGTTCTATTATTACCTATATAACCTAATTCACCCCCTCTCTTAGGTTTAATTAAGGGACAACAATATATATATATATATATATATATATATATATATATATATATTCTCCCCATATTTTTTATTTTCTATTTATTTCAATTTGGTATTAAAAGTGGGCCCTTGGTCCAATCATATTTATCTGCGTACGACCCATCTTAAATTAGGTCTACTTGTGTTCAATCATTCGCGTGTGTCATGTTCCACGCATCTTCAATCTTCCACGTGTTATCTACCACGTATGTTCAATATTCCATGTGTGATTCATCTCAAAAAATTAGGTCCACATGTTCTTCAATCTTCCACATATGTTCAATTTTTTAAGTGCGACCCTTCTCAAAATTAGGTTCACGCGTGTTCAATCTTCCACGTGTGACTCCTCTCAAATTAGGTCACACATGAAGGGGAGTGTTAGAATATAACACTTGTTCCATATCGGAAAATCAAAAACTCTAAGACCAATTTATAAGATTTTGAGTTACTCCACTTGACACTAATTGATTTTAAGATGAAACCCTAATTATCTTAACTCTGAAAAACAACTACAAAAGTCACATTTAATATATTTACTTTTTTAAAGTCTTTAACCCTTTTGCATACAATTATACTTATGAGGATTCAAATAGTTCAGACATGAGTTTGCTTTTGATTATAAACATACTCCTCAATAGCAATGGTTATATATTATTAAGTCATTTTTTATGGTAAATTGTGCAAATAGTCTTTATTGTTTACACATTTTTTTAAGTCATTCCTTAATATTTTTTAAAAAAATTATATTAATCTCTAATATTTATAAAAGTGATTCAAAATAATTTATATTGTTTAAAATATGGCTTTTACACATGCCTCTCTTTCATTATTTTTATTTGTATTTAGCCTTAGATATGATCCCACGCTTTTCATGGTAAATAGGCTTTTGCCCATTAGTTTGAAATGTTTATTTTCTTTGGACTGCTTTTATTGGGCTTCTTGTTTGCAATGTATTTTTAATAGTATAATTATTATTTGAAAAAGAATGATATTGTTGTTATGAAATTATGAGCTAGATGGATATTTATCTCTAATGTAATTTGTGATTATCCAAACACCAATATGATTTATGATTATCAGACTCCTACATAGATAGTGTTCGACTAGTATTCCAACTCCAAGCAAAGTGTAGAGGTGTACAATTTCTCTTGTATTTTTGCTATAAATATAATTACTGTAGTTTAAAGTAGGGGCGTTGTATTGTAAAGTTATACCAAGAAATATCAATTAATTTATTCTCTTCATTTTTTATTATATTTTATCTTTACTATTCTCTTTAATCTATTAACAATTGTACATTTCATACTAAATTGGAGGCCTTTCTTTTAACCTACGTTTTGAATGGATGTGAAGTGTAAGTTCAATCTAAAAAAAAATCGCAAAAGAAAACTAAGGAAAAATGTTCAATCTAATAAAATTTTATGCAAAAGAAAATTGGGGAAAAAAGAGCTCAAAACAAGATATTATTGGGGCGTCAGACTAATTGATATTTATTAAAGCATGCATTTCATATGTTTATGTAAAATCACGTTGTACATGAATTATATTTTAAATTTAGACTTTTTCTCATAAATGATAATTTTATATCATAAAGCACTAGAATAATTTTTATCAAGTAATTCACATGAGATTTATATTTGGGCAGTTGGACTCAGTAATCATGGTAATACTCTACCATTTGTTTCACTCAATTATCTAATTTTTTAGGATGAAAAATTAGTCTTAATTTGTAAATATCTTTCAAGGAAATTTTATCTTCTTCCAGAATATCAAAACCTCTAAATCAATATTCATGGACATAGATATTACAAGACAAATGCTTTCAAACAATATGTAAAGGTTCATTCAACACTTTTAGTTCTGCATCTCCTATTTCAATGAACTTGTATGTTAAACGAATTATCTAAACCAAAACAAAACAAACTAAGTTTTTGTCTTATTAGATAAGGTCGGTTATATATATATATTAATATTATTTATTTTTGTTGAGAGTCATCTCCTCTCTAAGCTTTATGCACACGATATCTTGTTTAAGTATTTTCATTCAACTCTTCTTACATATTCCTTCACTCCTTTTATGATGTATAATCTCCATATAATTATATCTTCTAACAATTGTGGTCACCTCCTAATATATCCTAACAATTTCAAACGGTTGTATATCATCTTATCTCCAATAAAAACTATCGACATTTTTCACATCATTTCTAATTATATAATTCTGAAAATTTCTTCTATCCTCGTGCGATCTATACTCCCTAAAATAAAAAATACACTCCACATGACGAGACCCAAAGCATGAATAGGATGATAGAAGAACTACTCCATCATTCTTAGTATTACCCATATCTTTTACATCCCCTCAGGGCAAGTTTAATGGAGGCTCTAAATTTAGAAATTTTTTAAATTTGGGTATTTCAAGCCTGTTTTTAGAGCCAAAAACTTAAAAAATAATACTATTTATGACAAAAATACATGAAGTCCACTATTTTTGATTTAAAAAATGCCAAAATAGAGCCCCAATCTAAATTTTGGACTCTAAATTTGTTGAACAACATAAAGCACAGACTCTATTTTGATATTTTTTAAATTAAAAGTGGTGAATTTCATATATTTTTATCATAAATAATACTAATTTTTAGACTTAAAACTCTAAAAATAGACTTAAAACACTTAAATTTAAAAAATCTCTAAATTTAGAACCTTAATTAAAAATGACCTCAGGTGCTGCTTGCAGAGCGGGATCCACGATAATACACATGAACCTCACCGTACCAAAGCGGACCCTCCTTCAAATTATATAGATAAAGCCACGTGGACAACAAATCCCACGCGTTCCTTCCACTTTACCCAGGATCACACTGACGCCAACCGCACCTGAATATTCCCCACACCTCATTTCCCGAAAACTATAAATAGCTCTCATTTATTTTCCAAAACCCCTCATTTTCGTGCCCTAGTCTGCAAAATTTTGTCTCCTTATCCCTTGCACAAAATCCCCATTTTACCCCTCGACACGTCAGCTTTCCAGCTCAGCTCACCGCTTCATCGGTTAATTTCAGCTGAAAATTGCAAAATTATTGTTTAATAAATTATGAATTTTGACTCTTTTTTGTTTGCTGCTTGTTGTTGTTAGAAATGGTTGAATTTGATTTTTGTGAGGGTTTTCGGTGATGGATGCGGTGGAGTTGGAGATTCCGGCGGCGGCTATGGGATCGGAAGGGTTCGGTGGTGGTGGTGTCGAGGTTGCGGCGGAGAAAGTGGAGGTTCGTCAAAGTAGGCCTTCTATAAATGGATGCAGCTCATTAGTAAGCAAAAAAGGTAACTTTTTGTTAAAAAGTATTTTTTTTTATATAAATAAATTAAGATAATATTTTTTAGGGAAAAAGGTAATTTTTTTTATATGTTTTATTTTTAAATGAAAGGATTTTTTTTTTAAAATTTTTTAATTTATAAATTTTATGCGTGTTTTGAAATGGTTGTTATTTCTGGGGGTTAGTGTTGTTTGTTGTTGTGAATTTTGGCAAGCTTATCAAAGCGTAGCATAATTTACAAGTTCCCTCTTCGGCTTTTGGGAAGGGTAAGATCCGCTTTGTGATTATTAGACATAACCCACCTTATATTTTTGCAAGAGGTAGTTTTCACGACTTGAGTCTCTGATGCTACAGTGAGAACTTTACCGTTGCGTGAAAGTTCCCCTTTGTTAGCAAGCTTAAAAATTAGTGAAGAAAAAGAATCTTAAGAAAAATTGATACTTAACCATGAACTCTTGAAAACATGGGAGTATGGGTTGAAAGTTAGCAGCTGATTATGGAGGGTTTACAGAGTTACATTTACGTTACAAGATAAGAAGTGGAGGCTTTAAGAAGTAATTGGGTTAGTAATGTTGAATAGTTATTTTAATAGCAAAAGTATTTGAGAGACTAGTGGAATTTGTAGTTGTAGAAGATGGAAATTCAATTTTTTATTTTTTTATTTTTTTATTTAGATAGAGTAGTTGATTAAGTACGCAAGGTAAGAGGGAAAGAGGAAGACTTAAAAAAAAGAGTTGGATGGAGACACTTAGAGGAGATTTCACGTGCACGATAGATGATTCTCAATAGAAATGAGTGACTTCATTAGATCATGCAACTGACTTCACCTAGTGGGGTAAAGTTTGGTTAGACTAGCAGATTATATCTCCTTTGTGTAAGTGATTTTGTTTCTCTCTGCTTGTGACATTGAACTTCCATGCAAATGGCAGAAAAGAGGGAAAATAATTCACTTTTGTGGATGTATCAATTTTCTTGTTTGGCCTGACAAAAAAGTAAAAAAGCGCATTTTCTTTTTGGAAATTTGTATCACGATTTTCCTTAGTTGATGATGACCATATTTGCAATGATAATGTTGCTGTGCAAGGTTAATTGGTCGTATAATCAACTTATTGTTTCTACCATCTTTGCTTATGATACTATTTGAGTATGTTTTTCTTGGGGTACGTTCTTTTGCGAAATCGGAGATTTTGTGGAGGAGAATAGATAAGGGGATGTAGAAGTGATGTCTAAGCACAAAACTTACACATAATTTTCATATTAGTGCTGATGGGTTAAAAAGAAAGCCAGTAAAGGGATGCACGTGTGTATCCTCAATTCTTTTTTAATGCAAAGCTTCTTCTCTTCCATTTTATTTTAGCTTTACAAGCTTCCACTCAAAGTTTGAGTGCTTTTGAAATACGGGATTACTGTTTTTATAAATAATCTGTTAAAAGTATAGTTTCTCATCTGCTTTGATCTTTTGTTCACTCATAGCTGGTTACCTTGAAACTTTTACTCCATCTCTTGATTTCCAAGTATCATTTATTGCTTTTATAATCATATATAATCTTTTCTTGGAAATCACATGAAAGAAGAAAAAGAAATATATTTGTTTGATTTCTTCTATGGTACTCATCTGCATTGAGCTAATTTAGGAAGCCAATTCAGTATATTCAATATTCTATAGATGCACTAATTGTTCGAAACCTAATCTTCCTCAAAATGTTTAGATGGAGTTCGCGCTAATGTGTTGGAGTCTGCTTTAAGGAGCAAGATGCCCGATTCTACGTATGGCCATTCTGGTCAGATATCCAGCTTTCACGAGGAAGATGCCAAAGAAGAAGTCAATTTTGGGAGCATGAATGCTTCTCTTTCACTGACGTCTGGCCTAGAGGCTAAACAGCTACAACAAAAATCTGCGAAAGTAGCAAGAACAGGTAGTGGTTCTTCTAAGAGGTCAAGGGTGGTGCAGATAGAAATTTCTGCTTTGGGATCTGGTGCAGAAGATGTGAAGGGAATGTCAAATGAGCCTGCAAAATGCAGTGTTACAGGTAATAAATTTCTATTTTTGCCCCTTGATAGATAGAAGTTACAATTAATGTCCTCTATGTTTATTCTTTTGCTCTCTCATCTCTTTAGACACCTGTTGCAACCATTTCATCAGTTTAGTCTTACGTCACTGCTGTATCTTTTTGAAAAAGCACGTGCTTTTTCAAAATTTGGTACACTTGTGCCTAATTTCTTAGATTCAGCAGTCAGGTGTGGTTAGTGTTTGATGACCTCCCACTTATTCATTTTTGTTGGTTACTTCAGGGCCCTATGAGAAAGAGATACAAAGGGAACTTGAGAAACCAGAAGTTTCTTGACGAAGGATTGTAGAAAGAGATAGGCCGTTATATTTTGTCTAAAAGCTGGAGTGTAACTAGTTACTGAGTACTTCATGGATATTATGTTCATATTTATATAAACATATATATATTCTTGTGTAGAGAGATGCAGAGTGAAAAAGTGTAGGGACCTTTGGAACAAATGATTGATTCCTGATTCATCGGTCATCATGGTGCTATTAAAATTCAAATATCTTGTGCACAACTCTTCTTATTTCAAATAGGCCTTTGATTTGCTTTTTGACTACAGAACAATAAGTACTTATATTGGTGTACTTGTTATGTTAATTAGTTATTGAGCAGTGGTAAGATTTATGTATTTACCGTTTGGTCATTGGATATGTGTCGTGGATTTCAATATGCCTGAAATGAAACTTCCTATGCAAAATGAAACTTCCGACACGCCAGCACTTGCATTGCCCTATACCTGCAGGCAATAAACTTCCGTAAGTGGTATGCTATTCAAAAGCAGTTTCCAACCAATTCAGTCTTATCCAACAATGTCAATGTAGTCAGTAATTACAAATTGCAATTTGAAGTCTCAACAAATATTTTATCCATGCTTGAATGTATTGACAATAGTTTTTGACAGGTACATCACAATCATTTTAAGCTTTAATATAAGAAGAAAAACATTCATTAGTGTTCATACTCATGTCAAAAGCAAACTCTTCATTGGCTAAAACTTTTTCTGTTTGTATTTCCTATCTTATCTTCTATTGGGTACAATCCAGAAGTACAAGTTTAAATACAAAACTGTTGAATCACTTCTCTAACTTCTAAGAAAGCAGTCCTTTTATAGCTTCTATAAAGGAAGATAGTCCTTTTATATGTATATGTTACATGGGCATCGTCATACCCTTGGGTTATAACTTTCCTTTTCTTTTACCTTCCTTCAGAACTTCTGTAGTAGGTATACTCACCTTTGATCTTCAGAGGGGCTACAGCTGTACGGATGAAATTTGGCAGTCATTTCCTTCTAGTTCATTGTGAATTAACTGTATTATTCCTATCCATTTTTATCTTCCCACTTGTCGAAAGGTTCAAACATCTTTTGAGTCTGGTTGAATGAGATCACCTTGTTTACAATAATTTTTATATGAATTCAAGGATAGAGCTTTTATCTGGTTTTGCTGCTCATTAAATGTGAATATAAAATCCCAATTGAGATCAGCAAAGGTCTTGTAATTTCATATTTAACTCATAAATCCTTAACATTGACAAAGAAAGAAATGCTTTCACTTTGCAGATTTAGTTGGGTCAAAATTTCAAACACTCTTTAGTCATGAGAAAATCTACTCCTTATTGTCTTCTTCTTGTTGTGACTTTATCTAGTCAATGTGTTCACATTTCTGATTTATTCTATTGACCTGGTGTTACGCTTCTGTTACTAGCTAAGATGCTCCTCATAAATTATTAGTTTCCTTCCTGCACTTTGTTGCTTGGTGTTCTTTTTAGTATCCTGTACCTATCTCTGGTTATAGACAGCTGAATTGAACGGGGTAAGAATTTATTTTGTAGTAATTTTTTTTCAGTGTTCAGTTTATGCTTTTCCAATAAGATTGTCCCAATGTAGTCTTTTGAACTACTTACATTTGCAACAACCTAGGCATTTACAGTATTTCTGTTCGTGTATTACTTTTCTAGAGAGAAGTGATATGCCTAAGCAAAAGAACAGTTCCAGCAGCAAGAGAGGGGAGAAAAGAAACGGAAAAATTCCTAAGAGCAGGAGTGATTCTTTCTGTTTAAAGAATGGCTTGATGAGCTTCAGTTCAGCTGCTGGAGGAAGCAACTTGCTTGGTATGGAAGCATTATACTTAGGAACCATGAGCTTTTAAATTTTTTTATTCATACATTTACTTCTTACATGTTTATTTTCCTGCATCCTGTTGTTGATAATTTGGCATAGCAATGAAGTGCAATAAGTCTGAATTTAAATGCGAGAATCTATAATTAATGAAACTCGAGTGTTTTAAATGTTGAAATCTTGACAAACATGGTTTGACTGTCATGCCTAACGATCTTGATTATCGTAAGATGATTTTCCACATTGCTTAATCAACCTTTTCTCCTCCACTAGTGTCTTATTTTCACTGCCAGATTTGATGTACTTGATAAAACTTCTTTAGCAAGAATTGCAGGCAAAATTATATCGTCTCACATCAAGTCTGAGCTACATCCAATTTTCATATCCTTTATGAAGATTTTTATTACTAAATACAGTATCTTCATAAACTGTAAAATTCAAAAAAGTAAACTAACCTTTTATGTAGCGGAAAACAACGGATCGGTGAATGTGTTTGTTCCACTGTGTATGCCGAGAATCTGAGTGCATAATACTATATTGTGCTCTGCCTAATTCACAGCCTAAATACCCTAGTTGATATGTCTTTTGAGAGATTTTGAGAGAGAGCAGAGTACTGTTTTTTTTTGTTTTGCTTGGTGATAATAGAACATGCGTTACCGTTCTATTATCTGGGTTGGACTTAAATACCAAGTGTTGGGAAGTTACTTAACTTCCCACACTTGGGTCAAACGGGTCGGGTCAGCCCATTTTGGGCGACCCATGATCCTAATCCAACACTTTATAATAAGCACATCTCCACGTGTAAATTAATTTTCTCTAAAGGTATAAAACGCATTTATCTCATTCTTTGGGTATGTGTTATCGAGCAATAATTTTGTTTTATAGCAAAATTAATCTTTTGACAAGAGACAATTTATTCAGGGATAAGTGGTTCCAAACCGGATCTCTTCAATTTCACGGAACATGTAGATGAGCTGTCTTTGAACGAGCTGCTTGATGGAAGTTACAAGTGTCCAATTTATGCCAAAGACAAAGGCAAGAAAGTTGCTTCGAATGAGAATCTTCTTCATTCAATTAGAAAAGCTCGGTCCATTCTCCGGCTACAAAAGCCTGTACAGAACCCAAACGACGATGATATTGATAACAGCTATAATCAAAAAGCTTTGACAGTCTTGCTGAGCTATGGTTCTTCTTCGGAAAACAAACTTGATGGTGACAAAGGAGGTACTTCGACTGCAAATATGTTATGTGACAAGGTTAGTTTCTACAGAGGTGCTAAATCCTAGGTATAAAGATGGGTGTATTGATAAATCAGAAACTATGATTGCCTAAATTATTGAAACCAAATCTTGACTCCAATTTGGACAAAATTGAATGTGCTTAGTGTGTTTCATTATCTTCTGGGTTTCAGCACTTGTTTACCATAGCTTCTCATGTTATCTCTGCTCTGCCTCCCAACTTGCCAATCGATGAAAATCTCAAGCTTAATGGATATTTAGCAAATGAAGTGTTTAGTGGAGCAATCACCTCCCATTATTATACCCTTTGCATCGAATTGGATGTCTTACTTTCCAAGTTAAGTTCTTCTAAAATATTATCCATCTGTCTGGAAAGGTATATTCTTCACTTTATCACTATAGCGTGCTATAGTTGTTGTTGTTGTTTTTTTTAAATTTTTTTTTTTTAAATTAAAGTTTTTTTTTAATATTTTATTTTAAATAAATATAGGTAGCTGCTTATGCACTTTGAAATGTGCAGAAGACGTAAACGTTATTAGTGTCTCAGTATAGTCCTCATTTATCTTTACACGTCCACGATTTTTCCAACTTGTGACTAGCGCATCATGTGTAAACAAAATTTTGAAATATTTAATCTGGAATGGAGGAGTTTCCTCTCAAAGTGAAGATTGAGTAATAATATTGGGCGCCAAGAGAGTATGTATTGCTTTAGCATACTGTTATCATCTCATCTATCAAATACTTGTCGTGATATATAAACTTATTGCTGTCTTAATATTAATGGTTCAGGAATATTGTGACAATCTAAAAACCCCAGCCATCATGGTTGACTCTCCATTGCATCAGCCAAAAGATGTCTTGGAGCGCCTTGCACTTTCTCCTTCTAAGGAGTTGGACTCTTTGCTTATAGATGCTGCCAAGCCAGCTTTCTCTTCAAGAAACAGTACTGATCAACGTTTAGGCAAGCCAGTATCTTACAGGACTGGCTTGCCACCTTTTCCATGGTCACATTCTTCCTCTGCACATTGTAAATCTGGTTCTGATGCCGTTAAATTATCTACAGCTAGGAACACTTGCCAAGGCCGATGTGTGAAAGTGGAAAATAGTGTAACTCCTCTAAAAGATTCTACAGGTTTTTCTGTTGACTTGGAATCACTCACTTTTGATCAAAGTCTAGTACCTGTGGCAAGACCAAAATCTGAGCCATCAGAAATTAATAAGGCCCCATCTGTGAGAATCGGCTTTACTTCTTCTGATCGGGGTTTATCATCGTTTGTAGCATGCTCAACTTCTCAGGGCCCTCTAGGTAAATTTCTCTGACAAGCTAGTTTTACAAAGTATGACATCATTCACAGAGACCAGTGTCATGATATGCTCTTATATTTTTTGGAATCTCACCCCAAAGCACCAACTCTGTTTAAAAATGTTCAATCTAAGGCCGTAAGAATGGGCCTAAGGAAGTGCGTGTACTATTGAAGTCGATTAGCAGTCTTATGTTTATTCTGCGGTTTGAAAGAAGAGAATTCCCTCTATACATATACATATTTATTTGCATTTGCAACACTATGCATCAGTTGCATGGACATGGCATGTTTGGCGATTAGGTGTATTTCAGCTGCATTTACCCATCTATCATATAATTCAGAGTGCTGTCTTGGCTTGCCAAGAATGGGGGGATTGATACCTTGCATCTCTATCCCAACTATTTCTAAAAGGATACATGTTTTTTTGACTATAAATCCCAACTTAAGTGTATTTCCATTCTCCTATTTTCACTTGCAACTCTGTTTATAAAGAAAACTGGGCATAATTTTTAGCTTACCAGAATATTTCCTTTGTTAATTCATGAAAGACGAAAGAGAGAATGATAGGGTATGGGTGCAGGAGTAAAGGTATGTCATGGAACTAGGTGAAAAGGCTGATTCTGGTCATCTTCTTATTTTCTTGAATGTGTGTTCTCTGTTGTCCTTATTCTTTCTTCTTGCAAGTGAAGGAATTTCAAAACCAGCTGTTTGTTTGAACTGAATTTGCCGGTTGTGAATTTCTTTAAACGCACAAGTTTGAATGCTTTGCGACTCCATTGTTTGATATATGCTACATGGATTCTGCTTCCATAATTTAGTCTGAGCTTGTTGTTAGATACATTCTGTGCCACGCTTCAGCATCTAGCTTTAAAGATTGTTGATTTGGTAAGTTTCTGTAGTTGGTTGTATGCCCGTGTTAATACAGTTGTGAACAGCCATCCCCTTGCATTTTTATATGACTCCTGTTTATTATTCTCCATGTATGTGTACTAAGATAGAATTTCTGAATAAAGGTTGTGTGAACTTCTATCTAATTGGAACAGATGACCAGTCTCCAAGACTTTTGGCTGCTGCTCAAACGCTATATGATATTGCAATTTCTTCATTGAAGCAAACTCCAAATGGGACAATAAAGCCTCCGAAGAATTCTTCCGAAAGGGCCTTGAAAACCTGCAAGTTGAAAACGAATGAGAAATCTGAATATCAATTTGCAGCACCAAAATCAACTGTGGGACCTGACAACCTGGCCAAATCTGATCCTTTGTATTCTTCAAAGAAGCTTAAACTGTCTGAGGACGTAAAGAGGAACGACATCAATCATATGAACTCTGCAAGAAAAGAGCCAATAAATTGGTCTGCTCCGCGATCAATCAGATCATCACCGGGCAAGTTGTACAGGGACTCAGTCAGGGAAACTAAAACCTACAATATTAACATTGTAAAGAAATCAGGTATGATGCCACCACCCTCAAGGGTTATCGACAAGGCATCTAGCGGTCAGCAGAAAGCGAGGAAGGTAGTGTTGATCGATTGGAACCCGTCAGGCAGCAAGCTAAATTGATGGAGCACCTTCATCATCCCACAGTTGTCGTTAACTCATTTTAGCGCCTTCGAGTAATATCATAACTGGCATGTCTGTATATATTGTTTCATGTTAGGAAACAATGTTGTAAGTTTCCTCACAGTTTAGGACAGGGTTCTTATGTTGTAACATTAATTGTAAGATGGGCGCCTTATGCGCATCAGGCACCTTTTTTTGCCTTGTGTAGATAATTGATGAGGCAATAGAATAACTTTCTTCTTATGTAATGAAAGTGAGGGATCGAGTTTCTACCAAATGAAGCATTTTTTCACTAGTTAAGGTAGGTTATATGGATTTGACAACGCTACTCATTCAGTATAGGAACAAAATGATTTCTTACTAGTTCGATATAATTGTCAGTAGTCTGAGAGGTGATTACATTTTCTTTTATAACTATTATCATCAAAGCTGAGCATGACTTATGATTCGAACTTAGAATTTTTAATTACAATACGATTTCATTTAACTCTTAGGTGGTTGTACTTTGGTTGAGACAATGTATAGGTTGCCATGTCTGTCACCTTTGGTGGCAGAAAAATTGCCAGTTATAACAAAGGTGGATATCCACATTAGTTATTGCAGCCTTTACTATCTTGTTTTGTTGAACTTGTAAATATCACTTGACCCTACATAAATGTGCTAAAATACTGAATTATCTTGATATCTTTAAGTGAAAAAATATTTTTTTTGTGTGTTTTAGTACAATGGATATCGAACTTATGGTACAAATTTAAAATATTTAAGTACAACAAATTCGATTATTTTACCCAAGTTCTAGGTGTTTGGAGAAAATCATTTTGGAGTTGCAACCCCACTTTATTTGGTTTCTAAAATTATTTAATTTTTATTGATAAAATATTTTAGATTTGTCCAGTTGAATTATATCAAGACTGACTAACTCAACTTGAACTGTAGAAAGTAGATTAACTTGAACCAATAGCATTGTAAAACAACCGAAAACATAGGGAACAAACAGTTCACTAACACAAAGGGGATGTAGCTCAGATGGTAGAGCGCTCGCTTAGCATGCGAGAGGTACGGGGATCGATACCCCGCATCTCCATTTTTTTAATTATTATCTCTTTTGCTTTTTCTTTTCTTTTCTTTTTTTTCCCAACTATTATCACTTCTGAAATGCATTAACATTAGCATTTAGCATTAGCATCAGCATCCGCATCAGCATCAGCATCAAGTCCATTTTTGCTTTTTCACTTCTGTTTCATGTACTATATTTTACATAGATCTAACAAAGCTAAAGCAACATGAAGAATTTGACTAAGATTTATAATCTCACAGCCATTTACACATAATAGTCAAATAACTATTCTCTTTATTTTTCTTTCTCTACAGAAGTCAGATTCCTCATTACATTTCCCAAAACTTTACAATTTAACACGGTTAATCGGAAGCTTCATACACCGAGCTACCCTTCTTTACCGTCCCTAACTACAAAACTAACAAGCACTCAGGAAAACATTTGATCTAGTAATAATATAATTGCCATAGCAAATCCAGAATCAAATCCTGGTCGAACAATTAAAACAAAAACCTCTAAACCAAATGATACACCTCCACTTGTGTTTTCTTTCTTCTTGATCTCTGCTACTACTTGTCTAGACTCATTGTACACTTTACACGATCGATGTGTGTACGATCCTTCGATCACGTAGGCATATGATCTTTTATCAGACGACACACCACGATATACATAGGCAAGTACATTATTCAAGTTGGTGTTTAATATGTTTGTTGTGTGTTTTCTTACACAACACATAGGTGGTTGCTGCTTCTTGGATGTCTTGGTGTTGCAATTGTCCTTCACTTCTCCTTCATAGATAACCCAGTTATCTGCCAACCCAAGTTTCTGCAAATCAAACAAAATTGAATGTAATTGCTTAGATAACAAAAAAGTGTAAGCATTGGACTATAAAGTGGCTGTCGGTTCACTAAACTTTTGTTATACATGAGGTACAGGAAAGGGAAAGGGTCAGACTCATGATGGCAAGTATGTCGGTTCGTGCTAAATTGACAAATGAACCACGTGAGACCCCATTAGGCGGTTCATGTTAAGAATTATGAAGTTTCATTCTAAAATCAATTGATGTCAGTTTAAGGTGATCTTAAAGTTTTTAATTTTTTAATATAGAACAAGTGTATATTTTAACGGTTCACGGGTTAGTCATTTTTTCTAAAATAGCGAATCAGAGGAGCATACTTGAATCGGGACGACCATATGTCCCGATTTAGGCTAAGCTAAAAAAACAAAGAAAAAAAAAATATGCAGGCTATACCAGTTCAACATGCCAAGCCTTAAATATGCCTAGCCGTGCCGGTTCACGGTCCAAACAAAATGGAAACGGCCGCTAACCGACTATAGTGCCAATACCCCTTACCGGTACGGCACAGACTATGTACATAGGCTTGTCTTGCATTTTGTGTTGGAATACACAGATATGCAACAATGGCTTTCTGCATGAGTATGATAATACAATAAACATTATACCTTGCGACGGAAAATTGTGAGAATAGGCTTCCCTGATCCATCCATGAGAATAACTTCATAGGGACGTTTAGTATAATTATCAACTCTATACACTAAATTTCCATCAGAGCCAATAACTGTGAAACCTTCACAACTAAACAGCAGCGACTTTCTCCAAACTGTTAGTGATGTGCATGCCTCATTTTCCTTTTGCTCTTCTTTGTGATCATCATCATCATCATCATCATGATGATGGTCTTTGACCCTCCTTGAATTCAAGCTAGATTTTAGAAAAAGAAGCATATCTATGGTGTGATCTCCTTAAAAGTAGTAATAGATAACAAACGATGAGATATGGGGGTGGGGAGGAATTATATATTTTGGTTGTGAAGAGGAGCGACAAGAAAAGTGAAACATGTGGTGTACAAACATTGGCCAACTGTTCTTGAGAGCAAAAGTGACAGCCTTGTACCTAACTGGACTTTCCTGATTTAGTGTGCTTCCCAATTTAAGATTCTTAAGTCCGTTAAATAGATATTCAATTCTCTTGATCATCTTACTATCATAAATTAGATGTATACTTGTAATTAATATCCAGATCATAAACAAGCAACAAATAAATTAATAAATAATCTTGGAAATATTAATTAATCGTACATATGTGTTGATTCACGTTCAATACATTTGAATTTAATACATAATTTAAAATTTATTAGAACTTTGTAGATTTAGAAGAAGAAATATTCTCAAATAGGCAATTATGGTCCCGATTTGCCTTCATACTACAGGTTTAGAAAATGCCACGCAAAGGGGAATAAGATTTCATAAAATGTTGTTATGTGTGTTTAATCAATATTGGAACTAGAGTTGGGTACTTGTAAATGGAGGTTGTCACCAAAATATTTATAATGGACATGGGTGTAGAACTGGAGGTCAAACAACACGTAGAATAACTTTGACCTTAATCATTGTTCACTTTTTTTTTTTGCCCTTTTTGATATGCACTCATATTTTGCATGTGCTTTTTCTTTTAATCATTTGTACAAATATCATCATCCTCTCTTTTCCCTTAATTATCACAATACATATTACTATTAATTTTCACTTTAACACTAAAAATCACATTCCTGTGAAGCACTTTTCAGTTTAAAAGTTCTGGCGTGTAATACGGCTCGAGATGTCTTGTTTCTTTCTTATCAACTTCAATGATTTTGACCAAAAAAAAAAACTTCAATGATTGCCAGAAGTGGTATGGTCTAAGACTAATAGGGTAAAATCGTTTTTTACAAAATTGCAGATTCAATTCTACTGCTCTATAATTCTGTTATTAACTGACTTAGTACATGTGTAGGGTACACCGCTGTACTTAAGGGTTTATTAATTGGTGATCAAACTCCGCTAAATAATCCAGTTATCAAATTCGATAGTTGAATTCTCAAGTGATCAAAAAAATAAACTTCAATGATCGTGCTGTACTTGTTGTAGAGCTAGGAGAATGCAAAGAGAATTTGAATTCTAAATGATTATGATATGTAATGATGTCGAAATATTGTTAGTATTGAGCCTTGGCTTTGTTACTTTGCTAGTCATCGCCGACCTTTTCTTTGTTTTTTTTATGATGAAAAATTTATCTTAGACATAATTATATTAAATTTATCTTGATCAAGACTATAAATTTTATGATGCAGTGATACGTCATAATATATATTACTCTAGATAAATTAATAGTTGACTTCTATAATAAGAGATTATAAATTCAAATTTAAAATTTTTAATCACATAAATTTTTACTTGATTACTCTATTCAATCCCTTCACGCAGAATAATCAAAAGACCCTTTATGCTAGTGTTGAAAATTTTGCAGTTGTAGTATATATATGCTGAAGATATTTTTAAAGATTTGTGGAGATAATGAAGGGAAGCAGTTGATTCAATTCTTCGTACAATAAAACATGCTACTAGGACCCATAAAATTTGGCTCGCCATTGAGATTTTTTTTTTTTGGTCAAGCCATTTGAGATGTTTCAACACTAGAAATGTGTGTACGAATGGTGGTCCCTTAGGGGTCACACTAAATTCCAGTATCCACAACTGCCAGCTTTATAGGCAAGTGGCTTTCGGTTGGTTGCTTTTAGTTTTTAGTATCACAATTGTTGTTATTGAAATATACATTTTTCACATATCAAAAAATCACAATCTCTATGTTTATTTTTTCAGAGTTGAGCTTTGGTTCAAACGCATCCATCCTCGTGAGCTTTGGTCCAGATGCATCCATCCATGTGTTAACTCGTTCGAGAATTTCATGTATTAAAGTATGTATTTATTCTACATTAAAAAATTATAAATTTCAATATCATCTTATAAGATTTTAGGTTATTCTATCTACCGCCAATTAATGTTACCATATCATTCATTAATTACAACTACCACAATTGATTTTGATATACCACGTCATTCGTTAATTATGACTACCACAATTAATTTCGGTATACAACTCTTCTGAAATTGTAGATTCTTAACCACATCAATCATGTAGAACCTCAAGTGAACTAAATAATGGGTATGTTTGATGATTTCTCTAAGTTGATATAATCATGGACGGATGCATTGGGGCCCCTGACCCAGGATTTTTTTAAATATAATGATATTTTTAAAGTATTCTTGATCTGAAATATTAATTAGTTTCTACTATAAAAAAATAATTATAAGTGTTGATTATATATTATATCCCCTATTAAAACAATATCTTGAATTTGCCCCTAAATATAATCCAATAAGTTTTCTTGTTCTAGAATATAATTGTTATATATTGATACATTATAAGTTTTAAAATCACCACACCCCCACACACACACACATATATATATGTAATTTGAGTCAATTAATTTGGGTCAAAATACTTTATTGATTATATAATTATTTTAATATTTATAATTTATCAATGTAAAATAACTGTATTTCGTGACAACAATTTAACCTATTTCTTTGATGTGTCATTAATACTCCCTTATTCGTCATTGCAGAATATATGCACGTAATACTTGCACCCCTGACCACCGGCAGATATGATGTCTTCCAAATTACTTGTTTAAAATGCTCACTTTTTGCTTCTTTAATCTTTTGTATTATTCATCAATGTAACCATCCAAGGATCTACCATTACTGTTACATAATCAATAAAACAATAGACAAAAACCATGAAAATGCAATCTTCAATGTGATTTTAACACGTACAAAAAACTATTGAATTATTTAATGTCAATCAGAGAGAGCTGTGGTGTGAATATTCATTGTAACATGCTTGTTTCTGGAAGGGTTTGTAATAAAAAATTGTAACTAAATCTTCCCTCCATGGATGATTAGATTCCTAATGAAGACCTTGCCGTATATATAGTCAAAAAACACCCCTAAGCCCAGACAAGATTTCAAAAGCTTTGTGCTAAAAGACTTGCATCTATCCATAGAGGACACGTATCATGAAGGGACATGTGAGCTGTTCATGAATGAATCAACGAAAATGGATATGTTTATAACATATTAAAATACGTGAATCATAACTCTTAAGGATATGATCTCATGGTAGTAAATATAAAATCGTTTTTGTAAAGTTTACACTATCTACTGTTCTAAAATTTTATCATTAATTGACTTGGTGTATATGTAGAGAAGTATTATTGCACTCGAATATTTACTAGTTGGTGGTTAAACTATATCAGTTAAATTCTCACGTCATTCAAAATACTTAGAATCATAGCCTTAGTCTTAGAGTGTACAAAAAGATACTATGAACTGTTTACGCTTCACCAAAAAAAAAATGATACTATGAATTGAGCACAAAATAAAGTTTTGTTGCTTGGGTATTCTTTTCTATTAGCCTTCTTTGAAGCATTCGAAAAAAGAGAATACGATATAATGTTATAAGTAAAATTTAATATTAATAAAATATTAATATAATTATAATAAAATAATAAAAGAAGTTTACAAGTATTAAACCTTATTCATAATATATATTATGACGTTACAATTATATCCATGCATGGTCGCTGTGAGATTATTCCCATTCCCATCATAAGCACAAAGAATACGACCTCCATTTTATGTTTTGGCAGTATATCAACCGCGTGCATGTTGAACTTTATTTTGAGGTTGATCAATTACTTGTCACAATTTGCTTGAGGGTTTTAATCTGGTCAATTGTCGACCATATCTGTCAGATACGCCGACCAAGTTTGTGAACCATACAAGACCACTAACTTCAGAAATATAGCACTGAGGGTGATACGCTGAGATGTGGGCTCAAATCAGGGCAAAATGGCCCCTTCAGTTTCTGGCTAAGGATTAGGAAGAACTATCAATCAAACTTGAGGGAGGGAAAAATGAGTCAACCAACCAGGAAAGGCCACCTCAACTAAAACATTGCAATAGTGGCCGGTCGATCTGACATTTGAAATGGTTATTACTTGACCACATACTTAAAACCTTTCTCACTTGGAAATTTTTTTTCAAAACGTTTAAAATGTTTTGTGCATAATTCTCATCTTAAAGCGTAAAAACAATCATTAGCTAAAGTGAAAAAAGGTGGAGTTTATACACAAATTTGAACTTGACGCTTATCTCCCATGGTGTCTCACGGACATGATCTCATAACCATGCAAGAGGGGTGGTTAAATGTCCGTCTATGAAAAGGAGGTTCCCCCCACTAATGAAGGACATGCTTCGGAAAGCCCTCAATGAGCATTCTAAAAAAAAAAACCATTTGTGAATGCGTACATCTTCTTACTTGAGGCTTTCTGAATCCCTTCTCTTCTAGCACGACTTCACTAGAGTGTGAGCTTTTGGTAAAAATTAAATATAATTTTAGACACTTAGGATATTAATTGAATTAGAGTGTATTAGGGAATTTAATTAAAATAATAATAAAAAAAAGAAATTAATTTAAATGTAAAGAAATCAAAAATAAAAGAATTCAAACTAATGATAAAATTTGAAATAAATTACATAATGATTTTACGAGCAAAAATCAAAATTAAGAAGTTATGCGAAAAAAAAAAATCATTCACAACTAAAACTGACAATTTCTAAGAGTATAATTGTTGGTCTAATAAGCTTAGTCTATCTCTTTTAATTGAGTTTAGTCTATCTCTTTTAATTGAGTTTAGTTTAAATTTTTATCATTTTAGTTACTAATTTAGTTAGTCTTCTATTATTTTAAGTGTGTATATATATATATATATATATATATATATATATATATATTATTAAATTAATAATCGAGTTTGAAGTTTTAATTTTTTTTTAATGTTTAAAATTAAAATCTATCGGTTTACCCATTAGTTACTTTTTATAAAAATCAAACTCTAATAGATACCCTATCAATTTCCGTTATCGGATGGATATCCGCGCGGTTTTGAATTTACCCCTTAACTACTGTCATCCGTAATTCTATCCATTCATTTTTTTTGTTGTAATAATTAATACTTTCGCTAATTTGGCACCTCAGGGAAATGTTAACCACATAGGGATGCCTTAAGTCTCTTTCTGGACCTGCTTATCGAATGTAAGTTATAGGAATGATCGAAATGATCCCTTTTGTTTGAACTTTGTGACATTTTCGTTTTTTATCTACTGACAAATTAGTCTTTTATTTTTGAATATGCGACACGGTTAGTCTTTTTAATACAAATTCCGTCAACTTTTTTAACACAAATTGCATGTGGTCGACATGTGATCAACTTAAGTCATATTTTGGAAGGGTGAGGGACTAAGTCACGTACCAGACACATGTAATTTATATTAAAAAAATGATGAAATTTATTAAAAGGACTAATAGCGTCGCAAATTTAAAAATAAAAGACTAATTTGTTGATAGATAAGAAATGAAAATGCCACACAATCCAAAGATAAGGGACCATTTTGGTCATTTACTCAGCAAGTTATTAAGTAAATTGTTATCATTTCTTTTTGTCAGGAAATTGTTATCATTGAGACTAAGAAGTTTTATACTTATTGGACCAAATTGAGATTCGGACTACAATAGAGACAATTGATCTTCCTAAGGTAGCCCAATACTAGGCCCATAAAACTTTCAGTCTTGTGAGCCGCCACTTCAGAATTGGGCCTTCAAATAGACCATCAAGATGCAGGCAGTAAACAATCAGAACAGCTAGCAATTAATCATCTAAACATTCTAAACTCTTAAAATTTTCCTATTCCTTTTTTTCCTAAAAAACTTATAAGATCTTTAATTTAAATTCATCGATAGTGAAATTTACATTACTGTTCACTATTTTTTGAGGTTATAAGCACTAATACGGCTAGTCTTGAGATAGGCTAAGAATTGATTAAACGAGATACATTTTATTTTTACTTTGAGACAATGGTGAGGGTGAGATGAGCAAATTTTAGTCAACTTCCTCCACTTTTATATGTTTTCGTTATAAATAAATCTTTTATTTTTTATTTTTTATATATAATAAGTATATCAAACCCTTTTGTTTTATTCAGTTGTTGAGCAATATTATCAGCGACCACAAGAATCACATTTGATATTACGAGTTCCTCGATATTTTATTGTTTTAGTGGGTAAACTTAATTCTCTTATCTCTTCAACATATTCGTCTTAAATATAAAATCAAAACAAGCCACCAAAATTTTTTCTTGGTTGAGAAATAATATCCATTTTGAATCATCCAAATGTGGAGTCCTTCTTCATTGTTTTCTTACTATGAAAAATTGTTAAAAATAATTCGATTCATATTTGCCAAAACGATGTTCCCTTCTATTTCTTTTTTCCTGATATTTATTAACGGATTATCTTACAAGTGCTCTCATAATTTCTAAGATCTTTGCAACCGAGGTCGCAAATGTAAATATTCTTCAAGAGGATAAAATGAATGGGCTTATCATACTGGATTGATTTAGGTTAGTAGTACCAAGTTTAAGTTGATACATTTCCATGCATAAGGGGCCTGAACTCCTAACTTCACCACACTTTGAAGTTTAGATGTATCAATACAAGAGGTTTTGAAATTCATTCTTAGATTGTATAATATTCTTTAAAAGATTATAGTTTTTAGAAGTCGATTTTACTTTATTTTTGAAAATATGAGGTTTTTATTTTTTTATTTTTTCATTTTAAACACCAACGCAAATTTAAAAGAGCTAAACACTCTTCGAAATCATTAAGTAATCTTGAAATTTGAGGACAAAAGACACCCTAATTTTTGAGAAATAATTAAACGTAAAAGTTGAAGAATACTTCAATTAGGTCGATGAGCAATCATAGGCCTAAGAAAAAGGGGTCTAAGCTCAGTGTATATATTCTAAACATATACTCGATTTCACTAATTATTAAATGCCAAAACATAAGTGCTTTCAAAGTGCTGAGGATCTACTTAGATGCTTAGCAATTAAATCCAATGTGTTAACCTTTTTTTTCACTCAATCTTTCCTAAACAAGAAAACTCCAAAAATCACAAGAAGCCAATTCTCAATTATATGCTTCTTGTGCGCATGCCTGCTAAGTTGTCTGCCATTTCGTATTGTGAGGCACAACACCAACCACATGTCGTTAGTCTATGATATCTCTTATCTATACATCTCTACTCTTTCTATGTACCCTTAGGCCTTTGGATTCCGATGCCTAATAATGTATAATGTTATTAGAAACATCAATGATGATAAAAGAGTAATATCGTTATAATAAAGTAATTTAAATTATTAATTTGACCATTATTGATTTCTCTAATAATGCATGAAACATTATTTAATTTGGGGATCTTAGGTGTTAGGCTAAGCCAAAAACAAAATGAAAGAAAGTGATCATAAATTAAAGAAGCTAAATCATTATGGTTTTGCATAGAATAATGTATTGTGTTGCTTATTAAACTGGTTACAATGTGTCTGATCTTCACTACATTGACTTTTTGCATCCTGACCAATAAATTATTATTGACAATCTTATACTTTATTTCATGATTAACATTTTAAAAGTGGAATTTACTCTTTTTGATGGATTTTTTTTTTTGGCTTTTCTTGTTGGATGACATTTCACTTGTGATGATTGGTACATTAACATAAAATATATTATCCCGTAGCATGTGTTCGTAACCCCTAGAGAACCAAGAATGCAATAAAGCCAATTTTTGATAAATGGCTCAGTATTGAACCATGCCTTCAATAGCAATAGAAATAAACAGGAAATCACCAACTGAAATCCTTTAAATGGGTTTATGTTAGACCCAGAGAACTAGTGTAGCCAAACGCCTACATTTCACCAATTCCTGGTTCTATTATATATATATATATATTTTTTCTTCAGAATAATGGTTTGTATGATAAGAAGTCATGTATCGAATGTTTAAATTTTTTATGTATATGATAATTTTATTACATAGAAAATAATAAAACGATAATATATAACAATGTTGGTAATTTTTTAACGTATACCGTACCATCATCTAGTCTTTTACCGCACTTCATTAAATATAACCCGACGATCTTAGTAATGTGCCTCTCATGGTCACTTTTCAAAGTCTACACCTACAAAGCGTTTATATCTACTTTCAGAAAATGCTTTAAGCTGAAAAGGGTTTACAATTTGGCCGTTTTGACGTGGTAAGGACGACATGGAGCAGTTCCTTCTCTTGGGTACAAGTCAATGAAAATTAACT
The DNA here is from genome assembly GCA_037974665.1 of Ehretia macrophylla. Classification (NCBI taxonomy): domain Eukaryota; kingdom Viridiplantae; phylum Streptophyta; class Magnoliopsida; order Boraginales; family Ehretiaceae; genus Ehretia; species Ehretia macrophylla. Next base: position 32,994,832 of record CM075773.1, on the reverse strand, counting down.
CTACCAACTCCAAAGGGATAAAATATACGTACAGCTTATTGGTAAGACAATGACTAGCTGGTTCTGGATATCAGGTAAGGTATATTTTAGTCTCCATTTTGTTAGGCCTTTTGCATATGTAACCATAGGTTGCATTTTTCTTTGTTTAGATCAGTTATTTTTATTGGGCGGTGGCCTCAATTAGTTCATTGTGTTGATCAATTTGTTATGAGAGCCGACGAGTAAAAAATGCTTCTAAAAGCGTTTGTGGATGCAAATTAAGCGCAACTCATGAAATTAAAAATACAACTCCCCATGCCAATTACTAAGATAAAATGAGATAAAAAAAAAAAATGTATTCCAAGGACTTGTAAAAAAATCATGTTTTTTTTAAGAGAGTCAACAACTTCCTTACTTTTAAACTGGATATGACTCTTTCTGACGGAGTCATGTATTTTGGTATGTGAATTCTAGCGCATGAAGACTTATAAGAGGTTTCCCTATCATAATAAGAAAAAGTGCCGAAATGTTAAGTGCTGATAGTAAATATTAAAACTGGTCATGAGTACTTTATAATTAAGCCATTAAAGTTTAAAAAGAAAATTTAAAATCTATTATATATTAGCAATTGAAAGACATTTCACACCTAATAGTTGAATGAGATTATCAAATAATCACTTTTTATACTTAAAAGTTCTAAGTTTAAATAATAATTTCGACTTCCATAAAAAAAAAAAAAAAAAGAAAGAAAGACATCTCAGATATAGGAAAATAATCCCTTAATTCCATCTCTTTAATTCAACTCAAAAATACAATTGAAAAGTTATGAATGAAGTGTACGGACAAAAAAACAAAAGAGCACAATATTCTCAGGCCATTGTAATCACTTGTTCGAATCAAGAGTTGGTGGCCATTGACTCGAAGAACTTTCCAAAGGGACTACGACACCATGGAAAACCTTAGGCCTCGTACTTAACCATCTTCTAGAATCCCACCTACTCACCATCCACTTTCGAACATTGATGATGTGAAAAGGGTTCGCATGCGTTGCTAATTTTTTTTTTTATCTTGGTGATTGATGACATATTTTGTTAGGCTGATATGACATTAGTGCATTCTACTTTATGCATGGTCAAGTTAATACCAGATTTTGAAGCAATCACTAAGAACCACTCATAATGCCAACAACTTTAGGACATTTATCAATCCTTGGTATCGATTTCTTTTTGCACAAATTCTATTAATCACTTACATCTCTACAAATATCCTACTGCATTTTACTTTCTGCGACTCCGAAGGGTTTAATCCCATTGAGATAGTGTTTAATATTACACTTTTTGTTAAGGTAGAGAAATATTAAGCGACAAGTCGTTTTCACGTGTTGCTGAACGTCTGCAAAACAGAGAGGTCTTGGCGGGTTGTGCTCGCGTTAGCACTCCGACACTTAAGTTAATCTAGTACTTTATTGGGGAAATGAATAATATATGAGGGTGTGAGTATCAAAAGTGCAATTCCCTTGGGGTCGGATTTGTCCGACCCCTCGTTTGACCCTCAGGGGTCCTCATCACGCCCTGCCCGAACCTTGGGTGCAATTTCATTGGGGTCAGATTTGTTTGACCCCTGCCCGAGGTCCCCCAACAGCGCTTCTATGCCTCGTCCGACCCCCTAAGGGTTCTCACCATGCCTCATCTGAACCCTACGTGCAATCTCTTTGGGGTCAGATTTGTTCAACCCCTGCCCAAGGTCCCCTAATGTTCTTCCTTCAACTTCCTTGACCCCTCTCAGGGGTTACTCACTAATTTTTATAAGTCCTAGGGGTCTTACCCATATCATGATGCCCTCCCAGTTCTCGGAGCTATGTAATGGGTCCAGGAGCTAGTTCCGATACCTTGGTTACGTCAAAGCTGGGTGAGAGATTACCTTGGTGTCGCCTCGTTTTCCACTGAATTTATTGTCAACCACTATTCACCAAAGCACCGCCACTTGTCACAATCTGGTGAAGTGTCTTTTGAATCTATGGTGAGGATTATGGACCTTTGGTTTTCCCTATCTTTTTCACCCATTTCAATTTGTCGTTTTTCCTTTGCACTTGCTTCTTCTATCGGGTCATGCCCTTGAACCTTCTTTTGCTGAGGGGTTATTTACCCTCAATCTCACATTTGTTGTCTTCGGGGGTCGTGCCCCCAAGCTTGAACCTCGGGGTCATGCCCCCAAGCTTGAACCTCAGGGATCGTACCCTCAGTCTCGAGTCTCGGGGATCGTGCCCCCGGTATTGAATCTCGAGGGTCGTCCCCCCGGTCTTTATGTCTTGGGGGTCGTGCCCCAAATTTTACACTGTCCTGAGAATATCTCGTTTCCGCAGGAAGTGTGTCTCTCCCTTTCATTGATTTTGGAAGTTAGCCTCCCTTTTTGGGATTTGGCTCTCTTCCGTTAAAGGTTCGCCTAAGCAGGTCTTATGATTTTTGCGTCAAAAATTACAATCATCGATAGAACTTAGGATGGGAATATCAAATTCATTGTAGAGACATAATTTGCCTCGACATAAATAACAACTAAACATTAAAAGATAGGGTTACATGTAGTATTTTTTTTTTAGATGCTTTATACACCAAACACTTCTTAGCTCATTTCCTTTTTTGGCCTTCTTCTCTAGAAACTCAATTAGTCTTTTCTCTTCTTTCTGCAGCCTCAGACAAGCTGCATAGCATTTCTGGGCTCTCCTCTAGTCCCCTCTTCTTGGGGTCTTCCTTTTTCTCTGCCATCGCCACCTCTTCTACTTTAATATACTTCTTGCCCTGGTCATCAACTCCGTCATGTTCTGTGGCGTGTTTTTGGCTAAGGAAGCCTGGAGCAACTTGTTCGTTACTCCCTTTGTGAATGCCTGTGTTGCAAATTTTTGATCAAATTGCGTACACTGGAGGGTAGCCTCAATAAAGTGAGTTGCACACTGACGGAGAGTTCCTCATTTTCTCTACTTTAGACCGAGCAAGGAGGTAGTGTGATGGGTCGACATAGCTGAGGAAAATCTCCCAACAAACAACTCTGCTAATTGTGCATAAGAACCGAGTGATCCCTCATTCAGTTTGTCATATCAGACCCTGGCTGCTTCCACTAAGGTTCCTACAAAAACTTTACACACCCAGGCCTCTAGCAACTCCGTGAAATCCACTTTGTGCCTGAACACCGCCAAGTGATCTTTAGGGTCTCCATGTCCATCATAGGTGGGAAAATAAGGCAATTTGTACTGCACGGGTTTCGAAACTTCGTTGATGGCGCGGTTAAATGGATTTGGGCCTCTGAAAACCCCTACAACTGAGACAGTACATGTAGTACCTCCTCTTCAGGCACTTTGAGACGGGCCTCGCGTCACCGTATCTAAGCCCTGAGATGACCTTGTGGAGTTAACCGTTTCCCCGCGTTACCCCCAGCATGAACTCGCTGTCCGGATTCTCTTGGGTTGGTTGCATTTTTGGCTGATTGGGTATTTTGGTATGAGTGGTTTTGCTGAGATGTTTGATGTGATTGGTTATCTGAGTGGTGAGGTGCCGGTTGAGAAGTTTTGGTTATTGACGGCTTCCTTCAATTCCTCCAGAGTTCGTAGGATGTATCCAAAATTTTCCGGCAGGTTAGTTTGCAGAACTGGTGTTGGAGCAGTGGGATATTGCTACCCTGCGTACCAAGCAGGTCCTTGTGGATAGTTTTGAGAGTATATTGGCAGATAGTTTGGATACAGATTTGTGTATGGGTTGGTGTATGGTGGGCGGTTTCCTGTTGCTACTTCCACCCTTGGAGGCAGTAGATCAGCCTGTCTAAGGTTAGAGGTTTCCCTTGGACAAAACAGTGTATTGGGCTGTTCTACAGCTTCTTCTTCATGTACGCTTGGAACACTCTGACTCCTGGCAGTAACCATGGTGCAATCTTGTGAAAACTCAATGGGAACCTTCGAATCGGCCCCACAGTAGGCGCCAACATGTTAAGGTAGAAAAATGCTTAGCGGCAAGTCGTCTCCACGCACTGCTGAACGTCTGCAAAACAGAGAGGGATTGGCGGGTCGTGCCCGTGTTAGTACTCTGATTCTTAAGTTAGCCTCGTGCTTTTCTGGGAAAATGAATATAAAATATAAGGGTGTGAGTATCAAAAGTGTAATTCTCTTGGGGTTGGATTTGTCCGACCCCTCGTACGACCCCCTAGGGGTCCTCACCACGCCCTGTCCGAACCCTGGGTGCAATCTCCTTGAGGTCGGATTTGTTCGACCCCTGCCCGAAGTCGTTCCTATGCCTTGTCCGACCCCCTAGGGATTTTCACCACACCTTGTCCAAGCCCCGGGTGCAATATCCATGGGGTCGGATTTGTTCAACCCCTGCCCGAGGTCCCCCAATGTTCTTTCTTCGACCTCCTTAACCCCTCTCAGGGGTCACTCATTTATTTTTATAAGTCCTAGGGGTCTTACCCATATCACTTTTAATGATATATACTATCTATATATAAGTTACCTTTTACATAACGTCTTATATGATCGTATTTAATAGTTGTAACATGTAAATACTAGTGGAACTTAAAAGAGGGTTGGACAGATTGTAACCCCCACTAACCTCATTATCTCCAGTCCTTAGTCCTTGTTCAATCCATAATATACCACTAGACCTAATGTCCGATTCATTAGAATATTTCTGATCAAGTTACTCTCACCATTTCAAGTAGAGAGAAATGCGAATATATGTGTATCCTTCACCTAGCTCATAACATTTATGGCCATAGAGAGCCTTACCTTTGCATTCATTTTATTATGTCTCTCGTGTAACGCATCACCGCGTACTGGCGACGGCTAAACTTTCATGAGGTCAAAAGAACCACGAACCATGAAACTTTCTAAGTGAAGATGTCTTCATAATTATGAAAGCTTTGAAAAAATAAAAGAAAAAAAATTAAACATGTGAGATTTAAGTGGTTGACTCATAAAGGTTACAGGGGGAGGGATCTGGTTGGTAAACGGTTGAAAATGAAACAAACAAAATAAATAAGAAATCCAAAATTAAAACCAAGAGTTAAATGGGGATTAAATGGATTTGGTGATAAAATTAGTGAGTTTAAGTGATTATAGACTAAGAATTTTAAAAATATGACCAAGAAATTTTAAACGATCTTGTAGATTTAGTGGAGGTTGCATCGCGATCTTATAACTATGTATATAAATCTATCTCTACTAGACAATCGACACTTGTGAGATTGGGATCGCGAGTATTTTGCAGGCACAAGATGTTTTAACTTTGACGTATATGCATACATATGCAAGCACTAATATCCTAGATATAATGCTTTGACTATATATTGAAGAAGATTATTTGCTTAGCAAAAAAAAAAAATATTGAAGAAGATTATTTGATTCTTTCTGGTTAGTAATGTAGTTGTTGTACGATGATAGTCAATGCAATGCAACATCTCTTTCTTCTCAAGAGTATAATAGTAGTAAGTTGGTTAATAATTGATTAGGTTATATATATGGAAGAATTTATTTCCTTGGGTCGGAATAATATTTTAATTTTCTGTTTCGTCGTTAATTTATTTTCTGTCTATTTTAATTTTCCTTTCCTTCCATCCTTATTGAATTGGGAATCTAGTGGACTTGTGGTTTTAAGTTATAATGCATAATACAATTCATCTTTATTCATGAGTGTCTATGTGCGTGTCTTTGTTTGAGTGTGTGTGTTTTGTCTTTTTTAGTACAAAGCAATGAATAAAATCCGTATTCTTAAAATTTGAACCCGTGGAATCGTCTCTTGCCACTTGGGATAGCTTTTGCTCTCTTATTCATATGCTTTTAGGACAAATTGAAAAAGAAGATATATCTATATATATATATATATATATATAAGTGACCCGAATTTTATTTGACCCAACCTGAAAAACTCATAGTACGACCCGTTTGGTGAAAATTTATTTTGGAGAAAAAATTGGAATCTGTGGTGGTAGCAAATGTCGAGGGCCGGTAGGCCCGTGGGGAGTGCAGGGGTGGAGCCCCCGTAATATGGACCTTTTGAGCTAAGAATTTTGTTCGTATGAGCCTATATATAGTAATATATTTAAGTTTGTTAAGTAAGTCTTTTTGGTAACTGACTCTATTTGCTAATCTCTTGTACTAATTTTTGATATAGTAGATTTGCTCCTCCTCTACTTATAATTTTTTTTGTCAGGAGTTTTTCACGTTAAATTTGTGTGTTTCTTATTTTCTTTCCGCTTTCTGTTGCTATTACTTGTCATTTTTCATAACAATATATACATATATACATATATATATATATATATATATATATATATATATATATATATGTATGTATATATTGAGAATATAACGTTGTAGAATTTTTGCGAAACTTTCAAGCATGTAATTAACAAGAATATCAAAGAGGACATGATGTCATAATTGAGCTTGATCAACAACAATTGTTGGTAAAGCAACCCTAAAATTATAATGGACAAGCTACTAGTAACTCAGTAGATGTTTAATTTGATTTAATTAGTTACCTAATAGCTATGATATCATCGACTTCTGAGAAAGAAAACTCTCTCTAGAAAGGAAAAACTTTTGGTGCGGATAAGCTCTATAAGCTTCTTGTGGTTTAATTTCCCACCCTTATTCTCTCTAAACTTGTCTGATAGCTCTATAAGATTATCCTTATCAGAATCTCTATATTAGAGACTCTAATGTCGTACAATTATTACATAATATAGTTTATTTGATAAAATAAAAACTCATAAAATAAAGATCAAAATTACCAAAAGTGGGCTCAGGTCTCTTAAAATGTTACTAAATTTAACAATATTTTTAAAAACTTTGTACTTTTTAAAGACTTGAGCCAATTTTTGATAATTTTGATCTCTATTTTATAAATTTTTATTTTCACTAAATGAACTATATTGCATAATAATTATACGGCACCATAGTCTCTATAAGAAAGCCTAAACTCTCTTTGATATTAAACATAATGATGTCTATTGGGAAAAACCAACTCTAATTTTCAAAAGATCTCCTCACCAAAGTTTTCTTTTCCCACATCTTTTTCAATTTTACACACACCATTAATATATCAAGGGGAATCAGAATATTCATTATGTCTTTTGGCCTGTTATTAAAAATTAGTAAAAGGAAAGTTCTAGATATAATATCTAAAAGTCTAGTCGTCTGACTATCAACCACAAAAGGAGTGAAGAAGAATCGAAGGACTTATGTTTGCGGTCGGCAATATGTTTACATGAAAAGTAATGTTAGACATTATTCTTTTTTTTATCATTCAATTATCACTTTTTAATTGACATGTCTAGTTGAGAAATCAACTAGATAAATGTATTTTATTATCTTTTCTTTTGTGAATTTTTCTCTCTCTTAAATTTTCCTTTTTTCCCTCCTTAATTAACATTTATCATCTCTTTCTTTCTCTTTTCTTTAACCTTACGAAATTTTCACTTTCTCTTTCACCATTCATTGCATATTTTTTTTCAAATTTCTTCTCTTCTTGACGAATTCATAATTGCCAAATACGAAAAGAAAAAAGCATGATTGACTTTTGAAAAATAATATATCCTCATGGTCGAAAGAAACTCAAAAGATGTATATATGTCCTACAAACAAGGTTCTATGTGACAAAAACTTAGCCAAACTTTCTCAATAAAAGCTTATTAAGCTTTCTTTTGTTTTTGCATTTATCATCTCTAGGCGAAGGAAAACAACAAATTATTTGGCTCAATACGACTCATAGAGGAACAAGTATTTGAGTAAATAGTGTTGGATGTTATGGACGAAACTAACTTACATTGTACATACAAAGATAATTTAGAAAATAGATGCCTTTGCGCTGATTGAAAGATTAACTTACAAGGCTGATTTTTTTTATAAAGATAGTTGATAGAATAATGAAAGGATTACTTGCTTAGCAAATAAAAAAAGTTTATGGGATTGACTTCTTTACTTTTGCATATTTGTCATTAACGATTACAAATTCGGGAAGGATTTTTAGAGTCATGGTTTATTTCCTCGCGTATCTTTTATCCAAAAACAAACCTCCAAATTCAGTTTGAATTTGTTTATATATTACTCGATAAAAGGTGAGACTGAAATTGAAGAAATAATACTCTAATGGCTAATGTTGTTTCTATTCTCCTTTGATCTCAACCACAATGAGGTGCCTCCTTACTGAAACAAAATTGTGGAACATCCAACAAATCATAGAAATATCACTAGAGATTGGGTACTGATAAAGGAGATGTGGCATGATATTTATCACGACAAAAAATAAAAATTTGTAAGTAAAGGTGAATCATGTCTTATCAATCCTTCTTATTTCATATTCTATGATTTTGCAATGAAAAAACGTCTTTTTTTTTTTTGGGGTCGTTGACCTCAAATGTCTAAGAGGCGACGATTCCTACTGAGATTATGGGAAGCTTGGTGCGCATGGTGAATATTGGTCTTGCTCTCTTCCTCTTGTCAATCCTACAGATTTCAAAGCGATATTGCTCTGACAATTCTACTAAGCTATTTGATGTACAAATATCAACAATTTCTTTCATTTTCAACAGTTATCAATTGGTCAGGAATAATAGAAAAAATTTGGAAAAAAAAAATGTATTGAATAGTGGAAAGGGAAATTAAAAGTTTAAACAAAAGATTAGAAAGAAAGATAGGATAGGAAACTTTAATTAAGGGAGAGAAAAAAGGAAAACTAAGAGAGAGAGAAATTAATAAAAAAATATAGCAAAATAAAATATTTATTTAGTTAGCATATCAATTAGAATTGACAACTAGGAGGTGATAATTAGGTGATAAAAGATGGTGACATCTAGCATTACTCTTACACGAAGGGTTAGGGAAGAATCCAACATCTTTCTCTACGCAGGCAATATTTGTCACAACCACATTGTTGAAATAAAAAGAAAATAGAAAATAAGGACAAAAAATATACGTATTTTTATAGAGCTCATAATTTGGTGATCAAGAATAAAGAACTAAACTAATTAAGAACTTAATCTAATTAAGGAATTAAAAACGTAGATATAATATGTGACGCTAGTGACATGTTGTTATGGTGGTGATAACGATATAATAGTGATATATGCTATTAGGATAGTAGCTTTGATACTGTGTTGCACAAAAAAGAAACGATAAAAAGTATGAAGAGAAAATATAAGAATATTGAACATAATATGAGCCACCACCAATATTGGCACTAAAAGAGTGATAAATAATGACTACATGTTAAAATTTTGGTATTAACACATACGATATGGGAATGCCTATTTATAAGCTAAGAGTAGAGAACTAGAGTATTAAGGAACTTATTAATTAGTCTCCTTTTGTTTTCCGTAAAAAGGTTTCCTAGAAAATGTTTTCTTAATTTTTTGGTATTTGGTAATACCGAAAAATTGGTCAACCGAAAAATATTTTTTGATCAAAGAAAAATGTTGGTTAAAAAGAGTGGAGAATATTTTCATCAATAAAAATATTTTTCACTCATTCCACCCAACCCCACCTCCCTTCACCCACCCCACCCCAACCTCTACCCCCTACCCCCACCCCCACCCCCACCCCTACCCTTTTACCCCCGACAAAATTTTATATTTATATTTATTTTATTTATTCTTAGTTGTTATTATTCTATTTTTGATTTTTGATTTTTTAATTTTTTATTTATATTTACTATGTTTGTTTTATATTTTTATTATTATACTTTGTTAATTTATTCTTATTCTCTTATTTATTTTATTTATATTTATATATAATTGTATATTATATGTGTGTATGTGTTTTTGTTTAAAAAAAATGATTGTCAAAAAATATTTTCCACTATAATATTCAAATACGAGAAAATATTTTTCATTGTAATAATAAAATACCAAAAAAGATTCTATTCTCCAGGAATATATTTTTTACTTTAAATATTTTTCACCAACAAGTTATTTTACGACAAACGAAGCTCTAATAAGAAAACCTAAAACTAAGGAAATTTCTTAATTCTAATATAAACTGTTTCCAAAAAAAAGAAAAATTCTAATGTAAATTAGTGCCACAATTTTAAGAATTATATTAAAACCTAAATATAATATAACACTCAATTTGTTTTTAGGGATACCTTTGTTTTCTTATATGAAAAGGTAAAAGCGTATAGATTCTAAGGCATTTGATCTAGTGGTATGATTTTTATTTTAAATTTGTGAGGTTTTAAAATTAATTTTTGAACTGTATAACATATTTATGATGTAATATAAATCTTAGGGTTTCCTTCAAATAAAAAAAAAGAAATAATTAAAGTTCTAAATAAACAAGTTGGTTACATACAAGAATGTCCCACGATCATATCTAAGCCAAACGAAACCAGAATTTAAGGTTGATGTAAACTTATGGCAACATAAACTTATTAATAAACTTATTAAATAACTAATAAAATGGAACACCCTTCCTTTTTTTTTTTTTTTCCTTTTTTGGTCCGAAGAACACACTTGTCCATTGCGCTCGCGTTTACCTCTCCATTCTCACCACTGTATACGCGTCAATGTTACAAAAGCAATCCCATGCACATCACACACACACACATATATAAGCACATATATATATATAATACATGTGTATGCGTGTTATATGGACACATAGAAGAATGGAAATAGAAAGCAACACCACCAGCACAAAGATAATATGATCACAACAACAAGAAGAAGAACAAAACCACTAGACAACCACCTCTCATTCTCTTCTTTAGGAACTATCACTATTCATCAAACAGCATATACATAAAAACCCAAATGCGTTAAGACAAAACCTTATTGTTGTCCCTTGTCTGTTTCTATCAATCTCCTCTTTTTCTCTACATATATACGCGTTCATGTCTTTTTTGATAGATTCTCTCATACGCGTATGACCACTTGACTTCACTTCTTAAAGTTTCTCGTTGCATACCATCATCTTTGTTATTTATAGCAGGAGTTTCGTGCAATAAATTATAATATGTTTTAGCTAGAGTGTCGTGTATTGGGTTGTTCTCTTTTATTAGTACTATAGTCGGAATTTCGTGTATCGAACGTGGCTTCTTTGTTGTTTTATTTAAATGAGAGGATTTGTGAGGCATGAACGCCGGTGGGCGTCAGACAATGTTCCGGAAGTGAGCGGCGGGTCATCGCCGGCGGGAACTGACACCGGCGAGGAGTTTGTAGAGGTGACGCTTGATCTTCAAGACGATAACACTATCATTCTCCGAAGTGTGCAGCCAGCAACGGTGATTAAAATCGATGACAATGACAATGACGGAATTGAAACTCCGGTGGGTTCTTGGTCGGCGTCGACGTCGAGGTCGACGACGATGAAGCGAAGCTCGCCGAACAGGCTGCTACAGTTCTCTCAGGAGCTGAAAGCGGAGGCGGTGGCGAAAGCGAAGCAATTCTCTCAGGAGCTGCGGAGGTTTTCGTGGAGCCACGGCAATACTGCCGAGGCGACCGGAGGCGGTAACGGTTTGGACACGGCGTTAGCCGCTCGCGCAATGCGTAGGCAAAGAGCTCAGCTTGATCGTACACGTTCTGGAGCTCAAAAAGCTCTTCGAGGGCTGAAATTCATCAGCAACAGAAAAACCAACGGTCTTGATGCGTGGAATGAAGTTCTAAACAATTTCGTCAAGCTTTCAAAAGATGGTTACATTAACCGCTCCGATTTTGCACAATGCATAGGTTAGTCTCATTTTTCTTTTACAATGAAAGTGAAAGTCGTGATTCGAAATTAAAATCTTACCAAACTTCTGAATAAAACCAATTAATTTCAAATTTTAATGACTAACTAACTATAACAATTAACGTTCTTAATTATTAGTTAGTTTTAATTAAATTAAGGACTTTGTTGTTTTATTTTTTATTGAGTGGTTTATTTATTTATTGTTTATAGGTAGTTTCAACTAGCTAGTGTTGTTTTAATATTTATTGATTGATTTATTTATTTTTGGTTTGTAGGCATGAAAGATTCGATGGAATTTGCATTAGAATTATTTGACGCATTAAGCAGAAGAAGGAGATTGAAGGTGGACAAGATTAGCAAGGATGAGCTTTACGAATTTTGGTCTCAAATTACTGATCAAAGCTTCGATTCTCGGCTGCAAATATTCTTTGACATGTAATAATCATAAGTAAATTAATTAAATACTAAAAATTAATCTTACTTAATTACGTAAAATACAATAAATTTTAGTATTTTATAGGATCACTTCTAAGTTAAGTCTACGGTTATTATTATTATTATCATTTCTTATCTTTTCTTTTTTTGGTTGAAAATGCTACAGGGTGGACAAGAATGAGGATGGTCGAATCACTGAAAAAGAAGTGAAAGAGGTAAGAAAAGAAAAACAATTGTGATTTCGTATAACTGCTTTAGCTTTTAATTGATTACATAATTATTTTGTTAGTCGAAAGTAAAATTAATGACAATACTATGTAGTACATAACTGTCTGTCACATTTTGGTGACCTAAAAAATACTTCGCTACATTCAAGAGTAAATTGAAGTGGTCGGATAACAAATTATAATTCAAAATTTTAAGTTTAATTCACGCTTAACCTTCATTTTATCCAAAAAATAAAAAAAAAACATTTCGCTGACTTTTTCCGGGGCAGAAGCATATGACTTCACGCAATTGAGAAGATATAGCAATACTCTAATTGGACAGACATGGAATCTTGTATGACATGCGTAGTTGTTATGGTTTAGATGATTTTCAATTCTTGTTTATTTTTGGGTAATTTATTGAGATGATTCTAAATCTTTGTCTTTTTTTACATTTAAATGTTTTATATTTTATTTTGGACAAAATGATCATTCGTAATTTATTTTAGTGATAACCGTTAGTCCTTATAGTAACATTTGTTAAAAAATAATATTAGTGAACACATGAATGACACGTAGTCACAAAAAACACAAATATTTAGGGTAAAATTATCACGCAGTAAAATATAAACATAAAATATTTTTCAAAATTGTCACGTGGTAGTTCTCAACGTTATCCACGTGCTCACTAATATTATTTTTTGACAGATGTTGCTCCAAGAACTAACAACCGTCACAAAAATGAAATATGAAGGACTATTTTGTTCAAAATGAAAGATAGGAGACTTAAATGTTAAAAAAAACAAAAATCTAAGACCATTTTGATAAATTACCTAATTTCTATGACGGAGAAATCTCTCATATTAAAATTATTAAATTTCGAGACACATAATCAATTGGAAGAAGACATGATTTAGATGATTCTCAATTTTGGTTAAGAAACTCATGTCAGGATTGATTGGGTTTGTGGTTATGATCACTCTCTATAAATTTGAAAAATTCTAAAACCAACTAATCCAAAATATATAATGCGTTGCATTATCCGAGCTTGACGTTACCAATGTGCTCATCATAAACTTTGTTTAAATCGAGTAAACATTCAAATCACTGAAAATCAAGTCCTCCATAATCCATATCTTTCGTCTTGTCGTAATCACTAAATTTTCAAATTGTTTGGAAATTGTTTTGTTTAGTCAAAAACCAATTTCATTATTAGTGATATGTCATTTTCTAGGTTTGGTGAGGGTTAAATTATGTCATAAGGATGTCCTCGTCGTCGTTTGACTATATAGTTGGTGAATAATAAATGTAATAGTTACAAAACTTTTTTCTTTGGTATACGAAACTTCTGATTATAATAGATTTTTACCTAATCATTTTATCATTTTTCTGAACTTTTAAATAGTAATACCGGGGGTTGATCTAAGATTTTTACTTAGTTAGAATTAAAAACACACAATTAAATACTCATATATATACAATTTCTTTTTTCAGTGGAGGTTCATTAAATTTTTTTAGTCTAAAAGACCTTAAAAATACACATTTTAAAAAATATAGGTCAAATTACTCACTTGTTAATAATTTCACTTTTGAAGTCAGTGGGGATTGCAGCCCCGTTAACTCTCATATAGATCTGCCCATGAGTTGTGTAATACAACTTTTCTTGATAAAAAAAACCCTATAATCACGACTCGAACAAAAAGGCATACCCTCAAACCCAATTAACAATTTTTTTTTTCAATTTACTTGAAATTGCAGATTATCATGCTAAGTGCATCGGCAAACAAATTATCAAGATTAAAGGAGCAGGCAGAAGAATATGCAGCTTTGATCATGGAAGAGTTGGATCCAGAAAGACTTGGTTACATTGAGGTACGTAGGACCCACACACCTTCTTTGCTGAGTAGGTGCTAAATCATTCTCTATCATTTCGTTGCTTGCATGACACTTAATACTTTACCAAAATTTCTCAAGTACTATACGACCTTACTGTTCAGATATTATATTTTATATCATGAAAAAATGTTTACAGCTAAATTTTTATTAATTTCCTTAAAACTTTCAATTTTCAAAGTCAGTAGTTACTCTTTAAATATTGTTCAACCATACACGAAGAAGTAAAATAAAGCTAGTTGTACTACATAAAGTACAGGCTTACTATTCTAATTAAATGTACTCTTAAATAAGTTTTAGCTCAATAGTCAATGCTTGGCTTGATTTAGACGGGCCATGTTTTAGGTGGTTCAATAATTTTTAGAAAGTAAACTCTAAAATGACCTCTTACCATAGGTATATCTAATTGTCAATATATGAGTCTGGTGCACAAAATTTTTATTATATACAAATTTGTGAAAGAGTTGAATCCACTTTAAAAGCAAAAAAACATATATAGAACTGTTTTCCAAATGTCTAAATTCTATAAATGTAAATTGGTGATTAGCTATCATCGCTATTAGCATCATTGCTGATAAATATTGTATTTTCACTTCAATTTTCATGGGTCCTAGTTGATTAAACAAGTAAGAATTCAAGTTTTCAAAATCAACGTTTGTAACATGAGTGTATATAGAATATCTGTATGCTACTCTCTCTATATCTTACAAATTTAGCTCAGCTAGACTTTCTCGAGTCAAACTTAACTTCTTTACATTCCATATTTTTTGATGATATACACACTTATAGAAATTTTCATCTATATTTCTATTTTATTCCTTATTATTTACAAGAAATGAAAAAGTAATATCTATTGTTGTCATACGAAGGCCATTGGGTTATAACGAGTCAAGATTGACTAAATTATGGAACGACATTTTCCTTATTTAAAATGTTAAACTATGAAACACCAATTATATTATTGTCTATTTATTTATTTTTTAGGATTCAAATGAGTACTACACAGAAAGAGAATAGAGTACTTTTTCTTAACAATTTCGGCCACGCAAAGAGGCTAACTATTTGAAGAAACTTCACCTCTTGTGATGAAGACACTGATAGTGCTGATGTAATCTTGCACCCTTCTCATCCATAATATAATATTTACAACTAAAAGTTTATTCCGGTTTTTGGAAAAAGGATAATTAGGGTGAAACAATCATCATTGTTAGACTTCTCGTTTTTTATTCATTGTTTTCCGAATTTACCTCCTTTTAGACCCAAAAAGAATTCCTTCTGATTGTCGAATTAAAGGTTTCCAAGCTAAGCTTTGTGCTTTTATCATTCCTTCATAATTAGAAGTTTCACTAGGACCATGTTTTGGTTCTGACATCCATTGGTGGGTTCCCATGTGGGAATTTTGCTTTACCAGACATGGCATGCGTGTTTTGAGCACTGAAATTACATGTGGTCAACAGGTTGCGCATGCCCTCATGGACAGGGATTTTGAATTTCTCATATTTAATGGTAGTAAAATGTTCAAATTTGTATGATCTCATCACAAGCGTGGATAGAACGCATAATATTACATTGTCCCTTGCTATATTGATGGCATATATAGACTAACTATTTTTCTTGCATTCTCGGTTTGTCATGAATGATGCTCAGCTATGGCAGCTGGAAACACTATTGCTACAAAAGGATACATATCTAAATTACAGTCAAGCACTAAGCTACACAAGCCAAGCCTTGAGCCAAAACCTACAAGGGCTGAGGAGAAAAAGTCCAATAAGAAGACTGAGTACGCAATTCATTTATTACCTGCAAGAAAATTGGAGGAGAGTTTGGGTTGTAACACTATGGGTTCTAATAATGATTGGTCTATTCCTTTGGAAATTCTTCCAATACAAACAAAGAAATTCATTCAAAGTCATGGGTTATTGTCTACTCACGGCTAAGGGAGCAGCTGAGACGCTCAAGTTCAATATGGCGCTTATATTATTGCCTGTGTGCCGGAACACAATTACATGGCTGAGGTCCACCAAGTTGGGACATCTTATCTCATTTGATGATAACATCAACTTTCACAAGGTACATTCATTGTCCTTGCTTTTTTCATGGCTTTATTTTTAAGTTTCTTCTCTTGGACCCATTACAATGACTTAACGATACATGAGTATGTGCACTTGAGAATAATTGGTTTCCTTGCTTCCCTCAAAAGCAGCAAATGTTGACTTCTTTTTCTTATTTTAGGCTTCGATTGTTTGTCGTAAAATAATTTATTTATTAAAAAATAAAATATTTTTTTTGATTTTTTTTTTTTTTTTGTAAACTAATTTATTGAAAAAAAATATTTTTTTAAAAAAAAGTATTCTGAAAAATATTTTATAGTGTTTAGATGTACAGTGAGTTCTGTAAAATATTTTCTTCTCCCAAAAGACATAAAAATATTTTTCAAAATTTTGTACTAGCAGTAATTGTTGACTAGAAAATATTTTTCAGTTGATCAATTTTCTGGTGTATTTTCTGATGTTACCAAACACCGAAAAATTAAACAAAAGCAACTGTAATTGTTGACTGAAAAATATTTTTCAGTCGATTGATTTTCTGGTGTTATCAAACACTGAAAAATTACGGCGAACAAACAGAGGCTTAAAGTTTGGTTTATATGTTAGATGGACAACCAAAGCATAATAATTGTTTAAGAAGGAGAAAATATCCAATTCAATCAAATAGCCAATTTTTCTAAGATTAGTTCTAGTAAATCTTGATCGATTGTACTTTTTCCAAACAAAATTACGTGTTTTGAGATTTTGACATCCTTAGTGTGAATCCAAAATATTTCTCAAGGGAACTCTCTGTTATACATAATAATAATAAAAAAAAAACTTATAATCAATTTGAAAATATTTTGAAAATGAATAATTAGAAAAACTTGTTATACATGTCACTTCATGATGAGGAGAAAAAGAATAGCGTATTATTTCTAGTTTTCGCTTAAAATTTTTTCCTTTTCTTTTTTCATGATAGCAAATTGAATTTAACATATATATAACAAGAGTTATATAAATCAAGCATACGGTAGCGATGAGATTCAGAAATAATTTAGTGATAGATTACTTTTCTGACAGTTTGAAGACTAAATTTAAAATCTCATGGGTAGGTGGTAAAAAAAAAAAAAGAAAAAAAAAGCATACAGTAGCGACCAGCTGTTATTCTTCATGGAATCTAGCCATTAAATTCATAGGAAATACATGCTTTCTTTTTGACTTTTCTAGTGCGTAGTTTTCTCCCCATGCTAGCAAAACCGTTGGGAAGTGTGAATGTATCGGAGTTTTTAGATTGTTTTTAGTTTGAAAACTCAATTAATCACTATTAAAAAAAATTATTCGTATGTGTTAAATTGATTATTATAGCCCAGATCCGGATGTTAACATTATTAGTGTGCTACATTGCAAATGGTTCCTTTGATACTTGAAAGTATATTGATGGCTTGATGAATTAAGGTGCAAACATTGATTTTTTTTTTTTTTTTGATTATTGATCTTGCAGACCATTGCTGCTGCAATTGTAGTTGGTGTCATACTCCATGCTGGTAACCACCTTGCATGTGATTTTCCAAGGATCATCAATGAAAGTGATGAAACCTATGAGCTTTATTTAAGTGATGATTTTGGCCAACATAAGCCCAAATACATAGACTTTGTTAGAGGAATCGAGGGTGTGACTGGAATCCTCATGGTGATCTTAATGTCAATCGCATTCACGCTTGCAACACGATGGTTCAGGCGAAGCCTTGTTAAGTTGCCCAAGCCTTTTGATAGGCTTACTGGCTTCAATGCCTTCTGGTACTCACACCACCTCTTCGTTGTCGTCTACATCTTGCTGATCATCCATGGCATTTTCCTTTATATGGTGCATCATTGGTACCTTCGTACGGTATAACTACCTAATCCTGCCTTCTTTTCGTTGTTATTCTGTGGATTGTAACATACGTGCTTATAATTAATCATACGTGTTCAAAAATTGCATCATTCGTATGAGTTTTTCGCTCGCAGACATGGATGTATCTTGCAGTTCCTGTACTTCTGTATGCAGGGGAAAGGACCCTCAGATTCTTCCGCTCTGGTTTCTACCCTGTTCGGCTTCTTAAGGTGAGCAGTTAAGTTGACATTTGCGTTTAAATTTGGTTAACTCTCTCTTGGCTTGTTCATACCGGTTTTACCATGTACCAATGTGACTTGATTTACGGGTCATGTGTTTCGAAATTTAACTCAAAACAGAAATCCATCATCAAAATGTTCAACTCTTCTAAGGTTTTCTTGGTTGTCATAACCTGTGCAGGTTGCAATTTATGCTGGAAATGTTCTCACATTACAGATGTCTAAACCTCCACAATTCCGATACAAGAGTGGACAATACATGTTCGTTCAGTGTCCCGCTGTTTCTCCGTTTGAGTGGTAAGACGTCATAGTGAACATCTCCGAATTTCATGTCTAATTTCGCAGAACCAACGTGCTAATTGAAGTAAATTCAGAACCAACATGCTGATAAAATGTAATTGAACCCGAAGAGGAATGGAAACCAGGGAGAAATATAGGATGGTGGACCATCTAATAATAGTCGACTACTAGTAATACGGATTTGGATCTCGTCATAATGTTATTATTGGCGAGAATATTGTGTTTTGAGGTGCTATATGCTAATTTGCAAGCTTACAAATTTACCAGGCATCCGTTTTCCATTACATCGGCACCTGGAGATGATTACCTTAGCATTCATATCCGGCAGCTTGGTGATTGGACACAAGAACTTAAGAGAGTATTCTCAGAGGCCTGTGACCCTCCATTAGCAGGGAAAAGTGGACTGCTTAGAGCCGATGAAACGACCAAGAAAAGGTATAATCGCGTTAATTTTACTATTTCCTCCTTCTATTTCAGTTTTTTGTTGAAGATTTTTATCGCCATTCGCATTTAAAAGTTGGTCTTATTTCTCAGTTTGCCAAAGCTATTAATAGATGGACCTTATGGAGCACCAGCACAAGATTATTGGAAATACGATGTACTGCTTCTTGTTGGCCTTGGCATTGGAGCTACACCTTTTATAAGTATATTGAAAGATTTGCTCAACAACATTGTCAAAATGGAGGAGTTGGCAGTAAGTGGCTTGCATCCTAATATATCATGGTTTTATCTTCACAGGTTTCATTAGAAAAAATGTTACCAAATAAGATTTTTTTTTTTGTATTACACAGAGGCCGAAATAGAGGTCCTAACCTTAGGAATTTCATACTCCGTTTCTCTCTATCCAATAGTACTGGACCTAGCTGCATTGGAATATTTTTGACTATGTGACATACTAATGGGTATTTTAGTCAATCATCATATTGATTTGCTTCACAATAAACATATCTAATATCCAGTTATTTCATTTTCTTTTACTGGGATTTAGGAAGAGAATAGGAAAGGTGATTTTACTGTTTATTTCTGACCTCCTCTACCATAAAAGTAACTTTTTATTATTATTATTGGGGGGATAGGTTTGAAAAGATAAATTGCTACCTTGCTTTCAGCTAAGGAGAAATACGTCTGGGAGGAGCTAATTCAAACCCTCCCGGTAAAATAAGAAGAACCCCTAATTCTAATGAACTTGATCTCTACCTTGATGTTTTCAGGATTCTCTCTCAGATTATAGTAGGCATTCAGATCAGGATGTTACATTCAGTGAGACTCCCTCCATTGACAAGGTTTCTTCAAAGCGGAAGAAAATGCTTAGAACTACTAATGCTTACTTCTATTGGGTAACTAGAGAGCAAGGATCATTCGATTGGTTCAAAGGCGTCATGAATGAAGTTGGAGAGCTTGATCAAAGGGTAATGTAACGCACAACATCCTCAAACGTCTACTTACTTAATATAGTGTCAAAGCGCAGGTCATGCGTTCAAGTCTCATCGTAATCCTTTTAGAAATATTAAAATTGTTCACGTGCAAGGTTAAAAAACAATCTCACTGCACGTGTTGAAGACAACAAATAAATATAACAAAATCTTTTGTAAATGCTTAAACTTTTGAATTATGTGGTCACTTAATACATACGGTTTTGCTGATTGTTACCTATGTCATTGTGAATCTTAGGGTGTGATTGAGATGCACAATTACTTAACTAGTGTATATGAGGAAGGGGATGCGCGTTCAGCTCTCATCACCATGGTCCAGGCGCTTAATCATGCTAAAAATGGGTTTGATATCGTGTCTGGCACGAGGGTAAGATCTCTTTGTCCTTTCTCTTGATTCTGTTGTCAAAAGCCTCTACTTTTGGGGACCATATACTAAGATATGAAGAGCCTTGGACCATCGAACCATGTTTTTCTTCCCTTTTTCAACAAATGATCCCTAAAATGTTGTGTGCTTTAAGTTAGTGGGGAAAAATTCTTTGGAAGTTTTTCGGTTTACATCAAAATTTAAATCTCGATACATATGATCTTACCTAGAAGAAACATAATCAAAGTTAGTTAGATATAAGGTCTACTTGAATTATTCTATAAAAAAAATGTCTCATTCGTACTCAAGATGTCAATAAATCTTTCGCCCATACCCCATGCGCTAAATTAGTGGACAAAATTGTTACTGATACATATCATATATTGCTTCTGATTTAACAGGTGAGGACCCATTTTGCAAGACCTAATTGGAAGAAAGTTTTTTCTAGACTTTGTAGCAAGCATGGTAATGCTAGAATAGGTAAGTTCATCTTTCGATGATTTCATAAATGATGAGTAAATTTGAGTTAATTAATTATAGAATTTGGAGCTTTTTGTGACCACCATGCATGATTTTGTTTCATTGAGCAGGAGTTTTCTATTGCGGGGCAAAAGTGTTGGCCAAAGAACTCAACAGGCTTTGCTATGAGTATAGCCAAAAGGGTACCACAAAATTCGAATTCCATAAAGAACATTTCTAAAGAGACTAGGAAACTTTAGAGCTTATTAATTAATATATTTGGTCCACCACATCATGTCCGATCCATCTCTTGCACAAGAGTTAACTTGCAAAACCACCCTATATATTATGGTAAATATAGCAATGAAAAATCAATGTCCAGCAATTATATTGTACAGTCCTAAAGGAATTTTTGTTTTTGGGTACCAGAATACCAAGTAAAACCAATGGTCAAATTTTGATTTACGGGGTAATACTCAAGGGAGGCAAGACCTGGTAGTCAATAGGACATACCGTTACTATAATATAGTTTCGCCACTACTAATACTTTTGAATAACCGATTATATCTAGTGAAATAAAAATTTAAGTTTGATTTAATTCGGTTCGGCGATGCTCTTGGATGGAAGAAAGGAGATTACAAGTTGGTGGACCTAGCTAGCTCAGAAGAGGATGAGAGGGGAAGCAAATGCAATACAGGTAAAAGTTGCTAAGTTGATATATGGAATGGATGATAGACAGACAACATGCGGGGGAATATTTTGTGAAGCAGATCATGAGGTACCGTTGGTCTTCTGGATTGCGATGTGAAGTGGGGGCTCGTCAACAGTAGAGGTTGAAAATGTAGAGCAGGACAGCTTTTTGTTGGCTGAATACTCTTCTTCAAGATTGTGGGTTCCATGAATCCATCTAGAACACCTGCTAGCTTATGAAAATGGCCAAACGTTACGAGAAGATTTAAATTTATCGTATATAGTCATTTTAATTAAGTAGTCCTCTTTAATTTTAGTTTTTATAGGATACAATTGTAAGTAATCAATTTTATGTAATCTTTTCGTTTCCTGTTTGAACCTTAGAATTGATCCATCTTGATCACCAAGTGCGTAGAAAGATTACTTTTTTCAGTTTATGCCCTTATATGCATATTGAGTGCAAAGAGATCAGTATGCTATTTTACCCCCATTAATTTTAGTCTAAATCCCAAACTCCCCTATAATGTTTTAGTTTTACCCATATTCCCCCTTGACATCAAATTTTGTTAAATAAAGTCTTATGTTAAAAGGCGTTAATATTTTCATCTTTTTATATATCAAAACAAAGGCAAAAGAAAAAGAAAAAAATAGACAAATAATTTGATAAAAAAAAATCATTCAATAAAACGGTCTACATTCAAATAGAAAATCATAAAAATAAAAAAAAGATAAAAAATAGCTTATTCTACAATATTAGTGTTATGACTTATGCGTGAGATTAAATAAAAATAATATATACTTTAAAATCTATCCTTATATATATATATATATATATATTAATTTTACATACATCTAAAATTAAATATGATATTTTTTTTCTAACTCAATTGTTATGGTTTCGCTACATCACAAGGAGCATTTGTGAGGAATAGTCATTCTAAATAATCTTTTGATTTGGTTCATTATAATTTATTTGCAATGAACTAACCTTATAAAAATAAAAATAAAAAAGCAGCTTATTGTGCAAAAATTGTGTAATGGTGAGATTAGAAAAAATTAGATTCACTTTAAAATCTTTTTTTCTCTTTACATATATATACATCTTAAATTGAAAATCTTTTTTCCTAGCCCAACACTTAATTTTTTTGCAATGAGCTAACGCTTTATAGACATAAAAAAAAAAATTAAATGCTATAAAATAGAATTAAATAGCTTAATAAAAAATAAAAGACCAAAATGTTATTCAATCTTTAGGCTTTGTTTGATAGAATTTGATGTCATGGGGGAGTATAGGTAAAACTAAAATCTAGTGCGGGGTTTGCAATTTATGTAAAAACTCATTGGGGATCTTAATATGTATTGGACGACCTTAGGTCTCCTTTGAATAAATATATATATATATATATAAAATGTCTTAATAATTATAAATCATGGGAGTTGATTTATGCACTCCTTTCACCTTATGTTTATAAATAAATATGTTATTTATATTTCTTTTTCTATCTTATTTCAAATTAAAAAGCAACAAATATTTTTCATTCTTATAATCTCTTTGCAAAGATAATAGTATTGAGTTTTATTTCCTAACATGATTTGGCTAGCACTCGTCACATATATTATTTATAATTATAATTACTACAGTATATTCTAAATGCTATTATTTTTCTGTTGAAACTCATTTTGAATTAGGTATATCATAATGGAAGAATTGGAGCATGCATTGAAGAAGTATAATATGAGCGACACAAAAACAGTAAAGGAGATACATTGAAGAAGTAAACACTATATTATCCCATGATGGTTTGAAAATATGGCTCGAAATATTATCATACATGCTCTACATACGTTGTACGCTTCTAAATGCTTTTTGTTGTTCCCAAATTGGTAATTGAATAAACCATTTGGACCTTTCTACATCCATGGACACAAGAAGTTATGAAACCGACCTGCAACTGATCTAATGTTTAAAGTCATGTTGAGAATTTACAACGTTATTGTTAGCTTACAATTTTGTACAAGATACTGACCTGCAACTGATCTAATGTTTAAAGTCGTGTTGACCGTAGTAGAGATCCCAAGTTATCTTTTTGTAAAGATTTATTTTTAAAAAAATTCTAATATTTCCCTTATCTTCTCACTTTTTATCTGCTTCCTTACACCTGAAATTTTTGCAACTAGAAAAATTCTTAAGAATTTAACTATGTAATCACAATGTGCTCTTCTACTTTCACAAGGAGGATCATGCCAATTTTCGAGTTTTGTCAAAATAATATTTTTCCAACCTAAATTAACTAGTAATTACCATGTACAATCCAAAATAGTGAGATAAAATTTCACATATCTATATGCATTTTCACTATTTTAATATCTGAGAGATTACAAGTAATAAAAAATTAAGTGTAATGTTTAAGTCTGCAGAAATTAGACACTCCCAAGTTCAACAAGGTCTTTGGTCCTACAACTACTATAGGTATTCGTCGTCACAATATTCTTTTTTTCCTTTTTTCACTTTGCTTTTCCTCTACTCCCTTTCTTCTTTCTTCTCACATACCACCACAACAATCCTTCTTAAATAGCGCACCTAACACTACTACCCAACACTCATTACCTACCACCCATTACCTATACCCATTACCCATCACCCATCACCCATCACAACCCACCATACAACATACACCTTTGTTAATGCAAAAAATGGGCTTGGACCCTCGGTCCAACCATGATAGTTTGCTTAGCCCCGAACGATGTTAATGTTAGGGTCAAGGCCTACATGTAGCACCTTGAGTCGCAACCTACTACCGAAGGAGCCCACGCGGAGGCCCCAAGCTTTACGCTAGGCCCAAAGAACGAACTATCTCATGTAGGTGACCGACAACGGACTCGGGCACGACTTATGGACTTGTTGAGTGCAAACAGATAAACGGCCAAGAAAGAGTCCTTAAAGGACTAGCCTACCGTAACGGATAAGCGACCGAGAAAGATACCTTATGGGACTAGACTACTGTAGTGAACAACGATCGACAAGTTCGGATGTAGGCTTATCCTACGGGATAAGTAATTACTTCTTCAAAGTAGTCTACTCGAGTTGCAAGTCCCAAGGGATAAGCTACTCTCGACCTATCGCATTCGCTCAGCCTACGAGAAGCAGATGATCGACGCAGGATTTGGGATAGAGACTACCTCTATCCTACGCGATAAGCGATTAGATAGTCTACTGAGAGTACAAGTCCCAAGAGTCCGTGACTCTTGGCTTGACCACACCTATAAGTAGGCCACACCTCCATAAGGAGAGGGCATCAAATACTATCCGCACTAGCATTACTTCCCCTCTACATCTCCACGGCCTACACTCCCAATATCGACGCCGATACTACAGTAGTCTCCGCTTTTCCCTACCTATTTTCCTTATTTTCTTATCATTTCCGATAACCTACTGACTTGAGCGTCGAAGTGTCTTCGGCCGGTACCACACTCGTGTCCCAAGACTTATGTCGCTTTTCTCGCCTTCTGTCCTTGCAGGTTGCTGGTGGCCCAAAATTCGTAATTGTAGATTTTGGCATCTACAATTTGGCACCCACCGTGGGGCCCTAGCAACTTAGCTATTCGAGCAAAGGGCCACGGGCCTTTGGTAATTTCTACTTGCGACGAAAGCAATGGCCGAAACGAGCATTCAAAACAATCTTCAAGCACAGATGCAGGCCTTGATAGCCGAGATGGAAGCTTGTAAGGACAAGCTGAAAGAGCTTGAGGCGGAAAACACTGTTGTCTGCCAGGAAAATATCGAGTTAGAGGAAAGGGTCAAGACCTTTACGACGTCTGCTACCCCACCTAACCTTGGAAAGTCGATCGCCCACAGACAGTCGGTGGCGCCCATGCAATCCCTTGGGTCTACACCGCAACAGACACCCGGGAGTGGAGTTTACTTCCAACCTACCGTCGCCACTGACCGACCACCGACTCAGTTAGCAGATGAAGGAGGACCGAACCAAGACATTTTTCGTCGATTCCAAGAGAATGAATCCTTAATCCAGAGGATCCTTGGGGTACCTGTCCCCATCAAGAAGAGTGTGGCAAACAACTTTGCTGACTCCCCGTGTGTTGATACCATCGCCATGGTAGAGATGCCGGCTAAGTTCAGTTTTCCGAACATGAGGCCCTGCGACGGGACTATCGATCCCGACGACCATATAATGCAATACAAGCAAAGGATGTTCGCAGTAGCCGTCCCACGAGACTCAAGAGAAGCCTGCATGTGCATGGGCTTCGACTCCAGCTTGGTAGGACCTGCCTTGCAATGGTACACGAGCTTACCGAACAACTATATCTCCTCATTCGTCAAGTTAACAGACAAGTTCGTGGAGCAGTTTGCGAGCAGCAGAAAATTAGAAAAACAATCAGACGATCTCTACCTGATTGTGCAAAAAAGAGGCGAACTTTTGCGCGACTACATGGGAAGATTCAACAAGGAGAAAGAATCCATCCCGCACTGCAACGTAGCCACAACTACCTCGGCCTTTCGCAAAGGCCTGTTTCTTGAGTCCGACCTGTACAAGGAATTGACCAAGTACCCGTCCAGGACCATGGAGGATGTCCTAGCCAAGGCGTGAGCCCAGATCAAATGGGAAGAAGATAGAACCAACTACTGTCTCTCATCGCCGCACTACAGTAGGCAAGACCATAGACAAACTATGACATCTGATCGATATCATGGAAGATATGAGCCTTACACTATGAATGAACGAATGAGCAACTACTCACAAGATAATAGACGATTACTTGAACAAGAACAAATTCACAAGAGAAGAATGATGGCCCAAGAAGAAGGAAAGCATGCGACTCAGGATACCACTTCGCCAAGATCATCAAGATATAAACATACCGTCAATGCCATCACTGGAAGGTCAAGGGTTGGTGGGGCTGTTCACTCGGCAACAAATATACGCACCGGACGTGCGTTCAAATCTAACTTTAGGCCCCAACGATTAAGGGAGTCCGAACAAGGTGAAGTCATCATGTTCTCCAACGAGGGAACAAACAACCAAGATGACCCGCACTACGATGCCCTAGTCATCGAGTTGATGGTGGTCAACCGGATGGTTAGGCAAATACTGGTTGACAACGGTGGCGTTGCTAATATACCCATGTTAAAAACCCTTAAAGAAATGGGAATTGACGAATCTTGTATCACGCGCTCCACAACCATACTAGTAGGATTAAACGGTGAGTGCAAGAGCACCATTGGGGAGATTATCCTTCCTATCGATGTACATGACGTAAACCTTTTCACTTAATTCTCGGTGATAGATTGTCCGTCGCCCTACAACATCATTTTAGGAAGACCGTGGATCCATGATATGAAAACTGTTCCATCCACTTACCACCAAGTGATCAAGTTCTCTACCTAGTGGGGGATCGGTGAAATAAGAGTGCAACGAAGAACCTTCCAAAGACAACCATGCTACGATGTCGTATACCAACTGGAACAAGCTACTGTGCAAGCTTAATTCAAGCAACCTACCGCAAGCACATCTCAGTCACAGTAGTCAAAATACCGTTCGCCTCAACAAACATTACTTTTAGCATTAGCGACCTTTAGTTAATAGGCCCTCTAAGGGGTCATTAGTCTTAAGTTAGTCTCCCCTCCAAAAGGTTAGTAAAATCAGTCTCAGTCTGTGACACGCCCAGGAGTAATCACTATAATTAGTTTCTCAAAATAAAAAGGCAACGTGTTTCGACCTACTCATTGTATAATTTGTCTAGTTAAGACTCCGAGGTTTGAAGGCATGTTTAAAGTAAACTAGCGAAAAGCGAACGAGTACACCCATCATTTGGGCTGTGCAGTATGAGCACGCAGACGAACACAGACTCAAACAGTCTTCTAAACCTATATAATGATAGTCTTCTAAACCTATCTCGATCTACTAGAAGAGGCACGCGAAGTCCCCAATTCATTATCTCGGTATCGAAAGAAAGGGAAAGTATAAAATACAGTCCATTACGACTACATGAAAGTCAAAAAGGGATTAACCTACAAGGATGGAGCCCGTCGTGGCCAGAACAAAGGTCATGTGAGGACCAATTTACGAAACATAGCCCATTGCGGCTACACAAAATTCCTTTAAGGACTATCCTACGGAATATAGCCCCTTGTGGCCAAATAGAGGTTCTATGTGGACCAACCTACAAAATGTAGTTCCTTGCGACCAAGTACAGGCTCTAAGCGGGCTAGCCTACGTGGTCCCTCGCGACTACCAAAAAGTCCTAACCGGACTAGCCTACGTAGTCCCTCATGACTATATAAAAGTCCTATACGGACTAACCTACGTAGTCCATTGCAACTATACGAAAGTCCCAAGTGGATCAAACTATTTTGGTAGAAGCCCCAGCGGCCGAACTACCAATTCAAAGTCCCAAGCGAATCAAACTACTTTCTTAGAAACCTTAGCGGCCGAACTACCAATTCAAAGTCCCAAGCGGATCAAACTACTTTGGTAGAAACCACAACGGTCGAACTGCCAATTCAAAGTCCCGCGAGACCAACCTATGGTCCCACACAGCCACTCGAAGTCCCATGTAGACCAACCTACAATTACGATCCCATGCGAGCATTTAAAGTCCTAAGAGGACTAAGTAGTAGTCCTTTGCGACTTTATAAGAGTCCTAAGTAGACCAACCTACTATAGTAGGGTCCGAAGTGATCCGTCTACCAACTAAGATGCCTAAAGGGCGCAACCTACTATGGTAAGGTCCGTAGTGACCCGTCTACCAACTAAGACGCCTAAAGGGTGTAACCTACTATGGTAGGGTCCGAAGTGACCCGTCTACCAACTACCAACTAAGATGCCTAAAAAGCGCAACCTACTATGGTAGGGTTCGAAGTGACCCGTCTACCAACTAAGACACCTAAAGGGCGCAACCTACTATGGTAGGGTCTGAAGTGACCCGTCTACCAACTAAGATGCCTAAAGGGCGCAACCTACTATAGTAGGGTTCGAAATGACCCGTCTACCAACTAAGATGCCTAAAGGGCGCAACCTACTATGGTAGGGTCCGAAGTGACCCGTCTACCAACTAAGATACCTAAAAGGCGTAACCTACTATGGTAGGGTCCGAAGTGACCCATCTACCAACTAAGATGCCTAAAAGGTGCAACCTACTACGGTAGGGTTTGAAGTGACCTGTCTACCAAATAAGACGCCGAAAGGGCGCAACCCATTATAGTAAGGTCCAAAGTGACCCCTCTACCAAATAAGATGCCTAAAAACCTACTATGGTATGGTTCGAAGTGACCCGTCTACCAAATAAGACGCCTAAAAGGCGCAACCTACTATGGTAGGGTCTGAAGTGACCCGTCTACTAAATAAGATGCCTAAAGGGCGCAACCTACTATGGTAGGGTCCGAAGTGACCCGTCTACCAAATAAGACGCCTAAAGGGCGCAACCTACTATGGTAGGGTCCAAAGTGACCCATCTACCAACTAAAATGCCTAAAGGAGACAACCTACTATGGTAGGGTCCAAAGTGACCTATCTACCAAATAAGATGCCTAAAAGGCGCAACTTACTATGGTAGGGTCCGAAGTAACCCGTCTACCAACCAAGACGCCTAAAGGGCGCAACCTACTATGGTAGGGTCCGAAGTGACCCGTCTACCAACTAAGACTCCTAAAGGGTGCAACCTACTATGGTAGGGTCCGAAGTGACTCATCTACCAACTAAGATGCCTAAAAAGTGCAACCTACTATGGTAGGGTCCGAAGCGACCCACCTACCACATAAGACGCCTAAAGGGCGCAACCTACTATGGTAGGGTCCGAAATGACTCGTTTACCAAATAAGATGCCTAAAAGGCGCAACCTACTATGGTAGGGTCCGAAATGACCCGTCTACCAACTAAGACGCCTAAAGGGCGCAACCAATTATGGTAAGGTCCGAAATGACCCGTCTACCAACTAAAACGCCTAAAGGGCACAACCTACTATGGTAGGGTCCGAAGTGTCCCATCTACCAAATAAAATGCCTAAAGAGTGCAACCTACTATTGTAGGGTCCGAAGTGACCCATTTACCAACTAAGACGCCTAAAGGGCGCAATTTACTATGGTAGGGTCCGAAGTGACCTATCTACCAAACAAGATGCCTAAAAGGCGCAACCTACTATGGTAGGGTCCGAAATGAGCCATCTATCAATTTAAATGCTTAAAGGGCGCAACCTACTATGGTATGGTCCGAAGTGACTAACCTACTAACTTAAAGTCCTAAAGGGAACAACCTACTAAGGTAGAGTCTGAAATGTGTAATGTACCAACTTGAACTCTTGAATACTGCAACCTACTACGGTAGGCTCTGAAATTATTAACCTACCAAGGCAAATTCCTATACGGACCAATTTACGGTCTTACACGACCGTGTAAACTCCTATGTGGACCAATCTACGGTCCTATGCGACCATATAAAGTCCTATGTGGACTAACCTACAGACCTATGTGACCATATAAAGTCCTATATGGACCTACCTATGGTCTTACCATGTAGAGTCCTATGAGGACGAACTTACAAATATGGTCCTACGTGACCACATTAAGTCTCACGTGAACCAACCTATGGTTCCACGCGATCACTCGACATCCTATGGGGACCAACCTACATAAAAGTCTTAAGTGGACCAAACTATTAAGATTGTGGTCCATTGCGACTACCCAAGAGTCCTAAGCAAACCAGCCTACAAAGGTAGTCCTCCATTACATCTACATAATAGTCTGTAGCGACAAAACTACCCAATTAAGGTCCTAAGTGGATCGGCCTAAGAGTCAGTAGTTTGTAAAGGCTAAACTACCTAATCAAAGTCCTAATCGGATTAGCCTACATAAAAGTCCTACGATAGGCACGACTTACAAGCATCATCTGTGGAAAACCAAGACTTATTTAATGAAAACATGCCAGTAATTGTACGCGACAAGAACTTGACTTGATTACAAGATACCACTATCCCTTTGAAGCCTACCGACCACGGTAGGCTGCCGCTTAATTGGAAAACTCTACCAAGTTCAAGAAGGCCAACAATGGTAGGAAACAAATAAGCCAGTTGATTTTAGAGCGTTAACATAATAAATCTCTGTGGCCTACCGCCGCATCTAACCCTACCTATTATAGTAATAACCCACTTGGTTCTAAACTACCATCAAGTTTGGGACTACCAGCACGGTAGGCTCCAAACTTACTCCACCATTTTTGAAACAAGAGTGCGCGAATGAATTTTCAGAGCCTGCCGTCGTGGTGGACTCCAACGATGCTTCACAGTTTTTGATGATAGGATGCGCGAACGACTATTCAGAGCCTACCATGTCATAGCAAGTTCCAAGACTAACTCTATAATGTTCGATGTGCTAAGAGGATTAGCGCATCTGTTCTTCAAAGGCTACCAACACGATAGGATCCGATGCTACCTCAACTTTTTTTGGATAGGAAGGTTGAAAATTTTCAAGCATACTAACATGGTAGCCTCTGACTTGGCCCCATACTTAACATGTCAAAAAGGCGCATTTTTTCAACCTATCAACACTGTAGGCAACAACCGTTCATTCTATGCCATTACGAGTACAAGGACTATCAACACAGTAGGCTCAAATTGTGAAGAACTATGGCTTCAATTTTTAAAAGAACTTCATGGTAGGAAAGCTACCCTATCCACGTTCTAAGTGGACCAGCCTACTAGTATGGTAGACCGTGAAAACCAAACTACTTCATCTAAATACCAAATAGTACAGCCTACGAAGGTAGTAGTCCATTTACGTCAAGCTTACCTAACGGTAGCCCACTTGGATCAAGCTCGCCTAACAGTAGGCCATCTCGCTGCCAAACACGTAGTCGATCTCCATAAGTAAGGCTACAATGAGACAAGGCTTATGCGAATCATAACTAAAGACGGAAGCCGTATAGGCACATTTAATATAGCCGAGGCCCGAAAGTCATACGCAATTTGCACCTACCATGCAACTGAAAGGCAAAAATCCAATGTGCTCCACACATGCATAAGAGAGATCAAAGTCAAGAATGACCAGTGTCTATCATATATCAAGGAGTACTAGGGGCACGTTACCTCATAACTCGTTGGCGCCTATTGCCCTACAAGTCATTGAAAAAAGAAGATGGGCAAACTAGAGAGACAAATTCTCCACGAGCTGGCCACGAACGTTGGGCTGGCCTGCTTGTTTGAGTCAATCTGACCCTCAAAGGGCACTTCGGTACATCAATGAAGGTACATGACAAAGGGATACATTGACTGGCGACTACTAGACTACTATTCGATAAAGCTACGACGTGTCAGCTTTACCTCAGCGACAACGGAAGGGTCCTAAAGAGTAGCCTACCTGAATAAGGGAATGTGGTAGGTTAACCGACTAGTTGCTGGGTAACGTACCATTAGGGTTCAAAAGTCGACACCTACATAAGGGCGCTAAGGAGTCACCTACAATCGAGGCTCGCGAATTGTAACCTACAAAAAAGAACTCTAGAGGTCACAACCTACATATGGAGTAACGCGCAACCAAAAAATGACAAATTCAAAGAGGATGGTAGGTTGCGAAATTCCAAGATGTAGTGGTAGGTTGCAAAATTCCAAGATGTAATGGTAGGTTGTGAAATTTCAATATGCAATGATAGGATGCAAACCTCAAGGCCAAAGATGGTATGATGCGCATTTCAAGACCAAAAAGTGTAGGCTACGATTGGGAAAAGTCATGGTAGGTTACGAAAGTGAGCACAAGCCAATGGTAGGCAGCAAAATTATACACTACCACATGGTAGGCTGCGAAATTATGCCCAACCACATGGTAGGTTGCAAATTGTCGGTGCCCATACCCCGCACAAAACATTCTCTTTCATAACGATAGGATGCGAGATTGCCTGTCAGTGCATGGTAGGATGCGAGATTTCTTACCAATAAATGGTAAGATGTGCAATTGCCTACCAACAAACAGTAGGGTATAACATTGTGTACCAATGAATGGTAGGTTGCGAAATAATACACAAATAACACGTCTCGATTACGTAGGCTACTATCAAGCATATAGCAACCATGTAAGCCCCTCCAACTCAAGCATATTAACTTACATGTAGCCTCCTTAACAGCTTACATAAGGAATTATAATCCGTATGAACTCACGTGCGGAGATCCGAAGGCCACTCTATCGAGGCTCGTAGCCTAGTGGTCCACGTACTATGGCGACATGAGATGTAGCCTACTCTCGACCGTGGGCAAACAGTAAGTAAATAAAGTCCGCCCTTGAGAGTAACCCACACAAAATGCCTCTCTATAGAAGGACCAAGCCGGAGTTGTTTCGCCAACGAGCAACTACTCCCTAACTCGAAGATTCTTCGACTTAGGGAGTGGAGGGACAAACTGTTAATGCAAAAAATGGGCTTGGACCCTCGGTCCAACCACGATAGTTTGCTTAGCCCTGAACGACATTAATGTTAGGGCCAAGGCCTGCATGTAGCACCTTGAGTCGTAACCTACTACTGAAGGAGCCCACGCGGAGGCCCCAAGCTTTACGCTAGGCCCAAAGAACGAACTATCTCATGTAGGTGAGCGACAACGGACTCAGGCACGACCTATGGCCTTGCCGGGTGCGAACAGATAAACGACCAAGAAAGAGTCCTTAAAGGACTAGCCTACCGTAACGGATAAGCGACCGAAAAAGATACCTTAAGGGACTAGACTACTGTAGCGAACGACGATCGACAAGTTCGGATGGAGGCTTATCCTACGGGATAAGTAATTACTTCTTCAAAGTAGTCTACTCGAGCTGCAAGTCCCAGGGGATAAGCGACTCTCGACCTATCGCATTTGCCCAGCCTACAAGAAGCAGATGATTGACGAAGGATTTGGGATATAGACTACCTCTATCCTACACGATAAGCGATCAGGTAGTCTACTGAGAGTACAAGTCCCAAGAGTCCGTGACTCTGGGCTTGACCACACCTATAAGTAAGCCACACCTACACAAGGAGATGGCATCAAATACTAGCCGCACTAGCATTACTTCCCCTCTCCTCCTCTACATCTCCACAACTTACACTTCCAATATCAATGCCGATACTACGGTAGTCTCCGCCTTTCCCTACCTATTTTCCTAATTTTCTTATCCTTTCCGATAACCTACTGACTTGAGCGTCGAAGTGTCTTCGACCGGTACCACACCGGTGTCCCAAGACTTACACCGCTTTTCTCACCTTCTGTCCTTGCAGGTTGCTGGTGGCCCAAAATTCATAATTGTAGATTTTGGCATCTACAACCCTTCACCTTTCTTCTCTTTTCTTTTCCTTTTTTTTTTTTTTTTTAAATGAAAAATCTTGAAAGAGTTGTACTTTCTAACACTCTTCCACACGTGTGATTAGGATTATGTATGTAAAAGGATTCCACAAGTGTGATAAGGATTATGCATGTAGGAGGATTGTAATACGATAACCATACACTTAATTTTCTATAAATGTTATACAATTAATAATATGTTGTATTAGAATAAAAAATCAATTATCTATATCATCATTGTTTTTACCAAAAAATTTATTTATATTATTGCATTTGCTTTCTAGAAAATTTTATATTATTAAAGTATAATAATACTTTTTCCAATTAACAATATGAAGTACGTTGTTCTCATTCACCAGATAATCATTCATTCAAGAGTCACACATTTGGCTTTATAATTGAGTTTTCACAATTTTCATTGAAAAAATACAAGCGACAAAATATGATTTATATTTGCAAAATCATGGATCAAAAAAAACTTTGAAGCTTTAGGAGTCTTGGTAGGATTGGACACCACTGGTTAGGCTGACGAATAAATAAGGTGGAAAAGAAAGTAACGATTTCGTGTCAGGACAATAGAGAAGGGAAAGTGGTAAAAAAGGGACTTACATTACGTGAAACTTTAGTATATTAATTATAAAATTGTAGCTTTATTTTTTTATATTAATTTTAGTCACACCCGAATCTGACAAGGTAAATTCAAATCGCGGTGCTCGAGGCTATAAACCGTAAAGCAAGTATTAGAAATGTCAAGATAATTACAATGGTAAGCTCAAAATAAGTATTAGCATAACCTAATCACAACAATTTCATTTGATTATCCAATGGTCCCCTTGTTAGATTTTATCACCTTTTCCCATTTTTATTTTTCTTTTGATAATGGTTTTGAATCCATGATTATGATCGTGATGGTAAAGTGATATGGACTAAAATTTTTAGATTAAATAACTATTTTTGCTTTATACTTAATTTATCATCACTGGATTCCTCTATAACATTATGGCAGATCTTTGGCAAAATCGAAATATTTGCATAATTCCACTGTATGACCAAAGACCTTGTTGAACGTAAAGGTTCGATGAGTGTCTTTGCATCCAAAACTTCTTGCTTTATGAACTCATGTGGTATTCTTAATTGCTAAACAATTTCATTAGGTACAAAATTAGTACTCGTTCTTCTTCATTTTTGTTTTTTGGTCAATTTCAAAAAATAAAGAGTTATTATAAAAAAAGAAAAAAAATCTAAATTTAGGCTACCAGCTGAACTCAAGGTCACATATTGACCTTTACAACCTTCGTGATTTAGGCGAAACTGTTAGCTAAGCTAACTTAATTAATATCTAGAAAGCTTAACGAAACGTAAGAATCAACATTAATTAGCTTATAAGACTAGGAATTAAAGCCCAAAAGAAAAAATAAATTTAATTGCTTGAAATGAGAATGTCTATATAAATAATCCACCTTTTGATATCGTGTTTCAGAAATTTCACGCAACACAAGAAAAAAATTGCGATAGCTGCCTCAGTTTACCAAAACCCTAGAAGTGAAAATCTCTAAAACCAGCTAGATATTTAGAAACATTCCCAGACATAGACAACTGAAAGTGTGGTTAGGAAATAACCATGCCGAAGGGTGAGAGAAAGTGAAGCACCAAAATATAGTTCGGTGAATTAAAATTCCTGTTATACATGAAATTTAGAAAAAAACAAACCATAAACACATATCGATTTCTCCCTTCATCCAACAAGCCAGAAAATTTAGCCATGTCGAAGGGTGAGAGAAAGCGATACACCAAATGTTTAGAATATGTTGCTGCCTTTATTATGTTTCAGATCGCAATTTTATTGGTATTTGTACCTATCTTAATTATTCATATTAGAAGCCCTAAAGTTAGATTTAATTCAATTTCTGTTGATAATATCAATTCCAACATGACTACCAATTCTCCTATACTCAATATGAGATTAGTGATACAATTCACTATTAAGAACACAAATTTTGGTAATTTCAAGTACGATAATAGCACGCTTACTATCTCATATCGTGGAAAGCGAATTGGTGATGCAGTTATTCCTAAAGGACGCGCCAGGGCTAGAATGACCAAAAGATTCAATATCACTGTGGATATTAGTTCCGATAAATTCCAGGGCAATACGAATTTGTTTAAAGACATTAACTCTACTAGTGTATTGGCCCTTGGCAGCTATACAAAGTTGAGAGGAACGGTGAACTTAATGAAGTTGTTTAAGAGGAAAATGTCTGGTGAAATGAACTGCGCTTGGATGATCAATCTAGTTACACGATCTATAGAGAATTTGCAGTGCCGGTGACATATACCAATTCTCATATTTATCTGGTTTCAGGGTCATATTTTTGTTAATTTTTCCATTGTTGATCTCACAAATTTGTTTTCTGATTATCATAGCTTCCTTTTCCATGCACTATCCTACCATTTATTCTTGGATTATTATTATTATTATTATTATTATTATTTTTAATGACGGGGAACAATCTTGGAAGACTCACACCAGGGTCCAACCTCCAGGAGACATGATCTCGCCTAAAACAGTGTTATTCATGATAGTTTGATGCAAAATTTACCTACCATGACTAGCTAACTTGTAGGAGACTAGTTTCTTGGCCTATTCGAAACCCTGAAGTGATCAAGTTTTTTTGCTACTTACGTCCCAAATACTCCTTCACTAAACTAACACATTAAGGTTACTTGAATGACTATTCTTGTCTATAGAATAATTAATCCGTTACTTATATTCAAGTTCTTTATTACCATCGCTAAGTAATCGATCGAATTAAACTTAAAAATGAAAACTGATCTCTTCTAAGGATATAGCACTATTACGAAATTAAGATGACATAAATGACGCAATCAACAGTTACAAAAGCATAATATCCGCGAATTAATGCAAGAATGTGACAGCAGGCTATTGTCTTCTTATTATAATCAACATAATATGTGTACAAATGTTTGTTTAGATATTCTTAATATTTTAAAAAATTGCTGTTAGTGTTCTTTTCCAGATACTACTTATAACATTACATTTTCAATCAGTTAGGGTTGGGCTTCCACGTGGGCTTGTGTATGTATTTGTTTTCTTCTCTTTGGGCTGTAGTTTTTTGGCCCTTTTGTTGTATCTTTTTATGTTGTGTTAATACAAGTATCTTTCTGACAAGAAAAAAAAAAAAAAAAAAACTTATAAAATTACATAGTGTGTAACTTTAATTAAAGTTCAAAGATTTGTGTATCCAATTTGTGTTTTCCTGTTGGACATTAGTGTAAATCCCTTCTGTAGTTATATTGAGAAATTTGTTGTTTCTAAAATGTTGTTGGACGAGATATATTTTACACAACTCATTACAAAGTGCATTTTATGGATTTATATTTGAATTTTCTTAATAGATTACAAAATTAATTAGAAATGCGATGTAGTAAATATTTTGAGCTCGAACTCAGTCCTTGTTAAGAAATCAAGGCAGAAGAAACCAGGATTTAATCAAAATATTAAAATGGAAAGTTGAGCTTGAGTGTTATAAACAAAAACAAAATAAAACTCGAACTAAGTTGGAATAGATATATGGATTATATATGGGATAGCTTAATAGTGGACTACCCCTATGGATAGTTAGGGTTGAAATCCTAGGACGGGGTAAATGGGGGCGGGGAGTTAAAAGGAAAAAAAAAAAAGTTGGAATATATACATATCCACACGCTTGACTTCCGCTCAATTGGAGTATTTTCACCTTCGTAAATAGATTTAGATTCTGAAACTCCATTGTAGTAAAGTAATTATACAATTATGATAATATAACCTAAACTACTAAGTATAAAATTTAATATCTACGTTTATATTTTACCATATTGATATCTTTCAAGATGTTAGTAGACTATCTATAAATCCAGATGTGCTTAATTAGCCCATCTTCAAAGAATACGTGGATAAAAATAGGTGTCGTGCATTGTACAAGACACCTCATGCCAATATGCTTTCAAGTTTCTGTTCTTTCGGTTGTGCCTTATCCTTCATTTCCTTCTTGTTTTTCACAAGCCCTATTAAATATATAACACATAGGATTTGTGACAAGAAAACCCTTCATTTCCCTAACACGCAATAATATTCTAGACCCTTTCCTCTATATTTCTACCAAAAGAATTCCAATAACATTGACACCAACCGCAGGTTCAAAATTGACAGGTATCTGAACCGATTAATTTTTTGGTGTCTCAAAATATGGCTGCCGATAGCCATGTAAGAATCCATGACCGAATCGACGAAGAGTTGCCAACAATCAAACCAAACATTCACAAGCAGCCAAGAAACAACAAGTGTTTGGTGTACATCCTCGCTACAATCGTTATAGCGAGCATCGCAATGTTAATCGTCGGATTAACTTTGTTGCGATTTAATTATCCTGATGTCAAATTAAGTCGTGTTGTCGAGATAAAAAATCTCCAGTATGGCACGACACCGTCGTCACCTTCACTGAACATGATCATGGTTGCAGAATTAACGATTGATAACACAAACTATGGTCGGTTCAAGTTCCATAACAGCAACATGAGTGTGTTGTATGGAGATGTCACGGTTGGTTTTACGAATATTAATGGCGGGGTTGTCAAGGCTAGAGGTACAAAGCGAATAAATATTACAACAAAAGTGAGAGCAAATACAATATTTCTAGATTATCTCTTGTTATTTATTAATTTGTTTTTTGCAGTTTTATCGCATGATTTGTACAATAATTTTGTACAAAATGTTAATTTATGATGGGCTTTTGCTTTCCATTTTGGTAGAGATAAAAAGTTCATTGCGACCCCTTAACCGTTGGATGAAGTGGTCTATTAGACTTGTGGCTAAAGGCGTTGAGTTTGAATTTATTAACTTGAATCATGGGCTAGACTGCGCACCTACACCTTGAGATTAATTTGTAGCTTAAATTTAATATGATCTTAATATAAAGTGAGTTCCTCCATATTATCTTGGTTGCAGATCGTTGTGGTAACAAATTTTCACTTGAAATTCATACAATTTTCTCTCTATCAAATTTTATTTTCATCAAGGTGACAGGAATATGCATATGAATGATGCAACTTGCAAGGGTGACTAATGATTTGTTTGAGATATTAACATATTGTTTGAAATAAATAAATTTTATAAATTTTGCCAAATTCATTTGTAAATTTAACTTTTTGTATTTAGAAGCACCTTGTTAAGAAATTAAAAACTCAACATTTGCAAATTTTGGATATACTCAAGCATTATCCAAATCCTTACTCAAGAGGTGAAATTTGTAATTTTAAGCTACCAAATTAGTTGCTCAACTTTTAAAGACTAAACTTACCTCTAAGTTTTCTTTCCAAATTTACTACTCTTATTCTTTCATTCTCATTCCCTATGTACTTATTTTCATGTAGTCTCAACATACTTAGCCATATAAAATTACAAATTATTTATTCATGTTATCCATTTATCAATACTAATTAATTAAGTTTAATTTTAAAATTGATTAGTGCTATTGATGAAATATATATTACTGTCAAAGTTTTTAAAATAAAGTTTCAAGATATAGAGACAAAAAAGAAATACCTACAATAAATATATTTACAAATCACAAATCATCACGAAATTCATATATAAATCAAATGAATTCCACACTATAAGTACTTTCAAATGGTCTATTGGTTCATGACTCAATATTAGGTTTCGTTTGTTTGCCGTAAAATATTTTTCTAATTTTTCGGTGTTTGGTAGCATTAACATATTGGTCATCCGTAAAATATTTTTCGGTCAAAAGAAAATGATTAGTTAAAAGAGTAAAAAATATTTTTATGTCCTTTAGGAAAAGAAAATATTTTTCACTAATTTTACTCCACCTTCACCCACCACCCCACCCCACCCCACTTAATTCACATTTTCATTAATTATTATTAAATAAAAATTAATTAATTTAATAATAAAAATTGATTAATATGACTAATTAATTAATGAAACTAATAATTAATAAAATTATATTTAATAAATCGATATTAATAAAATTAATTAATAATAATGAATTAACTAATTGATCAATTAACTAATTGATCAATTATTTAATTTAAGACTCTTTATTCATTTATTAGCTATTAATTAATTATTTAACTAACTTAGTTTTAAATTAATAATTTTATAAATTAATAATAATTAATTTAATAATTATTATTAATTTATAAAATTATCAATTAAATAATTTTAGTTTATAAAATTATTAATTAATTAATTAATTATGTTTTAATAAAAAAATATTTATTTATTTATTTATTATGTCTTAATTAAAATTTTTAACTTAATTTTATTTTTTTAATAAATTAATTAATTAATAGTGATTAATTATTAATCAATTTTTCACTATTATATCCAAACACGAGAAAATATTTTTTGGTGTGTCTACCAAATATTAGAACATATTCTGTTTTCAGAAAAGTATTCTTTCTAAAAACTTTTTTTACCAATAAATTATTTTACGGCAAACAAACGGAGCCAAAGTATGATAAGAAGTGTGATGTCATAGGTGTTGAACATTTCAAGACAAATATCCAAACGTATGCAGAGTACTCCAAATTTATTGTCTAGGAGGCCAAGAGTTGATAAAACTCACGGACTGAAGAGCGACTTCAAAAGTAGAGAACTTTTCAGCGCATCGTGATAATAGGAAAAGAAATTCTGACAAAATAACATCTAATTATCAAATTATTAATGAACTTGGACTTCGTTTGACACGTATCCTTTCACTTTCTGAAGGTCTCAAATATCACCGTATTTCATTTCAAAAATGAGATCAGTTCAAAAATTATGCATTTTAGAATAATGTTTTACATTATCATTTGGATCTGGGTGATGCTTCATCTTTTTTATGTATATTAAGAATTTATGCAGTGTAATAATTTCACATTGATTGTATATGATGTCATAAGCTATTGATTAATTATCATGTAGAATATCTAAGTTGATACATGCATGTCTATGACCATATCTATGTATGTATATATATCAACCTCACAAAGATGCAAATTAATTAATGCATTATTTTCATTTTTAGAATTTGAATTGAATTTCTTGATTGCATATTTTCATAATAAGCTGCTGCAGCCTGTTGATGGAAGAAATTCATCATATGCTTGAAAAGGAGGACCCAAGTCCACAGATAATAGAGATTGTAAAGGAAATGGAAAAGGAAAAAACAAATTCTTCTTTTGATTATTCTCACTTCTTAGTCCAAAACGTAAATTAGGCATGGCAGGCATCGAAACTTGCAGTCAAATATTAATCAGGTACAACATATTCCAATAATAAATAGTAATCTTGAGTTGCCATATAAATAAAAAAATTGACATTCAATACAAGAATTTTTACCATGCATTGTAGGGGTAAGCATCGCCCAAGTGCCATAACGTATTACTCTCCATTAGTAAGTTTGCTTGCAAAGACGAATTTAGGATTTTTGTGCACGATAAAAATACACAATTTAACACTCATATATATATATAAATTTTTTCAGTATGATTTAAATTGATTTTTCAACTTAAAAATATCTTAAAATATGCACGTTTCCAAAAATATAGCATAACTCATTCTTTAATAATTTCACTCTTAAAGTCAATGAGTTGTAATCCCTGCTAGCCCGTAATTAAATATATCCGCCAATGTTTGCCTGGAGTGTGGGATCCGGTCGCAACTCATCAGTTAAATTCGTAAGTATTCTTTCTTCTAGTTAATTCTAACCCCTTAGTTCTTTGAATTTTTCAAAGTCGTGAAACAGCAAATCAGACACTTGAAGAGTCTTATTTAGTCAGCTAAGTAAATATCGCTATGTCAGAGGAGAATAAAGTATATATCTTCCGTGTGAAGACTGATTCCTATGTTGCAGCACGCCATACCATTAAAAAAATAAATATCCGAGTAAATAAAATTTAGATCTATTAACACATGGTATCTGCTGGACATTTTTTAATTCAAAACATAATATATTCCATATCTAAATAATGTCTTGTCATTTATTAAAGAAGTTTCATCCCTTGAAATAAGTATTTTGCTACACCAGAGAACATAAGAACAACAATATATTTATATGTCAGGTTTGAATATATTTTATATTTTGAAGTCGTGATATAAATTTATAATTTTTTGATTACAATAAGTTTTAAACTGATCATTCCACTTTAATTTAGAGTGTATACATTGAACATTTCTGCATTTCTTTCACGTAGTTAAGATTTCCAGTCATTCTCAGAGTTTGATTTGCCACGCAAACAAGTTGAATATTAATGTGACATTAACTAATGTAACGAACAATTCAATCATTCGTTTACGAAAAGTATGGAAGCTTCTTTAACATAATGACATATTAATATTCATACATGATACATGTGACTCGTCAATTTCCTTCGGACGAATATCTGCAGACATCATTAGAAGTCAAAATTCAAACCGCGCATACGCGTCTACGACACCACAAAGGGTCAAGACCCTCATGATCTTTTCTGCTTATATATTTAACCTCTGAGAATAATAACTAAACATAGAATCATAAACCAGTTCTTACTAATCTCCACATCAATTTGAGCCATGGCAGCTGAAAAAGAGCAAGTGAGACCTTTAGCCCCGGCAGCATCTCGAAGGGTCAGCACAGATGATGATCAAGAAAACGCGTTGCCCAGAGAGTTAAACGTTAATAAGAATCGACGCCGGAGACGATACATCAAGTGTTGTGGCTGCATATGCGCGACGATTCTAATACTAGTAGTGATCATAATCGTTCTCGCATTCACTGTTTTTCGTGTCAAAGACCCAACGATAAGATTGAATTCTATAACAATCGATGGGTGGTCTAATGTTGTCTGGACAAATCTTCAACCGGGCATGAATTTGACAGTCATAGCAGATATGTCAGTGAAAAATCCTAATGCAGCCTCGTTCAAATTCAAGAACGCCACAACTAGCCTATCGTACGATCAAATTGTGATTGGTGAGGTTAGGACACCAGAGGGCAACGCCAGAGCTAGACGAACACTGAGATTGAATGCTACGATTGATGCCATGCTTGACAAGATCATAGGCGTGCCGAGGTTGGCAAATGATTTACGTTTAGGAAAATTGCCGGTGAGTACATTCACAAGAATCAGTGGTAAGGTTAGTGTTTTGAAGATTGTCAAGAAAAGTGTTGGTGTGAGAGCGAGTTGCACCGCGTCGCTCAATATAAATACCCAGCAGATTGAAGATCTGAGTTGCGATAACAAAATTTCTCTATAGATTGAAGTTTTCTTTTCTCTTAAATTTTTAGCTCAAGATTTGATGTAAGGTATACTATGTTAAGAATAATGTTCGCATGTATAGTTATTTTGTAGCTTTACATTACTTATTAATTGATCTTCAATTCTTAATTGCTTTTTTTTTTTTTTTTTTTTCATTTTGAAGTATGCGAAGACGTGTTACATAATGGGCAAATTTCACAAATAGTCTCTAATGTTAACACTTGTTTTCAATTTTATTTTCATTGTTTAAAAAATAACGCCCTTAGCCACGAGGGCTTTGGTCCGGTTGTATGTATCTTGCTATATATGCGAGATGTTGTGAGTTCGTTTTTGGTTGGTTATATCATATGTTGTATAACCTTAGACCTCCCTTGTATCAACAAAAAAAAAAATGATGCACTTAGTCTAAAATTGCAAAAAAATTCAGTTTAGTCCTCAATGTTTTTAAAATTTTTAATTTCATCCTCATTATTTCAAAAGTAACGTGCTTAGTCCCGAAATTTACAAAAAGTTTCAGTTAATTTCCAACCGTGAGATTTCAATTGTGACAAGTATAGGAAACTTTTGGGAATAAATTAGAAATAAAAATAAAAATATTGTGGACTAAATTGAGAGTTTTTACAAACTTTGGAAACTAAGTGTGTCATCTTGAAATAATAGGGATGAAATTAGTTTAAAAAAATATAAATATTAGAAACTAAACGCGTAACTTTTAAAACTATGAAAATAAAATTGAAAAAAGTGTGACATTGAGAACTATTTATAAAATTTCTCCTTACATAATTATCATTCTAAAAAATATTTCGCGTTTTTTTTAAAATCTTTTTTCAAAATTAGGAAAAAATGAGTTGGAAGAGCAACTATAGTGTGTGTCCCAATAAGTTCTTAATTCCGACAAATTTTTTTTAAAAAAAATTAAGTTCTTAATTGCTTTAGATTTTACAACGAAGAACTTTAATTTGATTTATTGAGTAATTGTTAGCATCTAACAACATTAATAAATAGACTGAAAATAAGGCGGTATTGACTGCAATCTCACAGTAGATGAGTTCATGCAATTGCCAATATTCGAGATCAAGAATATGGTACAAGGGATGTTCTAATTTCTCATTCAAGCTAATTAGACGCAGTGTCAACACTGTAGCAGATTGGATGACAAAAGAGGTTACTGCTGGTCGTGTTATATTTTTGTGTTTTGAAGTTATTCCTTTCAAGTTTTATCAGTTGTTATTTGCAAATATCTTGAACTGTGTAATTCCCCTTGTCGGGGTTGGATAAGGTTTAATATGAAAAAATTAATGGTAAAGTTCGGGTAAAAGAAAGTCACGTACCCTTAGTCTTTTAACCAAAAATAGAAAT
Organism: Ehretia macrophylla; assembly: GCA_037974665.1. NCBI lineage: Eukaryota > Viridiplantae > Streptophyta > Magnoliopsida > Boraginales > Ehretiaceae > Ehretia > Ehretia macrophylla. Next base: position 32,950,253 of record CM075773.1, on the reverse strand, counting down.
AAAAGAATTAACTGTATCACAAGTTACAAAATTAAAAGATTCAATAATATTTTTAAAGATCTTTGTCAAACACGACAAAGATTATGGATTAATTAGGGTACTAACCCAATAATTAATACCCAACAAGTTTTGCAACTCTTGAGGAACATTAAGTCTCAGGTAGTAATTGGTATACTGGAATGATATTTCCAACTCTTTTCGATTCTCATACTTGGTATGAATGAATGAACTTGGGAATCTCATTTCCAAGGTAATTCTATTTTCGCGTATATGAGGATAGCCATTGCAGAGCAAATACATGAGAATGGGTCATTCCCATGTGTTTGGAAATGAACTTGACTACCATACCCCCATATTTCTATAATAATAACAAAAATAACAATAATAATAATTAAGAAATATAATAATAATAATAATAATTATTATTATTATTATTATTATAAAATATTTTTTATAATAATAATAATAATAATAATAATATTATTATAAAAATAATAATAAAAGCAAAAATTAAAAATAAAAGTAATAATAATAATAATAATTATTATTATTATTATTATTATTATAATTATTATTATTATTATTATTATTATTATTATTATTATTATTATTATTATATTTGGTATTATTACTATTATTTCAATCAATATTATTATTATTCTATTATTTTAATTTTATTGATTATTATTATTATTATTATTATATTAGTATTATTTGTTTTTGTTATTATTTTTTTTATTTTGTTATTATTATTATTATTATTATTATTGTTTATTGTTGTTTTTTTTTTTTTTTTTTTTAAGGAAAGATGGGTGATACCCTCTGAGAATTTATTAATACTAAAAAGAAAGTTACAAAATTGAAGGGGAACATAATGCCTAATCTTCGTGGAAGGATGGGAGACTTACCTATTCCATCGTCTTTCTACTCTAAAAAGAGTACAGACACTCCTTTTTACAAGATCCTATGAAATAAAACTAAAATTAAATCTGATAATCCTAAATCAGAATCGAAAACAAGGGAATCCATATTTATCTAGCTTAATCATTCCATGAAGATCTCTGTAGTCCTTCGTATCTTGAAGAGTTACAGCATCCATTGTCGTAGCTCCCAAGTTGGCTAAAAAATCAGCCGATTGGTTTCCTTCACGAAAGATATGCGTGAGTTTCCCATTTCAAGCCTTCAAGTATCTTCTCGCTCTCCTTAGCTCGTGAGTAATGTTCCAAGATCCCTGTTTATCACTACACACAAGCTGTACTGCACTAAAAGAATCCATTTCTGCCCAAACATTGCAAAACCCAAATCCAAGCATAATCTAAGGCCAAAATTTAATGCATGAAGTTCAGCTTTTATCGCAGATTGAGTATCAAAAGCACAGAAAAAACATTTTAACATGTCACCCTTATTGTCTCTAATGATACCTCCTCCTCCTGCTAGCTTTGCTTGGCTATAAACACTCCCATCCACGTTAAGCTTCACGTAATCATTGGGAGGTTTCAGCCACCTAACAACCTTAATATCTTTTCTTTTCTTTCCAGAAACAGAACAATTAAAGTATTTGGCAAATGAAATATCACCCTTTCATTGCTTCCTTTTTATAAGGTCAGCTTGATTTAATTGATGCACAAGATTGCACACTTTCCAAATAATTCTCTGACCACACATCTTTATGTTAAGATGTTTAGCAGCATTTCTTGCTTCCCAAAGGAACCACATTATGAATAAAGGAATCATAATTCTCACATGACCTTTACAAATGAAATCACCATAAAAAAACCAAGAAGAAAACCAATGATAAATTTCAGAAGAGAGAGGAGTTTTGACTCCAAACAAAGTAGCAAAGTAAATCCACACTTCTTTGGCAATCTTACCAGTTAAGAGGCAATGTTGCAAGGATTCAACATCTTCACAACATTGACATTTAGAAGCGACTTGAATACCTTTGTTTTGCAATCTATCATCAGTAATCATCCATTTCATGATAGTCCTCCAAGCAAACATAGAAATTTTGGATGGCATTGCTTTATCCCAAATTTTTCCAAATATGAGCCTTCTAGCACCTGCAACTCTGCAGACTTCCCAAGCAGATTTAAGACTGAAATCACCATTGTTAGTCAAAGTCCACAAAGGAACATCATTTAATCTTCTGTCAAATTGTATATTCTTAATGTTTTCAAAAAAATAGCTTGGCAGAATGTTGCACAGTCTCTTACTCTGCCAATTCTCATTCTCAAAGAAATCCTGAACTTGATAACCTGAATGATTTTGATTAGGAAACAAAGTTTGGAAAGATTTATCGCCTATCCAGGTATCCTTCCAGAAATTAATATTACATTTCCCAAGTTTCCATCTCACATAAGATTCACATTCTTCAGCTATAGCTTTCATTCGTTTCCAGGTTTTAGAGTCTATGGCTCTAACTTGAACATCCAAAGGATGTTTACCTTTACAATAGCATTTAGACATATAAACAGCCTACAAGCAGTTTGAACTTTGAAATTTCCACCAAAGTTTAAAGGACATGGCTTTAATAATGTCAAGGAAGTGTCTAAATCCCAAACCTCCTTCCTCTTTTGACTTACACACCTCCTCCCAAGAACACCAATGAATTATTTTCACAGAATTGGTTGAGCCCCACAAAAACTGATTAAACAGCCTACCCAGTTTAAACCAAACTAGTTTAGGAGGCTTCATAACTTGCAGCAAATACATAGGAATAGAAGTTAATGAACTATGAAGAAAAGCAATTTTACCTCCTGCAGAAAGCATCTTATTTTTCCATCCAGTTATCCTGTTTTTAACTTTCTGAATTAGATCTTCAAACAAGATGGTCTTTTTCCTTCATTTGTAGAGTGGAACTCCCAAATATGTAGTTGGAAATTGCTGCCTTCTGAAACCAGTAACTTCAGATATGATATTAGCTCTAGTAACAGGAGTGAGCAAAGGCAGAAAATAACCACTCTTTGAATGGTTAACTTTTTGCCTAGAAATTTTTTCATAAACATCAAGAAACTTCATCACTCTAGACAAACAATTTTTACTTCCATTGGTGAAGATAGCAATATCATCAGCAAAAGCAAGATGATATATATATATATATATATATATATATATATATATATATATATATATATATATATATATAGAAGAACTAGTGTTAAATCTCATAGATGGATAAGATCTAAAGAGATGAGAGAGGCCTCTAGACAAAAAATCTGCAGCAATAATGAACAAAGAATGAGATATTGGATCTCCTTGTCTGAGTCCCCTTCCAGATTTGAAGAAACCACAGCTTTCCCCATTCACCAGTAAAGAGAACCAACAGTTAGATATACAATTTTTGATCTTTGTAATCCAGTCACCATTAAAGCCAAATGATTCAAGCATAAAATAAATGAAATTCCAGTTGAGCCTATCATATGCTTTCATCATATCAAGTTTCAACATAATGTTACCTCACCTTGTTTTGTGTTCCAATTTGTGCACAAGCTCCTGGGCCAACAGAATATTGTCTTCAATATGTCTTCCAGGAACAAACCTACTATGTTGCTCAGATATCACCTTTGGAAGAATTTTAGCTAATCTGCCATTCAACAGTTTAGTTAGAATTTTATTTAAAACACTACATAAGCTAATAGGCTTGAACTCAGTCCATTTTTTAGGAGCTGAGGTTTTTGGGATGATGGCAATCGAAGTAGCAGTGATTCCCTTGGGAATTTCTGAACCAGAAAAGAAATCAAGGACTGCCTCGTGAAGGTCATTAGGAATGATATCCCAACAATCTTGATAAAAGACTGCTGAAAAGCCATCTGGCCCTACTGCACTGTTTCCATCAATTGAAAAAACCACATCTTTGATTTCCTCCAAAGTTGGAGGATCATTAAGCATTTTGTTGTCTTCCTCTATCACCAGTTTAGGAATGAAATCAATATGAGAAGGAAGCAGACAAGAATGATCCTCTTTAAGCAGATTGTTAAAAAAATTTATAGCATCTTCTTTAATATCCTGAATCTGGTCAATTGTATCACCGTTATCTTTATCAATGCTCCAAATAAAGTTTCTTATTTGTCTTTTCTTTACCAACATATGAAATTTTTTTGTGTTGGTATCACCTTCCTTAAGCCAATTAATGCCAGCTTTTTGTTGCCAATAACATTCTTCAATGGCTAATCTTTTGTTTAACAATGCCTCAGCTTTTTGCAAGTTTTCTCTATTAACAGGAGTTGGGTTAATCATAAACAACTCTTCTTTATCCTTTGCCTCTCGTTCAGCCTCTTTAACAACTTGGAAGATATCCCCAAAATGATTTTTATTTCACACTTTAAGAGCAGCCTTAACTCTCTTTTGCTTAATCCAGAATTTCCACATCCCCCTGCTATAAGAATCTATTTTCCAATTCTCCTTAACTATTTGTTTAAACTCTTGATGTTTTTAGTCCAAGCATTAATAAATCTAAAAGAGGAAGGACCACTAGTAGCTTTTTGAGCACAAGATAAAAGTAAAGGACAATGATCAGATCCATCACAGGCAAGTGAGATACCTTTGTAACTTCAAATTTGTCCAACCAATCTTGATTAATACAAATCTTGCCTAATCTTTGCATCATATTACCTCTCATCCAGGTGTATTGTTGTCCCTCAAAACCTGCATCCATCAAACCACACTCCAAAAGGCAGTTAGCAAAGTCCTCAATCGCACCCAAACTAAGATCCACCCCATTCTTTCTTTCATTGACAGAAATGAGAGTATTAAATTCTCCTCCAATCCACCATGCCCCATTCACATTTTTAGAAACTTGGCAAAGTTCTTCCCAAAGGGAAGCTCTACCAGGTCTAGTAGTTTTAGCATAAACAAAGGAAGAAATCACAGAAAAAGGCAAAAAGGGAAAGGATAGTTCAACAGTAACACATTGATAGTGGTCTCTTTGGATCTTGCAGTCCAATTGATTTGCCCAAAAAAGCCAAACTTTATTCGAACTATTACCAAAAGACTTGAAGTTCCCCAACTTTTTAGAAAATTTTCTCAGATTATCAATCTTAACCATAGGCTCCAGAATGGCAATAACATGTGGTTTGTGAGTTTTAATTAGAAATTTAAGCCTTCTGAAACTCTTTTTACCAGCTATCCCTCTAATATTCCAGATTTAAAACTTAATCATTGAGATTTAGAGAAGATAGAACCTGTGGAAGTTTTACTTCTAGTTTGACGAGGGTTGCCAATTGTCTTCCTTTTGGGCCTTTTCTTTCGTATTTTTCGACAACCAGCTGAGGATATATTTTCCAAAGATTTGCTCCTGGTGAGATTTTTGGGATGAAAACCCAGATCCTCTGAATCTGAGTTACTCTCAAAATCAGAAAGAACCTCCCCACTAGCTTGAATTATCCACAAAGGCTCTTTCACTGGTTTCTTCTGGATGATTTCATCTTCATTTTCTATTGACAATTGGACATATAAAATAGGGGATTGGATATTAGCCCCCTCTTCCAATTCATCTACAGGCTTATCATCATGACACTTTCCCAAGCCTAAATGATTTCTTATATCTGTGTTAGCTGTATCAAGGAACTCCTTATGTTGTTCATTAGACTGAATAAGGATATTTGCCCTTCTTCATGACACTTTTCACAGGGTAAATGCATGTTAGTAAAAGTGATACCATCTAGCTTATCACTTTCTTTGTTTTTTTTCTAGAGCTTGAAAAGAATTTGAGCATGGTAAGCAATCTTCTCATTTTCCTTCATTCTTTCTACTAGTTTCTCCTTTCTCCCAAGTGTTGTCAGGTAGATCTTTAGAGATATCATTTCTAGGAAGAGATAAAATTCCAGAGTTCCCCTCCATAGGTCTTCCTGCTACAATTTCTATTTTGCCTTCCACTTCTGACTGAACAACCTTTTTCTCGTTCTTTTTTACAGCCCAAACCTTTTTTGTCCCTCTAGTGAGGTACATATCCTTAGAAGCCTTCTCAGTAACATGATCCCCTCCAATCTTCCCTTCATTTGTTTTGATCTGAGAGCCCTTCCCTGGTAATATACATTCTGAAATATCATGACCCAGATGAGAACAATTCATACAATATTTTGGAATCATTTCAAAGATTAACTTCTGCCAAAATCCACCTACATTACAACCCGTTTTCCTATCCTTGAATTGAATCCAAGTATGCTTTGGTGGTGTTCTTAAACAATCAAACTCTATGCAGACCCTTGCCATAGATGGTCTAGTACCATTAGTAGTGGCTTCATCCATCTGGGGGGGGTTCCTTATTGGAGAAATTAAATTCATAATAGCTGACTTCTCATATAAGTGCACTGAAAGATGAAGTATAGAAACCCATACTGGAACAATAGAAGATTCCTTATTCGGAGAAAATTCCGGCGACTGTTTGAATGTTCGCATTTTCTGACCCGCAATAAACCATTCCTCTCTCACCCATAGTCTTTTGAAATCCATTTCATTACTCAATTTAATCAACACATGCTTATAGTCCATCCATAAAACTTCATAGTTACCAAACAATTTTAGATTTGCAATGACTTTCCAGATCTGTGATAAAGAAGGCTTTTTTAGAAACTTACCAACTAAGGAGAATTTATGAATTTCTTGATTGCATATTTTCATAATAAGCTGTTGCAGCCTGTTGATGGAAGACATTCATCATATGCTTGAAAAGGAGTACCCAAGTCCATAGAGAATAGAGATTGTAAAGAAATGGAAAACGAAAAAACAAATTCTTCTTTTGATTATTCTCACTTCTTAGTCCAAAACGTGAATTAGGCATGGCAGGCATCAAAACTTGCAGTCAAATATTAATCAGGTACAACATATTCCAATAATAAATAGTAATCTTGAGTTGCCATATAAATAAAAAAAAGTTGACATTCAATACAAGAATTTTTACCATGCACTGTAGGGATAAGCATCACCCAAGTGCCATAACGTATTACTCTCCATTTGTAGGTTTGCTTGCAAGGACGAATTTAGGATTTTTATGCACGATAAAAATACACAATTTAACACTCATATATATATATATATATATATATATTTCAGTAGGATTTAAATTGATTTTTTAATTTAAAAATATCTTAAAACATGCATGTTTTCAAAAATACAACACAACTCATTCTTTAATAATTTCACTCTTAAAATTAGTGAGTTGTAATCTCTGCTAGCCCATAATTAAATATATATTAAAATGGCTTTTCGGATCTGTGATAAAGAAGGCTTTTTCATAAACTTACCAACTAAGGAGAATTAATGCATCGCCGCTAATTCCTCTAATTCATCACAGAAGAAGAAAACTGACGCTGGGCTGTTTGCATAGCTCTCTGGTGCCTTCCGTTGAACAATCGACTTCGAGGAGCCTTGAAGAATCGATTGAACGGACTTGTTCCAAGCCCTAGGTAAACAAGGAGGGTTGTTAGCTTCCTTGACTGATTCTGGGTTGTAGATTTCTTTGATCGACGGAAAATCGGAGATGGCGACATGGTTATTTGTTGATGATTTTGCAATCGAAGACTAAGGTTTATGTTTGAAGAGATCGGCATTGGGATTTGGCTGTTCAGATGATAATGGGTTGTTATGGTTAGTTGTGGTGTGCCTAGATAAGGTGTGGTGAGGTATGGTGTGTAAGAATATAACCAATTTCCCAGAAATGTCTTAACAACAATCAAGTAGAAAGACAACACTACTCGTTATAACAATTCAATATAACACTTACAAGATAATTGTCCCACCGTGCGCTCTCAAGATTAGAGCTTCAATGGCTTCTGGACTTACAAGGAGAATACAAGAAAGAAAGACTAACTTAAGATTGTGTTTGGAGTTGTGTTGTGGATGAAAATGATGAACTAATGCATGCCTATTTATAGAATTCAGCTAGCCCGCCACAGGAGACTTTCCTATCAAACATTTCAATCTTGGTTGGCTTTACCAACCATGTTCAAAGTATTAGCCTCCCATATTTATCACATGGGTGGCTACAATTAACCACATGGGTAGCTAGCATCCAAGTCAACTTCTAGGAAGTTTCCTTTGGTCAAATTGGCTAACTTTAGCATTGTATCATCCCGACGTCATCTTAGGTAATTCCAAATTCCCGAACTTCTTTCTTGTAGCCATCGCGATCTCTTTTGACCTCATCGACGTTTAAGTCGGAATCATTAATTTATGCTACCATATAATTAACGATACTTACTATGAAGAGGTGGATATTGACATATATCAACACCCCCCCTCAATGTTCACCTCATGTTGACTAAGCTATTGGGCCAACACCCAATGTTTGAAGATGTTTGCTCAATTGGATGCTCCCTAACGCTTTAGTGAAGATATCTGCACAATTATCTTCTGTAGGGCAGTACTCCATGTAGATTTTACCTTCCTCGATCAGTTCCCTCACATAGTGATACTGAATCTCTATGTGTTTTGTTCTAGCATGAAATACCGGATTCTTTGACATGGCTATACAACTCTGACTGTCACATTTCAACATTGTTGCTTCCTCTATTGGAATGCCAATATCAGTCATGATGCGTCGTAGCCAAACAGCTTCACAGGATGCTACACAAGCAGCCTTATATTCTGGCTCCGTTGATGAAAGTGCAATGGTGGATTGCTTCTTACTAGCCCATGAGATGACTCCACCACCGAATGTGAATACGTAACCTGTAACAGATTTTCTTGAGTCAATATCACCAGCCCAGTCTGAGTCACAGTACCCAGATAAAGTATCTCCAGACTTGTATGATATCACATACTCCAACGTGCCTTTGAGATATTTGAGGATCCGCATCCCTGCTTGCCAGTGACTTTGTTTCGGTTTATTTGAAAACCGACTGAGAACTCCCACAGCATAACTAATATCAGGTCTTGTGTTACAAAGGAATATTAAACTTCCCACCAACCTTCTGTAGAGCTTGTTATCAACTTGTTCTAAAGGATCGTCAATTGATAACTTTGTATTCACTTCCATCGGGGTGACAACTGGTTTGCACTCGGACATACCAAATGCAGTCAGAAGCTCACGAACATATCGTTGCTGCGAGATGAAGATAGTATGAGGTTTTTGCCATACCTCGATTCCCAAGCAATAATGAAGAAGGCCAAGATTTGTCATTTCAAATTCTTGGCTCAACCATTCTTGCGTCTTCCGAATATTATCTTCATGGTCACTTGTGATTACAAGATCATCCACATATAGGACTACAATTACCTTCTTTCCTTGTTCACTTAGAACATACAAGTTGGCATCTGATTTGCTTCTACAGAAACCATGTTGCAAGAAAAAAGAGTCTATACGTTTGTACCAAGCTCGTGGTGCTTGTTTTAACCCATATAAAGCCTTTTTCAATTTGCAGACTTTTTCTTCTTCACTTGGTATTTGGAAGCCAGGGGGTTGTGCAACGTAGACTTCTTCTTCAAGTTGCCCATTAAGAAAAGCTGACTTGACATCCATTTGATGTACACTCCATTCATAATGCGCGGCAGCTGCAACAACTAGCCTCATTGTTGACATTTTTGCTGTTGGAGCAAAGGTTTCATATACATCGAAACCTTCGACTTGCGAAAATCCTTGTGCTACAAGGCATGTCTTGTATTTTTCTAGACTTCCATCTGCCTTGTACTTCACTTTTCAGATCTATTTAGTGCCGATAATTTTTCTGTTCGGTGGCTTTTCAACGATCTCCCAAGTATCATTTTTCATGATACTATCATACTCGGCTTGCATAGCTGCTCTCCAATTTGGATCTGACATGGCTTCCTCCACAGTTACCGGTTCTTTTACCGTCTTGATGATTTGGGTCATCAAAGTCATGTTTACTAGTTGTTGTCCTGATCTGTTCTGCTCCTCTATTCTCTTTGATCATCTTAGTCCATCAGGATGTGGACTATCATCAGTAATTCCTGGATTTCTTCCATCAAAGAGCTGTTGGAACCACTTCGGTTGTGGCTTCCTTGTGGGCACAACAGGTTGGTCTTCAGTCTCCTCATCATTAGGGACTTCTTCATTGTTCAACGGTCGTTGTTCAGGTACTTGGTGGATTACTTCATCGGTTGATGACGAAATGGCAGGACCGCTATCCTCCATTGAGTATGGTCGCTCATTAAACACCACATCTCGGCTTATGATCACCTTCTTGGCCTCTACATCATAGAGTCTGTATGCTTTAGACTCTTCACTATATCCCAAGAAAATGCCCTTCTTGCTCTTGTCATCCAATTTCTTTCTATTTTCATTTGGGACGTGTACAAAACACTCACATCTAAATTTTCTTAAATGAGACATAGAAGGTTTCGTACCATAATAAGCCTCATTAGGAGTCTTATCGTTGAGTGCCCTAGTTGAGCACCGATTGAGGATGTATACTGCTATGTTGACTGCTTCAGCCCAGAATGTGTCAGGTAGGCCAGCACCTTTCAACATGCATCGAGCCATTTCTACAATTGTTCGATTTCTTCGTTCCACAACTCCATTTTGTTGTGGTGTGTATGGAGCAGTCAATTGGCGCTTAATCCCAAGCTTGTTGTAGTAGTTGGTGAACTCTGTAGAACAGAATTCCCCCCTACGATCGGTACGAAGTGTCTTCAACTGAGTTGTGTTCTCATTTGTCATAAGTTTGTGCCACACTTTAAACTTTTCAAGAGTATCAGCCTTGTCCCGAAGGAAGTACACCCACATCTTCCTACTATAATCGTCGACTAACAGCATAAAGTAGGAAGATCCTCCCAATGCCGTCGTAGTCATTTTTCCGCAGAGGTCAGCATGTACCAACTCTAGAGGAGCCTTTGATCGGTTATGACTCTCTTTGGGAAATGACTGTCTATATTGCTTGCCCAGCATACAAGCTTTACATGGTCCTTCAATTTCTTCAATTGAAGGCAAATCGGCTACCATCTTCTTCTTTTGCATTTCCTTTAACACAGGATAGGAAATGTGCTCGAACCTTTCATGCCAAAGTTGACTTGTTTTGGCATCCACGACAGCAGAAAGAGAGCTGATTTCGTAAAGATTATTTTTGCGAATACCTTTACTTACGATATTTTGATCCTTGTCAAGAATCAAAGCTTCTGTCTTCTTGAACCGCACTTCTAGATCATTATCTGTAATAGCAGCTACATATAGCAAATTTCTGGTGATCTGGGGTACAAAGAGTACGTTGGACAGCTTCTTGCTTCCTCCATCTTTAGACACGAGCGAGATGGTTCCAGTGCCCTCAACGGGACACCTAGCATTATTCCCGATGATAACATTCATTGGTTCTTGTAGAGGTTTTATGGAGTCATATAACTCCTTCTTGCTGGTCATGTGTCGGGAAGCTCCACTATCTAACACCCATGCACTTGTTTGATGTACATGTGCGCTAGTACACGTTTCCTCCGATACATCTGTTACAGTAAACAGATGCACTTCCGTTTCAGCCGTATTGGCGGATTCTTTATTTCTCCAATTTGGCTTTAAAGTTCCGTTCTTCTCGTCATGGATTCGTTTCCTGCAATCTTTGACAGCATGACCTTTCTTATTGCAGTAGTAGCACGATCCAGAAAACGTCTTCTTCTTTGCTTTCTTCTTTTCTTCTTGGTTACTCCTCGCCTTGGCTGTAAAGGCAGAGTCAAGTTGATTTTCTCTGCTCCTCAGCCTCATCTCCTCCTCCATCAACATGGCAGTGAATTCTTCAAACGTCAAAGGAGGAATGCGAACTTTTGTATTGAGTGCTGTCACAAGGCCGTCAAATTTTGGAGGCAACACTCTAATGCACCTTTGAGCTAGTTCCTCGGTTGATTTGGCAATACCAACTACAGCCATTTGATCACGTAGGTTTTTCATCCTACTGATAAATGACTCAGCTGCTTCATCTTCACTTAATCTCTCAGCAGCTAACTGATTCTCCAAGTTCTGAATGCGAGTCTGGTTCCTTGTTTCATACTGATTTCTCAGTATGTTCCAAGCTTCAGTTGCCTTGGTTGTGTGTTGAATTAGAGTAAGGACGGAATCTTGAACACTTGTTACAATTGCACAAAGTGCATCAGCATTTCGTCTCCTCGATTCTTTAACAAGCTGAGGATCTGGAGGTGTGACATTTTTTGTGTCATCTTCAGCACGGACTGCAACTGGTTCTGCATCTGTGCCTAACACTGTATCAAGGAGTTCGTAGGAGTCCAGAACTGTAGTGATTTTGAACTTCCACAAAAGATAGTTCGTGCCATCAAGCTTTCCTTCTGTGAAGGTAGGGGGACGGATACGAATTGTCGGTACTAAACCGGAACTAGAACTGGTAGAAGAAGAACTAGCATCTTGAGTATTCATAGTTGTTGAGCATTACTAGATAAGATTGTTGTTAAGAGCCCCTTAAGCTCTGATACCATGTAAGAATATAACCAATTTCCCAGAAACGTCTTAACAACAATCAAGTAGAAAGACAACACTACTCGTTATAACAATTCAATATAACACTTACAAGATAATTGTCCCACCGTGCGCTCTCAAGATTAGAGCTTCAATGGCTTCTGGACTTACAAGGAGAATACAAGAAAGAAAGACTAACTTAGGATTATGTTTGGAGTTGTGTTGTGGATGAAAATGATGAACTAATACATGCCTATTTATAGAATTCAGCTAGCCCGCCACAGGAGACTTTCCTATCAAACATTTCAATCTTGGTTGGCTTTACCAACCATGTTCAAAGTATTAGTCACCCATATTTATCACATGGGTGGCTACAATTAACCACATGGGTGGCTAGCATCCAAGTCAACTTCTAGGAAGTTTCCTTTGGTCAAATTGACTAACTTTAGCATTGTATCATCCCAACGTCATCTTAGGTAATTCCAAATTCCCGAACTTCTTTCTTGTAGCCATCGCGATCTCTTTTGACCTCATCGACGTTTAAGTCAGAATCATTAATTTATGCTACCATATAATTAACGATACTTATTATGAAGAGGTGGATATTGACATATATCAACATGGTGTTGGGTAAAGATGGCGACGGATGGTGGATAGGTAGCGTTTCTGGTGGTTTTCCTAAGGTCATTCAGAGAGATAAGTTTTTGTTGGCACCTTATTATTTATTGTTGTTGTTATTATTATTATTATTATTTATTATGTTTATGTTGTTTACGGTTATATTCATGTTTATTTTTATTTTTAATACTATAATAATAAAAGGGCAATCCTGTCATATTATATAAGACATTCCTATTACTACTCTTCATTCCTAAAATATACCAAGTATGTCATTCGCATTCTCAAATTCATTCCATTCTCAATTTTATTCAATTTATTGGCTCATTCCATTCCAATCCAAATTCATTCCATTATACCAATCGCTACCTAGTCAAATGGCAAAAAAGTTGCATCTCAAATTAACCGAGTAGACAAAAATGACAAGGTTAACGATATTGTATAATATAGGGTAAATTGCTTGCAGCCCTTGTTGATTACAAAAGTGCATGGGACCCTTGTGTTGTCAAAAATAGCACATAACTCCCTATAGTTTACAAGGCTAACAATATTATATAATATAAAGAGAAACTGATTCTTCAAAAGATTATATTGTTTGAAAGGGAATTAAAAAAAGAGAGAATGAACAATACTTCCAATTAATCAAAACTAACATATCGGAGTAAAGTCAACCATCTTTTATTCATTTGATTCACGCAAATCTTATTTTGATAACGAAGTAAACATTATCATTTCTCGGGAATAAAGTATCTTTCGTGGAGACTTTTCCTATATAAGCCAACACATCATACGATTAATATAGTTAAGAATCACGAAACTCTATCTTAAAATTAATTAGTGTTAGATAAAATAGTTCATGATTTGTCTTAGTATTTGTAATTTTTTTATGGTGGAAGGCATTATATATTTAATACTGCCTCTTACACATGACCTGGTTTGAATAATTAAGCAATGAGACAAAAAATACAAATAGGTTTAAAAAGCAACAAATCCGGAAAGAAAAATGAGGCAAATGGAAACCGAGTATCAATATTGAGGAAGAAGACAGTCCGAGAAGACAAATAGAAACCAAAACTAAGAATTGTTATTGAGGTAAACGAGTCAATAAAACTAAGAAGACAAATGAATCACACATTGATGAACCTGACTCGATCAAGACCCAGCTTATTATAAGATAGTTTTAAATTTTATGATTCCTAATAAATATGAAGATTCTCGTTGAAGAAAACAAGGATCAATTATCAAATGATATAAGCTAGATATATTGCAAAGCTAAAGCTTAGATAATTTGAGGGAATTAGACTGAAAATAACCTCAGTGGTAACTAAAGCCACTCATTTAAGCTTGAGTTGTCGGCTATGACAAACGGGTTTTAATTGACCTCTGCGTTGAGCAACTAAGGTGTACTTTTTTTTTTTTTGTCGAAAGCAACTAAGGTGTACTACTTTCATTGATTTGGTCACTGAGGAAGTTGTACATAGGAATCCGGTGAGAGAGTTTCGTTGGATTCCTTGTGACTTGAGGAACATTTTGGTACTCTTGTGAAGATTGAGCTTTTGATATGGTAAGGATCCGTTAGCTAGCTTGTCCCTTTCATATTTTTTCTTCCCCTACCATCATAATTATGAAAATAAACCACACTGTCAAAATGCTATCTAGTGCATTGATAATATTGTACATCAAATTTGCGGAAACCAAAGGGTCTACAGTAGGAAAAAATCCAGAATAAATATCACGACTCGAGCTCAGAACTCTAAATCTAAGTCAAGAGTAAATCTAGAACATTTGTCACGTCCTCAAGTTTTGAACTTCAGGTCCGCAAGCGAGATTGGTACAGTAGTGTTGGGTTATGGCTCAAGTGCAAAGCTCAAACTAGTTTTAAAGTTAAGTCTTAGTCCAGTAGGGATACGGTTAGTGCCTTATAAATAGATATCTTTAGTTTTTGTGTTGGTGTCTCAAAATCGCTACTTACACTCTGATTGTGTGTGAGAGTAATCAAGTTAGGGAGTGATTGTGAGCGAGAGAGAGAGAAAGGGTTTTATAGTTTTTGTCCTGGCAACTGTATTCGTTGATTTGTGCGATTAGTAGAAGATTTTGTGGATGTAGGCAGAGGCTGAAACACCTAAATTAATGCGTTGTTTTCTTGTTTCATGTGTGTGCACGCGTTTTCATCCTAACAAATGCTATCAAGAGCCAGGTTCAAGCGTTAGTTATGACGAGAACACGCTACTGAGTTGAGGAAAGGCAAAAAAAGGGAACATGAGCTGTTGACGTCATCAGGCTAAGGCTAATGTCACTGTTCTCATTATGACGTCAGCTTAGCTAGAGAGAAGACGCCGGAAGCCGCCTCAAGTCAAAATTTTATCTTTGTCGTTTGATCACGATAGAGCCTTAAACTACCACCGTTGGAACCGTGGGAGCAAGGGGAGTCCAACCGTGGTCTTCATGTGAGCTTTCATGGCTGGAGGAGTCGTCGGCGAAGGGACCAAAATTGTGCAACAACGAAGT
Source organism: Ehretia macrophylla (assembly GCA_037974665.1). Taxonomy (NCBI): domain Eukaryota; kingdom Viridiplantae; phylum Streptophyta; class Magnoliopsida; order Boraginales; family Ehretiaceae; genus Ehretia; species Ehretia macrophylla. Next base: position 32,934,781 of record CM075773.1, on the reverse strand, counting down.
GGTGGTGATTTGTGTTTTCGACATCTAATCAACGATCTAGAGGTGTTGTTCTAGTCGTTGATGGACGACGAGGCGAACGACGTTAGTCGTATGTTGATCGGAGAGCCCAACCAAGAGTTAGCATCAGGTGTTGATCAGACCTGGTCCTCTTTCTACATATAATTGAACATACGTTTACATCATTAGAAAGAAAAACTGCATA